>OY754891.1:10927227-12293120 GCA_963576445.1 Lithosia quadra
TATGGAATGTTCGTACTGACTAAAAAGCTCGCGCGTAGGTACGCTCCTTCTGGACGAAACAGTCGCGCGTGATGCGCACTAGTGAATCGCGGCGAATTTACCCTTCCTGGACAAGCACAGGTGCAATTTGATTTCGCGTTCTTCAAATACACCGCATGGGCTAGATTATAGATTGGAATAACTCATTATGATATTACTTCATCATCATCAGCCTCCTCTGAGCCCGTTCTCAACTCTATATACCTGTTTAATAGCTAGACTGAAAATCCGACTGGCTTTTCAGTGTAATCACGAAACGGCCATACTTCGATATTTCCTGTAAAGTAGTCGGTGATATAAAAATTCACTCCCAAGTAGTTATAGTATTTTAAATTATTAATGACCATACACAAAACTATTATTACTGCAGAATCAACACAAACTCGTTATAGCTTTCAACGTATTTGGACTTCGTAACAAAGATAATCGCAGGTAATCGCAAGTACTGCAAGAATCGAATGGGTACATTCGTGTTCATACTAGATATACAAGTTTTCATTGCGTATGTTTGAACTGAACACTTGGTAATAGCTGATGTGTTCAACTCATTAGCACTGAAAGAGAACGCCGGTGTGAGTTCAGCGCAATGTGCAATTTTCTCCGGCTCATTATGTTTGAGTTCGACGAAATGTTGATGTTGGAAAAGTTATCAGCAATTTCGATGTTCGGATGATGTGTAGATAGGAGAATGGAATATTTCCATCAGTAGTTTTGTTTTTTATTCAAATAGTGGTGGGTTAGTGTTTGACTGTACTTACAATGTGCTATCACTGGGCTGATGTTTTCATGAATAGCAGAGTTTTTAGCCAACGTGAAATTGAGGAAATCGAAAATAAAACAGTGATTTCTTATTTTGGGCGCCTATTTTTATCTCTTAGCCGAGGTGTAGTCTTGCATTTCTTCTATGTCTTTGATGGTTAATTTAATACCGATTTTAAAGTAAAGAAATCCGAAAATAATATGTACAAAATTTCGTTATAGCAAAACTGCTCTTGTTTGCCGTAGATTTATACTTATGAATAAAAATGTAATAGGGTAAAGGAGGAATAAAAATTGAGATGAATCAAGAAATTGGGGTGAAAATGGCAACATCCGTATTGCTAGGATATGGCTAGGATTCACACCTGCGGCCCACAAATCACTGCTGATCACAAGTCTTTAAACTACGACAAACCACTAGGTTTTAAGAATAAAACCGTAGGTATTCAATAACTTCTAGCACACATCCAAACAAAATTTAACTCAAAATAACACTTCATATAAATCTGCGATCATTACATAAGTAAAACAAGTATGAATACTAAATCCCTGTGAAAAGTGGGTGGTATATTCCGGTGCGGTGCTCTGAGCCGCTAATATTGCAAGTGGCGCGGAATGTCCCAACTTCTCTTAATCAGCCGAGAGATGTCTCTTATAATAGGGCGACGCCAAACAAGCGCCGACAGAGACAAATTCACGTTAAATTAATCTTCTGTAAAGGTCCACTCTGCTAAACGAAAGGTATTTTTTATTAGTACGTAAGGAGAAAGTCAAATTTAAGAGAAAATTTGCAGTGGTGCTTATGTTTTGTCAAAGTTAACAAAACATCTAAATTAGTCATCGTATCCATGCAAATAATGGTAGGTACTAGTGCCAATTATTTTGTAAAGTAATTTGAAGGGACTCGAATGTAACCGTATCTTCATGATACAGGTAAGGTAAAGGTATTTTTGGCCATATTCAACTTGGTTTACGAGGTGCAAGTGATATGTTGGATGATAGATTGTTGATAGATAGATAGAGATGTAAGTAAGCACAGGTAGATAGTTGGCAGGTAGAGAGAGTAGAAAGATAGATATTGTTGATACTGTTGATTGTGTGGCACTTGGTGGAATTTGTTATACGTAAGTATTGGAAGTGGAAAAGTAAGTGATTTAATTAAATAGTCATACTAATGTGTGACTATTCAATTAAGTCATTGGTATTTTCTTTCACGTTCAAGATAATTTCACGTAATTATATCACGCACCAATTAAATTTCTGTTGCGGTAACTTTAAGTTCAGTGCTAAGATTGTATTCTCGTGATCTATACTCGAGAGCAAAAAAATCGACACTATACATTTCCATTGAAAAGGCTCTAGCACTAAAAGAGAGCCCTTTCAAGGAAGCCCATTCATGGTCTCGAGTATATTTACAGCGAATAAACTACGCGTCTTCAGTTAGTAAAAATAATTTTTTTTCTAAATATACCTATGCAATACTTACTTAAATATTTTGCTAGTATTAGATTATAATGAAGAATTTATGTTATGTTGAGCGTCAGTAAAGCACCCTTGACCGCGCAAGTCAAGAGAATATAAATGTGATGTTTTGATTGAAACGTATCTGAACATTTTATAGTTACGCGAAATTACTCTACTGCTTAGTATACATTAGTATTCGAAAGTTCAATTTTTTTCGTGTGATAGTTTTTGCCTAACAAAGTATCTAAAAAGATTGTAGGTAGCAACCCCGATACAGCCTTTAAAATTAAAACATTTTAATATACGGGACTTATCTTAAAATATTAGTCTCTCGTAGCGACGCTAGTGTTCATAAAAGCTACATTTGAGATTAACGTTCCGCGCCGGTGGAACTTGGTTCTACTTGGTATGTAATATTGTGCTGGTGTCACAATCCTGCTAAGTTTTCACTTGATATTCAGTAAGTTTGAGTTATATTCTGACAACGACTAACCGATTCGACCCAAAGCTTGGTATGCGGAAGTGAATAAAGTAAGTCAGTACGAGTATAACAGGTTATTTGCTTTTAGTTGTTAATTCCTTCCTTCTCGGCAAATTAAATAATTATAATTGTTAAATTATTGTTGATATGAAATCTTGAAGTAGAATATATCAAGGTTATTTTAGTAACACTAGTATTTTTTAATAATATTTTTTGTCACATACATGATACACGAAAATTGTTCCCTAGATTCTACGCTAGGATTCTCTGTATAGTGGGATCCATAGCCTTTTTGATCTTTTCCTCCCAACCCTAAAAATACCAATCAAAAAGAAAAGAAGTAAGCGAACACAGGAGTCTAACATGTAAGCCTCTGATACAACCAGGAACAAAGCCTAAGATTTTTAAATTAAATTTTTATTTGATTTATTTGAAAAAATAAAAAGATGATGATAATAACTGCCTATTCATTACCCACGTTACAGTGGAGATTCTTGTGGGGAGCTGTACTGACACACACAACACCTATGAGAGATGGTTAGAATACTGTCCATTCTTTAGTTTGGCGTCTGCGCTTCAATGGCTAAGTGAAACTATATTACTGTTGCCACGTAATGTGTTAGCTTCGTTGTAGAAATATGGCGCTTTCGTGTTTGTTCTTTCCACTAGTGCTACATTGTTATGTACGCTACCGAAGTAAGTGTTCTGTGGAAGGTTTATTTTAAAACTAGATATAAAGTCCCACGCTCGAATTTATGACGGTTATTCTGTGACTCCTCAACTATGCTACCATGTTTTAAAATGTTAAGGATGCTTCGTCTTAGCTAACTCGTGTGGTTGCTAGGTATACATTTTCACTTATTTTAGTGCCGTTTCTATTCCCGGTGATCTAAAATACTGGCCGATAGACTGCAATAGACCGGGGCGTGTGGGGACCTATCTTTTTGGGGTCCAAGTTAATCTCAACTGCAAGCCGGTACACATGCTAAATGCTCTGAAAAAGGCTGTGATGCAGGTTTTCCTCTTGAAGTTGGTAGGTTAGAGAGCAGATCGGCTTCGTAAAACTTAACTAAAACATGAAACAGGAGCAGAAAAGCGGGTCGCAGGTTCTGAAGCGTAAGGATACAATTGGGTTTAGCACTCGAATTGATGAGACATGCAATTAGGCTAAAAGAGATTCTAACCTTGCCACCTATAAATGATATTTGACTTATTCGTGCAAAACCCCACGAGTGCAACCTCGTCAAAGGCACGACAAGATTCGTCTGAGTGTAACCATAAAACATAGGGCTTTCCGACGTTGTAGTCATTTTGCGGTTATATTGCCCGCCTCCGAAAAGCCTAAGGTAGTGATTATACTTGACCTTGTTTGGGATATTGTTTGGTTTGTCTATTATCATTGTGGCGAGGTAAGGTGCGATTAGGTTACGTTACCGTATCGGGCTTCCGTATCTTGGTGTTGTAGGGGTAAATAGGTTAGGATAGGTACCGTAATAGCTTAATATTAGTCAGGCCTTTATACTAAGGCATATAAAATTCGTTCAGCACATTAAATGACTGCTGATTAGGTTGACGTCGCGTGTAACACAGTGGTTCGAAGACTGAGCCCGTACCCCTATGATCACATTTTTGTCAAAAAAACAGTTATTGTGATTTTGTATAAGTAAGTATTTCAGAAAACTAAACATAGGCCAGAATTTAATAATAACTATCTTGAGTCTCTCTGGGTAGTTGGGGCCGGATCACTATCTATCAAACTGGAAAAAAGTTTGAAATAGGTTACCTACCTCTTAGTTGCAAATCAAACTCGCTGGCCATCTCAACACTATTGGCGTCGTGACTACGACACTACCGAGGCAGATTATGGAGTCAAGCGTGAAAAGGACATCAACTGTATTAAATTAATTTCAAATATTTTAATCAATTTACCTACCTACTGAGAATAATTCATTTATCTCAACGAAGACGACGGAAAGCTTACAAACATCCCTCTTTTATTAAAAATAAAATTGTAGATGGAAAATAAAGTCTGTTCTCAATTTACGGCAATTAAACAATATGAAGGCTATCACAAAAAACGGACCGGTAGATTTTGTGTTAGTTTAGTAGGTCTTAATTGAAATAATATTCCTTTGTCTTCGAGCCAAAGGAGATTGAGGCTGGGACGTGCGGTATTTTCGTTGTTTTTCCCCTCTCCAGCAAATGAGAAATACTTTTCTCTTTGTGACATACGACGCCGACTGCCCGCCGCGCTTGCTAAGTACCAACAAAATAGAAAAAGATCGCTACACGTAACACTGACATGAAACTTCTTTTACAAATTAATATTTAAGCCGTTGGTGCTTTTGTGTAGGTACCTAATTACTTGGAATTGAACTTAAATGTCGTCAACTTTGAAAATTAGTTTGTGTGATTTTTGCATAGAGATAGTTTATAAATCTAATTATCAAAGTCTATTTTTATCACAAAAATGCAAATCTTCTGCAGAATAAACTAAACTATTCCACACAGAAACCTCTATATATTCTCATAAAAAGATATCGTGCTTCTCGTGCATTCTTCCAATTAATCCCTGCACTGAAATTTTCTATTCATAAAGTCGAAAACGCTGCTTCTATTTTCCACCAAAATGAAGAGGAACCGTTTAAATTAATTCCTACCAAACTTTATGAGATAATATTTTTTTCTGCTAGGCACAGGAGTTTCAAGTGAAAGTTGGCCTGAATCGCAGCCGTGGGTTGTACTTAAAATCGCGTTTACTCAGTCAAAGTGTGCGATTAAAAACAGGAAACAAAAGTTCGCTGCCGAATACAAATTACTTAAGAGAGGATAAACAATGAACTTTTACTTAACTGTTGATTAGCTGTATCAAAACCTCAACCACGGTAAATTTAGAATTATATGATGCCTCTTGTACTGCGAGTGACGTAGTCTATTATCTATTTCAGCAGTGAATCAAACGTGAGAACCAAATTGGTAACCAAATTGAGTTCTCACGTTTTACTCGATAACATCCATTGAGAAAAATGTAGAAACGCAGTTTAGGTCGCCTTTTTCTGGAAGTTAGATTTGTGATAGGCTGGAAGTCTTTCCCTGGCCTTCCCTAAGACTATGGTAATAATAATGTAAAATTTAATTTTAATTTCATAATCATCAGTACTTTGGAATCCGAGGTCCACTAACCTATATATTTTTCAAACTACTCAAGAAACTTGTTCCTATTTATGACTGCGACTATAGGACCTGTAGACAAAGTGATATTCCACTAGTGGGATTGCTTCAAAGGGAACATGAAAAGTCTGAAATATACCTACGGAATTTTTTCACATGATATGTCGACAAATAATGTCACAAAGTCTGGGCATTTTGAACTTTTCTACTGGTTTTATAGTCAATAGAATGTGACTTTGTCTAGGCCTCCAGGTCTACTCATATACGTTTTGTCTGATGATCACAATGCCAGATGAAAGTGGACATCCCTGGACAGTTTATTACTGCAGATAACATTAATGTTAAGGATATGACCTATGGCTTCAACCTCTGATCACATAACCGCACGGTTTATCGGTTCGTATTATATCTTGACCCAATTTATGTAGAAGTTTGATTACGACGTATTTGGATAGATTTGGTCAATTCGAACACAAATTAAATTCACGCTTTTCATAAGGTACAGTCTCTCTCCTACTATCATTTCCTACTGTTTTTCAAAGACTTTTTCCTTTCTCACATTCGCTTCTATGCATTTCCCAGAATTCTCCGACTCTATGGCATGATGCAGATGGCATGTGTGCAGAAATAAAATAACATCCAATTATTACAATTATAAACGTATAAATATTGTTGGATTCATAAATGTAGTTGCTACCGAGTGGAGCGCTAAAATTTTTCATTAAAAATATATTACTTCTGGCCCCGCTGTTTTCATTAAAAATAAATAGCGTAATTTCGTTCACAGGATATGTGAGAAAGAGTAGTAATATAAAATTCAGCACAAACCTTCATTTTATTTACAGCAACTGATGAAGTTCTAGTCAGTTTCTAATAAAACGCTCGTTAGAAAAAGTTTTCATCTTAGCGTTGTTCTCGCTTGCATCTGGGTTTTCAAGTCGGAACCCGGAGTCAGTTTAGTCTTCCTCTTTTTCAAATGGCTTATACGACTTCACTTAATGGGAGGACTGCCATTTGATCTCTCAACCACGAGAGGAAAGCTTGCGCTAATGTCTAATTCGTCAATCAGGTGTCCCAGCTTGCAGGTGAGGTTAGCTTGGGCCCCAAAGTTCTTAATAGGGCCCCACACTCCCTCAAACTCTATTCGAAATAAGCGACCCCTCATCACTATATCGTAGTGTTTGTGTATTAAATATTTCCTCGAATAATATAAATATAGGGCATTGTGTAATATAATCTTATTGCGGTAATGGTATAACGGGCGGTCGTAATACTATACTTTCGCCAGTGAAGCCTCTGGATCAGACGGGATGTATTAAATTTATGCACGTTCACCCAAAATGTGGTTTAGACACGTATGGGTATGATATATGGCGCTTAGTGTTGTAAATATTAGCAGAATCTAGCGGCCGGAACTGACCGCAGACGTGATGACGACAACGTGACGACACGGCGACGATACGAAACTATAACGGCCAGTCCACGCTCGTCAGATCTCATCTAACGGTCAACGTGTTCACACATAAATCGCTCCGGTGCCTGCACCATTACGTACCATTCCACAGACCGAAATTGAATTACACGAAGCCCCGGATTTTATATCTATTTGGAAAACGCTCAACAGTCCCCAGGGCGAGGATTTAGATACCGATAACTTTCTCATTTCCTTCGGACAGTACCGAGCGTTACTTACATTCGTATATAAAGCTGATTTTCATGACAGAAGTCGTATATGGCACAAGCACTCCGTTTTTATAGATTAACTAATTCATAATTTAATGTTTGCGACATAACGGTTTAGGCTTTTCTTAAGCTGTCATGAGTTGATGAAACCTCATCCCGCTCAGTTCCTTCAACCACCGTAAACCGGGTTCATAACACAAACATTTTATTATTGGAAAATATTACAAAGCTGCGAGCCAAAACTAGTACCTAATCTAAAAATTGCAGACAAATACCAACAGTATAGGCGGCTTTAACACATTTATTGGCAAATACATTTTAGGACGATAAAACTACATGTGAACAGTACCTACACAACAATTTGGTAATATGCTATAGAAACAGATTTCAATAGGATCCTTTGATGTACAAGAGAATTATATAACAGATATGTGTCAAGCGAATAGAGTTGATCTGTTGAAATGTTGACTACTCCCAAAGCGCCACCAAGCAGCACTAAGCATTAGGTTGATAAGCGTACTGGAGTGTATATATTTCAGAGAATATCTAATATATGACTTGTGCCAACGTAAATTACTTATGCTACTGAATTTAACACTTCTAGGAAATTTACAAATGAGCTTGAATAAATATTTGTATATCTCACCAAAATATACACGACAAAGTGTAGTATTATAATATTATTTTAAAGGGTGTGACTGCAAGTGCAGCGAAGCTCAGACGCGCGATTCATATGTCTAATCCGCGGGAGCTTCGGAACGTGTTTGTGTAAAGTTTTCCATTACATTACAGTGAGCTGGCTGCAGCGCACAGCCTCCGGAACTAGAACAAATGGACGGCGGAGTGCGCTCGGATATCGTAACTGCGACTGTTATTGTAACGGATGTAACTTTGGATAAATGTCAACTATTCTCGAATTTACTGCGCCACCGGGGCGACTCGCGTTTTATTAGCTCGCTTTGCATATATTACACAAAGTGAACCGATACACGAGCGGACGAGGGAACTTCCGACAAGAATTGCTCCGGAACACGCTTTATGTTTGAATGTTGGAAATACTTACTGCCACATTATTTTCATTGATCATGTAACACATTATTTAGGTAGGTAAGTCTCTAAAATACAATAAGTGACGTTCATGTGTGAGAGATAACAACTGTTTTACAGTTCAACTTACAAAGAACCGTCCTGATTTTTTCTAATCTAGTAAAGAAAAAGGATTTTGCGCGTGATTTTGATCTTTAAAAATTCTGCACACACTTTTTTCCGACGCTTATGTGGTTTTATTTCAATTCTCTTAAATTTTTAAAATGCATGTAAGTATATATTTTTTAAATTAATGTTAAACCTACTTTGATCGGGAATGAATAGTGACAAAATTTCTTATGAATTGCACTTAATAACTATCTAAGCGCCCAAAATTGCATTGTTCTTGTTACCACCTATTGCAGCTGAGCCAAAGTCACTATTCAAAGGCATACGGTTACCTTCATTCTGTCAGAGCATTTGATTCGAATCGAGTGGTAAGTGCATGCAGCCACATTTCGACGTCAACTCGGTCACGTCATGTAATAAGTCGGTGCCTGTGTGCTAGCTTTGATCTCGTTATCTGGTAGCTTGCTCTCCATGCTAAACTATGCATGACTGTACATCGACCTGAGTACCTATATGTATTTTATTAAAGTGTGAAAATTATAAATTGTATTAGAAAAAGTAAAAATCTAGGACGGGATTTGAAACGGCGACAGATCTCTTTCTTATAGTACCTAAGTAATATATGTCCTAAATAGGTAACTGAAATTCTCAATGACGCGACGCGACGTATATTTCTAAAATAACTCAAATTAAGTTTGTTTTGATAATTATATAAACTGAGTTTAAAATGATAATGTAAGATAATCTTTTTATAAATATTTAACATTCAACTTAATTAAAACTATGTTATTATGCAATTACTATCAAGTGTTTTATATTATTAGTTTAAAATATACCGTGCTAAGTAAGTAAACATGTCTGTTCTGCTGAGTGAATTCTCAAAGGCATCATTATATACTAAGTTATATTATATAATTAAGTAGGTACTAGCTATTGCATTGGGTAACCTGTGATGGTAGTTTTAAATTATGGTGAATAAATAAATTGACAAAACATTGACTATGCCCGCGACTCGTGCCGCATAGATTTAAATTTTTGAGATATTAATTCGCTGGAGTATAGTTCTTTTTCCAAAATTAAGGTGTCTATGTTTATCCTCATAATTTTACCTATCTGTAAGCGTAAATCTCATCCAAATCAGTCCGTACATTCCAGTGATTACCTCGTTCAAACAGAGGGACAGACAAAAAATTTTAAAATTGCTTCTGTGTTAGAGACGTCGTACATACGCTTATATGCATTGTTTAAAAATCTGTTATTTAAATATTTCAAACAGAAACTTAAATTTTATTAATTTTATGTGCCTATACATTTTTGTTTTAATTATTCTTCTTGTCTGAATAAAGAGATCTTTTAAATATTTATTTAAAAAACAGACTGTTGGGACTTTTATATAAAACTTTAGAATAATATTATCGTTACAGAACGATCACGAAGTTATTTCTAACTTTTTGATATTATTGTTAATGGTGAGTATGAGCGAAAACTTACATAAATATTGTCTTTTTGTTGCTTTTTTTGTATTCTTATGTAAGTACAGGATGAATTTTTCAACTGGGCGTGGAAATCCGTAACTATGAGGAAGGTATAGCGAAAAATGGTTAAATGAGTCTCGACGCTGATTTCTATGAAAACTAAAATTGCATCATTGGATTTTTTTTAAATAAATACATTTAGCTAGGAATTGAACACACTTATTTGAAGAAAAACAGCACACCCTATACTATAACACTATTCGATAGTGCTGCCAATAAGGAACGATTTCTGAGACGTGATACCTAACATACCGCAAGCAATTTTGTTCGTTCTTTGTCATACATTCGTATTTGCACTTCCTATTTAATCATAAATACGTAGTTATTTACTTCCTAAACTATTTTTATAAATAACTAAACAAATATTTCTTTGTCTAAATTCAACTTTATTAAATTATTGTGCATTTTGCACAATAATTTAATAAAGTTGAATTGAAGGATTTTGAGAAAAAAAATTAGACTTTTGTGCAATATTAAATATTATAATTGTTTAAAAGCTTTTTTTTTACTCAATCACACAACATTGGTTTCATGCTTTTGTCTGAAATTTGACACTAAAAACCATTACACTTGGACAATGACATTTTGGTAGACTTGTCCTTTTATTTGGAGAAAAAATTAAGCAAAACAAACGCGATCGAGATCGCGGGCAACACCTAGTTAGTCTATATTTACTAAATCTCTGTGTACGTGACTTGTTTTGGTGCGCCTTTCCTCCAGTTATTAGAGCGAATATCACGTAGCCATCTAATTCAGATCGTAGTATGGTATTCATTTCTGATTATTAATTCATAACCAATTAAGTTTGTATCACAGTCTGAGTACTAAACAATACATAGTAATAAGCTGCTATTTGCAACGTTCCTACACAATAACGTTACTTTGTAGGGATATAGCTATGGGTTTATGTTCTCCACTGTTTCGGTGAACCTCTATATTTTAAGACTAGTAGGGCGCGTGGGTGCGCGGCCCGCTAAAGCGGACCACGTAGATGAGTGGACAACAGGAACCTGGAACAGGGGTCCGTTTGGATTTAAAGTTTTGGTGTGTAAGTAATTATGTAACAGTTTTTCTTGGTTCTGTACCAGAAAGGTTCCAACCGGGCCCCATTACTAAGCCTCCGCTATCCGTCCATCCTTCTGTCTGTCAGCGGGCTGTATCTCTTGAACCGCAATAGGTAGAGAGTTGAAATTTTCACAGAATGTGTATTTCTATTGCCGCTATAGCATGAAAATTTAAAAAATAAAGTGTTATTTCTTGTACGGTGGTACGGCACCCTTCTTTGCGAGTCCAACTCGCACTTGACCGATTTTTCAATATTATATTAAGAATGTAGTTATATTCCTCAGGTCACGTGACCCCGGGGAGCTATAACACTAAAGACTGCTGGGCTAAACAGCGGTCCTTTAGTGCTAATTATTAAACTGCCGCAACCGGTAGGATAACAATTACCCATTATTTTGCCAGCACTGATTCTTTTCAAGAAACACTAAAGTACCGCTAGCGGTACCTACTACAGTAGTCACGGGTAACTTAAGAAAGGTGTTTTTAATGCGTAAAAAATAACTTCTCACCCGCTATTTTAACTCTATGGGTCAACTATCATGTCAAAAGTACGGTTCATGGTTCACCTTTAAAATTAAGAACTAAAATTGTACTTACTTTTAACATGAATTTTAACACAAAAAGTTAAAATGATCGTGAGGAGTCATTTTTAGGGTTCCGTATCTCAAAAGGAAAAAACCGGCCAAGTGCGAGTCAGGCTCGCGCAAGGAGGGATCCGTATTACAGTCGTATTTTTTCGACATTTTGCACGATAATTCAAAACCTATGACATATAAAAATAAACAAAAAGCTGTTTCAGAATGCACAGGTGAAGCCCTTTCATATGATACTCCACTTGATATAGTTATCTTACTTAAAATACTAATTATTAGTTCATGACCACAATTTAATTTTTTTTGCGTAATGTAGCCACAAATTCACGGTTTTCAGATTTTCCCCCTAACCTACCTACCTGCCAAATTTCATGATTCTAGGTCTACGGGAAGTACCCTGTAGGTTTCTTGACAGACCGACAGACAGACAGACAACAAAGTGATCCTATAAGGGTTCCGTTTTAGGGTTTGAGGTATGGAACCCTAAAAAGGAACCTTTATAGGATCACATCGTTGTCTGTCTGTCTGTCTGTCGTGTCGTGTCAAGAAATCCCGTTGAATTAAATCACTTTGGCATTTTGGCATCTACCTATCGGTATGCCTTATAGCAGACATAGGGTGAAAAATCTGAAAACCGTGAATTTGTGGTTAGATTGAAAAGTTGGGACTTGGAATTCAATACCTAACAAAAGTCTATGCTCGGCATTTACAATAGGTACCTATTATTTCACCAGGAACAGTTCCTTATTCTCTATGGTTTAGGAGTGTTGTACCCTGCATCATCAGGTTTATGGAATTCAGACTTGAAGTGTAATCATGAAGCTGTTGCTTGATGCCTAAAATGCTGTTATGTTATTCTCTATGCTATGCTATGCTATGTTATTCTCTACACCACCTATAAGGTTGACTGGTAGAGAATGCCTGTTGCATATGTGCATGAAGTTTTTATAAATAAATAAAAATATAAGAAATTCTCGAATCCCCATGGTTTAAGAGTTCAGCACCTTGCAGCATCAAAATTGCGGAGTCGGGATCCGAAGTTCAATTATGTAGTCTATGCTTGGTACTTAAAATATTATTGCATTGCACCATCCGCAGTTTCTGAATCACTATAGTTTGTGAGTGCAGCTGTACCCTGCATTATCAGGGTTGAGGGGTTGGGACTTGAAATCTAACCATGAAGTCGTTGCTTGGTACCTATAATATTAATTCACAATGAACACTTTCTGAATCTTGATAACCTAGGGCCTAGGCGGGCAGTAATCTTTCAGCATCAGGATTAAGGAGTTGGATCCAGATTTTTTTATGGGACCAAGACGAAAACTTCTACTGTTTATTTAAAAAAATCTTTGCAAAAAAATGAAAATAAACGGGCCGTTTTGAGAACCACCTCTTTTTTGGAAGTCGGTTAAAAGCATATCAAAGTCTTGCACATTTGTCTCTTCAATATTCGCCTTATATTTTGTATGGAAAAATAAATTTCGCCATTTTGAATTTTTTCTCTATTCATCGAGTAGACCTCTAGGCTAGGTCCTTATCATCTTTTGCCAAAAAACCTCTCTTCTATCTTCTATTACCTATACTTTGTGAGATAGACGCTGTCGAAAATTGTATGGGCGCCATCTTGAATCTGCCATTTTGGTTATATTTTTAGCTCACTGACAATTGGATGAGATTCCGAGTGGTTTTTATTTGAACACTCCCTACCTCTCTTCAATACCTTGGCCGTGCTCTTCACCCGTCTCCAAAATCTCCATATTTTTCCTCCGAATGAATTTTCGTCCTTTATATGAAAGCATCAGGGAAAAAAAATACAGCAGAGGTGAACCGAAACACAATTCATCCATCTTTAATATTTTCTGAGAGAGACACCCATGACATTTGTGTTGACGCCATCTTGAATCCGCCATTTTGGATTTATTTCCATCTCCCTGCCAATTGGATGAGGTTCCAAGTATTTTTTGTTTGAGCAGCCCTCACCTATGTCTAATACCTTGGCCGTGCTTCTCACCCATCTTCCAAACCCTCGATCATCATCTATCTACATATTTCTGACTAAGAGTTCTTCCACAAAAACATTTTAAAAAGAAACTATGTATAAATCAAAGTCTTGCATAGTTCAAAACTTGTAGTCTATTCAACGTTCGCCATACATTTTCTATAGAAAAATAAATTCCACCATCTTGAATTTTTTTTCTATTCATCGAGTAGACCTTTGGATCCTGATCATCTTTTGCGAAGAAACTACTCTTCCATCTTTTATACTCTCCGAGATGGACACCGAGGAAATTTCTATGGCGGCCATTTTTTTTTCGCCATTTTGAATTTTTTTTCAGGTCACTGGTAATTGAATGACGTTTCGAGTGACATTTGCTCAAGCACCACCAACCTATCTTCAATACCTTAAGCGTGCTCTTCACCCGTCTCCGAAATCCTCCATCATCAGCTCTCTCCATATTTTTCCTCCGAATGAATTTCCATCCTCTATACGTAACCATCGGTGAAAAAAAAAAATTTCATACAAAATTGTTCAGGAGAGGTGACCAATGAGTGAGTGAATCAGCACGAGCAGCTATATATATATTAATGGAAATTATTCTGGATATCAGTTTAGTATCAATCAATAAATCAATCACATTTTTAATGCTTGTCTTTTAGTTTGTGATGGACGCAAAAACTACTGAAAAGATTTTGGTCAGACTTAAAATCTTTAGCACGTTTGATCTCAATCGGTTAAGTAAGACGGAAGATATAGTCAAAAAACGTGAAAACTGACATACCTACACATAAGCAGGGCCGCGGGAAATTTGGTTATAAATATACTATGTTAAAAGAGTCGGTGAAGATCGACTTTCACCCATCTGATAACCTGAAGGATATATTTATCAAATATTATTCGTCTATACTCTATAACGTGCATAATATTGACATGCCTATCAGAAAATGTTGAATTTGTACCTAATTATATTTTTAATATTATTTTTTGGACAAAACCTCTGCAATATAATTTGCCCGCAATTTCGCTTACAATTTTGCCGCAAAAGTCCAATCAATACATAAATCGTTTGCTTAGCACTTTTCTATCGTATACATCGCTACTAAAATATTAGTCTTTTAAATCGAATCTGTTCTTTTTTCAGTGCTCAAACATTATCTGACAGGTATTTTGTCAGGCGGGGTGCTTATAGCGAGTCTGCCCCGGAGACGAATTAAGGCGACACGCGGGCATTACACTGTAATCGCTGCAATTTGTGAAAAGATCACGACTACATTGTATTTTTACATTGGCCCTTTAAAAATGTCCAAAGTATATTAGTTTTTTTATCGTATCGCTGTTTTTTTTCTTTAAATTTCAGAAAGTAGTTTTCTAATACTTAAAGCTTTTTAAGATTTCACAGATGTTCATTTTGTGTTGTTTATTTTTCCTTTTCTTCGTTGTATGCAGTTTTTTTGACATTCTACACAGCGCTGTCTAGACTTAAAATAAGCATAGCTTAACTAGCTTGTGTTATGGGTTCTAGAGTGTGGATAAGAATACTTAAATATTTTTTACGGAATTTAGCAGTAAGTAACGATTAATAAAAAAAACTTCAAAACGTTGTCTCGATAGCTGGCACTGTAATAAGGTTGAATTTAGCAGTAAGTAACGATTAATAAAAAAAACTTCAAAACGTTGTCTCGATAGCTGGCACTGTAATAAGGTTATAAATAAATATTATATATCTATTCATATTTTTCTAAGCAGACGGGGCTGTTAGCAAAAGTATTCTTATATAAATTTCGTACATATTTACGACACGACCGAGCGTACAACGAGAATTGTGATTTTACTCCAACAAATATGAAATACTGGGTTGAAAAATTCAAATTGGAAGTTGTTCAAACAAACGACCTATATCTATTGAATTGGACGGTATAACGTGGTTATTTACGTTTTAAACTGACTTGTTTGCTTTAGCTTTGTGTTTATTCCTCCGTAGGTTTTAGTGTTTGATTAACGGCTACTCGGCGAACTTAATATCCAGCTTTGTTGATTTATTAGCTGTTTACTTGACAATGTTAGACATGCGAGCTGATGGTTAGTTCAAAATTGGCTTTTACGTATCGATTTTATTTACGATGCTTTTTAACACGTTAACTGTCCCCGCATCAATTTTTCAACAACCACATTAAAATTTGATGATAGGCTTCCGTTTGACCTATATGTCACCTGGGCCCGTAGACAAGTGGAACAAGTCTAAATCGCTAAGGAATAGAATAGATTAGGTCGACCAATTACACTCCACCTCGTGATCCCGCCGCGGTGCGCGCATCGTACGCCGGCGACAAGCTTGGATGTGATTGGTTGACCTAATCAATCTATTCGATTCCTTAGCGATTTACGCTGTGCCACTTGTTTACAGGGAGTGGTGTTAAGTGACGATGTTGTCCTCAATTGTACGCATAATATATGTGTCGGCAAAGCGTTTCGTACGTATCAGTGGAATATCCACCATGTAGCGGTGGACTTGGAGGTATCAGGTTGTGTAATTCTAGAGCACACTCTCCGAAATGTATCCAGTAACACACGGAAAGACCTGAACCATGTATCCGATAAAACACCGATAGTTCTACCATATGTCCATTTTTAAAAGCTTATTAAAAGAAGAATGGATAATGTACCGCAAACGGTGTACGAACGTGATGGGACCGCGAAACGTGCACCTTATTCGGTACACTGTACAGTTAACGTGTTAAAATTTAACGCTTTATACGGTAATGTTTATAATATAAGATTAGTTTGTCATCATCATTTGAGCGCCAGTCCCAATTGTAACCTTGCAAGCTTTGGAACCTGGAGTCCGCTTTGCTACTCCTCTTTCCTTTCTCAATCTCGGTTCGGCACCTAGATTCTTTTCGCTTACGCCAGAGCCTCATCTGTCAATCAGCTGATATAACGGCTTGCTGGTGAGGGTGACTTAGGTCTATATAACTAATCGTAGTTACTATATTGTTGAAATTAGCTCGTCTCGCGATGATACAACTTCGTGAAAAAACATTGTTTATGAATGATTTTTTCAAGAACCCTATAGCTATAAATCACACATAATAGGTCGTCATTTTACTAAATCGTGATGGGGTACCATCCTAGGCAATATATAACTCATACGTAAAACTGACATGTTACATCGACACGTAAATTTATCTTCGTATGTTTGCCAACTACAGGACTGTGTTAAATTTTGAAATGAAAATGGTATTTATTTTCTATTTGTATATAGCACTTTGATATGAAATCTAGTAAATTGGAAAAGTTTTCAAAACAATTTTTAGTGTGATGCGGAATTTTTTCATCACACTAAAATAATTAAGTTGGAATGCTTTTTTTTTTGTAAATTGAACAAGTTTGTTCTCTAATAAATTACTTGAACTAAACTCACGAACATGTTGTAGTGCCAAGTTTTGCGGATAGTAAATGTCTAGTATTAAATATTTCTTTTATTGCTTTGTCTTGTTTTTGTTTTGTTCAAAACATCAACAACCAATATGGTTGTTGGTGTTATTTTCTAAGATCATCATTCGAGAGAAAAAATCATCATTGGCTCTTTTTATGTTATAAAGTAACTTTATATCTGTCATATAACCTAACAAACAGGCTTATTGCAAAATTTCATAAGTGTTTTCGTTTGATAACAGTTTGTCTTTAACGGTCAGAATAAAAAATGTATATGCAATTTGTAAATTAATCCATTAAGCCCTTGTCACGTGTATAATGTTGCGTGTGTTTATGTGTAATTAAAAGCGCCCCACTGTGACCACAGCATTGATCATAAAACACGGTTTCATGAATCGACCAATTAATTTTAGTCATAATTTCTGTTTACCATACAATAGGAAGATTTATTGATGAATTATGTGCGTTAGTGATTATGACACTAAAACCCCATTGGAAAAATAAATTGGAAACATTTTATATTTTTTTTGTATGTTCATTTATATTTTTTGTAAGAAAAAGATTTGAAGAAAATCCCTGTGTTAGAAATATAGTTATTATAGAGGTATACGTAGGTTCTGATGTTCTAGTAAGTAGCGCGAGAGTACACACGTCCATATGCCACGGTGACCGCTTCCTAATTACGTAGGGCCACTTAATACAAAATAAAAAATCTTTCGATAATACTCACAGTTTCAACAATTAGTCAATTCAGTTTTAGTTAGTTAATTTAGTAATAATTTCGTAAGTACTTACAAATTTCAAAAATTACATGCTCAACACACTAAACTAAGTAGCTAAATACAACCTTGTAAAATTTAATATCGATCATGCCTCAATGATCGGTATTATCATGCGAGATATACTACAAGTGCGGCATAGGCCCCATTCGAGAGCCTCTATTGTGGCTGCCTTAAGAGCTTCCACTCCACGTGCAAGTGGCCGGCAGATGGCGCCCTTACAATGTGCACTGACGTATAAAGCCTACCTGATATCGACAGTTCTATGCGACATGTAAAGGTATAGGTATTCGAAGGTTTTATTGTGCATTACTGTAGGACTTATCTACATTTGATTTTCTGATGTGTGAAGCGATTATTCAGGTCTATCTGTGATAATTTTACTAAGATACAAAAATGATAATGAATGTTGATTGAGATAGTTAAACTTGGACAATATCTTACTGTAATAAAATTGTAAAGAAACTGTGTCTGTCCGTTGGAGTTATATAAAAAAATACTTGGGTTACCTACGTTAAATTAACGACTCTGAACACGAATTTTTTTTAAATTTTTGTGTTTCGGTGGACGCAAAAAAAAACTGACCAGATTTTGATGCGGTTTTTTCTATTAGGAAGATCAAACTTAAAATCTGCCTTATGTTCGATTCGATATGATTAACCTTTTAATCTGTTTTCGGATATCGTTTTTCGGTTTTCGGACTTTAGATACTCGTATATATATATAATAAAGTTGAATCCGTTTAATATTCTACTAATAAGTAAGTAGGTAGACGAACAACTCAAAGTCAAATAATTATTCATAATAATCAATTAACCAATCTTTATAGCCTCGGTAAGTGGTAATTATTACCTACGTTAAACAATTAACTAGAAAACACGAAATACAAACAAGCATTTATCTGGTAATTAAATAGTTATTACTTGTAGCGATTAGTTTTATGTTGCTTTTTGTATTAGTGTTGTAGCAATCGTGTAAACGCTCCATCTGACCTTGCTTAGTGACAGTTGCAAATGTTGCAAGTGTAAACGAGTGAGCATGCGCACTGCAAGCAACGCGATTCCTAAACTAATATTTCACTTACTTTTGTATTGTGTAATAACAGTCTTCTACGAGTAGTATCCGTCGCTGCGATAGGAACGTTTGACGTTACGCTATAATTTCTGATTCTATAAGTATTTATTGCCCTAAAAGTTACGAAATTCGTGACAAGTACAGTTTTCTGTCATTTCTGCAACACTCCTGACCAATACACACAGCATAGCGTAGCTCGTGATTTATGGTGAGGGAAGAAAATATTGACAATATAGGTACTTTAAATTTGCAGAAGGGGTTTTTAGGAGTTTTTGGTGTAAAGCGTAGGGCAGGGGCGCGCCAAACAATCGATCATAGATATATGTTAAACTTATCCCGGGCTTAAGGAGCTCGCCATTGGTGAAGCAGTGAAGCAGATTCTGATGGAAATCGGTTACCGTGGCTTATGGACGTGCTTATGACTATTCTTAACACATGATTGAGACCACCCCGTGCCTCAAAGAGTACGTTAAGCCGTTTGTCCCGGTTGCCATATATTTATAGACCTTCACAATCAAATTTATTGTACAAGCAACCATTTTGCGAATTATGTGCCCTTTTCCACAACAATACATTATTTTATATTCTTACCTTGTACCTTTAATTAATTTCTTATTTGCATAATTGCCTTGGTGTACATAAATTGTATGTTTTAATGTCTTGGTTGAATATATTACCATAACCACGACTATTATTTGTGCATAAAATATTGTGTTTCTGACATAGATATCTAATTATAGACCTATTCCATTCGTACGGTAATTCAATATTATCTTATTAATTCCGATAACAGTCGAAGCACTCACCTCGGAGATCGGGGTCAGCAACTTTCTGCGCGTCTTTTAGCTACAGTGCTCCATCTTTGGTGAAATCCTTCTCTAAACTCTGCATGTGATTTTGGCCGTTTGGGTTTTTGTGGCATCCCAACCTCGAGAGGAAAGCCCGCGCCATACCGACTTGAAGGTGAAGTTAACTTAGGTCACGAAGATCTTAGTAAAGCTCTAAACTACCCTCTATAGTCACAATCACTTTAGTAGTGATTCTCAAGAGAATCTTTTTAATATCTATCACGCTCGCTCTCATTATTCTTAAAATTTTCGTGACGTTATTAAATCTATGTTGGATATCACTTGTGGTTTGATTTTGTTTTTCGTTTTCAATTACTAATGTACAATTTTGAAAATTTTAATATCATATTTTACTGAATTGAACCCCTTTATAGGAAAATGAATCAGTTTTAGGGCCCTACCTCACCGGGACGCCATGGCGACGTCGCCGGCTACTTTGGCATGGTTACCTCTGGCTACCTTCGGTTGCCAAATGGAGTAGCCAGTGGCAACCATCTGTCAGTTCAGTTCAAAAGTAGCCTATGTATTAATCTAGTCAACAGGTAATTTTAATTTATTATAGTAATTTTATTTACTAAATTAATATTCTTTAAAAAAAATTGCATGTTACAGAATGCACCAAACATAAAAGTAACTGAAAGTAAAATACTAAAAGCTGACTTTTTACGTCATTAAATTCCATTATCAAATATTCAACTGAAACCATTGTAGTTGGATTCAAAGTTTCGTAGAGCTTCCAAATGTTGTAGACCAAAGTCTGTAGCGTTAACGGAGCGTAGCACTTCGTAGTGCTCCGTAGAATATTGTGCTACGTCGACCGCACGTACCGCCCGGGCGTGCCGTGCCGCGTGCCACGGCATAATAACCAGACTTGATAATTCTTATTGTTTTATAAGGAACAAGGTTTTTATACCTACTAAGTAGTAGTTGTTAGAAAGTTTTATTTATCACATTCTTGCACCTGTATATAACTGAGTAAGAGTAAGCTGATGTATTCAGCCGTTCTGATGAGATTGACTAACCGATATTCATTTATTCTCATTTATAAGAAATATTAGTTAATGTTCATGTGTCGCAGTTAAATGTGATAATAACATAAAATAATGATCTTTTTTTACTAATAGTACTTATGTTAAAAATTACGTAGGTTATTATTGAACAATACAAACAGGCAATGCATTATCATTAATCCCGTTATCGGTAATAGTGGCCTATGTTAGCCACGTCACCGTTTATTTGCCCGGGGCTTGTTTGGTTTGGCCTGTGCAGTCGATGGCCCCGTAAATCAAAGCCAGATTTGCTTGACCCATCAATATTGCCTCTCCTTTCCTTCACACGTTCCACCTCGTCTTCAGAAGAAAGGGAGGGGTGGCTCAAATTAGACTGGACATAATAATAGCACTTGTGTTTCGCAAACGATGTTTTATTCATGCCGCGATGCTCGACTGCTGCGAATAACCGTCTAATTATTGAGGTGTTCGGTTGCGAGATTTAGCGCTCGGAGGAATCCATCGACACAGCTTATTATGAATGTGCCACTTCACTTGTCAGGTTAATAAAGTCTCGCGACGTGTTTTCAATATGCTTGCTCAAGGAGTTTCGTATAGCTGAATTGAATATAATATTGTCTTCGAATTTTGATGTACGTTAGCGGTAGTAGTTTGAATAGCATTTGCATGTAGATACTAGCACTAATCTTTGTTTTCTGAGCAGAACTGATGGTTAGATAACGAGATGCAAATTTGCTTATCCATTTTCTTGAATCTTTTACAGATGTGGCACAGTATAGAATACTCACAGTAGAAAAAAGAACGTATTCAGATGAAACAAAAATAAAGTGAACGGTTCGCTGGTAACGCGATAGAACCGCTTCTGATGCTGTTGGTAGCCGTTTACCCTGAGATAGTGTACCGATGAATCTTATTTATAGTCGATATAATGAATAAAATATCGGGCTGATCTAGAAACGCTTAATTCCCAAACAGGTGGGCTTTCGTGGGCTGAATAACCTCCCTATTACCTACGCATAAAATTACTATCGCTTCTCTCGAACAAATCCTACGTGGGCATTATCTCTAAAAACTTCACTGAACACAAACTATTTAAACAAGTAGTTACACATTAGAAGCAAAACTCTCATAATTTATGTGGAGTAACTTCCACCTTATCCAAACTATTACAAAGTTAAATCTCAAAAACAAATTGTCAGACCAATATATTATTAGAATAAATACGTCGGTGATCGTCGTTATTAAGTCGTAAATATTACGGCTCCTCCGTGTCCGCAATGTACCGATTACGAAGGCTAATGGAATTAGCAAAGCTATGGCTCCAAATTAATTCAAACGACCCTTTAGACCTCTTAAATATCATCCCGAAGGGCAGAAGCATGACGCGATAAAAACACAACTTAATACCCTCCTAACGTTGCCGTGTTGATATGTTTGCCAGATTACGGACCTAAATTTAAAAGATTCCAACCCTGATCTGTACTTTAAATTATAAATTTAGCTCTCACAGCAAAAGTGAATTAGAATAAAAATATAAAAATGTGAATATCTAATTTAGTAATCTTAAGTTAGTTTATGTATTTTTGTAAATTAGTTGTGAAACTGCTAAAGTTAACAAAATGTGAACATTTCGCCCTTAATCTAAATCTTGAAGTCAAGGTACAAAATGTTAGCTAAAATGGGGTAACTTTGTTGCGTGTATTCTAAGCTCCGCTCGTATATTTTATTTAAGTTTCTTTGCATAAGTCGTTACTTGTATTTTAATATTTAATTTAACACAACAAAATTGTTCCACAAGTGTGTTGTAAAAGCAGGTTGAGAATCAACCCAAAGATTTCCTTTGAACTTCATACGAAATCTTGGGTATAATAACTCCTCAAGTGAGATATAACAAAGGCTGTGTGTGAAATTTCGGTTACCTTGTGAGAGACGTGATATGCGAATTCTAATATCCTGTTCGAGAATATCGTCGTAAACTTGTCGATAGCATCTTCAGTAGTATTTTTCTTGAAAACTCATAAATATTCCAATATACATACATAAATGGTATGCATATGGTTTAATATTTCCTCCAAGGTGTATGAAGTAGTGTAAGTTTGCTTTGATCGATTCCCTTTGAAACGTATAGGTCTTCTTCAAATATATATTGCCTTAACTTCCCTTCTTGTTGATATTTCAATTCATATTTGTAAAATTCTGCTCTACATGAGAGATTTTTAGTGTGAATGTTCTTAAAAATATTTCCGAATTCGTCAATGTCGGAGTGAACAATTTTCATTACATTGCTGGCGTATGTTTAAATAACGAGATACGGCAATACTGCACACCCAGGTACGCACGTAAATTTTGATGAGAGTTTCTGACTATAGAAGTTTTTTTAATCAAACCATAATTTTATAAGGTGTAAATGACGTAATAATAGAACTGTTACAAGCTCGTTGGCAAACCCTTAAAACCAGTTCACGTTTTGTTTCATCATTATTAACTTTTATACTATTATATTATTATTTTATTTTAACAGTAGTCGTCACCAGTGATATTAAAAATTATACTGGGTATAATGTCTGTTTAAGCGCCTGAATATGATTGTTTTTGAGTAGTTACTTCCATTTATTAATTTATGAGCTAATAACAATGGACTAAGATGATGCTGATGAGACCCTGCTTTCATACGACCTCTGTGACGTAGCGGTAGTACATGCGACTGCTACGCAGGAGGCGTGGGTTCGATTCCCGCTCAGTGCAAATATTTGTATGCATGAATATGTCTATTTGCATTGGTCTGGGTGTTTCTTATGTATAATAAGTATGTATTTACAAAAAAAAAGTATATAAGTACCATTTTTATCAGCATTCTAGAACCCATAACACAAGCTAGTTAAACTAAGCTTACTTTGGGTCTAGGGAGCGATGTGTAGAATGTCGTAGAATATTTATTTATTTATTATTATTTATTATCCCTCAGTAACAGAACAAATATTAAATTTACCTGTAGGACTCAAACCCACGATAGTCGACGCAGTTAGCACATGGCCATCAAAACCGCTGCACTATCTGTGTAGGTATGAACGTTAGAAGACTATAGTTTACGATATTTCCCTAAGCAAAATAACTCACAGAACAGTAGTAAACTAAACTACTACGTAATCTAATAGAATTACAAGACATGCTAAGTTTTTTAATGGCACTTTCCGGCATTTCTATAATACTTTTAATAAAATGAGTGGTAGTAACATTACGTATTGCCCCACTCAACAATGTCAAAAGCATATTTCGTTCCAGATTGCGAATAAAAGTTTTTTGTAGCTACATTTTATTGCAGTCTCAAGGCCGTTGGAAAGGCGTAATTGTTACCATGTTTAATGTAACTCACGTAATTTGACGTCAAACTGACCTTGATTTTATCTCTCGACCTTTAATTTATTCAAAAAGATAGCTATAAAATAAAAAGACAGGCTCACAAAGCGAAACCGGCGGAGGACACAAAGAATTTCGTTCAAAGGTTTTACTTTCACTCGAAGCGGACGTCAGATAAATTTCCAAATAAAATTTCATAAATATTTTTGATATATTCACGGTCAGGCTTTTCATACTTTGCCCGCGTGGCTTATCTGGATTATCTCGGGATTTCCCACGGATTTTTTTAACTTGTTCGCGTTTGTGCGTCCGCTTATTGCGTTTTATCTGGTGCGTGATTTGCCGTGGTGCCGCCCGCGCTCCGCCAAATATGTTTATCGCACCCTAAATTCGCCTTTATATTTATGGAGTTCGTTCGAGCGTAAAAAATAATGCTAAATAAAGAGCGAGGCCACTGCCGCCGCGGGACTTACACTTTATTAAAATTTAATATCTCTCAAGCACCCTTTGTGTTCGAGAGCAGTGAACATGTTACAATTAGAAAACCTTTAATTGGGTTATGCCACATTAATGAGTTATTACTCGACTGCGGTAAAGCCAAAAAGGGAGGATTATGTATTTGACCTGTATGTGTATTTTCATATTGTCCCTGCGTTCCCTCATAACTACTAAACAGCTGCAACTATTTTGGTGAATGTATGACTAGTCTTTGTGCAAGTACCCTACACAAAAACAATATAGCTAATACAAAAGATACTATTAAGTCTTTTTTTTTGTCATTACTAACATTATTGTTATTTACCTACACATTATTTACGCAATTATTTTTGTTTCAGGTAATACAAAGTGGGATGACACAGTATTCGCACGAGTCAACATTTAAGACGTAAAGTTCTAGTGTGAGCGTGCTCGACGAGTAAGTGTGTGCGCGTCCTTATGTCAAGCACTGATAGTAGTTAAACGAGTGTTGTAGTATTGTTGTGCAAGTCGCAGATGCGGTTGTGATTGTGTGTTGTCGAATCATTGTCATGGTGGTGTCATGGCGCGCGCTAGCGCTGCTGGCGACGCTGTACGTGTGCGCGGGGCTCCCGGAGCCGGTGTACCACAACGAGTTCGCCGTGCACGTGCCGGCGGGACCCAACCACGTCGACGATATCGCGCGGAGGCACGGTTTCGTCAACCATGGACAGGTCAGTCACAGTCCTTACTTTATGATTGAACGAGTTATATTCCAGGCAAAACTTATGGAGTCGAGAGGGCCATCTAAAAACCGTACACGGCCGGGGTCAGCTGGGGTGCGAGGAATATGCCTTCTTGGTAATCTTACACCCTGGTAATTAAGACCCGAGACGGCGTACGGCTTTGGTCGGTCCGATTCCGACATAACCACCCCTGATGGCCCACGGGGGCCAATCCAAGGGGATTTTTGCACGATAAAAAAAAGAAAAAATAGGCAAAACTTATGGACGGATCGCGTTGCAGAATACCAACAACTCACGACACTAGAATCGGCCTTCTTGCTTATACGTACAAGTGGGCGGAATACTATGAATCCAGCAATTCATGTATGTTGGTAATATGGCAACCGCTCTAACGATTTGAATGAAAAATTGGGATACGTCTTTGTTTTTTTAACTTCATCTAAAATAATAAAATACGTCAAACAAAACTAGATCCATTTAAGTACCTATTAAATGTTAAAACCGTAGGGTAAATAAATACCTTTTTCTTAAATTACCCGCTGTAATTTTTTGTCATAATTAGAAAATTAAAGATTTAATGCCAATGGCGTGGGTGTGTGTGCCAAGACTTTTCTCCATCAGAAAGTAAACGTGAAACATTTCGCAATGACATTCCATACATTTCAAATTTATTAAAATCTGTTGTAAAAAGTGTTAACACTCGCACGCCCACTACTTATAAACTTTCTCAAATATAATATTACATTTGTAAAAGTACATACTAATATTAGCTAAATAGTACCTACTACCTAACAACTGTTATGCTACGTTGCCAAGCGTAACCAATTAGAAAGACGTTAAGTTTCTTATTTCGAAGGTTTCTTTCATTCTAATGGGGAGTGGTGTGGGTGACATTGGACTTGTTACGTTGCCAAAAGAAATCCATTACAATTAAACTTAGATTGTGTTCATCAAGTATTTTCTCTTCAGCAATCCATTTGGGCTAAAGTATTACTTTGCGTTTTAGAATAATAAGGTACGTTAATTTGAAATATATAACCCACCTTTTGATCATCTTAGTAGTTCAAACGTAACTAGAGTTAAAAGCGTTTTGACTTATTAATGGCTTAAGACTAGAAACTATAAAGCTGTGTAATGAAAGAGCCGTTTAGAAATTAGAGTATTATTTTGTGTTTTCAATTACGAGATTACTGAAATCGCGTATAAAACTACTTTATGACCTTGTTTTTATACACTACCAAATACTAAAAAAACATTAATATTGGTCAAGCCCTTTGGACTAACACCACAATATTTTTTTTATATTGGATTGAAAAAAAAGATCATTACATAATCAACCAAATTTACACAAAACGAATCGAAAAACGGCCTCTATATGATAATTCTTCGTGGTACCTAAGTTTTTTTTAATACAGACTGTAAACATACAATTAAAAGCAAAATGAGTAACAGAATAAATTAACAAAAACATACATAAAAAATAAACATTGCGGTGAATATGATACAGTAGCAATTTATGAAATTGGTTCCTAGTCGAGCCAATTACGGCTATTATACAAATAACCTCAAAGTTGTTTATAGAACCGTTATATTAAAACAAGTTACACCGTTATATTGAAACAAATAATACATGAAACTCGAATGTTTCAAAATTAAATATTGATACACAATTAATTGCACGAAGCTTTGTATTTATTTCTATGTATCTAGGATATTAGGTACCAAATAGAAAAATAAATATTTTTAGTGTTCTATGTACTTGAATCATCCAATTTTACAAACTATTAATTATTCGCCCTATGAAGGTATGCTTTGCACAAAAAAGTCCTTAAATGCACGGCAAAACATTGTGCAAATTAGGACTTTGTTGTGCAAAAAAACATTACTTGTCAATTTACCACGAGAATTGCTTTGTCAATTAGTATGGAGACAAGTGAAGGCAAGCTCTTTCATACATGTTATGATATACAACCAAACACAGCATACAAAATAATTGGTCGTCATTTTCAGCAGGAAACAAAACCAAAAGAATTATATTTAAAGTTATTAGGTAACCGATTGTATTGGTGTATTGTATTCCATGAACTAAGAAATATTTTGGATGAAGCATTAGTAGAGTCAGTCTATCAGAGTTGCCGGTCCTCGACGATTACAAGTCCACTAAGTCAACTGTAATTACAAAGTTCTTACATAATTATAGGCTGGAGACCAAACTCTAATTGCTGTAGGTCCTAACTATACGAATACGAGTAGGTACAGCATACTATTACTAAAGCCAATTCTAAGTGGGAGATCGTTTTTCCTTGATCCGACACGCCTATTTTTGTGTTATGAAAAGATGACTGGTACCTCCACCTGGAAAAACAGTTTTTGTAAAAATTAGTTGGATATTTCACAATTTGTACTTGGTAAGTAGTATTGGGTTCTGGAAATTACGTGTATTTTTGATGAAGTGTTTTAATTGAACAAAACAATGTCCAGTCCGCTGGTCTGTACATAGAATAAAACAAAGCCACTGCCTGCTTTCTGTTCTTATTTACGCTGAGATCTTTTAAATTAGATTTCGGTTTATATGCGTAATTCATAACAAAAAAAAAGAATTGGAAATCAGAATGAAGCGTGCGAAGCAGGAGAGAAAAGCTGATAATTTTTTTTTGCAGTTTCTAAAATATTATGATAACACTTGTCGGTTAATTAAGTCAAATTATAATACACCAGCAAAACCCTCTTGTGTACGTTTTAGTTAAGATACTTAAGTTTACGTAGCCGTAGCTATATCCAAGTTGTTCGCGTGACTGTCTGTCCAGTAGACGTCCAATTAAGTTTTCTCCGGTGATTAATGGCTGCAACTAAGTCTGTGAGGTTGAGTTTACCTTCCACCCAGCTTTTTGTTTCGAACTATCACCCCTGTTGTTGTTTTACTATGAGCGTTAAAGACGCCCTGCTGCGCGGATATCACTATCTTTTCTCATCATATTCATGTCCATTTCATCACCTTTGCCCGCGTGGAATTTTGCTCTCGTTCCCACTCTCCATGGGAACCTATTCCCAGGATTAAACGTAGCCTATGTGTTATTATTTCACACTATAGTTTATTCTTGTACCAAATTTCAGCCAGATCCGTTCAGACGTTAGAGCTAGATTAAGTTTGTAAAAAACTTCCAAACATCTTCACAAACTTTCACATTCATAGTTATAGGTATTTATATCTTCAGTATTTTCTTTGTATTATTGCTTGTTGTGTTCCATACGCGTATTATTCCTTTAATCTTTCATTCAGCCGTTGTAACTATATAAAAGTGAAAACCGCAAGTGTATCTAAACATTTAGTAAAAATAAATTAATAACACTGAAAACCATATCAAAAGCGATTGTGTTATTTAGAAGACGTTAGTAGAGGAATAGATAAACGTACAAAAGTGAGCTCATTTAAACCATGTAATGATAATAATAACATCAGAACAATTTTTGACTATATTGAGCAAGTTTTTATGACCACAATAAGAATCATAAGATAAGACCGCCCATTATACTGTTTCCATATCCTTAAAGTTTCTTGACCCAATTTATTGACTTGCAAAGTATATAATAAATAAAAATAAACTGTCCCCTACTGGGCACACGCCCCCTCTCGTTATGAGATGGGTTAGGCCCATAGTCCACCTCGATTGTACACATAGTACAAGGTAATTCCGTGTTTCCCAAATTGAGTTGGGTTTTATTTATGACCTTGTTGGGATGCTGGTTTAATGTTAAACACCTTTTTATTTTCCCGCCGGTGCTGGATTATCAGGCCGGTGCGAGCTCCAATTAGGCAGACGTTATATTTCGCTAGGTAAGTGCCTCGTGACAAAGGACTAGATGAAATTAGCCAGGTACGGAGAGATAAATGGTTCTAATACTGCTTGTAATAGATGGCTGTTTCAGAGAAATATCATGCTTAAAGGCGTTTTGTTTGAGAAAATAAAGGCCAACTAAGTATTGAGGTGGACAGTATAATACTATTTATATAATATATCATATTCATTCACCATAACCTTAATCAATACTTATCATAAATGCGAAAATTCACATTTGTGGAAACGCCGTGGATTTCACAAATTGTTATGCTATCGTTCAAATATTTTAAGTATTTTTGTTAAGATGTTGTTTATTTATCCAATAAAGAATAAAAACTGCACGTCTGTTTGTTACCTCTTCACACGTAATGTTAGATTTAAGATTTGTTGGTACTGTGCTTCCAATCTAGTTCAATCGAGTTAGTCCGACTTAGACCACCCGTCCGAATAGCACCTAGCCAAGTCCACCAAGAGAGCCTATTAATATCTTTGACAGATGCTCTTTGTGGATTCATGTTTATTTTTGCATTTTTTTACACAAAGAGCACCTACGAGTACCCAATAAGCCTAATGCCGGGAAGTAAAGAGTCAGACAGGTGGTTAAAAATATGAATAGGTGCTCTTCATGGACTAGACTAGGTGCTATTCGCGCAGTTGCTATTCGGATGTTCTAAGTTTTTTTTTTTATACTACTTAGGTAGCAGACAAGCACATAGCCCACCTGATGGGAAGCGGTCACCGTGGCCTATGAACGTGTGCAACACTAAGGGTGTCACACACGCGCTTCCTACCCTGAAGGGAAGGGGGGAGGGTTGGGAAGGGGTGGGGAGGCCTAGGAAGGGATGGGAGGAGGAGGGGTACAGTGAGCTCTGGCTACCCTACTTACCGGCGGGAACACAACACGATGGTTATTATGGCCGCGGTGTTCTGTAAGGTGGAGGTACTACCCCAGTCAGACAGCTCATTTCGGACGGGAGATACCGTCATGTCCTACCTCCTATAACGTGGACTAAAAGTGGACTAACTCGTTCAATCGCCGTCACTGTTTATAGCATTCAGAATATTAGACAACGTGAATACAGGCTTCCCAGATACTACAGTCCTACTACGCTTGATAACTATATAAAAATACGTTGTGAGTCTAGTTGCAATTTGCTAACGTTAAAATTTCCATGTTTAAGAAATCGCCGCGTAAAATGGATAGGATATTTTAACGAGAGTTGTTTAAGGATAAAAAACAAACAAAATTATGTAAATTTTTCGTAATTCGCAAAGCAATATTTTTCCTTTATTTACTCTTCGGTGGTACACAAATATCTTGACATATTTCATAACATTATTTAGTCCCATTAATTATATCGGATAATATCGCTTCGTTGAATACAAGACCGTACGTTTTGATGTCCCAATTACAGCATAATTATGTAGCACCAATGAATAATCGTCGTATTGGTATTAATTAATTGTTATTTTGTTATAATATTTCTTCGTGCGATACAGTAAATATGCTATTAGTGATATATATTATTTTCTCTTCTGCGTTTCGTTTTCCTCTTGTCGTATTATGTCTGAGAGCTGATAAACGATGTCGTTAATCATACTAATATTATAAAGAGGAAACTTCTGTTTGTCTATTTTTCTATCGGATTTGTATAACATATTGTTATATTATTTAAGTACTCGCTTGTTATTGCTATTAAATAAGACGAATAATGAAGCCTCATTATTTCTAACATTTCCATGATTAAATCTTGCCCTGTAAAATAGTTATTTTGTGAAATTGATCCGTTATCCAAAGCTAACAACAGCAATTGGATTGATAGTATAGTAGGTATGATTCTTATAATATTCTTTGCGAAGGTCCGACCGGAAACGGTTAATCCTAAATACATTGAGCATCGGGTGGTAATAGTTTCAAATTTCCTTTTTATTTTCCCTCAGCGAAGTGTTAAAAGGTTAACAACGGAAACAGTAAAGCCGGGTTGATTAATAGTTCGGCGGAGTGTTATCAAAACATAATCAAAATGCCACAATTACATCATTTATATCCATCAATTTATTACAACTAAGATATCAGGGTGAAAATCTGATAAAGCCGTTAGTGATTTATCGCGAAAAGGACATTTAAAGTTAAACTGCGGCTTACTTTCAGCTGGAACTAGAACTTTTTAGTGAAGTTCTTATTGCAAGACTGTAATCCGCTGTGCATACTTTCTTTCTAAAAAGTTTTCCTGCAAAGTAGTTGTTTGTTTTACTACTTCGCTGTATATAGCGCGAAACTCGGTCGAGGTTTAAAGTATTCATCCACATCTTGTGCAACATAAACGGCACTGTGTAACTTTTATGACTGACATCCGGACACTTTACTAACTTTTCCGTATACCCATTTCAATGTCCATACTCATTTCAATCTTCAAGCGTTTCATCGTTGCGATCGCACCGACCGATCTCAAATGTCATACGCTGTCCAAAAACTGTTGACGCGAACGTTTTCCCAAATTAGATTTTTATCTCCAATGCGAACCGATGATCGGAACGAATGGAATTGAATTCGAAACCGGGAAATGTATCGCAGAGCAGGTTGAGTGCTCCGCTCCCGACTCAGCTGGGAATAACCAGGGAGTGTTCCATGAAACACATTTGAAACATTTCCTGTCGCATTATCGACTGTTTGACTTCACTACGGAACATAAAGAGATACGCACATACGCGGTACGTCTTGGGAATGGATGAACGGTAGGACTAGTGCTTTCAATTCTGTGCAGTATGAATTAATAATTTGACGGCGGCAAGCACAGTTACTGTTAGTATGTAATATTATCTACGGAATATGTTATTTTTAAGAAACGGATTTCTCATTATTGAACATCAATATTTATAAAGTAACTACTGATGTTTCTACACTCCGTTGGTATGGTACTTTGCAAAAATATTTCATATTTTGTTGACGCATTCTTATGAAGAAATTTTCAACAGTTTCAGTTTCTATGTTGTTTTTTCATGGAAGAGAAGACAAGAATCTTACGATTGCAGGAACCCTCCAAAGATTGAAGATTGATGCAAATAATTTTGCTTGTAACTTAGTACTTTTTTTAGATCGCCGAAGCTTATAAAACAGAACATGGGTAACATACCTAAATATAATTTGGAAAAATGTTTATTAACTTTTTGTATCTTTTTAGGCACCTATAGATAGTATAAAACTGTAACATTGTAATACTTGACTCTCCGTTGATGTAACTAATCTAGTGAGTAGTATTAACTGTGGTAAAAACTAGTAGCGTTTTCGTGAGTTCATGTGGCGCACCGCGTGACCCTTTGTATCACCCGGTGAACAAAACAAGGGTCTCTGTAATCCCAAAACAGGGTCGGCTAGCTAATTCACCGGCAACAGGCAAAAAGATTTGTAGCTTGATACCTAATTTACTCGCAGTCACAAAGCGTTTCTTGTCTCCCTAACTCGAACAAGTCGTTAGCGAGGGAAAACCTCTGTAGAAACTTGTTTGGATCGTAAAAACTGTTCATGATGTGAAAATAATAGTTTTTAAACCCTTTATACATAAGCCAATATGTGAGCTCTATAGTTACGGAATGTTAATCTCATGAAGTGATTTGCAGATGTCGTTCGCTGTGAAGATGTTCAGCATAATTCAGAACGTGATTCGATCCTGGCTGATATTTACTTAGCCTTTGTGTGTGTTGAAAATGATACATGAAACTGTGTAATGCAACATGATTGGTCAATATATGTGGAAGTTTGGCGACATCGGTAATCATACTGACTATACTTAGTTGCACTATCTCTTATTTGTTATTCTGTGTCTAGAGGCATAGGTTTTTTTTAATGAGCTCGCTCACCACTTCCATTCACCTGTGGGCATGGGCAAGTGATGAAGTGATGGCCGTTACGACGGCACCATTTCGGTACGCCAGCTGGAACGCACCCACATTGAAGAACTTGTTGTTCCGCTATGCCCCCGGCCGTAAAACCCCCTTTTTTCATTTTCTGACGCGCTTGCCTTATAGCAACCTATTCATTATACTTCTAATATTAAATTGTCAATGTCAATTTGATTCTCCAATGTGATCGCTTTTGGAAATTATAAATGTTCTATTATCATCGTTTTCCAATAACTGTTGCTTGTCTAGTTTCAATCACGGACAGAGTGTTAGCATTTAATTTAGAAATTCAAATATAGGTGCACGTGTGATGGCCGGAATTAACAGCTTAGCTTCCATTTCACGTAATACCTCCGGGGTTATAGGAATGATATTGTTATTTGTAACTTTAGTATATGACATATGGCTGTCATTTGTTACTCTTTCATACAAAAACTACAGAACGAATTTGGATGAAATTTGCACATAGGTCATAGTCTGGAATAGCTTACCTATAGGCTAGGGGACTATTCCCCTCGCTTATACGCTTATTCTATAAGAATCTATATTTCTGAGGGTCATGGGAACGAGATCATGTATTTCACACAGGTGAAGTCGCGGGTAGCAGCTAGTTCCTTCATATTTGTCTAGCAACAACACCCATAAATCTTACAAGTGTTTATTCAGCCTTTTCAGTTATCACTACGGAAACGGTCTCTCTATTACTCGGCCAACACATGAATTTATTGGAACTAATACCTACACAGTAAAAACAATCTTGTTGTCATGATGTGAATCTTAGTCACACGAGTGTGTGTGCGAACTTGGTTCGGGCTGGTGTGTTCAAACACTCTAGTGTGCTGTCATTGTCGAGTGTAAGTGTCGCCAAACACTTCCTCTATACGCGAGACGTCCCGAACCGCCTGTGTTTGACGTACTACACCAAATCGACCCACGAGAACCCTTACCCCGTGTTGTTGTAGCTAACACTGCCACATCGATAACACAGAGTCCCGAACCGTGACACTGTGCCGTAATGTGTCATCCAACACTAACCCAATTCTTGCTAACATGTAATTTAGTTACGTAGTTGGAATACTTCGGAACACACGCGCCCACGTCATAAGTTAAGGAATGATTAAGGGGGTTTTGATCGAATTATTGCGGAAAGTGTTCCGTTTATCATCGAAATATTGTTTCCTTTTGTGTGTGTTGTAATATCAGGGGAATTTCCCGAATATGTTTGTGTTACGTGTGGTATTTGCACAGGTAGCAGAAAATATTTTAATTGCTAAGGTTTTTATAATATAGCGAATATTTACCTTGAATGGTTAATTAAGTATCTATCTATGGTTGGATTTTTTAACTTAACAGGAATTCGTAGCAAGTTCAATTGTTAAACAAAAACTATATTGCAAGGTTTTTTTGTTAATACCGTCGTAAAAGTTTTCAAATTTTTTATTGCTACTATGTACTTTTCCAATACCCCGGGTTCTGAACCCAAAATTTTTCATGTCAAAAAAGTTATACCTATTAAACTTATGCCAGCACCATCATGGTAGACTATAAAAGCATCAGGCATAAAAATTGTAAAAGCCGACTCCATATTTCTACTTTTATTATTATTTTATAGGCACTTATCCGCTTGCAGGTTTAGATCACACGTGTTTCTGGAACCAATTAACGTATGCAATAAAGAATGGAAAATATCGCAGATTAATTTTTTTATTTGTATTTTTCATTCTTTATCATTATTTTCTAAGCCGTATGTCAGTCAGTCGCGAAAGTGCAAACACTACACATGTAAATTGGCAAAACAGGTAAGTATACATTAACACAATAATGAAAACTAAAAATAGTAGATATTTAGGTAATCAGCGTTTTATTAAATTTCAAAAACGTTCAGAATGCGGGCAGAAGTAAATTTCATCTTATTAAAATGAAATTTTCTCATAAAATAAACATAGGTACTTTGTCAAAACCATTTTGTAATTCTGATGTATTTAATGACTTTTGTTAAAATACTAAACGTGCTTTTAAGTTTTAAGCTCCACGCCTATAACTCGCGGCACAACCAAAAAACCACCACGAAAACTCGCGCGTTACGTTAACTTTGCGTTTCGCGTCACGTAGTACCCGTTGATGGCTCTCTAAGGAGGCCCATTCTTCCCATTCGATTTATAAGTATTCAATAGTGTTCACACTTTGTACTTATTCGATGGAATGAATCGTGACTTCTATACTCTATAGTCTTTCTTTACTGAATTCATTGAGCAGTTACTTGTGTTCTGAAATAAAACAACAAAGAACGCATAGAGACGAACATTTTTTCTAACTTTCCTTTGGACCTAATTTATTTTAGTACGTATCGAACTAGTTTTTTTTTTACTATGTCTCTGGGGTAAAACCTAAGATTTATCGACGTAAAACTTCGAAATGAACGATGATCACAGAACATTTCAGACTTTTACCATTAAGAGTTTGTAGATGTTTGGTTTTATTGCAAAGACCTAGGACTATCTGGGTTAGTTCGCGTTTTTACGGTTACATAGGAATCTAAAATATGTTAAGTACCTAACGATATCACTAAAATATTTACGTCTACTTGTTTTAAGAAGATGTTTGGATGTTTGTTACTTAATCACGCTCCAACGGCTAAAAGGTTCTGACTGAAATTTGGCAGAGATAGTATAGAATGGAATGGAGATAGTTTGGAATTAAAATATATGCTAGGTACTTTATTTCCTAGAACACGTTCCCATGAGGAGCAAAAACGGGATCATAATTCCACGCGAGCGAAGCCGCTGGCAACAGCTAGTATAGAATATCAACAGTATTAAATAATATCTTGAGCAAGTAGCGAGCACTAATAATATACTAAGCCGTATGTCAGCACTGAAGACTACCCATCATTTGCCGCGAGGGTAGTAAGAGGCGATTAAAGGATTATATGGAGAGCACGGGCTGTAACGTCTCACCTGTGTATCTCATAACTCCTCACAGCGATTACAAGCCTGCGATATGAGGTGACTATTGTCTATGAGCCTCGATGGATACGGTTTAATCCGGATAATAGGTTTAACAGAATTCTTGATACTTTTATGTTTTTATATTATTGTTAGTTATAGTTATTATTGCTAACATAAATTACTAGTTAGACGCCAAATGTGTTGCTAAGCGCAAAACTTGAGAATGGATCGTCTAATTCGGCAAACTTTTTCATACTTTCGTTGAGGCACAAGGAAGGTTCTTCTGGTGAGAAAAACAGAATCGAACACATAATCTCTCTGCTCTTTGAAGCATCACTACTGCTCCGACACAGATTTAAGTATGAATCGTAAAGAACAAAACTAGGTGTACAAAACCGAAGGATAAAACCAGTTAACTGCCCCTTGCCGCAATTACTCTGTAGTTTGGTTGTCTCCACGTATATGAATTTCATAACCTATTTAAGTTCTGTAGTTGCATGCAGAGCCAACAAGTTCTGCTTTCATAACTGTTAACTACCTTGTGTCTTGGTTACCAAATTATAACTTCAGTGTTGGATGAAATTGACTTAGATTGGCGCTTGCCAGACAACTTAGATTCTGTGCGATCTCATGGGATGTGGTCCCAATCATTTATGAATTCACATACTGAACTTACCTATATCTTAATATGATTGTAGAATTAGCTTAGATATGTACAATATCTGGCTTTTGAGCTTTATTAAGAACAGTGAGAATTGCCTAAAATCGGGTTACTACGGTTTTGTAGAGCGTTATCTCTATCGCACATAGCACTGTAAGTTTGGTCTCTTTATAAAGTAGGACTCGCGTTTTTCTGCTTTCGAGGAAAGCAGAGACTACAGGTAGCTATTAATCCCAATCTGTTACTGTCCTAATACACTCCAAAAACTTCCTCTTCTGTAATGATACCTTCATATCAAAAGCATTTGAAGCTAACGTGCTTAACGTTAGCTTTGAATGCTCTTGACCTGCCATTTTTCCAACACGTCAATTTGATCAGTGTATGTTCTGCGAAGTTAATTCCGGCTTGTCTGACCCCTTTTACACACACACGTAGTTGTTGTTACATTTCCTCAGTACTCATTCCAATTATGTCGATCCTGTCAATAATATAATATTGAAGTGCAAACGTTACAATATTAATGCACAAACAACCACGATTGGTTCCTACACCGAACCACGAAATCGCATTTTATATTGACATCTCCACGCGCCATATTATGAAACTATGGCGTCATTAAAGTATAATTTTTCAAAACACATCGCAGCAGTCGCCTGTGTCGCATTATAGAAAAACGGTTATTAAGTTTTGTGTTGTACACCGCAAAAATGCATTTTCTCAGTGCTGCTTTTAAAATGAGGCTGTTCAAAAACTATTATGCAAGTTATTCATTATTAACAGCACACCGTGAGTGGTTTATTACTTGGCGCAGTAAAGTGTGAAGCTATGAAGTTATTAATTATGCTCACTAATTGCGTTCAAACTTGGCCTAATGTGGGCACAAGTTATTTATGTAGTGGTGAACTTGCGCGATCAATGTTGCCACCGCAAATACTGTTGGAGTTTGTTTGACTTTTGAACGTAACATGTTGTAATGACATTTCACTTTGTAAAATTCTAATAATATTACTTTTAGGTCAATAGGTACATGCTTAAATTGTGAATGTGAAAGTTACTCTGTCTATCTGCATGCTTAGACAGCTAAAAGTTTTGTTGAAATTATGTCAGATTTAGATTTCAACTAGTAATAACAATTTTGCATAAGTACAATGTTAAAAAAAATCTTCTGAAACATTTTTTCTGTATGGCCAAAAAGTTCGTGTTAACAGTATCTATTCTAAGTAGTGGTTATCTTCTGGGGAAATTTCTAGAGGACAAAGACGATATACACAATGTATGTTACCTTATCAGTGAAAATAAAAAAATAAATTCTTCTTAGTTTGAATATGTCATGCATTCAGAGCAACAAGCTCTGAATACATGAGGTCCACAAGCTATGCTGATTTCTCTCAAAATGTTTTCTACTTTATTTCATATATTTTTGTTATTTGTTCAGCTACCGCCAACAAAGAGCAAATTATTTGCTTATGCAACTTTGCAAAGAGAAATCGCATAGGCATAATATTTGGGTTATAAATCGCAAGCAATTAGTTGTATTTTTATAAAACTACGACGTAATTGACGCAATGTCTCGTCACGGTCCATGGTATGCACACACGAGGTTCTATTATTTTACATTATCTGAATTTACCATCACGCTACACTGGAACGTTGCAGCGTGACATCACAATCGACGCTTTGACAACGTGCCGAGCTCATGTGCCGTTGCGCCACTGCCGTGCCATCGCTCTTTGAAAGACGTAATGTAATATTCCTTTCTCAAAATGGAACACTGACAGGTGTGCGCAGCGTACACTTGAAATCTCGCTATGAAAAATGCGCACGGCTCTCAGCTGAATTACATAATGCAGGAATGTGTCAAGACTCGGCGCGACACGGCACCACACGGCATACACTTTTGAGATTCTTTGTGCACGTAATAAAAGGAGGACTATTGCGATTGCTCGTGTGACAGACAGAGACGGGACTATCTAAAAATTTCATCCGTAAGAGTGGCGTGCCTGCCATACTTCACGCGCATGTGTTTATTACGAGTTCTTCTATCTTGGTAAATATGATTTTCATTGTGCGTAATAAAGCCATAATAAAGGCGGTCCCGGGATGGGACGGAAGGAAGCTTCGACCTTTCCTGTGGAGCGGGGGCTGGCGGGATATCACCACGAATATGGTTAATATTCGGCGAGTCCGATGACAATAATAGACCTTCGTTAGAAATTATATATCAAAATTGTTTTTGAACTAACTTATTCGGGCCATTAGGGACGATGTTATGAAAATTTTCAGTAAAATATTTTCCTTCAAATCATTCATTTTGAACCTATTTCACCTCTTTGGAACTAAGCAGGTACTATATCCTATGAATATTATACATGTGAAAGTTTATGAAGATGGATGCATGCATGGATGGATGTCTGTTACTCTTTCTTTTGAATGACGTTTGGCACAGATATAATGCACCTGCATGGAGTCACGGGCAAAAGCTAGTTTCTGTTGGTAAAAGGTAGGTACTAACAGAAATATTTTCAACTTTTATTTACGGAAATTTTAATCGTAATATCCAATGTATCTCGACTAATCGACTAATTTACTATCAGTACCTACTCGAGAACAAAAAAAAATCGACTAACTATACATTTCTACTCTTTCAGTGCGAATGTATAGAGTTGTCGATTTTTCTTTCTCTCTTTTTATGCTAGAGCTCTTTGAGTGGGTAAGTTTTTGCTCTCGAGTGTAGTCAGTATAGAGTGAGTAAATTTATTGCTCTCGAGTGTAAATCGGCTATTGGAAAATTAGCAGTCAAAGTTCGGCAATATGCCTATCATTTTCATTTAAAGCGTGTATTGTTAACAGGCTAAACGAAATTCGTTATTAAAACTTTAGGTTCAGTGGAACAAAACAATGCTTTTAGCGAACCTCGGTTCGGCTTTTGTTCAATTAATTTTCTATTTGAATAAACTCATCTTTATTTTAAGTTGACTGTGCGGCTTTACTATTTTAACACCCATTGTATTTATGCGGGTACATGTTTATTAAATCAATTTATTTGCGGGTCAATGAATGACAGGCTCTGAGTGTCATTACACCGGTTGTATAGTTCAATCAGATTATTCTTTTCAACACGCTTATGATCACAGCCTGTGACCACGGCCCGTGTAACTTGGTCGAAATGTCAGGCAATCCATAGTTATGTTTATGCCTATACCATGATCGCGTTAATTCGCTATAAAATCTATGATATAGAAAGCGAAAGTTTAAAAGTAAGTAAATAACTTACCCGCAACTCCATCCGCGTGGAGTACTGAAATTGACATGAATAAACAGATCTCAAAATTAAGAATCTACATGAGAATGGTGAATTATTTTTAAATCTAAATAACACATTGTCCCCGTGTTAACATGTAAAGATAAAGGCAATCACTCATAACTGAAAAATATACAACCAAAACCCGTTAATATTCTACACAACGATCCAATTTACTAGTCAGCCAAAACGTCAAAACAACGCACCTTTTTAAGAGTCTGACAAGTGGACGCGATCGGTTACCAACAAAACTAGAGGCTAATTGAATTAGGTGGCCCTTCTGTTGCGGAAGCCGCTTGCGATATCCATTGGCGGGAAAAGTACCATTTATTGTAGAACTGGTTGGAAAGTTGAATTATAGGGAGGCCAATTCGACTATGGAGTGTTGATGCGCTTGTTCACTCGTTTTCTGCGCGTGTACCTTTTTTCGTGCTGAAATTCCATCGGGGGTTGTTATGTCGGACTCGGATCGACTAAAATAATAGCATGTCGTCTCGAGTCTTCAGACGCCGGTGTGTAAGATGTCCTACAAAGGCATTCCGTCGCACCCCAGCTGACCCAGGACCATCTCCGGCTTCGAATTGGCTCCCTCAGGTTTGGGAACCACGGGGAGGGGTAAACATCACGCCACCGCGCTGAGTAGGCCAGTAGAATGACAAAAGCCCGGTCCTGTCAAAATTGTTTATGACTAGAAGATTATTAAGAATATTTTTGTACATTTTTCAGTTCAGTACAGTGTAGTTAGAGCCTTATTCGCTTCTCATGTGAACAGAGCTTTATGCTTTTAAATCCAGTGAACACAAGCGTGGAGGTTAAATACGTGCATCAAGCTCGTAAGGCATTCCTTCAGGTTTAACGGGAATTAAATTGACCTAATTTCCCTTTGACCTCCTTTGTCGAGTGGATAACGGGCCTGATGAAACGTGAGCGCGAGGGTTAACTTCTTGTGAATGTCGTGATTGGTACTTATAGCTGTAATACTTACAAATAAATATACTCGGGGAATCTCACGAGATCTTTGTCTCTTGTCGTTCCGAATTTGATGGTTGTCTTTATAGACTTTGTTTAGGTGTATAATAACCAGTTACGATACCCGTGGCATCCACATTAGCTGTCATCCGCGGCATCGGCCCGTGACATACTTCATTCCCGTGGCAACTATTTAACCTGTAATTTATAAGGTTTGCTTTGAATTCTTTACCAGCGCATGTGTTTCCTTCCTCTTATAGTCTCGGGCCCTTTAAGCGGGGCGTGAAAAAGCATTTGATGAGGCCATCAAGCTGAGGGCCACCACTGGAGCTCTATCGCTGTGTGTAGTGGTGACCCCCGATCCTGAGACTTTACCTTTAGCTTTCCAGATTCGTTGATATTTTTAGTTACTGCTCCGCTCCCCTGAATAGTAGCGTGATGATATCCTGTAACTTTATTCGATAAACAGATTTTTTCAATTCGAATCAATGGTTCCTGAGATTGGTGCTATCAAGCAAACAAACTCTTCAGCTTTATATACTTGTGTAGATAAGATACCCAAACTAGGTTATTAGGGTATTTATAGTGCACGGCTTCTAACTTGGCAAGATTTTGGAGTAGTGTGGGCTCCACTACTCCAAAACTTTGCTAAGTTAGATGCCGTACACTATATCTACTTATTTCTATGCGACGCATTTTGCCACAAACAAGTGTTATAGTGTACGGCATCTAACTTGGCAAGGTTTTGGAGTAGTGTGGACCCCACTACTCCAAAATCTGCCAAGTTAGATGCCGTGCACTATACATAGCATTGCTGTTACGATTCCGCTAAGTTCAACATGGTTTTAATCAGAACTGCACTAAGGCGAGGTACACATTATCGATGTGGTATGGACATGGACTACAAGTTTACTGTACTATGCAAACACGCGAACTATTGCAAGTCAATTATAACTAGACCTGAGATAGATACCAGTCCTAACATAGTTTGTTTAGTCAGTTATCTGAGTGAAAGATCTGTTATGTGATGAATCTATCTACAATAATTTCGTGTTTAAGGTTTAACAGAACATATCGTATAGCATTAAAAAAATATGTGTTTTAAATTCCTTGTACCTCACCTTATGGTTAACTAAGGTGAAATCCAAAAAGTAAGTAAGTAAGATTCTTATAACGATTCTATGAATGATTCTAGTAGGCTCACAACGATAATGTAAAGTAACTAACCAACTAAATCAAGAAGGATTTTATAGCAAGTTTCAATAGGAAGCCGGCGAGAATCACATATGAAAAATGTATGTACTTATGTATCGTATTTAGAACTTATTCATTCAATACAAATTATACTTAATTTGGGTTTAATAGTGCTATGCAGTAAATCGCCGAATATTGCTATTTAATCGCCACATGCGAAGGACTAACATTAAAATAATGATAGACTTGGAAAGAAAGTCATGACGTAGATACGTAAGGGTTAAAGCAAATGGACTGTTGTCTCCAGCTACCCGAAGGTAGGCAGGCGTGGAGGTCCCCCAGTCGGGTGGCCTAATTGTGTTGACCTTTCACATGTCTAAACTCCTATCATTAGTATTTCAGACGGCCGCCACTCCTCATTATATGATGACAGCAAAATGACTATCCACGGTATCCACAAAACTGTAAGGTGTGTGATAAAATCAATATGCAGGGTCAGCTTGACGTCTGTAGATTTCAACCAATGAAATTGCAGAAAAAGTAGAGAGGTGAGGTTTAGGCAACTTTTTGTTATGTGAGAACTTTTTTCTGTGATTTCATTGGTCGAGAGTAAAGAAGAGACATGCCTACGGATGCCATGCTGAGGCTGCTGGACATAGTATACATATTTACGGCAACCGCGGGATTCGTCCAAAAATAGAAATATTGTTATGCTGTTACATTCCAGGATTAATAACCAATAAAAAAATAAACCAATAAAATCGCGTGTTCTGCCTTATTTGTGCTGGCTTCCGTGACGGTGCCGTTTGACACAGACACCTGTAAATATGCCGCATTCAACAACGATCTATAAAATTTAATTTACCCTGCTGATAATGAAATTAACCTAGCGGAACTGTTAAATATTCATAATGTTAATAGTTAGTATGAACCTAAAAACCTATGGACGCGACGCGTTGTAGTATACAACTGACGACACTAGAGTGGACCTACTTGCTTATACGTAGAAGTCAGCACGCAGGTACGCACGCATACCAACACAAGTCAGCAACTACGCGGCAAATGTCATTCGATTCAATCAGTTTAAGTAGCGAAAAAACAGCGTATATACCTATTGTGTAGTGAAATTATGTAAAAAAATCGGTTGTCTGTAAAGTCAGTTTACTGACGAGAGTTGAACGTGACAACGTCATAACATATATTTAATATCGAAAGAATCATTACCTTTATATTAGCTTCATACTTGACGAAAACATGTGAATGTATTATTGCATAGCAGCTGTCCACGCGGACGCATCACTCACTCAAGTAGGAGAGAAACAGATGTCGCTGCCGAACGTGGAGGTCGACTGTGCTTCTTTGTCGCTCGTTCCGCGCTCTCGCTTGCACTTCAAGCCTTAAATGGAACGCCTCAGAACGAGGTAACGCCGCATGAGTCATGTTTTTTCGTACGTGGAGCCGGCTTCATCGAATTATAAGACGTTGTCACGTCAAAACCGTAGTGACAGCATGAAAACATTTCGTCCGTAGGTTTTATAGTTTCATGATAGTAAGCTAATTTCGTTAGGCGTGTATAATATCGAAGAATGCTTTTGAGCCTTCTATGTGCATGTTTTGCACTCAATTTGATTATGTTTAAATACACTGGGGCTGATTTTAAAGCTCGATATGGTTTTACTGTAGCCATTAAAGTTATAGACTAGCTTTTGTTGGGGACTTTACTCACCTATAACTTGTGATATTATTACCTGGTTTCTGGTATTGTATCTAGATTTACTTCATATTATTCAGGTTAATTTTAGCTGTTGAATTCAAAAGATCTATTAGTTTTATTGTATGATGAACGAACGAACAAACCTACATGTAACATGTGGTCTTATAGTGAAGATAAAATAGAAAATTACAAGAAGATACAAAACGTTCAACAATATACAAAAACATTTTTATGATTTGGAAATCTTTTCAAGTCAGTTTAGAAAAACGTGGTAGATAATTACTTAGTTTACTTACCACTACCTAAGAATCTTCACTTTGTGTGCCATAATAGTATCTTCATAGTAATCTAATTAATTAGGAATAGAAACATACGAGGTTGTACATACACAAGGTATATTCGCAAAAGAGAGCCAAACATCCACATATTTTTCAAATATAGAAGGTTCAACATAAAATCTGAATGTTGATTTGCAAAGTTGATTTTTAATATTATGTTTTTCTGATCCCCCGTGGTAAATACACAGCTTCCCGATAATCAATGTATTGAGAGGTTGCACTCATCCGCGCTCGGCTTTGCATTCGTTACTCCAACATTCCTGTATTTTTACTGGTGTTTGCTATTTACATTGGACGCACTACGGATTGGTTAAATGTGTATCCATCGTAGGGCTGCACAGTATAACATATTTTCGATATTTAAACCAAAGACTTGAATTAATTTTTTCCCTTAAAACAGTACTGGATATCTGTATTGGTGTTCCGTATCGCTTTCTACAAGGCGACTGATATTATCATGCCCTGTTTAGAACGGGTTGTATGACTAGAAGGGAAATCTCTTCCTATACGTACTATGTCATGTCAGTATGTCTTATAGTAATTATCCTGTATATTTTCTTTATTAAGACCATCACAAAATCGGCTCTAAACTGAGCTGAAAAGAATTCCAGCAAGCGGTCCCACCTTGTCATCTTATGGATTTTTTAAAATAAAATTGGAACAATGAACCGTTATTCCTCATAAGCTACAACCCTATCACCCAATGAATATTCACATCCAGAACATCCAGTATTGATATGTTTGGCTTGAAGTGTGCATTTGGGATTGTATAAGGTAGCGCATATAACAAGCCGCGTGGGAAATAAACGAGTTGATATTTTTTCTACGAGTACCAATTAAATACGTTGATATTGATTATTTATCTTTCGAACCGTGCAAGCGACCGATACACCGCACGGCGTATTATTGATATGTGATTAATGACAGGCGTTCTTTTTGTTGTGACTCACGTTCTGATGTAACCAGGCAGTATTTATTATATAACGATCAATCAACCAATGGGTATATATCACAAAAATGAACCTCACTAAATTAAAACCCTGTCGGTTAAGTAACACTATTAAGGTAAACATAAAGCGGCTGATGAACAAACAAAAGTTTTGTCGTTATTTGTATTAGTTTTGCAGTTATAATTATGCCATGAAATATGTAGAATAAGTACAAAGTCGTTTCATGTCTATACTTTAGTGTTTCAGCACGCTATCTAGTTTGAAAATAGTTTTCAGGAATGAATTATAACCCAGGGAAAATTTCTGTGCCTCCTGTGAAAAGGGGTACAAGTCAACTTATATCGAATTTGATATTATTATAGCACCTCAATCAGAAAAAAATACTCTATTTTTCTATCTATTCACCATTTTGATACGTCTATTAGTTTCTGAGATAGTGTGGTACATCTAAGACGAAATGGCGTGATTTGATAAAATATGACTGTGTAAATAAATATATGTTGACATCTATCATTCATAATATTCAAATTATTTGTGTGTAAAAATGTATCTCAAGTCATATCATTATTAACATTATATTTATTACCTTCTAATAAGGTGTCATATGGTACATGTTTAGTTATATCAATTGACACAAAGTAAATTCGTACACTGCATCGATACAACTAAAGTTGTATTATTGCTCACATACATAGGAAACTAATATTTTTGTGTAAACTAATTCAACTAAAATTATATCAATAATGACGAGAAGATTAAAACGGTTTTGATCCAAAATATTGTGCAAAGTAATACATGTTACGAACGCGAGCGGTGCGCGGGATGCAGGGGGCGCTACTGCGAGGGTACCACCGCCCGCGCGGGGTCAGCGCCGTAAAATACTACTGGACAAGGTGCTCGCGCGCGCTCTCTGAGCAATCCAACATGGCGCACAATGTACCTATTAGATGTATCATTTTACACACATTCTGTTTATTATTCGTATATTCATAATTACAAGAACTAATAACCATTTACACAAAATAATTACTCCACTTATATCAATATACAATAAATCTATTTATTAATGTGTAAAAGTGAAAAACATTGCAATTTAAGTAGATGCGCCCCAGTATTGCTCCTAAATACCTAATTATATAATAAGAATAATAATAAAACTCTTTATTTTACACCAAGGATATAAAAGTAGTAACAATAATACTTAAATTAAAGTATTAACCGGCCTTATTGCTCCGTGGCAATCTCTACCAGGCAACCATATAATGTGCGTATACTTCCGCTAGTATTTAAGTGTTATCGGTATACCTACACTATTTATCTATAAGTGCACGCGCACACAAACCGCTGACAGTTGGCGGATGACGCTAGTGTCTATCGAACTGTACCCCGCGATCCCCCCAACCGAAAATAGATGGAGCAAAGCGTCTTCGTCGTTCAAAGCGTCGATTGCACTATTTGTAGGTAATGAATACCGTTATTATTTTACTTAGTTATTTATGTTCTATGATAGTCTATAATGTAAAATTTCATTGTTGCAGCATCGTTCTTGCCGTGCAAAACGCATGTTGACTATGATGCTCGTAGCTGCTCATGATCTGCCGAATATAATTTCCATATACCACAAGTTTTTAACCCCTGGTTATTTTTTTATATACTATGTAGGTAGCAGAACGGCGTAACTCTCAAGTCCACGCTTAACTTCAGGTCATTGAAGCTAAAGCTTACCTGGCGGCAAAAAAGCTGGGCATCCTATCTAAGGTGCGACAGTACTTCACACCGGAGCAATAAAATTGCTTAAGTTTTTGTACCAAGCGCAGGATCCATCGTGTCTGGAGAACACTACTCGTATCTGTGTGATGACTCAACTAAATACCACCTTGACGCGCTGGAGACGATCGAGAATCGAGAGACGAGCCAATAGGCTCATCAACGACGTTGCACTAGTCGAGAAAAGGCTTCAGAGCCTTGCCCATAGACGCAAAGTTGCAGGTCTATCGGTCTTCTATCGGATACATTTCGGAGAGTGCGCTCTGGAATTGCACAACCTGATACCCCCAAATCTTTCCTTCAGCGTACGACCAGACGAACAGCGACGCAACACCGCTTTATGGAAATATTCAAGTCACGAGTGAAAAGATTCCTTCTAGGCAAGCGTGATTCATCGTAGACCACATCGTCACTTACAATCAGGTGTGATAGTAGTTAAACGTAAGCTTATCTTGAATAAAAATAAAAAAAGGTAGCAGACAAGCACACGGCCCACCAGATGGGAAGCGGTCACCGTGACCCAAGGACGTGTGTCACACTACGGGCTTCACGCACGCGCTGAACCTACCCTGAAGGGAAGGGTAGCGGGCTAGGAAGGGGTGGGAAGGCTTGTATTCCAACCCTGTGGGGGGAAGGGGAAGAGGGGTACAGTGAGCTCTGGCTACCGTACTTACCGGCGGGAACACAACACGATGGTTATTATAGCCGCGGTCTTCTGTAGGGCGGAGGTAGAAACTGTTTTTCGTTTATGTTGTATTGTTGACTTATGTCCTTGATGTTTATTTCCTTTTTAACTAAATTAAAATATTCCAACTTTCAAACCAAGTGACACTCAATAACACCTAAAATAAAAGTGATTATGTAGTTTTTTTCTTTTTTATTCCTCTATTTTTATACCTTTTTCTTTAGATTGTTTCTTGTATCATATTACACAAACTTGAGTTAAGATTTAAGTCTACTTATATCAAAAAACACAAACTTTATTCACGAGTAAAATGATATAAATAATAAAAAATCTATTTTTACGAGTTTTGTGCCTACAGTGCTTTCGCCAATTGAAAAATATTACTTCTTTGTTAGACAGCTTTGAACAGGAGATGATTAGTTTCATATAAAACTACCTGATAATACAACAAATATCACCTTTCACCAAACCTTCACATAGCGTGTAAATCGATTTATCTCATTTAGAATCATTATACGCGAGCATCCATATGGTGTGTTTTGATACAACAAATAGCTTTTTTTAAATATCTCGTCCTATATTGAACACTCTTGAGCAGGAACCTAGTAGATTGTTAACAATACCACAATAAAATAAAATATGTCACTAGTTTTGAAAACAAATTATTCTAACAAATTTTATGAATTTTTAAATACAAAAACTAGTCTACTGTAAAGTTGACTTTTTCGACATGTACCGGTTTTCACAGGACACACAGATTTTATTTTTTAAAAGTTAGTTAAACACATTTTATAGTGAAACCATGGCTTTTTCACCTATTGCGTGCATAATATAGGTTTATTTAGTAAACATTTTATTTTTTCATTTTCGTTATTTACGTTATTTTAAAGCTTATCAGTTACAAAAAAAGCGTCTGGCATCGACAATTATTGTAAAACTCTAGAAAAAGTGATATTCTATTAGTGAAATCGCTTCAAAGAAAATTGACGGAAGTCCGAAATGTATGGAAGTGACATTTATTTGTCCACTAGTCACGTGTAAAATAATGTCACTTCCATACATTTCGGATTTTTGACAATCCGCTTTCTGCTATTCCACGAGCAGAATGTAACTTTGTCTAGATTTTTGTAAAACAACACAACTCATTACGTCACGCGCACCAAACAGGCGAAATTCACCTGGATCTAATTTGTTGAGACAAGGCTTTTAAACAGCGGTGTCTCTAGCATTTAACGTTATTTTTATTTTCAATGTTCCCCTACCCGGGTGTCTTATAATGTGATATTCATTTATTTTATTTCCCGGCGGATGGACGCACGCCTGTGGCTCGGCGGGAGGAAACAAAGCCATTTCCTAGCCGTCGCCAATCCGTGGCCACTAGAGACGCGACTGTGCCGTCGCCCACCCCCCCTCGCCCTGACATGTGACGTCTTACGTTATTAAATCTCGGTGTTTTATTTATTTCATTCCTTTACCTTTTTGTGCTTCTTTTGTCTAACCTGCTCTGGAATAATTGGCTTATGTATGTGTGATTTTTGGGAATACGTGTGTGCGGTCTTTGTAAATGTAGGAACGGTACAAAACGATATTAATTCTAAAAATATACGTAAAACCTCGTACTGAATTACCTACTGTGTTCGTTTATTTGATAGACATTTTTGTGTTAAATTTTGTTGTTTGGTAAAATTGAAACATGCACGTGAACAATAGGTAGGTATATCAAGCTACTTCAGCGATATTTTTAGTGTTTTGGTTATTTTTTTAATTGTTTGCAGCAAATGTAATTTTATAAATATTTATAGACATTTACATAGTAGGTGACCAAAGTTTAGCATAGGTAACATAAGAAAGATATAGTATAAGAAAATATCTAATATAAAAAATATTTTTGTAAGTAATGCATTGAAAGTCGTTGTCCCTTACCGTATTATATCCCAAACAGGGACGCGCTGTCTAAGACGTGTCGATTTAGCATTCCGACTGAATTTGACATTCGCAATGTTTATTGCCATCCCATTCGGCGGGCCTCTTTTGTGGGAATCTTTTTGTGGTATAATTTATCTAATTTGGAACAAAGCGGATTATATGCGGGGATGTTCACTCAATTCACGCTAGAGGCAGTCTTGAATTTTTATTAGAACATTTTATTTTTCTGTTTTGAAGCGAAATTTAAGGAACCTGGTCTCAAATCGTAATCTCTTTTGTATTCGGGATAATTTAGTACTTAATCTAATTTAAAAAAAATGTGATGTAGCAAAAAAATATTCGCTTTTTTCTATTTAAGTAGGTAATAATACATTTACAAACTGCTTGAGGAATATGTGAGATTTAACTCAAGACTACTAAAATATCAGTAAGTCACAAAAACAATGTTTCAGGCATAAAATATTTCTAGTTAAAAATTTCGACGAGGATGGGATTCGAACCCACGCGTGCAGAGCACATTGGATTAGCAGTCCAACGCCTTAACCACTCGGCCACCTCGTCACGTATCAAGATTGTGCAAATAATGATACACTTTCATAGCGTTATGTTCTTACGTTTACAATTCACTTTCATCAACAACTGTCTAACCTTAAAAGCGCGATTCAAGTTAGATGTGTTGATGTGATTGAGTAACAAACATTTATTTTATTCAACTATCCGAATTTTTGCATTTAAGATACATGCATAAATAAATATACTTAAAACTCTTTTTTCTCTCTGGGGTAAGCTATTGGTTCAAGCTCACCATCTGCTTCTATCCGTACACCCTTCACGAGCTTCCTTTATTGTCATTAAACCTCATTTATGCAACCTCATCATTGGAAGTAGTGAGATTAAAATATTATTACTTAGCAAACACACGAACATGCCTTCAAATCATGCTTAAAGGTTTTTCTTGATTTGGTTTTCCGTGAGTGGAATAGTTATGTCGTTTCAAACGTCAAATGAAATATCAATAGGAGAATGTCACGTTCGGCTTTCGTCCACATAACGACGCCGTACTGTGGACAAAATGCAGGGTCCCATATGGGCCATGTGTGACCGATCCTAAAACCGTCTATTAAAATTCAAGGATTTGTACGATGCGCCCATCCGAATCCAGCATCCACCTGTAACTATTGTTTATTGTTTAATAATGCACTTTGAATGAGAAGTTTGGTAGGTATTTGGGTCTTGGTAATCAAGTTAGCACCGAATTAAATAGACATTATTTATGCAATTGTATTACAAAAGCCAAATTCTGTTTCAGTCAGGCTGCCCCTACAGGGTAATCTCTGTTTTTTAATCTTGTGTAATGGGGAACAAGCCTATTGATAAGTAGATAGGTACTCTTTACAGGAATAAGAACTTTTCAACAGCCATCGACATTTTGCCTCACCCGGGAGTTGAAATCAGAAATTCATGATCGCAAGCAAACTACAAACTTATGTCACGGCAGAAGCGCATAAATATAAACCTACCAATTTGGATCAAAAACGTGTACCGAAACCGACTCATAATATAATGAATTTATCTAGCGAGTTTAATTTAAGCAAAGTGAGCTCTGTCTGAATACATTGTTTCCGTCGCGATGGCCGGGCGCTCATTAAGTATTATAACTTAAACGTCACAGTGGTGCCGACCCATGTAGCAAATTGTGCTCGTAGAATTAATTCAGCTTACATAGAAGCCATAACAATAACTGGATATCATTATTATTCGCGCGGGGGCAGGGCTGCCACTCGCAAGGAAATGAATATTCCATTCGTAATGGACCTGTACTTTCTTTCATTAAAACTTACATTATGTGCCTTACTCCGCTGTTGAATAATTACAACACTTCTTCGGAATTTGAATGAGTCGTCGCGTTGGTAATGAATCGAGAATTTCATAGCAATCGTTGCAGTCTGTTTGTTCGCTGAATAATTCATCTTCGTCTTATCGTCTTACTACGTGCGGGGTCACGGACAACGCGGTGTTCCGCTCCTTTTGTACCGTTGAGGTAGCATGCATGCATAAACTAGTCTTTTTCCCTTGAGGGTACATAAGTACAACAACGTGCTACTACACTACTGTTCAATTCAGCATGATCTGTTTGTGTTGTTATCAGAGTGATGACTTCCGCAGCTAAGTAATAATGAAGAAATAACTTTCATCTGCAAAAATATTAAAATTAGATTCTATAATATTGTACCAAGAGCATACGTTGACGTAAGTAGAGATGTTTCTATCAAAAAAAAAATACTCTTTTTGAGAAACGAGTCTAAGCCCTGGTATGCTCGGATTTAGTGTCTAAGTAAATAATTTTACATGAAGCCTCTGTCTCCAATTCTATTCCTACAAAATAAGTAAATACGCAATTAGGTACTCGAAAAAATCAACACGGAGTTGCAGCTCCATTTGCAACAATAACTGTAACAGTGTTGTTATGTTCTTTCTTTCTTTAATTAGGTAGTTTACCAACGAATCTTCTCTGCTTCTAGTTCAGGGAAATGTGACCCAGTATATATCAAGTCTGTACGTCCTTTAATAAATATAGGCACGAACGAAGTGACTACCATTTCTATGCATATTAATGTTCTTTAATTCTAAGTCCTACGGTTCTACCTATAAAAGAATAAATTGTCAATTAATTGAACAAAAGCTTACGGTTGAGGAACGCCATTATTTTTGTTACGACTTCGAGGTGACGTCACTTAAGATATTAACGAGGTTTTACGATGAGCTGTCTTACCAACCTTTAAGCATCGGGACGAGGAGATAAATGCAAGGGTATTTTATATAGTGTGGATGTAAGAAAAACACATAAAAATTGTGATGTTAATCAATCAATTAGGCTCCTGATGACAACTGCCGGACATCGACCTCGCCCAATTTATTTTAGGTATGTAGTTGCAATGATTTTATAGTCCTTTCAAATTTGTTCCATTATAATGATGTAATTTTATTTGAAAAATGTTATCTATGTTGATTTATAATTCTTTGTAAGTAATGCTAATACAGGTGGATAAAAGATAGTAGATACATAATTATCTTATCAGCTGGTGATCTATCTAATAAGTACGTGGACTGACGATACTAATTGCTTGACCAATCCAATAATGCTTTGATGATCCTGATTTGCGAAATGGATTACTTAAAACTTCTATTTACTTTGTTAATTATATTACTATAGTCAAATAGGTATCTCTATCTGAATAATGGAAAAGGAAATATCTTCATGCCGAAAGAAATCCTTAAGCAATACCCTGTCTGCAAATCCAATCGTATATTCAAACAAGAGTTCTTAGACGATATGGCGTTTGACTCCACAAACAGAAAATTATGTTGTTTCCATTATTTCTTTGTTATTCTATTAAAACTTTATAAGCCTAAGAAAATATTCAATGTTTTCCCATAAAAGGGCTTGACTGTTGTTCATGCTCCAAGTTAATACAAACAGAGCACAAGAACACATTTGTTTAACTTAAGTTCTTCGTATGAAGCAAAATATCACTTTTATGTGAATGAAAGAAAAACTTGGTGTATTTATTACAAGTAAAGTTGTTCAGTTTACAAGGGAACTGGGATCGTTGTGGTTTGCACGCGCTTACGAAGAACATCTCCAGCTAAGAGAATGGCGACGTTTTCTATTGTGAAAGTTCGACTTTAGCTCGTACACATATCAGAACATAAGGATTTGTTCACTTTACAGTATTACTTTGCAAGAAAACAGCACAGAAATGTGCATTATGATTGTATATTTTATTATTTTATTTGGTAGATTTCGCTCAGAATAAGTGAACTTCTAGGACGGGACTTGAACGCTCAAAAAGTATAAAAACATTATAGAATTTCGAACATCTGGGAAGTGTCTAGGTAGCTTAGTTGGTCAGAGTATTAAATCTTTAAAGGACTAGTCGCGAGTTCAAGTCCCGTCCCCGTCCCTTCACTTTGTTAGAGCTAAATCTATAGGAAAAGTTTGCATACCAATTGCTTCAAAATTTCATTGAATAATACAGTATCAGAGTTTAGTCTACATAAGTTATTGAGAAATAAAGCACGATTGCTTAGCAATAAACGTGTGGCGTAAATGTGATTTATTTTCAGTGAATATTCGTCTTCATGCATCGTATGCATTTATATTGTTAAGTTCACAGCTGCGAGAACTATTGTCATTGACGTTACAAGTGATATGAAATTCATCGTGCAACTTGAAGTAGGAATAACTTTATTTGCTTAACTTTATATAAATTCTTTCATTAATTTTCAGAGTACCAATAAATTAATTAATTTAAATAACCTTGAAATATTTGAAGTACATACTCAAACGATGTTTTGCATTTCAATTGTTTCAACAAGGCTTGTTTCATTACTTAATTAACGATAATATAGATATTAATTAAATTCGAACTGATAATTTACGTGATGAAAATTTAAAGGGATCGAAATGCTCGTATTCTAAATGTTCTAAATATTCAATTAGGGAATTTATTAGCACAAGACTTGAAGCATAAAGATTGAAATATATTTCATTATATAATAGGTAAATAAATTTAAAGAACAAATAGGTAACATAAAAAAATACTTGTGTAGTGAAGCGGTGTAAAGCCATAGTGACAACAAGAAAACATATCTAGGAATCCCATATCAAATTTGGATAACACTCACACATGGTTAGCTCTCGCACACAGACAAGCACACGACCCACCTGATGGGAAGGGATAGGAATCATTTATACGTCCATGGCTATAAGTATACACCTTTGGATTGCCAGACGTTTCGATCAGGCACGGCTATCATCTCCTCAGTCAGGAGCGTGTATGATGTTATCAGATCTCAGCTGAAGCTAAAGGTGAAATTTTGTTCTTTTAATTTAAAATTAAAAGGATAAACCAATGCAAATGCGCATACAACAAACACATTGTAAGCGCCAATATTGAGCATGTGTGCAAATTATCGATTCCGTTTGCCGTCACGTCTGTCAATGTGCCATTTACATGTGCATGGTTGGCGGCTGATTGGCCTCTCATTTGGGCCGATTGTGCCCACGAATACATAATTTGTGTACGATGTCGTCGCCATTAAGATAATGTTCAGCTTCGGACTTGTATGGTTTGGATTACGGCTTTCGGATAACATGGATCTTTTTTTTATAGTCGATAGAAACTATCGACTTTCGAAGATCTTTGGTTTATATGTCCGAAGTTGGTTATCTCCAATTAAGGTTGAGAGATGTCATATTTTTTCAAAAATATTATACGTAGATAATAGACCACAGAAATACTACTGAGCTTGTTGTAGAAGTCTTCTCAAGACCGACCCGCGTCGTAAACCAGTGGCCAGCCTAGTAAGTAAAAGTGATAAACTTTTTTTGTTTTATTTTCTTTGAGATTTTGTAAGTGTCATATTTAGGTGGTTTATAAAGCATAAACGATTTTTAACTTTGGTATTTAAACACTTATTCTTTCATTCATCACTTGACCACAAATTGTTTGGAGCAGCCTTGAAGTCGTGAAGTACCTACATTAAAAGACCAAACAGTAGAAAAAGTACGACAACAAAGAATATTCGTATCATTGAGCTTTATAGCTACGAACCATTTTCTTGAGCAAACAGGAATATTGTGTAAATATTAGCTCGTTCAAGCAGACAGTTCCGAAGTCACTCAAATATGAACTTCTGCAGCAAAGTTATTTTATTTTTTAATTTTTATAGACTATTATAAGAACCGTATTTGTTCCGTTCTTTTTCTCCCTATTTTCACTTGGAAATTGACATTTTGCACAAGAGTGTAACCTACATTGTTTGTAATATACACATAATTGAAGCTCCAAAGCTCTTGAGGACAAAGTAACACCATTTAATAACATAATTTAAATAATAAAACAGCAGGGAGATGTCAGTAAAATGCCCGCATTTCTGAGCTTCAAAACCACGTAACTTCGCAGACCGACAAGCAACGTCCACCATTAAAACTTATTTCAGTGACACGACGCACCACACAGGGCGTGCGGGCGTCGTCGACGTGAAAGTAATCTCACTCAGGCCGAGAAAATCGCTTTTAAAAGTTTACCTTATTGCTCAATGCTTGCTAGAAGTGGATCACTGTGGGGCTACCACGAGACATCCATCCGAAACTTTAAACTCGCGCGACAGACTAGCATTTACGTGCTTGAAGTTACATCGAATTTCTTTCGGTAGGGTTTAGGCCGAATAAAGTGTCAAGTGCCGTAGGTGTATAGGGTTCTACTAAGATTTTCAGGGCCTGAGTCAATTTTACCTGTAAGCCACACAGGTACATCTGTTGTTTGATGGAAGAGATACTGGTGCAGGCTTTCCTCTTGATAGTGGGAAAGGGGGTTCAGACGGTAGTAGGTATCTACTGCAAAAGCCAACTGATCCAAACTATGTAAGGGAGAAGTAAAAGAGCAGACCTCGGAATCCAAAGCGATGACGAAGTAAAAGTCGAAGCGTCACGTGCCGTCTTCGGGCCTGATTATGGGTCAATATTGTCCGAAATTTCGACCTGCAATTTCGGGAATACATTTCATGGTAGACGTACTGGACTTAGCGACGGCGACGTAACAGACCTTTAAAATACAATTGCTGGGAGTTCCTTTAAACTTTTTGAAAACTTGTGTAGGTAGGTACTGTCTTCGTGCCTTGGACAATGCAGTATATTTTTATTCTGAAAACTGGTCCATAAAACTAGTTTAGAAATATAAAGTTTATATTTAAGTATTATTGTAAGGTGACATATTACAAAAAAAGTTTTAAATGGAAGTGTTATTACGTCGAGGTCTTGGTGAAAAGTTGCACATTTTATGTAAAAAGGTTTTGCTTTGCTTTAGTTTTGGAATTTTGTTACATACGTTTTCATGAATTCACGTGGCGAGTAGTTAAAACTTTACTAATTTTAGTAATAGCCCATTAAAGTTTGGAACTCCGGGGCACTAATAACAATCTAGGAAATATTACATAGAATTAAATACGAATACACAAATATCCAGACCAATTTTATCCTACGTATTTGTGCATACAAGTATTTATAGCGAGTGGGAATTGTAGGTTCGGCCCCTGTGTCATTCGAACGCTCTGGATACACACCATGCCACATGGGTCTTCAAACAGGTCGTTTTATTACATCATTTACTTTTGACACTGGCTCATCATGATTCAATAGGAATATATTCTACATAATAATAGCACCATCCTCATCATCTTCCAAGCATTTATGCAACTCAGTTGGGGTCGGCTTTTCAGTCTAACTACGAAGCGGCATATTTCGATATTTTTCGTTAAGTGACTGCCATTTGACTTCCACAACCCATTGGCGATATCGAAGTTCTGTAGGTATGTTAATATATACTACGTATATCGTTCAAAATTAGCATACGTAAGTATATAACAATTACGTCCGTAACAGCAGATAGTTCTGTATCGGTAATGCTGCTATGATTTATGGCTCTTAACTCATACCCAGCGCACTGCATCGGATTATCGGCCTCGGGCTATCGAACCTGTTACAGTCCGAATGGCTTATGTGACATCCATACATATCTAATGCTAGAGATATCTATGCCATTTGCATCGGTATTTTAGAGATATCAAAAAACTAGATTTAAGGAATAAATCTTTTTCTTTATTTCTTTCATTTCAGGCAAATAATGGCGCAGCTGCATCAGTAATGGTAAAGGAGTCGATCTTTCGAGTGAGAGGCTCCGGATACGAATCCTGGCCATTACACGATTGTCGTGAACCACTCCTCCTAATACAAGCACGTTAGCTTAGCTGAAGGGAAGGGGAATATGGGGGAATACTAGTAATTTCGGTTACATATATGTACCTAGGTACTTGAATTGGAAAAATATTCCGAGGAATTGGGATCAGAACCCACTAATCCCCTGAGATTCGCATCCTGTGCCCACTCGTCCCCATAAATATATTATATAATCCTTATGTAAACGCGACATTTTGATAATTTCGCATTACAGTCTTGAAATCGTAGTTATATACCTAATTATGTATTTTAGTTATACCAAAGGTGTTTTACCTTATTTTCTTCAGTTCACTTGGTAGCTATAACAATAGATATACTTAATAGACGCAAGCTGTACGATACGACAACAATATAAAACATTCCGTTTTCATATCACGCAGGTGTTAAGTTCCAATAAAATAGAGGCAGGAGGCGAAGCCACCCCGCGGCGTTACTAATGCAGATTGCGTCGAGAAGGTCATATCTAAATCACGGGATAGAGCATAACGTCAGTACTTTATCTTAACTCAGCACCTGACGCTCCCCCTCTGCCTGAGTTATAACATCGGTTCTCATTTTGTTGTTTACGAATGAGTTTTTCACGCCTTACTTCGGCCGCGGACCGGTTCTTCGACACACCTGCGATTCTCCCCTGTTATTATATTTATTGTACACATTCTATGTATATTGTGAGGAATAGTATGCGATGTAGGGAACTTATCGTGTATTTTTTCTCACGCCCTCAGACTAGGGGATGATGTTTTTATTATAAACACGTGTCAAGACTTGGAAATATTTGCGAATGTTAACGCGTAGTGATGTGTTCGAGTCGTTCACGTGTGCGCGCTTCTATTATGCGCGAGGATGTTTGACTGGAGAAATAACATGTTATTATGTTTCGCTGTGTTCCCCCAGGTTATGTAATATTTGGGAGTATATACCTTTCTATAGGCAAAGTTGTTCTAACCCGCTTTTCCGTTGATATAATTGGTAAACATACGAGTACTTTATGCAGCAATTTTGTCACATCTTTTCTTACATAAATTTTAATGCATTTTGACAGCTCTAAATTTACTCCCATTTATTTTGCAATCGAAAGCAAAAAATAATAGGAATAAATTTTAATCCTGTTTCTTTTACAACCGAAGAGTAGACGTAAATGGAGATACAATTTTAATCCTGTTTCTTTTCCTGCTAAATCTGGGAATACATTTTAATCCTGTTAAACTGTTAATCCTGTTTAACTCGCACAGTTACGGTTTTTAACAACTAAATATACACCAATACCTGCTAATAGAGTTTAGTTTGATCTAACATCGAATTAATAGTCTGTATAATATCAAAACGTTAGTAACAAGCTTGTGGGAATCGATCTCCAGATTGTAGTAGACCACACTCCAGCACTGGACTCAGAGGAAATAACGATAACATTATGGCTTAGATATTGAATTTGCGTGTTTGCGGTTGCCGGTTCCAATTCCACGACACGACAAATATCTCTAGAATTTAACCAGTAAGCGGCAAAATGAGAACATTGGTAGCCCTACGAGATTTACCTTAACAACGCATCAATGTTTAACCTTCACCTACAAGTTTCTTATACGATTACTATTCTAACTACGATTGATGACAAAACTTGCCCGTTGTTGTTGATCTTTCGCGGTACCAATTTTTTTTGGTCCATACTATTATTCTATTAGATAAATACCTATAAAAGTCATTGCTTTAGAGATGGTGGTAATGGGTGATCAGCCTTATCCTTGCAGGCCATTTCACCCATATCCTATGGGGGTGGGACTATCATCTTTAGATCTTGACTAAATTTATACAGGACCAATCATGGAGTAACTTGTTTTGAACAAAAACATCTTTTAAATCATTCAAATTGCATAACATGGATAAAAACTGACGATGTAAGAACATCTTCCTTTTTGAACTCGTTAAAATATAAAAAGATAAATCATACTGGTACGAGAAAAAATAGATTAACAAATATGTAAATGCCTTGCGTTCCTCACTGGGATCGTTTGATTGAATTCTGACAACCTTATGGGCTATTGGCGGGCGGCCAATCTGGGACAGCGGCTCTCATTCTGCGAATGACGCGTGTTGACTCCCAACCCTATGCAAATGAGGGAGTTTATTGAAAATTTAATAAGCGGTTTACATGCGATTGAAACGAGAAAATCCGATACATGATACGTTGTTTGCGTTCTGTTTTTAAACGTTTAATTGTTGTGGTATTAAGTTTGTTGTTTGACGTTGTGTGTGACTAATATCGATAAATTAATTATTTGTACCTTTTAAGTTTTCAGAACTCAGCTTTTATAAAATACCTTACAATTTGGATTATAAAATTGTAAAGTAGCTGTGTCTGTTTGTTCGCGATGGACACAAAAAATACCGAACGTATTTTGATGTGGTTTTATTTGTATGAAATTTTGAAAAAAAAAGTGAATGTCTGACTTAAAATTCTACATAGGTAATCATAATCGGTTGAGAAGATCTTCTTTCGAATATTTATGATTTGTTTTCTTTTGTTGCAGGTCAGTATACCATGCCTTTTGACAAGCTGTAAGTGGAAAATTAAGAATTTACGGTGCGCTCTTAATTATACATAGATAGGTACATTATTTCAAGACATAAAACATGATAAACCATTACACAAATCCTGCGATTAGTACGAATTGCTTGCTACCTTTGGGGCTTCATTTAATTACAGATATAAGTCCTAGCATTCTAGTTGACATTTAGTCCTTTATTTTATAGGTATCTCAGATAGTTTATGTTACATTATTAAAACCTAACAGTAGTTTCAAACTATAACTTCTATGTACAAATTAACTGCTAATATAGTCAACCTATAGTCAACATATTGGCGCCAATAGTCTGATTGCAGTTCCATTGCATGGGATTATAGGTATTATTAGCAAATATTTCCCATTCGAAATCATGACGGATCAGCTAGCATTTTTATAAAAATCATTTTCATTCCGATTTTAATATGGAAATCTGTGCAATAATCACCTACTTTCGACGCTGACTGTCCTCTCCGGCAGTCATAAAACGTTTTTAGCTTTAAATCCAAAAGTCAATATCTGAATTTGATAAGTGCTATAAATTTTATACGTAATGGCATTAACGACTATTATTACATTTAATATATCAGGCAATTTAGGCTATCGTTCCGGAATAGGCGTCCCGTATTTTACATACCAACAATATGTTCAACGCAATAAAATCAACCCCAAAAGTGACGTGAATAATATAGGTTAGTAAAAATAGAATTTAACTTCGCATTAAATAGCCCATTCAATTTTTGTTTTATAGTGTTGTGGATCACTTACTGATTATAAAAACATAAAATGCTAAAAACAAAGTTTTTCCCTGAAATCTCGGAAACCATGTCCATATTATTAATACATGGGCAAATGTCATGCAGTCATCTTATGTTTCTTGTAAAAGAAACTTACCGCGTACATAATTATAGTTCATTTAATGAACATGTTTTTCCATAATCATAAGAGTTGTCGGCCGAGATAAAAGAAAAACCTGTTTATTAAATAACCCATAATTCGTATTTTATCTATCAGTATTTTATGTTTTTGTACTCAGTAAATGATTCTTATAAAAAAATAATTGGATCAGCAATACTGTGCAAAGTTGACAAAAAGGTCTATATTTACTGACCTAATTGCAGGGTTTAGTGTAGTTCCGCTATTACAGCTACGTACGATTTAGAATATTAGTGTAGCCGTTTTGCGGTAACGTTATCGTTTTAATTTTACTAAGTACCGGGCGTTAACTGGTAGCATGGAGTTTCTGCAAAGTGTTGCCAGTGCATAATGTAAATAAATGAATATGGCAGTCTGCTACGGAGTGCAAACACAATGCCACTCCGCTCTTGAGTGTGTGAGTAGATACACGTATCGTACGTGCTGTTTTGTTTGTTGTGCGTTAATTAATTAATATGCATTGCATTGAATAACATGGATTCATGTTGTGTTGGCTTTTGCTAGAATGCTATCGTCAAATAAATAATTGGCGTTATACCAGACGGGTTGTTTATATTGCGCTCGGTTGGTGTAGTGTACTGTGGGTACTATTATAAATTTTGTTTGGCACTTTGAGCCATTTGATTTTAGATCTAAAAAGGGAACATCTGGCTAGACCGGATTTTTTTTGTGTCGGACACGTCAATATGATTTCACCTCGCCTGATGGTAAGCTAAACGCAAAGTCTTTGGAATGGAAGTAACCATTGCAAACACCGATAGTGCCACAATGGTGGCTCTCAGCTTAACGGCCTCATCAAATGCTTTTTCACGCCCCGCTTAAAGGACTCGGGACTGTATGAGGAAGGAAACACGTGAGCTGGTAATTAAAACTATGAATACTGATAAACTCACACACTATTTGTCCCCTTGATCACTTCACGCCGATCGATAGCGCTGCCTACTCTCATACGCAGAGTTGGGACAGCCATACACTATCGTTTACAGATAACCTGCTTCGAGTGGAACATCTCCGGCTTCGAGAAGGCCGCCTCGGCCGGAATTTTCCTCACCACATTGCACGGTCTGCTCACAAAATTTAACGTTAATAATAATAGTCCGAGGTAGGATTGTATTATCACGACCCTAATTTGAAACAGCGTTCACCATATTACTGTAAAATATAATATTTAACTTATAACAAGTTTTATTTACAGTTTTCCCTACTGTGTCACATAATTACGTTCGTCTGAACCCGACGGTGCCCTCCACAAAATATTTCACTAATTTACACCCAGCGACGAAAAAGTTTAGTCTGAAATCCCTCTTTTAGCATAAAATTTAAATAAAATTGTGTGATATACAAACATCACTTTTGGTTTAAAAACGAAGCTGTGTGAATTAAAATCTAAAGTTTAATTACAGTACGTTATTAATGTACATTTGTACATCTCTATGTCGTTCCTTTTCTGATAACAAAAAATATCTGAACTTTATTTGTAAAAATACTAATTATGTTAAAGGGAATTAACGCGATCATGGTATAGGTATATACAATTATACATACCTTTGGAATGCCTGACATTCCGATACACCGGCCGTGGTCACAGGCTGACTGTCTCAGCTGTGCACGCACTCCGTCGTCGAGTTCGTGGGGTAGCCGGTTCTTCATCTAACCGCACATTTAAAGTTTACAAGATAGTATAAAAATACTCACGTTAGCTCCATATAACTTTTAAATTAGTTTTACATCTACTTCAAAAGGTCGAAATAACGAGAAAAAAATCTAGAACCCGATTGCAGCGCTACTGTTACCGCGTCTGATGATGATACGGTTACGGTGGATAAATGATAGATTTAAAAGCACATAATTTTTTTCCGTATTTGTAACTTTTAAAAATAATTCGAATTTTATCGGATCTCTATCGGATTCAGTTGTCTTGGAGACGACGCTCAGTCACATACACAATTCACAGGTACAGAAGAATTTCATATAAACTAAATGTACTCAAGAGTGGTATCATGTATCAGGAATTATAATTATCGTTAAATATCGTACATCAATACGCACTAACGATATATTATTGTCAGCAAATATTTCTAGACATACATGAAATGTTTGAAAATGTAACGTTTGATTTATATTTATGAGCCTGCTGACAATTTAAGTCGTATGCAATATATCATTGTCATCATCGTTCAAAGTCCGAAGTTCTCATTTGTACGCCTCTCTTTACTTAGGCGTAACTTTTAAAGTGTAGGTACTAATTCTCATTCTAATCCTTTCGTTTTATACGAGAATAAGAGAGGTCACTATGGGGTATAGACTCCAATTAGATGTTTGGTGACTGAATCAATTTCACCTGCAAGCCGGTAGATCTACTGATTGACGGACAAGACATTGGTGCGGGTATTTATCACGACGTTAGGAGGGTATAAGGCAGCTCCCATAAAAGTTATATAAGTGAAATAAAAAGGAGATGAAACGCCGGTAACAGTCTGGTAAGTTTCAGATGGCAGTCGCACCCATAAAAGTCAATAAACCAATATTGCTAGAGTAGGAGGTCGGTCCAGTACTTAAACAGCGAATCGAAACCAAAAAATTGCTATAGAATCCGTCAAAAATAGATTTATTATATCCATACAGAATTCAAAAACTACTCTCTACATTGAAATACACTCTATACCTACTCATACTTCAAAACACACCCGGATCGAGGGCGTCACTAATCCCGGTTAACATAAAATTGATATTCTCCTAACAAAGCCCTTTAAACCACATGAAAGGCGGATGATGAATGGTGATCGCGCTATTATGTACTATAGTACTCTTTCAGCGCTAAGAGAAATAAAGAGCAGGCGGCGTGATGCACTTTGCGTCCGAGTCCCGCTTTATAGCCTGCGGTTTAGCGATGAGATCACAGAGGAAACTGCGTGAAAATCTTTTGACCACAACACTGGAAACAATTCGAAATAGCTCTTTGTGTAGAGGAGTAAACTTTGGACGAATTGCTGCAAAACTGTGCATATTTCATCGTCTTATTAAAAGCGCAAAGTTCTGTTATTGACTGGAGTTTTTAAAATTCATTGTTATATTTTGTTACTAGTAGCGCTTTGTGGTTTTATCCGTTGTTAATTTCTTATATAAACCGAATAAATTGTTGATTTTTATGGGTATGTAAGGAAAGAAGTAAATGAAAATACATTCAAGACAGGTTGTTGCTTTTACCTACCTCGAAAAGGAAAAAAAGCATAACGCATGTATGCAGTGCTTGCAGCGCTACTGCAGCCGTTTTGTAAGTCAAGTGCACGAAATATATTGACAAAGTTTTATTACTATCGGTTGAACTCAACGGGCAGTAGTAAAAAACGCACAAAATTATATATTTTATACATTAGATTTTTGTGGCAGGCCAGCATTCTACCACTGCATCCTTAATCATTGTAAATATTGTGGCACACATTTAAATAGGTAATAATTTCCATACTGCTCATTAGGTAATATAAACGTGGATAAATGATTAGTCGTACATTTTCTCCCTATAAACAATGAATAACAGACGCAGCATGTTCAGTTTGCACGTCAAAATATGTGTTTAGTTGTGAATAACTAGGTGATTATGCTAATCGAACCGTACTTACCAGAGCTGACAGGTTATATGAATACAAACGCGTACAGGTTTTACGATTATTGGTATTTCTGACGCCTGAAGGCCTCATTTTTGTGGGCTAACTGAAGTCTATAACAATTTTAGGATGATGATATGATAACCCTTCTCTTACCTCCTCAATAGTTCCCTTTTCACAGGAAGATTAATACGATATTAAAAGTAGTCATTCATAAACGATCGTCGATATTACGATTCATCATTTTAAATGGATCCTTCAAAAGATTTTGATTTTATAGTTGACCAGTTTAACAATTTTTAGGTCTATATAGCCGAATTTCGATTTACTTCGGACCTGAATATGCGTTAACTCAAAGCCGAATCACGGTAAAGGAAAATTGGTTTCGCACCATAAATATTCCGTTATATTTAAATAAGGCTGAAGTTGCGAAATAAAGTAACATTTCAGCCTCAGGTTTGGAGTTCAGTAAAAACTTGGGCACCACCGATCTCGGAACAAAAAAGCGATTTCATGTATAAAACGAGAGTAGCGTTCTCTTTTATTTCTGTTTGTATCCAATACTATCGGATTTCGTTACAAGCGCGCCTCGCCTGGGTTGTACAATATCACGAATTTTCCCAGCTGCGTGTCACACCTGTTCTGAGTTGGAAAGTGGATTTTTAAAGCCCTCAACTCTTCATTTCGCAAATCCGCGCTATTGGTCGTTAGTTTCATGAAGTCATAACTTCTTCTTTACTTAGTAGTAGGTACTACGAAGTGCCTATACTTATGAATGTTTAAATTATTGCTTATACAACTACATTTACAGTCAGATTCGCAAGATATTATAAAATGTATGAGAAACATCATGTAAGCTGTGTATATTTCTAAATATATTTGACTATTTCCATGTGATACAAATAGGATTGCCTTATCTATATCATATGGATCTTTCTATCAAATTTTTGTTCTCCAAATTGGTTCTAGAGTATACCATATTTGGAAAAAGATATTCATAAAGAATCCTGGTACAAAACTCGCTCGTCTTTTGACAGTTGCCATTCCTCATAACTTCAGTTATTCATCGCAATGCCGACTAATGCCAAGAGCTCTTCTCGCGAGGGTTGCTTTTGAAATCGTCTCACTCACGGCCCCTTTGCTACTAAAAAGTAAATGACGTTGTGAGCCTAGGCCGTGTAGTTCTACGTTGTATTCAGCCTGCTCGCCCTACTTTTGTCTCTTCGCTTTTCACCTGAATTGGCTCAATAATTCCTTCGAATAGTCGTCAGCTCCTAATACTTCGTTATTTTTAGTAGCGATTCATTTGAAATGTTCATTTCGTTAATTAGAATTATAAGAATTTACAACTGGCGATTTGTATGTAAAAAGTCTGGAAACAAGTTAATTAGTCTAATGATGAACAATCAAAGTGCCAAGAATCCATGAATTGAGATGCTGTATGACTGCCTTTTGGGCATGTTTTTTGAAGACAGCCTTATATTGAGCATACTATGCTTTGATTTGGCGGCATCGGTAGAATTACAAGTATAGTAAAAATAGAATATGTATTCATCGATGATTAAATTACACATCTGAAAATGGTTTTATCAAAAATCTACAGTCAATATTACACACGCGCCGCCGTCGCTTGTAGATAGAGCAAACACTGAAATCCTGATATACGTTTTATTTATTGACATGTGGCTTCCACGAGGCTTCGTGGGATAAGCCACATTACTTTTCTCCAATCTCATACCGATATTCCGTTACTTCAGTATAGTTACAGTCTGTAATTTTTTCATTTCTTTTTCCTTTGAGCTTCCAGAACTTGGTCCTTGTCTTAAGCTATTCAATACTCGTTTATTTATTCTCTCTATAAAGAGATTCCCGTACTTTGTAATTTAACGCCTTCAGCTTTGTAGGCGACGTTCTTTTTCAACCTATCTATTTTGCAAGTAGTGCAGTATTTTCTATGTAAATGAATAGAGCAATTTGATTTGAAACTTCAATTTTTGCATAAAAGGCTTTTCAAATAGTTGTGTACTTTTGTGTTTGCTTTTTGAAATGAACACGCGTTATGTATGAAAAGATATTAAATTTAACAACAGCGTTTGAACTTGTTTGTTAGCTGAGCGCAATCCATTGAAAGCTGGAAGTATCACGTCCATCATATCGAAGTGAGCATTGAACGAGTTCAGATATCGGAAATAAAGCGTTGTCGGGTACGGGAGCGGTTTCCGATATCGGGCGATGCGTCATACAGGCGCACGTTTGTAATGTATTCATCGCAGACCGACCTACTACCGCCTTCTACCGCGGTAATTCGAACAGAGCTCGATTTTTATTGAGTTGTGCTTTACAGATGACGCCTTAGCCCTTTGTTTTGCATTGAGAATTGAGGAATAGAATGCCTTTACTTCCGGATCAATGGAATATTTTCGCAAAGATAAAGATAAAAGGCGATTTGCTATTCAAATAGAAAACATAAAGAACTTGACAAAATGTCAATAAATTCACACTTAGGTTATCGGTTCAGGTTTGGTTAGGAATAAATTTGGACATCCCTGTTTCCCCAAAGTTGGTAAGTAAATATCTGTTATTATCCACATTACGACAAGACAATAAACTTAGTTAAAGACGAGGCTATTACCATCAATTGGGCACTTTTTCAGACGAACCACTGCGGTAACACTTTCCTAACAATGAAACTTAAAACACTTTACTTAACACTGGAATCAAACCCAGAATCACTTGCACAATAGTCGCAAACGCTGTGTCACATAATCTATTACATAATAATCCCTTATGTATGATACTGTCAAGCCTCAATGAGAATTGGCTCTAATTACAATCTCGTAATTTGGCAGTTGATATTATAGCACCAATAATTGAACAACCAGATCATCCGTCGCATTAATAATATTATATTACTATCGCCAACTGTACTCCGCGACTTCACCTGTAAAATATTTCGATCCCCTGAGACACCCATAATAATTATATGCTCATAAATTATAAGTTTTTTTTTTTTGAAAGAGTTCTACAATAATATCTAGAAATTTGCCCAATTTATTGACATTTATGATTAGTGATGATTTCTAGCTTCCTTGATGAATGGGCTATCTAACAAAAAAGTTAAAAAAAAAATCAAACTAGTAGTTAATAAAATTAGCACGTTCAATTAAACAACCGCTTCGTACCTTTATACTCGCAGTATCAGGAACTTGTAGATTAAGTACTATCAATATATTTGTTCAGTGATATTACTTTCACGTTCTCACCTAATATTTGATGCATATTTCTCTTCTTTATTCAGTGGCTTGGTTCAGCACGTTTCAATTCCAAGTCTAGATTTCATATCTCAGGATGAATACTAATAAGACATCGGACTTGGAAACAACCTCACGAAGGTATCCATTGGGTTTTCAGTAGTAGTGTAGACACTATTTTAGCTAACGTCAACTGTCGTGAGTAAATCGTCTGCAACCTTCTAAACATCGACGTTTCAACGTTAATAGTTGATTGACAAAAAGGATAGTTGAATGAAATCATCTATCAGGTAAGTTTCACCCCAAAACGGTAAGTTCTGTGGAAACTTGTATGAGATAACGAGTTATGACGTCATAACTGGCTATTTTGTAATTATTTTAATGATTTATGTAAGTTGGTATACAAGTAAGTAAAATTAACCAGGCGTCTTTTTACCGTTTTTTTACTATTCTTAATTTAGGCAACTCATTTGATCATTTTATTTTAACTGTCATTACCCTATTGTGTAAATAAATAAATTAAATATATTATTATAGTAGGCGGAAATTTACCAAATTTACTCATGAACTGCCAATTTGAATTTGGAATGACCTATTGTTCTGTCTCTACTATATACTATTAGAACCGTTAAAATGGAGATTAAAGTAACGGTAAAACTTAATTTACCATTTAATTACTAAACGTAGAATTTCCTCACGAGTGGTATATTAGTTGCAGCAACTTACTTGCTGAAACAAAAAAACAGTAATTAATTACTGGCTATTGAAAATGGTTGAATGCTATTGACACAATGACCGTGAGTTTCATTGTTAGTTCTTTTTCTCAAAAGTTAACTGTTCGCGTTCATTAGGATTACCTTGTAACCAAAATGAATGAAAATATATGAATTCGAATACTTGATAAGCCATTTTTCTCATTAGAAAAATAAACAAAGTATGGAGTATTAGTACTTTGATGACGCTTATTATAGGTACTTTTGGTTAGGTTTCACTTTTGAATTTCTTCATTCACTGAATTCGTATTCGGATATAGCATTGTGACTCTAGTTGTCAAGTTAATTTAGAAATAGAAAAGGTAATTCTAATGAACATCAACTTTAACTGCTTCTTTGTGAACTAAATAATAGACAATGTATGAATTGGAATGCTACGTGAGCCGAAAGCTTTTTTTTATACAACTTAGGTTGCAGACAGGCCCATGGAGTATTACGAGTAGTAGGTTAATAATGCTCACTTTATTGAGCAGAACATTCATTTCAGAAGTTCTTCATTCACAGAATTCCTGTAAACTATTTAGTTATTCACCGCAGAGACCGCACTGCTTTCAACTAATTACTACACGCTTGTTACAACCTACTCGTACGATGAATTGCATTCACTTATTCAACATTTTGCTAAGCCCTACCTACTCACTCTCTTGCATCGGCGTTGACTTTAACGAGATTGACATCTATAAAGTATTACGTACACGTTAGGTACTTACATTATTACCCCGTGTGTCGACAGTTTTAATAGTTAATGTGTGATGAAAAACTTGTTAGTATTTGAAGAATCTCTGATGCAATTTCGGAATTGATCGGAAAAACCCGCGACCAGTCCCTTACAGGGGTTACCTTCTTTTCTATAGTGCCGAAATCCCCATGGATACCACCCCCGTCGGCCATCGGGGGTGGTTATGTCGGTATTACCTGGACACGTCCTAGATATTTGAAATTCTCCGATCCATTTATCGGATTGCCGATTTAATCACATACCTAAGTATTATTAAGCGACCGCCTTGGTGATGGACGTAAGGATAAAGTGCTATACAGACGGCAAATGTAACCGTTTTAAATTTATAAGCTTCGTAATTTTATTGTTCTATACCTAGTTTTTTTAGTGAATGTACAGATCTGAATCTATCATATACTATGGATATTTACGAAAATATACCCTCAGTATTATAATAATGAGTATGTACCTATACCATTATGAATAAAACAGACCCAGGCGTTGTACAAAAAAGACGCAAGAATTTTATACTGCATAGTTTACTTGAATAGGACAGAACAAGTTTCCTCGTAAACCTAGACAGATCTTATTTGAAACTTTTTTCTTTATTGGACAGCAGCTGTCGCAAAATGCAACATGAAAACTAGAAAATTGCATACATAGTTGTTACGGAGACAATATTTTTCTTGCTCCTTGCGTCACTCACCTGCGCCAATAAGTAAATGTGCTTCTTGAATAGCAATATAAATGTAGGATAAGAGCTAGAGAAAATGTTACAGGAATTTTATTATTAGGATTGACGAAACATAGACCTATATGAGGCGAAGGAAGGCGAAGGTGAATGGGCAACCTGTTAAAGGTCGACGGTCGAAAGGTTTTGGAAAAATGCTAGGTTAAGAGTAACCGCAACCGGCGTGCAAGAATGAAAATAATTATGAAAGTTAAAGACGCGAAAAGCGTATACCAAGATCGTAGCAAAACCCCAATGGGAAAGACGGAGTGACATGTATTTTTGTATGTATGTACCCGATTGCGCCAGATGGAAGGTGATGTTGTTGACTGTATGTAAGTATTTAAATGAGAAAGTTTATATTTTCAGAAGTTTAGTTTGTTTGTTACTCAAAAACGACTGAATGACATTAGACACACTAATATTCAAGCTATAATCTTAAAAAGGACATAGGGTACAATTTTATTTCCCTTTATAGATTCTTATGTATCGGGGGATTCGAATACCATGCAAGTAGAGAGCCCTCTTACGGTATAATTTACATAATGATGTCTGCGGGTTTAAAAGACAGGGGGAATTTTTCGGGAAGGGTTGACAAGTTTCGGACCAAATTCAATTGAACAAAGTAATAAAGCGGTGGAACGAATATATTATCCTAGCTTTAACCCGCGGCTTCGCTCGCATGGAATTCTGTTCCTATTTTCGATTCCCAGGGAACCTAGTTCAAGGATAAAAAGTAGCCTATGTGTTATTCGAGACTTTCAGCTTATATTAATTTCTATTAACACAATACATAAATATATATTAAAAATTCTTTCTAACAGCTTTTCTATGAATTCTAAACACTGTTTCAGCAATATTAGGCTATAAATTTTCAATTTGTTGTACCAGCTCTTAAATCTTCGAAATTTCGTTTTCCAAACTCAATTTGTACTTGCTTCAATGAATATTTTGGTGGCGAGTCTAGCTCTTCGTCTAGCGCGCTGCTCTGTACGTGTTTGAATGTATGTTGTGTATTAGATATTCTATGAAATATGTATCGTCGTGTACTCTATGAATATATAATTTTCAGAATCTAGAATGTGAAACGTCATTCAATAAATTGAATGAAAATAAATTTAACATTACTCTAATTTAATTAAAAATATTAAGAGATGTCGTTGAGTTTTAGGAAAAAAATGGCACAAAAAGAATTGCATCGGCCGGGAATCGAACCCGGGCCGCCCGCGTGGCAGGCGAGCATTCTACCACTGAACCACCGATGCTTGTATATCAAAATTGAATTTTCTTATTGCCATTCAACGTGGCAATACTGCCAGCCTTCTGGTACGACAGTACCATAGCTATTCACGTGCTTCTGGGCTCATAACCAGTCGGTGATGATGCGCAGGAATTTTATAATATTTATTATGTATTAGTTATTATCTGTATTAACTTATTTAAAAAAAATCTTTACTATAATAACATAAGTAATAAAATGTAAAAAAAAATCATATTGGTACTCGGCACATATTTGGTGACTATTTTTATTTAAGTATAAATATTTATTACCCAGAGTAATAATGCAAGCAACTGCTTTATTAAAATGCCGTTCAAAGCGATATTACTGATGTAAAAGTGCTTGGCTATATCTAAGAAATTCATGAGATTTGTTTGATTTTTATTTGTATTAGTTCGAAAAGCCCCTAAATCACGTTTTATTGGCACTTCTATCTCTTTTTGCCATATCATCGTAGATATTAAATGAAAGTCTGTGACTAATAATAAATCCTGCTAGCTTTAGATCTTATATTATGTTCTTAATACATACTAACACATATCGAATACACTTCAAGCGTACATCTGTTTTTCTTCACCAAACTAAAATGTACCTATTGCGTATAAACTTAAGAGAGAAATTATCAAAACGTTACCGTTCCTTCGAGATGTAGAATACTTAGAATAGCTCAAGTATTCAAAGAGCCGGCGCTCGGTAATAGTGGTGTTATTACTCTCAATTCGCTGATATTTGTCTTGAACAAGCCAGGGTATGCCATACGTCACTGGCTAAATATTAAAGCTAGAACATCCCAGTAGAGATTAATATGTCGTCACTCGCACTTTGCGAATGCGTCGCGTAGCGATGTAACTGATGGTGTATGTTATAAGCGACAGCGACAATATTGTTTTAGATTATTTTTTGCCAATTTTTTGATACTTAAGTTGGCAAACAATACGGTTCTTCAAAAATTTGTACGTTAAAATTGTGCGTAAATATTTGTATTAAACACTAGCCTATGCCCGCGGCGCCACCCTTGTTCACGCTTCTATTGAATCGACTATGATCAAAACATTCGTAAGATCTTAAGACCTTTCAAACAAAAAAAAAACACGCATCTAAATCTGTTGAGTAACTTTTGCGTCCATCGCGAACACACGGACAACAATTTAAAAAAAAAACGTAATAAGACAGAATCGTTCATTTAACCGTAACGTAACCCGAATTTTTTAAATAACTCCAATGTACAGGCACAACTTTGCAATTTGATAATAATATAGATTGAATGACATTTTTAAGCAATTGCATCCAACTTTTTCCGATCAGAAAATCATTGGGAATAATATAGATGTTTGCCAAGCCAGCATGTGGGATTGGTAAAGTCGAATAAAAACATACGACTAGGCAAATTGTGTAAATAAACGTGCCGATAACAATAAATGATAATTACGGTCATTGAACGCACATGTTATCTGAATTAATGGTTTTTCCATAGTGAGATAACAGTTCAAACGCTGAAATTGTATGACGTAATGTTTCAGAATCGGTCCTTTATTCTGATTGTCCAACTAAAACGTAACTACGCGCGTTCCTATTAGCCGACACGTTTAAGTTGGTGTAGTTTTACACTGGTTTTATCTTTTATGTTAACCAACTTGAATCCACCGGCTTTTTACATTTCAACTGTGACAAAAAGTAGATACACGACAGTAAAATTACATTAGCACCAACATGAAATTGAGAGATAAAAGTTTACTAAACGAAAACAAGATCCCTTTATCATATCGTCCCGTCCATAGGCCACGGTGACCACTTCCCATCAGGTGGGCCGTGTGCTTGTCTGCCACCTAAGTAGTATAAAAAATCATAACTATGTCTGTGACTTGCACCAATCATCGATACTGGAAGCCAGTGACGCATAGCTCTTCCACCTTGCGGCAACCCCCAAACACGGGAAGGGTCTCCGTCGTTGGCCCCTGCTGACAAGGGTCCAAATCAGAGATATTAATTTGTTGGGTGCGCTGTAAATTAACGGTCGCGAGTCGGTGTAACCAAGTTACATCACACAGTCCACAGAGGGCCGGATAATTTGTAACGCGAGCGAGTAATAATTTCCGTTGGTTGTCCCTTTAGTACTACGTGTGTTGGATTAGACGTTAAGAAGGATATATTGTGCCCACTTCACTCTCGTGTCTGTAGTTTCGTTTGAAAATTAATCATGGCTTTAAAGTGGCTTTATGGAAACTGGTGACCTAGAAAGTAATTGTGTTAAGGTCGTCAAACCTTATAAGGGTCCTGCTTTTTATGATATTGTCGGAAGTTGACGCAAATATCACAAGTTGGAATTTAACTGTTTGTAACGGATTGTATGGTGAATTATAATCGTTATTTTATTATTTACACTAATCCCGAAGTTTCGGTTGCTTTTCAGTAACTATGGTTACGGACATATGTAATAAACCGGGCAATAATCCGTTAAAATTAATTATTACAATCTGGTTAACCTCATAGTCTGAATCAAAACTGTGTTTGGCCTCATGTTAAGGATGGCCAAAATATTTATTTCTTCAAATTACTCTTTGTATCGGTTGAAATGAGAGTAGGTATCTAAATTGTTGAATAGGTCCCAAGTTCATATAGAAGGCTTCAGGAATAGTTGAGCCAAATAAAAGATGGATTAATTATGTGTAGGACGACATGGCAAGGCAAGGAAAGAAGTCACTGTTGAGATGATAATATTTGACAGAAATGTATGGAAGTATTGGTCCGGTCTACATAATTTAAGGCAGATAATGATGATGCTTTTATATCGGTTCCTTGGAAGCCTTACTCATATAAATATTACGGCGACTGTTGAAAATAATTTTTGAGAACGTCCGTTATTATTATTCATGAAAAAGGAAAAGAATTCTTCGTGATACTTATCTGTAGAACTTAGCGACGAGTCAAATTAAAACTGGCTGATAATATTTTAATATTCGAGAAAAAAATATTATTATCAGTCATCAATTTCAATTCTGTTTGTGAGGCAGTGAGGCGCATGAAAAGTGAGCTTTGAAACTTTCCTTTGAAATATTTTACTGAATATTTATTATACCTAGAAACATTCCACCAATTTGAACTTTACACAATTCTTAAGTAGAACGAATCGTGTATTCCATTATTTTAATTGAAATATTATTTATTTAAATAATATAAATCAAACATCAAAGTGCTATAAAGTTTCACCGTGTTGTTTTGGTAGTGAACAATTTGAGTTATGCTTAGTGACTTGGAATTCTTGGAATGTAATGCGAATGCCCCTTCGAGCTCAGTCTGGAACTTCGACAATTAATTAAAAGTTTTAAGAAGAGCTTCTCCCCAGCCTCACCAGCTTGTGACTGATGGGTAGCACCAACTATATACACTTTATTTCGCCGACATATTTACGATCAAAAGTTTAAATGAGTGATAAAAAGTTTGGATTACACTGTTGAGTATCTTTATTTTATTACGGGCCTTGGTGGAGAAATAAAATGTAAATGAAGCCTATATAAGCATTAAATACTGCTTATCCCGGTTACATCTAAAGCTTCAAATTTGGAGCCTGGGGGCCGTTCATCCAGTTCCATTCATACGTTTTTGTCTGAAAGAGTAACAAACAACCATACATAGGTAATTTAAAAGGTACATAAACTTTCTCGTTTATAATATTTTATTAGTACTTAGAGACTAGGATATTTTGTTTTCCACTTTTCTCCCTTTCTCTCTGTCTGCAGGTAATAATGCGCAAATGACTACGGATTTAACACTATTGCAATTGTTCAAAGGTTAAATTAGTTACATAATCTTAATATATATAAATCTCGTGTCACAATGTTTGTCTTCAATGGACTCCTAAACCACTTAACCGATTATAATAAAATTCGCACACCATGTGCAGTTCGATCCAACTTGAGAGATAGGATAGTTTTTGAAACGGATTTCGACATCCACGCGGGCAGAGCCGCGGGCAACAGCTAGTAATTATGTATATCATAAAATGTACCATGTGCTTGAATAATATCCGAGTAGTATAAAAGTCAGAATTTTAATATTTCGTCATAAATTTCATAGCGCATAATACTTAATAGTAATGGTTGTATAGTCTAACGAATACTTTGTAGAAAATTTTGAATTAATTAAGTAACATTGAAATGCAATCAATACAGTAAACAATTTCCTACCAAATTGAATCTCGTAAGTTAACGTTCGAACGGTTTATTTCTTAGCGAATGATTGACGATAAATACACTTGCCCTTGTAGTAAGCACTCAAACCGAAGTTCAAAGGACCAAAATTTCAGCTCAATATTGTCGATATTAATTTCTAATTTTGATTACAACTTCGAGTAAGGGTGCTCGGCCCGAGAACTGCCCACTCGATATTGTTCCAATTTATTGGCTACACATTTAGAGGGCCCCAGCGACTTTAATTAGTCTTTATTCAACTTAAACTGTGAAATTATTTTTATGGCTATTTTATTTTGTGCCAGCTGGGCCCTTATTCTATTTGCCATCGATTACTAACCGTAGAAAAAGTGTGATTGTATCACACCCAAACGTCATTTTCTAATCTTATCAAATTATCGAAAGCAAAATAGTGTATTCTAATTGCCATACGATTGTACCGTGGTTTCGTTCTGAAAATAACTGTCAGTAATTATCACTTTTCTGACAGTGATCATTTTCCCGGTTTTAATTTAGAGGTATGATAATTGATAAGCTTTGCGTATAATGCAAGATGAAATAGTGTTAATTGGTTCCTACATCAATATTTGGACTTGTTTTTCCATGAAAATCGCATCCAAACTTTTTGGAATTTCATATAATTTCTGAACTCATAATGAGGTGACTGTGACATTCAGACATTGTCAACTACAGTCATTTGACAACGACTTTGTTTACGGTTTTTTGCCGTTTTTTTTGGAATCATACCTAAATAACTTAAACCAAAATGGATGAGTATTATTTATTATATTCCGTCGTCAAAGGAAATTGCAGAGAGATGCATCAGATCCGCTGTCGTTAGATCAGAAATTATTCATACGAAATTATATTATGGGGCTGCCAGTTCAAGAGATGGGAAGATGAGATAAACGCCGTAGCAGGCCACACTTGGTAAAGACTGGCCAGAGACAGGTAGGGATAGAAGGCATTGGGAGGCCTATACCAATAGGCAAAATACCCTAAATATTGTAAATCTAACTGTAAGTGTCATGTTATGTGTAATGTCTGAAATAAAGGCTTATAGGTAACTATTATTATTATTAAAGGATTGTTTCATTTTCTTAGCCAATCCTTTAGATTGAAACCTATTGAGAGATCTAATCAAAGAGCTGCAGAAATTAAGTTAGTATTAATCAATATAGTATACTAGCTTCCGCCCGCGGCTTCGCCCGCGTGGAATTCGGTATCGCCACAAAGTCTATTTTAATGAAACGACTCTCCACTCGACTTTCCACTCCGCTGTTCACTCCACTCTCCACTCCACACTTCTGTTTGTTCGTGATGGAGGCAAAAACTGCTGAACAAATTTTGAAGCCGTCTTTTCATTAGAAAGGCCTTGATTTAACATAAAATCTGCCTTAGGTTTGATTGCATTTGGTTAAGTAGAACTGGAGATATGACCAAAAAACGATTACCAAACAATCGACTCCCACGGACAGAGTCGCGGGTATTAGCTTGTATGAAAAGTAGCCTATATATTACTCCAGACTATAATCTATCTCTGTACCAAATTTCAGCCAGATCCATTCAGCCGTTTTTACGTGAAAGAGTAACAAACATGCATCCAGATATCCCGACTGATCGACTCCATGGGCGGAGTCGCGGGTATTAGCTTGTATAAAAAGTAGCCTATATGTTATTCCACATTTTAATCTATCTTGTTACCAAATTTCAACCCGATCTTTTCAGCTGTTTTTGCGTGAAAGAGTAACAAACATACATCTAGACATCCCGACTGATCGACTCCGTGGGTCGACTAATCGACTCCGTGAGCGGAGTCACGGGTATTAGCTTGTATAAAAAGTAGCCTATGTGTTATTCCATACTTTAATCTATCTCGTTACCAAATTTCAGCCAGATCTATTCAGCCGTTTTTACGTGAAAGAGTAACAAAGATATATCTAGAAATCCCGACCGATCGACTTTGCGAGCAGAGCCGCGGCATAAGCTTGTATAAAAAGTAGCCTATATGTTATTCCAGACTATAATCTATCTCTGTACAAAATTTTAGCCAGATCCATTCAGCCGTTTTTGTGTGGCAGAGTAACAAACATACATCCATACATCCTCACAAACTTTCGCGTTTATAATATTAGTAGGATAGGATTTATTATGTACCTATGCATGCATGTAGGATCAGATAAGTAAAAAACAACATGATTCTTTAATATTTTTTATTATAGCTAAGATCTTTTATTACACCTGCAAGCTTGTAAAAACGAATATTATATACCTTATACCTGTGCTTATACCTTTTAGGATTTTATGAGAAATATCATGCAATCAACACAGCAAATGTAAAATACATTTTATTTCTTCTTCTTTGAGTCAACGGCTAGATTTATTTATTTATTTACATTTTAATGCCACATAATCTTGTATATTTCACTACTCTACTTTTTAACTTTCCTTCATGTTCTTTCCTTGTTACCTATGAAAGACTGGGTATTCTTTTCACATTAAACGTTCATACTGAACTCGTGTTATTTCTTATTATATAATTATATTCTTCTTTAAGTAATCGTTTTACAAAACTTCCATTTACCTATTTTTCGCATAAATGACAATGATTTGTTTATTTTCCCGTATTTGACATCAATGTTTTTTTTTGCAATTTATGGCAAATAGGTAGGTGTATGCCAATGTCAAACAAAGTAAACCAAAATAAAAACTCCTTTCAAAATATCTATTATCGGGCACGTCAAGTTTTCCAAGTGTGGCGTAGTGGTAGTGAACGCAGCCGCTGCGCAGGAGGCGCGGGTTCGATCCCCGCTCAGTGCAATTATTGTATGCATGAATATGGGTATTTGCATTGGTCTGGTCGTGCCTCGGAGAGCACGTTAAGCCGTCGGTCCCGGTTGCCATACAAATATCTATAGCAGTCATTACGGGTAGTTTGAGCCCGAAAAGGTCCAACAACAACGGTCTAGCTGCAATGCTTCGATATCGCCTAATTTTACCATTGGGTTGTGAAGGACAGATGGCAGTCGCTTCACGGAAAATATCGAGGTCCAGCCAAATCCACAGTTAGACTTGTAAAGCGGACCCCAGACTCCGAGGTGAAAGCTTTGGATGCGACTGGGATTTACACTAAGTTGAAGAAGTCCAGTCTTACCACAGATTGTCTAGTACTAGCTATTGCGCGCGGTTTGGCTCGCGTGGATTTCGAATTCCGTTTCGAATTCCTTTTTTCTTGCGGAGGTTCCTTCGGATACCACTTGTGCCGTGTGCTTGTCTGCCACCTACGTAGTATAAAAAAAACACCCCCATCGGCCAACAGGAGTAGTTAATTTTGACTCGGACCTCATAAAAACCGCATGCCGTCTCAAGTCTTCAGTTGTAAGATTGCTTCGAGCATATCCCGGTTTAAAGATGGGCTCCTCAACCCCGCGAAAGGGGGCCCTGTGCCCTCTGCTAGTCAGAGGGATACGTGGCGAGCCTTGGAGTAGCCCTCTAGAGGGCCACTCCCACCCTGCCGGATTGCCCCCAGGCAGCAGCGTGAAGTTTGTTTTTTATTGTGTGTACTTTTCCGGAATAAAAAGTACCCAGTGTGGTGCCCAGGATATTAAAGAATAATTATACCAAGTTTTATCGTAATCGAAACGGTAGTTTTTGCGTGATGCCTGAACAAACAGACAGACAGACAGACAAAAAAATTATAATCACATTTTTGGGTTTGGTGTCGGTCTAGTAACACCCTCAGCCGTTTATTTTTTTGATATTTTCAATGTACAGAATTTTCACTTCTACAGATTTATCATAAGTAAATAATATAGATTTGGTAGACTGACATTAGCGTAAGACTACCAAGTCTTACGCTAATGTCAGTCAACCGCGCGCTTAGATTTGTCGATTAGAATCCCATGTTTTTCTGTCATTTTGACGGTTTGGTACGATTGTAGATAGACTCTATCACGTTTAAGACGTGGTTAAGATGGCCAAAAATTTTCAAATATCACAGTCTGTCAGTCCAGTCTTACGCAAATGTCAGTTAAATGCGCGCGCATAACAATTATAGTTTTATTTCACAGCCGTGTCACGCCCGTATCGAGGCTCGATACGGTTACGATGACAATTTACACTAGACGTTTGTACCATTCCGTGACTTAATCGTAATTTTCGCGTGATTAGCGCAACCAATGGCAAATAGAATAAGGCCCCTGTTCGCTTTAACTTTTTAATAACTTCGTCACATGGCAAAAGTTGATAATTAACTACAGCAGAATATTTATTTTAATAAGCTCTAGAAAATTCCGTTTTCCTAGCAATCAAGAGGCCAAGACTGCTAATCAAGAAGTTAGTCAGTTCATGTTATAAGTTACCATTTATTATTGAGACGTTATAGGTATTGAATAAATTTTCTTGCCAATTTCTAAATAATTTTTTTCAGAAGTTTGATCATGAGAAAGTTAGAAACATAGAATAATTAAAATATTAGACCCGGGCTTAGTTGGCCTTATAGGAAATCCGTCACTGTTATCAACAATCAGTTTGAATTTTAGGTAGGTATATGAACTTTCTTTAGGTTTTTCTTTCCTACCTTTCCATTTCAATACCTTCAATTACGACTCTACCTACCACTTCGGTAATATAAGGCGTAAGTATATTTACTTTACTTATTTAGAATTCTGCACTGTACTAAATAATGTGATTGCCCTGTTGAGACGTATCTCAGACACAAAAAGAAATCACTTCGACAAAACAGAGGCAAACTTTCTCTTGGCGAATATTTTTTGTCCGGAACAAGTTTCCTTTGGCAGCTAAATAGTTCCTGGCTGTATTCCATCTTGCAAATTTCGAACAATCTCCATAGTAACACGCTACGAGGAGGCTTAACTGTAATCAAACTTTAACGTCGCTTTAGCACAAAACGGATAGCAGCGCAACAACAGTTTTAAGCAGATAATAAGTTAATCTTGCCATCATACATTCGCTGCGGCGTTTTCAAACGAGCTACATAAATTGTGGGCGATGTGAAAAATAGACCTGGCTGCGGTGTGCGGCGGCCAGGCCCGCGCCCGCCGCGTGTAGCCGGCACGAATATATGATCTTGAATTTTACAGGTAAACTGCAGAAACTATGTTATATTTAAAGGGTTTTAATACGATTGGATGAGTTCTTTTGGTGTGTGGAATGCTTAGTCGTGAGGAATGTTTTACGATAGACCTGCATTGCTTGGATCATTTTTTTCGTGTATTTAAAGAGAATATGATAATTATAATATTTTGCAATGCTACTAAAATAGCAAATAAGTTTAGTTTTTTTTATACTAGGTACTGAGCAAAACAGGATACCACTAAGCAAAACAGTGTGGGCACATACTTACATTGTTGGATCCAAAACATGCAGGTTCTATTTGTGGTACATATCCATAACTTGTGCTAGGTTTTGATACATTTCTGCCACACACCGTATGTACACTCCATAGGATCCAAAACATACTGGCCCCATCTGTGGTACAGTTCTATATCTCAAATTATTACAGATAGCATGTTGGTTCTCAATCGTATCTCATGTTGGCAAACCATATAGGTATCACATAAGTTTATAATACGTACGTAAAATAGCAACAAAGGTTCCCTACTATATGAAATAAATAGCAGAACTCCCTCTCGGTAATAAACGTTTGAATATGAATCGTAAAGCTGTGTTATCTTGTGTGCTTAACATAAAATTTTGTCTTGAGCTCCATCTATAACTGGACGTAACAGCGCTGTGTAACCAAGCATGATGTAAAGTCGTATAATAACACTTCGATACTCTAGATATACAGGATGAAGTCGACGAACAGACACGAAATGTGGAATAAGGGAGTGGATATTAATCGTCTTGTGCTTAAGTACCACTGCAGTAATTTAAGGACTATAGTTGATGTTAGATTTGTGGTGCAATTAAAAGTAATACTCGTTTTTCCTGTTAACAAAAACTTCCAAGTTATGATTAAATAGACTTTTTACTTTTTAAGAGCAAACTGTTGCCCAAGCTTAAGCTACATCTTGTTTTTATAATGAAGGTGCAATTTTTCATGGAAATTAACCGGAATGTGTTTATTTGTAAGAAACATTGTTCTTATAAATTGTGTAAGAGATTATTTTTGTGGTATCATGTATTTTGCTAGAGTTTATCTAATTTGGAGTTTTCTTTTTGGCAGTGGTCATATTTTACTTCATTATGTTCAGGCTATATAATACTTATGGATTTGCTATGCTAAGTTAAAAATCTTCTAACTTACTACTCTAAACTACTTCCGACTTATGCCATTGGAGTATGGAGAAACGTGAGGAGGAACTATGTGAAAATTTTACAAAACTGTCACTATACACTTTCTCTCAATATTTGGTATTTAGCATCCGTATTTCATCCTTAACTTGCTACGACATGCACCAATAAACTATGCAACACTTAGTACTAATACTTATTCCTCAATCCAGCGCGTTATATGTGCACCTAGCATTATTGAAGTACCAACTGAAAACGCAATGGAATGTGAAAAGGTAACCGGGAGTTCGTGTTTCGCACATTTGCTGCAGATATCAGAATCCTGCCGGTATATTCAGTTCAATAAGAATTTATGCCCTCATATTTCGTATCATCAATACCATTTATTTTCCACACGTTTTCCTTGTCGGTTCAGTCGGGCGGCGGAAATACATTTCAGCAAATTTTTCTCTTGCAAGAGATAGAACTAATTTTGCATAGGTGTATCTTCAATCTTGTAATATATTATTAAATTCGCGGTAGCGACATCAAAAATTATTTATTGTATCATTTTGTTTTCCTTTTAGTGGTTTATATGAAATGTTTGCTATTAGATTTAGTTACTAATATTAGGTTACTTTTATCATTATTTTCTTAGCCGTATTATATTGATATTTCTAATATGTGCCTTCATCGGTTAAGAATTTAAAGACTTATTTGTGATCAGTAATGTTTTTTTAAAATCTTAAATTCCTTGTAAATTCATCAGTGAAATAAAAAAACTAAGGGTATGCATCTGAAACGAGGGCTTAGCCCCACGACCCTTTATAGTCTTGAGACCTCTATAGTAGCTTAAATTTAGTTCTCCACATGAACCTGGCGTACCTAAATATTTCTAGTGAAATGTTTTGTGTTCACTATTAAATATGGCACATAATATATCATACCTGCAGTAGTGGGCACAGCTGTTTTAACACCCACATTTCGTCAACTATTGTTTTCCCGGTGGGCTGTGTGCTTGTCTGCCACCTAGTGGTATAAAAAAATACTATTCATTCGCCATGGCGCTTGGGGTGTGGTAAGGCCGGACATACTCGTACACACTAAGATTAATTGTTACCAGGGTAGTGACTTTTTGTTTCATGGCGGTTAAGGATAATGGTTGCAGGCCTCTCGGGATACCTAGTGCTTTATGATTGAGGCTGTAACTTGGAATTGATGATAGCGAATGTCTCCCTCAGGTAGTTGCTGTGTATATCCTATTTCTATAAACAGGAAAGAATTTTTTTTTGTCTTTTTTTTTTGTAGTAATGACTTTCATTATTATGTATTATTTATAACTTACTAAAATAATGATATCATATTGCCACATTGGAAGAGACCTATTTCCAGCAGTGGATAGCGATAGGCTAATTACATACTCGGTATGTCATTGATCGATTTGATTTGATAAATAAATCAATATCGCTATGAACCACAAACCAATGTAACCTACAATTGTTTTAATTTTTAAGCCATTCCTTAACTACAACTTACTACGTATATTTTCACCTCTATACAATATACATACAATCGCATATTTCCCCAAATGGGGTAGGCAGGAATCTTTAACTTCTACTTTCACAATAGTAATGTATCTACGTACATTTTAAGCCCTTTTAAAACTATTTCCCTGAGAGTACCAATTTAATCTTCGATATAACAGAATGTTGAAGCTAATTGCAAGAAATAAGGGCACACCCACTGACTATTTGTCTGATTAAGGCCCTTTAAGGTGCGTTAGGGCTGAATGTTAGTTAATAGTCGAACGTTAAAGCTCCCGACCTCGTAAAATAGAGGTACGTGCGCCGCCAAATAATTTAATCCCACCTCTATTTCGGTCAAAGACTGTCAACCGAGACGAGTTCACCTGAATCTAAATATCTGGGGCAAGATTTTACGTGTGACGTTGGTTCAGGTTTATTATATTCATGTATTTTAAATTGCTTTGAATCCGTAGACGACAATATATATGCTGAATAATTAGGATAACTCATTACGTCTCCAAGTTTAGAGATAACTTTTGATATACGATTCTTACAAAAAACTAAATCGAATCTACTAATTCGAAGCGAAACTAAATCGAATATCCAAAACGGCATTCATAGGAACTTACCAAATCTGGATAGGTAGAGGGGGGAAGACTACTGACGGTGGAGGTGAGCGCTGACGCGTTGCAAGGTGGCCACGCTAAACCACTTCTGAGTCACAAGTCCTCCACTATGTACCACGCCATGGACCCGGCGACTGCACGGGAAATCCATGGAATGCTGAGAATCGGGTCTCTATGAAAGCAACTAGCTGTTGCCCGCGACTTTGTCCGTGTTTAATTCTCAATAAATCAAGATGTTTCTTTTTTTTTAGGTATGTATAATCGGGATTTTGATAGTGTCTGAGTTCAATCGAATTGTAAAAAGTAAAAATTCGAAAATATCTACCTTGTAATAATAGAGTTTTGATCGATTTTGCTCTACTGCTTCTATCAGACTTATAATAGCGTGATGATATTTACCACAGTTTATGACCATGTTTTAGAAGATCGTTCTTGCAAAATTTTTGGTAATTCTGTTCAGCGGTTTTCTAGTGATGCTCGAACATCGAAAACATCGTTACGATTTTATTATATGTATAAATAAGTCGATATTTCGATGAAAGATGTAACCTGTCTTGTCTTTAATGTGCGGTAGCCCTTATTGCGGTGGCAGAAAAAAACGGTAACACAATATAACAAGGACAATAGTTTCAAAGATATTGTTATTGTTCCAAATTATAGCGAGCCTTTATCGCCAAGCGTATAAGACAGCAGATGAAGTTGGCTTGTGTTTCAAAGATATTACAAAGACACCATACACTCTAATAAGGCACTACACTATTTTATTCCTTTGATACAGCTACCCATTTAGTTAGAAGATTGATTGTGTATAATCAACCCGTTAAATCCCAAACCAATTTGTTTATTAATGAACAAGCGTCCCCCAACTTTAACAACTGCCTATAAGACTCTCAAAAAGCCTGCCATCAAATTAATTTTCTCTTTGAAGTAAGTTTATTAATGTACCTACATACACGTGGTGTGTACCACAGAATTCAATTTGCGTCTACCTAATTTAATAATTTCGTCTTAGTTTTGTACCTTACTAGTTGTCGCCAACGGCTTCACCCGCGTGTGATTCTGTTCCAGGTATAAATAGACTATTTGTTATTCCGGACTACTCACGAGTAATCAATCCATGTACCAAATTTTGTGTTAAAGCGTGATTGAGTAACAAATACTCAAACATCTTCACAACCTTTCACATTTATTTTATAACTAGCTTGTGCCCGCGGCTCCGCCCGTGTGGACATCGGTATTATAAAAATATGATAAATGAAGAACCGCTTGACCGATTTTGTGCAAACTTCACTAAACCATCTACTAAATAGTCCGAACAAAGCCTAAACATTTGGTTTGGATAGGTGAGCCTGTTCTTAAGTTATAAAATCACAACTAAAAGTGGTATTGATTTTATTATATAGGTATATTGATTGATATTAATTAATAGGATTAAGTAGGTCATATACGTCATATATATCACGATTTTTATCAATATGACTTTTGTGAAATGATACGGCCACAAAATTTTGCGGTGAACAAGAATATTAGACTTCAGATATAATTTTAGGGAAGCACGCAAAAAATTCAAAAGATTCCTATGATAATAACTCGTAAAAGTGCTCGATATTAAACTGTAACGATAGCTTATCAAGGCTATTGCTGTTTTAACGCCCTGCAGAGGCGGATCCGATCGCGTGCCCTCGATTTATTAGAGTCAGTAAAATATTTACTGAAAATAGTACTACCCTGGAAGGTACTAATTCGGAAAAGCAATAGGAATAAATTACTAGGCTAATGTTTCATACAGCAAAAGCCTTCAACGGCCCTTGATTGTTGTGCAGGAAATAAAGTCGCGATAAGGCTCGGATAGTTGGGCTAGGTCGTTACGAAATTCGAACAGCCCCTCGCATAAATGTCGTTTAGGGCGAACGTAGACTTGCCGTGTACGAAATTGGTACGAAAATACTACCCCCTCTGCAAATGAAATGGGTTTTTTTAGATAGTGGCAAAGAAAACTTAATTTTTTGTTGATAATTCTACAGTTCGTTAGAAATTTTGCTAATTCAGCGTAATTCTAGTTATGTTAATTAAATAATTTTATAAAATGGAAAATATTTAATTTTTTAGGATGAGATGCTCTCACTTAGGTACTTAGTTAATAGTTCTGTTATTATTATTTTGTGCTCGATATATTAACGGGGCATCTTATATTGAATTCATTTATAAAATAAAACCAACATTATTATTTACTGATTGTTAAAAGAAATATCGTGAGTTTGCGCTTATTGGCTGACTCTTTTTTGACAGCATATATTGCATGCATATCATGTGATTGGATACTTTAATCATTACTTCTTAGAATGATTGATTTAAAAATATGCGACATTTTTCATTTATTCATCAAAACATTATATTATTAGCAACATAAAAACATAGCTACATAAAAACTACGAACGTTTTTGCATACTTTTGCATACATACAAAAAGTTGGGACTTGAAATAAATATTGTATACTTTTTGCAGAAGTTTGACCACTATAACTAATTGATTTATTCATTGTTTCAGATTGGTTCACTAAGAAACTACTACTTACTGTCACATCACGAGATCCACAAGAGATCTACGGAGCCGAGTCACAAGCACCATCTCAAATTAAATGATGAACCAGAGGTAAGAGTTGAACCCTTAACTAAAAATTACTACCGCTAGGTACTTATCAACCCATTAACCAGGTAGGGTTTGTAATAATTTGTCTGATTCGTGTTACAAGAAGCTCTGAAACTTTTAGCATGAATGCTTTTGATGTGAAACTAGGACGGCATGATAATTTTTTATATCCCTATTTCCCTTGGTATATCCTACCACGGCGATGAAGTATGCTACGGGTGAAGCCGCAGGGCACCGCTAGTTGCAATATAAAAAGTGCACGGTTGCTTTATAAAGAGATTGCAAAGCGACTGGTCGACGCTTCACGTGACCAAAGGGCTGGCTTCTTTTTTGCACAAAGAATCGGCATTGCCATCCAACGTGGTAATGCTGCCAGCCTTACAGGGGTACGTTACCAGTCGACATCGATGGGGGAGGAATTTTTCGACACCTAAACTTCCATTTGTACATGGTTACTCCTTTCTCTTAATTTAAATAATTTATTTTGTTATTACCTAAGATAATTTAGTAGGCCAAAAAATTAAGTTAATTACATAATATTTAGACAGAAAAAATATAAAAATAAGAATACGTACAGATATTTCACATATTTCACACGTCCCCCTATGGTTCACTGGCGCTATTCTTTTATACCTTCTTAATATCAGACGTCATCTCTATAGGTTCTATATGCAATTGCACTCACATACGTATTTGCTATAAAGGTTGCCTCCATTATTACCCAAGAAATATTTTGAGAGCATGGACGTACGAAATCTGTAGAAATGTACTTTTGCTCAAATCACGTAGATACGAAATAAGCTAGTTCTCATAATTTAAAAACGTACTTGTAAAATTTAAAAATGCTTTGAAATCTTCCCAGAGTAATGCAGGAGCCAATATCGTTAAAAGTAAATATAGCGGTTGATATCACTTGTGAAATTCTGATGTTCATAAAATAATTTTACCTTATAATATAATTTCTAAGAATTATTTACGAGCTATGCCTTATTGACGACAACTACAAATAATTTATCAAAGAAAAACGTTATTTTGCGTACCATTTCTTCCCCAAGAGTACTAGCGTTATTCTTTACAACTACCAAAAGGAGGTACAGTTGTAAAATAAAAATAAAAATTGTAAAGAAGTTGTGTTGATCTATCAGAGTTTATTTTGGATCATTTGCCCTGATCTGTAAATTCGGACGAAAAATATCCATTTCGCTGAGGCTGAATCGTCAATAAACTTTAATATTTCTATAATAGAGTTCTCTTTATATTAAGTGATGCGTTATCTCAATTCTGTCAAGCACCTAACAATTTGAATTGTCGCAAATCTATTGTAACTTCAACTTATTCAATTGACACGCTTGTGGTAAATAGTTTACGAAATATATTATAATAACAGAAAAATCTGCCCAACTGTATTCATACTCGTGTCCGCGTAGTAAATATTTCACAAGCATAATGGTGCGTGAGCTGCGAGGGTGCGCGAGATGGCGAGTATTCGTGTGTAGTGGTATTGTCGAAAGTTCGCCGCCCACCCAACCCTTCTACTAATCCGCGACCTCACTTAATCTTTTTGTCATCCAACGCGCCTGCTGCGTTCCCGTCACTTTATCTTGTTCCACTCACACAATGTGTTTCCGCGTTCTGGTAATTCCACCCTATTTCTATATGCATCACTCCAAATCCAATTTTGTGTACGTTTATGCTATATATGAGTTTATATAAAATATTCAAATTATAAAGACGATTCGTAATAGGTACAATTTCTTATGAGACGACAACGTGAAGTCAGCTCAGTGCGGACGTCGTAACATTTTTATGGTTTGCTTTGTGAGAGATGAGTGTGTTTTTCTCAGCTTTTTATAGTTGAATAGAACAAGGGTTTAGACTTTAGTCGTATTCCTATAAGTACCATGTAATGCTGGATTCTATAAAAACTTGTGGACGTATTCAGCCAAATCGTTATGATCCATTTTATTCTGATCATAAAATTACTTGTAAAGGAGTAAAATTCACGTATTTATTACAATCTCTTTGTTTGCGCTTTAATACCTTTAATGTTAATCTAAACGTAAAATCCTTTGTGTAAGAGGTATCCGAAATTGCGTTTCATGTTTTCTTTTAGACTCATTCATTAATAAGTGAAATTAAAACGGTAGATCTGGTTATGGCTCGTGTTTCCTTTGCGAGGCCGATCGTTGTAATTATGCTCTGTATTTGATACTAATGTAATCTTTATTCGGACTGACATCTACAAGATTTACATTTTAAGACAGTCTCTTGTGCAAATTTATAGGTACTTGGTAGGTACTTATATTGCGTGAATAACTAAATCCTCGTTTTCTTTTGTGAAATCAAATTTATATCTGACCAATAGATCTTTATTTTTCTTTGCGTAGTCTGTTCAAATGTTTGAGATATCTCCAATAAGCGACAATTTACCACCAATATCTTCTGTTACTGTATATTTCGTTAAGAAAAAGTTTCCCGTAGCAGTATTGACCCAGAAAATCCTCAGAGTAACAGATAAACTAGTGGATTGCGGAGATAACGCATCAAAAACTTATTACTTAGTCCCATTCGGATTATAGGCTTTTTTCTTTGATGTAGCCCCGTAGTGCGTGACAAAGCAAGAAGGCCGAATATCAGCAATCTACATTAGTCGCGAGACGGCACGCTCTACTGACTTTTTGTATTTTTTAAACAGAGCTCATAGCCGTCGCGGCATTGTCCTGTATCTCAGACGGGCCGGCTTCTTGAAATTCTGTTCTTAACATCATCCAACGAATGTGACATTTATTACAATTATAGTGTCGGGAGCACGCTGCCTTCAGCGCTCCGAGAATATGCAAGCTGTTTTCAAGACGTCTTGGACGAAATATCCTTGAAGCATGTGCCGTCTTTTCGTTTCGCGCTCGCTGTGCTACTGACTTGAGCATTTTTCATTCGTATAAAATTAAACTCTATATGCTGAATAGAAAATGTAAAGTTTGTTTAGAAAAATGAATATCTTTGTTCAGTACAATAAATCATGCACTGCAGTGTTATAAGTTTATTTCATAGATTTCAATTTTAAAATACGCGCGAATTATACTATAAACAAAATAAACTACTTTAAAATTTCCAAATAGGTGTGTTAAATTCATGAGAGAATACTGTATTCAAAGAGTCCTTTTAAACACTGTGTGAAACAAGCCTAATGTTGATAGGAAGAGATGACCTTCGGACCGGTAAGTTACTTTTTGCTGATAACGCTACCTAATAACGCGAAACAAAGAGAGCTCTATTTTCTCCGCTATTTTTTTCGTTGTGACGGTATTAGAAACGTAGGGGTTACTTGAAATAAGGTGGCGAACCCTGAACCTATTGGGAACGAATCAACCTTTTGACCTTTTTTAGATGTGGTCTTCAAGTTGATTTATTTTGTATACTACTTTTATACTGTAAATGTATGTGTGTTTTTATCTTGTTTAGGTAATAAGATCCTATGACCACCTACCGTCCTCATCTTCAGACCTTGGATATCTTGTAGCATCAGAGCTTTATCTTTCGTTCAGGAGTTCCTATAGACACCTTCCGACGCCATCCCCAGTTTCATCTTAATATATATAAATCTCGTGTCACAATGTTTGTCCTCAATGGACTCCTAAACCACTTAACCGATTATAATAAAATTCGCACACCATGTGCAGTTCGATCCAACTTGAGAGATAGGATAGTTTTTGCATTGTCACTGAAGAAACGCAAGTATACTTTTTGATTCGAAATTAACTACTATTTGAATCCAATCTAACGGCAGATAGTAGTTCTAATTGATTTGAATCTAAATCTTCCAAGATCTGACCCATACTAAGAAACATAGCAAGTTAAATAAAAGCTTCTAAAAAGATGAATTGGTCAGGGTGGGAGTGATTTTAGAGATATTTGCTGACTAGGAATACACACATGTTGCGCCCCCAAATAAATATGGAATAAGGACAGAAAGATGAAGTCGAATCACAGTTTTGAGAAAACAAATGAATACCTAATATTATTGTGTAAATATAACCTCAATAGTCGATAGAAGTTACTCGATAACTTAAAAGACTTATAAACGATTATTACGTATAAGTATGAAAGTTTTCTCCCTTCGGTTTTCCCCTATCGGACGAATAGACTTGTGTTCAGTAAGTGTTCGAACACTCTTAGCAACACCCACACATTATATGCAACGCTTGCTTTTCTCAGGCAATACCAGCTAAAGTATAAGTCGTTAATATAAGGCACTTAGAAGTCCGTTTTACTAATAGTACTTGAGTTTTTTTTATATAAGACACGTCAAAATGTCTTTACCTCGCCTGATGGTAAGCTGAAGGCAAAGTCTCCGGAATGGGAGTCACCATTGCAAACACCGATAGTGCCAGAATGGTGGCTCTCAGCTTGACGGCCTCATCAAATGCTTTTTCACGCCCCGCTTAAAGGACCCGGGACTGTATGAGGAAGGAAACACGTGAGCTGGTAAAGAATTCCAGGTTTTGATGGTGCGGCAAAGGAAAGAGGCACCGAACCGCTTGGTTCTTGATGGAATTGTTTGCACAAATACTACGCTACTTCTAATAGATAAAACCCTGATCTAAGTCCACGAAGTCAAACGACAAGTACTATTTCTGAAAATGTGATTCTTAATAATTTTAGCAATCTCTCACAGGTGTGCAGTGCAAGCCTTTTATCTTTTCTTCTTGCCGATACAGTTTGTAAACAACCATTGTTATTTGGAAACTGAAATACACTATCCGTAAGTTTAATGTCCCGTATGCGTTTTGTTTAGTAGGTAGGTTATTTTATGTAAACGGAAAAATAAGGCTGAGGGTAATGCCTTTTGGGTCAACTTACACCCCGGCGCTTGAAGACCTGAGACGGTGTGTAGTTTTAGTCGGTTCGGGTGGTATCCGTGAGTATTTCCGCATGAATAAAAAGTCTTACATCGTTATTTCTTCTATTGTTCAATGATTTATTCGATTATAGGAATCCACCCAATTTCATCCAAATGCAAAACCATTTTACGACAGGCGCTCGCTAAACAAGTTCCCGCCACTGGCACAACTCCCCCAAACACTCACAAAGAATCTCAAACTTCTTAATTCCTTATTCCATCCATTCTTTTCACGCCACACATTCATCTCAACATTATCATTTTCACGTTTCCTGCGTTCCACCAATCGGTATTCAATTTCAAACATATCGTGTGAGAGCGTTTCTAAACTCACTACTTCGACTGCACCAAATGAAATCCAGTTCCACAAATCAAATTCTGAAATATTCAGCTCAAATAGTCTCGCAAATTATTCATAGACGCGGACTATTCCAATATGTTTTATTATTTTCTTTTACAAAAAAATATATTGGATGTTTTCCGTCTTGTTTTTATTTTTCATTTGTTTAATATAATATTATAATTTATTACATTTTAGGACTATCCTCTATCCGACATCGACAGTTAACATTCTCGTATATCCAATGAAAAAGCAAGGCTATAGTAGTGGCTATATAGGGATTGAACCGACTAAACCCATACAGTATCCGTCCACATGAGTCTGTAGGTACTGGAGAACGGTCATTGAACTCTTAAACACCACAACCGATTTTAATGAAATGTCTCATACTATTTAAAATGCATACACCATTATCTAGGTAGTCTATTTTATATAAGTGACATAGGTGTATTATTATGTTCTTATACCCATGTGATATTTTTACATATCGTGTGCCAAGACTTTACACGTAGGTAACTGGGGTTATCCTTAAGGGCACGACACGAGAATACTAATGCTATTCGTACGTCTGCACCCACTGAAATGGACTTTGTAGCCATATTTAACCGACTACGACCGCGCGAAGTTTTGAACGATGTGTTTTGCTGATTATAGGATGTAGGATTTCGTGAGTATTAGGTGTGATGTATAAGAAATTTATACCAAACATAATTGGATAGATATTTACTTATTACTTTTATTTCTATAGGTAGGTACTTAACTAGTCGATGCCCGTGGCTCCGCGTGCGAGGAAGTTGGAATTCGCGTCTTTTGACTATAATCTTCGGGTCTACTCAGCCCATTGTGATTTTAAGTCTAACCTAGACCTTTCAAACAAAAAAACGGCGTCAAAATCCGTTCAGCAGTTTTTGCGTCCATTCACGAACAAACCGGACGATACGGTAGAACCGGAGATATGACCAAAAACTGCGATAACCAATATCCACGCTGGTGGAGCTACGGGTTTCGGCTAGTTAAATATTTAAAGAAAAGTAATAAGTAAATATTACCTATCCAATGACGTCATATTATGTGATTGGCGAGTTGATAACCGAACAAGTCGAGTTGTCAAATAATGCAAGGTTGCATGTCACGCAGCCTGTTTCATATAAAATGTAACTTTTAATAATGCTTACGCTCCTGTATTGCTTAGGTGACAGCTTTTCTTTCCAAAATGAGATTGGACTAGATGGAAAATAATATTTGACTGAAATATTTTCGCCAAAAAATATAGAAAGTGTTGGGGCAGAATGTTACATATTGTACTAAAAATACGAAAAAAGAGTTTGTTAAAATGTTATACATCATCTTCATCAAGTATTTTAGAAAGAAAGACAGAAATAATTTTTATCCGCGGGTTTTTTAATATCAAGGTTTTTTATAATATTTTCAAACAATTTTTGTCTATTTAAAATTAGTTTACCCATCCTGGTTTTTAAACGACATAATTCTGTAACCTATTGGTAGCGTTTCCTACTTAGTTCAAACGATAATCTTCATGCAAATGTAAGTTATAAGTTGGTAGGGTTTTATTGCATTCGGATGAAAATTCAATTCAATTTGCAGCCTAATCCATTCAACCGGTTTTGCGTGAAAGATTAACAAACATCCATACACACATAACAAACGTTCATACTTACACACTTTCGGGTTTTATTACGAACGCGATGTAAATACTATTAGGATAATGTTTCTCTTTATGTAAACTTCATACAATATACAGAAGTACTCCACGTAGAAGCCATTGCCTTCTAATGTCTTGAAATGGTAAACAAGAATTCCACCGTCTGATGGCCACCTGTGACGGTTGAATAAAAATGTAAAGTGGATTTTGCCATTGAGATCTTCATAAGAAGCTAAATCTGCACAATTCCTATGCATGTACCGCTGGCATTCTAAACGGCATTCACATTTGGTGGATACCTTTATATACTGAGAACGAGACGTGTTAAGATTTCAATACGCAATTCGATGAAAATATCAAGTATTATGGCGGAACCACACTTCGCTATGTCTTATTATTTATTGTGTTTGTCCAAATATGTGATTGCAATTTGTCATTTGAAATGACGAACTTACCATATATGTATTACTGCCTGCCCTGGTACTAGCGGCTTATTATCCATATTATTTTTTGATATACCTATGACAAAAAAAATTGGTCGGTGGATAAATGGGCGTAGGTATTAGTGAATAAAGCTATGCGACCCATTGGAACTGTTATTAAAACCATAATCTAAATCTGTGCCATGTTTTATCTAGATCCGTTCAGCCGTTTCTGCATGAAGAGTAGGTGTGGAAGAATGTAACGTTTCAAATGTTTGATACATTACATTGATCCATACACATTTTAGCATTTACAATTTCAGTAGGATTTATCCTACTGACATTGTACACTTCGTCGACTGCGGTCAAATAAGGCAAGTACACAGCGAAGTGTGATTCCGCCATTAAAATAAAAGTGTACAACGCAAATACACGAGCTGAGCATCATTTTCAGTATCATATTTAGCTCCCGTTGAACGAGCTGCAATAATAACGAGATTTCTCTTCGGTAATGGGCCTTTTAACCTTTTTCTCTGGGAGAAATGACATCATTCCGTCGAATGGCTTATATTGTTATAAGCCTCTATATGTTTTGCCAGTGAATCTGTTGAAATTGTACCCACATGTCATTACCATTTAAGCAATAGTCACATGAAGCAAATTTCGTCGCAAACGATGTCGTTTGCGTTTCGGTTTTGTGTTTTTATTGCTCTTTATTAAGAGTTAATTAGTGACAAATTACTTACGGCACTTCCAGCAGTATTTGGTAAAGTTCTTGATAATACGGAGGCAATCCTATCCCTCCTTTTTGAAGGACCCCTTTTATCAAAATCCTAGAGGCCTAAGCCAATGTTACCTGCAAGTCGGTGAACCTGCTAAATAATGGACGAGACTCTGGTTCAGGGCCTTCCTTTCACGGTTGGGAGCAGTTTTTTTCAGAATGGCCGACCACAGCAAGCGAAGTTGGAAGTTAAAACTTTGAAATCGATACCTCCCTTTCCATATTTTCCATAAATTTTCTGCAATTTTTATTATACAGATGTTTAACCCCAAATGACAGTTCTGGCGCTACTAACGTTCAAAAGGCATGGCGATCTTTTATTATTATCAAGTGAACAGTATTTACTATCTTAGTCACATAGAAAGCTGCTTCAGTAGTAAATAATCTTTGTTCAATAACAACAAACCCAAAATCCTTTAGAAAGCAACAAAGCCAGCACTTCAATATTAACTCACATGTTACGAATACGTGACCGTTTGTACGAGTTAAGCGAGATTTCGAGATATTATTAGCTCCGGTTTATTTGTATCAGTGGTCAGATTTATTACGAACAAAACTTTCGTTTGCCAACGTACCGTGACGGTTTTGTGTCTTTGTGGCTGTAACAAGGCGAGTTTGGGTCCACTTGGGCGGGGGACTGTGGACTAATAAAACTGCGGGGCGTGCCAGACCCCTCCGTCCGGCCTTTCTCATGTTGATGAGACCAACACCGACATACTACAATGTCGCATATCACTATACTTTGTTAATCCCTGTGTGGACACGACAGACAGTCTTATTTATGTTATCGGTGCCTTATTCGAACATCAGTTATTTGTAAAAAATAATCGATAAACTGACCTGTTGGATGAGCACGAAATTATCTTCGTACATAATATGTATTAATAAGCGTACAGTCTGTATTCGTAAGGAGAGTCTAGAGACAGTCAATATTTATCGCGATTCGGACGCGATTGCTCAAACATGAAATCACGCTATTGGATTTTTTCATATAAGAAACGGTTTTTTTTTCAAATATTTAATTTAAATGAATTAGATCAACAAACCAATAATTACTAAACGCTTATTATCCGAATGTAATAATTTTGTGCTCGTCCTACTGGTTTTATTAGAAGGAACTTTATTAAATCTAAAATATTGATTGAGTTTTGATGATGGGATCGTTGACAAATTCATTTAACTTTAACATTTGTAAAAAAAATATCGTTTGCTTAAAACTGTACTAAAACCATTATTTAGCTTTAATTTATGGCAATCGGGTTTTCATTTGTAAAAAATATATTTATAAAGTTTTATTGTTTTGCGAGCTCAAATATTCATTTGGCGTTTCATCAGAGAGGATGGATTTGTTTGTGTAAAATTTGACGGCGATTGAGCCAGTTAGCAACGAGATTTTACTATTCACAAATACGAAAATAAAATCAGTTTTTATACTGAAAAAAAAAATGAAAATTTTACACAACAATTAAACTGACGTGACTCAGGGTGATTACCTTTAAAATTTACACGTGTAAATGTCGAAAATTAGAGAAAAGAAGAACATTGGCTACACTGCAAACGTCAAATGCTCGTCGCTCCCGTAAAAGCCAAGACACACCAAGAAAAAGAATATGAAGGTGGATTCCGGGCTCCTCGTTTGCAATTAACACTGTGTAGCAATTTTTATATTGGTCACGTCAACACTACTGACTGTACCTCGCCTAATGGTAAGCTAAAGGTTAATATTGCTACAATATTGGCCCTCAGCTTGACAGCTCTCAACTGTTGTCATTTATTCACTAAAAGATGATTATTTAGATTGTTAATGCTTTGCTCACGGCAATACTCTTTTTAACTTCCGATTTTTTCGTATTGTAACCCACGAGCATAGTATCTTTTATTAAAAAAAAACATTAATTGACCATTTTTTGCGTTTGGGATAAAACAATAGTAGTCCTATCTGAATTACCTTCCCTTTGTGTTACACCGCCCTGGCATCCGTTTTAAATTATTATAACAATAGCTCTTTAATTAAGGGTCTACATCATTATGATAAACTACAAGGAAGATTTTTAATTGGGCCTGAAAACAAATACGCTCGCTGGTTTGTAAATAAGGTTTGTAAAAAAGACAAGGGTCAACTTCGTTTCTTTTAGTCATGAATTAGTAGGCCTACCATGAAACTTATATTCGAAGTTACGAATCGAAATTTCAAGTAGTACCTTCCATGAAATGTATTAATCCCGCAATCGCTCTCGAAGACGGCCTACTTCGTTCAGCATAAACACTAGATAATGAAAGAAATCCGGAATAACATCGTGGTACATTCAGCGACAAAAGATGATGATAATATTGCACAATTAATTACAAACTTAATAAATGAACATTTAATTTAAAAAAATACACTGACCCATCTGAGTTATCCATCTAAGAACACTCCCGACAAATTCAGCTTGTAAACAAAAAAAAATATAATCAAAATTGATAGATATATTGATTTATAGATTGTTAAATAAATAACATTGCACAAAATATAACCGAGAGTCCCAAAATTTTTAATGCACATTTCACGGCAGCATTGTGTTTAAACCTCCCTGTAAAACTTGTGGCGGTGCCCCGGTGTAGTAGACCCCACAGTCTATTAGTTTAGGACCCTATTAAGGCGTGGTGCTACTACAAGCGAGCTTTATTAAACCTCATTCGGTACGTTTGGTTCTAGTGTCGACTTTTTGTTAGTCCCAAGTCGAAGGATAACTATGTTTGGATTGCGCGACATCTGCTATTTGTTCAGCTGAATGTACGCGCAAAAAAAACAATATGGGAGGCACGAATGTTTGTATGAAGCAAAAACTGATTTTTATCAACGTCAGCTGAATAAAAAATATTGTTTACCCGACGAATAGAAGTTCCTATGCCTCATACGTGCCCCCTATTATTCTAACGTGTTGATGTAAAGATAAAAACTTTATTTAATGTAGGTATATAGAGAAAATACTTTTTCTTTTCTTACGAATACTTTTATCTTAAGAATATTTTCTAAGTAGAATCGAAAAGATATTTGTCTCTTCTATCAAAATAATTCTATCTAGCAAAAAAGTAACAGTTTCCAGAATAGGCACGCGTGTGGTAAAGTATGATTTCTTTTCTGTGCGCTGTAGATTAAATAAAGCAATAAGGAATTTTATTGAATTATCTAGCACTGCGGTGTAGTGATAAATAGTCAGTGTTTTGCCCCTCAGTCGTTCATATGCTGTGGCGAGCGCTTCGATAAAGTACGTGTGACATCTCGCCCCACGTTCCCCCCAGCGTCCGCCGCAAACCACATAATGTTTTTTGTACAATTTCAATTGTATGCGTAAACGTTTTGCTGTCGTATATCACTCGAATAGCTTAATAAATAAGAATTTAAAATATCATAACAATTAAAACTGGCTTAATTGTAACCTTTTGCAAACAAGAGAAGGTAATATTAATATCCTAAATTCTGTGTTATGACGTGTTTCAAGTAGGTATGGTTTAAAAATATGGCAAATATGTTATTAGATTTCGAGGTTATTAAGTACAGTTACGTAAACAGCTTACGAAAAATATCGTAAGCAATTGGCAGAGTTTTGTTACTTTACAAGTTGAAACATTAATTTACTTTTTGCAATAACTAATAGTGAAGCAAAAATGAGCAAAACTTGAAGTAATATTGAACTTTTTGCTAGTGTAAATATTTTCTGTCTCTGATACTATTACGTGGCTTATATGAACACACTCTCTGTTTGCACTCACGACAGTTGCTAATGAAATTACATTACCGCAGCTAATACAATACTACATACTATTATTTACAACTAAAATATTTTTTATTAGTTTTTATTTTTATTTTTACTTTCACCGGATGAATTGTACCGATTCATTAGGTATGCTGCTACTACGATCTTGCTTTGTTGTTTGTTAGTATGGAAAAAATCATGAAAGCCTTTTTAGAACGACTTCTTTACGTCAGATTGGGCTTAAATTTTTTATAGTTGCGTATCTTCGGTGACAATACGATAAATGGTACTATGAAGCTGGTCTGATGGTAGTCAGAAGGTGTCCATAGGAATTTCTGAACTAAACAAAATAACTTTTAAACGGGAATTAATGCAATCATGGTATAGGTATATACATACATACTTTTGTAATTCCTTTCGTTTCGACCACGTTACACCGGCCGTGGTCACAGGCTGACTGTCTCAACGTCAAAACGTCAGGCATTCCAAAGGTATGTATATACCTATACCATGATCGCGTTAATTCCCGTTAACATAATATTAATATACTTAAACAAAATAAGTCAAACGAGTATTCATTTGATTTCTCTTGGCAAATACTTTGAGACTACCAATGGAACTACCTGGCCATAGGAGCTTCTCAATTAAACAAGATAAACCCGTGGTCTTGTATACCTCTATTGTGTAAGAAATTGTATATTAGCCGAGTGCAAACCCCACAGGTCGCCAACACCCACACGATCTAATAAAGGACCGCGTCTAATTTTTTTCCTTGTTTTCTCTATTTACACTGCTCCAATTACATAATATTATTAATTCGCCTACATTCTTTACAATTTTGTGGTAATTTTGAGGAAAAATTGTACAATAAATTCCTCTTGTTTTTTTTTTAATGTTGACTATCATCAACATTTTAAGTACGTTAAGCCGTCGGTCCCGGTTACCATATGAACATCTATGGCAGTCGTTACGGGTAGTTGGAGCCCTAAAAATTCCAACAACAACGATCTAGCTGCAATACTTTGATATCGCCTAATGTCACCATTGGGTTGTGAAGGTCTGATGGCAGTCGCATCACGGAAAATATCGAGGTCCAGCCAAATCAGCAGGTAAAAGAAAATAAAAATGATCCCTTTAATAGTTTGAGAGATACTTAGGTATATTTGATCAAATCTAAATGTGTCTCAAGAGTTTGAAACACATTTAAAATCTTATCTCAAGTCAGGTCAGCACAGGAATCTTTTTTTCTTTGCTTGGCGTTCATCCAGACTTTAAGAGTGCAGTAATTACATCTTTATGGCGTTCTAATTGTTTTCAGCGTAAGGATAAGTAAACAGTGTTTTTTATTTTACTAAATTTTTACATCAGCTAATGGTAAGTGGTCACCGGTGGCTATGAACACTCTCGTACTGAGAGTGTCACTGTTATGTTACCGATCTTGTCTGCCACCATTCTGGCATTATCGGTATCTGTAATGGTGACTCCCATTCCCGAGACTTTACCTTTAGCTTACCGGCAGGCGAGGTAGAGTCACATTGATGTGATCAAGATAAAAAAGTCCCTGTATTCACTGACTCTTCACATACATAAAGGTCTTTATAACTTGACACTCAACCCTTTCATTTGTTTCAGGTCCGATGGTTCGAGCAGCAACGCGAAAAGCGGCGAGTTAAGCGCGACTATTCGCCGTACGAACGCGCGTCGTTTTCTCAACTGTCACGGCGCTTGCAGACGCATCGGCCGCATTATCGCGCTTTGAGTTCCGGGTCGTTTTTCCCTGACCCACTGTTCAAGGAGCAGTGGTACCTGGTACGTAAATATAGTCGTACCTATTAGGTTTATACTAATAGCGCCACTGTGTAGTTTTTTCCAAAACATTTACGATAAAACAATGGCACAATTAAGTACTTATTAGCTATTCTTAACCAGAAGAAATTCTGAGAGATAGATATAAAGGGTTCATTTGGAAGTGAGAACTTGGCTTGTTCGTAAAGTATCGTAAACGGGCATTAGCAATTTAGTTTCCTGTCAGGCGTCATATTTTCAGTTTTTAGTTCCTTCCCCAGAGGGATATAGTAAGCCTTCTCAATGAATGATGCTCTGGCTATTCTTGGGTTTACCTCTGCTAATATATTCAGGACTTTGATAAATTCGTAGACAATATAGGATGTTGTTTTAAAATATGTTTTTATACACAGAATGGGGGTGCAAAAGATGGCCTAGATATGAATGTATCACCGGCGTGGCAGAAAGGATACACAGGCAAAGGGATCGTAGTGTCCATCCTAGATGACGGCATACAGACCAACCACCCTGATTTGTTGCAGAACTATGTAAGTACCCTTTTATGTCATATTTACTGTTGTATAAGTAACAGCGTGACTTAGCTGTAGCGAGTGCGAAAACTTTGCAATAACGAGTTTAATGTTAAATTTCTTGCGATTCTTAATTTTACACTTTTTTATGAAATTTCCGTTTTCAAGAAAAATTGATGTATATGAAATTCTAACTTTTAAACTTTCGCGTTCCATAATATACTAAAATGATATAAAAAAACGTCAGGCATTCCAAAGGTATGTATATATCGTACCTATACCATGATCGCGATAATTCCCGTTAACATTTTAGTATATGAAATTCTCAAATGTAGTACGGAATTCGTGTTAAGGGATAGGCAAAAGCGTATTAACAACCAAGTCAACACGTCAACGGTCATAATAAAATTGTAGGTAGTATTAATTGACTCTAGCGTGCCTTATATTGAACACATTTTTCACCTCACCGTCATGATCATCACCCAAGAACATTAGAAATTTCCTTGATATCCTTGTCATCATCATTCATCAGTCTATTACCGTTCACTATTTCGCGTCCTTTTTAAATAGTGAACGGTAATAAACAATGAATTAGGGATGGCTGGGTATTGTATTCTTCGGTTTGTATTGTAACTGCGATGTAGTAAATATCAACTTTTCCAACATGTCCACGTTCACTCGTTGCTGTGTCGTAAAACTGTCAAAATAACAACCCATTTTTAATCCATGTGCTAGTGGTTTCCGATATCCAACCGATATTGGGGCCAGCCAGCTGGAACTATACGTAAAGGAAGCAAATACTGGCTCTACACGTGTGAATTACATTCTATGAATTATGTATGCAGCTGGTTCCTATACATTCTGAGCGAATACACGAACTCTTTCGCTACTCTGGTTTGTACGTAATACGTACCTAAAAACTGCCTCTCTTTTTGCCACTGATTTGAATTTTATGGCTTTTACGAAAGCCACCGCTGCCTGACCCTCCAAACAGGCAGGTGAGATTCGCTTGAACCCCGAAGATCTTGACAGGTGCCCATACACCCCTTTATAAATACACTCTTTCTTCCTGTCAGGCGTAATTCTCAGTCATATCTTTACGTACCATCTTTTATGCAATCCATCGATCTTTTCTTGGGTTTATCTCTACTTCTAAAGCTCAAAAAACGGTTTAAAGTATGTATGTAGAAGATTTTTCTAACAACATTACTTTCATCCCTCCTATGTATTACGTCCTATAATACCTCATTCAAAACAGAGCTAGTCAGATTTTTATGATACCGTTTTGTTGAAAGGCTCACACACGAGTAACATAAACAATAACTTGAAGCCATTACGCGAGGAAAAAGAGCGATGAAAAAGTTGTATTTTTTATTTAGCCGTATTTCATTTCAAATTGCGAAAATCGCGACGTGTATCGCGCCTAAAATGTAGCATTACGTGAATCGATGTACACAATTTTATGTAATGTATGTTCGAATTAGAACTACTATTTATGAGTATGGACTGGACATGTTTCGCTATGACCAACTATCTCGAAAGATTGTTAAAAATTAGTTTTGTAGACTGTTTGTTGGATAGGTTGCAATTCTAATTCTGCTTTTTAATCGTATTAGGTAATCTTATTGTTTGTTCTTGATTTCAATATAATAATCCTAATCAAAACAAACATTAAATTGAAAAGGAAAGTTCCGGTTTTTAACCGATAATATTTCTGTTCACTGACAAAAAAAATTAAAACTCAAATTTGCGATCGATAACTCACCAGGGGGCATCGAAAAGATGAACTACAGTAACTACACTATGGATATTATTCCTAATGGAGCCTTACAATACCTTCTTTTCATATCAAAACATACTTACACTTTACATGCAAAATCTCTCAGTTTAATTGCTTCACTCCTGTTTAGAGCGATATAAAAATATTACCTCATAACTCTATGTCGGTGTTCAATTTCCGTACGAGCAAAATTAACATTTATTTTCATATGTAACGTTATACCGACGTCATAAATTCGTCTGTCATAATATAATTTTCATAATAGATAGCTTGTTCATTTTGTCTTTTTTTCATTCACACGTACATGTATTTGGTACGTACGAGTAGAGGTGTATTTCATCAACCAGTAACCATCTATTACAGTCAGACTTCTGAGAGTCTTTGTATATCTAGGTATATGAACATTTATTGATTCGCACAATATCAATAAATATATATATAGATAATTTATCATTAACTGAAGCAACGAACTCTACGGGGCTTCTACAATTACTCGTAGTTAAAGATAAACATTTGGAATTTTATTGAGATCGCGATCATGATATTCAGTGAGTTGTGCGACATTTCTTGGATTTAATTACCGAAAACAAATGCTTGACGGAGTGGGTTGAATTTATGGAATTTGTTCTTGAAATTCAACGAATCACGAAATTGAACATTGACACCGTAATTATTACATTTACAATTATTTTGTTCAAAAATCTGCAAATTACTGCCTTATTTTCCAAATACCAGTGTAATAGGAAATCTTTTACTCATATTTTTAATGCGTTTTATTTTGGTGGAGATACTCTAATATTGTGTTGCAAACTTATTCTTCAATATTATTTTGTTCCAGGACCCCAACGCATCAACAGATATCAACGGTAATGATGAAGATCCTATGCCTCAAGACAACGGAGACAATAAACACGGAACAAGATGTGCAGGGGAGGTCGCAGCAGTTGCGTATAATCAATATTGTGGCGTTGGTATTGCTTATAATGCTAGCATTGGAGGTGTGAGAATGTTGGACGGAGTTGTCAATGACGCTGTCGAAGCCAGAGCCTTGGGCCTAAATCCTGATCATATAGATATCTACAGCGCGTCTTGGGGACCTGAAGACGATGGCAAAACTGTTGATGGTCCAGGACCATTAGCCAGGAGGTAACATATTTACTTACTTTTCAACAAAACGTTTCTTCAAATCATAGTCCAATAAATTCAATTTATTTTTTAGAGCTTTCATTTACGGAGTTACCAGTGGACGTCGTGGCAAAGGATCTATATTCGTGTGGGCATCAGGAAACGGTGGAAGACATACAGACTCATGCAACTGTGATGGTTACACGAACAGTATATTTACATTATCAATCTCTAGTGCAACACAAGGTGGATACAAACCTTGGTATCTAGAAGAATGTTCTTCGACATTAGCCACTACTTACAGTTCAGGAACACCAGGACACGATAAAAGTGTAGCTACCGTCGACATGGATGGCAGATTGCGTTCAGATCATATTTGTACAGTAGAACATACAGGGACTTCAGCTTCAGCGCCTCTAGCTGCTGGTATTTGCGCCTTAGCGCTAGAAGCAAATCCAAATTTGACTTGGAGAGATATGCAATACTTAGTCGTAATGACATCACGACCACAGCCTTTGGAAAAAGAGGGTGGTTGGATTATAAACGGTGTAAAGAGGAAAGTTAGTCACAAATTTGGTTATGGTCTTATGGATGCTTCAGAAATGGTTAGTTTAGCAGAGCAATGGGTATCAGTCCCACCCCAACATATTTGTAAGTCACAAGAAATTAATGAAGATAAGCAAATAGAATCAACTTTTGGTTACACATTATCTACACATATGGATGTAAACGGTTGCAGCTCAACAGTTAATGAAGTGCGTCATCTAGAACATGTTCAATGTAAAATCTCTTTGAGATTCTTCCCTAGGGGTAATTTACGCATATTATTAACGTCACCAATGGGAACGGTATCAACTCTTTTATTCGAGAGGCCACGTGATGTCGTCAGTTCTAATTTTGATGATTGGCCTTTCCTTAGTGTCCATTTCTGGGGTGAGCATGCTGAAGGCAGGTGGACGCTACAGATTGTTAACGGTGGCAACAGGCATGTCAATCAGCCTGGTATTCTTAAGAAATGGCAACTGATCTTCTACGGCACCGCTGTTGAACCTGTAAGACTAAAGTCTAAAAGACCTCCGCAAGCAGCACCACCATTTTCGTTCCCCACTGCTGCGGACGGCTATGAAACTATCGGGGATTCTTTTTACAACACTGACGCGTTTGCCAATTACCAGAACTTTCCTAATTTATTCGCCGCGGGTTCAGACCCGGAAAAGGCGGTAGCTCGTCTCGATGGACATAATGTCCCTTCTCCGCATGGGGAAAATGTCCTCGCTGATAGTAATGATAAGCGCGTCATGCACGACTGTGATCCCGAATGCGATTCCCAAGGATGCTATGGAAAAGGACCTACTCAATGTATAGCTTGTAAAAACTGCCGCTTAGATGATGCTTGTGTTTCTCGATGTCCGCCAAGAAGTTACGCAAACAAAGGTGGCGTATGCTGGCCTTGTCATGAGTCTTGTGAAACTTGTGTCGGACCAGGACAGGACTCTTGTCTAACATGCGCGCCTGCCCACCTGTTAGTTGCCGATTTAGCAGTATGTCTTCAACAATGTCCAGATGGCTACTGGGAGGATAGTGAATCTTCTGTCTGTCGGCCATGCGCGGCGCATTGCGCAACGTGTTCCGAACGAGCAGATGGTTGTACATCTTGTGAGCACCACTTAGTTCTTCAAGACGGAACATGTCTAGCTTCGTGCCCAGCCTCGCACTATGAAACTGAAGATTATATGTGTGCGAAATGCCACGAATCTTGCGACACTTGTGAGGGGCCCGGAGAAGCGCAGTGCGTGACTTGTCACCCGTCAACTTATTCGTTAGATGGGCGATGTGTTTCATCATGTTCATTGGGATATTATCCTGACAAAAAGAGGAAAGAATGCATGAGGTATGTATTTTTGTAATAATGATAAAATTGTTTTTTTTTTTATAATCTTTACTGGAATATACTGAAGGTACTTATTTTTTTCAGATGTCCTGTTGGTTGTTTAACGTGTACGAGTGCGTTCTGTCTTACGTGTGATGATAACTGGGAACTAAATAAGAAGGGCAAATGCGTTCGTGTTGGCACTGAAAAGTGCAGTTCGAGCGAATACTCAGAGGGACAGAAATGCAAAAGATGTAATGATGCCTGTGATTCCTGTTACGCGGAAAACGATGACTCTTGCTTGACCTGTCAAAGTCCTAATTTCCTTGAGAACTATAGGTGAGTGTACTTTATTTATGTATGTATGATATTCTATTAATTCACTTTCTACTGTCAAAAAGCCAAGCGTCAAACTCAGTTAGATCGGTCTTTAGCATCAAGGTAACTAAATTATAAATGGAACTTCTTTTTCCACTGGGAGTTTACGCTAAAGCACTTAACATTTTTCTATTTAATTTTCACACGGAAACCTTAACAGACCACGTTTTCCATGCACATGGTCATGACCGAGTTTTATGTTTATTTGTATTTAATGAGGAAGGTCGACATTACTATTTTCAGTGGAGTGTAATTTTTTGGGTAAATTTTTGTGAGTTTTTTTTTACTAAGTGCTTATTTTTATAATAATGTTAGTTATTTATGCAACATAACTGATAACGAGAGATTACGACAATTTGTATGAGGATGTTTACGGTCGGATCTGTAGTGATTAGATACCTTTTTGTATCATTACTACTTTAGACACTACTGCTAGTACCCGAAACCTTTTATTTGCGCCCTCCTGTCGGCACGTCCTCTTCTAAGTTATATTTAATGTTTCCATAGATGTGTGTCGGAGTGCAGCAGAGGTTACTACCCGGAGGCCGGGCGCTGTGCGCGTTGCATGCACGGCTGCTCGGAGTGTGTGTCGCGATTGAACTGCACGCTATGTGGAGGCTCCCTCCGCCTGCAGTCTGGAGCCTGTCGGACGTCCTGCGCTGATGGGTAAGTTTCACATTTCTTTTTTATACAACTTAGGTGGCAGACAAACACACGGCCCACCTGATGGGAAGTGGTCACTGTGTCTATTAAACGTGTGCAACAACAATTTCAAGTCAATAAGAGGTATCAATCAAGGCATCTTTATGTTCGCGAAGACATTATTAACGTACCCTTCGAAAATTTCTAATTCCAGAGGTGTCATGACATTTTTGCTCTCCCCGTAATCTTATCCTCTAATTAGCATATCGTCTTTATAAAACATCGCCTGTAAAAATAGAAGCCCAACTCATTGGATATTTTGATAGTCGTTTTACTAATTAGCAAACCGTCTGTTTAACCCTTAAATTGACAACGTATGTCGGAACATACGCAAAATCCAAAAAAATCTGGAGCCTAATTATAAAGTTTATTTTCGGTTTTCTTTTATTACTACGATGATAACATTAGTATATTTTTAGTATAAAATATTATCTTAGACCTGGAAACACTTCTGATCTTATAAAATACAAAAAGGCAGCGATGCAGAAACAAGTGACGCACACCAAGGTAAAAATCATTTGTTTTCTTTTTACTTTGTAGATATTTTGAGTGTATTTTATTGGTATTTTGTGCTTGAAATATCAGTGAATGCTAATCAGACTAAAAAACACAATATAACGAAACTTACTATAGTTTTATCTGACATCTAACTCGTTGTTTTCCACCACATACACTGCCAATTTGATAGAATAGTAGTAGCATTTTCGTGTGTATGGTGTGAAATACACTGCCAATTTGAGGCTGTGTTTTTTGCTAATTACATTTTTTTTTATAATTGTGGCCTGCCTGCAATTGCTTACGTTTTTTGTTTTTCTTTGCTTGAAGCGATAGCTACTAATAGGAGGTGGTAGAATTATTGCACTGGTCCCAGTTTTAAATGCATGTTCTGCGTGAAGGTGAATCGTCTGATCCTCGTCATCTTCAGGATCAGACGATTCGCCATGTCCATGCTTCTCACTGTTCTTCTTCGCCAGCTCCCTCTATTATTAGCTCTCTAGAAAGATATATGCTATTATCCGAAGATGACAGCTCAATGTCCAAGGGCAAGGCATTTGTCTTACACCTATTAATGCATGAAGTTTATCCCAGCTTGTCACTAGGACCTAACTGCATCAATGAGGATTCTGATCGCTGCTACAAAGTTCGCCCTGTTGTTCAAAAAGTTTTCAGTATTGACGAAATGATAATCCCGTATAAAGGGACAAAAGCTTGTAAAAGACGCCAATTATCACAGAAAGACAAATATAAATGGAGCTTCAAAAACTTTGTTAGAGCTGGGCTGTATAGTGGCGAAAATACTTTCCGTTTCCGCTTCTGCAACCCCGGTTGGATTGCGTTCAGGGTTGGGCAGGTGCAAAGCTGGGCTTGAGGTGATGGTTGTCGAAGCACTTGTGGGACCAGTGTGTATTGGCGTAGTCTAAACCAATATCTGCGCTTTGTCATGCAGTGCTGCGACGACAATCACTTCTTTCATGAGGCCGTCAAGTTGACGGCCACCGTTATGTTACTGTTGGTGTATGTTATGGGGACCCGGCTCTTGAGACTTTGCCTTTAGCTTACCTACCATCAGGCGAGGCGAAGTCATATTGACGTGACCGATGTATATTATATATAAAAAAGGCAAGATCTCGCCAAAATTTTCACCGAGGCACGGAATGAGGTGACTGTCAAATCATGGCAACCTCTTTGAAGTCCATACAAAACTGAATGCGATTTGTTACCCAAGAACAGATTCAGTGAGCGCATCGTGGGTGACAGCAGGGTGACAGTAACAATAACAGTAACAGTAACCGAGTCCTAGTCTCGGTGACAAAAAGGCACTATCAGCGCCGGGCCAAAGGTTGTGTTTTGTCACTGGTAAAAGCTCACAAAACTGCCAACTTGTACGAGTATACCATGCAAAAAAATGATTGTATTGCTGTCATTATGTCGATTAAAGTACTTATTTTCCTTAGTTTTGAGTTTTATTTTAACCTATTTTTTACACCCGTATATTGGCAAAGTATGCCAGAGTATACATCAAAATTCAAGTGTAATTTTCTACGAAGTTGGCAGTGTATGCCAGAAAAAACATAAGTTTTCTCGTATTACTAATATATATATATTTTTTTTAATATTTTTTGGGGGCCTATTTATACATATAATATCCCGTTCTATTGAAAGAATTCATATTTTTAAGTTTTTTTTTCTCTGCCAATTTAAGGGTTAATAAATCGTCATAAAATCTAAAGGCCGCCTTTCTTTTCTTATAATTTAGGAGTTAATCAAAGACGAGAGTTATTTCAGTAAGTACTTAAATTTTAATTTGAGACGGTATTGGTTTTTATGAGATACTCGTTTGAAAAGTCCTACTAAAATAGATGTACCTAAATATCAATATTTTTAGAAACACAAAAGCAATGCCTCCACTATGAATAATTTTCACTCAGCACGGTCCTCAACAACGCTCTCTAATAAATGTTTTTAAGAGTTATTTTAGCCGTTTTCCTCAAATATGTTTTTGTTCGACTTCCATTCCCATCTACAGTACGTTTCACTTCAATCAGGGCCTTAGTTCCCTTTTATTTTTTTGATGAATTGTCGTCCATTTTTGGTCAGAAAATGGATCGATTCGCACTGTGTTGAAATTAAATTGATAAGTTTAATAAGTACAAAACAGACATGAATACTTTTGCGAGCGCGATGCCCCTGGTGTTGCACGCGTCCCTAGGCCACGGTGACCGCTTTCCATCAGGTGGGCCGTGTGCTTGTCTGCCACCTAAGTGGTATAAAAAAAAACATTAATTCAAAGCAAATTTGAGCTAAAAATTAGAAAATATAGACACTTTATGAATAGACTTAATGCTACAAACATATTTTAGAACCACAATTTTACGTATGACGATTGTTTACCTCATTATTGTCTGTTGACTGAGTTGTATTGCCACAAAAAATAAAAAGGTTACCGCCACTATGTTCCCTGGAGACCTAATGGGATTCTGACTTTAAATTTTAAGCTTGGGTTGAAAGGTTGAATGCTTTATTTAAAGTTTCATGCAATAAAGCGACTTTTTGTTTGAGTCTCGATTTAGAAGGTAAATACAAATCAAAGATGACCTTTTTAAAACGACTCAGCATTAGAACGTCCTCTGAACATAGGAGACATATTTTATACTGACAACTTTGAATAACATTGGTAAAATCATGGTTATTACTCACCATGACAAATGAAAGTTTGCTAGATTGAAGGTGACACTTATCAGACTATCCTAAAGTTCCAATCATAATTCCCTTTAAAGAGTTATTAACAAAATTAAATTAAAATTAAAAAAAAACTCAAGAAAGCTAGAAACACTCCCGACTAATTGACCTTTCAAATAAAAAAAAATCGGTTCATTCGTTCGGGAACTACTATGCCACACAACACGCACACACAGAGACATCAAATTTACAACACCCCTTCGTTTTTACGTCGGGTGTTTGAAAATCAGGTTAGCGACAACAATATTTTAGTTCCCTACAATATTTTCTTACATTTAATAAAACCTGACAATTCTTGATGCTTTATTTTGTAAACGTTTTCATGCCGTTATTTAGGTCAGTGCAGTAATAAAAACTTCGCAAGTAACTTTAAACGTTTTGTATGTAAAACCGTGAAACTTTATTACGAACTGCTGACGTTCTTTTTCATAGAATATTTTTCCACACTAATTTTGTTCTGTGTAATTTTCTGTTTAAAACCCGGCGAAAACTTACTGGAGGTTTTCTCTGGCTTCCATTATCACTTTACTAGTTCCTAAATTATAGTATACTTTACGGTTTAAAGCACTTAACTCGAAAAAAGAAAATAACTCGCATTTTATTATTCTTACAAACACAATACCTATACAAAAAACTATGTAGGTAATACTAGAACCCATACCATAAGCTGGTTAAACTATGCCTACTTTGAGTCTAGAGAGCGCTCTATAAAATTTCGTAGAATATTTATTCAAAAAAAAATATCTCAACTTTCAAAGAAATATCATTGCTGTTCTTCTCAAATGTATCAAATACATAGCGCACACCCCGTACAACAAAGGAGTATATACACATATGCAATTTTTTTTTTATTTCGCCAATCGATGTAAAATACTTCGACACATGTTCTATATTTTTTTCGTAATTTTCCTTACAAAACTAAGAAAATGGTTAAGAAAAAACACAAAAGCTACTTCCTTAAGAAATATCATAATTAACTGGCAAAAAAAACGTAAATATAATTGCTCGATGCATAATTTATTCAGACCATTAACAATATGTACGTAGTCGCAATCCAGTCTTTATTGCTCAGGCCAAATTTAAAGATGTGCACTCGTAAGTTTACTTACTCCTTTATTGCACGATATATTTTTGAATAAATTTTTCGTAACTTCACTTAAGCGTCACTGTTAAACTTATTCTGAAACGTATGTGTACTCAATCCTTTATAATTAGTAGCATACCCGCGCGCGGCTCCGCCCGCGTGGATGTTGGCTGTCGCCACCAAGTCTTTTTAAGCCTTGGTAAACAGTGGTAGGTAGTAGATCGTTCTGTCAAACCCTTCAAGGTTCCTTACAGTTCCATGCATCGCGACAGAAAGTCGTTTTCGTCGTTTTTTGGTGATGTGGGTAAAGGTACGGTCTCTGCACTTTTCCTTTCGCAAAGGAGGTAGGACACGACGGTATCTCCCGTCCGAAATGAGCAGTCCAACTGAGTACCATCCTCCATCAGGTGGGCTGTGTGCTTGTCTGCCACCTACGTAGTATAAAAAAAAGTTGTGCCAACGGGAATATGCTCTTTCTTTTTTCGAGCGAAAATTCCCTCGAGCTTCACTTCACCGGAGCCAACGTTGAGGTAGGCATGTCGGACTTCAACCGATTAAAATCACAAGGTCTATCGCAATATTGGCCTGTGTGATCGAGGAATCTGGTGTGTCCTAGTAAGAATATCCCAGAGACCCCGACCGGTTCCTGCCGCCAGCACTGCCGACACCGACATGTTATTAGGAATCTAAATCTGCTTCAAAGATATTTCATCCATCTACCCTGGGTACTTTGCCAGTGTGTGAATTGGCGATGTGTCCACGGAGCAGCCCCAACAGTGACGCTCGGACGTCAGCTCCTTTCCCATACAGTACAGGAACTCACCAGAACAGCCATGCTCAGCGAGCACCTGCATCACCTGGCAGGAGTGCATTGTGCAACGGAATTGGGATCGCTGCACCTCGATTTTTCTTGTGGCAGACCTCAAACCTTTATGCACAGGAAGTATCCTGTAAATAATGTCGAAATATGCTGCCTGAATTTTTAAATTTGCTTGCATTGATTTGATTTTTTCATAGCTTCAAGACGTGCAGACCTAAATATTTCATGCTAGTTTTGACTTAATTTCTCCACGCCTACCTACATAATGATATATTTTTGTGTGGTGGCTAACTACATACTCAGGTATTATAGATTTTTTTCTACATTTGTACTATACCTTGCTTTACACTAAATTAGATGATTTTATATCAACGGAAAGTACTCTTTAGATGCATTTAATTCCTTATATAGCATCGTCTTCTAACATAATATATCTTCAGCACGAACCAATTGATGCCTCTATGTGTTCCTGAGAAAGAGGCCGTGACAGACGGACAGAAGGAGAACAAAGAGGTCCTATAAGAGTTGTTTTTTCCTAATAAGGTATATAAACCCTAAAAATAAATATATATTCTCTTTGTCTTTTTTAGCAATAAGAAACAAAGTATATTACTCTAAAATTTAGACAAAGTCACTTTTAGTTCAAAAAATCCAAAAAATCATAGATCATGAAAATCTGTTCAGCCGTTCTTGAGTTCTAACAAAAGCACGTTTTTGAAACATTTTTAGGGCTTTAGGGTTTGAATTTAAAAAAATCCTTTCTTAGTACACACATACGCATCAAAACACAGACATTCTGCTAATTTCAAGTCTCTACGACCAGCGGTTTAGGCTGTGCGTTGTCTCTAGGTCAATCAGTCAATCAGGACTTTGAGTTTTAGGCAATGATATTGGTTTTAGGTACCTATAAAATGTATTGATTATTGTAGGTACCTGATTAATTGACGTGCTGTAGTATAATTATTATGTAAAAGTTACTTACCACAGTTTTAAAGACCGTTGCGTGCCATTCTGATTTTGTTATTGTTTAAATATAGCTATGGTTGTGAAAATATAATAATAAGAATTCATATTTTTCGTTTTGTAACTTTCATAGATGTAAGAAATTGCTTATAGTTAGCAAAATAAGTACAAAATAAAGAATTATTAAAAAATATCTATACTTCTGTACTAATATTATAAAGAGGTAAAGTTTGTGTGTTTCTTAAATTGTAAGGGGTAATCTCGGGATCTACTGAACCGATTTTAAAAATTCTTTCACCAATAGAAAGCCACGTCATTCGTGAGTGTCGTAGGCTATATATTTTATTGGAAAACTGGAATTTACACCCAGCGAAGCCGGGTCCCGGGTCGCTAGTATATTATAAAGAGGTAAAGTTTGTGTGTTTGTATATTTGTTAAATTGTAAGGGGTAATCTCGGGATCTACTGAACCGATTTTAAAAATTCTTTCACCAATAGAAAGCCACGTCATTCGTGAGTGTCGTAGGCTATATATTTTATTGGAAAACTGGAATTTACACCCAGCGAAGCCGGGTCCCGGGTCGCTAGTATATTATAAAGAGGTAAAGTTTGTGTGTTTGTATATTTGTTAAATTGTAAAGGGTTATCTCGGGATCTACTGAACCGATTTTAAAAATTCTTTCACCAATAGAAAGCCACGTCATTCGTGAGTGTCATAGTCTATATTTTATTGGAAAACTGGAATTTACACCCGGGCGCAGCCGGGTCTCGGGTTTCTAGTAATATATATTTATAATCTCGTTGTATTCCTGCAATTAATCACCAAACTCTTTTTGATATATTGTACAGTAGTTGTAAAATCATAACAAATTAGATACCCACAATTCTCAAATTAAAATGTAAAGTTATTTTTTGTTATTATGAAAATATAAGAAAATATGTATTACTCTGTAAAATATTTCTTCGTGCAATAAATGAGTGTGTCACATACATTAAAAAACCTTAATAAATTATCACTGCAATATACACTTATATAAACTTACTCATTATTTATTTTCAAAAATAAACGTGCTATAAGTACTTAAAACTAAAAGCTCCGAGGTTATATCACGAGGAAAAATAAGCAATAAAAGCGTATGTACACATAAGATCCATGTTTTGTTTATACCTAAACAGCAAAAAAGGTGTATGTTTATTTACCTACAGTTACTTAAGGAAAACCCTAATACAATAAATAGGTAATTGTTAATTTTCCCTGTACTATGAAAATAGTAAATCTATCTTTAATTTCAGTAAATACATATTAAAGAGCTCATTTTGAGGTTTCTTATGATATATGATACAAAGTACTATCATTATTAGTTCAAGCAATATTCCAGAAACAAACTGTTTTTTGGCCCTCCTGTAAAGTTGGTGTTTTCCAGATACGCCTTTGTTGTACGGGGTGTGCGATAGGTATTAGAAAAAAGTTATTCACACATAAAAGTTTTAATTTGTGGCCACTTTGTGCAATGAAATACGGCGAACCTGGAGTTGGTTTCAGTCCCTAAATAAAAGGTGAAAGAACCTTTTTCTTTGACCTTTATTAAGGTCACTCGCCACGTTTTGGCTGTGTGTGTGTTGGACATAAATGTGTTTATGAAGTTTTACAAATATAAAAAAACTTTAAATTCATTATTATGCGTCAACATCATCATAGGGCTGTAAAGACAGTCAATACATATAGTGATATTGTCAATAATATTGATATGCCAACGCGATATTAATTGATGTGCAAACAAACGCGATTGTTCCGTAGACTGAATTACGATATTGGGTGACAATAGGTATACTATTGGAAGAAAGACTGACTCAACTCAACGCCATAGTGTAGTAGCGTGCATGTAGGTAATGTGTAATTAGAATTTACATATCTACATATATTTACGCCTTTTTTCCTTCGGGGTAGGCAGAGACAATAGGTCGCTATCTGCTCCTAATTAGAATTATTTATATCTTCGATAATCTTAATTGCCTGTGTTAAGTCGGTTAGGCTATATGAAATTTTAATAAGTATTCTTTTTCACATGTACGCAAGGTAATCGATTGATTTTATTGATCGTTTTTTTTTGTCAATGTAGGTACTATGCTGACCGGGGTACTTGCTCGAAGTGCTATCTATCTTGTAGCACTTGCATCGGGCCGCGAAGGGACCAGTGCGCTTCCTGTCCTGAAGGATGGAGACTCGCAGCAGGGGAATGCCATCCAGAATGTCCACAAGGTGAGTATAATAAAAGTTTTGCGTAGCAAATTTTTACAGTTGATATCAATTAGCCTACGACGTTCACTGCTGGATGTAGGCCTCTCCTAATGTGCGCCATTAACTGCTTCAAAAAAAATTATGTTGTAAACGCACGAACTGTGTTGAGAGGTGGTTTATTTCGATAATGTCGAGTACACTACCACCCCACAACTTGCTAAACGCATTGAGTGTGCGTTTAATGGGCTGTGGTTAGTATACATTTGCTCTAACTGCTGAGGTGCAGTCATTTTGACGTATCCTATATATAAAAACCCTAACACTCAAACTATGAAAATTATATAGATGCAGATAGATAATATAATCAATGAATTCCTCATTACTCTCAATCTAACAATAGCCAAAGGTTCAGGCTAGTCCCTATAAGCTATTGTTGAAGGGGATATCACGTAATAAATATGTGTTTATCCTGGGTTAACCGAATGATTAGCGGTCGATACGAAACACAATAGATTAAATTAATGGAGATGTTTTGGGGAAACAAAGAGGATTATGATATAGATAAATAAATGGGTAGCTTGGCGTGGGAATGGCGAAACCTGCGTTGGAGTCCACGTAATCCTTGATGGTGGAACCACACTTTGCTATTTGCCTATATTGTATTCGAGAAAATTCTTATAGATGACTAAACCCACATCATAGAAGAGTGTCTAAGGCGAATATTCGTGCGAATAAAGCGAATATACACGAATTAGTTCTCCTCACTTCTTGATTTATACACAAGAATAAAGGCGAATAGCGAAGCGATACCTATTTATTCTAATATAAACTTCACTTGTCCCTAGGTTTCTACCAAAGTCTTGGCGGCTGTCGTCACTGTCACCACTACTGTCGAGAGTGCGACGGCTCAGGGCCCCTGCACTGCAAGTCCTGCCCACCCCGCTTTATGCTAGATGGCGGCGTCTGTATGGAGTGTCTCGGCTCCCAATATTACGAAGGCAGTAGTGGAAGGTGTAAAAGCTGTGACGGGACTTGTCGAACATGTTCGGGACCGGGGCGGTTTAGTTGTACAACTTGTTCAAGACCGCTTAGACTAGACAGGTGAGTTGTGTTACGATTAAGGTTGTATAGCAAGTTGTATAATAACTTGAGACAAATTTGAATTAAATCACTCCTAATTTATTTAATATTTATGAAATAAACTTGAACGGTTTCGCCTCACGGTATTCTAAAAGGTAATAATGAAAAAAAAAACTTTTCAATTTTAATTCAATATGTGTAAGTGCCAGTATAAATAATTTAAGACAAATTTGAGTCAATGAAATGAGCTGTGAGATCACCGATTTATGAATGAGGAACAGCTAACAGGAACCATGATACATACAGTCATATAGATTTACGCCTGCTCATCAAAGGAGATGGTTGTAGTATTTCAACAGTTGGACTCGAGTAACAGGGGGAGCTTTGCGCAATTAAGATTTAGTCGCTATCCTATAACTCTTACTGATTTTATAATCATAAATCAACGGAACCCTATAGGTTTCATTTCTTTTGCGACAATCAACCTGCACAAATGTATCTAATGAAGTAATGTAGGTATGTAATGAATCTTTCGTATATTTAGGAGTTTTACGCGTATTTCAGAAAAACGTCTTGAACTATAGATAGGCATACGGACAGACGGACAAGGATCTCTCTTTAGGTACAGAACTCTACAAAATCATTCAAGTATGAAGTTAAGGCGAGTATTACAATTGAACGAACAGCGAACACGATACGACGTGTTGGACTCGCACGTCTTGGCAGCGCAGCCGCTTAGAACTCGACAGGTGGTCTATAACTTTGCTGTTTAACTTCCAAGGCAATGTATGAATTTCAGAAGCCTTTCAAGTGGAATCGTAGCGAGACAAGCGGCGCTCAAGTGCCCAATATACTTTATACTTGTGTTTTGGGAAGAAAAAAATCAGATACATTCTCCATAGGCATAACTTTGAACTTATGCTTACGTAACTAGTATTGATTTCTGGATTAAGCAAAATATTATTGAGTTATTATGTTTAGCAAATTCTTAAGTAGCAGTGAAGTCTGGAAACGTCTCCAGTATGTCAATAGAGGATAACGAGGACGCAAAACACGTAAGAACAATTACACCTGTCAGTAAAGTAAATCTTTGTACGTTATGGGGTGTAATGTAACACAATACATGACTAGTGATCGGAGTAGGTAGAGATATTTAGGGTTCATTGACCGCAAACGTTGATGTTAATATGGATATTCCATGGGATTCCGACTGATACTACAGAATTTTACATAAAGAGAACTAAACGAGCACTTTTGCGGGCCTGTATTGTAAATGTGGTGTTATTGAACAAACTACTATGGCCACCTGTCTATAATCCCATATATACCGAAGGAACATGAGCGCATCTGACAACGCAATCAGCATACAAAGAAAACAAATTTTAAATGCCATCGATATTTAAAAAAAAAACTTTTCTCCAACGAGACATCGCTGAATACTAAAGAGGTTCAAAATCTATCTGTGGGTGTAAACACTAAAAAAGCAACGCAACTGGTGTGTGCACAAGTCACAGACTACCACATAATTATGTTGGGCGTTAAACCGACCATTTTAACCGCAGACATCCGTTCTAGTCCAAATAAACGAGTGGATTAAACGTACAAGTTTTAGGACGCACAGTAATTAGTTTGAAAACACGTTGAAAGGCAAAATGTGCTAGTTATTCTGTAGTATTAGAACTATTTTTACTTTACAATTAATTTTGATACGACAAGTCAAGTATTGTTAGTTGTTCTGAGGTGTGATGGTATATGAGTGTATGTACGATAGATATAATTCTGTTCTATGTATCTGTATTTCTGTTTATTTGAAAGAGATAATCTCCGGAAATGCCTGGGACTATTTGGACATGACTTTCGTTGGCAGATAGATAATTTTATAATACTTTAATTTTGGAATAGGGTTCCGCGTAAAAATATTATCACCATAAAAATATAAAATTCACGTGGGTGAAGTAGCAGATACGGCTAGTAAAAGCAAATATTAAGACAAATACACGAGTCGGTATATCTAGATGTGAGAAGAAGTGTTTCCTGAACGGGTTGGTTCCCATCAAACTCTTCCACGTATTTAAGAAACATTTCCTTACGTCCCTCTAAAAACGTAAAATACGAACGGACGGTTTTAACACGCGTGAAGAGTCCTCGGTGATTGAAGAGTCTCCCTCAAGTGACATACGTAGAGTGGAAGTGTGACAAGGAATGCTCTGAAGGGTCTTAAGAGGTCTAAACTAGGAGTCTTCAACCCATCTTTAGTACAGCGTTTGTAGTATGGTCACATACGAGTTTTAAGATTTTTATTTGACTGCACTTTTTGAAACTTCAGCTTATGCAAAAATTGAATTTATACAGATAGGTACCTAAGTGTTCAGCTCGTTAGCGGTTGAGTATTGCTTAAATCACAGTTATATACAGATATGCAAATGACATATTATTGTAATTTAAATAATTGAAAGGCAATTTTATTAAAACAATTTATCAAATTATTGACAAAATGTTAATTAAAAAACAAGCTTTAATCGAAAACAATAAAAACTCGTAGCATAAAAGCATAGTATATTTAAAAAATTCGGAGCTTTAATAACTCGAGTTTTTAACGTATGGCACGTAGTTGCAAAGTTACAACACGACTGTTAAGATTTTTAAATTATTAAATATTTAATATATTATTATGATATCTCGAAAATACATGAGAGAAAACTACCCAAACCGATCTGCAATGTCTACTAATTATGTCACGTGTAACAGATATAGGTACAATATAGAAACGTTAGCGTACACACTTAACGTTTTCATCCTTTATAAGGGTGCTTTAAATACATTTTGATTTGTTTTCTTCACAATCAATCGTTTCATATCATAAAACAATTATGTCACAATATTAAGCAATAATATGAACGTCGCGTCGACTCTATTAAAAAACAAGAGAATAATATTTTCCCGAATGTATCAAGATCATAAAGTAATCTTGCATTGCAGCGTACATTGCAGGAAATATTGCCGAGTATATTGGGTGAAAAGTCGCATAAATATTGAAATACTGTGGAGTGCTTTGACTAGGGATTTTGTTTTTATTGAAACTGACTGTCATTCCTCGCATCAGACAAATTGGTATTTGCTGTTTGAAATTTCTGTGCGGCAATAGACACGTGGGACCAAAAGTACTGATGGCTAAATATCTGTGAATACACTTTAGCTGACCCGTTCGAGTATATAGTAATTTTTTGCTGGGACAGTATGAATAATTTGAAACCATAAGCGATATAAGGTAACTGTTTTAGGAACCATTAGCTGTTTTAGCCAAAATTTTCAGCTGTTAATTCTCCATAAAAATAATCATTTCGATCAAGATAGAACTCAGGCCTCCGCCTAACATTCGTAAATGATAGATACTGCTGTGAGTCGCTGTCACACTTAAAATCCACAGTACCATCTTTCGCCAGACAGTCATTATATGCCAACCTAAGGGGGTTAAGGGATTCAAATAACTCAGGGTATTCTAATATTCTCAGTTAAAATATCCTTTCAAATATTTGTGTCAAAGATGGTTTTAAATTCTGTAATTTAATACGATATTTTTTCCACAGGTTAAACAACCAATGCGTGCCATGTTGTCCGGATCGCGGTGCAACCAACTCCACACCAGAGAATGACTGCTGTCACTGTCATCCAGATTCTGGTATGATTCATAAATCTGTAGTAAATTATACAAAATAAGTGCGAATTTTATGGAGCACAATGATTGGAATCATGAAAAATATGCTTTCTTACAAAATAGTGATTGAAAGAAAATTCAGGAACCTTTAGATGAATCAAAATTTCAGCTTTTTCGGCATACAATTTGTAATCTTCACTCTAACAGAGGTGATTAGCAAGTAAAGTACTTGAAGAAACTCAAATATAGTACCAATACATTATACTTATTTTTGACAGCGTGCAATTTGCTTGACCCCTAAACATTGCTGTGAGGAATAAAGCAGGCGCGTCGCGAATAGATAGTAAACAAAAGAAATTCTGAGAAAACAAGATAGCTTAATTATTTGTTTAAGGGGCACGAAAACGAGACACACTTTCATACCTCTATATCGAATCAATATGTACGTTCTATTTTTTTTTTCATTATAAGATCGTTGTCTGAATGAGCGTTGTTCACCACAGGTGAGTGTATAAACTCTGTGGTGGCGGGCAAGCGACGCATCGCAGAGTGGAGCGCGTACCACGCAGCGCCGGCGCCGACCGGGCCCAGCGCCGCCGCCGTCACGCTCGGCGTGTGCGCCGCCGCTGTAGCGCTGTTTGTGGCCGTACTCACTGTACTGCAGGTGAGTGGATAGACTCGAACTCAAACGACTTATAGAATTTATGTTTGGTGTGGAACTTGAGATCCATAGAGAACTTAAGCTCCATACAGCACTAAGCGCCATAAAGAACTTAGGCTCCGTACATAACTTAAGCTCCATACAGAATACAGTAGGTACTAAACGCCATATAGAATTTAAGCGCCAGACCGAACTTAGCGTGCGGGGACAGTACGGAGAAATAGATAGACGCGTAAAAGTAACTTTAATTATTTCATACCATGTTAATTAATTAGTTCTAAGTCTCTGTGGTCAATATTATTTTTAATCACATTCATATTAACTGGTTCGTAGGTCATACGTACTTACTAACTTATTTGTTTGGTTTGTTCGCTATTTAGGTAGGTATATTAATTTCAAAATAAAACGAAATCTTGTAGGTACTAGTTCTACAGTATTGCTAATCAATCTCACAGAAAAACAATTTCTAATGTGGAATGCTTACGGTTGACATTCACTGATTTGATTTAACTTATTTACGCCCTCATCACACATAGAAAACGATTCAAACTGGACAGTTCGCTACGGCCCCGTCCCAACTTGTTACCAAAGCGTTCTGGACGCAAATTAGTGTCGGTCAAAGGGTAACACTATCGTATTAAAATCTAATGAGGTATTTTAAGCAAGTTAGATAGTGAGGTGAGGGTTGGAAATCCCATTACAATATTTTAACAAAATACCACATCTTAACTAAAATTCTATACTATTATATTATTGTTAAGTAGCTATGACTGCACATTGAAGATATGAACGATTCTTAAATCTTAATTTTTTTTTTTGAATTTGTGTTTTTTTTTTTGAATTTTGAGTTTCTGTTGGTCTGTTTGTTCGCGATGGGCACAAAAACTATTGAACGTGTTTCCTTCCGTACGTACTAAATGAGCTCGCAGATGTATACAGTATATTCAGTTCTATGTCAGTCATTTATGCACCGAGATACTTTTCAAGTCGGTTCTTTTTTCGAGAAGTTCTTGTTATGAAAATTGGAAGTGAACCGTCGCTTATCATAAAAATGAAGTTATAAGGATGTTACCACACACGGCGCGATGAATTCGTCCGGTAATGAAATTGCGGCTTATCTATGATCAGAAGTATAGAGAGTGGTTGCCCGCCGCGCGAGATTAATTTAGAAACTGATAGCTTACTTTTAATGGAGCTTTTATCTTTTCACTTCAAACATTCTAACAAAAATTGTTAAACGATTTTAATGAAACTAGTCTATGGCCGCGGCTACGCCGGAATGGACGTCGGTTTTCGAGCTTTTTGACTATATCTTGGCTTCTACTCGACCGATTGTGATCAAACTTACCTACGTAAAATTTAAACCTTACCAAGATCTTTCAAACAAAAAAAAACGACATCAAAGTCGTAGTAGTAGTTTTTACGTCCATCGCGCAAAAACAGACAAACACACAAGAGTTCCAAAAAGAAATATTTGTGCGTTCAGAATCGTTCATATTACAGAACCAATTTTTTTTTAAATATCTCCAATGTACCTACAGATACAGACTACTTTACAATTTTATAATAGTATAGATGGACTCTTTTCTATTTAAAAAATATCTTCGAGACATAATAACCTAATACTGCTTTATTTTAATTAGTCTGGGAGGTAAGTCTTTTAAATTTAAAAGAAAGATCTATCCCTAAGGATTTAACAGAATTAAAAATTACTTTGGCGTGTCATTTTTAGTCTCTAGATATAAGTTTTAACTTTAAAATATTCTGAAAATAAAATAAAATTATAATGTTTTTTGATTTGTTATACAATATTTCATCTTAACACCATCGAAATCCCTCCGTGCTTAACCCTCGGTCCCGGTTGCCATACGAACGTTTATAGCAGTCGTTACAGGTATTTAGAGCCCTAAAAGTCCAACAACAGGTCTAACTACAGAACTTCGGAATCGCCGATGTGTTGTGGAGGTAGTTGCTTCACGTTTAATATCGAAGTTTGGCCGCTTCGTATTTAGACTAAAAAACCGACCCAGCTGAGATGAAAAACGACTAGGAGGATGAGGATAACATTTATATAAAACTTGCCAATATATATACAAATGTATGCTTGCTGGTAATCGAATAAACAATAAACTCCATAACTGTCATAAACTCAAATCATATAGCAACATTAATCCAGTGTTGACAGCACAAATAAAAGATCATCGATAAAACATCTTATTATTATGTGTCATAGATAGTCAGCCATCATGTTTTCCCCATGACGCCTTGTTTAATAAAGTATATGACATTTTCTGTACATAAACATTTTGTCTTTACTACGTATGTTCTCATTATACTTTTCGTATCGACATTCTCATCCTGCTGAACGACATAACAAATGACACCGTTTCTTACCACATAAATAAATGTTTTATTATCGTAGGAATAATAAAATGACTAAACATCAACCCTGTTGTGGTTTTATATCAAAAAATAAAACGTTTCTAGGGCTTTAGACGACGTTTCGAAGAATCTCGAAAATGTTTTACACGGTGTTGAAACAATTGCCTTAGGTTCGTAGGTCTTGGTTTGAATCAAATCCAGATAATTTCAGAAGCCTAATGGTTGAATAGTTTTTGAATTGTAAATTGATAGACTTCGAGATCTGAAATTGGATAGAACCATTAAAAATTATCATAAGGCCTTGCCACAAATCCTCATGAAATTATAGATTATTTTTAGTGTAAGAGCCAAATGAGAAATTTTCAAAAGATTTACTTTTTGCACAGACTCACAAATGTTTACCGCGCACCAACGGTTGCACACGCGTGCGTGCGCGTGTATGCAAGCGTGCACGTACACATACTTGCAAGCATATACGCATTAGTTAGCAAATATGTATATTAAATTAAGAATGAAGATATTAAGAATAAAAAATATTTATTTTTTTGGTAGGCTGTTCATCTAATATAATTTTTACTTAATATTTTATTTGTCACCAGGCACGCAGCCCTCGGGAGCAGCCTAGGCAAACCCGTGCCCGAGGTGTCGTGTACTCCCCATTGTCTTGCACCGACGACGATGTCACCGTCCTACCCTCACGAATTGCCTTCTCTGTAAGTGAGACAGAGACAGACCAGCTTCTCGAACATTCCACATAGCGCGCGCTGTGATCGTAGACGTAAGTTATGACGTAATGTGTGTCATCCAGTAGTGAGCTATAGTTACACGATTAACAAAAATCTGTTCTCAATTTAGTGTATGGTTATTATTGTATTTCAGTTTGACTTCGTTCAACATAAGTAAGGAGGTATCAACGTCAAAAGTAAATGATGATTTTCAGATTTTTAAAATCTGAAAATCATCATTTATCAGTTTTTAAGCAAAATAATTTACATTCTTAAGCTTAAGCTGTTTGTGGCCCTTGAAAATGGTATTAAAAATTTTCAGTCAGATTTTTAGTATTGATATCTGTGTAATGATCATCTACTTTTGACGCTGTCTGTACATTAAACTTGGGATACTAAAAATACTCGCTTGACATTACTTCTCATTATATTTTATTTTTGAATAATTAAATTTTCTGATTGGATCGTGTAACAATAGCAGTAGATAGGTATATCAGTCTCGGTAGTGGTAAAGTAAGTCATTAGGTGATGTACGGTCACAACTTCCTAGTTACAAAAATTTGTACTTGTTTTCGATTATTGATGCGATAGAAAGATAGCCAGCAAGTCAACTTACATCGATGTTTGAAAGTTGAAATACTGTATATTTCTTTATTGTGATCTGAAGAGGACCATTAAAATGTTGGTTGTTGTAGCACACTTTATCATAGGTTGACCAAAACGCGGACATTTTATCGATATATAGTTAAACGATACACTTCTGTTAGTTATTTATTTGCTGTACATGTCAAATGTCCATCGACCGATAAGACGTCCGTGTATAGTTTGGTTTAAAATAAAATGACCTTCTACAGTGTATGACTTTAGTTTGCTGTCATAAATGCTTCAAACTTTTTAAATCGATCGTGATACCGACAAAGAATAATCCAATTTAGATTAGTAATTGAAAAAAAATACGTAGTTAATGATAATTCATATAATACCTATGGACGTATGGATTATATTATATATGTAAGATTTAAGGTAAGTGTGTCAATTTTCTTCGCGAAATCGTTTGGTTGGAATACTGTCGCTTATCTGTATCACGGTCGATATTATATAAATCGCATCACCAGTCGAAGTACTAAAGTCTTATATTTAAAATGACTATGTATTATGTATGTAATATAGCTAGTTTTTAAATTATAAGTTGAACAAATAGTTCTTGTAACGCATGAATTCGCCGCACGTTACATGATGAAACTTGGACTATTAACATAGCTCTCAAACCTTAAAGTCACAAAAATATCGAATATCATATCGAATAAACGATTTACTCAATCACTTCAGTTTTATCGAACCGAAGTTTCGATTCTGCCGAGCAACACGGAACTGTACAAACTTGTTCCATCCGATATTAGATATCTAATTGATAGGCGATTCATTAAAGTTATAATTAATATTATCGATTCGCAACAGTTCCGAGAACGTATATCGAGTATGAAGCCCTTATTTAGTGGTGGCGTGTTTGCTGCTACCTCACTAGCGCTGACTTCTCTTAATCAAACTTGCCTTTGATGTTAGCCACTCTATAATTTACCTAGATTATACAATGGCCGTCCCTTTCACGTGCCTAGGTACTGATGTAATTTACATCAGTGTTAGTGCTTCAAGTGGCGTATAAATCTTGTTAATGTTCATATAAACTGTGTCCGAATAATTATTATTGTTGTTCTTGTTACGGACAAAATTGTATTTATATGAGGGTGTGTCAGCAAACATGTTTCCATAATGCTGCGTACACATAGTGAATGGATCAGGCTGGCGTGGATTCATCAGAGTGCGTCGCCCTTACATTTCGGCCCATCCGGTGTGTGAATACAGCCTTAAAACGACAATGAAAAGCCATAATTCATGCCACAATATGTTATAAAATGATCTGTGGGGCTCTCTCAGTAATGGCGTTAATTGTAATTATATTGTTTTAATCGTAGGTTAGTTCATAGGCCGAAAGTTACCATAGCGTTTTAAAATTGTACAATTTTTACTTCAAACCGTTCAAGTCGACTAAAATAGTATAAAATATTGATTCTATTAGGCAATTTTATATAGTCCTTAAATACATTTTGACTTGTCATAATTTTAACATTATCTGTAAGTAGTAAAGCTTCTTAGTTTATAATAATTATTGTAATTAGTAAAGATAATCATTCATTTATTTCTGCCGATTTAGATTTATTTTTAGAGTAGATTTTTGTATTTAAATAAAATTGTCACAAATTTCAAAGTGTCTCGAATGTATAAAGTCGCAAATTTACATGTTTTATATTATTTGGTACGTTAATGAATATAATGTGATATATACCGTAGTTTCATATAAAACGCACGAAGTGTGTCGTGTCGTGCGGGGTGCTTCGTGACGTCACCGTTGTGCGTCGCGTCGCGTTGTCATAGATGAAATACTTGAGTCAAAGATGAAATGTTACCATTATACCTACCATCACAATTGTATATAAATGTTAGATAGATTGTTGAATTTGTTAATAAATTAATATTGTCAATAAATCTTAATGGTATTTTAAATATCACAATTTGCTTTGACTTGAAGTTTTGGTCAATAATTATTCAATTAAAAATAATTTATTACAATTTTTTACAAGTGTACATCGCTAAATTTCTGTTGTGTAAAAACTTCTTGACATCTGAAGAGTTAGAAATATATTATTATTATGCGTTTCCACTATGTTGAAGTTGGTTATTAATCAAAATTTTCTAAATATCTATTTATATAGTTATCTATTAAATTTGTATTGCGGTTTTTTAGTTTGTTTTAGTGGGAATCTTTTTAATTAAGAATCTATTTTTGTATGAGATGTTCTTATGTGCAATTAATATTTGTAATAAAAAGGAGTTCTGTGTCAACAATAAAATGTCTTCGTTATTTCCTCATCACCTACCGTCTCCCCGTCGTACCCCATGGAACTTCATTAGAATGATGTGATTATGGATCAGTGAACGATACTGCTAACTATACTGCAAGAAAGTGATTCATTTCCATATTCTGCAGCCATTTTCAATAAACAATCTTTTGACAGGCAATCATCCTTTATCTATTCCCAGTAACGATTGTATATTACAAAAGGTTAATTAAAACAGTTGGTAATGTTAAAGTTAGTCATGTTTCATTTGGGTATTCAAAGCCCCGAACGGGTCAAACTAACCAGGGAAGAAAGGGGAATGCCGTAGGTATACAGTTCAAGATTAGTTTTTGTTTCAAAGCAGTTGCAACGGAATCTTCAGCCTGCTTACATCTCAAGCACGCCACACTCTCATAGAAAATTCAACGCACGTATTCACACAAAACCATGAAATGTCCCCGTAAAAGAAAACCACCCTTAGTACGCGTATCAATACATGGGCCGACATAGGCGCGGCTCAGGTATCGCAAGTATTAGTTTGGGGCGGCCGCTGTGTTATCCGAACTCGCATACATTACTGCGCCAATATCAGGGGACGTTATTTGCATAGTATTGTCCCGTGGTCTACGCATTAACATTTAGACTACAGATTCGCAGAAAGCAGATGGTTGGACGTACGTGCTTATAATAGGATTTGGTGAATATCCGTCTTTATAGGCTTAGGTGAACAAAGTTACCCTTGTTCGTTAAGTAGTAAGTATATAAAAGTTTTCAAAAAGCCCAGTGTTTATAACTCGATTCTATTTATGAATTCTACCTAAGTTTTAAACATCGTGTAAATTTTTTTAAATCTTGGAATTCAAAAATATTACTTTTAAAGTATGCTGTAACTACTGCGACTTTGCTTACGTGGAATTCTTTTATCGCAGAAAATTGATATTTGTCGAAATAAAAGTTTTTACATAAGTGTACCTATTCTCTGTTAAATTTGAAGTTATAGTTGAGTCAATTTAATAGGCCACATTTGACGTTTGTCAGTTTTATATGCATAATGAGGTGATCTGTTAAAAAAAGGTCGATTAAAACGAATGAATCGATACGGAGTTGAAAGATAATGTGAATTTTTAAAATCCTCAGGTGAATCCCTGTCTCATTATTATTTTTTCTTTCGTAAATTTAAGGAGCAAAATAAGACAAGTACATGATCTATACTTATAATAAAACTGTAGAGAGGTCAATTCTGTTGATTGAATATATTTACAAAATAACTATTGGGGGATGATTGGTGATCGATACTAATGCAAAAAATGCAATCAGTAACTTTTTTTGTTACAACGTGGTTACTAATTTTATGATGATATTTCTTCACAAGTAATCATTGCATTCGATTCTACTTATCAGCTTTCGATTTTTAGAGTAACATGCCTAATTTTTAAAAAGAAAAAGGATTAACTGACACAATATTGTAATGACAAGGTAATGACGTTCAGTTCTATAAATCAGAAATTGTTTATTATGTTTAGAATGGTTTATTGGTGAAAGCAAAACGTAAAATTACTTGTATCTGTCATTATTACAATAAATATGTAATAGTAATTGAAAAAAGTTAAGCAATTGTGCAGTTCTAACAAAACGAAAAATATATAATTTGATGCCCACCGCGGCGCGTCGCGTAAAAGGTTGCGATGTTGAATTTTGATGAATTGTCAAATGTGGCCTATTAAATTGACTCAACTATAGGTACACATAACGAACAGTAGGTTAATTCTCGAAATAAAATATGTTCAAAATTTGAAAATTTTATTACGAGAATAGACCCTCTGGTGACAGAAATTTATATTTTAAAATCATAATTGTGTTGCCAACCTCAATCGCAGCTAATTTTCATGTAAAACGATACTAGCAGAGCAACAATGTTGTAACAACAAAAAATACGTGGTTATTTTTGAAGAAATTCTCTAAGCCGGGTAATGCACCGTTAAAACACCTAACTAAGTCAGGTAATTTTGTCCGAAGAGAAAGTAATAAACCGCAGTAATGTCCTTCCTTTGTTTGTTAAAATGTATGAAAGTAAAATAAGGTATTTTCTTCACAAAACCTTCATAAGTAAAGCGTTAACAACGTTTATGGTGGACTATAAAAGTCATACTTTAAAAGGGACCAGTAGACGAACTGCAATTTGTCTTTAAATTTTTTAAAGAATACGGCTTACTGGGTATATTTAATACTAGCTTTGCCCGCAAATTCGTCCGATATGCGTTGACAGAGGTGGGGAATGCTGGTACGGATGGCATCTCCAGCTACGGGCCAATAACCGGAGACCATGTGTGGGACTCTCCCATTCATCGACGGGTACCCACTAAATCCGAACCGACATGACGGTATCTCCTGTCCAACCTGAACAGTTCGACTGGGGTAGTACCTCCGCCCTACAGAAGACCGCGGCCATAATAACCATCGTGTTGTGTTCCCGGCGGTAAGTAGGGTAGCCAGAGCTCATTCCTCCTCCCCCTACCGTGGGGTAGGGGGAGGAGGGAAGGGGTGGCCCTTCCTAGCCCCCTTCCTAGCTCCCTTACACCTTTCAGGGTCGGCAACGCGAGTGTGATGCACATTATCCATAGGCCACGGTGACCGCTTGCCATCAGTTGGGCCGTGTGCTTATCTGCCACTTAAGTAGTATAAAAACCCAAGTAGCTTTTTTAACCGACTTCTTTTGAAGAAAACAATCGAAATTACTAGTAATCCCTCCAGCTCAGCTGAATTGCTCATTTGAACCGTACGAACTAAACGCTTTCGTATAGTGCAGGCATCAGTATCTTTATGAATAAAAAAATGGTAGGTATGTAATTTATATTTCATAATACCTATATAAAATGTCGCCTTGTAAATAGGAAGTCATTACGGCCGTATCAAATGGCGACGTTGCCAAACAATCAAGTATAGTTTCGGAATTTTTCACAAAGGCAAGGAAAATATTGGTAGAAAGGAAAACCCACACGTATACAATAAATTGCAACGTGCGCAATGTCCTAGGAGTACAGCGGTGCCGTCACGTTTGGGTTTCAACCAACTAACCATTGATTATGTTCCTTTTATGTAACGGACAAAGTAAGGAACCGAAAATGAAATATCGTAAGAAATTGACCATTTTCGTACACGAATATACAATCTGTGCCTAAAAGAATAAAGCCAAGATCTGAAAGTACTTCGTTCTGAATTAGTTTACGTTAATATTGTTACGTTTAATTTTTTTCTATACCACGTAGGTGGCAGACAAGCACACGGCCCACCTGATGGGAAGCGATCACCGTGGCCTGTGGACGTGTGCAACACCAAGGGCGTCACCCACCTGCTGATCCTGAAGGGAAAGGGCGGGAGTAGGAAAGGGTGGGGAGGCTTAGAAGATCCACCTTAATAGAATCACTGCATCTAGCACTGCACTAGATCTCCATGATTTAAGTCTTATCTCAAAGTAGGTAATAAACTAACAAACAATTCATTACTCTATTTAAATAGTACACAGGGTCACTATTTTTCAATAATGACTGATTAACTTTATAGATATTTAATATATTGTCGTTAGATATTGGTCTTGTAATTGTATTAGGTCATAACCTTTAATGATCGTTCATGATGACATATTATATTTCCCTCCGGGGTAGGCAGTAAAGGAAGCTCGGCAAGAATGTAACGACAGAAGCCTGATGACGGGCTGTTGTTCCTGCCTATCCTGAAGGGAAAAAGACGTGTCATAATAGTAGTATGAGTGTTTAGGCAAACCGCCTAGTTAATTTATAAGAGCACCTAACAATAGCCGCATTGACATCGGCCCAATTGCAGGCGTTATAATTTATTATGCGGATACGCCACAATTTTTATTTTGTATCATAAATCACATCAGGGGCCTTAGGTACTACAAACTCTTAAAGCAGTATTATTTCAATATTATTTAACTTTCATAGTGTGTATCGGTTTCGGTCAAACGTCGTCCGTTGTAATATTAAATGATTGTTCTGTGTCTTGTAAATCTACTAACAAATTTAATGAAATAAATATATCCACAACATACCATAAAAATAAAAGAATGCTAGACCACATACTTAACACTAGTATCCGTCGACGTCGATGGTCCGATTCACACTATGAAAGTTAAGTAATATTGAAATAATACTTACTGCTTTAAGAGTTTGTGGTAAGGCCCCTGAACGTAAAAGCATCGTAATTTTACTTAATCCAGATACTATACCTAGGGCCCGCAATAATGAGAAATAAATAAATTGTACACAAGTTGTGCCTATAAGTACCGCCTACACTCTGATAGAAAATGTTTCATCAATTTTAATTAATAAATTTCAAACCCTAATCTTCAAGAGTAAAAACAAATAATTTTAAATTGATTCGAGTTTAACGCATAAAGACGCGGGCCAAAACAAGAAAAACACATTTCAAATTTTGTTGGCGCAAAGTTTCACCGAACATAACTATTAGCGTGCTTAGCTTGCGTCGCTATTTAAGAAGTTTTAACTTCTGCGCATTTTCTTGTTACCAAATTCTTCAAGTTTTATAAGTACGTTGTATATAATAATAAACATTTCAATTTCACAAAATGTTGTATGAAGTTGTGCCAGTAATTTGGTTAAAAAGCTATTAAAAGCATCTGGATTGCGTTGTAGCGGAGTGGTGGTAGTCCCCATTTGTTAACGATGCCTAGGGGAGTCGGCTAACGACTGATTAAAACTAACCGTGAATTATACTCACGAGTTGTTGGTTTGTTGCAGTTATTGTGATAATATTAAACTTACATAGGATTAACGTTGTGGTATGTATGTAGTGACCAAGATAGAGAAAGGGATACTTTGATGATTCGAACGTATAAAGAGCATGATAGCATCCCATTTATGTCCCACTACTGGGCACGGGTCTTCTCTCTTCTAATGAGAGAGCTGAGAGGGTTTAGACCTTAATCCACACACGCTGGCCTAATGCGGGTTGGTGGATCGGACATGTCTTTAGAAATTCTTCTAGGTCATGTAGGTTTCCTCACGATGTTTTTTTTTTCCTTCACCGTCATCAAAACGTAAATTATGTGATTAGCACATATAAATTCCACAAAGTGAAATTAAAATTGGTACTGCTGGCTGGATTCGAACTCGATACCTCTGAGAAGCGGCCACGTCCTTATACATTCAGCTACCATCACGTATAAAGAGCATGGGCGATAGAAGTTTCATGAAGGTCATGAGGCGAGAGCTGTGATGGGTTTATGCCCTGATATGTTGGGCATTTAGTCGGGCGTTTATTCAATCCACCCGAATTGTCCGAAGTTTCCGGACATAAACCCATCACTGGGTGAAGGTCGACCTAAGCGTAGATACCTACATATGATGTTTGAAGGCAGAAGAAGAAAAAGGCATTTTCCTAAATCGCAAGGGAAACGATGTTGTCTCTGCCTACCCAAAAATTGTAGAGGTGTGACTATAATATACAGGATTATTATAGAGGTCTTATATTTCCGCCTTCAAAAGGCTCGCTCTGAAACACAGCTTTGAATTAACTAGTTTATTTTGCAAGCATACTAGTCTTATTACCCGGGTTTAAGTTGATGCTAAAATAAACGATATATTAAAGCATTTTCGCGTCGGTTTAATTTAGTCTAGTAAATTGTTTGAGGCGCTGTTTATACGCGCAGTGGAACTTGGTATATTTTTTAAGTATAGTGAGATTTGGAGTAAGATATCACTAAGCTGGTTTACGGTCCGTCTGGTATTCGCTTGCTTTCATATTACCAAGCTTGTTAAAAGGAAAACTAGGTACAAAGTCCTTTATCCATACCATTAATATTATAAAGTTAAAGAGATTTTTTGGTTGAACGCAGAAATTTCCAGGATCTATGAGGGCAAATTGAAAAAATATTTTTGCGTTGGATAGTCTATTTATCGAAAAAGGCTACCTAGGAGACTACCTAGGAGAGCGGAGCAGTAATAATATAATATATGTAACTAAATCGGGGAAAATTCCATTTTTAAATTACGGGCATGTATATGTTAAATAGATGCCATGCCAAAGCTCAGAAAACCCGAGTAGCATTTAATCTAATCCAAAAATCAAACCTTATATAGGTACCTACAGCAGTTACACTCACAACTACTGAACTACCGAGGCAGCGCTAATCAAATAATGGACCTACTGTGTGTATAGTAACGTCGACATTGACATTACCTAAACCCATTCCATTAAACTACTTCGGGTTAAATAAATTACGAGAGTATACTCTTGCCTGGCTCCCGTAAGTAAATTACAGCTTATGGTGGCCGTTGACCTCGTTTAGTGCCTCATATGAAATAGTATGTCGTGTTCCCTGACCATTAAGTACCCCACTTAGAGTTATTTCAAATCGAGTCGATTGAATGGAGTAAATTATGCAGGAAAATTGCTTGGAAAATAAAATAAGCAATTTTTCTTAAATGTTCTTTTCTTATAAATATTTATTAAAGTAAAAAGATAGGTACTGTGAATTTACGATATACCTAGTTAGATACAGCTGTACCTATTTTTTAATATTTATTTACTAAACAATTATACATATTTTAGTCTGTTCATTTTCTCTCACCAAACTGTTAAGTTAGACGCGCTCGTATTCAATACATTTTAACTTAAGTTGCAATACAATTTTATAATCTATAATATATAAAAGAAAGTCGTGTTAGTTACACTATTTATAACTCAAGAACGGCTGAACCGATTTAGCTGAAAATTGGTAGAGAGGTAGCTAAGAATCAGGAGACGGAATAGGATATTTTATCCTTTTTTATACTACTTAGCTGGCAGACAAGCACACGGTCCACCTATTAGTGGAGAGTTGAGTGGAGATTGGAGTGGAGAGGAGTAAAGAGTAAAGTGTAGTGGAGAGTGGGTGTAGTGGAGTGGAGAGGGAAGTGGAGAGTGGAGTGGAGAGCGGAGTACAGATTTCAGTGGAGAGTCGTTTTATTGGTGACGAGACTGAATTTCACACAGGTGAAGCCGCGGGCGAAAGCTAGTAGTATATAAATAGGTATAACTTTTAACAGGCAAGAAATCTTGTAGTAGTATTTAGTTTAATATATCTACCAGGATTGTAGAGGCTTTCTGAATGTAGGTCAAGTACATATTGTTCATCAACAGATGGCAGTATTTTACGGCTGTTGTTGTCCCGGAATTATAAATTTCAAAGTTCGTATTACCAGTGTGTTGGTTACGACGATGTTTTTCTCAGCAGTTTGCAGTAAACAAAAACATACCGCCAAGTCGAGCTTCTGTTTACTCCGAAGTAGCTAGAACTTGCAGGTTAAACTTGTGTGGTTTATAAATATAGGTACGTGGGTATCGGTACATTTTAAACAGTTCAGTTTTATGACTTTTCTTGCGAAATCCCTATGGATACTGCTCCCATCGCCAGCTGGGGCAGTTATGTCGGAATGGAACCGACTAAATCCGCAATTTTCACACTCCCTGCAAGTTTTAATGCCTTACAGAGAGCAGTTTTACAGAGTACCTACACGTTTATCATTGTTATATGATAATGGGCACCTGTAAACTGTTTAAGTATAGATTTGACTCGGAAAAGTGACCATCCAGGACAGGACTTGAAGTGAAAATATATTATGAAAAAATCTTTTTTAATTTAAACAGTTTTAAATTGTATTGTCATCAGAACTAAAGACTTCTGCCAAATATCAGACCAATCAAACAACTGTAAGGGAGTCAAATTTCAATTACTAGATTTGACCCAAACAAACAGGTCGAGTTAAATAAAACTGTTTTTATACGTTTTATGTTGTCAAATTTGATATATTCAACACGATTATTAAACAGCTACGTATAACTTGTATCGGCACGGCAACATATCACCTCATACCAGTCGGTTGTCTCGAACACCTAACTCTCGCGGACGTTGATGTATGATAACCCACAGTTTTTGTTCCAAACCTTTTTTCCCGCTTATGTATGTATGTAAATAAATTCAATAACTTGGTCCCTTGGACACAGGGATGTCAGACGACGCTTCGTGAGGCCGATAATTTAATTTATGGCAGTATATAGATGCGACGTATCCCTCTGGACGGAGACAGTCCTGCGGTTTTATTCTGTATGAATCCGAAGAATAAATAAAATTGTGAAAATAAGTGTAAGTAGTATCTTGTGAGAAAGGCAAGATATTATTTACATAAGTATTTTTAGCCGACTGTGCCGTGGGTTATGTTTCGTATGTAAGTATGTAGTTTTCTTTGTGTCCCTCGTAAGCCTAACGGCTGGTCGGTTTTCGATGAGTGAGGTCACAAATGAAAGGTGTCTCCGAGTGACATAGGATTTGATAGGACACCTAATTAAAATGTGAACAAAAGCCATGCGCTAAATTTTTGGCACTAAAATGTAACTATGTTGTCAAAAAATATTTCTATGAAACAAACTAACATGGCAAATACCTATCCCGTTAACTAGAGATTATAAAAATATTATTTAGGTATACATCATAGTTAAAAATTATAAAATAAAATTGATAGCAGGCGTTAGGTACCGATTTGAAAATCATAAACAGAAGTATAGGTACTCGTACAGGGCGTCCCAGGTGGCTATGCCACAAGTAAATGCCATGTCATGGAACGAGGACAATTTCACTGAAAGATGACTTCACTTTAATTTTATAAACTGCATTTAAACACACGTGGGTTACACGGTGTCCCCATATTGTCCCGGCGCGCCACGCCTCACCGGGATAGAGCACATTTAGCGAGGCAAAAGAGTGCTAATCCATCATATCTGGAATTCTTTACCAGCTCATGTGTTTCTTTCCTCCTACAGTCCCGGGTTCTTTAAGCGGGGCGTGAAAAATTATTTGATGAGGCCGTCAAGCTGAGGACCACCAAGCACTATCGGTGTTTGCAATGGTGACTTCTCCCATTCCAGAGACTTTATCTTTAGCTTGCTATAAGGCGAAGTGAAGTCATATTGACGTGACTGACATAAAAAAAGTTTTTCATGGTCACCAATGATATCACCATAGTGGCGCCACCTGAAAATCAGCACTGCCCCTACTTGACGGTATGGGCAGTAATTATGCTGAGGTGGCGTCCACATTTGGGGACGAAAGGAATTGTGTTTTAGAGTTAAGTTAGATGTAAGCTGTTTCTGTCCTTGTGCGTCCATCGAATAAAATGTTTTCCTTTCTTTATTTTCTTTCTTCCTTCAGTACCTACTTTAATTACCTCCTCATTATTATCGCTCATTATTATTATTACTTGAGTGAGAATAAACTACCAAGCACTTTTATTTCCAAGAATAGACAACATCTGTGTCAAGGATAAAAAGAACAATAGGAAAACATTAATAATATAACTACTTATTCTGAACTACTTACCTAATTCACTCTCAAAAGATAGCGAGGTATCTCTGAACATTTAACTCTCTGAAATATTAGGTCTCTCATTAACAATGCTAATAAATTAAAGGTAGGTACACATTTAACGAGAACATTTAATAAAACAAGCCCATTGTAAAACAAAAGTTTAATTAACAAAAAGTACAAAGGTACTGAAACCACGAAACAAAAAGTGGGACCCTTACACAGGCTAATCAAGTTTCCAACGAAATAATTAACCTGAGCTACTCAGAATCTTCAATACCTTCGTGTAATGTATACAGGAACCCAAATGAATGTCTCGAATCCGCCCCAGTGGTCACAGGACCAACAAAAAAGCCCTTAATTTATCTTCGGCAAGAGCCTGAAGGGACAAAAAGGGAGGCACAATTTGGATAGCGAATTTTTCGGGACCCCATCTATATGTTAATGAGACGGTTGATCAAATGTATGTTAAAACGGGTGATATTATTGAGTTCGAATACTACGAATGGAACTCGGATAAATTGAAATAACAGGGATCGTATTAATTATCAATATTGATGGAGCGAAGCGGCACTTTCAATTGAATTTCTGCACTGGCATTACTCGTCTGTTTTCGTGTTGCAGTTTTATGGGACTATTGGTACCATATTGCTACTATACTGGTTGCACTATGTGGTATTTATAGTTGATGTGAATTGCCAGTTATTCAGGCAGAGGCAGTATTATTATTATATACTAACCTAGATATGAGTGATACTAACAAGTTTGAACCATTGTTGTTTTTATTAATAAACTACTTATTTATTCATTAATTCATTATTTTAGCGGACGAATGGAATCACCGAGATAATAAGAGATTAGAAGTGTCATCGTAAGCGTTTTCTACTAGGTACGATGGCACCACTTCTTTGCAACTGATTGTACACTCACACTCATATCGAACTTAAACTCCATTTAATGCCTGTTGAGCGACGCATACATACACATTAGACATCGATCACAGCCGCGAATCTTGGAATGCGCGTTAACTTGAACAGAATCTAATAGGTACCACCCATCTTAATTTAAAAAGTTTTTTTTTATATAGGTATATAGGGTACGTCAATTTGACTTCACCACGCCTGATGGTAAGCTGAACGTAAAGTCTCAGGAAAGAAGGCCACCATTACATAGGCTTGACGGCCTCATCAAAAGAGGATTGTCGTCTCAGCATCGCGTGACACCCACCGGTCCCACTAGTGCTGCGACCACAATCCCCTCTGCCCGGCTATGCACATGCTGACACCTGAACGCAATCCAACCGAGTTGGATTACTATGGAGAGTTTTTAGCAATCGTGCACGGTGTTACTTTATTTTAAGACTTCAAACAGCAGTATCAATTTAAAATGGATATTATTTTCGCCCTCATTATTCATTAAACAATAGACTTTATTCCCCGCAAGTACTTACTGAACAAAAACTTTTCAGTTTAATTATAAGTAAGTAGGTATATATAAAATTCCATTAGGTATACCTACCGTATTGTTTAGTACCTATTGTTAGTTAAGAGTTTCTAGTTAAATTTTCAGTCAATTGAATCTAGAAAATTCTCAGCATTCGTCGGTCAAAGTAAATTTTAAAGTTTATATTGTGTAATTTTAGAAAACAATTATGTTGGATTATTGGCTGTATATACAATAGCGTATATTATATTATGTTTTATAAATTAAATATGAATTCACTACTATTGATAATAAACAGCTTCGTAATTTCATTACCTCAAAAATGAAAATTAATCTCGTAGTAGGTAGTTATACTGAATTAATAGTTTGTACACACTTGAGTACAGAACTCATTTTATGATGTCTGAATCTTGGAATGGTTTCATACTTAACTCTCATTACAGATTTATCCTGTGGATTTATCCAAAGACACAATCAGAAAAATGTGTTTCTTTATCTTGAAGATGAGAATTTTTTAACTCCAAGGATGTAAAAATTAGTTTCAAGTCCAGCCGTTTACGAATACTAATTACCGTTTTCTAGAACTATACTCATATCATTCCAGAATCCCTAAAATATGAAAATACCCTAAAAATACAATGTGAAATGATTGTTGGGTCACAAACCGCTGAACAGAGTGTGCTCATCGTACGTCGACTGTAAGCGATAACATTCTGGCCGACGGACTTGCCCAGTGACGTCATCTTATCCACAATGTTACCCGAAGTCGACGAAACACCTACCTCAATTTACTTTCGAATATGGTTTCTTTGTAAAACGAACCCAATTTTACGCCAGGTTACACCTAGGAGTTAGGCGTTTTGAACAAAATTGTGTTTTATATTTTGGCTTGCAAGTTCTAACATTGTCGATCTTACATCAGTAAAACAAAAATAGTTTTACTTTCGTATAAAATGTAGTTACCGAATTATATTCTTCTGCTGAGATGACAAGTGGCCTTACCTGTCTTACTACCCCAGTCGGACTGCTCAGTTCGGACGGGAGATACCTTCGTTTCCTACCTCTATACAGGTACCTAATTTGCAATGTTATGTAGTTTGTGGCCTAATTGCACTAATAAATGTTTCTTTCATTATTACTTCTTTCTTCACTGAGCGGGAATCGAATTCGCGCCCCCGTCGTAGCAGTTGAATGCATTAATGCACTTAAAATCCCATATATTTCTAATACTGACTATTGTAGAAAGACGTAAATAAGTTATAGTAACACTCTTGGGAATACGCCGACTAACTGCAAACCTCGTTAGAGCTAAAACTCAAACTTACCTTCTACACGGGTATTCCCCGAGGATGTATAATGTGTTATGTGGACTGCCGGGTAAGTGGAGAGCAGTCGTTGACCGTGAAATTGCAGGATTACTGCTGGGGTAGTATAAATTTGACTGTAGGTAAGTACCTCGTCTCTGGAATTCTGGGTTCAAGTCCCAAATCAGGCTAAAAAGTTAAATTAAATTTCCAATAAGATATTTTCAGTAGGTGAATAATATGGAAGTAGGTATCCTATGTAACCCGTTTGCTCCTGTGATACCTATATAATACCATAATTATAATATTTGCCCGTAATTTGTTAACTCCACACGAATGTATAGAGACTTGTCCGATTTGTTTGATATTTAACTTTCATCGATAAATGGACCATCCAACACAAAGATCTTTCAAAAGACAAAGAATTTTTCAATTCGAACCAGTAGTTCCAGATATATAAATTATTGCATTCAACTAACCAAACAAAGAAACAAACTCTTCAGATGTAACCCCAAAATACTCTGTATAACAATATATCATTTTATAACTGCTCATAATTGTCTTCAAGAATTATTTCATTTACAATTACTCTTACCCAAAATTTATGTGCCTAAGAAAAACATCAAATACAATTAGAATTTCGTAGAATAGCACTCGCACTTCCTTTATAAGCGCAATCTATTGTCCCATAAACCCTTTATTCGCAATAAATCATATTTAAGGAGGTAAAATTTCTTAAACATGATAAATTCATTCTCGACTAATTAGTTGGTAAGAGAAGGGTTATCCGGGATGTAACTCAACTCCAATTAAAGTGACGGTAGTGCAGGTTGACGCCGTCGTCCTAATTATTGTAGCCATCTGCGGTGATGGCCGGCCATAAGGTTGTACTTCGTAGCTTGAGTATGAATAAATTAAAGAATTTTCTAATTTTGTTTCACATTGTACTAAAACTGCTGACAACTGTCAATGCATTCTCGCTCTCTAGGGCGGTTGTTTAGTAAAAGTGCAAGGGCGGTTAGTTGCACGCACTTTCGTCGCGCGGGCGGCGACGTGTCAGGTTTCGCTTGTGAACTGCCGTTCGGATCGGCTGCGCGCGCGCTGGCATCGTGGTTAATAGAATACGGACTATCAACTTATTTCGATACGGGAATATTCGGAGTGTTGTCATTGTGTACTGTCTACATCATTTGAAGGAGTACGGCCACGATCAGTCCAGGACTTGATCCTGGTTACAGAATTAACGGGTTGAGACTACACTGGAACGTAGTGTTTATATATTATATTCATAAACCCACATATTTAGTTGGGGCACACACTCACACAAGGGGAATTCTGGATCGGAGGATAGATCATCTACGGCTGGTGAGTGGCTCTATTTCTTCTTTTCTTATCTACTCTGTTCTTTTATTATTTTGGTGAACCGTTTGAGGCCACAGTTAATTCCCAGACAGCGGTCCCTACTTTATCGGCCGAGACAGATGTCTTCTTTCGGTGATAACATAATGTAGATAGTTTAGATAGCATAGTTTTTATGTTTTTCTAAAATAAAAGTGGCCTAAGTTACTCCTTATTGCAACAGCTACCTGCCAATAAAGGTCCCGTCAAAATCGGTCCAGCCATTTCAGAGATTAGCCGGTACAAACAGACAGACAGACGGACAGCCAAAAATTGTAAAAAATGCTATTTTCGTGTGTGTACCGTATTATATTTATGTGCATGTGGTTGAAAACGGTTTCAATGTTACAGGCAGTCAGGCAGGAAGAATTGTGAAAAAATCTATGTAACCGTTGTAAAGTGAAGAATAAATTTAAAAAAAAGATATATTTGTCTAATATTCTTTGCTTAGAATGGTGTCGCTAATGTAACGTTAGGTCCGACTTTCTAAGGACTTTCGCCCCTCCTTTATGCACCATTTATTTCGGGTCAAACTTTAGTTTTGCCTAACGACTACTGTCATCTGGGTTGGATTTTAGAGTTTTCTTTCAACTGGAAAAGTTACAAAGTTTTACGATTAACACACATATCGACAAACTAGATACAAAGTAGTTTTGTTTGACATCATCTATGCAGCTGTACGTAAGTAGGTAATCAGATAGACTGAAAGGGCAATTTAGCTTGGTCAGTTTTTCAACTTTTTCTTTGATGGTGCATTATATAATCATTTTTTTTTATTGGTAATAGGCTCGTGTTTGACCACAATCTCACCTGTGTTGGTGAATGATGATGTGGTCGCCGGTAGAGCACGCTTGCCTAGAAGAAACCTGTTTACTCTAGATTTGAAGACTCACAGGTTGTAGGTTTCTGGAAATACAGACTTAGGCAGGTTCAAAAAAAGACTTAAAAAATCGAAAGCCCTACTGTTTTGATAAGACCGAAATCTATTTGATACCAGGCGGTAACCATTTGCAAATCATAAACACATAAATAATATACTATTGTTATCTAATGATCATACGATCAGTATGATTATTAGATAACAATAGTATATCACCTGTTTCGCTCTAAAATCATTTAAAACAATCGACTATAACTACACTTCGACAAAGTAAAGCGGTAATAGTCTTCTCAGCAAACTTGGAATCGATCGCACCGCGACAAGATGATAGCATAGTCTGAATGGTAATGGGAAGAGAAAATTACAGAATTATGCTAAATAACTATCTTACAAGAACCGTGCTTTTCTTCAAGATAAAAACATTCTGTGTGCTAAACTTAATGGCAGCACTCCACTTCGCTATTCGCCTATAAATTATCTCAAGCAAACTATATAAAGTTGACTTGTCAATATTATACTATACTAGCTGCGCACCCTGGCTTTTTCCCGGTGCAATTATAGCACGATACCCGTGGACTTTTAATTTTTTTTCTCTCATATAAACCATACTCTGACAATAACAAACACACAATAAAAAGAATTATCCAATTTGATGCAGTCGTTCAAAAGTTAAGCGCTGACATTTCGATGATTCATATTTTTTATATAGATTATATTACAGTTGAAATATTAATATTTCAAGAATTGACCCCGGCTAAAATTTAGGTACTCATCGTCAAGTAAAGTGCACTTGCATAAAAAATACCATTGCCTCAGATGTAGGTAAGTATAAGGTGGTAAAATATTGCCGCGCGACTAGCAACGTGTCGTGTTAATCAGCCTTAAAGTCTAAGCGACTAGTTTATTATAATTATTATTATTTTCATGTGCTCCTAGCAATTCTTGATATATAAGGCAGGAAACGTAATTTTGTTGAGAGTGCTTTAGTGTATTAATTTATATTAAACAGGTATTAACTTCGAGCGACAAATCGTCATGTGTATAAGCTCTTACATTACGTATGATTATTTAGTAATTGCTTTGCAACAAATAACTATGGATTTAATGCAAAATCTGATAAATGCGACTCTCTCGGGGTCTGAGGGTAGACGGCAGTCGCTAACATAAAAGCTGTATAAGCCAAACTAAAAAGAGAAGAAGAAATAAGTGAACCCCTAGCTGCGAGGTGACGTCACGAAAGTAATTAATAAAAGAAACAAATAAAGTCCAAAAAAATATTCACTAAAATCGACTAACACTATCCGAAATTATATTAACAGGTCACAGATTAATTATTTACCATTCGAAGTAGAAAAATTCCCATTAAAATATTAAAATCAGGCCTTTAATTTATTAAACCAAACAATATTATTAAAATATGTCGTGTACAAACGCCCTTCCCGTGCCTTTCATTGACATTTTAATAATTGTAATTAACAACATGTAGTACCACAAGCCTAAAATAAGCAATCATTTTAATAATTAATAACCGTTCGAGCAAAATTAACAATTTTCTGTTTATGTCAGTGATTAAGTCGTTTACAAAATTCATTAAAATTTGTAAGATTTACTGGGGTGATATTGTTTAAACATGTTCTATTTCCCCCCACCCGATGTTTAACGAGCATTTAGTGACACAGTGTAAGTCGATACAGAAGGATAAAGCTGATCAATTTATGATTTTTTTTATATCGATCACGTCAACATGACTTCTCCTCACCTGATGGTCAGCTATAGGTAACGTCTCAGGATCAGCTTCACGACTATATACACCGATAGTGCTACAGTGGTGGCCCTCAACTTGACGGCCTCATCAAAATGCTTTTTCACGCCCCGCTTAAAGAACCCGGGACTATAAAAAGGATTCTATTAGGCCCATGCTTGTTTGCTGGTTTAGTAGTACAAAGATCCTACTGCGTCGTCTAATATTGTTGGTACTGTGGCTCGGTTGACAGGTAATTAGAATAATGAATGTACCTTCTAATTATATAGCACAATGGATTTTATTAAAGGGCTGCTCCAAAGTGCGTGGCTTCTATTAATTTATACACAAAATGTATAATCAAGTTGATATTTAGTCTGCGTTGAACATAGATGTGTATGAGCACTTTAGATGGCAAGTGTTCAGTCTCCGTAGACAAGTGTCACAGCGTAAATCGCTAAGGAAACGAATATATTAGGTCGACCAATCACACCCAAGCTCGTCGCCGGCGTACGATGCGCGCGCCGCGGCGGAATCACGAGCTGGAGTGTGATTGGTCGACCTAATCTATTCTGTTCCTTAGCGATTTAGACTTTTGACACTTGTCTACGGGCCCAGATGAATTGTTCGACATGATGCTTACAGCCACGTTCTATCATCGCACCGCTCGCCACAGGCAGGGAATTCATCCCCACACGTTGCACCCGCATGCAGTGCGCACTGTGAGGTATGACAGAAATTTCGTTCTGCGCACGCTTAGGCTGTGGAATGATCTCCCTGCTGTGGTTTTCTGTGGCCGCCACAATATGGGGTTCTTCAAGAAGGGCATTAGAAGGTTTATACAGGGTCGGCAGTGCGAGTGTGACGCCTTGGTGTTGCGCACGTCCATATGCCACGGTAACTGCTTTACATCAAGTGGGCCGTGTGCTTGTTGCTACTGATATAACCAATTAAACCAAGACAGGGTTTCGAAGTGTGAGCTTTGGATAAAAAAAAAGATTCTTAAGTAAAGAGAGATATTTAGGAAATGGCGCAGAAAATAGAATATAACAGAAAACTTAACTATATAGTTTTAGGGCCATGATGACCGCTTCCCATCAGGTGGGCCGTGTGCTTGTCTACCACCTAAGTGGTATAAAAAAAGTATTATATTTTACACGGGTTTTACACTGAGCGGGAACCGAACCCACGCCTCCTGTCGTAGCAGTCGAATACACTACTGCTACGCCACAGAGGCCATCAAGTACTATACCGAAGTCGATGTTTTAATATAAAGAAATATGTTACAAAGAGCCTATTTACTGGCGAAGTTGTGCTCATTAACATTTAATGAACTCCACGTACGCGAGACTAATCACATTTATATTGGAATATCACACCGGCAGCGTTTGTAAATCACTTTATAAGTAAGCTTCTATGCTTTCATATTACATAATAATAATAATATTCTAGGACATTCTGCACACATAGGGTCTGAAGACGAAGGAAAGGACTACCTATCGCACACTAAACTTGGCAATAGGCGACAGCGACAGCTCGGCGTCTAGCTAGACGCAACGACAGGCTGCGGCCGACAATTTCATGGCGCCACAAGACGCGGCGACGACGCCGAGCTGTTGCTGTCGTCTGTCGCCCAGTGTGCGTACCATGTTAAAATCACTCTTATATTACTGAATCGGGCAGCTAATAGGTGTTTAATTAACCAGTAGTAGCTACGACTAGTGCTACGCTAATTTTCTAATATCTTTTTTACATATAAATGGGATAAAAAATTAAATAAATATACATTCACATCTGTATATTTCCAAAACGGTAGACGGGATATATTACCCACATATATAACCAATTATATGTATTGCTCCCACGTAGAGTGGGCTAACCGATCATTTATTATCATAGGCTAATTTGATATCAAGTGCAGAAGAACAAAATTTAATTTTGACATATTTTAGTTCTTCTAGAGTTATCTTGTTTAAGAAAACAAAGTGATTTTTGTAAAAAAATGCAACAAGAAAATGTTCACGTAAGTGCAATCTTAGAATAGAAAGTTGCACAGCTTTTCACGATGGCATTTCTCTCTTACTTCGGCAGACTCAAGACCGTCTCTGACTTTGAGATCCCTGAGGTTTGGGAACCATGATTACTCCGTCTTGACCCCAGAAGCTTTTCTGGGGTCAAGACGGGGTAATCATGGTTCAAGCAGGGGCGAACATCACTCTGCCGCGTCGGGTTGGTTGTTAGAGTGAAGGGCGGCCGTACTGTGACTTCCCCTGCGCCCGCCTCTTGGCAGCCCTCCACTGTGCCCTCTGCTAGTCATACGGATATCCAAACAGACTTATATAATTAGTCACAGTTGGCAGCCTTTCCTCTACGAATAGGTGGTGCTGCCTTCACCGTTGTCCGGAATACACAAGCTGCGTGATTGATACTTGTACTTATGTATGTATACTAAGGAACCTCAACTCTATCTCACCCAAGATATTGAACAATTAAACGTATTCTGGACGACTTTTGGTTTATACTTTTTGTTATTGAGTGTGTTCTGAAGGCAATTTAAACACTTCCCCCCGTAGACAAGTGGTAGAAGTCTAAATCGCTAACGATCGCTTAGAAAACGAATAGATTAGGTTGACCAATCACATCCAAGCTCGTCGCCGGCGTACGATGCGCGCGCCGCGGCGGAATCACGAGCTGAAGTGTGATTGGTCGACCTAATCTATTCGTTTTCTAAGCGATTTAGACTTTTGACACTTGGCTACGGGCCCAGGTCTCAGATTTCGTCTTAAGTTGTAGGTTTAACATCGATCAGCGATAGACAATAAGTTAAACAAAGGAAACGCAATAACTAGCTGGAGCAAACACATATCTGGTTACGAAACTGTAGACACAACATGAGCGTTTCATCCCTCGGTCGCTTAGCTTTCGATCCCACCGCACAGGGACGGATTAGCTCAAAATTCAATAGCAATTACCGCTAATACATTTTCAAGTAAATGTTAGCGGTAATATCTATTAAAATATAATTAATTTCTTGAACAATGTCCCCCGTTAATCCTAGCGGCACACTGTCGATATTTTAAGAGCGATTTACGTAATACTTTGGGGCTGGTATGCGGCAAGATTATAATAAAATATAATTGAGTAATTTATTCACTTTATTTATTTAGTGTCAGCAGTATCAGTGTAATAGTAGCTTAGTGTTTAAGGAGTCGATCTTATGATTGAGTGGTCCTAGGTGAACTCACTCCTAACACGACCAAAGTAGACTTTAGTCACCATTGCTGGTAACTTCGCTTTTTGGAAGCAGTTTGAAGAAGACCCTTCTCCCTATCTATGCTTCCTCTTTACCGTTAAAAAAGCAGCTCATTATTTTATTAGGGTAAGGAATCGTTCATATACCTAATATAACCAAAGTATTTTTTTAAAATATCTTCAATGTACAGGCGGCTAATTTAATTCAATATAACTAGATATATTTTTAACTGTATGAAAATGAAGCTTTAAAATTTCTAGCACAATTTCGGCCATAATGCAGCATCAGCTATGAATTATTTCTACATTTTATTTACAGTGTGTAAATAAAATGTAGAAATAATTCATAGTACTATAATACGGTTAGCACTCCCCTCCAATTCGTCACTGTACTTGTACCTTCCGTTCAGCGGCACATCTATCATATTTGGTTTGACAAGCACACATGTACCCGCCGAGAAAAATTATTTAGCATCTCATTTTGATTCATACGGAACGATTTTAAAGCTTTGATTATGGGATATAATATACTAATATTTTATAGCCCGTCACACATTTAGCGTAATATATATTATAGCACAGAGTAAACGGTCTTATACAAAATATATGACAAGCGCTAAAATATTATATCTCAAGATGTAATATATATTACATAGTCAAAAGCCAGCTTAATGATATGTCACTTGTATTGTTTCGATGAATGAAAATATTCCTCACTAGCTATTACCTATACTTTACCCATTGATGAGTACCCAGTGTGTTATGCCAGATTATATCAATCCCTGTGGCTGAAGCATTTATTTTTCTCTCTGAGTGGGAATCGAACTCACGACCTCTGACTTAGCAGCCGAACGCTTTACCACTAAGCACAGGGGACGTCAAATTACTTCTATGATTCTATTACTTCTTTCCACTGTCCCTTGTTTACCATCTTAGTAATATTAAAGTTGTAGTGATTTCGGTTCCTATAATATTTGTTAGCAAATTGTGATTCCTCATACCGTTGTGTTAAAAGTACAGTCACGTACAACGTGTTTCTAGAGAAATTTCCTTTCGCTGATGCTCAAATTGTGGAATGACCTCCTTTGGGTTTTATAAAAAGGGCGTTATAAGTTTTTTTGGGCATTATCGACAACACGTGAGTAACACATGAATAACTAAGGTAATATCTATCATTTTTCATTATAATTTATTGAAGTTGTGGGGTTATAATTATATATTATGTGGTGTGTGATACGATTGCGGTTGTGCACGTGCAACTACGACCTCACGAAGCCCGTGGCTTCTTTTCGTAGTTCACGGCGATCAGAAGGGAGAATTGAATAAAAGTTGCTACGTTAGAACTGTAACTGTATTTCTGCGATTAAGTACAAGGTTACACTGTTAATTTATAATCGCGAAAGGGTTGAGGTCGGGCGCAAGTGATAGTGTCCCTACAAAGTATAAACAATGACAAAAGTTGTTTCACATTTACATCCTGAGACACATAGCATACCTATAGCTTACCTTATAAGGCGAGGTGGAGTAATGTTGATGTGCCCAATGTAAAAAAAACGTGCATGGAAACGATGGGGTGTTTTCGATCATATTCCTTTTGAAGGACGCGGACAAGACTCTGTCACATGCCTGAATCTCAGGGTTAGTAGGTCAGACGGTAGTCACTCTCTTATGGTCTAGAGGGCGCTGTGTAGAATGTCGTAGAATATTTATTTATTTATTATTATTATAAAAGCTGTATGAGTGAAACTAAAAGGAGGAGAACCACAGGCTCCAAACTAAAAGCTTAGAAATTTGGCGTGTTCAGTCTATTCCCCAGATTGCACTTATTACTTCAAAAAGGTTTCTCAGATAACAATGAATGTGTTAAATTTAACACAGAGACACATATTTAACACATTGTTTTTATTTAAAAATCTTAAAAAAGTAAAAGATAAAGTAAAAGAAAAAAGTAGTAAATGCTAGGTTTAGGCTATAGTTTCTATGCTGACAACGCAGGAGATTGCCTCCCCGTTGACAGTACAGAATCCCTACAGCTCTGGCTACCCTACTTACCCTACCCTACCCTACCTACCCGCCGGGAATACAACACGATATTTATTATGGCCGCGGTCGGTATGGCGGAGGTACTACCCTAGTTGGACTGTTCACTTCGGACGGAAGATACCGTCGTGTCCTACGTCCATGGACACAATACACCAAATTCCAAGAGTCATCCTTATAATGACGAAAACAAATTCAGTAACTAAAAAGAAAACGCTTTATTCAGTCGGTCAATTATTATACCGATTACATCTTATACTCACAAAGAAACATAAAAAATGAAAATTCATATTTCCTACTTCCCAGTCCTATATTACATTTCCAATCTTAATGCCAGCAAAGACGAAAATGATTTTATCCAATTTCACCATCTTCCATTTTATCCTTATATAATTTACGATCCAGGAAAAATAAAACATTTTTCGTTAATCGCTCAAATAACAAGTGACTAAGAGGGTGAATTTCCGAGAGGACGTCTCGTGACTGAGATAAGAGTCTTGAAAAGTGGTACAGCACTAATTTGAATTAAATTCCAAGGGATTACGGCACCCGTCCGTTCTCTTTGGTTATGTCGCCACCGTTCTGCATACAATTTCCCTGTTAAAAGTGCCGCTTAAATAAAACTGTGGGATTTTTTTATATTTAGTCCACCGGATTTGTTGCACCCCGCCTGATGGTAAGCTGCGGTGCAGTCCTAAAAATAGTGGTCACCATTCCTAACGAATGCCCCTAGAATGGTGAACTCTACCCAGACGGCCTTGGCAGATGCTTTTTCACGCCCCGCTTAAAGAACCCGGGACTATAAGTGGAAGGGAACACGTGTAAGGGTCAAACATTCCACTTCTTTATCGTACGACAAAGAAAGAAATCACCAAACAGCTTGGTTCGCGATGGTATGGACTGCACCGTAAAATAATGGATGCGATATTTTGATCTTCTTCGTGAAATTTCATTTGGGGAAAAGAGTAAAGTTAGGTCAAGAAAATCCTGTCTTGACCTGGCACCATACCAGTCAACCTCTGTTTGATAATTGTTTACTGTGTGTGTACAATAAAGAATTAAGAACTAATGAACTATTAACAGGCTGAGAGTGTACATGCAAAGCAAAGTTCATACTAGTTACCAGCGGTGGTGTTGTAAAATATTTATCATACAATTTCTACTGCTCTCATTCATCTATGGTGCAATTTATTTTTCAGCGAGCAGCTCTATAAGCCTGTGATCCACTTAGGATTACAACACATGCCTATGTTTTTGCGACTATTTTCATGGTAGGATGGCGTTTTTGTTTACCTTTTAACATCCCCGCAGCCTGCAGGGGCGTTTATGTTGGACTTGAATCGACTAAATCACTAAAATCATAAACCAGCTCTGGTCTCCAAGCACCGGGGTATAAGGTGACAAACACGAAAGGTATTTTACTATCACAGGCAGTTCCCTGTTTGATGGACTTGGCTCGTAGTATCCCCTTTTCAATTCTGTTACAACTTTCTTTGTACGATCACACCAGTCTCGTAGGTATATCTGTATATCTATATTTTTCTTTGATGAGAAGAAGCATCCAGCCTTTTGCTAAATAATTCTATATTTGATTTTCTGATCGGAAAAAATGATCATCCAGGACGGGACTTGAACCCGTGACCAGTCCTTACAGGGGGAATGCTCTGATCAACTGAGCTACCTGGACCCATCTTAGATGCTCGAAATTTTCCGATATATTTTACGGCTTAGGGCGCCGGTTCAAGTCCCGTCCTGGATGATCATTTTTTCCGATCAGAAAATCATTGGAAATAGTTAGCATGCAATTGCTCAAAAATTTCATTCAATTCTATATTTGTTCTGTTCCTTCATTTCCTATCAGCCAACTTTTTAGTTTCAATGCTTCCTTAAAAATGTACTTCTTATCAGAAACATCGAAACACCTTGCAAGTTTATGTTTTCTAAGGATTATTAGAAAAAGGGGATTATTTAGAAATATTGTCAATTAATGTCGTTTAGTAATAAATAATATTATGAGGTTTTCAAATTCTGATGTTAATTTTAAAAATTAAAATATCATAAAATAAATAATTTGTGTATTGTTTTTGGATATCATAAAAAACTAAATTGATTCGATTTCTCTGATGAGAAGTGTATATTATTGTAGGCTAAAATGAACAAAATCGAAAATAATTTAATAAAATAATTGCTCAAAGAGTTTACTGATGCTTGAGTCTTTGAACGAAAGTAGAAAAGTTGAAACAGTTTAGCACTTTTAGTTTAAAGTCCGATCATTGAAAGTTTTTCGTTCAGGAGTAGTTAGGAGATCGGCAAGGATAGAACTCTTTGAAAAAAGGTTATCATTACCACTATTTTTTTTATACCACTTAGGTGTTTATGGTGGAAACAGTAAATCGGCAAACATAATAGTAAATCGGAAAAAGTTAGCTTGGAAAGAGTGGATGAAGAAGGTAGAAGACTGGGCAGAAGAAATAACAGCAGCAAATAAAAAAATATGACATTTTAATATGTGAGAGGCCAGTGTACAGCAGTGCAATAGGCTAATTGATCTGGTTGATTACTTTAAAATAGCCATCCTATTTCCTACTAATATTATAAACGCGAAAGTAAGTATAGATGTATGGATGTTGTTAATAACATGCAAAACGGCGAACAGATCTGGCTGAAATAGGATCTGGTTTGGTATAGGAATAGATTATAGTCTGGACTAATACATAGGCTACTTTTTATCCCGAAAAGGTTCCCATGGGTTGCGAATACGGGATCAAAATATAACACGGGTGAAGTCGTGAGCAACAGTGTAATTTCATAAATAAAATTTTACATAGTAGCGTAGGTTCACCTCTTCTTAAAGAGTAAGAAAAGAGGGGCTAGAACTAATATTGCTTGCTGGCATATAATGTAATTTTGAAATCCAAATATGATCCAATTTACTGCCTCAGCTCGTGAGTAAGGACTAAAATTATGTTGCGTGCTAGTCTGGACTTTATAACCAAGATGCGAGAGTCTCTATTCGTTAATATGTTAGCAACGAATGCGCTGTTTTCAAGCGACTAAATACCTACTATGAAAATTCTTCTCTATCTTTTATAGTTTCCTCAAAAAAGAATGAGATTAAAAAAAAAGAAATATTCGAAAAGATCACAAACTGGTTACCAATATTAGATAGGTTTTACGAATATTTACATTAATAATTAATTTGGCCAAACTGTTATAGCAGGATTCAGTGATAATTGTATCCTTTCGTAATTCTTCCCACTTTTGATACACCGAATTAGAGTTAAATTACCCCTTATACCATATTCATTATTAGAAACCTCATCGACCAAAGTGCTCTATTAAATCTTTTAAAGTAGTTTGCTCTCGGAATACTCCAGCATCCCCTAAGGTAAACATTAATTAATTAATATCCAAAACTTATAATCGCCAGTAGCGCCAACTTAATCAGAACAACGCACTAACTCCTCACTCACAAAGTATGTAAGGTACAAAAGTTATTGAAGTAAGAACGAGAGGCAAACTTTAATTCTTTACTGATTGAACTTTACGTGGCGACTGAAAAACTAGATGCGCCTTTGTTAGGTGCTCTTGGAGGGTTCACCGATTCATGGTTTTCACTTTTGTATCCGTATTCTAGATCCCACCAAAAACATAAATGTAAAAAAGGAGAGCCAAGTTCAATACAAAAATTATGCTTGGCTGTGGGCTTCGCTGCAAAACGAGTGGAGATCTAAATAAGTGCCAAGTTGTAGAAACAAAATATCATTATGAACAAGTATTAAACTCTATTTCTTTGCCTTATTGGAACCTATAACAATTGCTGTTATATAAAAATGTGAGATCTTAAAGTAGGCTAGATTTGACTTGGCCATTCAACATTACATCAACCATTCTACATTTTGTATACATGCGCATTTTGCATTTTGTAAATATCGTTGGTGGTACAAATTATAACTTGTTTAGTAATAATTTATTTAAGCCATATGGTGTTACTATTTATTTACCCAAATAAATTTTAAAAAAAATATCCGTCAGGATATCTGTTTCAACCCTAAAGACAACTAATAATATAGAATCGCGACTAAATCCCCTCAGAATATCTTACATCTACGAAGCGAATAACGACTATCGAAAAAGACAAGAAGTGCTTCTGGAAATATACTATATAGAAGTTGTTTTAACATATAAGATTCATTTTATCTGCGTTTTTCATGGTTCAATATATTTTCAGTATAAAGCTTAAATGCGACTGACAGCGGTGGCGATTTTAAAGTTACTGATTGTTAAGGGTACACCTGTTGCACTACTTAGTGCTGGCATATTGATGTATTCAATATAAACGAAGAAAAAACTAGGGGCTTGTTAAAGTAAATTAAGTAATATTTTTTTATGTTAAACGCTTGTATTGGCCGCCATGTTGAATTTTGTTTTTTTTTTAATAGTGAATAGTCTACAAGCCCTTTCATTTAATACCCATAGTAGTAGTGGAAGTAGTAGGTAGTAGTGGTAGTTGTGGAAAAAATACGAAAGCCGCCATTTTGTAGCGGCAGCCATCTTGGATTTACAATGATATAGAATAGATTAACTTGTATTGTCACCAGAACTAAAGGTATGTACGTAGGTAATATCAGAGCAATCCGTCCACAGGAAGGGGGTCAATTTTCTACTAGATTTGAGCCAAACAAACAGGTCAAGTTAATACACCATATTACTATTCTTGATTTTGTGTATGGCCCATAGTTTGTGTCTAAATATATATATATATATATATATATATATATATATATATATATATATATATAAAGTTTAATAAAAATACGCGAGTCTATTTCCGATATGAACGTTATCTTTCTTTTCTTTTATACGAATGTGGAATTGACAGAACGCTGTTATTTCCATTCGCACTACAGCCCTATATCCGCGCTTTGAGATTGAATTGCCTAAAATGTATATAAAGCCAATACGGATAACGTGAGCCGCCAGATATACCCTGTAATCATGTACCAACATTAGATCTATGTAGCGATATAGATAAATGTACATGTGGAGTAAGAATAAATTTACTTTTGGATGCTTACGAAATATGGAATAGTGTGCAATTTCATTTCAAGTCTTCTTAGGATACAACGCATTTATGTTTAGTTATATTTCAGTGCTTATTTACAGTTACAATATAATTTTATCCAGTAGAATAAATATAAAAGTGGGTATATTTATTTATTTATTTGTTATCCTTTCATACCATAAATACTCAATGAATAAAGGGGTTAAGTGAAGTCACGGGGGAAGTCCAGTATATACTAATGTTATATCAATCCCATTGAAAGGATATTGCTACGTGTGCATACATCATTCGCCCTGGAACCAGCACCAATGGAAGAAGGCATGTTAAATGTAAAATATTTTTAAATGTAAAACTTTTAAACTTTCGCGTTCCATGATTAAACTAATATGTAAACGGGAATTAACACGATCATGGTATAGGTATATACATACCTTTGGATGCCTGACGTTTCGACCAGGTTACACCGGCCGTGGTCACAGGCTGACTGTCTCAGCCGCGCACGCCCTCCGTCACATTATATTTCTTAGACAGACACTAGGGAGAAGCGCAAAAATGAAACAAATATGTCAGATTTTAAGGTTATATTTGCGCAAAAATCAACCAACATTTAATATTAAATTTGTTATGCATTTAAATACTTTTTCTAGACATTATTTATGAGTAGTCCATTTCCGTCCACCACGATCACCATAAGCACATAATAAAATAAATATGTTCCTGTTCCTGAGATTAGCGCTTTCAACCAAACAAAAAAACAAAACGAAATCTTTAGCTTTATAATATTAGTATAGATAGAATCATATCCAGCTAAAAGAGGTCTGCGTTTGTCGAGGCATCCGATACAATTTCATACAAAGTTTAGCGAAGCAAACTCAGGAGCGATTACGGGCCCGGCGTCAGTCCCGCGGATGTACGAGTAGGTATACCTCTTAATAAATCATGTCGACGTTATTAAGTAACACGTCGTCCAATAACTAGTTTATATCCCTTACTTACAACACGGATATTTTTGAAGAATGTTCTCGTCAAAGTTTGCTTGAGGAAGCATTGCAGGTGACGTGAAAGAATGTGTATCATGAATTTCAAATAGTGTCTGAAAACATAAATGTATTAAAAAAAATGTATTAGTTTGATAGAATATACAGGCTATAATAACCATTGTGTTGTGTTCCCGCTGGCAAGTAGGGTAGCCAGGGCTCACTGTACCCCTCCTCCCCCCCCTTCCTAGCCTCCTTCCTTCCTAGCTCTTCCCTTCAGGGTAGGCAGCGCGTATGTAACACCTTTAGTGTTGCACACGTCTATTTTAGGCCTTGATGACCGCTTCCCATCAGGAGGCCGATGTCTGCCACCTATGTAGTATAAAAAAAATTAAACTGGGCGTTGATGGCAAAATTCATACAGAATAGCAAAAAACCCAAAGGATGAAAGAATGATGGTACTTAGGTGTATCGATGTTTTTAACTCAATCATGTGTAAACCATTGCACTGATTTAGATGAAAATTTGGGTATAGATAGACCATTAATTTTCTGATCGGAAAAAATGATCATCCTCCTGTCCTGTCCTGGATGATCATTTTTTTCGATCAGAAAATTATTGGGAATAGTTAGCATGCCATTGCTTGAAAATTTCATTCAATAGATAGACCATTTCCTGGATTAACACATTAGATACTTTTCAACCCGGTATAGGTTCCTATGGGAACTGGGTGCGATAAAACTACAGCCCTTGTAGTGGTTAAGTATGGAGTGAGTCCATTTTTTGCTCTTGAGTGTAGTTATTATAAAGAAATAGTATATTTTATAGACAATATCGAATCACTACTTCAGCAAAATGTCCTCAATCATCTATATTTTTAAAGCGAATAACCTAATGTACTCCAACAATATTGAAACTGACATTTCGTTATTTTATTTTCCTCTCAATTTGGCAAATTTGTTTGCAATATTGAAGTGCTATCACCAACAAAGTTGTTTAAAAGCCGATTCGTCTTATGAATAAATAGATTCAGATTTGTGAATTTGTATCCATTTGGTAATCCTTAATGGATAAAGTTGTTTGAACCTTTTGCGAATTCAATTTGCCCAAATTGATACATACTTTTTCAAATTTAAGGTTTATTTAATTGGAATTGTTCTAAAAATAGGTATTTGTGCTTATTTTGTTTGGCGGGAATTTATGAAGTGTTTATCTGCACGTGAAGAGGCAATTTTGAACCCCATAAGAATACTAGACGTAAGACTTTTGACATAGAAAGAAAGTGCATAAAGTATGAAAGCCCGAAGGTTAGAGATGGAGATGCTTGTTGCCTCGAGGTTCCCAAACCTCAGAAGGCTTTCTCGAAACTGATGATGACCATGGCTCAGCCGGGTTACAAGGGAAATTCACCTGCTACTGTGACGTCATAAGCAACACCCACTCCCCCACTACGTGAACCGAATGCCCAATCCAACTATATTAAGCAAGTAAATAATTTCGCACACAATAAGAGATTTTCTCCAACCTAAAAAACTCGGCCCAAATCAGAATGAAAGAATTTGTGAAGACGAGAGACACTTGAAAATCGGTGCTACGTGATAAGAATAAATATGCTACGCCTAAATTTATGCCGTCTGCTACGAATTTTCACCTGTATTGTGAGTCTTGATGGGCGTGATGTTGCGAACTAGGGATTGAGAATTTGTTGTACCTTACAACTGTTGTAGCACTTTCGTGCTACGAAGCGTAGACGGTTCTACATAAATTATTATTATTTGTATAGACTACGACGCATGTTCCATGTGTAGTCTACCTGGTAGATTTTTTTATACTACGTAGGTGACAGACAAGCACGCGACCCACCTGATGGGAAGCGGTCACCGTGGCCTATTAACGGGCAACACTAAGGGTGTCACACACGCGCTGCCTACCCTGTGAATGGAAGATATGAAACAAAAGTATGGATAACTGTCGGATAGTGCAACGGTCAGACAGTTAAATATATTATAATCACGTCCTTCCCTTTATTTCACGTCCTTCCTTTTGGAGGTAAGCAGAGATATAATAGTAATCGACTTGGATAATGCCGTTCCATAACACATTACAAGTCAATAACTTTTATATACCTACCACAATCGCAATAAAAATTACTTTTGAACAGTGAATGTGAATTTTACGATTATTTTTATAAGTTACCTATGAGCGCAGTACCTACTAACGTATGGGCTTTCATTGGGTAAGATTGGGCTTACTTCATCGTAAGTACGAGTATAAAAATTAATCAAAAAACAGTTTTAACAGAAAGACAGAAAGAACATATTCGCAAATCATGACAATTCACCTATAAGAATCATATGAAAATATTTTAAATATATAATATTGTGTTTTTAGAATTAATTACATCCACCAGATCAAAGCCGGCACTCGAGAGATGAAAATTGTACAATAAACATCTGTTGTGCGTATACTTCAAAAGGTTCTAATAACCCGCTAGGCTTTACGGCCGCGTTTCTGTTAAATTAATGCATTTTCACTGTTCCAAACGTCGTCGTTATTTCGCATTCCATACATTAGTCGAATTATGAACGCAACACCTTTTAATAAGAACGTTTTGAATAAGGCTGCTTACACACTGGCGAGTTTTCGCTGCGATAATTTTGATATGATTTAGAATATATCCTGCTACAGTCCCGGGTGCTTTAAACGGAATATTCTTTTAACTTACCATCAGGCGAGATTTGACATATTGACACAAATTGATATGCCCAATATAAAAAAATATACCTCGCTGGAGAGTTCTCGTTTCGAAATTTAGAACCTGTATTTTTCAATTACGGCGGTCAATAGCTCTAATGCAGTCGAGAATAATTCTTTAAGAGTGCATTATAAGTGTTTTATAAGGTCGGCAGCGCGAATGTGACGCTCCTGGTGTTGCAGGCCACAGTGACCGTTTCCCATCAAGAAGGCCGTTAGTGGTATAATATATCGGGTGCTTGTCTGCCACCTTAGTAATATATAATAAAAACAAACCAAGATGATGCTGTTAAGAAAACAATAATCATCTCCGAAATAGCGTAAGCTGTAAAAAAATTTTCACAGTTCACTCCCACTAAGCCTGTTTATGGGTTCCTAGTAAATTATTAGTACCGGAATTCCTTAGCATACAATCTTCCTGTTCCCAAATGATGACGTGATTGTTGAAATCTACTATTATAATATATCAAAGGCAACAGAGCTCATACGATTTGAGTAATTCTAAAGCATCATGAACTCAAACCATTGCCTTCACAATCAACAGCCAACTACAATATGGTTGATCGCTTTCATTAACCATACCGGCTTTGGGGGTATCTTAAAGTAAATTGGATAGAACGTATGGCAAAATATAATACTAGCTGACTCACCCCGGCTTCACCCGTGGCGTATTTCGAACCCCGATGCACCCTTTTTAACTCGCATAACATGCTCATAATTTATCAGTTTTCCTAAAATGTATGGGAATCTACCGGAATTGTTCACATTTATGATTATTGCTCCGCTCCGTTGGGCAGTAGCGTGATGATATTCAGCCTATGCCATTCACGGATAATGTGGCTTTCTATTGGTGAAAGAATTTTTAAAATCGTTTCAGTAGATCCCGAGATTACCCCTTACAATTTAACAAATATACAAACACACAAACTTTACTTCTTTATAATAATAGTAAAGATATCGTTTTATAACACTCAGTATAACCACGACTTATTCAAAATGCATTGGTGCGTTTATAGTTGAAATTAGAAGAGTAATGTAAAAATTTTCGAAATATTTTGAGTGTAATAACGAACTTTTTACCAATTTTATGACGTCTTACGAGGACTTGACAAATTGCAGTATCGGAATCTAAAAACCACAGTACTCCATCACGTTACTGCGTGTTGTTTCCTTGTAAGTTTGGTTACCATAAATATCTTCCATTTCCTATAAATTTCTCAATATTCGTACGTAGGACCTTGCTACCTACAGTTACGTGTAGAACAAATTACTCCATCGTGTTGAGTTGGCTTTGACCTTCAGAGCCTTTCCAGTTTATGGGAGCTCATTTCTCTGCAATTTCTTTTGCACTTCACTCTTCTATCGAAAAAGCAATATAGTTATAGCCTCAAACCATTAAAAAAGTACAGACGGAGCTGTTGTGAACAATATCGACGAAATAAGCTAAGCCAAGCTACTTGAACTATTATAATATCAGAACTAGTGATGCCGTCATCACCCAAAGCATTAAAGTAACAAGTTTAGTTGTAACGCAAAATTGAAATCAGAGAAAATTATTCGAAACTCGAAATTGTGTTCGCAGCCTACGAATTGTTCGCATAAAGTCCTCAAATTCTCAAGTAAACATTTTGAGGTCGCTATGACGATATTATATTTGTGAAACATTATTGACGACGCATGTGATGTTTGAGCAATTACGTACGGGTGAGGTTTTACTGCTTTTGATATGCGTGATTTATTGCGTAGTGGTTTTCCGCGTGTTAGTTAGAGTATTGAACTTTATTATGACGTATAGGTATATACGATATGTGATAAAAGTAGTATCTGATCAGAACATAGAATCAGCACATATAGGTGTTAATATTAGGTTCATTCATTTTAGGATCGTAGTGTAATTTGAATTATTTGAAAAATGAATTTAAAATATTAACCTCTAAAACTGTAATATTTACGAGTAATAGAGTAATCCTTTGTTTCTTTTTGCTTAAAGGCAAAGAGAATATATTTATTTTTAGGGTTCTGTGCCTTATCTATTAGGAAAAAACTATTTCATATATTGAATAAAAATTAGGCTAGTCAGGCTGATTAAATTTTATCCATAACAGTGCAATTACGCAGTGTACTTGGACATCAAATTTCTAACCATCCCTACCAGTAGGGATACTTGGAAAAAATTCCAAGTATCCCTACCCGTAGGGACAAGTTAGTAGGGATAGATGGAATAGGGGGAAATATTTAACACATTACTAGCTGCCGTCCGCGTTTCACCCGTGTGGAATTCTGTTCCCGTTCCCACTACCGATTGGGAACTATTTCCGCGATAAAAGCTTATGTTTCATTCCAGACTATAATAATATCCCTGATCTGTTTACCCGTTAGAGCGTGATTGAGTAACAAACTTTCAAACATCTATGAAGTGTTTGATAGTTTTACAATTACATAAGAAGGAAGTAGATCAATAATTTTTTTGTCTAACAAAGTTAAGCTATCGATTAATTATATCAAACGCTAATAAAGATGTTTAAACTTGCCACTCCGCTGGATTAGTTGGATAAGTAATTCAAAACTCGACAGGCACAATCTATTCATTAACATTGCGACCCGTCAGAAAGGGTTATACATATATACAGACGAATGAATTTATTAAACAGAATCACGAACAGGAAATAACAGCAAAATATCTTCAACATAATAACTTCCTGAATGAAATATAATTACATTCCTAATGTTGAGCAGGTCAAAAGCACTCGAAACCGGCGGGCTTGCATGGAAGGCAGTATGTCAGGACAGAGGCAGATGGCGGTCTGTTATCTCTACCTACCCCGGAGGCAAAAAGGCGTGAGCATATTAAATGTATGTATGTAATCCTGAGCTAATATATTACATCATATATATTTTGGAACAGTTCAGCTTATACAAATCCACACCAATCCTGCAAGTCATTATCAAAGTAAAAACTTAATTTATACTCGACAATCATTGTAAAACTTCACGAAGTATTCTCGAATGAAAATTACCTCCTAATAGAAATGTCACTCGACTCGTATAGAGCGGATCCCTCGTCAGTCTGTCACTCTAAAGCCGGCTTTTGACTATGGCATATAATCTATATATATAAAAATGAATCCCTATATCCCTTGGTCACAGCATCACGCGCGAACGGCTGGACAGATTTGGCTGAAAATTGATTGGGAGGTAGCTTAGAACTAGGAGACGGACATAAGATACTTTTTATCCTTTTTTTTTTTTTTTTTTTTTTTTTTTTTTATATTTAGTCCGTCTATTGACTTAACCCCGCTGGATGGTAAGAAGCAAGGGCAAAGTCCAGAGGGTACGGGCCCCCATTCTAGACACAATTCGTCCCAAAATGGCGGCCCCTACCTTGACGGCCTAGACAGATGCCTTTTCACGCCCCGCTTAAAGAACCCGGGATTGAAGGAAGAAGGAAACACGTGTGCAGGAAGTGCATTCCAGTTTTTAATTGTGCGACATAGAAAGGAAGCACCGAACCGCTTGGTTCGAGACCGAATGGTCTCGACTGTGTGCGGGTGGCACCTCAGCCCTGCACTTGTTGTTCTGGATCGGAAGAGAGACGGTGGGATTAGTTGGAATAGCTCCTCAGAACACTCACCGTGGTAGAGGCGGTAAAATACCGCTAGAGAGGCAATATCTCTACGCAATTGGAGAGGCTCTAGAGTGTTGGTTACCTCGGGACTATCAATTATACGGATGGCACGTCGCTGCAATCTGTCGAGAGCGTCTAATAAATACTGAGCGGAGCCATCCCAGAGATGAGAACAGTATTCCACGCAGGGACGAATTTGTGTCTTATATAAAAGACACCGCTGCCACGGGCGGAGCCGCGTAGCACAGCTAGTATAATATAATTACATTTTGAGATATGATATTTTATCGCTCGTCATACATTTTGTACGAGACCGTTCACACTGTGCTATAATAATTATATTATATTTCATCCCAAACTATACATATTTTTTCGAGCGATATTTTGAAGGTCTACCATATTTTACCTCACGTAACTAACAGTTTGTCTCGTCGGGGGGAACGTTCTATACCTCAACAATTGAGCATAATATCAAGGAACTTCAAAAATATATTATAACGAGTAGGTACGCGCAAAACATCTACAGTTAGGATCTTGCGAGCCAGACGTACGATTAGGTTATGATTAGGTGAGCGGTCCCCGACGAGACAAACTGTTAGTTAAAAATATGAATACGTAAATAATATAGCTACCTATAATAATAATAAAGGTTCAATACTTAGGGTAGATAGGTCATCATATAATAGTTATTTTTTTACTTTTTACACCTTTTTTTATTGTTCTTTTTTTGGAGGGTTTTTAATTTTTTTTCTTATATTAAGTTTATAGGACACTATGGGTAATGGACTGCTGAGACGAGGTCTCGGGTTCGTTCCCAGGTTCACCATGGCACACACCAATGACTTTTCAATGCTTTTCGAAGTTATGTGTGTATTTATCGCAGGTTTATAAGTGCCCGGTTAATGGCAATAGGCTCGCCACCTATTACATTGGGACCTAAACATAAACTGGCGAAATGTGGGTGCTAGCACCTCTGCCTACCCCTTCGGGGATACAGGCGTGAGTTTATGTTTATGTTATGTTATATAGGACACGTCAATTTGATAACCGAATTGATTTTCAATCGTCAAGGTCATTGCAGCTGCAGGGATCTCTGTTGATGTATTGAGGCATATCATCTTCCTTCAATCCATCTACTGACTTAAGGCAACATTGAAACATCTCTGAATAGCACTAGAGGACGATATCATCCGTTCTAAAAAGGTTTCTTTACGATTCTGTCTTCGGCTTTTATTCTAGAGAATTATTCTTTAGACGAGTGGAAACATTCTCAAAGATTTTATGCGAGGATATGAAAATTTTAGTGTAAGTGGAAAGAGCTTGGGAGGCGGCGCTGTGCACATTACACATTTATATCATTTATATGACATCATCCGATGTATCGAATAGAGTTATAAGACAAAATAAATATTTTATTTGTAGTTATAAAATGGGATGGCTGATGCTGAAATACTGAATAATGACACTTTGATGGCTTATTGGGTAGATGCCAAAATGTCATTCATTACCCTACGTTCACACGGAGCCACATTTTGCCGGATCTTATTTTCATCGGATCGGTTTTTGCAGGATTCGGTTTAGTGGCAACAGTATTTCAATGAATGAGTTCACACATGCATTTGGTTTCAAGACACGGCAAAAAACCGAATCTTACTGAAGTTGACTGTTTCCAGATCCAGCAAAACGTGGCTTCGTGTGAACGTAGGGTTACACAGTTGATACAATTTTGCCAAAAGGCAGGATCTCGAACAAAGTACTTATCAAGACATTCTCGTACACCTTCGGGTGACGCATCGAAAAAAAAAATCAACGCACAACTTTGAACGACTAAACCAAATTGGATAATTCTTTTTATGTCTTTTTATTATTATGTGTTTTTTATTGTAAGAACACGATTTATATGGAAGAAAATTATTGCAAAATCCACGAGTATGGTGCTTTTTGCACCGAGGTGAAGCCAGGGTTCGCAGCTAGTATGTTACAAAAACTACAAATTGAGTTATAATTGTTATTTCCGACTAGCATTTTGCACTATTCATTTACTGCATGCTTCAAGAGTGTAGTTCTAATAATTGAAATTAATAACATCCACGTGAACGTGTCGGATTCGATAACGTAATTAATAAATTGATTAGAAGTACAGTCACCCTCGAAAGTTTTTGAAATTCAAATAAATTAATAAATAATTTGGTTTTGTAAGCTTCAGAGAAAGAATTTATCATTTTTACCTGACTGGGCTAGTGAGGGTAACACTAGACGCACACTGGGCGACACGCGACAGCGATAGCTCGGCGACTAGACGTTACGATAGGCTATAATTTTGTTGGCTTGACTTAGCGTCAGAGACGCGGATCGTGACGACAAACTAAGGTAGTCACCGCGTCTAGGGATGCTATGAAATTGTTGGCCTGTCGTTCGTCGCTCCTAGACGCCAAGCTGTTGCTATTGCCTGTCACGAAGTGTGCGCCTAGGGTAATTTGTTTCGCGGTTTTACTTAACCGATTGTGATCAAACATACGTAAAATTTTAAGTCTGACCAGATCTTTCAAACCTAAAAAACCGCTTTAAAATCCGTTCAGTATATTTTGTTATCACAACAACAAATTCATCAAAAAAAAATGTCTTCAGAATCGTTCATATAACATAACCCAATTATTCTTTTAAATATCTCCAATGTATAGACACAGCTACTTTATACTTTTATAATAGTACCTACTAGCGACTCGGGCCGGGACCCGGTGTAAATTCCAGTTTTCCAATAAAATATATAGGCTATGACACTCACGAATGACGTGGCTTTATATTGGTGAAAGAATACATTTTTAAAATCGGTTCAGTAGATTCCGAGATTACCCCTTTACAATTTAACAAATATACAAACACACAAACTTTACTTCTTTATAATGTTAGTTATAGATAAAAATAGATTTTCAAATCTTGTTTACTTATTATTTTAGGTAGAGTTTTAAAGCCACCTTGGTCGGTAATTTAAAATCGCTCAAGCTAATACTGAAAACGACTGTACCGTTTCACAAATGATATGAAACGCTTGCCTTCTTTAATTTATAATTAATTTATTATTAGTATATCGATAGTCACACACGATACAACCTATGAAACCAACAGAAAATTGAGAAAATCAATATATAATCGTTCCGAGAACAGAAATTGGGAATATGGTGAAGTTTCAACACTATCAGTTACAATGAAATCGGTTATATCAATATTTTTGATAGTCATAACAACTATAGAGAATGTATCCCTTATACTCGTAAGTGAAGAAGATGTATTCGATGACCTATTGTATCCTGTAAATTATTACCCTATATGTGCTACAGATGGGAATCTGCATAAAATACCAGAATACATTTATCATTATATAAAATGCTCCGAGATGAATATGGCGGAAAATATTGATAGTGAATTTGATTATATGCGTAATAAAAAAATTGAGCCGTATGAGTCAGTGTATTTTGATTTTAAATACAATATCACGTGTATTCTTAAGTATTATATATCTTAAGTATTATATATTATCTCCAGTGTCTAGTTACAAGAACTGTGCGCTTATTATTCGAATATAATTTATATTATTTGTGATGGAAACCCTAGCTCTCTATCAAAATTTGACTCTGTGGGAATTTTCGTTATTTCAAATGTCTAAATTGACCGCACTAAAGTAATGAGATTTTGTTTTACAATCGAACTATTTGGACAAATATATTAAATAAAATAAATTGGACGAGTTAGCTATACATACTAAATCGAAGTGACGTATAAACTCACCGAATTATACCTATCTACATGAATCAAACGAGAGTTCGTTGATCTACTTAATAAAATCTACTTGTTCGTACCACTCATGCCATAATTTGAAAATGAAGGAGAGGAATAATGGGAAAATTATGCCTAATAAATCTAAACGGAACGCTGAAATTAAGTTTATATAGGAGTTTAGGACAGTCAATTTTGTTCGAGAATATTTTCAGGAGAAATGTGTCAAGGTAACACGGTGTAATCGTTTCACGGACGATAGGTTACCTGAACGAGTAAAGTTAATCTTGGATTACTTTCATACTCACTCCATAGTAGCCCATGGTAGTCGAAATAAGATGAAAACGATTGCATACAATTTGGGCCATAGTTGTAATGAGATGAAAATGCCTTAGGTACTGAATATTTTGTAAACCAGCGTCAAGTCCTCGTGGTCTAGCAGATGCTGAACTGGGTTCCTGTTGCTGCAGCCGTGGGACTCGTGCCTTCCTTGCATTATGACATCTGTGATTTGTTTTCAACTCGATTTTGATCTAGCTAATATTCTAACTGTGAAAATATATGTATGTTTTCCTCTTTCTGTTTTTACCTATCACTGTATCCTGCGGAATGTTCTTTCTTTCTTTCAGGAAAGGAATTTCTTTCTAATCTGAGTTTTATTAAAATAAATTTATAAAATTAGGTGAGGATAAATCACAGAACAAAGAAAAAATCAATCCTTGCCCCAGCTTCTACAATATTTAGTGGCAGAGTCAATTACAAGAGTGAATGACAAATTTCTAGCACACATCTCAACTGCTTAACCCACGATTTTTCATCTCCTTACAGCGATTTCGTTTTATATCAAGTAATGTTTAATTTACTGTATTTCCTTTATATAAATAACCAAATAGAATACAAAAGTTTGTACAAAACTTGTAAAATTATTGTCCAAAGACACATCTTGTTTTCTACTTTGTGATTGTAGATATTAATGTTAGATAATGTAGAAACACCCAGACCAATGAAACTAGCTTTGGTATGCTTAGTGTTTATAGTCAATCGATATTTGGGAATCAACCTAATGCTCACCTACCAGTCGATAGTACATATGCTTTTTTTCAGGGTTGAAGCCGTTGAAGGACAGATCAAACTTGTCATCATTATCCTTGCGTTAGCTCTGGTCGAATCCAAGATGTCGGAGTCCGTCAGCTTTCCAACTTTGCACTGTCTCGAGCATTATGAAGGACAGATGAAAGTATAGTTTTCATAAGAAGCAAGTTAAGTTACTTATGGAGCAGTTCCCGAGCAGACCTCAGGATCCAACGTGCAAGCTTTGGATGTAGTGGGATTGTTGTTCCAATGAAGCTGCTTTAAACTCCAAACAACAAAAAACTTTCCACTCGTAAAACAATTGCTGAAATTCTCACTGTATTAGGCTTAGTCGCATAATGTACCTTTCGCAAAATGCACCCCATGCGCAAAACGTACTTTTCTCATAATGCACCTTTCTCAAAATGTACCTTTCTCAAAATGTATGTGTTATTATGAAGCAGTGTTATAGTTGCAAGTTGAGCGCATTTCGCTATAACCAACTGTACTGTGAGTTCATTATTCTGCAGAGATACGGGCCTTTTCAACTACCTTCGTGATTTATTCGATGCTGTTGTGAAATATTTAACTACTGTTATCTTTGTACCTCGTGAAAGTACTCGGTGGGGTAGAACAGATGTGAGTTATGAAGCATAAATGAAAGAAATAATTCTATTTAATATGTAGTTTCACATAATAGTTGATAAAAGTTATGTATGCCTGAGGCTCTGCCTACGTGGATGTAAATTTTCGCGTTTTTTTTTACTATCTACGGTTCTATTCTACCGATTGTGACCAAACATGCATTAAATTTCAAGGTTTTTCCAAGATCTTTCAAAATCAAAAACCAGCTTCAAAATTCGTTCCGTAGTTTTTACGTCCATCGCGAACAAACAGATAAGAACTCCAAAAACATTGTATAATATTTATGTATTTACAAAAATGGTATACTCGTATGCGTATATGTTTGTCCGCATTCTAGAAAGAACCTATAAGTCAAGCTGTTAAGCTATGCTTAGTTTGGGTCTAGCGCCGTGTAGAATGTCCTAGAATATTTATAATTTATTATTATTATTTTATTATAATAATATCGATTTAAAAAGCAAATTTTCCGCAAATCTTAGTCAAGTATAGGTATAGGTAACACTGTTTTACTAGCTTCGTATTTTTGTGGCTTTGATCTGCACGCTACACTCAGAAGTGTTTAAGTGCGCTCAGAAAAATAGAACACTCAATTTTATTATTATTAAAGTAGATACTAAATGGAGTCAGCGGTATAAGATTTTGCTCAAGTCACATAAAACGAGCAAGTCAATAAGCTTCAATCGTAAAATTTCGTTCTAGTATACGGTACTCAGATTTTTAATCAAGAACGTAAATATAGATATTTTTACACGTCACGTCACTGACTGTTTGTCTTTGGAGAAGTAAATATCAAAAAAATCTTGGGAGGGGGGTAGCACACGTCCATAGGCCACGGTGACCGCTTCCCATCTGGTGCGCCGTGTGATTGTCTGCCACCTAAGTGATATAAAAAATAAAAAAAACGAAGCGCATAAAGTACTTTTGCCATCTACTGGAGACTGTTTTTTTTATGTCGGTCACGTCAACATGACTTCACCTCGCCTGATAGTTTGTTGGTATTAAAGATGTGTAATAATTATCTTAATGGGAGGTTTTTGGAGGAGGAGGTTGAAGATTACTATGCAGAACAATAATCCTGTAATAGACGTTATCCAAATCAATGAACAAATCTTACACCATGCAACCGATATAAACCCATGAATAAACTGTACGTAAAATGCGGCCCTAGAGGTAAAACGCAGTTGCGATTCGTCGCAGGTTTTGGTAGTTTTACACCACCATCCGTTAGCGGATAGCAGAGCGGTCTACCGTGTGGTGCGATGCAGTTGCTATGCGGTTGCGGCGCGTTTGCAGTGCTGTTGCGGTGCGTTTGTGTTGCGACTGCAGTGCGGTTTCATATAAACAGCATTTACACAAGTTACATTTCAATACACTTAGATAGATAGATAGATAACTCTTTATTGTACACCAGAAGTTTACAGGGAAAACAAACAGGTAGTATGTAACAGTAGATTGTACAATGGGCGGCCTTATCGCTAAATGCGATTTCTTCCAGGCAACCTTAACTTAGGTACATTTTTGAGTAATGAGTACAAAAAAATAACGCTCTTTAGGAATTTCCACTATGTACGATGTCTTAAAGCCTTAGTCATTTGAATATTCAGAGCAAAGGTGATCTATGCTACAACGCAACGTACATTCGTCGACTGAAATGTGATGATGGTGATGAAGATAAAAGATTTATACTTAAAATCTAAATCCGTCTCGTGCCGTGAAAGATTACACGCAAACAAACCTAGGCAGATATGGGCTTGTGGTACAAGTGATGGGCTGTAGAGGACAGTGATCTCATATAGTACATGTCAAATGATTTCACCAACCTTACTATAATATGTAATATAATGCATAACTTGTTATCCAGTACTTTCCAATGGATTAGATGGGTATCACGTACCCCTTGTGGTTTACATGAATGCGACAATGGTTATAATAATAATGGGTGGTTTTGTTTAAAATAATCATTGAAATAAAACAATTTTTAATAGACATTGAGCCCGAAGTTTCGGGTGCTTTTCAGAAGCCATACAATGCCAGCAGTAAATAATTTGCGATAGAATTCGTTAAAAATACTTTTGTTTTAATGTCTGACAAATGTTACAATATGTAAATAAATTAATAAAACTGTAAAAAGTAATAATAAGTTATACGCATTACCGTATAATTCCAACAACATCATACTCCTTTCGGAACTACACATTTGCATCAACTGACATTAATTGCAGTGCTAATCACAGCTCACCTAATTAAATCTCAATATCAATCTCAGTACTCTTCCATAGACACCCATAAGAATAAATAATGTAGGTAACATAAAAAATTGCTACAAAATTAAATACACTGTAAATAAAAACATTATTCGCAAAAACATGAACAGAATCCATAATATCGTACATAAGATTGAAGTCATCATTACTCTCCCAGAGCCACTTAATAGCACCCATACTTTACCAGAAAATAACAAAAGAATGGATTCTATAAACGCAAAAAAAACTTGTTCCATCGTTATCAATCACTTGAAAAAAATCCACCCGTCACCTCTTCCACCTTGGACCAATTTAACGCCCGAAGAGAAGAGAAACTGTTCAATTCAGAGAACACATGTGCTTGTCAAACTGAATATGATGGATGATCCTGTCCACCATTAAACCCCCCTCGGGCCTCTCTCCTTCTCCAGATAGATGCGAATGCGGCCGGCACTTCCTGGCTGAGAAAATTGACTACGTGTCAAGTGTATTTTTTTTTTGGAAATGATCCGCAATTTTTGGTACAATAGATTTTGAGTAGGTATTGGAATACTTCGGGTCAGCCAGGGTGCGAAAAAAAATTTTTTTTTTTCTCCTACTTTGGCAAATATTGTATGAATGCCAGTGTCAAGTAAATTGATAAATCAAGTTAGAATTAATTATGAATGCAATAAGTTGCAGTGTTTTCGTAATTTAGTCATAGTCAAGGTCAGTCAATAGTCAAATCAGTCAGTCATAGTCTTACCCCAGTAAAATAGTGGAGACTTTACTAGAGGCTTCTATGGAGTTTTGGAATCAACGTTGAAAAGCACAATTCACGGTATTATACCACTTTCCCGAACTCGTGCACGTTGCCGAAGATGTTATGTTTAAAAATCCACCGTTTTTACACATAATAACTACATTTTACACTAATTTTAGAAAATGATACAATGCCCCGATGTGTCTTTTTCAGCGTTGGCGCCAAAACTCGGTGCGAAAATTAATGGGTATCAAACATGTTTTTTTTTTAATTTTTTAATCATTTATTTTATTAACTAAACGCTTACACACACCTCACGCATAACTAACTTTACAACTTTACAGACGGCCACATTATTAGTATACGAGTATACAGTAACGGTCTGAAATGAATGCGATTTCCAAATAAATAGAACAGAAAAATCTACTTGTTTGTAGATATTCTCAGGAAGAATCAAAAAGATGAAGATTTTACGGAACAAAAACTTTGAATGAGATTGTATTGGCCACATCCCAAGTTCTGAACCAACGATGTCTCTTTTACGACCGAAATGGCATCTAGAACTGATGTAGGTAGTGGATGGAACGAATATGAAGGATCTTTGCTTAGTTTGGACTGATTGAAGATAGTTTGTTGAACACTAGATAGTGTTTCTGTTATTTCTGAAGTAGGCTGAATAACCAACGGGTCAAGTGTAGAAATAATATATACATCAAATAACCGTCATTCATTCTTTCATTATTATGAATTTATATTTTTTAAATTCTCTATAAATTATTGAAATCATTTATTTCATTAAATCCTCTTAAATGCCTACTGTTAAGAGCATGATGGAGTTATTGGCCACGACCAGTGATTGGCCACCTTAAGAAAAACAGTTTCAAACGAAAACTTTGAATTATGATAGCTTGATGATATTTCGCTAGATGCTAATAATACTGCCTACCCCTTCGGGGATATAGGTGTGAGTTTATGTTATGTTATGTTATGCTAATACTATTTTATTTCCATTCCCACTTCAATTTTATTTACCCTGTTTTACCCAGCACTACTTCACAGTAAGTATAAAGCAATAACCTGTTATTTATCTATGAAATGATAGGCGGGTCTATAAAATAATTTGCTCTGGAACTTCGTGGATCTCGTCACAGCCGATCCTCGCGGTAACGAACTTGGAAATTTATTCATAGCTTCCTTCGTTCTTGTAAATACAACGCGGGAACACAATCGGAATTTCGTTTTGATTTTATAACTAATCTGCGGACGTGTCGTAGCTGCAAAATGAGTTTTCGATTACTACCTAGACTAATTTTGACGTCAAATCTTATCTTACTATAAATACGAAAGTTTGACTTTATAGAGGGTTGCTGGAAGAATTTTGTATGAATTTTGGTACAGGAATGAACTGCTATGGTTTGTGGAAACTAGATCAATATAGGTATCACTTGAAAGGATTTAGATGTAGCCGAAGACATACAAAATAACTTAGAACAGTCTTTATTATAGAAAAAAAATCTATTTAAATGCTCGCTCCACCCCCTCTCTGGGATTCGAGTGGACCATCTTTAAACCGTAGATGACTCGGGGTCAACGGGGCTGCAAAAGAAATGCTTTTTGGACCCAGACCCGATACGGATCGGACAGACGAATCTGACATAACCACCACCGATGTCCGACCGGGTGGTATCTGCGAGGATTTCGACACAAAAAAGAGCGACTCCTGCTATGTGTAGTACTTTTTTTATACCACTTATACACAGCCCACCTGATGGGAAGCGGTCACCGTATCCTATGGACGTGTGCAACACCAGGGGCGTCACACTCGCGCTGCCGACCCTATTGCAAGACTACTATTGCTAACGTGGCTTCTGGTTTCGCAGCGGTGTGTTATCAGCATTAAGGTTCATTTTTGTTACCCAGCAATGATTATCTTATATTATACTGGCTGTTGCCCGCGGCTCCGCCCGCGTGGATGTCGGTTATCGTGTGGATGTCGATTATCGCGACCAAACATAGCCTATGTTCATTCTCGAGGTCTAATCTACTCCTATACCAAATTTCATCAAAATCGGTTCAGCGGTTCAGGTGTGAAAGCGTAACAGACAGAGTTACTTTCGCATTTATAATATTAGTATGGATTCTGTGGTTATATCAACAAGAATCTTAATAATCACATCGATGAAACCCCGTGCACCCAACACGCTCTGACGTGTCTGCGGCCAACTTATCGCAGCCAGAAACACACTGAATTATGAATGAGGAATATCGCCATTTTGTTACTTTTTTCTTCTGAAGCTAAAATGTCCGTAATTATTCAAAAAGATGAATGCTGTATAAGATAATTTCGGTCACGTTGCTGTTATCTGGTTGACAAATTGCCGGTGAACGGAGCATTGTTCAAGTATCTTAATAATACTATCTTAGGTTTAAAGGTCATAAAATAATTTAAACTGACCCCTGGATCTTATGACTGTGGGTCATTTACGAGGTTTTTTTAATCGACTTCAAAAGTAGGTTCGTTGTTAGATCTGTATGTTTTGCCGCGATTATCTCGTGTTTTGTTTAACTGATTTTACATCTGGTAGGTACTGATTTTACAGGTAAAGTGTTCTTTTTGCATTCTGGAGAAAGACGGTGAAGCATATCGACGCTGGAAAGGCAACCTTGCTTATGCGCCATTTAGTAACTATACTGGAGAGTGATTCAAAGTTTGAAAATTTCGAAAAAAAAAAATCTTAAATATTATGATTTTTACCAGAATGGCCTGAAAATTCGCATGACCATCTAGAAAAGGATTTATCACAGATTCACTATAATATATTATTTAAAAAACGTCTGGGGACAAAATTAGGTGTCGCTTAAGCAATAAATGTCCGGACCTCAGGCAAGGCTAATTTTCTTATAGGCAGTGGTCCAGCTGATAAAGTTGCTGCACTTATTGCTTATGGACCAAAAGTATGTAATTAATAACACAGCAAAATGTCTCAACTCATCAGTCATTCGAAAAAAACGACGGCATAATTCAGTGATATGCATCATACAAAAACGTTTCTCGTACTGTTTAGCGTTCAGTAATAATTTTATAGAGCTTACCCTTATTCATTCAACGAATTATAACTCCCACTTACACATCTAACACATCCCCATTACGGAAATCATAACGAAGTGCTTACAAAAATACCGATGTTAAGTCGTCCGAAATAAAAAGGTTTTTAAACAACCCTTTAATAAATAATGTTTACATACACACATATGTCGCAAAACAATGTAAGCACATTACCATTGTTTTCGATCACCGGCCCGGCCATATTAAAACCGGTCCGGTTGAAATATCTGACGCGTTTCCGTGTCCGGTTGGTTATTATCGCGGACATTACAATCAAGGCTTTTGTTGCTTGATCAAGGACGGTGGAATGCAATTGCATTATGTTGTTTAAACTATTTTGATTATGTAAGTGGGTATATTTATTTTCATTGTCAGAGAGAAATGACGGATTAATGTGATTTTACATCATCGACGATCTTTTTTACGGTAGCACTGCTTACCACAGGCAGGGAATTCATCCTCATACGTTGCATCCGCCAATAAATTTTTTCTAAAAAAAATTTAAGAAGTGAAATTTGCCGAAAAATATTTTGTCAAATTGTAATATTCTCTGCATAAATTCATGTAAGTACTTTTTCCTTATTTCTTTTTAGCTTAAGTGTTAAGTTTGCCATTACGTATAATTGCTATTTCCTGGTCTCGATTCTCTTATGTGAAACCTAAACTAAAGCAGTACTTATAGGTCTAGGAACACAAAGAAGGCACTAAAATTCTCAACTCTCAATAATATCAGTTTGCTGCCTGCAGTCGCTATAATTTACAAAAACAGAACCAAGTTCAACCAAGTTACATCACAGTCGGTACTTAAAATGAGATTGCATTACATATTTATAAGCCACAACATTTTAATATCAAAAGCTTGTGAATAAAACCATACATATTCTTTGTGCCTTCAAGACGAGGCTTTTGGAGGAAATTGCTACCTGCTTTTTAAAAGAATCAGTAAATTATATACCACGAGTTTACTTGGCATCTTATAAAATATCTTTTTTTATTTTTCGCAATTTTTGTCTGACCAAAGAATTAGACTAGGCTAGAAAACCACTTGGACGGATCTTTTAAAATATCTAGTAATTTTAGTCCTTATTTACATACTTCTTCAATGATTTTTTTAATAACGATTTTTGATCGGCAAAAGAAAACATTCAGGACGGGACCCGAACCCATGACCAGTCACAGTCCAAGGGGTAATAAGAGTGCCCCGTGCCTTCATCTGCTTATTGCCTTAATGTCCTAATATTAGGTACCATCTACAATTATTTATATTCAAATTATAGAGCGTTTTTCTTATCGCCAAATACGATTACTTCAAGGGATGCCTATAAAACTATGTTTATGTTTTACTACAAAAAACACATAAAATCATCGCAAGTGCAATTCTATCATTTATTAGTTGACTCGCAATATACGAGTAGCAACGCAAAAAATAATTTCATATTCTAATTGACGTTCTAACCATTGTTTCGGAAACTTTTTCATAACAGCTTTTATTTCACAAATTGTTGTGTACCTACCTACTATACTGACATGTTATTAGAAAAAGTTGTGTTCTTATTTGAAATTCTATGGTTTCGCGTTTTTATGGACAGGTAAAACCGGTCATGGGCATGAACATAAGAACCTACGGAGAGAACGCGCGGCAGAAGACACTTAAGTCACAAAAACGGCGGCGGCTAACCATGTGTGAGTGTATTTTGGGATGTAATGTTTTACCTAAATGTGATTGAAATGTGATTCATAAATATTTTTCCTGCTATGATTAAGATTTTTATACCTGTTCACTACACACGCACGCTGTATTTTTTTTCGTTTGTTAAACTGACTGAAGCGCATGACGTTTGCCGAGTAGTGTTTGACTAGCATGTAAGTGTGTGCGTGCCCACTTGTAGTGTCGTCAGTTGTATTCTTCAACTCGTTCCATCCATATATTTTATACGTTCATGATCATGAGAATATAATTATATTGCTTTTACAAAGCTGAATATTGCAAACAGGGGTATTCAACACAAAGTATTCCAACGTTACTAAATTTCAGCCTCCATGGCCACTGCACTCTCTTCTGAAGTATTTCATCTGAGGGCCCGATAAAGTGATTAAAAATCATTCACTAACCATATTAGCGGCTGCCAAGCTACAGTAATTAGCACGGAGAGAATCTAATATATGCCTGAATAATCAACTAGGCTTACGGCAGAGAAACTCACAGTAAAATGTTTAAAATATGCAAAATGATTAAGAATTGAAAGTATTAAAAACGAATTTGGTACTTCGTGCGCTAACGATAATGACTGGGAAATGTTCTTTTAAAAATTTTCCCACCGTCAGTCGGAAGAAATTATTCTCGTTTTAGGCCTACCCATTAGGTACGGTTGGGCACTAAAAGAGTTAATTTTTTCCGACGAAAATTCGGAGAAAAATATAGGTAGGTACCTATTTTTAATAGTCGTATTCTGTTTTAGTGACTTGATCATCGTTTATGTGAAAAATGAATACCTATAAGTAGTTTTGTTTTTTTGCTACAACTCTTTTTTCAGAATATTGTTAACCTACATTTCTATTATTCGCTCTTATCATTTGTAAACTAAATTGTCGGTAGAGTCGGTTTCCTCAGATAATGTAATAGCCAGGATTCGAACCCAGGATCTCTCGATTTGTTTAGTAAGGTAATTTACAGGATGTATAGTTGTTAGATGATAGAAATAACCTTATTTAACATAAATAGACCAGGGGCCTTACCAAAACCTCTTAAAGCAGTATTATTTCAATATTACTTAACTTTCATAGTGTGAATCGGTGTATGGAAATTTGCCTGATTTGTTGATTTAGCACATCACAAAAAAAAAAAAATTAAATTTGTTAGCACAATCAACAAATCAGGCAAATTTCCATACATTATTGCAAAACTAAGAAATTACGGGCATGTAGATATGGGTTAAATAAGTGCCACGGAGATGAAGTATACCATAGGCGAAGTCGCGCGGGACAGCTAATCTACACTAATATTATAAAGAGGATAGATTTGTTTTTTTGTTTGTTTGTTTGTAACGAATAGGCTCCGAAACTACTGGACCGATTTTAATAATTCTTTCACCTATAGAAAGCTACAATATCTGGGAGTAACATAGGCTATAATTTGTTTTCAAAAAATTAAGGAATTCGAAATCCACGCGGGCGGAGCCGCGGGCAACAGCTAGTTATATCCTACACCAGTATTAAGCCAAACTAATTTATTCGTAATAAAATATCAAATAATTCCAGGGTACACCCAAACACATAATCAGTAGCTTTATTTACTCGAACACGCTTAATTCATTCATTACTCGTCAACTAATTATAGACTTTATGCCATATGCATGATAGAGACTATAATCATGGAATTTGATGCGTGTTGTTAATGATCGTATTTGTTTTTGTCACCAAAGCCTTAGGGTACGTATCCACTGAGCTTATCGTTTGTCTCATCTCTTTATTTCGATAGTAGATGTTTATGATCAGCTTAAATCTTGGCTTGTATAGATAGTAATACTTTTGATAGGCAATGTTTAAATATCTCTAAGAAATTTTGTCTCTATGATAAAAATATTGTTCGGTGAGCTTTGGAATCGAGATCAGGAGAATTTTGAAAAATTGTGGTGTATGTGTGCGTAGTTAACTACTTCTTTGTAATCAGATTACTAACTACGATTCAAAGTAGTTAACTACTTTTAGTTAAGATTACATTTAGTTAAAACTTGCGAATTAAAAGTATTAATTTAGTTATAAATACATTTAGTTATAACCTAAATGTAGTTTTAACAATTACTCGTCACCGTGGCCTATGGACGCCAGGGCCATCACACTCACACCGACCATGTAAAAACCTGCTAATTGATTATTTGAAGAATTGAAGAACTCCAAATCGTAGACGCATAATTTGAATACAATTTTCAGCTATCCGGGATTTTTACGATTTAAATTCTTTTTAGAACCCTTCAGGGTAGGCAGCGCGTGTGTGACACCCCTGGTGCTGCACTCGTCCATAGGCCACGGTGACCGCTTCCCATCAGGTGGGCCGTGTGCTTGTCTGCCACCTACGTAGTATAAAAAAAAGAATTGTTGCAACGTGTTTAATGAATGCACGTTGCAATAATTAGAACAACAATATTCAACTGAGCAGAGACAAATCGCAGGATAAGTTACCATCATTTATCGTACTAATCATGGTTGCCATTAACAATTTTATTTCAGGCAAACGGTTTGCCACAAACTTTACGTTTAATCAGACATTTATGCCCTTCGTTAAATCGATACAACGTGTCGTTATAACGCCTATAATTTAGGCCTTGTTTTTGTTTCGATGAATTACCAATTAGTCTTTGATTGAAAATAATTGTTTGTCATGAATAAATGGCTATGTTGTTTCGATGCCATACATACTTGTATAATATACATAATACTTGTGTATATTTGATTAACGAAGTGGGTATAACGTGTCAATAGTTCGATTCGAAGGCATAATAAAATAACAAGTATGTTTGATGTGAGTTCGAAATGAGATTGGTACTGAATTTTGGACATGTATGAATTTTGTTACATTTATATGCAAAAAATTAGATTATTTGCATATACATATTTTAGAAATAGCGTAGTTTTTTCATAAAAATTGATTCATTTTCAGTCTCCTTTCTACTATTTTCTCTTATTGTGAAAATCTGTTCAAAAGATTATTTTTAGTGTATATTCTCAATAATACAACATTATTATGTTTTTCAGACCTTAAGGAATCGCGCGGTTTTATAATTACCGATTAATCGCTCGTCGGCCATTGTCGGGTTAAATGGGTTATTAAAAATTATCATTCGTGATGAGCCTTACCTAATAGAACTGTTTTATTATTATTTTATTAAAATGAGAGTGGTTCCCTTCAAACATGCAATCGCTGACATTGTGAAAATTATGATTTTTGTGTCAGGGTTTCATTGTAATATATACAATCAATAACTACGACATTTAAATAAAGATAAAATACACTTTATTGTACATCATAATTCTATGTATAGTAAGTTATTGATTATAATTTGATATTTTACACTATATAGTATTGTATAGTGCACGGCATCTAACTTGGCAAGATTTTGGAGTAGTGCAGGCCCCACTACGCCAAAACCTGTTGGTAAGTGATGATGTGGCCGACGGTGGAGCACTCCAAGATAAACCTAATCTAGAAATGTAATTATGGTTAAAGTCATTATCAAAACACCATTTAAATACATTAAACAACATACATTTTCGAAAATTAACACTGATACAACTGTCACATGAGCACCAATCGAAACTGACAATTGAGACGTTAACTCTCTCAGTGTTCACAAAATAATACTACCCGTAAAAGTCGTAAGTTTGAAATTCAATTCCATTTTTAAATAATAAAGTCGTCGGGGAGTGTTCGGCTCCGATTCTGTCATCTAGAACGGGATGAGTCGCCACACTAAGAGATTTATTTCACACATTCTCTACCACATGCCACGCAAATAAGGCAGTAGACACAGTTACAGCGAAACTAGCTGCTGTAATATTCAATGCAAGTTTTCTTCACACATAATTGCATTTATTTGGTCGGGGTGGGTACCCCCTCCCTCTTTTCTGGACAGGTTTGGGACACCGTGGTTTCACAAACCCCCAAGGGGGCCATCTGAAACCGTAGATGACCCAGGGTCAATCGGGGTACGAGGGAAATGCCTTATGTGCCACCTTTAATTGGTAGGAGTCCGAGATAACCTGCCCTAGCTGATGTTGGGCATATACCTAAAAGTAATTATTGCAAAAATAGAAAAAATATCTATTGCCTCCTCTTTAATCATTGTATCTCCTATCATTGCTACCTTCTCTCTTTGTGACCAAATATACCAATTTACAGCTATACGTCCATTTGTCCTAAATTGTAAGTACTACTTAAGTTAGACTTCCAAGAAATATTTGGGGTGTAAAATCAAACAACGTGATACTCTCAAAGAGGGATCACAACGTAAAGCTGCGATTAATGCCAAGGCTTTAGTGTACGACACGGTACCAAAGGTATTTCGTTATCCAGAGTATGTACATAAGTGAGGGTACTAAGGGAGGAATATATTCAACGTTTGGCTTTCGCGGTATCAATAGCAAATACGTTTCAAGTTCGACATAGAATCTGTTGGAACATCTCGAGAATACTTCCGAAGCCGAAGTTGCAGCCTTACAGATTTAACAATAGTATGGCATAGTAGATGCCATTTGATTGTTTTGCAATTAATGAAAACAAAATATACCTACCTACAGATTATACGTTTGTCAATCAAAACGAAATAAATATTCAATGTAGTTACAATTTTTTGCATGGACATGGCAATGGGCATGGAAATGGAGATTGTATCATGTACATATTTGGAGCACGCACATCGTGCAAATCGTAAAATTTTGCATGACTTAGGCACAATATCTGCACGAAATAAGCTCAGCCCCCGTAGACAAACTGTCAAAAGTCTAAATCGCTAACGATCGCTGAAGAAACGAATAGATTAGGTGGACCAATCACATCCAATTCGCGCGCCGTGGTGGAATCACGAGCTGAAATGTCGGGCCGACCTAATCGTTTCTATTCCTTAGCGATTTAGACTTTTTCCACTTGTCTACGGGTCCAGCACCTACTGTTTGCACAACTGGGTACCCATATACACGCACAACGTGGCGCAGACGGTGATTAAGGTTGTGTTTTGAACGATTCCAAACCTTTGAAATATTATTATCAACCTCGCTCAGTTTAGCTTGCACTGTGCCTAGCCTTAAGTGGACAGAAGTAAGTGGATCTCTGGCCTCACTTGATAAGTTATGTTCACCGCCTTTCTGCTTCGCTTTTGTTACTCATACTTTATTTAAGGGCTTGCGCAGACGAGAAATTTTTGTCTGTGGACTTTTCTGTCCTCTAAAATTAGATCGCTTACAATTTGAACGTTTCGTACACGGTATAGGTACTTTTAATCCTTCGTTTGCGTTACTTAATACAATTGGCACATTGATAAATTGTATTATAATAGAAAAATTATACCTTAGAAATAACCAGACCTGCCTTGGTACACAGAGTTTTACAAAGAAATATTGGCCAAAGGACGGGACTAGATCCTGTGATCTTGGATTGGACTTAACAGTCGATCGCTCTACCGCTGCACCACTCGGGTCGTCATATGGTATGACACACAGTATATTTCTTCACAAGTGGGATTACTTTAACTCCGTGACCATTTCAAACATTTTACATACAAATTACGCCTTTTTCCCATTGAGGTATGCAGAGACAACATCTTTCACACTTGCTACGATCTTGGCATAATCCTTTCGCTTCATCAACTTTCATAATTGTTTTCATACACGTGCGCCGGTTGCGGGTACTCTTAACCTGACCTTTCTCCAAAACGTCCTGGATCTGATTAGAATATGAGACATTTTAACTCACAATTCTAAAGTAGGTATACCACTTAAAAGTAAACAGAAATGTTAGTACAATGAATGGTGTATGCAACATAGTGGTGGTGTATCGCAACATTTACAATGTCGTATTTGGTGCCTTATTGCGTTCGTAATGCTTGTTAGGCATTGCCTTTTGACTGTGTGGTGTGAGTCTCAAGCAAAAGTGTGTACAGATATCACCCTTTTTTATCATGCGGAAATCCCCATTGATACCAGGTCATCAGGGGTGGTTATGTCGGGATCAACCCGACTAAAACCGCTCGCCGTCTCGGGTCTTAATTACCGAGGTGTAAGGTTACCCAATAGGCTTATCCCTCGCACCCTAGCTGACCCCGGGCCATCTACAGTTTTAGTAAGTTGGGGTGTAAGGTGACAGGCGGCCGTCCTGTCACCCAACCGTCGGTACACAGACAATCAGCTCGCCCCCCACTCGATCCCCACTGTGCCCTCTGCTAGTCAGAGGGACACGTGGAGAGCCTCGGAGCAGCCCTCTAGAGGGCAACTTCCAAATCGGCCGGATTGGCCGCAGGCAGTAGCGTCTCCCGTGGTGAGTGTACAGATAATCACCCTCATACCGTGCAAACAATTTCATCAAGAACTAAGCGGTTCGGTGCCTCTTTTCTTTGCCGCGCCATATAGACCTGGAATTTTTAACCAGCTCACGTGTTTCCTTCCTCCTACAATCCCGGGTCCCTTAAGCGGGGCGTGAAAAAGAACTTGATGAGGCCGTCAAGTTGAGGGCCACCATTGTGACACTGTCGGATTATGTAATGAAGACCCCCTTCCTGAGATTTACCTTTTACTTTACTTTTACCTTACCTTCCTGAACCTTTAGCATACCATCAGGCGAGGTGAAGTAATATTGACTTGATCGATAAAAAAAAATATTGTATTAAAAAAAAATAACAGTTGGTACAAAGTATGTATGTACCTACCTACTAATCTGAAATTAATTTTGCATTGATGGTAATTATTTTTTTGTACTTTTGCATAGTACCTACCTACCTACTCACTTTAATTGACTTATGTTCAGTCGTACCTCACGTCGTATCGTCAAGTCGAGTTTTGTTCTAGAATACGGGCCTAAGAATCGCTACCGCCTATGTCTTAAAATCGTTGTAGTATATCCCGAGGCAGCAATAGGACACAATGCTGGTTCGCATCGTATTTTCCTGCATTTGTTACCCTCGACAATTGTCGCTACAAGAACCGATCGATCGACTTTAATATTAGCAAATTGCGTTCTCTGCTTAGTGGAGTGTTGTAATATTAAGTGTACTTCGTGAAACTATTTGAATATGCCGTGCTGAACGGGCTTATTGTGCTATGGTCCGTTGAGCTGGAATGAAGTCTGGAGCTAGTCATCATGTTTCACAATTCGGAATTTGAAAACGTGATAAGTGTTCGTGAACAGCTGAACTCGAAGATGGCCAGCTGACTCGGCAAGGACCGTCCCAGGGACGTTTGTTATCTGTAATTTGAAGTGAAGGCTACATCTCAGAATTACTCGCAACCGTCAAGTATATAGATCATAGATTTTCTTTTGGTTTATGATTCGCAAATGGGTAGCGTCTGATCAAGCTTGTTTTGGTCTTTTCAACACAGCAGTCGGGTTTTTTTTTTTTTACGTTTTTTAGTTACGATCCGTTTTAATTCTTTTCATTTTGATACCCTACTCGATAAAAGTTAATTTTTTTTGACAGCATAAATTTTAGCACCAGAAATCTATACGCGATGCATAACTTTTATTTGAGACCTCATTCATTGAAATCTATCCAGTCGTTAGTCCTATAGAGGGGAATAAAGAAAACTACATACATACATACCTACATACGAACATACAAACGCACGTAACACATTACCCTCGCTGGCGCATTCGGGTACAAATAGTAAAATAAGTCAAAGTAATGTGACACTAGACAAACCGAAAAAGTAACTCTCCACTGATTTTCCTTGCCCTTACTAAGTCGTGGAAAAATTAGAAGAAAAACCACTAGGCTGCAACTTGAATGCTTTTGTTACAATTGGGATTAACGCTGTAAAAATAATAATGGCTTACTTCAGGAACCACAACACTGAGTAAGGCAATATGGAAGTTTAAGTCCCTATAGTTGACGAGCTGCATGGTGTGAAAATAACTCGGCCAATATAAAAATATCGCAAGTACTTTAACAGTTTGACGCTGTCCGCGTGGAAGGAAATCGTAATTCAGAGCATAAATTCACCAACGCGACAACGTGGCGATTTGGCTGGGAATGGACTAGACATCCAGTCCACGAAGTAAGCGATTTTATATCAACGAACTAAAAAAATACTCACATTTTTTCTTTCCATCTTTTCACTCGTTAGTGCTAGAATTCTCTCTTACTTCGAAAAGTACTAATTAGGTAGTGAAAGAAAATCTTTATTTCGTTCGAAGTTTAAGAAAATTAAGTTCTCCGTTTCCATTTCTCAATATAGTTTAAATTAATTAACAGTACAGCTATATAAACTACATAGACTGCCTTATTCGCGCAACGATAGTAAGTTCAACTGTAGATGCTTGATATTGATTTCTATATTCTATGATTGATTGATAACAATTTGATATTATGCACACCTCATGATATCCCATGCGGTTTCAGAAAAATTGACATACCCACTTCAAAAGCATAATACTTATACCTCTTACCGATTGCCCTTGCGGTCTTCTATCTGTTGGTATAGTATAGAGATCGTTTTGAATTAACCATGCTTTGAATTCGCTCGTTTTGAGGCCTTCATCTAAATCTTCACATTTTATTGGTAAAATTTGAAGTTTGCAGATGCTTAGAATTTTAACGTTTTTAATGACTATACACAATTGAATCGAATGAATCGAATTTAAAATAATTCATTGAAACTATTAACTGCTTTTGCTACTGAAATTTTTGTGATGTAATTAGCTAAATATGATACGAAACATAAATACTATACCATAAAACTTCTCTTTTGTCATCCTGAAGTTAGTTACATAAAATATTAAAAAATAAAAAGTTTTGTGTTTTTGTAAAAATCGATTACATATTCTACGGAAACGATAATCGAAAATCGAAAGATTCATTTTCGATTATACCTACTATATGGGCTACGCTACTTAGAGCTGTCATCATCCTACATTAGACAAAGTAAAGTTGCGTCCAACGTTTCCTTTTTGGGTGTATCCCATCTGCCCCGGTGACTTGGCACGGTGCCGGGCCACATGGGAAAAAAAAGTTTAACTGGCCCGTTGATATGTTTACCGGGCCAGATGACACAAATCAAGTACCATCGTCCCCGGTATCAACGGGCCAGTTAAAACTTTTTTTTCCCATGTGGCCCGGCACCGGGCCAAGTCACCGGGGCAGATGGGATACACCCTCCTTTTTGGGGTCTGTAGTCCGCTTATTGTTTTTGATTGATATGGCGGCTTTTTCAAAAGTGACTGACATCTCAGAGGAAAGCCAGTGTTTCTTTCGTTGTTGAGCAGATCATCATCATCATCATCTCTGCCTATCGCTGCCCAATGCTGAACATAGGCCTCTCCAATAGATCTGAGTTAAGCAGATGCATCGAACTATTTGGTCTGTTTTAACGAAACATTCGCGAAAAGATATATCTATCTTTAACGTTCACTTTAAATTAGTGAATATTGAATTCACTAATTTAAAGTGAACGTTAAATATGAATCCGAATATTGTAAGAACCTTGGAGCTACTATAAAGATTGTAACCAATCACTTTAAACAAAAAAGTGACGTGACGGTTAGTGAATTCATATTTCGCGGTAACACCTCACCTTCAGATGCATCAAACATAACAAGTAGGTATACTTGTTTGCTAGCTCCAAAGTATTATTATCAGATCATTGCACCCTCTGAGTGCATGTAGACATAAGTATGCAGACAGTGTCCACAATAACAGAACTACACAATTTTAAATTCCTTTTAGCTTTAACATCTCTAGACTCGGAGTGAATTCCATTGCATTACGTGGGTACCGACATGAAGAAGCTTTTACCATTCGTAGGTATTTTTGACATCAAGTTCATGACTAAAGTGGTTTATATTGTAATGATTTCAAAGTGAATGTTGTGAATTTGAGACAGGTGAGATGTTTTTTTGTCTCAAAACTAGTTTTGTTGATGAATTGAATTTGATTGATGGTGATCTTATTGTTTCCTTATTTTATTTGCTTGTGACGCTAAAAAGAGTTTCAATTAACAAAACAGTCAAGATACCCTTTTAGAAATATTGATTTACTAGCTAATACCTGCGGCTCCGCCCGCGTGGATGCAGGTTTGCGCGTTTTTTTTACTTTATCTCCGGTTATACTCAACCGGTTATGAGGTCCACGCGGGCGGAGCCGCAGGTAGGTATTAGCTAGTAAATCATTATTTCTAAAAGGGTATCTTGACTGTTTCGTTAATTGAAACTCTTTTCAGCATCACAAGCAAATAAAATAAGGAAACAATAAGATCACCATCAATCAAATTCCATTCATCAACAAAACTAGTTTTATTTTTATGATCAAACATGCGTAAGATTTAAAAACGACTAAACGGTTTATGATGCGTTTTTGTATTAGAAAGGTCTTGGTTGGACTGAACATCTACCGTATGTTTGATTGTAATTGGTTAAGTAGAACCGGAGACATGACCATCCGCGCCGGAGGAGCCACGTCCACATCCATGCATGCAGATAGACATACGACAGAAAGACAAAAATTTACTGATTTAATTTTTAGCATTAGGTAGTAGGTATCGATCGCCAATCATCCCCCAATAGTTGTTTTCTAAATAATAATTCAATGTATAGAATTGACCTCTCTACAGTTTTAATCACAAGTATACGAGTATATATAGATATATATACTTAGATAAATGGAGATAACTCAAAAGCTAGATATAAACTCAAATAGCGGGCTATTACTGCCTACCCTGGCGAAAAAAATATATATGGTGTCCTTGTCGCTAAAAGCTTTTTTTCCAGACAACCTGATGTAGGTAAATCTCCTACTACAGACGTACTGTATAAGAAAATATTTCTTATAAACAAAATAATGCACGTCCTCATAAGACTACTCGTGAGCCGCGGCCTCTAATAAAACTGGAATCGTCTGGATTCAGTGTTTACACGTCTGACATCTGGACCTCGAAATCCGAACCAGTTATGATAATTCAGTGTTTAAACCTGTTTTAACTGGATTGACGAATTGTGTTTGGATTGAGGAGCAATGATTCGACGCTTCGAAAGTCAAAGGTGCTCGAGATAGCTTAACGACTTTGTCTCATTGAGGAACGGGTAAGACAGTCATCTCCAGCATTTATTAATAAACTAGGTCATGACTCAAAATAAATACAATACTAGTGCTCTTAGGACCCGAAGTAAGCATAGTTTAACTAGCTTGTGTTGTGATCTCTAGAATGCGGCCCGCGGTTACTAGGGTGACAGACAGCTTCACCTGTCATTCCCAAGCCTGCGCTCATGGAGCACAGAGGTCGTTCAGTGACTTCCAACACCTGAGTCGTCTGCGCCTGTTGTGAACTTGGTCCAAGGGACTTCTGAGGAATCTCTCCCGGACGTTTTCCGCCGGCTCCTCCTCGAGAATTATTCCTTGCTCGCAGAAGGAAGCGGCAGCCGCTCACGCGCTCGCGCTCCGCAGCATAGCTGCTGTGAGTAAGACTCTCAGTGGGAGGGTTCCCACTCCAAGGGCTGCAAAATCTGCGCCACCTGTCGTAGCAGTCTAATACACTATACCCCTACGCCACAGAGCCCGTCAAAATAGATCACATGCCTAAACATAATCGGATAAGATCAAATTACACATCCACGTAATGAAATACAGCAATATTGCCGTTCCGCCGTAGTGCCGTATCCGTTGCATCCTAGACTAATCAGGTAAAATAAAATAAATAAATAAAATAAATGTTTATTTCATTCTGGTAAGTTACATTAGATACATTTCGTAGAGTACAAAATCATTAGCTCCCGATCTACATCATTATATAAAGTTAGTTTATATGAATGTATCTTAACGTCTATTTTACATTTTATTTAGCTTTTATTGCACATTAGCAATTTAGTCAGATTTATATAATGAGATGTAGATCAACTTGACTAAACTGGGACCAGCCTGATCTAGGTTGATGTCAAACCTGTGTTTCAGACCTTCTCAGTTCTCATTTTACATTATCATAGTGCTAGTGTATGTTAATTTATATAATATCTATTAATAAAAATTAATCCAGACTAGATGCTATAAGCTTACAGTCAAAATTTTATTTTACAATCTCCAACAACTCTTCCGTGTCCTCGTAATCTAGTTTTTTTAGGTAATCCGTCACCAAAGCCTTACAGTCTCTATGATTTAAGTTACTGATGGTTAATTTCTTATTTAATTTATTGTACAAATAAGGTCCCAAAAATATATGAAATTTATTGACATAAGCATGTTGGAAGAGTGGAATGGGGCAAACCCGATTCCTCCGTCGTGCTAGCCCAGTCTGTTCAGGTGGCGTGAGTTTGGTATGCTGATATAATATAATACTTAATATAAATAATTGTCGTACTGAGAGTATATCGCATTCCGTATACAGTTGATGGGTGGGAAATCTGCGCGGCCGAAATGTGGCAACCTTAAGGAGGGCTCTTTGGGAGCGTTCAAGCGGGAGTAGGATTGAACCCGCGGCACCACCCCATGACGTTATGCAGTACGTGATAATGGATTGACACAAAGCCAAATATATCTGTTTTATTAGCTTGTAATTGGCTATAGTACGTAGGTTCTTAAAAATGTATATTAGTTTGCGTACTCTTGTACATAGCAAGCTTGTTTGTTTACGAAAATTTAGGTTTTTGTCAATCGTGACGCCGAGATATTTTATGTCATCAGTTTTGTCTAAAGTGGGACACAGACATGGTGCGTCAGCAGTTCTACACCTATGCGCGAGTAGGTTTAGGTTGTTCATTGTTTGATAATTGTTGCGCATTGTGAATAATACATATTTTGTCTTGTCTGCATTTAATGTGAGTAGGTTTTCATTAAGCCAATTTGTCACAAAATTAAAAGCACATTGGGCATGACTATACAAGTCTGAACGTGATTTTGCGGCGATTAACAGAGCTGTGTCATCAGCATATGATATTATCATACCGTTATGCAATGGGGTGGCGCAGAGGTCATTAATGTAAATCAAAAATAAGGTACTACCTAACACACTTCCCTGTGGGACGCCATAGTTACTGTTAGACATCACATTGCTAGTGCGATCCCCAATTTTTACCGATTGCTTGCGATTACTAAGATAGTCGACGAATAATTGGAGTTGAGTTCCTCGTATTCCGAGAAGTTCAAGCTTTCTTAGTAGAATAGTGCATGAAATACTATCAAAGGCCTTGGCAAGGTCAAGGAAGATACCCATGGTATGCATGCCCTTATCTAGATTGTTAGTGACATATTCTGTTAATTTCTGAACTGCCTGGGTGGTGGATCGTGCTGGCCTAAAGCCATACTGACAGTCCGATAGGAGATTATTTTTCTCTAGATAGTTTACTAATCTGCTATTAATAAGTTTCTCCAGAATCTTTGATAACCCTGTTAAGACAGAGATAGGCCTATAGTTATTAACACAAGTCTTATCACCAGATTTAAACACTGGTGTGACAATCGCTCTTTTCAGTTCATCCGGGAATATTCCTTGAGTTAAGCATAATTGGAATATATGGGTCAGAGGAGGTGCAAGAAGCAGCCTAAATGCTTTAAGTATTTATTTATTTATTTATTTATTTATTTATTTAATATTTGGAAAGCTTACAGGCTAATAAACAAGTTGGTAAACCTATAAATATAAACAAATTGCTATTAACAAGCTTCCACATTTAGTTAAACACAATCGGTGTTATTTAAATGACAGAGAAGTGAATCAATAACAGAATTCCAAAAAGAAGAAAAAACATTAACTAAAGGGTACTCCTCAAAAAGAAAACCTTAAATAATAAAAATAAAAAAAAATAAAAACAAAAACAAAAATGAAGAGAGAGCAATAAATTAGTTTTGTAAGGTGCGTACCAATTGATCGTTGTCCCTATTGCCGAAGTATGAATCGGCTATTAGCCGTCTAACAGTCGTTACACTGGTGCAAAACAAGTCAATGTTAAGGTGCCGTGGAAGTTTATTAAAACAAAATGGACCTCTAATAGAAAAGGTATTCCATCTGTAGTTAGAAGAAGCGCTAGGAACATTTAGTATTGGTCGTTGACGCAGACCCATTATGTTAGTACGTAATGACAAATTAGCCAGGAGCTGCGGACAGTCAATAAGACCATTTGCGATATTGAATAAATAAACTATATCACCAATATCGCGTCTCACTTCTAACGGTAAAAAGTGATATCTTTTACAGCGATGTTCGTAGTCAACAGAGTGTTGCCGCGCCCTATAATCAAGGCATCGAAGAAACTTTTTTTGGACGCCCTCAATACGAGACTTATAAATGTCATACTGAGGGTTCCACACCTGGGATGCGTATTCCAAATGGCTGCGCACGAAAGAACAGTATAAAATCTTAACGGGTTTCAAAGACTGGAAACAGGCCGTGGAGCGTAATATGAATCCCAGAGCTTTAGAGGCTTTTTTAACTATGGTATTAATGTGTTGATCGAACAAAAGCTTACTATCCATCAAAACCCCCAAATCTCTAATGCTATTCACGTTGCTAACTATCTCATTATTCAGCGTATATTTATAATGTATAAAAGATGTGCGACGAGAGAAGGTTACATGATAGCATTTAGCTACATTTAATTGAAGCTTGTTTCGAATACAATACCTCTCGAACCTACATAAGTCATCCTGCAACTCATGAGCGTCAGAAATGTTGCGCACGACTTTGTGAATCTTCATATCATCGGCATAAAGCAAGATGTAAGAATGACGGAAACACTGTCTGATATCCGCAATGAATAGAGTAAACAATAAAGGTCCAAGAATTGAACCCTGCGGAACGCCTGAAGGGACAGATCTCCAGCCGGAAGTGTAACCCTGAAGAACAACAGCCTGTGTTCTGTTCTCGATGTAAGAGGAAAACCATCGGTACAGGTCTCCGTGTATTCCAGCAAGTAGTAACTTGTCCAATAGTACGCGATGGTCAATACGGTCGAAACACTTACTATAGTCGGTATAAATTACGTCAGTCTGTCCCTGTGTCATGCCGTCTGTGATAAACTCATGAGATAGGAGTAGGTTAGAGGTAGTCGAGCGGTTTCTAACAAAGCCGTGCTGTTCGTCTCCAATACTGGACTTGAGGGCCGTGTACACATCGGTGTGAACAATACGTTCCAGTACTTTAGAAAACAGGCATATTTTAGATATCGGCCGATAGTTTTCAATATTAGCTTGATCACCCTTTTTAAAAACTGGGGTCACGAATGCAGACTTCCAGATCTGTGGAACCGTACCCTCCGTAACAGAACGCTTAAACAAATAACAAATTGGCTCAGCAAGACTATCAGCACAGCTGACTATAAATATTGGTGGTAATAGGTCAGGTCCACCAGATTTAGTGATGTCCAACGATTTCAGTAGCTTCAATATACGTGAATGATTTATGTCAACCGTGCCAATCGAAACCGCAGTATTGCCATATTTACCACGAGTAGTGCATTCGTCACCAGCCGTCGGTTCTGGTACTAAGTAGGTAGATTGAAAATAGCTGGCAAACATATTGCTAATATCTTCCCCTGTACTCACAGTGTCGCTGCGGTAGTACATTACCTTAGGAAACGTACCAGTACTTTGCTTGCTTTTAATATAGGTCCAAAATGATTTAGGATTGTTTATGATACAGGATTCGATATGTTCCATATATTTATCATAGCAGGATTTTTCCAAGTCTACAGCTCTACTGCGAAGTACAGAAAACGAATTATAATCAGCTATATTTTTGTATTTCTTATATTTTCTGTGAAATTTATGTTTTTCTTTAAGTACATTAATTAGCGCACGGGTGAACCAAGGTGGGTAATAAGATTTCTTTAAAGATTTAATAGGGATGTGTTTGTCTCGTAGCTTATACAGTACATCATAAAATTTAGTCACAGCGTCTTCTAAAGTAGTTATTATTAGGTATGTTGTCCGATCCCGTAGCACAAGTATCTTTTAATCCTGTAATGATTCTTATTATTTCCTGAGTGTCAGTATCCAGCAAAACGAAAGAATTTACTGGAGTGTTGGTAGGTCGGTATTTTGTATTATTGGAGCGATTGCATGATTTTAGTGAGTTTACGGCTAAGTTTTTACCAACGTTTATAAAGAACTCATTGATATGGTCGATGGTGTTGGGTGTGCTTACATCTGAATATAGCAGCTCGAGTGGTTGGTCAAGTGGTTTCGTTCTAATTGTATTTGTTTTTAAAAATTTCCAGATAAGCTTACTATTATTGCCAGCTTTTTGCAACTCCCTTCTCTCAAACTGATATTTCAGCTTTTTAAGAAGCTTGTTGCAAAAGTTTCTGTATCTTTTATAGGTAACAGCAAGTATTTCATTATCAGGCGTTAGTTTTAGCTTAAGATGCAAACTATCCCTATGCCTTATGCAGCGAACAAGCCCAGGTGTAATCCATGGTTTAATATTCTTATATTTCCTAGGTACTGTTTTTCTTTGTGTATTTTGTTGTATGACTGCTTGCAGAGAATGAATAAAGTAGTTCAGTGAAGTGTTTGGATTGTTAGAGTTAAAAACTGGGTCGAAATTAAGCTTACGTAGGTCATATTCGAGGTTAGACATATTCACTGTTGTTATGTTATGTGTGCATTTTTGCCTAGGTAAACACGTTTGCATCGCCAGTAAAATAGCTCTATGATCAGTTAGCCAGGAGTTAGTTACTAAGGTCTTGGTCGATAGTTTAGACTTTATAAGGATATGGTCCATGCATGAACCGGTTTGGAATGTCATGAAGGTATGAGTAGGTAATAGGCCGTGGGATGAACACATGTTAAGGTATCGGTGCGCATTTTGGTCTGCGTGCTCAGGAACGATATCTATGTTTATGTCCCCAATGATAATAATATTTTTGGTAGAGGATAGATGTTCTAGTGTCCTATTTAAAGCATCTAAAAAATGTCTATACTTTGTGAAGGAGGGCGATATATCGCAAGAATTGCTGTATCAGGTTGAAGTTTAACTATCAGGCAGTTGCTGCCATCTAATAGTGGTTCCTCAATGGAACAGATAAGATCCCGTTTAATATAGACTGCAAGACCATCATTCTGATTGATATAATTGGTTGAGGTATGTGACAAGTATCCTGGTAAGGCGGGCATATTATGAGCGTAATCTGGGAGCCAGCATTCTGTTAGTATAATTACATCACAGCTTATATTAATATCGTGCAATAATACTTCCAGTGCGTTCATATTTTGGTTAATGCTACGAATATTTTGTGTTAGTAAAGTTAACTTGTTACCAGACGATAGAATTTTCTTACAGTCCATAGCAAAACAGACATGTGTTTCAGACACGGAAAAATTATCTAGATCATCTAATAGCTGATTACATGTCATAATAGTAATAATAAACAAATAAAAATTACTACGAGTGTGCTAAAATAAAAAGGTTGTTGGTGACGCTCTTAGGCGCCTTCATAGTCAATAGAGTTAATATAACTAGCTTCGGCATATTTGCGTGCTGGGCAACTCTCATCACCTGTTTGATGGTCACATTTCCTTTTGAAACGTTTACACGTCGCGCATACTGGGGGTGTAGATTTCTTAGTACATTCCTTGTGGGAATGACCACTCTCTCCACAGTGATTGCAAGTGGGGGTACTCTCACGGCAAAACTTTGCTGCATGTCCGTACAGTTGACAATTAAAACACCTGGTCACAATGGTAAAGTCCCTTACAGGGCATGATGTCCAATTAATGAATATGCGGCCCTGGTTCACTAAAACCTTTCTGATGGTCGGGGGGACTTCAATAATATAATTACAGAAGGAAGGATTTTTCTTACCCGATTTATGGCTAATTTTGACTGACTCCGCAAAGGACTCCCGTGTATAGTTCGGCACCTTATCTGAGAGGTTCTGCTCATAGATACAATCTAGTAAATCTTTTTCGCTCAAGGATAGTGGGACACCAATAATTATGATCCTTGGTCTGCGCTTTGATGGTTCTTCAATTGTTAGGCCAGAGGAAGCTAATTTGTTGGAACCCCTCAGTTTGTCGATGTCCCCTTTATTTTCCGTGCTTATTAGTACACCTCCATTTCTTACCTTCTTTATGCCACGGACTTGCAGTTTGAAGGCTTCTGGTGAAATAATTTTTTGCACAAGTGCCTTGGTCTCGTCACTGGTCTTGGTTTTGTCATTGGGGTAGATAGCAATGGCACTCAGGTTTGCTGGACGGACTGGATTATCAGCTCCTTTTTTAACGATGTGCGCATAAGAGGTCAGTTCGGCTGGCTGCATTTTCGTCTCCACAGTCTGCTTAAGTTGTTCTATTGCCTTGGTGTGACCCTGTATGGCCTGAAGGTACTGTATTCTATCATGGGCCTGAAACATTTTCTGCTTAAGGGACTGGTACATGACTGCCATCTGGGATGTCCCATTTGATACCTTTCGACACAGATTGTTTACTCGGAGCTTTTGGTCCGAGTTCATTTTTCCTTCCCCAACTATTGCGCAGACTTCGTTTAGAACGTCATCTATGGTTCTCATCCACCTCTGGATTTCTTCCGTTGGAACTACTTCATTCGGCAAGTTATTTTCGAGACCAGTTGGTAAGTCTGCAGGTTTAGGAGGGTCCCGTTGCGTAGGCGTCGGCGGTGGACTTCGGTGCATCATTTGGCTACGGCTAAACGGGGAGTTTGCCATAGTGAATTAATGTAGATGACACACTTTGTTTGTGATTAGTTCATTTTTGCACAACAACAAAAATTGTCAACTCTGAACAAAGCATTTGCGGTCACGACACACTTTTTGATTTTACCTTATACTGCAGTTTAATTGTATTTTAGTAATTAATCGCAGCTATTTATTATTATATAATTAACAAAATGCACGTCTGCATAGCAGCGTTACGAATGACGGAAAAAAAGAGGTATTCCCGAAGAGAGTATAAAATAGTGTAAATAGTTTGAAATGATCCGCTGGCGTGGTATGTAGGTTTCTCGTTCCCGTTCCACATAGTATCTTGTGCGGTGGTAGTAATATGAGATCGGTCGTAAATCGGGGTTCACCCAGTCGAAAGTTCTGACAACATAAAAAAATACAATCGAATTGAGAACCTCCTACTTTTTTGAAGTTAGTTAAAAACACAAAGAACTATATCGTACTCTAACTCACTTGGGTTTCACGCGTAGTTGGGCACTAATAAGTTTATTGTCGCCACTCGACTGCACTTAATACGTGGTAAGGGTGCATATCAAATGAGTTGTGTACCCTTATCTTTGGTAAACATTCAGTAGGCAGGAACTTGTTAGCAGGAAAGGGTATGATGTACTTATATTGTCGTTGCTTTGTTCGAAGGGTGATAGGATCATTTCAGGCTTATGATCAAAGAATGATTTTACCTTAGAAGGGCTATTGGTTAGTGATGGTATTAAAATCCATTGCTGTATTATGTACCAGAGGAATTAATTGGGACCACGAGCAGTGCCGTAGAGGTAGTCGATTATAACTACTACTGGGATAGTCGGATATACAATTTTTTTATATATATTGGACATGTCAATTTGACTTCGTAAAGTCTCAGCAAAGAGGGTCGCCATTACATAAACGTACCATGTTAACAATGGTGGCACTCAGCTTGACGGCCTCACCAAAAGAGGATTGTCGTCACAGCACCGCGTGACACCCACAGGTCCAACTAGTGCTGCGACCACAATCCCCCCCTGCCCTGTATCTACAGACCCCTGAACGCAATCCAATCGAGATTGGATTACTATGCAGGGTTTTTCGCAATCGTGCACGGTGTTACCTATCCGGACGAATTTGTGCCATCAAATTTCTACCACCAGGGAAGTATACGGGTTAAGGCTCAACATGAACGCCTATGCTACGCCACAGTATTTGTGTCCAAAATAATTTATAAAATGTTTTTCTTTCTGTCTCTTATTTAGCTAGAGATTAACTAAATATAGACATACCAACTGAAGGCAAACATACGAAATACATCCTTTCTCTTGACGAATAATAAGATTACGTAGATTGCCAGGCATACTAATTGAGACCCTTGCCATACATTTACTTCATTAAGATCCCCTACAGGGATATACCGACAATTACTTTTACTGCCATCCCTCATAATTAGTTGACGAACCGGTTTCACAAATTTGCTTGTGAGGCTCATTTCTGTGACTTGGTTGACTAAATTAGTCTGACCATACATTAAAAAATATCGGTTTGGTTATAACGTACTTTTAGGTTAGTAAGATTTTAGTTTTGCGATAATTTTATGTAAATTTACACGGTCTTCTTGATTATCTGCCTCAGAGAGCACGTAAGCCGTCTGTCCCTGTTACCATACGAACATCTATAGCAGTCGTTAAGAGGAGTTGGAGTTCTAAAAAAATCGACAACTACTACTAGGAGAGACCACTCTAACCGGCTATGCACTTGCTGACCCCTGAATGAAATCCAACCGAGATTGGATTACTATGGAGGGTTTTTCGCAATAGTGCACGGTGGTATCCACCTGGTCGAATTTTCCCTTCTTGAAGAATTCCATGTTGTAGTCGCTTAAAACCACGGCAGGGAGGTCATTCTACAGTCTGAGCGTGCGCTGAATGAAGTGGCTTATATAGTTATATATATACGTAATCTGTAACAACGTGTAATCTAACAACGCATATTTGAATGTTTTTATCATGATAAAACTATGCTATAAGCTAGCTTCACACTATAAGTAAACTTGGTGGCGATACCGATCTCCACGCAGGCGAAACCGCGGGTGGAAGCTAGTAACTAATAGTATCGTTAAAACACATTTTGCTTTTCTTAAATAACAAAATAAAAAATGTACTGCCAATTTACTTTCATAGTTTATGTACTGAGCAATTTAGCTCCTAAATAATACCAAGATTATACTCTCCTATTTGGACGTAGACAGGCTCTATACGAGTGAAGTAGACATCTAAATTACTGAAATGTCTTATAGGATTAGTTTCAGACTTAATTATTGTATAAACTAAAATAGACTACGAGTTGACCATTCGACGAAAGCTGTTTGGAAGGCTGAAAATGTTTGAAATGAAAGAAGATTGACGTAACAGATATTAAGTATGAGGCGAGGGTGAATGAGTAACCCGGTAAATGTCGACGTAGGCGTACTTATGTTAACCAGGTCTAGGACGATTTATAAGAAAGCTAGGTCAAGAGTACCCGCAATCGGCGTGCATGGAAACAAATTAAGAAAGTTGAAGACTCAGCGAAAGGCGCATGCCAGGATCGTAACAAGTGAAAAGAATGTTGTCTTTACCTATCACAATGGGAAAAACGAGTAATCTGTATAATTACCTATATGGTAATTTTTTTTTCCAATTGTTGCTTATAATGCTTTAATGTCATGTTACTAAGTACTAATATTATAAAGAGGAGGCCTATTTTTTTAGTTTGTTTATTATCTGGGTATCTTCGAAACCACTGCACTTTTAAGAAAAAAAATTCACCATTTGAAAGTTATACTATCCCGATGGACGTTGGCTATATTATGTTTAGATTAATGACGATGGCTTGAGTCAAAAAGCCTCCTATTAACCGTAAGCAAAGCGAGGGCTAGTAACTGAATACAAATCCGGCAAACAATACCTACTGGTATTGCACAACTGTTTGTTTAACATTAATGATAACATTGTAAAAATATCCGTCTTACGCGAAAACACTGTCTAACGCAATATTGATCTCACGCGGTACAGACAAACATGTAGGTAGTTATTGTTATCTTGTAGACCCGGTTTTTTTCACAAATAATGTTGTTGTCAACTGTCAGACATTGTAGATTTATTTATATTAGATTTCCTATATATAGACGCATGTTACTATCACGTAAGAACGGCTGAACAGATCTGAATGATATTTAGCACAGACACAGACAATATTCTGGAATAGTACATACACGAGTGAAGACACGGGCAACAGGTAGTAGGTACGAGTATAAAATAAGACATCTTTTTTGTAAATAAGCAAACAGTCCTACCCACTCCTGCTTCAAGATATTTTGGTACTCGCTCTTTAAAGTCATATTTTCAATAAAGTTTGTGATCGAATTTTGAACAATGGGCGAATAGTAGTACCTACCCATCCTTACTATAAATCGATTAAAATTGCATAAGATTTCCTGATATCATACTTTTAACGATATGATTACTAGGAAACAAAGGTCAAACGAAAACATACCTAAAAATCGCGCCAGGGGGCCATATAAATTATCGGACGTTAACAAGATAAGCACGCGTTAAAAACAAAATGACGTGCGAAACAAAAGATAAGCGCGCTACACTATAACATTGACTTACGCATTCATTCATTTGACGTAAGGCATTAAAAAGACGTGCCTAGGTGTTGATGCTTTAGTATTCGTGGAATAATTCATACAATAAGATATGCGTATCTCTAGCCTAAATTATATGCTAAGTAAAGGAAATAAGGAGCTAGCTGAAAACATAGCACGGCAAAGAGTGAGCTTAGTATTGCCTTTCCTGCGATGTGACTAAAGCGACACGGTGGACATAGTGAGGTTTAGTGGGTGTGCCCTTTAGGGAAAGTCCCACATAGGTCTACAGGTTTTCCCCAAACTCGGAGGCATCATGCATAAGCACGCATTCCTCACTTAAAAAAAACGGCAAAGGATATTTTATGTGATGACTTTAAATAGACTAGTGTATCAGTAGTAGATTTTTCTTGGTTTCATGCATAATATGACCAAAATTGAATAAGTGGCACTACCAAGATAAAAATACTTATAATATAAGTAGAGCTCACTGGAGGGATTCTGTGTTGTCAGCGGAGCGACTGTTGTCAATATAGAAACTCTTTCAGAGCCTCCACCAATTACCCTACCCCTAATCTTTCCCCCTCCAGGGTCGGCAGCGCGAGTTTGACGCACCTGGTTTCACACACGTCCATATGCCACGGTGACCGCTTCCCATCAGGTGGGCTGTGTACTTATCTGCCATCAAAGTGGTATAAAAAACGTATATCAGTTAGGTATCAGTCATGATAACTAGGTACATATTACTAGAAACGAGATGTGTGAATTTGGACCTTAGGGATGATTTAAGGTTTTGCTTGACTATAATGTTTCTCGCTATGACGTAATTTAAGCCGGGATTGTTCATATTTTGAATATAAGATCCCGGTACCGCCTCCACGTATACAAAATACTATGCCACCGCGAGTAATTCCGTTCTGATTAAGGAGCGGAAACCACAACCACAAAATGGAAAACTTTCAATGCGATATTATGTGAAACTGTTTCACTGCCTATTTTGATTATAGATAACTAAACTATGAAGTACGTACTGATTGGGTATGCAAATGGGGCTACATTGATGCGCTGGCAGGGTACGCTACATACTTTGATGGTGGCTGTGACCATGGTACAGCTTTACAAATAGTGAACTCTCTAGTATCATATCCACTGGGTCCTAACACTGGCGCAGTTGGAAACCTAGCGAGGATGCGGTCAAAGTCACCGAGTTTTCTGGATTAGGTAAATGCAAAAACACTACCATTGAAATGAAAAAAAAAAGGTAAGATTTAAAAAAAGATTAAAGACAAATTAAAAAAAAAAACAAGTGACGTCGCGCAAAAACAGCCGTACCGACAACTTTAATAGTCAAGCCGCCTATCTTACTCGTAGTTAAGAGCCTATTTCATTTTAATTGCCACCAAGACGCCATGAACACAACTTACCTTTATATATTAACACGAGGTAGATGTTAATTATTAATTCGCGTCTTCCGAAATATACGAGACCGCGGTACATTTTCACTCTCACTGGTATATTACAAAGGTTTGTGGTATTCAACCTAACCGAATTTTGTGTTATATGCCTACACCTCCAAGCCCTCGGTAGCTGCTTTGATTAAATTTTGATAGGTAATGGATTTTTAAGAAGGCCGTATTTTAGTACGAATAAAATAATTTATATAAAAGGCAGATTTAGAAATTTATTTGTTTAGAAGGTAGGATGGTAAACTATGGACAAACATTATTACTCGTAGATAAATTTTATGATTTTAATTTTTTTTATAATGTGGCATTAAAATACATAGGACATTCCTAATTTTCACTAAGTATTATAATAACCAACCCGTATTTTTAAACAGTTTTATTTAACTTGACCTGTTTGTTTGGATCAAATCTACTAATTGAAATATGAACCCCTTTCAGGATGTCGGATTGGTCTGATATTTGGCAGAAGTCGTTAGTTCTGATGACAATAGGTACAATTTAAAACTGTTTAACTTAGAAAATAGGTACCTAGTCATTTCAGTAATTCGATGATTTTTCATACAGCTTTTTCTGGATCATCGGGAAACCGCGGGCGACAGCTAGTAACAGTTAAACACTTAGGTACATACGTGCGTCATAGAATACCTCTGCATCGTCACCAATTCATAATGTTCCCAGAAGGATAGCGGCATTGCCACGTTGAAGGGTAATGCTAACTCTTTGTACAAGATAGAGTCCAGCCTTTTTGTGGGAGCGGCTTTTTCTGTGCGGAAATTCTCAGGTTATGTCGGACTCTTACCGACTAAAATCGCACGTTGTCTAGGGTTTTCTGACGCCAGGGTGTAAGGTGGTCCATAGAGCATTTCCCTCGCACAAGGTCGGCTGGGCCCCGAAGATCTTAGCAGTGCTACTGAGCAGCCCAATCCAGGCCAGTCCCGGCTCGGCCGTAATTTTTACAAGTAAATACCTATTTACGTATCTAGTTGAACGCCTTAAAAGACAAGACATTTGGTATCTTGCGTCATTGGGTTGTTTTGAAGGCGTATCTTATTGACGCACGATATTAATTGATAACGTTGTCTCCAAGCCCGGGGGGTCAAGTCGGCCTTGCCTCGTGTGCACACATACCTATTACCTATACTATAAGCTATAAGCTAGACGTACACAATATAGCTTGTCGGCTTTACGATTGAGGGGTCCTGGTTTCGAATCGCTGGGAATACCACTACTAATGTCAACCCACTTCTTGCACGAGTCATTTAGTTTTGCTGGCCAGGTTAACGGGAATGCAAGTAGGTAATTTCGGTTGCTATAGGTATTAACCTTTTTTTTGTTGTTGTTTCGTCAGGGAAAATGTCGCAAAAAGTGGGGACGCGGAGTGGTTGGGGCTCTCACAACACTAAAACAACCTGCCGTGTGCCATTCATCGCGACTTATTAAGTGAACCGTCGGAAATACTACGCAATCATCGACAAATAACCCGATTGTTATAACTGGAACCAATTGTAATAAAAAATACGTCAGATTTTAAATCTGACCAAGACCTTTCTAATAAAAAAAGTAGTTTTTACATTCATCATTATTTTTGTTTTAATATCTCCAATGTACCTACCTACCTAAAGACACAGGATTTATAATAGTAGGTACTTACCTATATATAGATAGATAAATATATGAGCCTGGATATAAATTTGGTCGTAAAAAGTAAGAAACATCGAATAATAAAAACATTAGCCGCCCCTAATATTTGGCCACCCTAGGCCGCGGCTTTAATCGGCTTTATGGGAAATTTGCCCTGGTTGTAGCTACTTAATTATATATTTTTTATTACGCCGTGGTTCCCGGTGAGTCACTTCATTCCTTTCCATGGTTATCTATGTATAGCTACCACAGAATACCTAATAGTACCTACTACGTTTGTACTAAAATTGTAAAGTACCTACCTAGTGCAGCTGCCTGGGTTAGGTACCTGTTACCTACATAATGTGAACGATTTTGAACATTTTTTGAATATATATAGGACACGTCAAAATGACTACACCTCGCCTGATGGTAAGCTAAAGGTAAAGTCTCAGGACCGGTAGCGGCCCTCAGCTTGACGGCCTCACCAAGGCCGTCAAGCCACGCCCCACATAAAGGCCCCGGGACTATAGGAGGAAGGCAACACATGCGCTGTTTTTTTTTTGAAATTCTTGTCTGATTGCCGGTTTGTGCGGGATGGACGCGAAAACTATTGAACGGATTTCAATAAGTAAGTAAATTTTTTTGTTTGAAGGTCTTGGTCACGCATGAATGATCACAATCGGTTGAGTAGAACCAGAGATATAGGTACCTAGTCTAAAAAGCCCACTAGGTACAACGTGTCATACTATAACCGTTCGATGACCGTAACATGCAAAAAAATATAGGTAGGTACTTTGTAATGAAATGTAGGTACCAACAACCTGTGTCATGCAGCGGGCAAATGTTTTTTCACGCCCCGGGACCACACATGCGCTGGTAGAGTTCCAAGTCTATATCATGGTGCGGCAAAGAAAAGTGCCTCTTTTCTCGAACGAATCGTTTGGTTCTTGATGGAATTGTTTGCACAGTGTGAGGGCGATGCCTCAGCCTTGCATGTGTGTAGTTCTGCTAGCAGAGATAAGTACATACACATGTTGCACCGACCCCAAATAAATAAATATTCTACGACATTCTACACAGCGCCCTCTAGACCCAAAGTAAGCATAGTTTAACTAGCTTGTGTTATGGGTTCTAGAATGCTGATAAACATACTTATATACTTTTTTATTGTAAATATATACTTATTATACATAGAAACACCCAGACTAATGCAAATAGACATATTCATGCATAAAAATAATTGCACTGAGCGGGAATCGAACCCGCGCCCCCTGCGTAGCAGTCGCATGCACTACCGCTACGCCACAGAGGCCGTCAAATATGCGATATGGGCAGGAAGATGACGATGTTATACCTATACCACAGTTGTTTTATATAGATAACATTTGATAAGAGAACATTGACCCTTCAGTAACTTTTTTTTTATATCACGGTGACAGACAAGCGCACGGCCGCGGAAGCGTTCACCATGGCTTCACACTAGTCAACTTTGCTACTGATTTCAATTAATCATGTAGTAGGCGGGAATATAAATTTGAAATCATTGACACACCGGTGTACAGTTTCCCACGGCAATGGCACATTGAGATGATTGTATCTTCAAGCACAAAGCCCTTCCATAAAAACATAGGTACCTACGTAATACACTCGAGAGCAATGAATCCGGGTCACTTAAACGAAGAAACTGGTTCTAACCTACGCAGACCAGGAACGGGCAGAACCAGGTGTACCACAGCACGAGAAGACCGATACTTGGTGAACACCATGCTTCGAAATCGCTTTCTCACAGGAACTGAACTCACCAATCAGTTTCGACGCCTCGGAGGAAGTAACCCAAGTGCATGGACAGTAAGACGTCGGCTTGCTGAATCTAACTTAAAACCCCTTAGACCTGCAAACGGCCCTAAACTGGAGCGTGGGCATCGTATTTCGAGACTAAGATATGCCCTGTTTCCTATTTTTGTTTTAAGGAGAGATCAGCAGTTTTTTTCTTTATGTAATTTTGTGTTAATAAAATGTATGGTGACTCATATTTTTTTTACTTTCATTTAAGGAGTATTACATTGTCTATTAAATACAATTTATTGCATTAACCTATCATTTTTAGTTTCCGAGATTTTTAACATTCTTTAAGTGACCCGGATTCATTGCTCTCGAGTGTAAGTAAAACACAAGATTAGTGTAATAATAGTTATAAGTATATTTACAAGTTCATCAGAATACATAAACTAAATTACCTACATGTATCAATTCCTTAATTATCAGTTATCAGATAATAAATTAACAAACATTATATTGAATGAATCTGTAATAAATTTGAAAAAAGTACACATTTACACTTACGCCTATTTTTATATCCAATCGTTACAGAAAGCTAGACAATATTAAATTAAACTCTATTTACAAGACTGAAGATATACATTACAATCTTACGTCGTATTTTTGTCGCCGCTGATATTCCTTAAAAATATATTTATGTGATAATGTATTTTATTACTTGAGCACAAAGTTCAATATCGAATTTTGTTCTCTAAGTAGATATATATTTATCACAATCACAGCCTTTCGAGGTTGTATTACACGAGAACACGTGTTATAATAATTTATTAATTTATAACAATTAATTGATATTTAAAATTTACTACTTACCTACCTAATTTAATACTTAATGAGCCTTAAAATATAATTACTTAATTAAGTTACATACATAGCTATTTGTTTATTATTTTATGAAGCGCAATTTATTTAAAAAATATTTAATATTTATATTGGCTGTTCAATTCAAAAACCTAGTATCTGACATAGTTATTTAAAAAAAAAACAAATATATTTGCATTTTTGACCTTACGTAAGTACCAGGCTAGCAAAAACTTTGAGTAGGCCATCACTTTCAAGAATGTACGATTAGTATTTTTAGAATGGCACTTGATCAAAGATACGGTTTACGTTTTTCGGTTCTCCTGTAAAATTTTGTTTTATGCAGATACTGGGTTTTGATATTCACAGCCCATATTTGTGATAATATTTAAAAGAAGAATTATTATACTGTACTACAACATACAATAATAATATTTCTAGCAACACAAAATATACATAACATTACTAGCAAATACTTCGTTTAATGTACGGTTTTCTTGTAAGATTTGTCTCGAAGGCATCTGGCCGCTTGGAAGGTATTCTGCATGAGCATAGCAACGGTCATTGGCCCAACACCGCCGGGCACAGGCGTAATTGCTCCAGCGATTTTACTCACCTCTGTCAGAAAAAAAATAAGTTGAAAAAAAGAAATTTGCAAAATATAGGGAAATAACAGTCCGCACTGCTAAAAGTTCCATTAACGGAAGAGGATATCAAAAGTATCGAGATAAAAATAACTAATTATAAATGAAAAAACGGGAAAAGGTTTAAAAAGATGAATAAACTTATCAAACTTACCGTCATAATCGACGTCTCCAACAAGTCTGGACTTTCCATTACCGTCTGTTACCCTAGTGATACCAACATCAATGACAGTAGCACCAGGTTTCACCATATCTGCCCGGATTAACTTTGGAATTCCTAAACGGAATACAAAAGAATAATTAGTGAAGAAATACATAGAAATAAAGTTAAAGTTAATATAAACAAAAAAGAAGCGAAGCGTAGTGAAACAGTAACAGATTCTCAAAAATCTGTTACAGTTAATAATGATTACTCATCTATTTCAGCTGTAAATCTTGTAAATTGAAATCTACTTAAAAATGGTATGAAAAGCAAAGTCTAGTCATAAAAAACAATTCAATTGAATTAAGACACCAACCTGTAGCACTTATAATGATATCAGCATTCTGACAAAAGAAGGCCAATTTGTCTCTAGGGGTATGACGATGGCAAATGGTAACAGTTGCATCCATTCCCAGTCTGTTCTCGTGGTTGTTGTCACTGTGCATCATCATGGCGATGGGCATGCCTACATTCTTCGAGCGCCCAATTACCACCGCAGTACGCCCCATGGTGTCAATTTTGAACCTAAAAATACATGAATTTATCATACTTGCGTCTTGATATTTGGAGAGATTATATATAATGATAGAATGGTGAATTGAAAGTGATACTAATTAGGCAGGATTGTATTTACTGAAGTATTAATTAAGGTACTTTTCTGTAGAGGACATTTATTGAACAATCTTAGCTGATGTCAATGATGACTGATATTGCAGCTAAGGGACTCATATTTTAAAAATTACTGCAATATGTACATTGGGATAAACTCAATAAATATTTGTTTTCGATCAAAGCCTGACAAAGCGTAAAGCGTCCTTCATGTTGTTTCGTTCTTCTCATTTTATAAACTTAACACATTCATTGGAATTTTTAGACTATGATAGATTTTAATAAAAAAATTAGTTGAAAATCCTACCTTTTCAGCATCTCAACAACCGCTAGAGCTGTAGCAGGAACAAGGGTTGACATATCGACACAAAGCTGCCCAATATTGGTGACATGGAATCCATCGACATCCTTCTCAGGAGCAACTGCACAGCACACTTTTCTCTCATTCATATGTTCAGGTAATGGTAGTTGTATCAAAATGCCGTCTACAAAGCTATCTTGATTCAGGTCTTCAATTTCAGCTATCAATTGTTCTTCAGAAATATCAATATCATGACGTATAACTTCAGCGTCGATCCCTACATTTCTTGCGGCTAGAATTTTCTTATTGACATAAGTATGGCTTGCAGGGTCGTCACCAACTAGAATGCAACGAATGCTGGGCGCCCTGTGACCAAGGTTTATCCAGTTGGCAATGTTTTCTTTCAACTCCCTTTGGATTTCGGCTGCGAGAGCTTTCCCATTGAGGATTCGGGCCATTAAGCTGTGAATAAAATATTGATGTAGAAAATACTTTTTAAAAAAAGTTAAACCACGAAAAAATAATAGTTCACTTTATTCTGTATTTGATTTAAAAATTTAAGTAATGTTAAAACTGTATAAGAAAATTAAAATGAAAGTAAAATGGGCACTTAAAATTAACAATAAAATAATGAAAAATTAAAATAAAATACTAAAAAAAAAGAATAAGTGCCTAAGTAAAATATAAAAAAGTAATATGACAGAAATATAACAAAAAATTGTGTAATAAATTTACCTGGCTGAGCCCAAAGAATCAATGTATGTGTGGCTTCTCATTTTAGATCACGAAAAATAAAAATGTTTTTAAACTTGTGGATGTTAGTCCTAATATATCTGTGATACACTATTCACTGTGATGAGTGTCTCGCCTCTTGGCGTATATATACGCTACTATAAGTCGTCAGGTCAACTCGAGATACAGTTCAGTAAAGATAAGAAACCGAATCATTCGGAGTATTTTTTGTTTATATCCAAATTAAACTAGTTGCTCTTGTAGTAAAATGGATACTTCTAAGGTTAATAAGTTCATGAAATCTTTAGTTATTATTAAGTGAAAACCGCTTCAAACTGAATGAGAATATAATTTTACATGTCATTGGATAGGTAGGTACATACAAGATTGACTTAATTGGAAATAACTTAGATACAATTGGAAATAACTTAGACTCACGGAACCGACACGTGAGTCTTGGAGTTAAAAGCCAACGTAAGAGGCGTGTGTAGGTCAGCGTGCAATATCTATATAGGCCAAGATAAGCATCAGATGGACCGTGAACTTGTTTGCTACATTTAGTGATAACATTATCCTCTAAGTTTTCTTGATTACGTTCATAGGTTACACTTTGGAGCCGGGGCACGGGTCCACATATATTATATTTGACGTATGGCTTGCAGTATACGACGTGTAACTACAGACTAGAGTGTGGATCGTCTGACCTCCCAACCGCGAGAGGAATGCCTGTACCTGAGCCTCGTCCGTTCATCAGCTATCCCCCTCCCCCTCTAGATCTGCTAGGACCAAGTTACCCACAAACCGGTAGGTAGGTACGCCTGCAGGCTGTTTGATGGCTCTGGTGCGGGTGTTCCTTTAGGGGTTGTGGGGGTTCAGACGGATGTCGCTTTTAAAAAAAGCCATGGCAATAAAAATCATAGATTTGGAGACCCGGCCCCAAGGTTTAAAGTACAAGTTTTGAAAACAGTCGGGATTTGTGTGAGAAGTGCCGTGATAAGTCGTATAGTACCTACCTATAAATACATGATGTTGAAAATGGTTTTATTTGATATAGCATCAACTGCAAATGCTGTAAGTGCTATGCGATATAATAACAAAATAGCAAATAATAATTATTTTTTTATAAATAAAACACTTCAAGTTATCATGATACATCTGTATTTCAAAAAACGGAACAACAAAAGTAAATTGAAGAAATTAATTCAAAAATCCACTTATATTTATAATAGATTTCTAACAACTATAGAAAGAAAATATTTTAAACAATATTTTGATGCATTTTGGTATACTAAGTAGTAAATCTGGGTACAAATTTTCTGTTAATTATTACCCTTGTCATGGAAACGAAAGACCATTCAATATTAATCTCTATAACAATACATTAAAATAATTATATAATCACATTTTTTTTCAGTAGACATAAAGTACGTTTTTGTTTACCTACGCATAGATTTCAATATCAACCAATAGTCTTCAACATGTTACTTATAATTTATAAAATCGCAGTCTAAAAATAAAGGAATGTGTTACACTTGCGTGTAAAAATAAAAATGCACCGCAAAATTTTATTTATACTACTGTACCCACTACACAACCCCGCACGGGACAAAAAAAAATCAAATAGTTGCTGTTAAATTGGGGTAACTTTTTGTAACTATGTACCTATTAATGTACATTTATAGACAGGCATCAAACTTATACCCAAACCGTGAATCAATTTTTGTGCTAAACAACCTGCTTGCCTGGCAGTAAAAAGTCATTGACCACGAACCGTATTATTTTATAATAATACTAGCTGTTGCCCGCGGCTCCGCCCGCGTGGAATTTCGAAATCCGTTTCAAAAACTATCCTATCTCTCAAGTTGGATCGAACTGCACATGGTGTGCGAATTTTATTATAATCGGTTAAGTGGTTTAGGAGTCCATTGAGGACAAACATTGTGACACGAGATTTATATCTATACTTATAATAAAACTGTAGAGAGGTCAATTCTGTACATTGAATATATTTACAAAATAACTATTGGGGGATGATTGGTGATCGATACTAATGCAAAAAATGCAATCAGTAAATTTTTTGTCTTTCTGTCTGTCTGTCTGTCTGTCCGTCTGTCTGTCTGTCTATCTGTATGTGCACGCATGGATCAAAAACTACTGGAGGGATTTTAATCAAACTTAGTACGATTATAGTTCATACTTCTGGGCAACATATAGGCTACTTTTTATACAAGCTCATACCCGCGGCTCCGCCTGCACGTCGTTTTTAGGTAGGTTATCGTTTTTTCGTCATAACTCCGGTTCTACTCAACCAAATGCAATCAAACATACGTCAAATTTCAAGTCTAAGCAAGACCTTTCTAATAAAACAAACCGCATCAAAATCCGTCCAGTACTTTTTACGTCCATCGCGATTAGCGATGTATGGATTTTATTTTAATTTAAGGACAAAATACAATGACAATTTATTTAAAAAAAAATCTTAATGCACTATTCATAATCCCTACGCATAAATTATTTAATTTATAACTTCTACTGCCGATTTCCAAACATCTTCACAGATTGAACAGGATTTTTAGCATATGATTCTATATACCTATGCATCGAGATTCAATTGTATCAACTATTAAAACAAATAATAACATTTATCAATTATTGTCTATAAACGATCCTAAAACCTTATCAAAACAGTCAGATAACGTTTAGTTGTGCCACTGAAATAATAAAACATTTTTAGACACAGCGGGCAAAACAACTAAGTTATTTTTTGCAAAAAATGATTATCTCAGAATGTGTGAGTCTAGGAAGTCTGAATCATTCAGAAAAACGCAGCCTGTAAAATTTATGTTTAAAAAAAAATTGGCTAAGTGATTTTGCCTTCCGTGTCTTCAAAATGGGAGATCACTGGTATTTATTATTCTGGCGTTTTAATATTAAATAACATTTTATTAGAAAGGATTATAATTATACTATTGATAATACTTGTAAAATACTTCGCTATAAAAATAATATTCCTTGTATTTTGTCATATGCCACACAATGTGGTTACTCTGAAGTTTTCAACTTCAAAGAGTTATCGCGAAGGCCTTTGGCCGCTTGGAAAGTATTCTGCATGAGCATAGCAACAGTCATTGGACCAACGCCGCCTGGCACTGGGGTGATTGCTCCAGCAACTTTACTCACGGCTGTATGAAAAAAAATTATGTTGAAATAAAAAAATCAAGTTCAACGTTCTCATCAAGATGACATAGGAAAAAATTTAGTTCAGTTCTTCATACAACAGCAAAAATGTTGCACATAAAATAATGTGTTCGGTTGGTTAGCAGTATCGTAATATTCATTATCATAATCTCAACATTGCGTTCCAGTTGCTGCAGAAGTTTTCACAGCGGATATTGATCGCTCCCGGCTTTACTTCAATGTAAAATATTTTTCCGCCCAAACGGCAGAAAATAGAAGCATATGAACCACTAATGACATTATTGATTCAATTTTCCTACTTCGCACGGTTCTAGCCGTAGCCTAGTCTAGGGATGCCCAAGACTAGGCTTAGCAGTATCCTAATATAATAATGTCTAAATATAAACTAGTGTATCACTCACCATCATAATCAACGTCTCCAACTGTCTTCGACTTTCCATTTTCATCTTTGACTTTGGTAATGCCCACATCAATAACAGTTGCACCAGATTTCACCATGTCTGCTTTGATCAGATTTGGGATTCCTAAACAGACAGTTCCAATTAAAATAAAGATACTCTTAAATCTTAAATCACTGTGTTGCCCTTTTCCGGGCATAGCAAATTTACGTTGCCAAGTCTGACAGATTTCTCAATAATGGTTTCACACTCCCAAATTCAGGGCAATATTACGTTTATTATGTTCTTGATTTTTTAATACCCCAAAACGAGAGTGATACACATTGTTTACCCTAAAATGGTTCCTGACTGCTAATAACTATACTCCTGAAATTATGGATAAAAATATTGAAAAAAAAATAGGAACATATAGGTATGTTCCTATTTTTTTTTGTCTATATGTCTAAAAATATTGAATATATACATATAAGATTTACCCCTAACGTCAGTAGTAAAGAAATAATTCGGTAATAATTATCTACTATTACCGAATGTATTACCTGTAGCTGTGATAATGATGTCAGCATTCTGGCAAAAGGCGGTTAATTGCTCCTTGGGTGTGTAACGATGGCAAATGGTCACAGTTGCGTCCATTCCTAATTTGTTTTCGTGTCTATTGTCACTGTGCAAAATCATGGCAATAGGCATGCCTACGTTCTTTGAGCGGCTAACTACGACAGCATTACGTCCAAAGGTTTCGATGTTGAATCTAAAAAGGTTTATCATTATTAAAACGGTTGAAATCATTATTTTTAGCTTATAGTAGGATTTAAGCAGATAACTTTTCCGTTTGTTAATGAAAAAGTCCCCAATTAAATATGTTTTATTTAGTTTTTAGTATTTGTTGTTATAGCGGCAAAAGAAACATATCAACGGTAAAAATTTCAAGTCTAGCTATCATGGCTTACGATATACAACCTGGTGACAGAGATGATAAAATATTTATTCAACACACATATAATAAAAAAATATAAGGTTCTTGCCTTCTCAATATCTCTATAACACCCAAAGCTGTGGCCGGAACTAAAGTTGGCAGGTCAACACATAACTTGCCAATATTAGTGACGTGGAATCCATCTACGTCTTTCTCAGGAGTGACCGCACAGCATACTTTTCTTTCATTCATGTTTTCCGGTATTGGTAACTGTACCAAAATACCATCAACATTACTGTCCTGATTGAGTTTCTCAATTTCAGATATCAGCTGTTCCTCAGAAATATTTTTATCATGACGTATAACTTCAGCATCAATTCCAACGTTCTTTGCTGCCAATATTTTATTGTTGACATATGTGTGACTTGCAGGATCTTCACCAACTAGGATGCAACGGATGCTAGGTGCTTTATGACCAAGGCTTACCCAGCTGGCAATACTTGCCTTCAATTCGTTCTGAATTTCATTTGCTAGGGCTTTTCCATTGAGTACTCGGGCCATTGTACTGTGGATAAAAGTTTGATATAAAACACATGCTTAACTTGTTGTTTATGCGTTTTTAATTTGTTTTATTTATAACTTTGAAAGACATATTATACCAATGTTTAACCATAATATTAAATATATATTCTTATTTAATCCAAGAGACCACATTTATTATTTATTGAATGAATGTGTAAACACTACATGTGTACTATATTAGTAGGTATATTTTTTTGTGCAGTTACCCATGGATACCACAGGTGTTATGTCGGACTTGAACCCACTAAAACAGCTCACCATCTTTTGGCTCTACAAATGCCAGGGTGTAAGGTGGCCCATAACATGTTTCCTTTGCACTCTGACTGACCCTAGGTCATCCACTGTTTTCAGATGGCCTCCGGGTACTATATTAGTATCTGTAGCTTGTGATAGTGATATGATAACGGAAAGCATTTTGAAGTTTGTTAAGAGAAGTCAAAACACAACTGAAGAAGATGACACACAAAGAAACATAAGACTATTCTAGAACACAAATGCGTAGTAACAAAATTTAAGTTACAATAAGTAAATGGTGAGATCAAAAGCCACAACACATTTTTTTGACAATTTTACCTGGTGGAGCCCAAAGAATCAATATATGAATAGCTTCTCATTGTGGATTTCAGTAGTACACTGAGTTCTTTGAAAGGGAGGATTCGCCTCATCGCCCACTGTTGACACATACAGGTCACTCAGCACGGCACAAATTATAATTAACCTACTGTCAGTGATAAGAAACAAAAACAGTCAGTGTATTTGCGAGTATCTAACATAAACCGGTTCCTCACGGTCTTGTAACGGTAACTAGTGAAGTTCAAAAGTTCAATAAATCTCTTAATATTGGGTGCAAACTGGTTTGAAATTACTGATAATTGGGTCATAATACAAAACTGATATTAAAAATTATTATATGAAACAACTTCATGACAACTTTCGAGGTGATTTACTTTACTGTGGCATTGTATGGTTATGAATTCAGTAAAGATTATTATTATTATTACAAGTCATTGGTTTTATTACTGGATAGCTATGTTTAACCTTTTCTGCAGGAGGATTGGGGAAACGGATACAATGGCTCCGTACCATCCACTTACTGGTATCCTCGCTTGAAATAATAATGATAACCTTTTTTACTAAGTATTACATAGAGAACATAATATTGATTCAAGACTTTTGATTTGATTTGATCTCTCTTTGTTATTATTTTTTTATTAGCATATACCTATCCAATTAAAGTTTAATAAACCATATACATACCAATATTGAATATGTATTATAATGAATACCTATCAAGCACAATTCAACACAATGAATGCATGTCTTAATTGATGAAATACGAGTAGGTATCATTGAAAATGAATATTGTGTTGAATAAACAATGTTCTGAAGAATGAATACAAACTTCCTGGTTTACTTGAGAAAGTTAAAAACAATCACAAATCCCTTGTAAATTTAAAATAAGAATCACATAATTATGCACCTCTTTTACTTATTTTTTAAGCTAATGTCAGCAAGTTCTTAATTTGAAAATGTACCTATCAATCATTTTATTATGAGTCATCACATTTGTTTTGTATTAGTATTATATTTATGTATAATGTAATCCTGTTGTTATATAAATAAATTATACATTTGGTAAGTAATAAAATAATTCACTCACGTTTTGATTTGATTTTATTCTTAAGCTTGCGTTAATTTCTTTTAACAAGACCACGTGCACACAACTTTACTACACGAAATGAGTAAATGTAATGTAATCTTTTTGTAATCAAAAATGCATAGGCTACTTTTTAATATCAATAATGCAATGATTGCACCAAATCAATCAAAACTTTACAGAAAGCATGGCAATGTTTTTATTATGAGATTCGTCGCAACTTATAAAATGTTGAATTAAATAAGATGCCATTTATGTCACGTTGATATTATAAAAAAACTAGTTCAGGTATATTTTTTTAAATTCAGTTTCAGGGCTTTATTTATTGCTATTTATTTATTTAAATAATCAGACATCTAAAAAATAGTAGGTATCGGAACGCGCAAACCCTGTTTTTGATTTGTTTGACACATGACATGGCTGACTGATCGATGACTTTGAAAACACGTTTAGTTTGTGCTTCAACAAAGAAAATATTCTTGTGTAAGTTTACTTGATTGTTCTATTTTGACGCCTGGCATCTTAGGGTATGAACGAAGTAAGAATCATTATCTAAAGAAGTATTAGGATATCTACTTGACTGAAGTATTCATTACCTACCTAATGCCACAGTAGAACGAATATAGTTCCATTCCACTGCACAGTGCTAATATTATTGTGAAAAAAAATACATTAAATTTAAACGAAATGACTCGCCTTTTCCATTATATCCGTGGCAGTGTTGTCGACACCAGCAAAAATATTTGAAGCGGCTATTCACAATAGCATATACTTACAGGTAAGTGCTCAGCTCTCAAATGAACAACACGGGTTTCGACCAGGAAGAAGCACCATGAGTAACCTGATCAGCCACATGGTACATATTGTACCTGCTGTGGACAGTGGGGGACAAATTGATACTGCTTACTTCGATTTCAAAAAGGCATTCGACTCAGTCGACAATGATACGTTGCTCAAGAAGCTAGCAGGCGTTGGTTTCACCCCACACTTGCTACACTTTTTTGCTAGCTATATGACCGATCGGCAGCAATTCGTGGAATATGCGGGATTCAAGTCAGAGCCATATTTCACGAGATCAGGCGTGAGTCAAGGAAGCAATCTAGGTCCGTTGGAATTCCTGCTGATGATTAATGACCTACCCCAAGTGGTAAAAGACGCCAAGTGTTTACTGTTTGCTGACGACCTCAAACTGTCACTATCTATTCAAAGCTTAGATGACTGTACCAAGCTACAAAGGGACATTGATAGGGTAGTCGGATGGGGCAGCGACAATAACTTGCATTTTAATAGCTCAAAGTGTGTGACAATCACTTTCTGTCGTGCGCGTTCTCCCATACTGTATGACTACAGCGTGGGTGAGTCGCCGATGGTGAGGGTCACACAGGTTAAGGACTTAGGAGTAGGCTTTAACACAGATTTAAATTTTCGTGAACACATCATACGCTGCTGTAAAAAAGCTTACAGGAATCTGGGTTTCATGCTTCGTTTGGTGCGCGACTTCACTAATATAAGTGCGGTTATCATCTTGTACAATGCCCTGGTGAGGACACAGTTGGAAGGTAACGCAGTCATCTGGGCTCCACATGAGTCTAAATATAGTCTTATGTTGGAGCGAGGACAAAATAAATTTGTTAGGTACTTGTACTTACGGTTATACGGGGTATACCCGTTCTATCCGCTTATGTACCCTACTCTATTTGTTCTGGGTATGGTGGGGTATAACGAATTGGGAGTCAGGAGGGATCTCACACTCACTTCGTATTTATTTAGAGTACTTAGAGGGAGGGTACATAATGCGGATATCTTAGGGCAGATAGGTCTCTGTGTTCCGGATAAGTACGTGTGGCGGCGACGAAAGCCGTGGCTGCTGGCGGTGCCGAGTGCTCGGACAAACCTTTGGAGTAAGGCGCCTCTGACGCGCGCACTCCGCACGCTCAATCTCGTTGATAGGGAGACAGACCTATTCTTTTGTACTCTGAGTGAATTCACAAGGACAGCATTATTTATTATCTGTTATAGAATTTAAGTAGGTATATTATATGTTTTTTTTTTCTGTTTTTATGTACAACTATCGAATTGGGTCTTATCCTGTAATGATAGTGTGAAGTTGATAAATAAATAAATAAATAAATAAATAAATAAATAAATTATGTTACTTAAGCTGCATTAAATAAAATTGCAATCGTCAACACGCGTCTTTATTTTGTATTCGTCATCGTCGGGTCGTCGGTAGCGCGAGTGTGACGCCCACCTAATGGTGTTACACCACGCTAAATATTGCGTCCATAGGCCATGGTGACCGCTTCCCATTGATCAGCTGAGCCGTGCGCTTGTCCGCCACTTAGGTGGTATAAAAAATACCCGTGATTCTTTATGCCGGGCGTTAAAACAAAATGTCTTATGAGCATTTTTAGCATTGTCTACTCCTGAAATGGTGGTTTTTATTTTTTGGGTGTCACTCACAGCGGTTACAGCTTTCCATCAGATGTAGTCAACTTGACGAACGTAAAATGATTTATGAGGAATTTCTATACATTAAGAGAGGAAAGGATTCCTAGGTCCATGAGGAAAGGATTAAGGGATTTTGCAGCTAATCTAATTTTTGTTCCGCATTGGAATCAAACAAAGTTTCTGATTGGGGAGAACAGACAAAAATAACTGGCTGGATACGGCTAAATTAAGATAATGAGGTCCAATGACGCCAATTTATTTAAAAATAACGTAGATAACAAAGTTGGACAATGAACTATAAAAACAGTTTGTTGGAATCATGTTGGAATTACCTAAACGCTTTCAAATAAAAGGTTGTCATAATCTTAAACATGATGATCACTATGATGATGGATTAGGTAGGTAGGTACCTACCTAAAAGTAGTTCGTAAGGTGATAGTGGGTGGGTAGGTACCTAAGTATTTATAACTAGGTGCCTTCACATCCACCAGATTTTAACTCAAATTAGGCATCCAGATTATTTAGTTACCTATACTAAGGGGGTCTGCACATACCGTGCATGTCACACACATGTTGGTGCACGCAAATTCGTGCAAATTATTGATTTTTTTTCCACGATTTTGTGGAAATTATCTGCACGTGGCACGCAGTGCAGACGCATAATTTCGATTAGGATAATAAAAGTTTATGTATTTTTTAATTTACATTTACATTACATTTTACATAGGTACGACCAGGCCTCTGGATAAACCTAGTACCTACAGTATTTTTAAACATTATTATTATCACGTGATATTTCCGTGTAGGTATTTGCACACGACGATGATAAATGGGCAGCAGGCTCAGAAGCAAGAGTAGGTACCTACTTACCATTTAATTTACCTATTTATGCAGTAATAATTACTGTTTAAATATCTGGTAAAATAATCTAGGTACACATTTGTAGTTAGGTACCACTTGGATTAATATTTAGGGATATTCGGGATGGCAATAAAATAAATAAACATAGGCAATACCTATTATTTCTGAAAGAAATACTTATCGACATAATTATTAGGTATCATAAAAATACCTAGACCCTTAGGCTAAGAATTCTTATGCCCAGACGAATCTAAATAGACTGAGATAGGTATTCAAATATTTTGATTCTAGCGAATGCTGTAGATACCCACCTGGTCGATGCTTATCAAATTAATTTGGTAGGTACCTATTCTAAACGAAGATGTCGGGATTGACAGTCGGTTCGGCAAAGAGCTCAAAGTAAATTTAAGTAGGTAGTACCTATTATCCGTCCGCTAGTAATGCTAGAATGCTCGCCAGAAAGCTAAAACGCTCTATTGAATGCTCTCTAAAACATTCTGTAATGTTCGTAACATTCGCTAGAATGCTTTAGGTTTGAATTCTTTGATAAAAAATTATTAATAGTGTAAAACAACGTATAGTAGTAGGTATAGGTACATAAAGTGATTGATAAATACTGGATGTTTTATTGGAATAATGTTGCGTAGTAACATACCTAATATATTTTTTACTGAAGCAAAAACTACGAAATACGCAGTTACTAGGTACGCAGTAACGTTCAGAATCACGCTTTTCTCAGGGGCCTGCCCTAGGGCCATTGTCGTCATAATCTGTATTAATGATATAAGTATCATGTTGTTGGTCTTACTCATATTTTCGGCTCTTTTTGTACTTTTTTACTGGCTGAATTTCACTATTGAAAATTCAATCAAGTAGGTAGGTACCGAAGTACCTAGCTATATTTGCCAATATTAGTGACGTGGAATCCATCTACGTCTTTCTCAGGAGTGACCGCACAGCATACTTTTCTTTCATTCATGTTTTCAGGTATTGGTAACTGTACCAAAATACCATCAACATTGCTATCTTGATTGAGTTTCTCAATTTCAGATATCAGCTGTTCCTCAGAAATATCTTTATCATGACGTATAACTTCAGCATCAATTCCAACGTTCTTTGCTGCCAATATTTTATTGTTGACATATGTGTGACTTGCAGGATCTTCGCCAACTAAGATGCAACGGATGCTGGGTGCTTTATGACCAAGACTTACCCAGCTAGCAATACTTCCCTTCAATTCGTTCTGTATTTCATTTGCTAGGGCTTTTCCATTGAGTACTCGGGCCATTGTACTGTGGATAAAAGTTTGATATAAAACACATGCTTAACCTGTTGTTTATGCGTTTTTAATTTGTTTTATTTATAACTTTGAAAGACATATTATACCAATGTTTAACCATAATATTAAATATATATTCTTAATTAATCCAAGAGACCACATTTATTATTTATTGAATGAATGTGTAAACACTACATGTGTACTAATATTAGTAGGTATATTTTTTTGTGCAGTTACCCATGGATACCACAGGTGTTATGTCGGACTTGAACCCACTAAAACCGCTCACCATCTTTTGGCTCTACAAACGCTAGGGTGTAAGGTGGCCCATAACATGTTTCCTTTGGTCACCCTAGGTCATCTACTGTTTTCAGATGGCCTCCGGGTACTATATTAGTATCTGTAGGTTGTGATAGTGATATGATAACGGAAAGCATTTTGAAGTTTGTTAAGAGTCTTGATTGAATTTTCAATTTCACTATTGAAAATTCAATCAAGTAGGTAGGTACCGAAGTACCTAGCTATATTTGGACCACAGAACAGTTAAAGGAGGTTTTCCTCCTTTAACTGTTAACTGTTCTGTGTTTTGGACATTGTTTGGGGGGGTCAGATGGTCGTGTCTATCCTAAACATGAGAGGAAAGCTACCATCGGAGCTGCCTCGTTCGTAGGTAATTCAGCAGGTGTGCCAACTTGCAGGGCCTCGATTCTGCTAAGGGCAAACCACTGTAATACCACTGACACTCTAAAAATGCCATTTAATTGTAGACTTTACCGTTATACAGTTAAAGTCTAAAATCAAATGAAAAGAATTCATTTAACTTTTTCATTCGCTCTACAAAATATCATTTGACTTTGGACTTTAACATGATAACAATAAAGTCTACAATTGAATGGCATTTTTTAGAGTGTCTGTGGTATGTCAGTAGTTTGTCTTTAGCAGAATCGAGGCCCAGGTCAGTTTGACTTGGGTCGTTGATTAAATCTCAGTATAGTGGGGTCCCACCAAGATCTCACCAAGGGCTCTGTGAGATTGTTAGCATGTGCGGTGATTTACTTAAACTTACCATAACACGAGATGTAGTCAATTTGCCTGCTCAACACAAGTCAGAAACACTAGAAGATAAAATTGTCACACGTAAGTCGGGGGTGTGTTGATGACGCAAATCACACTCTGACATTTTACTTATCGTGAAATGATAAGCTAGGTAAATGTCAATGTCTCAGTACTCTTGATAATTCGATAAAATACTATAAAGACGTAATTGTAGTAATTAGTGCTATAATTAACCAGCTGTATGCAATAAAAACATGTTATTTCACTTGCAGAAATTATACTACTAAAGTGGCAAATGACGCACGGCCTGTTTTAAAATTGAGACGTCCTTTAGCAGCGTATGTAGTCTAATCCGTAGCACAGTACATAAAACATACCTGGTGTCTGTATGCACGCATGCTGACGCGTACACTTTCGTGCAAGTGTTAAATACCTAGACTGTGTCTTGCGTGAAGTTTCCACAATACTAACCTATAAGGCAGCAGAAGGCCTAAACCACATTAGTATGGATAGTATCTACCTAGTGTTGCCAAAAATGACTTAGGCTCACCTTATTCTTCACCTATTTGCTTAATGTATATTGCAATGCAACAAGAAAAAATTACAAATACCTACATAAGTACATAACAACGAATCACGCCTTTTCCCCATTGGGGTAGGCAGAGAAAACATTTTTCCACTGGCTACGATCTTGGCATACTCCTTTCGCTTCTTCAACTTTCATGATTGTTTTCATACACGCACGCTGGTTGTGAGTACTCTTGACCTGATCTTTCCGAAAAACGTCCTGGATCTGATAAGAATATATACGCCTAGATCGACCTTTACCTGCTGCCCCATTCACCCTCGCCTCATATAATTATCTGTTCCTTCAATCTTCTTGCATCCTCTCTACATGTCCGAACCATCTAGATATCCCTTTCTCTATCTTGGTCACAACATCTTCAACCAATACCACAACGTTCCCTTATAACATTCTTCCTCATTCGGTCCATCATAGCAGTGACGACTATATTACAGGGAATGTAGAATCGAGATAAGACTTAAATAATGTTAGTGTAGACATTGTTTAACCCTTCACATACTGAATCGGTTAAGTAAATTTCCCCTGTTGACTTAAAGTTGCCTGGGACCATCGCCCTCAGTATTAGCTTAACACATTCCAAGGTAGGTACCGACCCTTTTGCCTCTAAAACTGGCTGAAGCCCGTGGCTCGGCCCACGCGGAGCTCTGTTATGGTTTTTTGGTCATAATATCTCCAGTCTATTTCAACCAATTGCAATCAAACATACGGCCGATTTCAAGTCTGACCAAAACTATTAATAGAAAAAACTGTATCAAAATCCGTTCAGTACCGAATTGTTGTGTCCATTGCGAACAAACAGACAAGAATACAGAAATAAATTTTTCGTTCATTTAACATAACCAAAGTATTTTTATTTCAATATCTCCAATGTATAGACATAACTGATTTACAATTTCTTTCTAATATATTTCAGCATAATTAGATAGGGTATAAAAATATGTCAAGTGTATCAAAGCTCTGCATATTACAAAAAAAAATGTTTGGTTCCGTCTGTAAGAAACTGTAAACATTTTAATTGAGAACTTACTTCAGCGCAGACGGTTAAAAAAATTAATTGGACAACTCCAAAAAGTTGTGAATCTTTCTTGAAGATCTTCAGTTACAAATAATTCACAATGTGGTTATGTAAAACTTGCCATCTAATAAGTAATAATGGAAAAAAGTTTTTATACAAGCACTTTTTTCATTCCCGTTTTAGCTCTCCCAAAATTTCATAATTATTTCCAAGAAAAACTTTAGGGTTTACTGAAAGCAGACTTTATAACCGCCAGAACTTTCACACTTGAAATTTAATTACTTTTTACAGAGCTGTTTCGGTTGCGTAACTTCAATCTGACTAAGTTCTTACTAAGTATACGTTAACACAGACCTATAAAGAAAATACCTATCCATAACCGCCCAACCGGCTAATATTCAATTAAAACTTCTTAATTTCTCTGACAGGCCTATAGCAATATTTTCTGTTTACACTTCACTCTGTGAAAAATAAAGATTTATTATAAAACATTGGAGTTGGAATTTACAAATAAGTTATTTGTCGCAGATTGTTTGTGACTTTTATTTGTCAAATTTGTGTTACTCTTGCCATTTCGAGCAAAATATTTTGATAAAATACCTAGTTACTTCGCAAATTAAGGAATTGAATCTCTATTATGCTCACTTGACAGCTAAAATTTGTCACTATATTATTTCACGATATTTAGCTTATAATAGTAAAACACATAAAAACTGAATATAATATACATACATATTTAAACATACATTAAGCCACGCTTGCATTTAATGACAGTTATAGGGGAAGCGCGTAAAGTAAGGACAGAAGCAAATCGCGCGTGTTGTCTCTGCCTACCCTGGAGGTAAACAGGGGTGAGCACTGTACCGTAGGTACCTATGTACTAGGCTATGCCTGCGACTCCACTCGCGTGGAAGTCGGTTTTCGCGTTTTTTGAGTAGGTAGGTATAGGTATCTCCGGTTTATATACTTAGTGGCTGACTTGTATGTGAGTATGTGCGTGCCGAAGAAATCAAGAAAACTAAATAAAATATCCATCACCATCGTAGAACAACAAAACTTTACAATAATTCAAAACCGTAACTCAAACAAGATGGTTTCGTTACAATGGCACATTCATAAAATACCTTTATTTATCAAGTTGGCAATGTGCCATAACCAAACTTAATGCTGGGGCTCTAAGTCAGACCTTGGTCAGACCTAAAACTCAATTTTGTGTAACTTACGTTAAGTGCGCAGTAATTTTGAAACCTCTGTCATGGGAGCGTTCGACTGGAACTGCTTTAGACCACAGCTACATACGGGCTCTTAAATAAGCGACAGGAGGAGCGGATTTATTCTACGACAAATTGGAACAGTAGGTACATAATAGTTGTGAAAAATTTGATCAGGATCGGATTAGGGTATATATTGGGCATCACAAAGAACTGTATCGCACAAGCGAACTTCACTTTGCAAGTCGGTAGGTACACCCGGTAATAAATAAACGAGTCTCTGGTGCAGGCTTACCTTTTGGCAGTTGCTTCCATAAAAGCCAAAACAAACCTATAAATTCGGACACCAAAGTGCTAGTGCAATGAAGAAGTTGGCATAAAATCAGATTCATAACTCGTCATACTTCACAGTGTGGCGATAGTTGTGATACCACACTCACTCAGTCAGTGGTATGACAGTGATTTGCCTTTAGCAGAGTCGAGGCACAGGTGCGATCACCCTGCCGTTGGAAGGTCGTTCCTTTATGTAGGAGAAATATCTCACCCCGTTCATCCACAATAGCTACGATTAGCAGGAGTCAAGCGTGATCTACTTTCCTTTTTTTTCCTTTCTCATTCACTACTTCTTCCAATTCCCTTCCTTTCTAGTTTTGCAAATGTTCAGAAATTGTCAAAAATTACCGATAGTTTTACCGCATGTTTTGTGGCCCCACGTATTAAACTTTTCATTAACTCGTGTTTATTCTAACACAGAGGTAGGTGAATAAATGAGGATTTATATTTACTATACTATGGGACGAGGTAGGACACGACAGTATCTCCCGTCCGAAATGAGCAGTTTGACTGGACTAGTACCTCCGCCCTACAGAAGACCGCGGACATAATAACCATCGTGTTGTGTTCCCGCCGGTACGTAGGGTAGCCAGAGCTCATTGTACTCCTCCTCCCCCCCTGCTTAGCCTACCCTCCTCCCTTCAGGGTAGGCAGCGCGTGTGTGACACCCTTGATGTTGCACACGTCCATAGGCCACGGTGACCGCTTCCCATCAGGTGGGCTGTGTGCTTGTCTGCTACCTACGTAGTATAAAATAAAAGTGCATGTAGTATATTGGAGTACAATTTTATGGCAAGGGTTTACGACATTACTGCACTCTTTTTATCAAATGGGCACGCCTTTCGTCTGATTGCAAGCCTACACTTTATACTATGACTAGCTGTCACTTGCAGCTTTGCTATTACTATTTATTTTATTATTTTACTAGCTGTGCCCCACGGTTTCGTCCGTGCCATACTTCGTCCCCGTGGTAGGATAATAAGTATCCTACGTCCGTCTCCTAGTACTAAGCTACCTCCCCATCAATTTATAGCAAAATCGGTCCAGCTGTTCCAATATAAGGGAAATAGGGATTCATTTTTATAAATATTTTTATATACATAAACTGGCGAAATGTGGGTGCTAGCACCTCTGCCTACCCCTTCGGGGATATAGGCATGAGTTTATGTATGTTATGTTATGTTTTATAAATATGAATATTGTCTAAAATCTTGAAAAACCTTCGATTATCCACTTTCAATCGGCATAATAGATTTTAAATGTTTTAATCTTAGCAAAAATGGCAGTCAAATAAATAAAAATCCAAATGGCTGATCATGCGACCATTTTAATTGCTAACAACTTCCATCCGTCTTTCTATGTTATTTTAGGACCTCCATTTAAAGAAATTTATTAGGGATCGCCGCTGTTCATTGAACCTTAGCTTTACAAACTTTGTCAAATTATAAAAGAAATATATAGCAACACTAGAAATAAATAAGGATTGGTTCGATATTTTGTGAGTTTAACCAATGTTTGTGTGTGGGCGGAGGGCTCATTTTTTTAAAGTGTTGTATTTCTACGAAAATAAGGAAGAATTTAGGATAAAATTGTGAAAACTTCATGGTAATAATGACCCTAAAGGTTTGTATGTAAGAAATGTTTTTAAAAGTCCAGTATAATTGCACCGGGGCGAAACCAAGACGCACAGTTAGTATCTTATAAAGATAACAAGGTTTTTAAGTTTGGGGACGTCGTCGTTAAAATCGAGTTTTGTAAAAAGCTATAACTTGCTGTCTTTGATATCGATATAGTTTTGGTGTCGAGGAAAAATATAGTGCCAACATGAAGATTTATGCGTCTGTGAAACTGCAAAGGGTGCCAACATTACAGTTAGAGAGCTGGTAGTAGGTAGGTGCTACTTCCTGTGAGAAAAAATATATTAGGTATGTAACGATTTATTGATGTGTTTGTATTCGCACTTGGAGTTTGTGTTGCGGATTGGGTTGCGGTTTCTCATTTATCGTATGTGTTAGGTATTTCAAAGTAGTATTTATTTGTTATTGACTGAGATGAATCTGTAATTAATATTGTAAAGCTGAAGAGTTTATTTACCTATTTGTTTGGTTGAACGCGCTAATCTCAGAAACTACTGGTACGAATTGAAAAATCCAGTTATTTGTAATTAATATTAGTTTAAAGTATGATAGTTTTATTAATCTTTATCGTGTTTTACATCTGGAAATATTTCGTTTATTTTGTAAAACTTTCTTAGGTTCTGAAATGATAAAATATAATATTTTCCCACTAGTTAAAGCATCATAACTAAGGTTCAGAATTCAGCTGAATTTTCACTATTGTTTTTATATGAACCTTCTCACTTTTTTAAACCAGCTCGCAGATGTTAGCAGTCCTCTTTATAATTCCACCTAAGGCTATCTTCACAATCCTACAAATTTCTACTGAAAATATTAATTTAATAATATTACTGGTGGTAGAATTAATAGCACAAAGTCACAAAATTCGACCGGGTTATATTGGATACATCAACATGAATTCACCCAGCCTGATGGTAAGCTTAAGGTAACGTTTCAGGACTAGGTGGCACCATAACATACACCTATACCTAGTGCTACATGGCCCCATCAAATGTTTTTACACGCCCCGCTTAAATAATATTGTTTTTAAAGTTTTACTTTTAATGTCACCTAGAGTGTGGATAGACATACTTCTATGTATAATATATTTTGTAAATACATTATTGAATTCTCATAATAAAAATACCCAATAATAGACATATTATACATATTTATGCATACAAATGGATGTAAAGCTAGCTAATGAGTAATACCAAAAACTAGAAAACGGAGGAATCGAATCGGTAAATTAAAAATTATTGTACAAATTGCCCGATCAAAAATTGCCCGTGTAATGTGAACACAGCTTTAAAACAGTAAACAAGTAAAATCGCGTGCATTTTCTTCGCGCGTGTAAAAAAGGGGAGAAAATGATGTACGGTTATTACTTTGTTTTATTATACATAAAATATATATTAGACTGGAACTGGCTGAAATAGGAGCGGAATTAAAAACAAAACTGCCTGCGTGGTAACCAGCTTCAATTTAGTTTTTTTGGCTCCAACTTTTGTATAGATAAGACTAATATTTGTTCATCATAATATGAAATGTATTATATTTATATTTTATTGATATTTTTACGCAAACGTGTACCTAAACATCAATGTTAAAATTACACAAACTTACCGCTAGGTGGCAATTATTGAGATGGCCCCCTCGGGTTTGGGAACCACGGCGTTCCAAATCTGGCCATCTCAAATCTGGAGCTGGCCCGGGTCAAGCCAGGGTGCAAGGGAAATGCTCTATGGTCCACCTTACACCCTGGCGTCAGAAGACCCTAGACGGCGTGCGGTTTTAGTCGGTAAGAGTCCGACATAACCTCCCCCACTGGCTGCGGGGGAGGTATCCATGAGGATTTCCGCACGGAAAAAAAGGTTGCAATTATTATTTTCATTTAATTTCTTGATAAAGGTACCAATACAATTTTCTATGGCAGTGTGAACCTAAACGGTTTAAACTAAAACAATCGAGAAATGAAGCAAAGGATGTGTTCAGTATTAAAGTGATAGTATTTTAAAAAGTAGATGTCATAAGTTTTACTGACGTACTTATTGAGAGTGCCAGATGCTGCATAAATCGCTTTTGAATTCATTGTTACCTCAAAATCTTAGTAAAATTTATAGTACCTAAAGTTACAATAATCTAATAGGTAGAGTATTCAAGAATACCTACTAAGGACTTTTGTTAAGTCGATGACATGAGACTGGGCTTTTTTTACCCGATTGCCGAGAAGGGTTATTTACTATGCCAATGCAATGCGTGCCAATGTACCAAATATGCAGAAAAAAAAGCCTAAAATGCGTCAAAAAATAATCTGTCGGCTAGATTTTGTGGAACTATCTATAGCCACCGTACAAACAAGGCAAGAATGAATCTGGCTGAAAATTGGCACAGGGTTAGATTATAGTCTGGAATAAAATATGGGCTACTTTTTATTCCGGGAGCAGGGCCCTGTGGGTCGCGGTAGCGGGAAAAGAACTTTACGCGAGCGGAGGTATGTCTGGATGTATGTTTGTTCCTCTTTCATGTAAAAACGGCTGAATGGATTTAACTGACATTGGGTACGCAGATAGATTATAGTCTAGAATAACTGAACACATAGGCTACTTTTTATCCCAGGAATAGGTCCCTTGGGAGGTGGTAGCGGGTTCTGAATTTCACGCGAGCAGAGCCGCGGGCAACAGCTGGTGATTAAATATGTAGAAGTTCTTATCCGAATACCAATCTTTTAATGGAGAAAGGTATGAGAAAAAATGTGTTCAGAAGAGAAACTAGCGCTGTCTCTGCAGAAAAATAGTAAAAAAAACCTGAAAACAACACAAAACAAAGGTACAAATTTACATTGTATGTTTTCTATATTTTTAAGTGGGCACCTAAATTGCCGGTATTTCGTCGTGGGTTCCGCACTAAGCGGTTTTTAATGTCATCCGTTCCGAGTGCAATAAACGCTGGAATATATCACTGTACGGAACTGGGTTCTACGCGAATGGAAAACATGCTCGCCGAGGGGTATTTATTCTGTAAGTGATGGTAGTGTTAATCATTGCAACTGTTTAATAAACGTTTTCACTAGCAATTTAAATAAAAAAGAAGTTCACATACTTAAAAGTGACTAAAAACATAGGTAGGTAGTTTCTGATCTGATATTGAAGGTGAAGGTTGATAACACATAAGCTCCACTGGTGGTAGAAATTTGATGGCACAAATTTGTTACAAAATTCGGCTGGGTAGGTACCACCGTGTACGATTGCAAAAAACCCTCCAAAGTAATCCAATCTCGGTTGGATTGCGTTCAGGGATCAGCAAGTGCATAGACGGGCAGGGGGGATTGTGGTCGCAGCACTAGTGGGACCGGTGAGTAACCAGTATCTAGTATCCAAAAGAAATATTTCTGTATTCAGAATCGTTAACATATCCCAATATTTTTTATAGGCGTAACTCCAAAAGATACAGCTAATTTGCGATTTTATAATAGTAGAGATAGAAGGGAAGAGATGAATAAAAATTCACTTATTTTTCTGTTTCTGGACAGTCTAATAAATTGGCTAATGTAACTATTATCGCTGCGGTAAAGCTTGGGCTAGGCGACACTTGTGTAGATAAACGTTAGTTGCGCTAAAAGTCGTATATAAGGAGGCACTATCGTTATCTTTTCGCTTAGTACTGGTATTTATTTTTTCTTTTGTTCATCCTGTGAATGAATGTTTTATTAGTATCTTTTCTTTTGTTCACTCACAGAATGTTTCATTACTATTTTTGACTATCTTTAGCTATACTTTGGTTAGTTAACATTTACTACCTAGATAACTAGTTATCTATCGTCTTTGATTATAGTAAGTAGTTGCAACACCATTTTTTGCGGACCTGATTGACATTTAATACAAAGATGGATTATATTATTTATTTATTTATTTATTTATTTATTTAAAACACTATCCTTACAGGTAAACACCTAATGCGACAGTGTATACAAATAAAATCTTAAAGCTAGTCTTACAAATAAATCTTACAAACTAGGTGTATAAATCTACTTACTAACTACACAATATGTGACTCTTGTGAGTTCGTTCAGTGAGCACGAGAACAGGTCAACTTGTTCCGCAACCGTATTGAGCATACGCAGCGCGCGCGTCAGCGGCGCCCGCTGCAGCAGGTTAGTGCGCGCTCGGTTATAGTCTGGAATAACACACAGGCATTTTAATGCCTGATAAATATCTACCCATCTTACGAGAACGGGATTAGAATCCCACGTGAGTGGAGCCGCGGGTATTGGTTAGTTCACAATAAACTACAAACCAAAAAAAAAAAATAACCAGCTGTATTTTGAGGCACATAAACAACAAATACGTATTTCTATGCTAAAAAGTCGAAATTTTAGCTCAAGTTAGTATATGCATATAGTTGTTAACGAGTAATAAATATGCATATTATAGCGAATACTTCGAGAATATTATACCCCAAGCTATATTTATCGTGGAACTGTTATTAAGTACGAAAAACAAAAATAATAACCTGCATTTACCTACCCCGTTCACCCTTTTATAGCGTCAGAAATTACCCCTGGCGGTGCGGCCGTAGTTTGATAAGTACTGTACAAACAGCCAGTAATAATACTATGAACTTATAAAAATAGTATTTAAGAGGATTATCAAGAGGTTTAATATTAAATAATGAAATAGTACGGAATGAAGTGTTGAGGTTAATAGTGGATCTGGATGTGTTATTATGTACTTAAAAGCACATAATACATGGACTACTTTCGTGTGTTCTAACTTAAATAAATACACTACAGAAAGAACGCGTTGAACTGTTAGGTTATGGTACCTTTATATATTTAATCCATACTAATATTATAAATGCGAAAGTAACTCTGTCTGTCTGTCTGTCTGTTACGCTTTCACGCCTGAACCGCTGAACCGATTTTGATGAAATTTGGTATAGGAGTAGATTAGACCTCGAGAATGAACATAGGCTATGTTTGGTCGCGATAACCGACATCCATGCGGGCGGAGCCGCGGGCGACAGCTAGTAGGTATTATAAACGTAAAAGTCTGTCTCTGAATGTGTGGATGTATGGATGAATATTTGCTACTATTTCACGCAAAAGCGTCTGAACTGATCTGGATGGAATTTAGCGCAGAGATAAATTAAGGTCTGGAATAGGTCACATAGTGAGAAATGTATCCCTTGAAGATAATTTTATTTTGGGTCTTCGAGATATCACGGCTTCAAAGGCATAATATCTATTGGGTAGTAGTACAGTTCGTACGCTTGATGGTGATACACCTTTCTCTCGTCTTTTCTGTTTGCCGTTATTCCTTTTTTCCCATTTGACAATCAGAACTTACAATACTGTCAAGTTGATCTCTTTGTATTACTTTGTTTATAGCGTAGTATGCATATTTAAATATTCCTCTTTCAAAATCGGTTAAAAATGATCTGCTAAAATTTAATTACACACTTTTGAACGGATGGCTGTCCCACTTTACTCAATAAATTTGAAAACTGCGGACCTTTGATTGGATTAAATGGTTCACCGAAGTGGCTAAAATTATTTAATCACACGGGTCACAGAGTGACACTTATAATAGTCCGAATTTAGTTTGGAGTCCCGTTACACAGATAAAAAATAAGAGCAAGTGCTAACAATTGCGCTAAACTTTACCAATTGCCAAAAAGAAATCGGAATTCAGAAATGCCATCTAATAGTAGATTCGTGATATAAAAACGCGCTTCTCTGTTCTTAGTAGGTATGCGGTTTGTGTAAAGTATAAAGTTTGCAGTAGGTAGGGCTTGAATAAAAATGCACTATAATTTGGTCAACTTAGACCCGCTAATGTATTGTGTAGTTAGTAGGTACGTATCTAAGAAATGTAGGGTTCGATCCCCGCTCAGTGCAAATATTTGTATGCATGAATAATGGGTATTTGCATTGGTTTGGTCATGCTTTGGAGAGCACGTTAAGCCGTCGGTCCTGGTTGCCATATGAATATCTATGGCATTCGTTACGGGTAGTTGGAGCCCTAAAAAGTTCAAATACGGTCTAGCTTCAACGCTTCGATATCGCCTAATGTCACCATTGGGTTGTGAAGGAAAATATTGACGTCCAGCCAAATCCGCAGTTAAGACTGGTAAAGCGGACCCCAGACTCCGAGGTGAAAACTTTGGATGTGACTGGGAATTAACGCTAGGATGAAGAAGAAGATTTAAGAAATATATCATCAAAAGATTTGCTGTTTAATTATATTTCTCTAACCAAATTTTACTAAACTTTATCTCATTCAAACAAAATAAAGTGTATAATATCGAGTAGTTACATACAAAGAATACAATATGATTATATTTGTAGTATGTATGTATGGCGGCCTCTGTGGCGTAGCGGTAGTGCATGCGACTGCTACGCAGGGGGCGCGGGTTCGATTCCCGCTCAGTGCAAATATTTGTATGCATGAATATGTCTATTTGCATTGGTCTGGGTGTTTCTATGTATAATAAGTATGTATTTACAAAAAAAAATGTATATAAGTATGTTTATCAGCATTCTAGAACCCATAACACAAGCTAGTTAAACTATGCTTACTTTGGGTCTAGAGGGCGTTGTGTAGAATGTCGTAGAATATTTATTTATTTATTATTTATTTATTTATCTAAGGATATGGAGGTCAGTTGTGTCTATCTACCCCGGATGGACCAAGGCGTGAGTGTACGTACATTAAAGAGATTTGTCGGGATCAAAGGTTGATTAATGTACCTATGTAAATAGCACAACCCGTATATATTGGTCACCATGTTGAGCAAATATGGGTTTCCGACATTTTTAAACTCAAGTAAGGACCAAATTAAAGGTCAACAACTCTTTCAACACTGTTTAATGAATATAAGAACAATATTTAAAAGGAGATTCCCGTGCCTCCCTCATAAAGGAAACTCTTTGAGAGTCAACTAATTAAAAAAAAGTTATTAAAAAGCTGAAAAAAGCGAGTTGTCGAACTCAATGAATTAATTTCGTTAAAAAATTTGAACCTTTTTATTATGTCACTGCTGTTTTTCTCCGGAAAGTTTTTTCAACGGAATATTTTATGACGGTTAATTAATAAAATTGTGAAATACCTATCTGTTTATTAATAATTGCTTTAGTCTTTGATCACTGTTTTGTAATTCGATGACGAGCTCGTTATACGCACCAGTCACAATTTTTGAGGAATGTTTCTCAATAACCCTTTTTGGTGTGAAATATGTATTGGAACACCTCAGGGGAAACGTGTCCCTCTGACTAGCAGAGGGCACAGTAGAGAACGAGCGGGGGGCGAGATGATTGTCCGCCCGCCGACAGTTGGGTGACAGGACGGCCGCCTGTCACCCTTCCCCCCACCGTCGGCGAAGTGGCGCGATGCTCGCCCCACCCTTCTTCGGAGAGTCGAAGGGGCCATCTTAAAACCGTAGATGGCCCGGGGTCAGCTGGGGTGCGAGGGATATGCCTATTGGGTAACCTTACACCCCGGTAATTAAGACCCGAGACGGCGTGCGGTTTTAGTCGGGATTTCCGCACGATGAAAAAAAGGATTGATGAATACAAGGATGATGATGAGATATAAAAGATATCGTCCAATCATTCAAAGTTTGTTTCATACATCTTCGTATATCTCTATTACGCATGTAAACTTTTATCCATAAGATAATAAAGACATTAATCTTTCTTATTGTATTTCCACAGAATTTACGCATTACGCAAGAAAATAAGTTGAAACACATCTTCCTTAAGAAATGCCTTCACAGTAACGAGATTTTCCTTAGGCGTCATTTATACAAACATATTCAGCGTTTCTCAACATAGAGAATAATTTGATCCCATGGTGATAATTCATGAACGTCCAAATACCTACGCCTTAGATATAAATTATGATGTACGGGATAGCAAAACGCTGTCAAAGAGAGTATCATCACGAAAATATTTTATTTTCAATTTCATAATAGTTAAGTAGGTACCTATATTATGTTCATTAAGTTGATTATGAATTTCACTCGGTGTATTTTTTACGCATTATTGCCGGAATAGATATTTGATAAGAAAACATTCAAATTTTCACTCAAATCGTTTAGAGTGATTTTCCTACCTATCCCCAAATCTACAAAACAATTTTATTAAATATAAACTATATTTTTTTTTATAAATACTCTATATTCAAGCTACTAAAAGGCCACGAATGCAATAATCACACCACTAATTCCTATTTTAAATTAATTTAAATATGTATTTCAAGTAATTTTATTTTCATATAAATCTTAGACGGTGAAAAATAAAACCGATTATATTTATATCACTTGAGTACTAACTAATATTACAGTTATGAATCGGCAATATTATGAATTTTTATGGTGATACAAAAAACTGAGGGTGTCTTAATACTTAATTTGAGAAACGATGTCTCAAAGGGATGAATAATACGTAAGATGAAACAAATGTGGCATAAACGAAGCGTATAAACGTGATTACTTGAAGATTAGCCTGCGTCGGAGTTCAATGAACCTTGTGATTATGACACTGACGTATCTTTGAAACTCTTTGATGGCACTCAATACATATTAACACTAAGTAAGTACCGATAGACTAATACCAAATATCGATGGGATACCAGAAGTTTCATATTATCAGAAAATTCCATCAAAATATTTTTTATTAGAACATATCTACCGATACCGATAATATTAGCACATTATCACGCATACTTAATAAGCATAACCCAACGCCAACTATAAATAATTCATTTGCAAGCACGTTATCGTATTTTTTAAACCTAAATTTCATAATTTTTTGTATCTAATAACTAAAACAGAATTTACAATTTACAATCACTTGTCATTATTTTACTTCGCTCCTTTATCCTTGATAAAAATAACATAAAAATGCTGTGTTTTTTTGCAGTAAAGAGTTACTTGTCTTTAATGACACAATTATAAGAAGAGATATAAGCAATGTTGTTAAAGAGGTTCAGGTAAGTTTTTACCTATATTAAGATGGATAATAAAAGTGTAATGACAATGAAAGGAATTAGGAATTAGTCTATTAGAGAAAGTTTGAAAGTTGCACCAAAGAAAGAATAATTGAAAAGCGATCGACTGAAATTGCCGTTTTGAAAAGGTTTATATGAATGCAGAGGGATTTATTAGCAGAAGAAGGCCCAAGAAATAATGGGCACAATACGTGAAAGGGTTTATGGTAAAAAAAGAAGTGACTGAGGATATGACATTTGAAATAGAGGAGAATCATTTTGAATAATTAGGACAAAGGCAGTTGCGGTTAGCGACAGTTCAAAAACGTAAAAAATGCTAAGTAAGCAAAAATAAAGCCAAAGAATAGCAAGCAAAAAGCTAAGTACGCTAAGCTAGCTAGCTATACGACCCCTGCTTTCCACATCCAGCTACCATTTTCTTTTTTTAGTAATAATTTATTGTCTATTATTGCCTGCTTAGATTACTGTAAATCACCTGCCGCCTGTATATCTGTGTTACCGATGTATCTGATAGGCCGATAGACACGCTACACGTCTCACTGAGCACTTGCTTTGATACTGTCCTTATGTTTTTATACGAATTTATCTTCAATCAATCAGTGTTAGGGAGACACGCTGATCCCGTGTATGTTTGTTTTGATTCGCGTTTTATTTATTAGCCTCGTTTGCGATATATCACGTAAATGGGGTCGAATGATGCCGGTGTTTTTGGGTACAGTTTTTCCGAGATTTGAATAGGTTTATGTTTGCATTTTTAGTAAAAGTAATTGACCCTTTTTTGTGACTACAATTTATTCTTTTTTGTATTGCAATTATGTAACGCGATCAACACAACTTTTTGTGTTAACGAAGATTATTCAGGTATATTATTTTGAAACAGGAATTTTAATTTTAAACCTTTGGAGCTAATCCTTTGCTGATTGATGTGTGAGGTACAGGCGCTTTCCTCATAGGGTTGGAGGGGTCAAATGACAATCGCGCCCATAAAATTCAACAAACAAAATCAAGGCAAAGAGTAGGAGACCCCAGGCTACAAATAAACTTTCAATGCAACCGCAATTAACACTGCGGTGATGAAAAGTGGAAAGTAATAAAATCTGCTTAACTAACAATATAATATGTTCAAACAGAAAATTTTGTATCAATGCCCGTTAAATAAAAATGAAATTCAAAAATGTTACGAACAGTTAGAAATTCTGCAGATCATTCATTGTTCATATTCGCGGTTTGACCTAGCGATAGCGCAGGCTGTGGGAGTGGGACTGTTCCAACAGGAAATTTTATTATTCGCTGTCGAAATTCTCGGAACACGGTCTATTTCAGCGAATCAGCGCGCTTTGGAATTTAGTTATTCAATTTTTTTTATCGCGCCGCACGTGACTATTTATGCCCAATAAAGTTTGTAGTATTTTTATACTGCTTCGTTTGGTGATACAATTAGTTACATATTTGTCTAGTCCGATCCCTGTAAGCGCGCAGATGGTGCACTGGTAACGAACTAGAACAATGTTTACTCACCTAAGTACATACGACAGTTTTGTTGTAAAGCTACAATTGAACCTGTGTACTTTGTAAGTACATACATACATACAGGCAGAGACAAAACATCGCCATCTTCTTATGTCCTGACATACTTGTATTTTAAGTAAGTACATGTTTTGAGAATTTAAGTTGGTACTTGGGTTGAGAATACTGTAAGAAGACTAAAGAAAGCGTTTGTTTATAAGTTATCACTATCCTTCGAGTTTTTCCCAGTCCATGAAACAACTGCCACCTTACCCTCATAACCCATTGAGTGATATCGAAGTTAGTTAGGTCAGATTCTGAGGAGCTTCATTCAACGACCATTCGTATGGCAATGGCTCGTTTAAGAAGCTATCCGGTAACGATCAGCCATCCTATTTAACGTCCTCAGTGGCGTAGACCATTCGACTTCTAAATAAGAGGTAGCGGCTTCGATTCCCGCTCAAAGCCAATATTTGTGTGCATGAATAAGAATATTTACATTGGTGTTTCTTTGTATAATACTAGCTGCCGCCCGTGGCTTCACTCGCGTGGAGGTCGGCATTGCCACCAAGTCATTTTATGGCAAGTTTTTTCATACCTTGGTTTACATAATTGCGGTTTTAGTAGGGATCCCTATTTTTGTAGTAAAATATATAGCCTATGTCACTCACAGATAACGTGGCTTTCTTTTGGTAAAAGAATTTTCACAATCGATTCAGTAGATCCAAAGATTACCCCCTACAACTTCACAAACTCACAAACTTTACCTCTTTATAATATTAACTAGCAACCCAGGATCCGGCTTCACCCGCGTGTAAATTCCAGTTATCCAATAAAATATATAGCCTATGACACTCACGAATGATGTGGCTTTCTATTGGTAAAAGAATTTTCACAATCGGTTCAGTAGATCCAAAGATTACCCCCTACAACCTCACAAACTCACAAACTTTACCTCTTTATAATATTAGTATAGATGAATATATTTACAAAAAAAAACGTTACAATATATTCTAAGTATGAGCGCATAACACTTTTTTAAATAAAACGTTTTATATAGTTATTCAATCACACAATAGATCGCATGTTCTCCATCGAGGTACAAAAAACTTTATTGAAAACGTACGAAAGGAATTGTGGAAAAGGTTACGTTGTTCTATGAAGTACTGAATTATTGATCAACTGGTGCTCCGACGATAGACACGCAAAGGTTACTTGATACCCACTTAGGGATCGTTCAAATGTTCTAGTAATAAAACGTTGACTGACGTTTACATTAGTTGGATCGAAGAAAAATATCTACAATAATGTGTTCTTGAAATACTTTTTTTCCGTGCGGAAATCGTACCGCGGACCGTAGTGTATGGATAAACCTTTCTGGTTTTTGATACACTACCAAGGAACTGTAATCCTATGTATATTTTTCAGTTTAATAAATAAAAAAAATTCTCATGGATACCCACCCCACGGCCAGCGGTGCAGGTTATGTCGGACTCTTACCAACTGAAATCGCACGCCGTCTAGGGTCTACTGCCGTCAGGGCGTAAGGTGGCCCATAGAGCATTTCCCTCGCACCCCGGCTTGATCCAGGCCATCTCCGGATTCGGCTGTTGCCGTCATGGCCACGGCCGATAAAATATAAGGTATGCTATTCCCAATTTAGCCTTTTTTATACTACTTAGGTGGCAGACAAGCACACGGCCCACCTGATGAGAAGCGGTCACCGTGGCCTATGAACGTGTGCAACACTAAGGGTGTCACACACGCGCTGCCTACCCTGAAGGGAAGGGGGAGGGCTGGGAAGGGGTGGGGGGCTAGGAAGGGATGGGAGGAGGAGGGGTACAGTGAGCTTTGGCTACCTTACTTACCGGCGGCGGGAACACAACTCGATGGTTATTATGGCCGCGGTCTTCTGTAGGGCGGAGGTACTACCCCAGTCGGACAGCTCATTTCAGACGGGAGATACTGTCGTGTCCTACCTCCTTCATCGGTGGTACCTATGTTTTGTTTTGTGTTCCATTTTTAAGAAAATATATGAACATTTTAAGACTCCTCAGCGATGGTTACTTAACATTTTTAACAATGTATGTTAGTATTACTCTAACATAGTTTCACGAGTTATTTCTAAACTTTCCTTTGAAGTCATTACATACCTACATCCCAACATTCGCAACACAATAAACTCTGATAAAGATATAAAGCTGTACTTAGCCGCGCTCAAATAGATGGATGGTAAGATATACTACTATAACGTCGTTTGCTGGGTTGCGTGCTATAATTCAGAGCAATAACAAGACAGATTCACTGTGATTTTAGCAAAAAGAAAAACATCACTACATCACTATTTTTACAGGATTATCCTAATACAATAGTGTGGTACCTATTATAATGTAAAACTAAATACTATAACATATTACATGCCACCTTTATGAACTCATTCAGAGAACAAGAAATATTTACATATTTTTAACTAGCTCTTACTGCAAGAATAACTTACGATAAGTGAATACATTATGGGGTTTTTCAAGATGGGCATTAGATTTTTACAGGGTCGACCGTGTTACACCTCTGGTGTTGCAAACGTCCATAGGCCACAGTAACCGCTTCCCATCAGGCGGGTCATGAGCCTGTCTGCCACCTACGTTGTATTAAAAAATTTGAAGACGTGGCTCTTAGCCGGGCTGAAATGGTAGTCACAATGAAGGGATATTAACTCAATTATATAATTAATTAGGTACAGATAGGTACCATTTACTGGACTTAGAGTATAGTTCAGAAGCAATAATAAGATAGATTTACTTTGGTTTCAGATAAATTTGTTACAAAGCATTTTGTGAAAGTCTGTACTACGAGTAGTATAAAATTGAAAATTAGCGTTTGTACATTGAAGATATTTATTTAAAAGAAATATTTCGGTTGTTTTAGTATGAACAACTCTCTGTTTGTTCACGATAGAAGCTACTGAACAGATTTTGATGCGGTTTTTTTTATTAGATTAGAAAGCTATTAATCAGAATGAAAATCTGTCCTAGGTTTGATTACACTTGGTTAAATAGAAGCAGAGATATGAACAAAAAACCATAACAAGCCTCAGGCATCAAATGTTATTCTATTTTATTCCTACAATGGAAAATAAATATATTAAAATGTAATATTTATAACAAAAAATGTTGGGGGGCACATGGACGAGATCACCGGCCGGAACCCGCATTAGCCGCGGGTGTTTCGAACACATTTTTCATCAGTACCCTGCTGAGTACTTAAGTGCTTTTGTACACAAGAAAAATATCATTTTGCTAAGTTTGTTTGTATTTAATAAAGTTGTTCGTTTACTGCGATAAAAAGAATAAAGAATAAAAACCCGCGTCTTGTTTATAGTTTCGCTTGCTATTATGAAAAACAACACATCTTCATTATATACAATGTAGGATATTTATGAATAACTAGCTTTTAAAGGGAGCAGAATTCTACGCGGGAATTCTGCTCCCTTGCCCGCTTCCCATGTCCACCCATCCCATGTTTTTCATCCCATCAAATATCTTGAAAAAACCCTAACTCACTTTATATATATACACATTGGGTAAAATTACCTCTTAACAATTACAGTTTAAAAGCTACCAACACTGACATCAAAGCACCAATATTTCGCACATAAATACTATCGAACGCACACAACTACAAACATATCTTGACCGTTATTCCCTCTCCTCGTATAAATAATAACAGTAGAATCGTATTTCTCGATAGGGTGCCATACATTGACGCTGCGTTAAGACCCCCGGCCAGATATCGATTGTCTTCGCTATTACCACTTACTTATTCAACATATTTTACTTATTTAGTGTGTGTGATGTTTCTATGTGTGTATTTTCAAAAAAGAATTATGTTAAGGATGTTTTTTTACGGTCTAGAACTCATAATAATATAAATACATAATAGTACCCCTTAACGTCCCGCTGCTGGGCACTGGTCTCCTCTCCTCTGACGAGAGAGCTGAGAGGGTTTAGACCTTAATCCACACACGCTGGCCTAATGTGGTGGATCGGACATTACAGGCGAGGTGAAGTCAAATTGACGTGTTCCATATATAAAAAAATATATTTGTTAGTTTTTTTTAAACAATTGGTATTCTAATTAAAATAATCACAGCGCCATACCACAGAATACCTAATAGTAGGTACTACGGCCATACTTCCTTCCTAAATCTTCAATATAATAGGTATTAACATCAGTAGGTACCTACCGAAGTTGAAGTCATCAAAATAGGACGCTAAGTTACGAACAAATTTATCAGGAACGGAAAACGAATAGAATTATTTTCTTCTCCTTTAAAAGCTTTCCTTTGTTATGTCTTGCTCTAATTAGAGCGGAAAATTGATTTATGCTTTGAATTATTCTGTTTATTTGAGTACCGACTGTTTTCTTAAGATATTCATTAAGAACGGAAAGAAATATATACTGTGTGGATATATCTTAATCTCAAAATCCTTATTTATTGGCATTAGACTGCGTAATGAAACATTTTTCAAGGCGACTTTCGCAGTTAGTACGGGGAAACTAAGTCAAATCAAAGTCAAAGTCAAAGTCAAAAATCATTTATTCTGTACAGACCATAAATGCGGAACTTACAAAACGTCAAAATAAAAAATATTTAAAACTAGAAGCAAATGGACCACACTGGTTCGAAATGCGGCCCAGACCTGAGAAGACTCCGGCAAGAAACTCAGCGGGCTGTTTTTTTGGTCTATTTACAACAATTTCCTTAGTCTAGATATTAGTATATAAGGCCTCCGTGCCTCGGAGAGCATGTTAGGTACGCCGTCGGTTCTAGTTGCCATCCGAACATAATTATATGACAGTCGTTACGGGTAGTCAGAGTCCCAAAAATCCGTTGAATGATCACACTTTAGAACTTCCATATCACCAAAAGGCTGTGAAGGTTAGATGACAGTGGCTTCACAGAAAATATTGAAGCTCAGCCACGTCAAAACTAGATTGAAAAAGCCGACTCCAACTCAGCTGAGCACGTCACTGTTGTTCCATTGGAAAGCACCTCGTTGCGGTTCAAGTCCCGTACATTGTGTAGGTACAAATTTTCCGATTTAAATTTATATAAAAATTGGTTTTTGAACTGTAATGGCAATATAAATATGACAATGTGTGACGATATTGCCGTAATAGTTGTTTTTATTTTATCTAAGTACCCACAGAATGGGTTTTAAAATGGCGGCGAGTTCCGGTTCGCAATTATGTAGCAAGCGAGCCATGTCAGTTCTTATAGTTAAAGCACGATCGAATTACGAACAAAATTACAGCTGTTAAAATGAGGTATAACCATTAATGAAACTGAAAACGAGTTAAGTTTTAAATGCCGCAATGAATGCAAGCTGTTTCTCAATTTTGTTGGAGGCGCAGTTTTAAGGGAAAACCAGACCTCATGTACATAATTTTTCAAATACTTATTTTATTACCCGACTGCGTGATGCAAAAGAGTGGAATGTGTTTGTCAGCCTATGTATGTGTGTATATTTTGTAGGTATAACTTTTTCCTAAGAGTCACCGTTTGTGAGATATAAGGATTCAAAAAATGTAAAAGTTGTAATCGCATAAAATAATATGTAATAAATAACTTAAACAACTCTCAACTTTTACTTATATTTTGAACAATTATTTCACCAATTTTCAGCTTGTTGGGCGTATATTATGTTGGACAGTTGGCATTTTAAGGAATTCCCCTCGATTTCGCCAGGATCCCAGAATCAGATCCTGATACCCTGGATATGGGACCACCCATGAAGTATCCTCTTTTTAGCAAAAATTTAATTATAAAAATCTATCCATAATTGGCGTTGCAATCGCGTAACCTACATTAAAAAAAGCTAGCAGTGAAATTGTGGAGCTCCTCCTTTTTGGAAGTCAATTAAAAAGATAACCTCATAATAATGTTTGTCATCTCTTGCAGATCAGTAGAAAGTAAAAGTAAAACAAATAGTTGAATTTGGTTGTACATTTATTAAAATCATTGATTCTAAAATATTATATTCAAAATATAACATGGAGGTACTCCTATTAGACATAATGATAAAATATTCCAAAATTATATTATCTAAGTATATTAAAGTGTTATGAGAGAATAATAATTGTAAATATCTGTTTTTGTCGTTGCTGGCTTATTCTGATTGCATATTTGATCCATATGAGCATTCTGGAAAAAGAAATATAATATTAAATATTTTTTATTGTTCGATTTTACTAAACAACTAGGTACTTACTAACAGTTGGTAGGTAGTATGACATTCTACATAGCCCATAAAGAGTTTAGTTTAACTAGTTTGTAGGTTCTAGATTGCGGACAAACATTCTTATGTACGTTTTTTTTAAATAGATACAGATTATACATAAAAACACTTAGATCTATATATTATATTCTATCTAGATAATAATAGTATTCCGTCTGAAATTAAAAATGTAAGCTCTTTTCGCGCTTTCAAATCTCAGCTGATAAAGTACATAATAACCTATTAGATTCCTTATTAAATTTTAAATGAATTGCACTGTACACATGAAAACGTAACGTAGACTGAAAATAAATGTGATATTCTTTTGCACTTCATACATTTTTGCACTACGCGCTACCTGGCTGTGATGTCACTGCTAGGTACGATTTTGTATGGAGCGTTTTTGAATGGCTCGAGAAATTGAATTTTCGATATCAAATATTTTTGAAACTATTTATCATAACAAAATATCACTTTTGCAGTTCATTATAGGTAATGTTATAAAATGATAATATTTCAACAATAAAAAAAATTATTCGTCATCCCTATTCTCGTTACCTACCGTTTACAAAACTGTGTTTATTTATTAATTTATTATTACCTTTTTTGTTATGTTCTCATGTAAGTGATCTTGTGTGTCTTTTTGAGAATAAATTCTTTAAACCTAAACCTAATGAGGCAATAGTAGTTAGGTACTGTAATTACCTCTGAACTCAATTACCCTTGGTTTAATGGCTCTGGCAAACAGAACACCTTTTTAGCAAAACATATTCCAGGCCCATCGTATTTCAATTCTTTACAACATTTGTCACGAGCTTCTCGTTGCTTGCAGTACTCGTCGCAGGATGGTTCACGGACTGCAGTATTAGCAGCGTAGACGGCGATAAACATTACACATGCAGCAATCAAAAGTAACAGAGCAGTTTTATTAGCAATGGTCATTGTGATAGTTGAATTGTTGGATAGTTTCTAGAGTAGAATTTCTTTAGAACACAGAAACTGTACTGATGCTCCACAAAACGTTTGCCTATTTATAAGGGTAGCAATAACGATGAAGGCTGAGTTATATAACCTTAGCCTTATTTAGTAACATTATCAGTTCTGTTGTCCTCATAAAGTATGATTTATTAGTGAATAGGTAATAAAATTACAATATTGAATTATAAGGATAACTAGCTTATGCCCGCGGCTCCACCCGCGCGGACGTCGGTTTTCACGTTGCTTGACTATGTCTTTGGTTCTACTCAACCGATTGTGATCAAATATGCGTAGCATTCTAAGTCTGACCAAGACCTTTCACACCGCATCAAACTGTTTAAGCGTCCATCGCACACAAACTTATTTAATTACAGTAATTAAAAACAAATTACAGTAATTTACTATTGCCTTATTAGGTTTAGGTTTAAAGAATTTATTCTCAAAAATATATACAAGATCACTTACATGGGAACATAACAGAAAATAATCCTACTAATATTATAAACGCGAAAGTTTGTAAGAATGTATGTCTGGATGTCTGGATGTCTGGATGTCTGGATGTATGGATGTATGTTTGTTACTCTGCCACACAAAAACGGCTTAATGGATCTGGCTAAAATTTGGTACAGAGATAGATTATAGTCTGGAATAACATATAGGCTACTTTTTATACAAGCTAATATCGCGGCTCCGCTCGCAAAGTCGATCGGTCGGGATTTCTAGATATATCTTTGTTACTCTTTCACCGAAAAACGGCTGAATAGATCTGACTGAAATTTGGTAACGAGATAGATTTAAGTGTGGAATAACATATAGGCTACTTTTTATACAAGCTAATACCCGCGACTCCGCTCACGGAGTCGATCAGTCGACCCACGGAGTAGATCAGTCGGGATGTCTGGATGTATATTTGTTACTCTTTCACGCAAAATCGGCTGAATAGATCGGGTTGAAATTTGGTATAGAGATAGATTAAAGTCTGGAATAACATATAGGCTACTTTTTATACAAGCTAATACCGTGGCTCCGCTCGCAAAGTCGATCGGTCGGGATGTCCAAATATTATGTTTGTTGCTATTTCACGTAACAACGGCTGAATGGATCTGGCTGAAATTTGGTACCGAGATAGAGTGTAGTGTGAAATAACATATAGGCTACTTTTTATACAAGCTAATACCCGCGGCTTCACCCATGGAGTCGATCAGTCGGGATATCTGGATGTATGTTTGTTACTCTTTCACGTAAAAACGGCTGAATAGATCAGGTTGAAATTTGGTACAGAGATAGATTATAGTTTGGAATAACATATAGGCTACTTTTTATACAAGCTAATACCGTGGCTCCGCTCGCAAAGTCGATCGGTCGGAATGTCCAAATATTATGTTTGTTGCTATTTCACGTAAAAACGGCTGACTAGATCTGGCTGAAATTTGGTACCGAGATAGAGTGTAGTGTGAAATAACATATAGGCTAATTTGTATACAAGCTAATACCCGCGGCTTCGCCCATGGAGTTGATGAGTCGGGATATCTGGATGAATGTTTGTTACTCTTTCACGTTAAAACGGCTGAATAGATCAGGTTGAAATTTGGTACAGAGATAGATTATAGTCTGGAGTAATATATAGGCTACTTTTAATACAAGCTAATACCCGCGGCTCTGCCCGTGGGAGTCGATTGGTTGGTAATCGTTTTTTGGTCATATCCCCGGTTCTTCTTAACCAAATGCAATTAAACATACGGCAGATTTCATGTAAAACCAAGACCTTTCTAATGAAAAGTGGCATCAAAATTTGTTCAGCAGTTTTTGCGTCCATCACGAACAAACAGACAAGGATTGCAAAAAAATAGATATTTGTGGTCAACATAGCCAAGTCTTTTTTTTCAAATATCGATTATTACAACTAAAACTACTGTTATAAAGGGATATGATGTCCATACTGTCGCCTTAGGTGAACCCTGTAAAGATGGTGTAAGGTGAAACCAATAAATAAGGAAAAAAAAACTTTTGGTCATATCTCCAAATTTTAGGTCTGACCAAGAAAACCGCACTGAAATCCGTTTAGTACTTTTTATCCGAAAGGTTTTGGCTAGACGAGTGGAGACCAGTAGAGTGGAGAGTGGAGCGGAGTGGGGAGTGGTGTTGAGAGTGGAGTGGGGAGTGGTATGGAGAGAGTGGAGTGGAAAGTGGAGTGGAGTGGAGATTGAAGTGGAGAGTGGAATGTAGGGTGGAGTCGGGAGAGGGGATTGGACAGTAGAGTGGAGGTGGAGAGTGGAGTGAAGAGTGGAGTGAACAGTGGAGTGGAGTGTGGAGTAGAGAGTGGAGTGAACAGCGTAGTGGAAAGTCGAGTGGAGAGTCGTTTCATTCAAATAGACTTGGTGGCAATACCGAATTCCACGCGGGCGAAGCCGCGGGTGGAAGCTAGTAATAAATAAACATACAGTAAACGGTAACGAGAATCAGAGAGCGTATCTACTCATTTTGCGGTTTTGGTTCTCAGTCCCCGAAGTTTTTTTCTAATTTGGGTTTCAATCCATTATGTAGTTGACCAGCTGCGATTTGAAAGCGCGAAACGAGCTTACATTTTAATTTCAGACGGAATACTATTATATATTTGTGCTCTTTCATAGGTAATATTCTTTTTTGTATACCTAATTTGTCCGTATTTTTTTGGCAAAACAAGCAGACTAGGCCGACGAAGACTACGTTTACTTATCATAGATTTTTTAATGAAAGTTATTATAACTATCATGATCAAAACCCTATTATTACATGGTTAATCTTTACATGATTTTGCAACTCGGTTGATGTCAGACACGGTAAAAATCTGGACTATAAATCATCACGCTAAACCTCAAAAGTGATGAGCAGTGTAAAAATCTCGAAACTCGACAGAGTTACCGAAATGTGAAAGATAGTTGATTAGAGACTCGTTTATGATTCATATCATCACGCTATTATATTCAAGATTCGGGCAGAATGTATTTCTATGTTACATTATAAACCTCTATTTCATAAAGTTTCGGAATGGTGGCTGTGGTGTAGTATATTAGTGACGCGCCTCCAATAAATCCTACTATCCTACTTCCTACTAATATTATAAACGCGAAAGTTTGTAAGAATGTATGTCTGGATGTCTGGATGTAGGTATGGATGTATGTTTGTTACTATGCCACACAAAAACGACTAAATGGATCTAGCTAAAATTTGGTACAGAGATAGATTATAGTCTGGAATAACATATAGGCTACTTTTTATACAAGCTAATATCGCGGCTCCGCTCGCGAAGTCAATCGGTCGGGATTTCTAGATATAGGTATGTTTGTTGCTCTTTCACGTAAAAACGGCTTAATAGATTTGGTTGAAATTTGGTAACGAGATAGATTAAAGTGTGGAATAACATATAGGCTACTTTTTATACAAGCTAATACCCACGCCTCCACTCACGGCGTCTATCAGTCGGGATGTCTGGATGTACGTTTATTACTCTTTCACGCAAAAACAGCTGAATAGATTCAGTTTAAATTTGGTAACGAGATAGATTAAAGTGTGGAATTGCATATAGGGTACTTTTTATACAAGCTAATACTCGCGACTCTGCTCACAGAGTCGATTAGTCGGCATGTCTGGATGTATGTTTGTTACTCTTTCACGCAAAAACGGCTGAATAGATCGGATTGAAATTTGGTACAGAGATAGATTATAGTCTGGAATAACATATAGGCCACTTTTTATACAAGCTAATACTCGCGGCTCCGCTCGCGAAGTCAATCGATCGGGATGTCCAGATATATGTTTGTTGCTATTTCACGTAAAAACGGCTGAATGGATCTGGCTGAAATTTGGTACTGAGATAGATTGTAGTGTAAAATAACATATAGACTACTTTTTATACAAGCTAATACCCGCGACTTCACCCACGGAATCGATCAGTCGGGATAGGTATCTGGATGTATGTTTGTTAGGTACTCTTTCACGTAAAAACGGCTGAATGGATATGGCTGAAATTTGATACAGAGATAGATTATAGTCCGGAGATTACTCCATTTTATAATAGTGGGAAGATTTATTAAGGTTTATTATGCTATTTGGGGCAGAGAATCAATAATCAAAATCCAACGAATCAATAACCATGAATATTGGTTTCGACTTTCTTTTATATAATATAGATTTTGAACAATTTCACCAATTTTTAGCTTGTTGAGTATTTATCATGTTGGACAGTTGGCATTTTAAAGAATTCTCCTCAATTTCGCCAGAATCCCAGAAGCAGATCCTGATACCCTGGATATGGGACCACCCTTGAAGTAACTTTTTAACAAAAAAATAATTATTTAAATCTATCCATTTAATTGGCGTTGCAATCGCGTAACCTACATAAAAAAATGTAGCAGTGAAATTGAGGAGCTCCTGCTTTTTGGAAGTCAATTAAAAAGATAACCTCATAATTTTGTCAGCTCTTGCAGATCAGTAGAGAGTAAAAGTAAAACAAATAGTTGAATTTGGTTGTACATTTATTAAAATCATTGATTCTAAAATATTATATTAAAAATATAACATAGAGGTACTCCTATTAGACATAATGATAAAAATATTCCAAAATTATATTATCTATATTAAAATGTTATGAGATAATTTTAAATATCTGTTTTGTCGTTGCTGGCTTATTCTGATTGCATATTTGATCCATATGAGCATTCTGAAAAAAGAAATATAATATTAAATATTTTTTGTTCGACTTTACTAAACAACTAGGTACTTACTAACAGTTGGTAGGTAGTATGACATTCTACATAGCGCATAAAGAGCTTAGTTTAACCAGCTTGTAGGTTCTAAACATACTAATGTACGTTTTTTTAAAATAGATACAGATTATACAAAAACACTTAGACCTGGCCAGAAGTTAAATATATTATATCAAACAATTATATTTATTCACCACTTGTATATTGATTACAAAAATTTTAGACAGAACCATCTACACTAATATTTTAGTAAATAGTCTTCGTCGGCCTAGTTTGCTTGTTTTGCCAAAAATACGGACAAATTATGCAAAAAAGAATAACTACCTTGAAGGAGCACAAATAATATAATAGTATTCCGTCTGAAATAAAAAATGTAAGCTCTTTTCGCGCTTTAAAATCTCAGCTAAACTACATAATGGATTGAAACCCAAATAAAAAAAAACTTCTGAGACTGAAACCGCAAAATTATTCTCGTTACCATATACCTAAACTGTTACATGTTTATTTTATTATGTTCTCATGTGAGTGACCTTGTATGTCTTTTTGAGAATAAATTCTATAAACCTAAACCTAATGAGGCAATAGTAATTAGGTACTGTAATTACCTCTGAACTCAAATTACACTTCGTCTAATGGCGCTGGAAAACAGAACACCCTTTTAGCAAAACATAGTCCAGGCCCATCGTATTCCATTTCTTTACAACATTTGTCACGAGCTTCTGCTTGCTTGCAGTACTCGTCGCAGGCTGGTTCACGGACTGCAGTATTAGCAGCGTAGACGGCGATAAACATTACACACGCAGCAATCAAAAGTAACAGAGCAGTTTTATTAGCAATGGTCATTGTGATAGTTGAATTGTTGGATAGTTTCTAGAGTAGAATTTCTTTAGAACACAGAAACTGTACTGATGCTCCACAAAACGTTTGCCTATTTATAAGGGTAGCAATAGCGATGAAGGCTGAGTTATATAACCTTCGCCTTATTTAGTAACATTATCAGTTGTCCTCATAAAGTGAGTGATTTATTAGTGAATAGGTAATAAAATTACAATATTGAATTATAAGGATAACTAGCTTATGCCCGCGGCTCAGTCCGCGCCGAAGTCGGTTTTCGCGTTGCTTGACTATATCTCCGGTTCTACTCAACCGATTGTGATCATATATGCGTAGAAGTCTGACCAACATCTTTCGAACGAAAAACACCGCATCAAAACGTTTCAGCGTCCATCGCACACAAACAGACAAACAGACAAGCGTAGACCCACCTTAAGGTGGGTCTACGCTTGTAATTACAGTATCTAATTACAGTTGTTGGCAATAGTAATTACAGTAATTACTTTTGCCTTATTAGGTTTAGGTTTAAATAATTTATTCTCAAAAACATGTACAAGATCACTTACATGAGAACATACAAAAAAAAAAAACATACAGTAAACGGTAACGAGAATCAGAGAGCGTACCTCTACTCATTTTGCGGTTTTGGTTCTCAGTCTCCGAAGTTTTTTTTTCTGATTTGGGTTTGAATCCATTATTTAGTTTACCAGCTGAGATTTGAAAGCGCGATACGAGCTTACATTTTTAATTTCAGACGGAATACTATTATATATTTGTGCTCCTTCATAGGTAATTCTTTTTTGCATAATTTATCCGTATTTTTTTGGCAAAACAAGCAGACTAGGCCGACGAAGACTACGTTTACTTATCATAGATTTTTTATGAAAGTTATTATAACTTTCATGATCAAAACCCTATTATTACATGGTCAATCTTTACATGATTTTGCAACTCGGTTGATATCAGACACGGTAAAAATCTGGACTATAGGTAAATCATCACGATAAACCTTAAAAGTGATGAGCAGTGTAAAAATCTTGAAACTCAACAGAGTTACCGAAATGTGAAAGATAGTTGATTAGAGATTCGTTTATGATTCATATCATCACGCTATTATATTCAAGAATGTATTTCTATGTTACATTATAAACCTCTATTTCATAAAGTTTCGGAATTGTGGCTGTGGCGTAGTGTACATTAGTGACGCGATTCCAATTTCTACCGGGGCCAGTTTGCATGCAACTGTTAGTAGTCCCAGTAACTTTTTTTCGTCTTTCTCTTTTTATTTTATACATATTTTTATTGTAAATTGTTAAACACAATAAAAATAAACTTACCTTTTTTTCTTATTTATTATTATTAAAAACAATTTACAAACAAACGAAAAATAATAGCAACAAAAAGGCACACGTAGGCACAAAAACCCGTGCCGTGTTTTCCATTTTTTTAAACCTAAATAAAATAAAGGAAAACAGCACTTTAGTTCTCAGAAGGCACCTTCTCTGAAGGTTGGTACTTATTTTTATTGCCAACATTGAAATATTTTATTCTAGGTACCTGTTTGTGGTACGAAATTAATTTGAGATTTATGAGTTTTTTTATTATCGTTTGATTGGTGGAGAGGTTCGTTTTACGAATCAAATAAGAATGGTTATATTGCTTTTCTTAGCAGTTTTGGTTTTGTGAAAAAGGGAGGTATTACCTATTCGCAGAAACTCTTTTGAATAATATTATGTTGTACCACGAAGATGATAATGACTGACGGCTGTACAGTGGCCTTCAAAAGTTACTGAACACTCACAAATTCAGAAACAGACTTTACATTGAAATGCGGCTTCCATGGTCACGGGGATAGTGCTAAAAAGTAACCGGAATTTCACGTCGGGATCAGTGTAAACAATAAAACATCAAATAAATTCCGATAGAATCCGAATAGGTAGTTTGTTTTCAGTGTATAGATATGCGCATAAATTTCCTGCAATGATCTTTATAGTGCGCGGCATTTAACGTGGCCACATTTTCGAGTAGAGTGGGCCCCATAACTCCAAAACCCTGCTAAGTTAGATGCTGTACACTATAATACTTGTTTATGGCAAAATGCGTCGCCTAGAAACTATAGTGTACAGCATCTAACTTGGCAAGGTTTTGGAGTAGTGGAGCCCACACTACTCCAAAATCTGGCCACGTTAGATGCCTTTGATGTTTAATTATATTATTTTTGCAATCTGCATTTTACTGTTTTTCGTTATTTTAAGTGAAAGTGGGTGGAGTAAGGTATATACATTAGGGATGATTTGAGAAGGAGTTTAGTTTGGTCGGTTATTTGGAATTAAATTGGAGTGGAAGACTTGGAATTCTTTACCAGCGCATTATGTTTCCTTCCTCTTATAGTCCCGGGGCCTATAAGCGAGGCGTGAAAAATCATGATAAAGCCGTCAAACTAAGGGCTGTCACTGTAGCACTTAACTACCGGTGTATGTAGTGGTGAGGTGACCCCAGTCCTTAGACTTTACCTTTAGCTTACTATCAGGCGAGGTGAAGTAATTTTGACGTGTCCTATATAAAAAAAATGTGTTAAGCTATACCTAATATCGATAGCAACTGTATGTACATATTCATAAAAACTAAAGAGTTTTGGATATTGTGTTGTATAATATTTGGATTTTGGATTAAACCGAGAATCGACCCGGTTTAATCAAAATAAATGTTCAATACCGGGGTAGTTGAGATGATAATTTTAGTAAATAATTGTCATTAACACAAAGGTAACCTAGAGGATCAATCACTAATGCGGTTAACCACAGTAATCCAACAAATTGGATATTTGCTTTTATGTGGTCACTTTAATACGCTCAATAATTTAGCCACAAATAATTTGAATAGTACCTATTTACAGTTTATATCATCACATTTTTATTTAATACTAGCTGATGCCCGCGGCTCCGCTCGCGTGGAAGTCGCTTATTGTGTCCACTCCCACTCCCGCTCCAGCCCCTACTCCCACTCCCACTCCCGCCCCCGCTCCCGCTCCCACTCATACTCACACTCCCACCCCCACGCACACTCCCACTACCAATCCCACGCACACTCCCACTCCCACGCACACTCCCACTCCCACTCACACTCCCACTCCTACCCCCACTCCCGCTCCCACTCACACTTCCACCCCCACTCCCACTCAAACTACCACCCCCACGCACACTCCCACTCCCACGCACACTTCCACTGCCACGCACACTAACACTCCCACGCACACTCCCACTCCCACTCTCACCCCCGCGCCTGCTCCCACTCACACTCCCACCCCACTCTCACTTCCACTCACACTCCCACCCCCACTCTCACTCACACTCCCGCCCCCACGCACACTCCCACTCCCACTCCCACCCCCGCTCCCACTCTCACCCCCATCCCTACCCCCACTCCCACTCCCAATCCCACGCACACTCCCACTCCCACTCCCATAAACCTATTTGATGATAACTAATCTAAACTCAAAATGTAATATTTTTGATAATAAATACAAAAAATCTCATAATCCCTAAAAACTAATTACACCACTATCCACTAATCTTACTTGAACACCACTCATAATTAACCTACTCATAAAAAAACATAATTTCATCTAAATAATTATAATTTAATTTGTACCTAGTGTGATGTGGTTCATATGATAATACTAATTGTACGTCTTATCAGACATGCTACGGTGTACTTTTATGTAATTGACAACATCTTCTATGCACCTGTGACCTTGAAATGAATTTTGAATTTTGAATTTTGAACTGTGGGTGACGCACAGAACAAAGAAAAATCCTTGGTGACGTAACCTACGACAAACTTATTATTTGCGGTTGGTACAGTAATCGGGTCTAAGAATTGAACCGCAAAATTAAATTTGTCTTTTATTGTATGTACTTTTCCGGGATAAAAAGTATCCAGTGTGCTGCCCAGGATATTGAAGAATAATTATACCAAGTTTCATCGTAATCAAACCGGTAGTTTTTGCGTGATGCCTGAACAAACAGACAGACAGACAGACAGACAGACAGACAAAAATTTTTTTAATCACATATTTGGGATCGGTGTCGGTCTAGTAACACCTCCTGCTATTTTTTATTTTTTTATTTTCAATGTACAGAATTTTCACTTCTACAGATTTATTATAAGTATAGATTATGAAAATGCAAACAAAACGTTTGTTCCGTTCGCCATCCGTTACTCATAGAGTAACGGATCCAGTATCCTTTTTAATAACATTGCTTTTATCTCTTCTCATAACATGTTCATACCACGACAGTCGCTTAATGCATTTGAAACTTGACTATTAACGAAGCAGCTTCTTGTCTATAATATACATATACATACATATATTATATGCTCACACCGTTTTTTTTTTTTTTTATATTCAGTCCGTCTATTGACTCAACCCCGCTGGATGGTAAGAAGCACGGGCAAAGTCCAGAGGGTACGGGCCGCCATTCCAGACACCATTCGTCCCAAAATGGCGGCCCCTACCTTGACGGCCTAGACGAGATGCCTTTTCACGCCCCGCTTAAAGAACCCGGGATTGAAGGAGGAAGGAAACACGTGTGCAGGAAGTGCATTCCAGTTTTTAATTGTGCGACATAGAAAGGAAGCACCGAACCGCTTGGTTCGAGACCGAATGGTCTCGACTGTGTGCGGGTGGCACCTCAGCCCCGCACGTGTTGTTCTGGATCGGATCTGGTTTTCCCTCTGGGGTAGGCAGAGACAACAGACCCCCATCTGCCTCTGTCCTGACATACTTTACGCGCTTACTCTACTGTCATTAAGCCTTTCATGCAAGCCCGCCGGTTTCAAGTGCTTTTGACCAGTATGACTCTGCGAGGTCGATCCTGGCTTGCCTGTCTACTTACATTTGCCTTACATATTTGGTGTGTTATTCGCTCTACGTGTCCAAACCACCTTAGCATACCCTTTTCAATTCTTGTTACAACATTCTCTTTCAGGCCGTACCATTTTCGTATATCCGTGTTCCTCTGCCTATCCACTATCTATCCAACTTATCTATAAATATGAACCAAACGAGGCATAAAACAATAAAGTGGTCAGCACTTGCTTGAAACTCAAAGTTGTAGGGAAGCTATTTTTATTTATTTTATCGCTTCATAACTTACAATACTTCACGTGATAGTTTGTTATTGCTGTAGTAAAGAGATTGGTCAATCAATCAATCTTATTTTCTCTTTTGGAAGTTGCTTGATTGCTTGATTTGGCACACCTAGTACAAGCAATTTAGTTTAGCCACGTGGGTTAGAGGTTACATACTAGGAACCAAAATTATTAGTATTAGAATACCTGTAATTTTGGCAAAATGTGGGTGCTAGCACCTCTGCCTACCCCTTCGGGGATATAGGCTTGAGTTTATGTTATGTTATGATGTTATGTAATTCTGGCTGATAGCAACCCATTTATGTCCCACAGCTGCTGGGCACGGGTCTCCTCTCCTCTAACGAGAGAGCTGAGAGGGTTTAGACCTTAATACACACACGCTGGCCTAATGCGTGTGTTCTTAGAAACTCTTATAGGACATAATGGGTTTCCTCACGATGTTTTACTTCACCGTCAGCACATGGTAAATCATGTGATTATCACATATAAATTCCACAAAGTGAAATTCACATTGGTATGTACTATCCTGTCGGATTCGAACTCGATACCTCTAAGAAGAGGCCACGTCCTTATCCATTCAGCTATCATCGGTTGCATGCTCGCATTTTGGTAACTAGCAAGTAAATCCAATTTTTTTCTTTTATAAAGTACTATTAGTTGAGTGACTTAGTATGAAGTTTTGTTATTACCTTCATGACAAGAATCTAATATCTAAAACCTTTTTTTTAATCTAAGAGACTTTGCTGGCTCTTAGCCTGAATTTCATTGGAAAAGCTTTTAAAGTAAATTTTGTATGGCTTCTTTTCTATTGTCGTTGATTGCTTAGGTAAAATATTAAGGTCTTTGAAATTCATTTTAAATTTCTATCTAAGAGTTGGGCCGTGTTCTAGATTGTCACCTAACTGGTATAAACAACTCTCGCTTCTGTGTTGTTTAAAATACATACAACTTACAACAAGAAACTCAAATCAGTATTCAAAACTTCGAACCGTTGAAGAAACAAATAATATTAATTAAAGCAAGCATGGCTTCGGTAGCTTCGAGTTTCTTTATAGTTTTTATCACTTCAATATTGAAATTCTTCGTCCCAGTCGCTGTGATTTAATTTCCTTTCGTTATAATAACGGTACACTGAGTATAGAGAATATCGGAACTGTCAATTTAAACGAGAATAGTTTCTACGAGCTTCAGTTATTTTTTTATATTTATAAAAGAAAGTCGTGTTAGTTACACTATTTTATAACTCAAGAACGGCTGAACCGATTTGGCTAGAAATTGGTGAGGAGATAGCTTAGAACCAGGAGATGGACTTAGGATACCTTTTATCGGGGCGAAGCCCGCGGCTTCACACGAGCAAAGCTAGTTTATTACATTTAGTTACTAACTGATTTCCGTGACTCCAGCCGCGCGGAAGTTGGTTATCGTTTTTTGATCATATCTCCGGTTCCATTTATCTAATTGCCATTAAACATACGGCAGATTTTAAATCTGATCACGACCTTTTCAATACAAAAAACGGTGGCAAAATCCGTTCACTAGTTTTTGCCTCCTAAGCGACCAAGCAGACAAACTGACAAAAGTTTGAAAAAATTTAGAATCGTAGAATTTAGAAATGTAGAAGACGTAGACAGACATAACCAATATACAATTTTAATATAGATATATAATTTATCAACCCTTGCACTCCTAATAACTCTTTGTTATAAAACCACCAACATACAAACCACATACACATACATACATACACATACATAGTTTGTTTTTGAAACAAAAACTATAACATATCGACTGCCCACATGAAATTGAACCCCGAATAACATAGATAGGTAAATATTATGTTCCAGTAAAGTTAAAACAAACCGGGTTTTGATATGAAACTGATTTAATGAACCAATGAATGGGTATTCATTCGTTCGTGAATGTAACGTTGGGCATCACATTCACTTCATTGATTCTATTATCGTTGACTGTACTGCCCACTTTTCATTAAAAGATCGCTCTTTGCTTTTGTGCATCAAATACTTTTTAATCTGCCCAGTTTTTGTGAAATAAAAATTGAAATATATTTCTTTTTCTGAGTTGTTGTTGTTGACGATTCATGATTGACGAAGATATCTAATAAAGAAAACCTATTGCAATTTTTAGCTTCTGTACGAGAAGTATTAATAAAATTAAAAAAGCTTTAAAAAAACAAAGTTAAGGGTGGTTAAGGTGTTTTCAAAACGACACGAATGCTTGTAATTTTTTTTAAACGGTTTTATTTAACTTAACCTGTTTGTTTGGGTCAAATCTAGTAATTGAAAATTGACCCCCTTCCAGTGGTCTGATTGGTCTGATATTTGGCAGAATTCTTTAGTTCTGATGACAATAAAATTTATAAAACCGTTTAACTTGAAAAAGATTTTTCCACAATTTATTCATTATGCGAATAGGCACATGAAATATATTCACATAATATTTATATAGGTATTTACATGATGAACTAATACGTGTAGGTGTAGGAAAATATATTTTTAGACCGTACGAAGGATATTATGGAGTCGATTTTTTTTCTGTAAGCCACCTGAATTAAAAAGTCTATAAGACCGTTATAATAAAATCCAAATACTGCGATCATAGCAGCTATTATTTAGCAAAAATGTAAAACAACATTATTTCACTGACTAACAAAAAATCACTGCCTAACTTTCTCAAAAGTAATCAACACTCAGTTAGTACCGACTCACACGATACACAATGTAATCAATTCAGACAAAAAGGTGCACATTAAGTAAATGTTTTATGCCATGCCGTGACCTAAATACGAACTCCTAATGTCCAAATAAGTACGAACTCGGAATTAGTTGAAAACTTCCAACTAAGCATGCGTTTTATTATCTAAGTTACTTGTATTTATCGTGGCTTTTGGTTGGAGCGTGAGGTTGTTATCAAAATGCGTTTACGACACGGGTAATTATGTTCGTCCGTTGTTGAATAAGGTGGGCGTTATGTACCTACGTGTGCTTATATACAGGGTGACTTTGAACTAGAGTTAATCCTTTAAACTAGGACCTAGATTTTGGTGTCTAGATCCCAGTTAGTTGTTTTTTTTTAATGCGTTTACGATACGAGTAATTATGTTCGGCCGTTGTTAAATACGGTAGGCGTTATGTACTACCTACGTGTGCTTATACGAAATGTTTGCATTTGATCATTCTGCACACAGGGGCTTGAGCTACTTATAGGTACCTACTCTTCAAGATTTCTTAATAAAAACAGTAATCATTTTTTTTTTCTTACGGCATATATTTTTTTTTATAAATACATTTTCCAGACTATATTTGCATTATAAATTGACTTTACAGACTTGAACTTTGACTACTAAACTATTAGGTAATCGGTGCCACTAGTTACAAAGGTATAAGGTATTAAGTAAGGTCCGAAGTCCATAAAAGTAGGTAGTGTGCACGTCAGCTGATCAATGCTATCACCCATGAATCAGGTACGTGAACGAAGTTCTAATATTCAATGCACTAGTGAATTTGTGATGGCTATAAGTAGATAGCTCAAGCCCCCCCGTGAAGGATGCTCAAATGCAAATCAACATGTTGTATACAAAAGACTGAATTCGATTGATATGCTCATAATTTATCAGTTTTTCTAAAATGTATGGGAATCTACCGGAATTGTTCACATTTATGATTATTGCTCCGCTCCCTTGGGCAGTAGCGTGATCATATTCAGCCTTTGACATTCACGGTTAATGTGGCTTTCTATTGGTGAAAGAATTTTTAAAATCGGTTCAGTAGATCCCGAGATTACCCATTACAATTTAACAAATATACAAACACAAACTTTACTTCTTTATAATATTAGTATAGATAGATAGAAACGTGCCATGCGATGCGAGACAGCACAGCAGTCGCCTGGGGCGATCACGTTGCGTCTACAATGTCCGCAAAGGAAATAACTTGAGTTTGTAGAATTACAAAATTACATTTTGTAAGTGTGTTTTCATTATGTATACCTACTATTATTACTGGGTTTTTCTGCAGGGTTTTGGGTAAGTTTAATCAGTTTGAATTGTGAATTGTTTTAAGTACCTATCTAATTTTCTATCTATTTTTCTTTCTATATATCTTTTAATTTGGCTGAATCTAACTGATATTTGGAATAACATAATCTAAGTACTTTATTAATTACTTACCTTTAATGTACAGACACAACAAATTTAGTATTTTATAATTAGTATAGAAGTAGTCTTCTTAGAGAAGTAAAATAACTAATTAAAATAAATCGGGCTCTTAATTATCTTTACTTTGTTCCCAAGGTTTGTTTTTAAACTCCACGTTCTTACTTCAACTAAAGAAAATAAGATTCATTCATAAAGCAGGTTACTTAATTAAAACTTAAATCAAGAATTAAATTACCACCAAAAACTAATATTGGCATAAACTTTCTACCACTTTTATCACATACGAGTACTAGCTGTGCCCCGCGGCTTCGCCGTGGCATACTCCATCCCCGTGGCAGAATAAAAAGTATCCTATGTCCGTCTCCTAGTTCTAAGCTATCTCCCCATCAATTTTGAGTTAAATCGGTTTTGAAATTTGAACCTCTTTCAGTTGTCTGATTTGTCTGATATTTGGCAGAAGTCTTTAGTTCTGGAGACAATACAATTTAAAACTGTTTAACATAAAAAATATTTTTTGATAATCGGCCCGCGTTACGGATATCTGATGTTAAGAGTGATGATGCGGTCTACAATGGAGCGCGCTTGCCTAGAAGTTATCTATTTACTCTTGACTTGAAGACCCCTAGGTTATTATTATTCGGAAACACAGACTCAGGTATTCCACTCCTTAGCAATAGTATCCAAACGATTCACAGTATTTGAGTGATTTCGTTACAAATAAAAATGTAGGTACACAATAATTATTATGAAAATTACTTGCTCATCAAAAAAAGATTGAACTGCAAAATAATGAGATATTATTTTAGAATGCATTCCTCTATTCCTGAACAGTCTTTAGCTTTTATGATCGCAAGGCATAAGTGGTAGCGATTTTTGAGAGATTTTTTTTTTTAGTTCGAGCCAATCTAGCTCTCGAGTGCCAATGGAGCCCGAAATTCCTGCTTTGCATGAATTGGTTTATTTTAGCATTTACGGGAGCCAACACCGTCTAACATCAAACCCCCGGTTTGCAAACTTGCACAGTTCATCAATAAGCAGGTGAATTAAGTTTATTATATTTCTAACGCCTCCAATTACTTCTGATTTTTTACTTCTGACTGAACGCTTCCTAGGACATCTCGAGAGTCATTACTCGATGTGTTCGTGAGTCACTAGGTACTGTTGATTCTGGTGTACAGAAGTTACAGTAGTGCCCATGAAGTTGGGATGTCACGTTTAAAAAAAATAGCTGAAGATAGTGAAGATCTTAATGCCACATTATGTATATATGTATACTTTTTTGACTTGTTATTAAATATTAAAATGGGTCTGACAGATAAAAATGCTAATTTCACTTAACATATTTGACTTTTAGATAAAAGATATACTTTTTTTTTAGATAAAAGATATACCTAAGGTTAATCAGGCACCTGATGTAATTAATGTGCTAAACATTTATCTTAGATCGAGAATATGAACATATTTCTTATAAGATCGTATTGTTACCTTACCGCTCATCACTTTCACCAAATGCCCAGTAATTGGATCGTGGAACCAGGAACAGTTAAAGCCAGCATTAATTGCAGGAACCTAGCCAAGATTCGGCCCGAATCACCGGTCGTGTGACCACTGTAATTAAACTATGTACTAATTACACTTTGTATAGATAAACTGTTTTTATTGTACACTGGCTGGTACTGTCCACACTCTGGTCCAAAACGGAATGTAAGCTGTGGAATTAAAGTATGTGTTGTACCACACTCTGATACATAATACATTTTACTAATCCTACTAATACTATAAATGTGAAAGTTTGTATAACAACCGCGGTAGCCTAGTGGTCTGGGTAATGCACTGCTGAGACGAGGTCTCGTGTTCGATCCCAGGTTCACCATGGCACACACCAATGAATTTTCGATGCTTTTCGAAGTTATGTGTGTATTTATCGCAGGTTTATAAGTGCTTGGTTAACGGCAATAGGCTCGCCACCTATTACATTGGGACCTAAACATAAAACTGGCGAAATGTGGGTGCTAGCACCTCTGCCTACTCCTTCGGGGATATAGGCGTGAGTTTATGTTTATGTTTATGAAAGTTTGTGAAGATGCTTGTCTGCCACCTAATTAGTATAAAAAAAATCAATTGTCATCAAACACATGGCAGATTTCAAGTCTGATCAAGATCGTTCTAATAGAAAAAAAAACACATCAAAATCCGTGGTTTTCTGACCACTGTGAACAAACAGACATGAATTCCAAAAAATAGTTTTGTGTTCAGAATCGTTCATTTAAAACCCAAGTGTTTTTTTTTAAATCTCCAATGCACAGATACAACAACTTCTTTCTCTGTATCAAATTTCTTTAAAATCAGTTCCGTAGTTGATTGTAGAAAATCAGTACCTACAAATATAACAAGGATGCTAGACCATCTTCGTTATTTGCTAACATACTATTTACGTTATATTTATCAAGTATTATGTAATATATTCAATTTTATCTCAATATATCGGGTAGTACGCGCTGTGTTCAGAGCCTCAGGCCATGTATATACGCTCTGAGCTTGTACGCGATCTTAAACTTGCCTCGATATCAGAATTCTGTGCTTGGGATCAACGAACTTTGATTTTACAATTTTATATCTTAGTTTCTGCATTTTAAAATTGAAACTACAAAATACAGTTTATGTATACGTATTGCTCGTGAATATTAAGGCAGCAAGTCATATTAAATTATTATTTTACTTTCGTATTAGATTTAGTACGCGTATACTTTCATCTAGATTTTAAGTTTTTGTATTTTTTTTTACCACGTAGGTGGCAGATAAGCATACGGCCCACCTGATGGGAAGTGGTCACTGTGGCCTATGGACGTGTGGAATACCAAGGGCGTCACCCACGCGCAGCTGGCCCTGAAGGCCCTGTATATATGTGATAGATAAATAAAAAAACATTATTCCGTATTTATTAAAAAAATATTTTAACATTACAAAGCACTCGATGTAGCGGACTTGTACTCGTATTATAAGGTTTAATGAAAGTAGGTGAAGCTTGTGATGTGTGTAAGGTAAGGACAAAGGACGTCTCTGCCTACCTCAGAGGGAAAAGGTGTTAGTATATTGCATAAATACAAACAGTCACTATAATTTCCCAATATGTTATAACAATTTCCGCACACACATCTCAATAATTCCAAGTAATCGTACAATTATAAAATAAACAGAGAAGTTGTCTTGCTTACCTTCCTAGAAAACAACAGGAACAATCTTTGAACAGTTTCATACAGGATGTATAAAAATAAATACGAAACCAACTCAACCCTTTATTGCCGTAACTCCAAGTCTAGCTCAGATTTCAAGGAAGAAAAATCTCAAACATAAATAACCAATGACGTTTGAAGACTTATCCTTTTTCTTATTTATATACTTATGTTGTTTCCCCCAGTTTCCCCTTATTTTGTCTCGTTATTTTTGTACGTTTCTTTTTTGATCGTTGGATTTCAAAGGGGTTTGGGTATAAAAGTCCCCATTACCAGCGGCTTAAGTTTCGTGTGCGTGAGAATGCAGTATTGCTGAAAGTATTTTTTTGGAAAGAAATATTCGATTGTATTTTTTTGTAATATCAAATCCATAATTAACATTTTGAATGTTATGAAGTTTATTAAAATGCCACAGTAATTTTTGATTAGAGTTAAGACTTTTTAGGGTTAGAATCTTCTTAAATAAGCCACACTATCTGCAATAAAATGTTGCAAGCGTTCACGGCCGTAGCAGTGACCACCAGGTGCTGTAGGTACTTGTTTGTCACCTTTTTAGCAAAAATTTGACTATTTTTATTTATTAATTGCTGTTACACATGATATATTAAGAAAAACTAAAGCAAGAAAGAAATTGGAATAAAAACAGTTCGTAATATGAATAAAACTTTGAGGTCTTCTCACAAAATAGGACAATGGCACAATGAGCATTAATCACGCTAGTTTGAATCGCGTGCAAAGTTTACCAGCTATCTGCAGCACAAGGTTCATGCTGTATTATACCCATTAAAATATACTTTTACGTAATCTCGAAAAAAAATTCCTTTTTAATTCCATGCCACTGCATTTATGTTACTATTCATAACTAGTACTTTTTGTGCTAACATCCTATTTAGTGACGTCATGGAATGACGCTTTTAAAGATTAAGTATTTATTTTCTACGATCTATTATGCAATTAATCAATTAGCCGATCAACGTACACTGATGGACATAGGCCTCCTTTTTTTTGTTTGCTGGCGATGGACGCAATAATTACTGAATGAATTTTGTTGCTGTTTTTTCTATTAGCAGATCTTTATCTTATTTTTAACATCTGTCGTTCTTTTGATAACAATTAGTTACGTAGAACCCGTTTACTAACGAACGACATACGACCTTAGGCATCAGTTAGATCAACCAGATGATCTGCAAACGCTTATTGATACTCTCACCTGAGAGTAGGTACCTACCTACTATTCCTCGATAGATACGGCAACATTCATGATACAGATATCGCAACAGAATTTCAATGCTATAACATATAGATAATACAATAAATAATAATAATAACAATCGTTAATTTTTTTCTTCTACAAAGTAAAAATATAGGTTAAGCATGAGTTCAGAATCATGCAGAACAGACCCGGCCAATATATATTAAGTCAAGTGGACACCGCCGCATCCACCAGCACACGATGTACATTACAGCTAGGCATTTGTGGGAGACGGGTTTCTGCACCAGGGAAACCCTGTCACACGTGTGTGTGTGTGTGTGTGTGTGTGTGTGTGTGTGTGTGTGTGTGTGTGTGTGTGTGTGTTAGTTAGGTACGCTTAAACTTATAGAACTGAACTCTCTAGTCAGTAACCAGAACACTTTTCAGAGCAGCTAACAACTTGGCAAAGGAACTTAAGAATCTTTTCCACACTGTTACAAGGCCCAACTTTGGTTTACACCTTCTACATACTTAAGTTGTGAACTTTGTACCCATTAATTGCTTTAATATCACGTAAGTTCTAAGCAGAAGTGATGCTAGTAAAAGCCTTATCGTGTATCAAAAGTTGCCTTGTCGTTGAAACTTGGTGCCAGGTGAAACTTTCCTCAGGAACTCTTATGAGTACTTGGAATTTAAAATCAAATGTTCTAATGGATTTGTGAGGTCCAGAATGATTTTAAAATCCTTTCTATCGTGTAGTTTGAGAAGACGTTGTATATTTATAAGGAATTTAGAATACTTACTACTCTAACTTTCTTTGATAAATTCCAACTGCAAAGATTTAGCATATCAACTTGTGGAACTGCACAAAATCAAGTAACATTCATTATTGGATGTCAAAAATATTTTGTATGAATTAGTATCGTTATAGAAATACTAGTAATCCAACCTCGCTTCGCCTTGGTTTTTGTAACATTTTTTTAACTCAAGCCGCTTATATAATAGTCTATGTCTATTAGAAAAATAATGTAACTTTTGATATAGGCAGTGAAAAAAAATTTTAATCAATGTCGTTAGCACACTAATGTGCAAACTACCTATAAAAGAGATAAGCACCCTGGACACAAATGTACCTATATGTCATAAGAGCTATATTGGTAGGTATTCCATTCCAATAATACGAGTATGTGTGGCATAAACGCCCAAATGCACGGCAATTCACCCCGGTTGATACGAGAATATTATGTACTCTGAAACTGTTATCGTTTTCTAAATGAGACAAATAAACATAATATTTTATACACACAGGATTAGTTTTAACTGAATAATTGTTATTATCGCAAAACTATTTTACTTAGTGCAACATGAAAGTTCTTATAGACCACATAAATATTTACACCGGATATATTGCATAAATTTAATAATGCGGTAATTAATGAATTAATAATAAAACAAAAAATGAATACAAGACTACATTGGTACCTACATGATTGTATTTTTAATTATTTTCCCAGTTTTTTTTTATTGGAAATAGGCTTGCGTTTGACCACAATCTCACCTGTTGGTAAATGATGATGTTGTCGACGGTGGAGCACGCTTGCCTAGAAGTAACCTATTCACTCTAGACTTGAAGACTCCCAGGTTGTAGCTTTCCGGAAATACAGACTCAGGCAGGGCATTCCACTCTTAGCAGTATGCACGCACGATGAACGTACCAACGTAACTGCCAAAACGTATATATAATCAAAACCTACTAGTCAACTGAAATTTACACTCTGTACCCACTCATCCCACCAAATCCCGCTCGCCTATTATTAAAATCTCTTGCTATTATTTCAAAATTTGACTAAACGTAGCTTGATAAATCAGCTTTGAAGCATTGATAAATTAGCAAGTAATTTACGTAGAATACTTTGGATTTGAAATGTACCTACAGTAATACCCGACACGGGTGAACGAAATACAAAATGATGCGAACAGAACGCTACGGTTCATTGCTTTATTTTTACAGCCAACATTAAAGTGACCCAATTCAAATATAAAGTCACTTTCGAATTCGAATTTAGTGTAACGTTCATAAAGCATTGAAAGTATAATATAAATTCGATTATCCAATTGCGATTACAACAATTTACATTCAATATATTTCGATTCAGGGGCCTTACTCCGAAAAACGAAAATATTCGTATCCGTTGACGTTTCGATCATTTAGCTACCCATAAATGATTGAAACGTCAACGGATACGAATATTTTCGTTTTTCGGAGTAAGGCCCCAGTACACTTGATATTTTAATGCTGTATTTATGGTACCTAATAGTAACTGTTCTATTTATTGCGACTCAAAGAAATGGGTTTAAGCGATTAATTTTGTAATAAATTCTCATTTTGAAAAGCTAGGCTTTCGTAGTTGGCATCTGTCATTTTATAAAGTCATCAATCTCAGTCAGCGCCAAATTTCGATTCTGTGATGAACAAAAGCATTGTATTGTATTTTGCAAATATTTAACTCTGTAAAATGGGAAAATGGAAAATCACCACTTTTAGCGCAGAAGATGCGTTGGACATCTACACTGAATGACCTGTCTCGTGTCAAGTCAGCGCTGTCGGTCGGTGGGAGTATGCAAACTTTAGTTCATTGCGGTTTCGATTGTTACCTCTAGGAGTAGGTACCTACATGGTAAAAAATGTCTATTAACACATGTAAGCGGATTCTGTAACAACGCTTTTATGATATTGATGGAATGCCTGCAATGCCAAAAAAATTGCAACGCTGCAATAATTGTAAAACACTACTTCCAACAAAGCTAAGAATGACTTGCCACCATTATGGAAAAATAGTTCTCAAAGTGCATAAATAATCGGTTTAACAGCAGTAATCAGCCAGAGTCAGAAGGTGTACATAAGAATTAACTTCTGAACGAAATGAAATACGCTAATCGAATTTAGGCTCATTTATTCAGTCTTGGAAAATGTTCTGATTACATGATGTCCAGAGTCTGAAGTTATAGGACCTTCTGAATTAAACAAAATAAACCCGCACTTACCAAAAAGCTTGTTTCGAAAAAAAGTTTTCTAAAAATAATAATTTATTTAAACGTCAAGTTATACTTGTTTCTTAACTATCATACTAAACTATTAGTACGGGAGGTAGCGTTAATTCTAACAAGCAATCGATAGCCAGTTGATATTCTCCACGATAATAGAGCTTTATTAATACATAACAGAGTTGACCGTCAACCGGTCTGGTAGCGGTCGAGTCGAAGGTGACACCATGGTAAAGTTGTCAAAAAAAATTACGCTCCGAGCAATCATTTGACACGTGAAACTTTATATGGTGATTCCTGAGGTCATTTTCAACTGAGAAATAACCGTCAGATGTGGTGTAGAGTAGTGGTTATACGTCAGTCGCGTATATATTAAACCAGTGCCGATAGTCTTTGAGACAAAATAAATTTATAGTAGGATGAAACCTGTTGGAAAAGGATCAGAATATAACAAAAATGAAAGGAAAAATAAATTACGGGTGATCTGAGGTCGGGAAGTGGGGAGGGGGGTGAGTTTTAAGGGTAAAAACGGTTTATCTCGATTTCCGGCAAAACTACAAGTCCTATGGAAAAAAGTTAAATGACAAAGTTGTAGGTAATAAAGAGACCTACAACTTTTCATTTACACTTTTTTCACATAACCTCAAAATGTATGTAAAAATTCAAATAATCAAGTTTTTGGTTTTTTATTTTTATCTTAAGCAAAACAAATTTGTTTTCCACGAAATTTGGTGAAAACTTAGCTTTTTATGTCCCAAAGACACTGTATTTTTTTTGATTTGAAATGCTCTTTTTTTCAGCTTATTTTGACTAAATATCGAAAAACCACCCTAATTTTCAATCGAAAATTCTCACGTCAAAATACCAGCTATTTAAAAAAAGTCACAAAATTTTTTGTTCTTTTAAATCTCTTCTTTCTGATGATGTAAAAATATATATACATTGCTATGGTAAATGTTCTCAGAAAATGCAAAGAAAAACTTGAATTCGAAATTAATATTTTTGTATTTAGTCATTTCCTCGCTGAGGTGGGATGAGAAGTTACAAGTTGCACTATAACTTCATGGTTGCACTCGAGTGCAAAGATTTTTCACCTTGTGCACTTTTGATACCCTCGCTAAAGCTCAGGGTTCTATTTTGTAATTATTGTATTTAGTCATTTCCTCGCTGAGGTGGGATGAAAAGTTACGTGTTGCACTACTATAGCTTCATAGTTACACTCGAGTGCAAAGATTTTTCACCTTGCGCACTTTTGATTCCCTCGCTAAAGATCTGGGTTCAATTTTTAGAACTCTTCGCGTGCTCAGTTTTGATGACCGAGCAAGCGAAGGGTTCTTAATTTGAATCACGAGCGCAGCGAGCGATTCATAAAATAGAACCCTGAGCTTTAGCGAGGGAATCAAAAGTGCACAAGGTGAAAAATCTTTGCACTCGAGTGCAACTATGAAGTTATAGTGCAACATGTAACTTTTCATCCCACCTCAGCGAGGAAATGACTAAATACAAAAATATTAATTTCGAATTCGAGTTTTTCCTCTTTGCATTTTCTGAGAAAATTTACCATAGCAATGTATATGTATTTTTACATCATCAGAAAGAAGAGATTTCAAAGAACAAAAAATTTTTTGACTTTTTTTAAAAAGCTGGTATTTTGACGTGAGAATTTTCGATTGAAAATTAGGGTGGTTTTTCGATATTTAGTCAAAAATAAGCTGAAAAAAAGAGTATTTCAAATCAAAAAAAATACAGTGTCTTTGGGACATAAAAAGCTAAGTTTTCACCAAATTTCGTGGAAAACAAATATGTTTTGCTTAAGATAAAAATAAAAAACCAAAAACTTGATTATTTGAATTTTTCACATACATTTTGAGGTTATGTGAAAAAAGTGTAAATGAAAAGTTGTAGGTCTCTTTATTACCTACAACTTTGTCATTTAACTTTTTTCCATAGGACTTGTAGTTTTGCCGGAAATCGAGATAAACCGTTTTTACCCTTAAAACTCACCCCCCTCCCCACTTCCCGACCTCAGATCACCCGTAATTTATTTTTCCTTTCATTTTTGTTATATTCTGATCCTTTTCCAACAGGTTTCATCCTACTATAAATTTATTTTGTCTCAAAGACTATCGGCACTGGTCTAATATATACGCGACTGACGTATAACCACTACTCTACACCACATCTGACGGTTATTTCTCAGTTGAAAATGACCTCAGGAATCACCATATAAAGTTTCACGTGGCAAATGATTGCTCGGAGCGTAATTTTTTTTGACAACTTTACCATGGTGTCACCTTCGACTGCTCCGCGGGTGCGGGTTCTGACGGTCAATTCTGGTATGTATCAATAAATATCTATTATCGTGGAGAATATCAACTCGCTATCGCTTGCCAAAAAAAATTAACGCTACCTCCCGTACTAATAGTATATACTCGTAGGTATAGGTATCCTATCACCGGTTTCATTTAAGTTCGCAAAATTAAGAGCCAACAAGTTTACCAGATATAGGTACTTGGATCCGTTGCATTCGAAATGCAAAATACAAACTTGGGGCAGTACTAGTTTTAATTAATTCAATAGCATTAGGTTTCGGCTGATTGCATTACACGGACGCCTGGCTAATGACCTATGCAATTGAGTGCCAATTGTGGAGTCAACTAGTGTGGTGTGTCCGAGATAACCCGATCAGAGGGGCTACCACCACCTCCAACAATATTATTTCAATCTTTATGTTTGTCATAGCGTGAAAATGTTCCATCGGCATACGTCAAAATACTCAGAATAAGTGTATTTTATTATCAAATCGGATCGCGGTTTGTTCGCGTTGGATTCAAAAACTACCGAACGAAATTTGATGTGGTTTTATTATTTGAAAGTGCTTCGAATCTTAACCATAATAAAAATCGTTTGAGTACAACCGGAAATGTACTCAAAAACGTGAAAACCGACATTCACGCGAGCAGAGCCGCGAGCATAGGCCATTAAAAAAATAAATAAGTACATCAGTTAATTAAAATATTGTTATCAATAAAGTAAATAACTACAAGAACAGGATTGCATTGTATGTACCCGGTTTTTCGCATGGAGGAATGCCTGAATTAAAGGGGCTACAACCGGAAATTCCGGACGGATTTGAAATCCGATTTCCAGAAGGTTGCACTATGGATTTATTATGTGAGCCCACCGCACACATCCGTTCAAACTTCGTTTACTTACGCTTGGAATGTAGTAAGAGTTTCGATTTCTATGCTATTTTCGTATAGTTCTGTTTTAAGTTAGACCACATTTAATATAATATATACTGTAGTGGCCCAATAGATAGTCGAAATTCGACCATAATCCATTAAATTCTAACCCTAAAAATTCCTAACAAGGGATATAAAGTTTTCACTTTCACCCCACGTATTTATATACCTACCTAACTTAGGAATGATTTACCCTACCTACCTACCCTAAAGGGAAAAAGGCGTGATTTATATCCCTCTGTAGCAGAAGGACAGATACGCAAAATCCCGTATGTATGTTTGTATGTAGGAATGATCAATTTTATTATACAAAATTGAACCATCATCCTCCTGTCATCTGACCACCCCTCCTTGATAGGATAGGGTGAGTCAGACCTTCGTTCGTTGACCTTTTGAATTCAGTTAAAATAGGAATAATATTCAAAGTATTTAACAATCTTTAGACAAGCATACATTCACGTAATGTTCAGTACAGTACTTTACTCAAGTCGATTCTCACCAATCAAAGTAATTACGATCAAATCAACCTAAACTAGGTTACCACGTTCAATTCAATGAATTAAGCGAAATCCGCCCCAAGGCTCACCTCTGCTAATACTTTACCCTTTTCAAGTAAAATCGTAAAACACAAAAGTGTGTATTAAAGGTTCAAAACACCCAGCAGTACTTATTCGGGTGCGTAAGTATGAACACGCTCGATTACATTCCTGCCCTATCGAGTTGATTAAATCAGCGCATGTTAGAACCAGGATGGTAGTCCAACATTATTGCTAATTCGCATAATTTTCTCTGGTCTAATCAAGCAAGTGCTCTGGAGTGGTATGCTTATTAGCGAGCTCCTTGATTATGGATCTGTTTTCTTGGATTATACAGACCGGCGATTTTTATTTTTACAATGTATTCAAATCAAAAATACAACAATCAATGTTTGTTTGTTCGTATTTTATGCACTACCATACCATTCATATTATTTTGTTAAGTTATTGCTTGTTCTTGCGCAAAAGTGCCCCCCCCCCCATTTTTCCAGGGGCATGGCCGTCTAGGATCTTCTGACGCCAGGGTATAAGGTGGCCCAAAGAGCATTTCCCTCGCACCCCGGCTTGACCCGGGCCATATGTGGCGTGCGGTTTTAGTCGGTAAGAGTCCGACATAACCTGCCCCACTGGCCACGTGGGGTACCACCCCATGAGGATTTACGCACAGAAAAAAGGCTATCAGCAAAGAATGCGAGTAGAGAAAAGAGAACACTCAGTAGATAGATTTTTTTATAATGGACACATCAACATGACTTCACCTCGCCTGATGATAAGCTAAATATAAAGTCTCAGGATCGGAGGTCACCACTACATACACTACAGTGGTAGCCCTCAGCTTGACAGCCTCATCAAATGCTTTTTCACGCCCCGCTTAAAGTAACCAGGATTATAAGATGAAGGAAACACATGCGCTGGTAAAGAATTCCAAGTCTTTATGGTGCAGCAAAGAAAAGTGGCATCAAACCGTTTGGATTATGATGAAAGTGATTGTCCTGGATGAGGGTGATACTAGAGGGTATGGTTTCGTCATGTGTCGTATCTAGGGTACCAATCTATTAGGTATATACTGTTTCTACTCTACGATATTTTGCACCAACATTTTTTTCATATTGGCTTTATCACAAATTTATCACTAACCAGCATACGGTTCATACAAACTCGCACTTCTGCTTTCAATTTTTATGTAAATTTTATTAGAATTGTGGTTTAGTAGCGAAATTAGATTGCGTAGGGATACGCCCTTGTAACATTGGCAATATATTGGTACTCCGAGTTCATTACAATCGGCCAATATTGTCTAAAAGGGTTTACCTTTTTCTCAAAGAAAATTAGATACGGTTGAGATAGCATGTGATCGAATTTACGAAAACTCGAAAATAATTAACTTAAGTAAGTACTTTATGTTTTAAACTAGCTGTGCCCGCCACAGCTTCCTTCGCGTGGTTTTAGTTTTTAAGATTTTTATTTTTTTACCCGGAACTCTGATTATTTTTCCGAAACTAAAGTAGCTTAAGTTATTCCTTGTTACATCAGCTATCTGCCAGTGAAAGTAGCTTCAAAATTGGTCCAGCCGTTTTAGAGATTAGCCGACAAACAGACAGACAGACAGACAAAAATGTAAGCAATGTTGTTTCGATATTATGTACCGTATATTATATCCTTAGTAAAAAGAAGTTATTTTAATCAACAACTGGTACTCCAATTTGATTTATTCGTTTACGTGTAGGTATTGATTAAAATGATAAGTTTTAGTAGTTTAGTTGCCAATAAAAACATTATTTCAATAATTATTTTGATACTAAGTTAAGAAAAAGCCACTAAGAGTATGTTTAGAAGTCATATAATTATTACAGATTATGCTTAATTTAGGTAGAGATTGAACAAAAATTTTTGGATTTTTTTTCGTTTATATTAGATAGGGGAAAGATTTGTTTGTTTGTAATCGATAAATCTAACTATGTAATGAAACTACCAAACCCTTTTTAAAAAAATCTTTCAATATGAAATGCTCCGTTATCCCTGAGTACTTTTCATGGGATTACTTATACAGGTGAAACCACAAATGGTTCTAGATTTTTTTTCCAAAAAAATCATCCGTAGGTATATACGCACTGTGATGCAGCCATTACAATACCAATTTCCTTGAACGTTCTCTAAGGGAAACTCGAGCTCCTTATTTATAGATTTGCATGTTTTTATATAACAAAAATGGTTTTTACATGAGCAACCTGGCCCCACAGCGCCATGGTGTATAACATTACATCGTGAAAAATGTACTGCGTGTCGGGATACTAAGGAATGATACAGTATTATTCCGGTAGGACTATCCGAAATCTATGAATAAAAAAATATTGCATATTATTTTGTGGTCGTGAAATTAGAAATTTTAAATGTTGTTGTATTTTTATTTAAATATGTAATGACTGCACCAATTTAATAGCTGATGTAACAAGGACTAACTGAAGCTACTTTAATTTTATAAAAAGAACTAACAGTCCGATAAAAAATTCAAAAGTTGCTAAAAAAATAATTACAAAATCAAATAACAACTGACTGTCGCTGATAAATTGAGAATCCCGTCCTTTCCCGAAGTAGTGGAGTAACCCTGTACTAGTTTAGGTGGTCGCGGTCTCGAACCTAATCTTTTAGACAACCCAGCGACGTGACACAACTCCTAAGCTTCGCCTAAGTTTAGGTCCCCTGTAACAAAACTACTAAGTAGAATATCTCGAAAACTACAACTACCGTACGTATTATGTCATTTTCATCATCTTCACTTGGTTTTCAGTTGCCTCCGAGGTTTTGATCTCAAAACCTGGGTCTTAATCTTAATTTTTCTTTGAATTTTGTGTGACTTTTTTTTTCATTTTGACACGTCAAAATGACTTCACCTCGCCTGTCGGTAAGCTAAACTAAAGGTAAAGTCTCAGGACAGGAGGAGGCTTTTTCACGCCCTGCTTAAAAGCCCCGGGACTAAAGGAGGAAGGCAACACATGCGCTGGTAAAGAATTCCAAGTCTTTATGGTGCGGCGAATAAAAGAGGCACCGAACCGCTTGGTTCTTGGTGAAATTGACTTTTATGAAAGCGACTGTTGTCTGACCTTCTTCCTTTTTTTTCATGCCCGCTGTCAGGGGGGCGGTTATGTCGGACTTCAATCGATTAAAACCGCACGTCGTCGACTTGAGTCTTCAAACGCCGGAGTTCCATCGCGCTCCGGCTGACCGAAGGCTATCTCTGACTTCGAGATTCCCTCAGGCTTGGGAACCGCGGTAGGTACCTATCCCGTCTTGGACTAGGAAAAAGCGGGTGCTTTTGGCCTGGCCTTTTTTCAGTTCACTATTAATTTGATCGGTGTACCGTCGACCCGGGCTTATCCACCTAGTTATATTATTTGCCTTAAAGTGAACTAAAATAGTTTAATAATAGCAATTATTAGTCAAAAAAGCTACTTCAAAAGACCATGTTATTAAAATGAGACTTTTTTATTTGATATAGCCAACTATCAAATAAAAAAGTAGTAAAAGTAAAGCTGTTGCATAGCATTTTATTCAATACCTATGCATAGATTAACTGCATTAGTTCCGCTCAACACCACATATTATGGCGTTATTCTACATTGACGTTGTGCGACACAATGGGGGGTGTTAGGTTTTTTATTTTCGTTACGGAATTTATTGATTCGGTCGCCGCGCTCAAAGCCCCCGATAAAAGTTATAATAGCTTAAAAAGAATCATCAAAATCGATTCACCCCACCAGTCGCAAATTTCTGTCCTCGAAAGTCCTCCTTTTTTTGTTGTTAAAATGGCTTAAAGTCCCTAAATAATGAACCATCATTATTATTTCTAATAGGACATAAAACCTGCCCGTTTGTACACAATAATAATTATTGTAAGAGTTATGAAGTCTGTTGTCGACTAACCAACGTGGACGGTATTATTAATTTTAAGTAGCACCCGTTGTTATTCGAAAGCTAAATATTATCTCGGCAATTGTATTGTATGAATTATTGTTTGGCAAATACAGTTTGTTGTGCGACTGAATTTGGATGAAATAAGAGCGTTCGGTTCCTTTTCAACCATTTTAGGTCACGAAAATTATTATATCTTAAGGTGGGTCTACGCTTGGCGAGCCGAGCACGAGCCGAACACAAATTCGTCTAGTGTGGGACCGACTTACAAGTCTCGAACGAGGTTTAATTTCAATTAAAAATTCGCTCCGATTATGCTTCGCTCGTGCTCGGCTCGCCTAGCGTACAACCACCTTTATACTTAGTAAATATTTATTTCGGTCTAATTGCTGTTTTTGTAACAAGAACAAGACAAGAATCCTACTAATATAATAAATGTGAAAGTTTGTATATATGTTTGTTAACGAATCATACTTAACGACTGAACGGAACGGTACTAAGATAGATTCTTTTCTTCAGAAGGTTTTTATCCCTAGAACAGGTCGCCATGTAAAACGAGAATGGCCATTATTTCCATACGGACAAAGCCGCGGGCAACAGCTATTCATTAGGTAGCCTATTTCCTCTCCTAAGCTCTGCTCTATCTCTGCACCCAGTTTGTTCAAAATTGGTTCAGTAGTATAGGCGGGAAAGTGTAACAGACAGAGTTATGACTTTTGTATTTAAATATTAGCATGGATTGTATATATTGTATACTAAAAGTTAGTATGCTCCATTTTAGCCTACATGATGTCCTTTGTTATCTCTATAAAGTCACTTAAGTACTCATAGCATAAATGTTACTCTATAAAATGCCATTAACTCAGAAATGAACAATTAGAAGCTAGACAAAAATAAAACAAAAATATTTAGACAAGCTTTGTTCTTGGGTGAGTGACCATGGACTGACAGCTCATAATGGAATATAAAATCTAAATGCAAGGACAAATAACCTGATCCATTACGTGTCTGGTTAGGAGATGAGTTTGCTGTAAATGTATCGTTAAATGTGTCTGGATCGTGCGCTGCTTCGGGATCGCTTTTTACACGTTAATGTGAGTTACACTCATACCTATCTTGTCTCTATCTCGAAAATAACATTTTTTTTACTAACTTTTAAGCGTTTTTTTTATACTACGTAGTTGGTAGCAGACAAGCACAAGGCCCACATGATGGGAAGCGGTCACCGTGGCCCATGGACGTGTGCAACACTAAGGGTGTCACACACGCGCTGTCCACCCTGAAGGGAAGGGGAGAGGGCTAGAAAAGTGTAGGAAGGCTAGAAAGGGGTGGGGGCCTCCCCCACAAGGGTACAGTGAGCTCTGGCTACCCTACTTACCGCCGGGAACACAACACGATGGTTATAATGGCCGCGGTCTTCTGTAGGGCGGAGGTACTACCCCAGTCAGACAGCTCATTTCGGACAGGAGATACCATCGTGTCCTACCTCCTACACAATGGAAAGCGTTCGCGTTTCATGCTATACTATTATGTTAACGGAAACTAACGCGATCATGGTATAGGTATATACATACCTCTGGATTGCCTGACGTTTCGACCAGGTTTCACTGGCCAGACTGGCTCAACGGTGTACGCCCTCCGTTGTCTAGGTAGTTGTAGCAGGTTCTTCATCCACTCGCACATTCATGATATTTCTAATATATTCGTTTCTCCATATGTACAAGTTTTGTTTTGAAGCAGCCGGCATAATATCTACGCTGTGTCTGAGCTATGGCTTTTCAGTATAACTGGCGCTTAAGGGTCAGCTCACACCGAGACGCGACGCGACGCGACGATACGCGCACATATTAATAGAGCAACTTAAATATAATTTATTTACAACACGAAAAGGTTCGGTGGTTAGTCCATCGTCACATCCCGTCGCGTCTTGGTTTGAGCTGACCCTTAGACAGTAAAGTCTTTGTAACGCATGATGTTGTCACAAACAATAAGCACAAAATACGGTACAAATTTACAAATCTGTGTATCTTCTCCCGTTTGACTTGATCATTTGTTGGGTAAGTAATACAGGAATAATTCCTCTGATTTCTGTGATTATTAGATCAAGGGATTGAGGTTCGATTACTGTTTGATACAAATACCTCTATTTGAATAAACAATCATAAGTTTACGGTGTCTAAATTTTATTGTCTATAAAGTTTGTACTTGGAGGGTACTTTCCCCTCAATAGTTTGATGGGTGTCATCTGTTTATTTGTGTATTAATTCTGTAGCATCATAGTTTCTAAACGGATAGACCATTTTTCACGATTCCCAAGCAATGCCCTTAGAATGGTTACCTCTACCCAGAAAGGGAACACGAGTGATTTTTTTAAAATTTCTTCTAAGATCTTCTTTCTTTTTTCTTATTCTTCTTCTAATATCTTGAAATGTTTCTTAGCCGTAATTATAAAGATCTTTCCAGCGTTTGAAGATCATAAACTCTCTCGTACTTGACTCCTAAAAATATCGTGATGATGTTCGGTTCAAACTTCACAAATAATAAAATGCATAGGTAGTAGGTACTGTGTAATAATCTACATACATGTAAAGAAAAGTGCCTGGTAACAAAATTATTAAGTTAGATTTTCCATAGCCATTTATCCAATATTTTCGTTCATAATTAAGGTACTGCATCAACACACGTTAACGTTGGAAAACAGTTAACAGTGAAAATAGTAAAAACAACTGACTTAGTTTTATTTTCGACGGTAGCGACTGGGAGAATAGAGCAACGCATGACTGCACTCGAAATGAATGTAACGATATTTTCACTCCCAACTCCAACGGGATCATGTCATGAAACATCTATTTAAAACAGGTTGAAGTCAAAATCTAATCAATTTATCATCATATACCGTGTTTTTCCCAACTCACTTGGAGTTGGCTTTCAGTCTAACTACGAAACGGTTGAACTTCGATATTTTCCGTGTAGCGACTGCTATTTGATGGAGGTAGGACGCGACGGTATCTCCCGTCCGAATTAAGCTGTCCGACTGGGGTAGTACCTCCACCCTACAGAACACCGCGACCATGATAACCATCGTATTGTGTTCCCGCCGGTAAATAGGGTAGCCAAAGCTCACTTTACCCCTCCTCCTCACCACCCCTTCCTAGCCTCCCCACCCTTTCCTACCCCCGCCCCTTCCCTTCAGGATCGGCAGCGCGTGGGTGACGCCCTTGGTATTGCACACGTCCATACGCCACGGTGATCACTTCCCATCAGGTGGGCCGTGTGCTTGTCTGCCACCTACATGGTATAAAAAAACAACCTATTGGCAACATCGAAGTTCTGTTCTAGGTTATCGGACTTTCAAAGGCTTCAACTACCCGTTATGAAAGCCACACAACGGCTTAACGTGCTCTTCGAGGTACGGAGGGTTGAAATTTGATTCAGTTATGATTTAAGTAAAATATGAACAAGAAATCAGCAAGTCAGTAAGCGAACGGTGTATTATTTCAAACGATTCTATACTTGTTGCTTGAAGCAGAATATTGTGTAGGAAATTTCAAGACATTCTCTAGTATAATGGTTATAAGATGGTGCTTACGTAATCTATCTTACCTTTTTCTGTTGTTCTTAAAACGCTTTGGTAGAACAAGTATTTTGTGTCGTAAATACAGTAAAACCCGCTTAAGTCGATTTCTCAGGGACCCTACGTATACGTACGAAAGCGTATTATGCGGGATAGGAAAAATACGATTTTTAAAACGATCTATCCAGCCATTTGAAGCATTAAAATCAGTGATCTGTAAGTATTCAGCAATCTTACGTGCTTTCTCGCATATATTATGGGGCCATTTATGGGCAGTTTTAAAGCTCGTGCTTGATGAAGCCATTCCACTAAAACTTTATCCAATTTATCAAACATTTCCTATCTTTTGCTTTTATCTCTGCACACCTCCCAATCCGTATTTTTCCTTAAATTACTTCTCTATTCTTCAAAATGGTACGTAACGTAGAAACTGGTAAGTGAAGCTCAGCTGAGTTTGATTTGTTGTTTGTGATTTTTTATCAAAAACTTTCAATATCTCAATTTTTTCTTGAAGTGACAATGCCTTTCGCTTAATTGTAGTCATATTGTTACAAGGGCTCGCGGGCGTATTATACGGGATGCGAATCGTATTAAGCGTTAAGAAATCTATGAAATATGTCTCCAAGTTGCAGGGACTGGCGTAAAGTGGCGTATTATGTAAGAAATCGTATTAAGCGTGATCGTCTTAAACGGGTTCTACTGTAGTTGATATTTACTAGGAGGGGATGTAGTATGCCTTCTTGAAGAGCAATTTACCTAAGCTCGGGTCCTCTCCGTAAGTAGCGGCATTGCCGTGAACCTAATTACTACACCACGACGATGGCAACATCAACATGAGAGAAGAAGAAGAAGAAGAATTGACGCTTTTTTAAATTATACTAGGTACCTAGGCGGCAGACAATCACACGGCCCACCTGATGGGAAGTGATCACCGTGGTGTATGGACGTGTGCAACATCAGGGGCGTCACACTCGCGCTGCCGACCCTGGAGGGGGGAGGGTTGAGATGGGGATTGGGGGATGAGGTGGGGATTGTGAACTCTGGCCACCCTACTTACCGCCGGGATCACAACACTATAGTTATTATGGCCGCGGTCTTCTGTAGTTTATTTAGCCCCAAATGAGTATTTTATTAATATATATCACTAGCTGTTGCCCGCGGTTCCACTCGCGTGAAATTCTGTTCCCGCTACCGTGACCCACGGAACTTGTTTCCGGGATAAAAAGTAGCCTATATATAATTCCAGACTATAATCTAGCTCTGTACCAAATTTCAGTCAGAACTATTCAGCCGTTTTTGTGTAAAAGAGTAACAAACGTACATCCAGACACACATTCTTACCAACTTTCGCGTTTATAATACCTATTAGTTAGATTTAAATTAATCATTAGTTGTATAGTCAACGTCGAAAGTACATGATCATTTTCAGATTTTATAAATTAGTTTCTGAGCATAAAAGTTTATATTTCTCACTGAAAGTTCTCTTTAACTACTTACTGAACTCTATTGAAATATATTTAAACTTTCATTATCATAATAATCAAGAATTTTGATTCTGATTTTGAAGTTTCAAATGTGTTCAATCATCATCTACTTTTGCCGATGACTGTACATCGGACTGATAGTAAGGTTATAATGCAAAACCAAACCAAACCAATTTCTGGAATCTTACTCTCTTCCTTTCATTAAATCTTTGATTAGACCTAATAAGATAGCTAACATTAAAAAAACATAAAAACCATGTCATATATCACTGCTTCAAAAAAGTCGCTAAATTTGCATCAATCGGGGTTGCATCGAAGCTGAGCTAATTTTATTTGAGATGGAGATATCGATGACGTCAGTTAATTAGGTCTAGTGCTAGCGAGGAATATTTAATGAAGCACTGTTTTGTATCAAGCGCTTCAGGGAATTGATACACTGTTGGTAGATTATTTATTCACGAAGTCGATCGATTTGTTCACGGATACACGTTTTAGCGATCCATTTGGTTTGAGTGAAATGGGACAAAGATTTATAGGTACAAATACTGGTTTTGGTATGTTGAGTGATTACGATTAAACTTCCGCTAGTGTTGTAGTATCTTGTCATAGCTGTTTAGCATCTGGTGTAAGTGCATCAACGACCGCGGTAGCCTAGTGGTCTGGGTAATGGACTGCTAAGACGAGGTCTCGGGTTCGATCAAAGGTTCACCATGGCACACACCAATGACTTTTCAATGCTTTTCGAAGTTATGTGTGTATTTATTGCAGGTTTATTAGTGCCCGTTTAATGGCAATAGGCTCGCCACGACCTAAACATAAACTGGCGAAATATGGGTGCTAGCACCTCTGCCTACCCCTTCGGGGATATTGGCGTGAGTTTATGCATGTTATGTAAGTGCATCTAGCCTTAACTTACACTTATGAATAAAAAGGTTTTGAACTCAACTATTAGTAGCCAGTGGAGATCGACTTAGAGGTGTATAATCGCTAGCAGTAGCAGCATACATAAATAATTTACCACTTGTAACATCTCATAACAAAACAAAATTGAAAAATGTTAAATTTGTACTCCGAAGATTACAAAAATATTTTATTGATTTATTTCAGAGTAAAGTATTGCGCCGACCCCAAATAATTGGGACAAGGGCAGGAAGATGATGATGATGATGATAATTTCAGAGTAAAGTATGTAAAAAGAAAAAATAAAGAAATGAAAAGTATTACCTTTCATGCAAAAGAATCAGAAATCAATTTTCACATTACATAGTAATAATAGGGATACGTTAAACAAAGCCGTTCCCAAAACTTTTAATCTAATAACGATGCGAAAAGTCTGCCATCAACGAATCTGCTATCGAGTCCATATTTCACAGCTTAATTTCTATTGCTCGGCCCCATTGATTTTATAAATTCGCTCCACCCTACTGAGAATTTAATGAAAAACGTGCGTAGAAAGTTTCTGGTCCATTACTTCGCGCGGTTATTAATGACAGGCTCCGGTATTCCGCGCACCTATTGCTTTGATAGATCGTCTCGTGCAAACAAAGCTCATGGAATAAAATGTTTAAATGTGTTCCATTTTTGAATTTTAAATCGATGTCAAGAAACTGTCAGTTTATCAGAATTTTGTTTTTTTTTTTTTGTATTTTCATTGATTATGCCTGCCAGTAACTTATAGTGACCCTTTAAAAAGAAAAAAATTTGAACCTTTAACGCCTCCTCCCTGAAGGTAGACGGAATAGGCTGGATGCGCAAGGTGGAGAATCGGGTGCTATGGCGTACATTAGGAGAGGCCTATGGTTTAACCCTAGTGACCACTTACTTGGTAATAGATGGCATAAAGGCCCATGCATACCTGCTAGACTTGTCTCAGTAAGGCACCAAACACACTTATCGTAAAGTGAATAGCGTTATTCTGTCTTTTTGTTAGGTCATTTACCAGTAGCAACACACAGTAGTCTGTAATGGAAATGAATCAAGAAGACTGTGATTTTGAGAATAAACAGAAATGACTACAAAATGAATGAAAAGCCATTAATCACTGTCAATCAGCGAACCTTTCTCTGTTTCTCATTATAAGGCTGACCTAATGACATAATTAAAAGAAAAAAAATCATAGGATAAAAATATTTTTTGAGTACTTACAAATAAACCTTTCTTTTTTATAAGATTTGTATAGATAATAAATTTTGATTGCGAAGAAATCAGATTCGAAGAAACCATAAAATAATTATCATACTATCTTGAAACAAATTAAGCACTTATCGTGCCAGTAATTTGAATTTAGAATCTAATTTATACCATTACTCTGATTACGTCACACTGTATCTTCGCAAAGGTAACCAAATCTTAGGAATTGACTGTGACCTAGCTAAAACTTTTGACATCGTATCGATTCCGTAGCTCTTAAATAAATTGGAGGCTCTTGGATTACTTACGCAAGTATAACTCCTTGCGGACTATTTACGTCATCGCTGAAAATGTCTTATAATAGACTAAATGTTGCCCTTGGACTCACCTGCGTAGATTACTGTACAGGAACTGAATAGAATCCTATTCTCGGTATAATAAACCTATTTGCTAAGCCAGACTATCTTCCTTGGTACCAAATTTCATCCAAATCTTTTGGGCCCTTGGCTTGCTAGTAGCTTGCTTTAACAGAATCGGGTCCAGGCACTTTTAAAATAAACGTTTTGGTCTTAGATGATCCTGAACCATCTTCTGTCTGATCGATACATCGGATAAACAGAAAGTCATTACGTATATCTACTATATCGTACCATATTGGTGGTTAGTATAATATTTCATGTTAATACCTCAATTTGTATCTAATATATTGCATGTTAATTTTCCAATTATTCACACCTAATATATTACATACTAATAATGCCACATCTAATATACTATAATTGATGGTTTCGCTAACCTGAGCAGTCGTATTAAATTGGCTGTGTATCAAGCGCCTTGCGGTTTCATCAACGATATTTATTATGTTAAAAGTAGAATGTTTCGTATGAAAGCTTAATGCTTGATAAGAAGCTTCTTCATTTGTTTAGGAGGAAAGTGGATTTATTATATTCGTAACTCCTTCAATTTACGTCTGACTAATTACGATGCGGGTTCCAAGACAGTTATCATTACTTGGTATGTCGGTGCCCGTGGACAGGGTGCAGGAGTTGCAATATAATGTACAGGAATGTGGGTGTGATTATTTATAACTTTATTTTAATCCGGTTGTTTTTTTCCAAATTAAAATAATAATAATAAAGCTTTATTATTTCTTGCCAATAAAATCAAAGAGGAATAACTAAAATAAACTAACCTAATTATTCATCATGCTATGTAAATAGATATAAAATTATTTTAGAAGTATTAAATAAATATTTATTTTTAATTTGCAAGAACCCCTCCGCGGGTGAAGGCCTCCTCCAAAGAAACCCAGCCTTCTCTATCGTGGGCTGTTTGCACCCAGCTTGAAACGGCCGTCTTGCGGCCAAATTAAAAAGCAATTTAAAATTAATGCCATCAAAATGAACACTATAATATCAGCATTATTGGTATTTATCATTAACTGTCCAGTGTACCGAATAAGGTAGGTACACGTTGCACCCATCACGCCCGTACTCCGTTCGTGTAGACTGCCCATTGTTCACATTATGAGCTTTAACAAAGAACTGCGGTAGCCTAGTGGTCTGGGTAATGGACTGCTGAGACGAGGTCTCGGGTGCGATCCCAGGTTCACCATGGCACACACCAATGACTTTTCGATGCTTTTCGAAGTTATGTGAGTATTTATCGCAGGTTTATAAGTGCCCGGTTAATGGCAATAGGCTCGCCACCTATTACATTGGGACCTAAACATAAACTGGCGAAATGTGGGTGCTAGCACCTCTGCCTACCCCTTCGGGGATATTGGCGTGAGTTTATGCATGTTATGTAAGTGCATCTAGCCTTAACTTACACTTATGAATAAAAAGGTTTTGAACTCAACTATTAGTAGCCAGTGGAGATCGACTTAGAGGTGTATAATCGCTAGCAGTAGCAGCATACATAAATAATTTACCACTTGTAACATCTCATAACAAAACAAAATTGAATTTGTATTTGTGAATGTAATTTGAGTTTATGTTTAGGTCCCAATGTAATATTGGGACCTAAACATAAACTGGCGAAATGTGGGTGCTAGCACCTCTGCCTACCCATTCGGGGATATAGGCGTGAGTTTATGTTATGTTTATGTTATGTTAACAAAGAACATAGTGGTTGAAAATAAAATTATAGGGACAGTTATTATGCTATAATGATGGCCTTCGTTTTAATAGATTACCATCAGGACAGAAATCAGCTTGACGCGATTATAATTAAAAAATAATGTGTATTTAAAAAAAATCGATTCACTAAAAATCTTATCCAAAAAAAGAATCTCATAACTAAATTCTGAATAAAAAATGAAGAATACGATCATATTTCAATTAATCCCTTCAAACTAATGGCCTAGTACCATCATAAACTATTGAACGAAAATGAAGAATAGCTTCGATGGTACCGCTTTGTTCGAAGCAAGGCAATTAATCGATAAACCAGTGATTGATGGAAAAGGTACTACCAGTGAGTAAGCCGCCTGTACTTGTAAATGGGTCTTAAAATTGCCTCTGAAAATAGCCACCATTATCACGTCCAAAGACTTATTATTTTTGAAATCGTTGATAATGGAGCGACAGCAGACATTTGAGGTGGTGACAACAAATAATTTTTCGTCGCAGGTATTTAGTTTTGATAAAATTTCGGTTATCTTATTTTTTTTCCTATGAAGTCAAAGAATTTATTTGCTACGTGTTAACTTAAAGAACCATTGATTTGAATTGATGAATTTCTTTTTGTGTTGGATAAAGTTTTTTTTTTAATGTTGGACACGTCAAAATGACTTCACCTCGCCTGATGGTAAGCTAAAGGCAAAGTCTCTGGAATGGGAGTCACCATTGCAAACACCGACAATGCCACAATGGTGGCTCTCGGCTTGACGGCCTCATCAAATTCTTTTTCACGCCCCGCTCAAAGGACCCGGGACTGTATGTGTAAGCTATATGTCGTCACGCTACTACCGATGAGAGATGAGCAGTAATCATATTTATATTATTTCCAAATATTATTGTAGAATTAATAAGTTACGGGCAAAGTATGCCACGGGCGAAGCTAGTATGTTATAAATGTGACAGTTTGGATGTTTTTTACTCAATCACACTCAAACGATATTATTATTACTTATTACTTATTGTATCATCATGCTCCTGGTCTTTATCGTATATGCGGTTAAAATATAATTTCGTTCGTCAGATTAACGTAACTAGGTTCGACCTTCGACAGCCTTTATGGGTATATAATAATCAGCAAACTAAGAATTAGAGGGTGGCAACTTTGTACGATTAAATTTTGATGTATTTTCTGCGCTAATGTAGAAGTTGCGTGGCTACGCGGTACTAGGAGGTGCTGGTTACTACTAGGTGGTTATAATAGGCGATTTAATAGCTGCGGTATAGTAGCTTATTGTGAATAATTGTCTGTAAATAAATTTAGTTCCTCAAAGGTCTTTTTATTCATAAGTCCTAGAAAATGTCATAAAGTTTGTTCATCAATCATCATCATAAACGGCTTTGTGTCCCAATTGCGTCTGAGGTCTCAACTTCGTTTTTTCCTAGTAGCAAAAGGCCACAGCGAACTCTAGGAAAAGGGGAGGCCTCCTACCCTTTTCCTAGAGTAAAACGGAGACTCCGTGATTCCCGAGACCGAGGAGGCCATCGTGTGTTGATTTTTTTATGTCGATCACGTTAATATGGCTTTACCTCGCCTGATGGTAAGCTAAAGGTAAAGTCACTGGAATGGGAGTCACCATTGCAAACACCGATAGTGCCACAATGTTGGCCCTCAGCTTGACGGCCTCATCAAATGCTTTTTCACTGAAGGACCCGGGACTGTAAGAGGGAAGAAAATATCATTTAGGCCACCTTATTGCCTTTGAAAACTCGAGACGGTGTACGGTTTCAGTCGGTTCAATTCCAACAATATACATGATTATGTTCCTTAAAACTACTGTGGCTCCTCAAAACTACTCCCGCTGGCCGCGACAGGTATATCTACCTTTTTCATTGATGTTCAGCAGGCAAATTGCCCTTTTTACTTTAAGGGATTATCTATGTAAGAACCGTTTCTTATAGATTTTAGTATGTGAGTTGTTTCAGTCGAGTTCACAATCTAGAATTGTTTAGAACTTCAATGAAAATAAACAAGTTTAGTTTTCGAGTTCCTTTCGAGTTATCAAAGTTGGTATTATTTATAACGGCGCCCGACATCAACTCGGTGCACCTTAAGTTTGTCTTTTCACTTTTGGAGCTGAGTGTTCCACCGAGACAAAGTTTATTTGTTCCTTTGTTCCAACTTGAGAATTATTGAATCCACTTGGAAAATTCTTTGACTGTAAGTGGTTAGTGTTTCGAAATTTAAGATGTTCAATATAGACCAGTGCAGATAGTGTTTGAGACAAAATAAATTTATAGTAGGATGAAACCTGTTGTAAAAGGAAGAGAATATAATAAAAATGATAGGAAAAATAAATTACGGGCGATCTGAGGTCGGGAAGTGGGGAGGGGGGTGAGTTTTAAGGGTAAAAACGGTTTATCTCGATTTCCGGCAAAACTACAAGTCCTATGGAAAAAAGTTAAATGACAAAGTTGTAGGTAATAAAGAGACCTACAACTTTTGTGTAAAGTTTACACTTTTTTCACACAACCTCAAAAAGTATGTGAAAAATTCAAATAATCAAGTTTTTGGTTTTTTATTTTTATCTTAAGCAAAACAAATTTATTTTTCACGAAATTTGGTGAAAACTTAGCTTTTTATGTCCCAAAGACACTGTAATTTTTTTGATTTGAAATACTCTTTTTTTTCAGTTTATTTTGACTAAATATCGAAAAACCACCCCAATTTTCAATCGAAAAATCTCACGTCAAAATATCAGCATTTTAAAAAAAGTCGAAAAGCGTTTTGTTCGTTGAAATCTCTTCTTTCTGATAATGTAAAAATATATATACATTACTATGGAAAATTTTCTCAGGAAATGCAAAGAAGAAAAACTCGAATTCGAAATTAATATTTTTGTATTTAGTCATTTCCTCGCTGAGGTGGGATGAGAAGTTACATGTTGCACTATAACTTCATGTTTGCACTCGAGTGCAAAGATTTTTCACCTTGTGCACTTTTGATTCCCTCGCTAAGCTCAGGGTTTTAGTTTGTGATTATTGTATTTAGTCATTTCCTCGCTGAGGTGGGATGAAAAGTTACGTGTTGCACTATAGCTTCATAGTTACACACCAGTGCAAAGATTTTTCACCTTGCGCATTTTTGATTCCCTCGCTAAAGATCTGGATTCAATTTTTAGAACCCTTCGCGTGCTCAGTTTTGATGACCGAGCAAGCGAAGGTTCTTAATTTGAATCACGAGCGCAGCGAGCGATTCACAAAATAGAACCCTGAGCTTTAGCGAGGGAATCAAAAGTGCACAAAGTGAAAAATCTTTGCACTCGAGTGCAACCATGAAGTTATATTGCAACATGTAACTTTTCATCCCACCTCAGCGAGGAAATGACTAAATACAAAAATATTAATTTCGAATTCGAGTTTTTCTTCTTTGCATTTCCTGAGAAAATTTTCCATAGTAATGTATATATATTTTTACATTATCAGAAAGAAGAGATTTCAACGAACAAAACGCTTTTCAACTTTTTTTAAAATGCTGATATTTTGACGTGAGATTTTTTGATTGAAAATTGGGGTGGTTTTTCGATATTTAGTCAAAATAAACTGAAAAAAAGAGAATTTCAAATCAAAAAAATTACAGTGTCTTTGGGACATAAAAAGCTAGGTTTTTACCAAATTTCGTGGAAAACAAATTTGTTTTGCTTAAGATAAAAATAAAAAACCAAAAACTTGATTATTTGAATTTTTCACATACATTTTGAGGTTATGTGAAAAAAGTGTAAATAGAAAAGTTGTAGGTTTCTTTATTACCTACAACTTTGTCATTTAACTTTTTTCCATAGGACTTGTAGTTTTGCCGGAAATCGAGATAAACCGTTTTTACCCTTAAAACTCACCCCCCTCCCCACTTCCCGACCTCAGATCGCCCGTAATTTATTTTTCCTATCATTTTTATTATATTCTCTTCCTTTTACAACAGGTTTCATCCTACTATAAATTTCTTTTACTTTTTACCATTTTCATAGCTATCGGCACTGGTCTAATAGTAAATCCCAGTTTAAAAATAATGGCAATGTAGGATAAAAATATTAAAAGAAGTGAAAAACTAAAGTGTGTATATTTGTGTATGGATGTAGGTACGTGTGTTTGTGTGTGTGCAGTGAGCGCAACTTAACTAAATTGAAATATGACTACACGGAAAGCACCAGCTTTCAGATAAAAAATAATCATCAAAATTGGTTCACCTAGTCACAAGTTCTAAGATAACAAACATAAAAACAACAAAAAACACAGTCGAATAGGGAACCTCCTCCTTATTTGAAGTCAGACAAAAAAAAAATGCTTTTCAACACATATTTCATTCGAAATCCTGCAAAGTTTTGCAAAAATAATGATTTACGAAGCATTATGAACGGATTTATAGATACGGGGAATTGCAGCTGATACGGCCCCGGAATCTCTGAATCCGTTCATGTTCCACAATACCACAAAGGGATAACATGTCATCCGCTTAGTCCCATTACTGTTGAAACGTGTTTGACGTCAGAACTAACGCCTCATATCTATATTAATCAATAGCTTTTGTCGCAGCTTCGTCTGCATCTGATACTGATCCCATTCAGTAGGTATCCGAAAAAGTAGCCTACGTACTATTCCGAAATATATGATCTATCTCTGTGTCACGTGCCTCGGAGAGCACGTTAATCCGGTTTATTCCAACTAGTCCTACTAACCTAGGTACCAACAGTTTGATCATCGGACAGTTTGGATAAAAATTCCGTCGGTTCCGTTTGCTATACGAACATTTGTGGCATTCGTTACGGGATTGTTGAAGCCCAAAAAAGTCCGATACACCGGTCTGATATCAAAGAAAAATAAATATCTATTTTCTCTAACTCTGTACTGAAAATGTACTAAAGTTTTATATTACCATCATTAGTCTTCAAACCTTATTTATAAAAATAACATTTATAAAAATAAAAATCTTACGCTCGATATTCATAATAGGTACCTATATTTTCCATTTTTACAATAACCGATATTAGATTTCGTAAAAGATGCTTATTCAATATTTTTTATATCAAAGTAGGTACCTACACAATAGAAGCGATATTGTGGTCTTACTATATTTCAACTTTTGTATTTACGCACGTCTCTTGATATTTTTTTTACTTCGGTCAGGTGTGCGAACATAAAATGAACGCGGAATCACATTTTTGCTCGCCGACATCAAAGACCTTTGATGTATAAATACGTATATAGAACTTCGTTTTGGTTACGAATAAAAATCCCAAAATGATTCCTGGTATTTCGAAATCGAGAAGCATAAAGATCGCATTTCTAAAACTTGATTTTTCCAAAGTCCAATTTTACGAAACAGTAACTCCTAAAAACCTACTAAGGCTTAGTTTTTCAGCAACTTAAAATTCACAAAATATTTATTCACTAATCTATTTACGACTACAATTCGTGTAATACGTAATGCTGTGTACAAGAACATTAGAAATTTCCTGTGTATAAAAAGTGAGTGAAAGTGAAGATGGCTAACGAATGAACACGAATGAATGAGTGAACAACACATTGAGATTAAGTGAATGGTATTTGTCATCATTACGATACGCTCGACTTGTGGTTTTCGATCGATACTCGTACATATCCAGTGCAAACCAAACGTTGTTATAATAGCCTCATAAAGTCATATCACACTATAGGCAAAGTGTGTTGCGAATATTTCACTAGCATTCAATGAAAATTTAAAGAACATAATAATACACAATTTTGGTAGGTATATTACGCAGGTAGGTTCTATTTATTATAGGGTTGTCTCATCGCTAAAAGCATTATTTGCATATATACCGAAGTTCTGTATTTTGTGTTCTATATTTTAATTGAAATTATATTCTATGAGTGATATTCTCATCGTCAATGTACGCTGACATTGAAGCTAAAACACAAAACGCAGTAAGAGTTATCGACGTGGCACTTAAACTTCTAAGTACGCTGCCCATTTAATAACCATCACGATGTGTGCAGATGTTATGATTTTCTGTATTTTGATATGTAGCCTCATAATAAACCCCAAGGGGAGTGTCGTAAAATGTTATATATCCGATACACTCATGCACATCCAATAGTTGTTTAGTGAAAGCTTTTCCATGTTAGTGAATTAGTCACGTTCAGACGGTTTCAGTTTTTGCCTTATCCTATGATTTATCCCTCGATTTGTAACAACAAAATGAGAGATTGTCTGATTTTGTATTCACGTTGCGTGCTCATTGGAACGTAGTGCAGTGGAGATTTTTGTTTAATTGGATCTCGTTTGTTACGTTAGGGAGGGATCTGTGATCGTTCGTCGAAAGTTTTTGTGTGGAATTTGTCAAACTGTTTTGTGGGTAAGAAATAAAGTAACTATTAAGAGTGTGAAAAGTGAAAATGAAACTTCTCTCTAAAAACTTTTCAAAAGAAAACGGATTCTAGATAGATTCACTCAAAAAAATCCCGTGTTGCAGCCTAGTGCGATAGAAATTGTAATTTTTTTCTTGTACAAACAGTACATACTTAAGATCCGCTATATGTTTAATTGCAATTTATTAATTAGAATCGGAAATAATGACCAAAAACGATAACCAACCGCCGCTGACTGAGCCTGACTCAGCCGTGGGCATCAGCTAGCTAAAACTACAATAACAACTCAGTAAACTTTGGCAGATATCTACAAATGTATTGTAATAGTTATTTTCTAAAAGTTCCAAGATAATAGCTCTCACCTTTACTGAAATAAAAGGGGCTTTCAGTTGCATTCTCCATTGTTATAAGGTTGTCAAGCGGAAAACCATCCGGTACTGTCCACTGACGTTTGTTTTGCTTCCACGACAACTGGCACCTCTTTCAAAGAGTAAGTTATTCTGGTTCAAAACAATAGACTTTAGGAAGACGTTATAAAACGTGTTATAAAGAAAATACAGGCGACAAGACGCGCCCGAGCAAATACAGGATGAATGTTTTCGCAAAGAACTCTTGGGCCCTATGTGGCACAATCAGCCGTTTGCATTATGCATGAAACCATCCCGAGGCGACAGATGCTTGAGAAAGTTTGAGAAGGAGTGATATTAATATTTGTTTGTCAGGTGCTCTAGTTGAGCTGTTGCTCTTTTGTTTAACTCGTTCAGCTAAGCTCCATATCACTGAATACTTGAAGTAGTTTATCGTTTCATCGTATTTTTTAAAGTTATTTAAGTTGAGTTGCAATGTTCAGCTAGTAGAATGTACAAGGTACTTACAACGGCATTTCTGTCCAATCTAGGAAATCCCTAGATTGGATCCCTAGATCAATTATAGGGATCTAGGGATCCAATCTAGGGATTTTCTAGAATGGACAAAAAACTGTTTATCTGTAATCGTTACCTACTTATTTCCTCAGTGAGATTTTTATACACCTACATGGAATCTTACATAAGCTCAAGGATAAAAAACCAATATAAAATTATAGGGGGTACAATAAAAGGTGGCCCTGCGTGTTATTTCAGACAATAGTCTATAGATGTACCAAATTTTAGCCAAATCCGTTCAGACTTTATAGCGTGACATAGTAACAGACATCCAAATATCTTCACAAATGTACACAATTTAGGTATAATATTAGGAGGAAATAGGATAGGATAGGATAAACGTAAGCTTACATTCCAGTCGCCATAATCACAGACTGATAAAGCAATCAAAGCTGCAAGACCAATGTAAATACAAAAGAAGTCAGTAATAATTTGGATATTATTCCAAATTAATGTCTGAAATAAATAATAAGTATTATTTTTCTTTGAAAATGTTCACCCCTTACTATAGTACCACACATAACCATTTCAATAAATTCATCCTTTTGTCGAAAGACTGTCTACGTTTGCTTTTAGACCAAGGATTTTTAGCTAAAATCCATAGCAATGTGTGTGCAAGTGTCAGTTATGTCGGAGCAGACGTCGCGTGGATAGTGCGATGTCGATCCCCGCCAACCAATCAATTGGTGAACAAGTAAATGCTTTTAGTTCGTAATATTACCTCATATAAAATTTTCTGACACCCTGTATTTTTACTTCTTGGTATTTTGTTAGGTATAAGAAACCTTGAGTAAAATGTGTAATAATTTTATTTCTTACAATGAATATAGCCAAACAGAAATTAACTGTTTAGGTATAAATATTTTTTTTGTTTACTTCAATACTTTTGTTGGTTTGTGACTTTACAATTCAAACATATCAAAACAAAAGCTATCGTGTCCCACATTAGATAGGATAGGTAATTAATAGAGGACACTGATTGATGACGTTGATGGCGTGAATACATCATGGCATCGTATTTCGTGTCTATTTCAATGTGCTGTTAGGATTGATTGAATTTTCATACAATTTTACACTTCTATTTAATATTGATAGCGACCCGCCCCGGCTTCGCACGGGTGCAATGCTGATACTATTTCTGCATGTATTATACATATAAACCTTCCTCTTAAATCACTCTATCTATTGGAAAAAACCGCATCAAAATCCGTTGCGTAGTTTTAAAGATTTAAGCGCACATAGGGATATAGGGACAGAAAAGGCGACTTTGTTTTATACTATGTAGTGATACAGCTGTTTATATCACGATTTTATTAAAAACTAAAAGATATTGTTATAATGTATGTGTCGACACCTCAAGGCAGAAGAACGTGAATGTAGATATTGATTATCTCAATACTCAAAAGATTAGACACTAATAAATAAAAAAGTAATACATAATAAAAAATACATTAAGAAAAAAAAAATTTCAAGTTGAAGTTGAAGGTTTTAAATCGTATTGCCATCTCAGAACTAAAGATCTCTTCAAATATTAGACCAATCTGACAACTGAAAGGGGGTCTAATTCAATTACTAGATTTAATCCAAACAAACAGGTCGAGTTAAATGAAACCGTTTGAAAACCCGCTATTTTAACAAAAATGGTTTAATGCAGCCTTTCTTATATTTCTCTCCCGTATCAATCTGTATACCTATTTAAAGTCGTCCAATTCGTAAAAAAAGTATTATTTACGACCCTCTTATTTTAGAAAATATTCCTAATTTGCTGCTATCTCCTAGAAAGGTACTTAAACGAATCCCGGCTTTAAATCTTTTCATGAATGTACACTTTTTCCGAATTCAAAATTAAAATATAAGTATCTTTAGGTACAGATACAGGCACGTAACTTGGCCAGGTTTGGGGTAAGTTCGCGCATCGTGCACTTTGAGCCAATCAAATGATTCAAAGTACGAACGAAGGGAACGTTGATTCGGTACCTACAAGACGTCTCTCGGAGACATCTTCCGCGACCCGCTCATACCTCAAAGGGGACCTAAAAATCGACCTTTGCGCATAGGACACGTTTGGCCAATTTACGTGCCGGTATCTGTATCGCCTATTGTAGTCACATACATACATAAACTCACGCCTATATCCCCGAAGGGGTAGGCGAGGTGCTAGCACCCACATTTCGCCAGTTTATGTTTAGGTCCCAATGTAATAGGTGGTGAGCCTATTGCCATTAACCGGGCACTTATAAAACTGCGATTAATACACACAACTTCGAAAAGCATCGATTGTAGTCAGTAAACCCATACTTATGCGAGACGAGAATTAGCACTTTCAAATATATATTAAAACGTTCACAACATTGTAAAGCAACTACATTACACCATAGAAAACTTATTGCGGCCCACGTATCACGAGAATATTATGCTCAAAACTAGGACAAAGAAAGGCACGTACAACCAATAAACATCCTTAACGACTTGGAGCACTCTTAATGTTTGCTCCCGAAGTGACCACAGATGAAATCTACACTTGAGTTACATCAATACATTATATAAAACTCAAAGTCCTGACTGACTGATTGACCTAGAGACAACGTACAGCCTAAACCGCTGGTCGTAGAGACTTGAAATTTGATGGGTGTGTTCGTTTTGATGCGTAGAGGTGTACTAAGAAAGGATTTTTAAAAATTCAAACCCTAAAGCCCTAAAAATGGGTCAAAACCGTGCTTTTGTGAGAACTCAAGAACGGCTGAACAGATTTTCATGATCTATGATTTGTTGGATTTGTCTGCGCCTCGAATAGAATATAAGATGATTAAAAAGATATGATTAATTCACGAAATTACAGAAATAATAAGAAAAGTAAATGTTGCATACGTTTTTAACGCCATCTATAATTGTTGTCATGGCAACTGGAACTAAAAGTGACTTAGTCTAGATTTTATTTTAATAGAGTCCTTTGTTTCTTTTTGCTCAGTGGCAAAGAGGATATATTTATTTTTAGGGTTCTGTGCCTCAATAGGAAAAAACGAATCCCTTATACTTAGGATCTCTTCGTTATCCGTCTGTCTGTCTGTCAAGACCTCTTTCTTAGGAACACGAAGGCAGGCATCTATTCAAATAAGATCAAAGGAATGTTGCGGATAGGCATTACACGAAGTGTAATATCTAAACTGTGGTCTCTCTATTGACTCACTTACCAACCCCAGGCCTGCGCTCATGGAGGACGGAGGTCGTTGAGTGGCCTTTCGCCACGTGAGTGAGTCACCTGCACCGCAACCGGAGATTTTCGTGCGGAAAGCCCCACGGATCTCTCCCCTTCCCAGTAGGGACGTAATATCGGACTTGACCGACCAAAATCGCATTCCGTCTTGGGTCTACAGGGTTTAAGGTGGCCATGACCCTGAGCTATCCGAGACTCACTGATGGGCATGGGTGTTTTGGTGAGTTTCTGCATTGTGTAGGCCGGGCGCTGACGCCCAAATGCCACCGTTGCCGGGGCTGCTCCGTGGACACTTCACCGCTTCACACATTGGCAGAGTGTCCAGAGTGAATAGAGTGGCATCATGTCCTTGATGCAGACGTCGGTGTAGGGAGCCTCATGCTCTGGCTTTGGTGCCGACCATGGTCACCATAGAGTGTATGTGGAACGTGACCGCTTTTTTTGCGAGGCAGTAATGCGCGCAGAAATAGTAGCGGAAAAGCTACGGGAGATATCTAGCACTGCCGGCACGTGTCGGTGAAGGTGCACCGGGTGGCGTAGTTCGCAGAACCATTTCCGTCCTCCATGAATGCGGGTCTAGGGTGACAGTCGGGGCTAACCGTCACCCTAGCAGAAGCAGGCCCAGGGTGCCAGGGCGTTATGTTTCCATGCGCGCTTTTTATAGATAGGGGGGATTTAAATTCTTAATAACACGTTGAGGTTGCCAGTGCTGGTGGCCGGAGTACGTCGAGGTTTCTGGGATATCCTTTCTAGGACACACCGGATCCCGGGTCACATAAGCCGATATGACGAAAGACCGTGCGATTTTAGTCAGTAGGAGTCCGACATAGGTACTAACCTCTCCGTTGCCGCGTTAGCTCCGTTGAGGTGAAGCCCCACGGGGTTTTCGCACGGAGAAAAAGAAAGAGTACTTCCTTTTGGGCTAGAATCCAGATATTTTGCAGAAAGTAAAATCTTATGGCAAAGGTAAAGGTAAAAGTTCGAGAAAGCGTAAATATTACCCACATCACCAAAAAAATCTGTAGGTACCTATGTCTGTCAGTCAAGACAAGAAGCACTGCAGCAAAGCCCCTCAACCCAGTGTTGTACGGAACCGGGACGGTTTTTATTATTATATACACGGGTTATTACTCTTTCTCTATAGTCTCATAAACTTTTTCAATGTCAAATCAGGTTGTCAAAATGTCAATGTCTGCATAGCAAGATTTTAATGATAAAAGCCGATAAAATCATACTTTTGGAAATAAATAATGTTTTACTAAATTTCAAATAGTGCATCGAATGTGAAAGTGCCAGTGCAACTATGGTAAAAGGGTTTATCAAAGGGCCTCTTCCGAGTCTAAATCTCCATAAAAGAACAATGGTAGATAGATTGGCTTTGGCCGCGATGCACGTCACTTTACCTTGAAGGGTTTGATAGGACTCGAGCTAAAATAAATACGTTTAGCTGCAACCACTGTTTGCCAAGGAATGGACACATTGAGGCGTTGACATATTGATTGTTGATCTTATGAACTGTTGATCCCACGTATGTATCCCCATTGAAAGTTAGTACGGGTAGTCCCTCAGTTTAAAAAGACTTGGTGACGATAGTCAATATTCACGCGGGCGGAGCCGCGCGCGGGTAAGCTAGTTTAACTATATAGTAACAAGACTAGTTAAATGTTATATATTTTTTTGTTAATTGTTCACTGTAAATTATTGATGAGATGTTCATTTGTTATTTCGGGATAAGCGATAAAATAATTTGTCAAGTTTAAAAAAATTATAACCAAATGTAATTGATTTGGTATACCCCGCGAAAAGCTTGTATTTTACGAAGGTGGTTTAGCTGTCACTGTAGTAAAACATTATATACAAATAGCTTTTAAAAATGAATTACTTGCAATGCAATTATTGTTGTACTAACTGCTACATGAATTTCCTTTGACGTGAAATGAACTTTCGCACAGATATGTACGCGGATTTACAAGACACAGGTACTACTATTTAATTGTTCACCCGCCTTCGTGAAATAGAATATCTATAATAAATTCGAATTATTCTGTAAAATTTTAACGACTTAACATAAACTAGACGAAATTCAATTTATAAGATTTATTAGTAGCTGCTGAAAAGTTTTAGATAGTAAAACTGAATTGAGATAAATGGTAAAATAAAAACGTCAGGCATTCCAAAGTTCCATACCATGATCGCGTTAATTCCCGTTAACATTTTAGTAGGTATAAATGGTAAAATGAAATTAGTAAAATATGAAGAATGTATTACCAAATGTAATGTATGGGAGAATTATGAAAAATTCCCATGCATTATATTATAATGGTAATGAATTCTAAATGTTCCGTTAGGTTTAATCACTTAATACAAAGCAACTTATAAATTATATTAATAATTGAGTATCGTTTAGTTCGTAACTAACTTTAGATACTAAATTTATCAATAGAATTCGTATTAATAATAAATAGTAATAATAAATAGTAATAGAATTTATCAATAGTATCCGCTAAAAAGTTTTACTATTAAATTCCGACCCCATTATTAATAAATGACCTATAATTATGGAGACAAATAAAATTCATGTTTAGAAATTTAATCGTCAATCACTTGATGATTACTTTAATCGATCTTAGTATAGTATCACTTAATTATCATTTACTGATGCGATGACGGTTACCTACTCATAAAATTTATTATCTCACCGGAACAGCTGCTCAACCTTTACAAAGCGCAAGTTCGATCGTGTATGGAGTATTGCTCGCAACTCTGTGACGGCTCAGCAAAATACCAACTCGAGGCACTTGAGTCAATTGAGAGAAGGGCCAAGAGGCTCATCAACTGCGATGCGCTGGTGGAGACTAAGCTTCAAAGCTTGGAATATCGGCGTAGAATTGCTAGCCTTTCTGTCTTTTATCGGTTGCACTTCGGGGAATGTGCGCTGGAATTGCATAACCTAATTCCTCCAAGCCCTTTTCATCACCGAACGACCAGACGTACGGCAACGCGCCACCGGTACATGGTGAATATCCCACTCATACGCACAAAACGTTTTGGCAGTACGTTCATCGTGCGTACTGCTAAAGAGTGGAATGCCCTGCCTGAGTCTGTATTTCCGGAAAGCTACAACCTGGGAGTCTTCAAGTCTAGAGTGAATAAGTTTCTTCTTGGCAAGCGTGCTCCACCGTCGACCACATCATCATTTGCCAACAGGTGAGATCGTGGTCAAACGCGTGCCTATTACCAATAAAAAAAAAAAAAATATAGTTACCTACTGAAAATTTAATTAAAACCCTGATTTCTTTGAAGAGATACACACGTTCTGCACAAAAATGTCTGTTCAAATCATACTTAGGCCAGCCACACACTAAAAGTAAAAAGCGTGAGCAACAGGTGCTCAAAGGTTCTGGTTTATTCGGTACCCCACAAACGAAGTTTTTCTTTTTGCGGTTCATATCAGTTTTTTGTTTTTATTTTGAAGGTGAATAAACTTAAAGCCATGCGAGAAAAAAATATATTCAGAGATCTTTTCTATGTTTCAATTTGTTTGATATTCTTTTTGCTGTTCTTGATTTGATTTTGGACTCAAGAAAATTGTTACTGTTACTATAAGCGCTTACTTATTGAAATACTACTTGTAATAATATGTACTACCACTACCATCACAAATATGTAGTTGGGTTTTCAATGATTTTTAATTTTTTACAATATTATAGTATTGGTGTAAAAGAAGAATATTTTATCTATTCTATACCTAAGTAGATTTTTATTACTTATATAAAAGTTTGTTTACGCTTCAAATGCTTAAAAGTTATGCGTTGCATTGCATGAAGCAACTAAAATTTTGATGTTTTTTATCAGTTTTTTTTTTTATCTCGGTAGATTGCACTGCACGGTAGGGTAATAGGATATTTTGTGAATTTATTCCCAGGCGAATTCGAGACCTGTGCCAATAGTGTATCTATAAATATTTTCCATTTTACTGACCTTTACTCGTGACTATCAGGTTCCGCCCGCATAAAACTGGGCTTTCGCTTCCCACCGGTATCATTACTTTTTTGGGATAAAAAGCTTGTGTCACTATGGGACTCATAAACTTACACTATATAAAATATTACGTAAATTTGAAACCAACTAGTTGAAAACACCCTTTTTATTTTATAACACTTTGAAAGGTGTAGGTATTCGATGAAAAAAAAACGGTAACTGAGGAAATTAACACATTGCATCGTTATACAATATTATGCAGGTATTTTGAGATCGGTAACCATTTTTAACACATTGTGATTCCGCCATACCTCGGAGAGCATAAAACTATTCGGTAATTTCGGTTGCCACACCAACATCTATATATGGCAATCGTTACAGTTAGTTGGAGCCTTAAAAAGTCCAACCACTAATCGGTGAGGTTGCCGTTAACCGACTATTATCATTCTGACCTCCACAACTCATTGACAATTTCCGAGTTCTGTGGTTGATCAAGGTCGAATAGAAACAACAGTTTGAAGAATACGTTGTTGTTTTTGGGCAGATTACGGAACGCTTCATAAAAACTTGGTTCTACATATTACGTGGAATAAATACAGTAAAATACTGCTAAACTATAGGAGTTATATTAGAATTTTCAGTTGTTTAACATTAAGGTCTTTTATAGATAAAATGATTACTAAAAGAATTGGAACAGAATCATTTCTTTCGCCACTTCTAAACATTACTTTTACTTAAGGCTCCAAGACGTTTCCGCCGAAAATAAAAGAGCAATAAAAGAATCAAAACACTTAACAAAATTACAAGTGGATCTGTTGAAACTTGCCGGTTTTTGTTACTTGTTACTGCCTCTAAGTTAGCAAGTCATCGCCCCCGTTTGTCGACTGAGTATCTATTTCTTTCATAGGTTTATGAGTATATGAATAGCTATTAGATGATGAACGAGGTTCACATAAATCGACAATGCTTATCTTTGTAGGGCGAGCACGAAATTACATTCGAATAGTTAGCGTATAGTGGTCGTAATAAGAGACTGGAGACATTCAATATTATATTACAATCGATAGTGATTCGATCGATGGGATGGTAGCTAAATGGATAAGGATGCAGCCTCTTGTCTGAGGTATCGAGTTTGAATCCGGTCGGACAGTAGGTATTAATGTGAACCTTTGTAGAATTTATATGTGCTAATCACATGATTTACCATCTGCTGACGGTGAAGGAAAAACATCGTGAGGGAACCCACATGTCCTAGAAGAAATTCTAAGGACATGTTCGATCCACCAACACGCATTAGGCCAGCGTGTGTAGATTAAGGTCTAAACCCTCTTAGCTCTCGTTAGAGGAGAGGAGACCCGTGCCCAGCAGTGAGACATAAATGGGTTGCTATCTATCGTGATTCGGTGTTTGTTGCTCATCAATAATATCGCGTTTGCATATATAAATGTTATTGACAGAATCGCGATATGTATTGACTGTCTCTAGTTTTTCATTAAGAATACGATATACTTACTATTCGAATGTATTTCGTGCTTGCTCTACTGATGCGACTACGTAGCTATCGAGGATACATTCACGACAGATATCTTTTCGGTATTCTTTATCGATAATGTCGTCTTACCCTAAGCCCTAAAGTGATTTTTAATCTAGTCATTGGTGATCCGAAGTCATTAGGGCATCTTGTATGTATTAACTTTGAAATGCGATATAAGCGTATTTATACTTAAGGGGGTTAATGCATTCAAGGTTTTGGAACAGGAATGATCTTATCTGAGATACCCTTTCAGCGTATCTGTCTGTTGCATTGTCACTTAGTTCAAGGGAATGACCAGATCAAAGAAAAAAAAATGTTTATTCTGTATATACTGTAATGTAATGAATTTTATAAAACGTTAAAATATATAGACAAATTAGATTAAGGTAAGGAAGAATGTATAAGAAATTACTGATTTTCAATTCGCAACGCTGCGCGCTGTACCGTGCTGATTCGAGAAGACCTCAAAAAACGTGTATTCTTCTGAATTGGCATGTCGGACAGAAGAGCAAATCCGGTTACTATCGACTCCCCGACTGACCCTGGGTCATCTACGGCTTGTTACTGTCATACTTAACATAACATAACATAAACTCACGCCTATATCCCCGAAGGGGTAGGCAGAGGTGCTAGCACCCACATTTCACCAGTTTATGTTTAGGTCCCAATGTAATAGGTGGCGAGCCTATTGCCATTAACCGGGCACTCATAAACCTGCGATAAATACACACATAACTTCGAAAAGCATCGAAAAGTCATTAGTGTGTGCCATGGTGAACCTGGGATCGAACCCGAGACCTCTTCTCAGCTACCGCGGCTACCGCGGCTACCGCGGCTACTTGTGTACCAGTATTATCATACTGATCCAATAATTTCATTCTCTGTGTACATTATTGCATTATAAAGAATAAAAAAGTTTAAGCGTTTGACGACTTACTGGTATAAGGCAGCTACCTCATCTAACTCTCTGTAGTAATACATTCTCAGAGTAAATTGACTTTATTAATTAACGAGAACTGAAATGGTATTCGATACAAATTCCATTACGTTTAGATAATGCCATGTTTATTTAGCCTCTGCGCTGATCATACGATACACTGAGTGGACATAACGTATCGTCCAAATAGCAATTGCAATCATACTAATGACGATAGCTGATGTTATCTCAACAGTATAAATCAATTCATAATTGAAACAGAACTGAAACAAACATGTCGTGGTTTACTTAGTAACTGCAAATGTGACTGAAATATTAGACTAATGATAGTAACCCATTTATGCCCCACTGCTGGGCACGGGTCTCCTCTCCTCTAACGAAAGAGCTGAGACAGTTTAGACCATAATCCACACACGCTGGCCTAATGTGGGTTGGTGGATCGGACATGTTCTTAGAATTTCTTCTAGGACATGTAGGTTTCCTCACGATGTTTTTTCTTCACCGTCAGCAGATGGTCTTTTTACCCCCGGAAAAAGAAGGTTACCGCGTCGAGATTGCGACTAGGGTAACAGCTGGCCATCCTGTAATCCCTCCCAAGCACTCGCAAACGCAACCACTCAAAACTCCGCTGCTAAAAATACAACATGCCGCGGCACCTCTAGGCCTGCTTTTGCTAAAACCGTCAAAACATTTAACTACTCTATACTCTATACCACTTAGGTCTGGTCCACTTAGGTTGGACAAGCACACGGCTCACCTGATGGAAACGGTCACTGTGGCCTACGGAGGTATTACATGCAACACCAGGAGCATCACAATCACGCTGTCGACCATGTGAAAACCTTCTAATGCCCTTCTGAAAGATGCCTATTGTTGTCGCTAGGGACCACTAATTTATAGTTATGATGATTGTTTATTGTTTTCTTAAGGTTAGTGTAAAGCAAAAGTAATAAATATTAAACAACAAACAGTTGTTTGTGTACTTAAATTGCCTTGGCTCTCATTGCATGTACATTTAAACTAGAAGTTTTCATGTTTCAATCTAAAATCAAACGTAATGATCAAAAACATCAACTGTTCAATTACACAAATGAAGGTAATTTGCTTACGTACCGTCTAGAGACCGGGCCTAAGGGCACCATGATTGAACTTATTTTTAGGATAATAGACGTACGAAAATTCATAATATTGAGTGCTGCAAACAGAATTAGAGACATATTTTATCAGTAGAAACATTTCGTCTCTTGATTTTAAATATTTTGTTCAACTAGGTGTATCGTATCATAAAATGTATTAAGACTTAAATATTTGCAGCAAATTACAACTGTTATGTTCGAAGTTCTGATTAATTTCTTTGCTCAAAAGTAATATTGACTTTTGACTTAGAGACCGTGTTATTTTTTTTTAGATTTTATTTTAAAATATTTTTTGTACATATTTTTATCTGTTCTTATTGGTTTCACCAATCATAATTTCTAATATCAACTTTTTTTTCAGATCTATCAAGTATCCCGAGAAGGCCACCTTTAGACAGAGACTACCGGTAAAGGATGTAACAAAATTAGACGTGAAAAGATTAACGGGTAAGATTTTAAAAATTATCCATTATCCTCATGAATAAATCATGGTCGCCCTCCGTTGCACGATTTAATTACTGCTGCTGCCAGTGCCAGATTTAAAACGAAGATTTTGTTTACCTCATTCTATAGTGGCGTCTATCTCAACTGAATTGCTTAATAATTGTGCTTATACTAATTAGGTTCACATCCTGACCTAGTTTTAGACCTAGTTTTTTCATATTGTTGAAATTTGTTTGGGGTGTATGGAGTTTCACCAAGATCTTTAGGGGCTAAGCCAACGTTCTTTTTTTTTCTTGCGGAAGTCTTCTAAGATATCAACTCCATTGTCCATCGTGGGATTCTTATGTCGGACTCGAACAGACTAAAACCACAGGCTATCTTGAGTCTACAGACGCCAGGTAGGTACTTTTTTATACCACGTAGGGGGCAGACAAGCACACGGCCCACCTGATGGGAAGCGGTCACTGTGGCCTATGGACGTGTGCAACACTAAAGGTGTCACACACGCGCTGCCTACCCTGTAGGGAAGGGGGAAGGCTAGGATGGGGCGGGGAGTCTAGGAAGGGGTGGGGGAAGTAGGGGTACAGTGAGCTCTGGCTACCCTACTTACCGGCGGGAACACAACACGATGATTATTACGGCCGCGGTCTTCTGTAGGGCAGAAGTACTACCCCAGTCGGACAGCTCATTTCGGACGAGAGATACCGACGTATCCTACCTCCTTCAAGGTATAAGTTGACTCAGAAGTAAGCCAACCTAACTAACGCCACATAGGTAGTTAAAGTATGTAATATCCTGAGCTTGTTGTTATACCAAAGTAATATTATTAATAAGTAATGACTTGTTAGACTTTAGTTTTACATTATACATACTTCAATAATCTCTTACTTAAGTGTGAAACTTGGAGTTTGGAACTTAACTGAAACGTGAATTTCTAATTTGTTTACTTTGTCCTATGCTTGTTTATCAATTATTAAATTATGTTTATTGACATCACTGGGGTCAATTATCATCTCTTTTCTGGTGATGAACTCTGGCTACCCTACTTACCAGAGGTAGCATAACACGATGATTATTATGTACGCAGTCTACTGTACGGCGGAGGTACTACCCTAGTCGGACTGCTCAATACGGACCGGAGATACCGTCGTGTCCTACCTCCGTATTCATGGAATATCATTATTCATAGAAATATTTTTGTGTAAATTTAATTAAATTAAAATGGTTTCAATCACCTAATATGCTTTTTGAACTGGGGGGTATTGACACTGTGGTTCTTAAACTTTTGGAGGCAAGCGCCTAAAGACCTATCATTTAATAGCTGCAAGAATTTTTTTTCAAAGAAGATAACCGACTTCAACGCACCATATTGTAATGGGACCACACGGAGATCGCCAGCTATCAAATAAAAAAAGAATCATGGAAATTGGTTCACCCAGTCGAAGGTTCACCGAGTCGAAAGTAAAAAATAGAAAAAAATACAGTCGAATTGAGAACCTCCTCCTTTTTTGAAATCGGTGAAATCGGGTGAAATAAGTAAAAGGTACATCACATGTTTGAGCTGTATGTCAAACACATGACCTTCTTATGCTTAACCGCAGTATGATAAAAGTACCTAGTTACTATTTTGTAGCTAAGTGTAAATAGCTTTATAGCTTTTCAGTACATACACAATTGTTGGTTCGATTTCCAACACTCACCGCTGGATTCAATTAAGGTCTGCTTTTATTAACGATAGACATATCACCAGTACATACCGTTGGTTTTGAATTGTAAAGGGTATGACATGACAGTGAGCGCTTTTCAATTACTGAATTCTATGAATCGGATAATTCATGGAGGTATTCAGTAATAATGATATTTCAAACCTAGCTATCCCCCGCGGCTTTGTCCCTGGCATTAACGGAGTTAGGACGTGACGGTATCTCCTGTCCGAATTGAGCAGTCCGACGGTAGTACCTCCGCCCTACAGTAGACCCCGGCCATAATAACCATCGTGTTGTATTCCCAGCGGCAAGAAGGGTAGCCAGACCTTCCGTGGTACCCATTTATCCTAAACATACTCGTAATTTATTAGTTCTACAATAATTGCTCAGCCCCCGTAGACAAGTGGCATAGCGTAAATCGCTAAGGAAAGGAATAGAATAGGTCTACCAATCACATCCAAGCTCGTGATCCTGCCGCGGCGCGCGCGTCGTACGCCGGCGACGAGCTTGGATGTGATTGGTAGACCTATTCTATTCCTTTTCTGAGCGATTTACGCTGTCGCCGGTCTCATGGGTATAATAACCATAACCCTGTATATATATAATATAATCTTTCTCGATAAAAAAATATTTCTCATATTTCTCGACGCAAAAAATATTTCTCAATTTGAACCAGTAGTTTCTGAGATTAACGCGTTCAACCACACACATAAGCAAACAAATTCTTCAGCTTTATTATATTAGTAATAGGTTTGTTTTCTAGTTAATATAGCATAATAATGCTGTATAGGTAACAAGGTTTGTCGTAACATTTAGGTCAATACTTTGGCTAGAAATTAGCATTGTCGGAACTGGTGTCAGCAGCCGGACTTCCTACAGACCAGTATTACATGCAGTAAAATTGGATTTAACCTACATCGAATAAAGCTCGTTGCTTGTTTTCTGTATAGGAATAAGAATAATGTTTTTATCATACTAGCTGTTTCCCTCGGCTGTACTCGTGTGGAAATCTGATCCTATTCCTGCAAACCGGCGCAGCGGCGCGGTGCTAACTCCCTTTTTTCGTGGGCAAAACGGGCTCGAGTCTGACATAACCACCCCAATAACCAACGTAGGTGGCATCCGTGGGGATCTTCGCACGAAAAAAGGATTAGTTTTCATTAATTTCCTCATTAGAAAACACCTATTAAAGAAAAAAAACTCTCTTAAAATGAGAAACAAAAGCACAAAGAAATACTGCACAAGTCTAATTTTTAAATATTTTCTAGAAGAAACAGTATAAAATACGACTGAGAAAAACAAAGTTATTACGAAATACGTTAATATTATTAAGGCTGTGTATTCGGCATGGTTTTATACAGCGCGGGCACTGGATAGAATTTAATTAACCGCTGTGCAGTTGGTAGACTCACAGGCCTGTCTGCTGGGACGTGGACGATGTACGACGTAAGCGATAGGAGGAAGCGGGAGCGTTTTTGAAAATCGCGTTTTTTATTTGATACTCAGGAATTCGACGATTCCTGTTTTAGGTACATTAAACCATAAATACCTGGTTATATATTTTAAATATACATAGGGTACATTTGGTGTAGATTTCAAGTTATTATTATGAAAAATATAATAATTTCTCAATTAAGTAAGGTCATTATTGATCATATATTTATTTTTTGTTGGCAATTTTGTTTCACTTTTGATCTAAAATATCAGCTATTCTATCGTAGTTCCTCCTCTAACTAATATTATTATAAATGCGAAAGCTTGTGAAAATGTTTGAATATTTGTTACTCAATCACGTTCTAACGGGTGAATGGATCTGATTGAAATTTGGTATAGTGATAGATTATAGTCTAGAATAACACATAATCGCTGGAAAATGTTCTCATCGGAAGCGGAAACTGGAACAAAAACCTAACTAAAAAGTGTTATTATGGAAAAAGAATCGCAAAAGCTTCACAATTAGACCAACCCAATGGCTACATAGTACCCTGCCGTTCACTCACCCTACATAAGTTATAGCCTCATAGTTAAGTTACAGCTTGGTTTGTGGGTCAGTCTTAACGTCTTGGGGATAAATGTTAAAGAAAAAAGGGTTCTTTCGTCTTTATCAAAATATTGCTGAAATTTTAATACGTGCGTGTGAGCTGCTTTGCTCACGTACGAGGGAAAAGACTTGACCTGAAAATGTATTATGTAACAACTTTCACCATTGTGTACATAACTGGGAGAGTTGAAAGATTGATTCTGATGTAATAATGCAACTTTTGGCAAAACCTCAAAAATCTTACCTCCTCAACTGCTTATTATTATAATCATGAAAGATTTTAAGTAAAGGTGTAGGAATTTATGGATGTTTGTTAATCTTTAAGGCAAAAATGGCTGAACGGGTCTAGCTGCAATTTGGTACAGGGATAGATTATAGTCTGCAATAACACATAGGCTGCTTTTATCCATGGAATAGTTTCCAAAAAAGTGGGAATAGGGAAGCGGCGAGCAACAGCCAGTTTATAATTATTATTTTTTATATTAATCATGTCAATAGACATCACCTCACCTGACGGTAAGCTAAAGGTAAAACGTCAGGAAAGAATTTACTCAGATAGTATTCTTATATGGTTATATATTGAATGACCTATGAAATAAAACTATCCTAACATTAATGGCTCTCAAAGAAAAGTGGTTATATTTAGTTCACAAGGAATATCCACCTTTTGAATCCTTACTTGGAATTTCTAAAAATAAAGTAGCAAAATTCCGTTAAGTCATTGTGCCCGGCTCTCTCCAAAAATCATTACGACTAAGTGGTTTCTTCAATACTTATTTATCTTTCAGAGGAGTGCGGAACGAGACATTTTTAAACATTATACTTATCGTAATTCAACAAAACCTGTTAAAATCATCCTTTGTGGTGGGGCGTTCGACTGCTACATAGGAGTTCGTGGGTTCGATGCCTGCCGATTTACAGGAAAAAGCTGAACTTAAAGAGTTATTTAACTGTACTGTAAGTACAGTCTCAACTTTTAGTTGTAGGTAAATTTGTACATTAGTATATTTAAGAACTACCTAGTTAAATAGTACCTACTAATTTACTTACAATGGTGCAATATATTTGGATGTGAATGATTACAATGTGCTTATGTTTTATATGTAATTTTTTTATACCATTTAGGTGGCAGACAAACACACGACTCACCTGATGGCAAGCGGTAACCTTAGCGTTATGTACAAGACCAGGGGCGTCACAATCTCGCTGCGGCCCCCATAAAACATTTCAATTCTTAAAGAATCTACATTTTTTTTATTAATTCAGTCTTCAATTGACTTTACCCGCTGGATAGTAAAGTTAGGGTAAAGTCCAGAGGATACGAAACGCCATTTTAGATAGCATTCGTCCCAAAATGGCAGTCCCTACTTTGACGGCGTAAACATAAGTCTTTCCACGCCCGCTTAAAAAACCCTCAAATATCTCCATTTTATATATAAAACATAGTAAAATCGTATTTATACATTACTAGCTTCTACCCGCGGCTTTGCCCGCGTGGATATCGGTTACCGCGACCAAACATAGCCTATGTCTTGAGGTTTAATCTAATCTACCCCTATACCAAATTTCATCAAAATCGGTTTAGCGGTTCAGGCGTGAAAGCGTTACAGACAGACAGAGTTACTTTCGCATTTATAATATTAGTATGGATACAGTAATACATAAACGGTTGAATTAACAAAATAAACTCATAAACCTTAACCTTGAACCAAGCTTTCAAAGGGACAGCCCTGATCTGTAGAATCTCATCAGCTGAGTGTTTCTACTGTGACTTGTATGTAAGTACGTAAATTAATTAGGTGTGGTCGCACTGCCCTCTACTGGGATGAAATGGGAAACAACAATGTGCACTGACCCGCTAGTTCTCTAACATTGAACATTTTAGAACGGGGTTTGTCTTGATAATTATGTTTTGGGTAAGTAATTAAATAAACTTACCTATTTTAACCGATTTTAAAAAGAAGAGGATTCGCAAATCAATTGTATTTTTTATGTTTGTCTCTTGGGCCTTACCAGAAAATCTTAAAGTATTATTAAATATTATTTCAATATTACTCTTTGAACTATTACACTATGAAGTGTGAATCGGACTCGGTCAAACGTCATCCGTTATTATAAAGTGTTCTGTATCTTGTAAATCTACTAAACGTGCCATAAAAGTAAGAGAATGCTAGACCACATAACACTAGTACAGATGATGTCGGCACGTAACTTGGCCAGGTTTGGGGTAAGTTCGCGCATCGTGCACTTTGAGCCAATCAAATGATTCAAAGTACGAACGAACGGAACGTTGATTCGCTACAAGACGTCTCTCGGAGACATCTGATTGGTCCGTCAAGTGACGGACCAATCATATGTCCGCGACGGCGCAACCGCGTCTCCCGCGACCCGCTCATACCTCAAAGGGGACCTAAAAATCGACCTTTGCGCATATGACGCCTCCGGCCAATTTACGTCCATCTGTATCCGTCGACATCAATTTACACAATGAAAGTTAAGTAATATTGAAATAATATTTCTTTAAGAATTTGTGATCCCCAGAACTTTTAACTGGGTGAACCGATTATGATAATTTTGTAGATCCTTTCAACATTTGTAGTAAGTAATCAATAAATAGTTTTGATTTTCATTTGTTACCGAATAAATTATCTAAGGGTTCGTGAATTATTTTGCTACATATTTTTTCAACTTTTTTTATCTTGTATCAGTCTGATTATTAGAAAAATAAAAGAAAGAATTTAAAATTATAAAATATATTAAATTTTCTTCTATATTGTTAAATAATATTGAGAAAATGTTCAAGATGGTTGTTTCACATTGAATTTACCTGCAAACATGGCATGTGGAAAGCTTGAATACTGTACATTTTAGTGCCCTGAGCATACATACTGCGAAGGAACTTTACACTCTATCGTATAAAGATTAGGTTTGAGATTTGAATGTATTATGTATCTGGGACTTAATCTAAGGTATAGTAATTAATAACAGTTTTCGCAGGTTATAGCGAGATTTAAAGTACCTACGATGCTCTTGCTTTAGCGCATATTATGTATAAGAGAAACCAAATGCGGTTTTACGTGCATGTTATTGGCTAAATCTCGTGCTGTTAGAGGCGATCTATAATAGAGTAAATGAAGTAGCTCGAAGTGATAATGTCTAGAATTAACTTTTGAATCAGTCTAAATCCCTACGAAGGTAATTTAGCAAGTTATTTAGGCAGTTCATCAAAAGCCCTATTAAATAATTAGGCCGATAGGTATAGTGCACGGCATCTAACTTGGCAAGATATTGGAATAGTGTGGGGCCCCACTACTCCAAAACCTTGCCAAGTTAGATGCCATGCACTATACTTGTTTCTATGCGACGCATTTTGCCACAAATAAATTTAGTGCACGGCATCTAACTTGGCAAGATTTTGGAGTAGTGTAGGCCCCACTACTTCAAAACCTAGACAAGTTAGATGTCATGCACTATAATTAAGCTAGAATTATTCAAGGTGTGATAACTCGATGATTTTTTTTAACTAAATTGAATTATAGAGTACTAGCTGTTGCCTGTGGCTCCACCCGCTTAAAATTCTGATCCCATTCCCGCTTCTCAATAACTTATTCTTGTACCAAACTTCAGCCTGATCCGTTCAGCCGTTGCAGCGAGATTGAGTGATAAACATTCAGAAAATTTCATAAACTTTTATTATGTTAATAGGATAGAAAAGTAGGATTGTAGAATTAGTAGGATTTCATTTCGTCCGCAATACGTCATAGAAATTACGTCAGTAGCTTACAAAACGAGACTAAACCGTATGAAGTTACCCATCTTAAACTATGAATGAGGCCCCCAATTAATTTAAACGGTGGTCAAGGGCTGCCTCCTGAAACTATTTTGACAGAGGATGCCCTTTCCCTCGACCTTAAACGACCTTCTCTGAACACCGTGTAGTTATTAGTCTGTTCAATCGTAATTTTGAACTTTGCTCCCTTAAGGGATGGGGTTTACCCTGCACCCCCTCTTGCAGTGCATTCTACTACGGGCGAAGGGCAGATCCCACCCATGTGGGTACTGTTAGGGACTCAATATGCAAAATTAGGATTGATGGTTGTAGCCGCGAAGAGGTAATGCCCGAATATATGTGGGCAATAAACCCGCACGCTTCCTTGCTGGTATATTATTGTGCGCAGTGATTTCGATGGTCTAATCAACTTAGTATGTAACATGTAACACGATAGACATCTTTGTTTATATTGGACACTTCAACATGACTTCACCTTGTCTAAAAGTTTCATGATTGGGGGATCAATATTACATTCACTGGACACTTCTTAAGGAGGTAGGACACGACGGTATCACCCGTCCAAACTGAGCAGTCCGACTGGGTATTACCTCCGTCCTACAAAAGACCGCGGCCATAATAACCATCGTGTTGTGTTCCCGCCAGTAAGTAGGGTAGCCAGAGCTCACAACCTACCCCCCCCCCAAACTCCTCAACGCCCCACCCCTCCAGGGTTGGCAGCGCAAGTGTGACACATCTGATTTTGCACACGTGGCGTTTTTAGTTTGACGGTTTCGATGGATATATTTTCATCTTACTATTACTTAAAGAACCCGGGACTATTAGACGGAAAAACGTGTGTACAAAAAAAAAATAAGTCTTTTTGATGAAGCAATGCTGTCTCTAATACAGTTTTTTTCTTATTCAACATAATCCTCTAATAAATAGAAATGTCTCTTAGCAATAAATGAATGACGAATATGATTCATTTAACAGATTTCTGTCACATAAAGGATCTAATACGGATGGATATCTCACCATATTTCTATAAGAAGTAATCAGTGCCGTGATAATGCTGATGAAAGAAGCCATGATTCAGAGGTGTCGGCATAACTTGATCAGATTAACGTTATTTCAATGTTGGGCCACAAAATCTGCGGTTAAGAAAATTGTATTATATACATTGTCTATTCCTATTGAGTGTGATAATTATACGCGAAATACCAATATCAATTGTCTGATACACGATTCAAATATTGATATGGGTATTTCACGTATTATGATCGTATTTGTAATGCAATAATATCATGGAAACAAATGAAGCTCTCAATATTAGCACTTGTCCTGAGAAAGGTGTTGACGAATTGCTCCTATTTGGAAGTCGGTTAAAATACAACTTTTTATTAGTTTTCAGAAACAACCATACCTACATTTTTCATAGCGTATTTTTAACAATTTGTCAAAAATCCTATACAGGTTTTTCCCGACAATCAAATGCATTTAATTGACAAACTCATTATTCTTTGCTTTTGAAGGACTAAGCAGGAAACAATACCGAAGTAACCCCTTTGTGAGTATCACTGGTCTTGCGGCAAAGAGGTAATGTATGCTCAAGGACGGGGAGGGGTAGCGCCTTAAGTCCGATTCCTATTCGTTTTAGTACCCCTCACCGTAGAGTGTGGGGGACTTTGTATCACCAATTTGAGCACACGTGAAACTTATGACGTCATTCAGCGTCACGATAATCTTTACTGTGCCTGCTCGTCCAAAAACCGGTACCTATGGACTTTTTGTACACCAAAAATGTCATGATTTTTTAAATATTATATAGAACCCTTTTGTAGAACTTTATACTGTTAGTCACTTGGTTTTTCCCAGGTGACTAAACAGTATTCGGCATGGCATGGTCATTCCACATTTGAAAATCGTTTAAAAGTGTAGTCTCAAACCTTTGGATTTTTCGGTATTTACACCTAAATGGATTTTGGCATATTTACTGTTAGGTAGGTATACTGAAATACAAAAAAAAATTCAAGATTTCAAAGAATACATTATGGATAATTTTACACTTCTTTATTGTAGTTATGTTTAACTTTACGGAGAATCCGTCAAAATACGTACATACAACAATTTTATAATACAATCTTTACAGTATAAAATCTAGCTACAATTTTATTCTCAGTACTCGTAGTTCAAGTAATTTAATAGGTTTGTTGTAAATAACATGCGATGTATTCCCTAGTACCGTATATTGTATGGCTTGCCGTAATATTTCCGAGTTCCTAATGAGGTACCTCATTTCCTTTCGTATCCAACTATATAAAGCAATTTATAACAATTTATAAATTGTATATATTTAATAACTAAATTGTGATACGAATTGGTACATATATTTTGGAGATAAACCTTAATGCTTATCACAAGTGAGAGTATATATTTCTTATATCGGATCTTAGCGTAAAATTATCACCTGTCAGGTTCACATCATTATGCTGAACAAAAAAATTATTACCTGTATCAAGTTATCGCGTATTTCAAAGCCTCTCGCATCTATGCCTTGAACTTTTTTATAGCGCAATCCAATTTTGTTCGAATTAATCATGATTTTATGAAAAAAAATACTTGAAATGGATACCTCTGACATCGAGTCCTGTGATGTTTTCCTGGTACCAACATGTTGTTTGAGGTTGTTTGTTAGAATAAAATGGAACGAAAGCCGCTTCAGATTTTTAGATAGACATTTCCACAATTTTAGTGACGTATACAGTTCGTTGTTTTGACATTCTGTTTGGTTGATACCCTTTCATGCCTTTTTTCGTTATACCACTAATATTATTGTAGACAAACACACAGCCCGGTTAACGGTGAGCGGTTACAGGTAATATTGCCCATAGATACTTGTAATAAATTCAAGTAAAAACTGAGGAGTAATTAAATAAAAGAAAAATTTGGCGAGACTGGCACAGAAGAAAATAAACTTCATACATTAAAACGGAAAAAAACGAGCAAAACCAGTCGAAGACATGTGTGTAGCTACTATTTACGGAAGGAGTATCCAACAAGATAAAAGTTAGTGCAATCACTGAAGGAAGCTGGATTAATATATACTCATTTTCATTCCTAATTCCAATATTCAGTTCGTTCAAATGTATTTAGTAGGTAAAAATTTTTTTTTTTTTACTAAAGTTTTTGAATCAGGTAAGTACTGCTTGCAATAAAAACTTATAGATTTGATTATATTTTTATCGAGAGTAAATTGACATTTCACATCACTATTGTAATGTGTCAAACCGGCCATTATATCGTGCCGCTACTGTAGTTGAAAAATTCATCATTTAACATCATTCATTAAAATGTCAACAAATCGGGCAACTTTCCACACATTACAAAATTAATAATTTACGGGACTTTATGGGCTAAATAAAGGTGCCTCTGGGAGTGAACTCGCTGTTGACACCCAGTAAAGCATATTTTCATAAAGAATCGTGGAATTTTACAAAAAAAAAGAACTAGTTTTCGCGCAACTTGGGCATAACTAGGCCAAAGTTCAAATTGGCTAAGCTCCGCATAATCTGTCTAAATCCAGTTAGTAGTTCTGTGGAAAGCTATACAACCAAAGTTTCGAAGACAGAGAATACAGAAAAAAAAGGTGAAATATTTCCTGGAATTAATAAAACAGCAGATTTATTTATTTTTCAGATAAAAACTGAATTAAGGGACATAAATGGTATTCACTACATCTTAATATATATAAATCTCGTGTCACAATGTTTGTCCTCAATGGACTCCTAAACCACTTAACCGATTATAATAAAATTCGCACACCATGTGCAGTTTGATCCAACTTGAGAGATAGGATAGTTTTTGAAACGGATTTCGACATCCACGCGGGCGGAGCCGCGGGCAACAGCTAGTATTATTATAAAACAAAGTCCTCAACCGCGTCTGTCTGTTCGCGTTCAACTCAAAAACTACGACATCAATTTTCATATTATTTTCACCAATAAATAGAGTGGTTCTTTCTCTCTGGATGTGGCTGAAATTTTGTACAGGTATAGTGATACTAATTGCAAAAGATACTGGAATAACAATAGGCTTCTTTTTATTACTGGAATAGTTTCCTATGGGTTGCGGGACTGGAATCACCACACTGGCGAAGCCGCGTACAACAACTAGTTTATAATATTAAAAGGACGTAGGATTGTTAGGATTATGTACGTTATATTGTGTATCGTAAAATCTGTTGAAAATATTTCGACATTTTATAATGTCATTTATACAGCCACGTTTCATTAAAATTAAACGGTTCCACAAATTCCCGATGTATATACGTTAACGTAAACCGTAACCGTTTAGTATTGAAATAAGGTCAAAGCGTAAACTGCAAATCGGTTGAACAAAGCCTGACAGAAGTAGGTCAATTGGTGAACAGTCTAACCATGGTTATGTAATTATAACTTCATACTTTGTTGTTTTTCAACACCTAACTATGTGGTTACACCGGGTTATCAACAAGTAACAATCTAAATCGATTTTGTAATCGATGCACACCTATGACTTACTTAATTCTAAGCTTAACATGGTAAGTACGTACACTGGGCGATAGGCGACAGCGACAGCTCGGCGTCTAGACACGACGACAGGCTGCGGTCGAGAATTTCAAATATTTTGTTCTATAGTTTGGCCGCTGAGACTATGCGTTCCTGACACATGTCAATTCGTCATGACTAGTTATGTACAATAAATAACTTGTACCTAGAACCGTTCTCTAAACCTGTTCCCGACTTACAATAACATAATAATAATCACAGTCAGCAATTGTGACAACTTGATTTCATTTTAATTTTAATTTTATTCTAATTTGGCTATCTATCTGCCCTATTTGTTTTTCCAATTTTTAATTTTTAATTTTGTTTCATTCTTATTTAATTTTATGTGATTATTAATTGTAATGATGGGTTATTACCTGAAATTATAAAAAAAAAATATATTCATTTCATTCATTATAAAAATATAATTCATTCTTTCTATTAGCTTGGGTAGGGGCTTATTACAAAATTACATATTATAAAATTATAACGTTCTATTTTATATTTTTCAACCAACAGATTATTATTATTAAGATTACTAAAATATGCGGTTACAATTGCCTTGTTATTTTGTCGCATCACTATGAAAGCGAACATTTGACATAACCTTGAAACAGCGCAGTTTGACGTGGTATGACTTTTAAAAACTATTGATTTTATATTTTTAATTAATTAATTGTTAATCATTTTAGCCCAAAATTAATCTGTGTATTGTAAATTGGCACAGTAATTAAATTTTTAATGTTATCACTCGTTAATAAGGTCAATAAACGATATTTAAAAATTTGCCGTAAATTATAAACCACTTCAAAGTTACATCGCCCGTTTGCTCACAACCTTTCAGGAACGCATTCTTTCAGCGATTCTATAATAAGCTCCGCACACTTGGAACATCGGCGTAGAATCGCTAGCCTCTCTGTTTTTTATCGGCTGTACATCGGGGAATGTGCGCTGGAATTACATGACCTAATTCCTACAAGCCCCTTTCATCACCACCACCAGAAGTACGGCAACGCTCCACCGGTACATCCGGTACAAGTCTAGAGTGTACCTATAGGTTACTTCTAGGCAAGCATGCTCCACCGTCGACCACAATCATCACTTACTTGGTGAGATTGTGGTCAAACGCGAGCCTAGTACCAATAAAAGAAAACTTGGCGTCAGAGACGCTGAGTTGCGACGAAAAGCTAGGGGAGTCGTCGTGTCTCGTGGGGCTTTGAAATTGTTGGCCACCGCCTGTCGTCGCGTGTAGACGCCACGCTGTCGCTGTCGCCTGTCGCCAAGTGTGCGCTTAGGGTTAAACTTACGTTCTTATAATGCAGCGTAGATTATACATACGTAGTCCGATGTCTTTCGCATTCGGCTGTGTAATATCAAAACTCAGTATCTGCATGGAACTAAATTATACCTACAGGAGAGACGAAAAACATTTTCGTATTTTTGACAGCGTTGTCGTTTTGCAAATACTAATCGTACATTCTTGGAAGTGATGGTTAGTGCTATCATTAAACATCATTTTTACTAGCCTGGTACGTATCTCGAATGTCGTTAGATGACGGTAACCGCTTACTACCTACTGAATCACATATTTGTTTACCATCTCAATAGTACATAGAATGTATGTATACATTATACGAAAATGTCATGATTGAAAACGACTGTATGACAAACTCGGTACAGTACATTAACCAAATAGAATTTACCGAAAAAGCCATTTAATTGAACGCATTTCCCAACACGAACCCATTAACTATAATCTACGCGGAAATAACTCATGCGCATAAAATGCTCTTAGCATTAGCCGCATACATCGTCTCACATTATTCATTTTGCTTGCCAAAACCGAATTCTGTAGAATTACAACGTACGAGATGCGATCTACGGAGAGACACTTATTTGTAATGTGGTTATTACAGTGCTGGAACATCGCCAGTACGAAAACTACTTAACTTTAAAAACTGGGGCTACCTGTGCCTCATGAATACTGCCCAGCCCACAATCCAATGATGTTGGATGGAGATAAGGGGACCGGCTGCTTAATAAGGAAATGAAGTAAAAAAAAAATATTCTAGCAGAATTGTGTGATGGCGGATCAACTGCGGGAAGAAAAATGAAGAATATATTTATATTATACAGTGCCTCCATACAAAGTTATTATAATATAAACATACTTAATGAATTTTTTCCCAACTGCGCAAGCAAGGGTTTTTGTAATAACATAAATATTGCATGCCCCATAGCAATACCCAAATAGGGAGTTACAAGTAATGAAATGGAGTGGATATTGAACTCATGAGCTTGAGAATCAAACGCATTACCACCGCATCATAGAGGTTGTTAGGGCTCCCGCACACGGGCCACCGGCCACAACCACAAAACGCCGCCACTGGCATATTTCCTGTAATTTTCATACATTTTGTATGGACTCGCCGCACACGGTTGTCGCCGGTGGCGGCCACACGCTACAAATCGTCGCAGCTAGCTTCTTGTGGCTCGCACCGGCCACTAAACGCCGCCACACGCCACACGCGCGTAGCAACAAGCAAAAAGTAGCAACCACCGACCGCAAGTTGTGTCGACCATCGGCCACAAGTGGCTGTCGCGCGCTTCAGCTTCTTTTGTGGCCGCTTCTTGCCACTTGTGGCAGCGTTTGTGGCTGTGGCGTGTGGCTCGTGTGCGGCGACACTTAGAATGTAACGTAACACCATAGTCTAGTCTAGTTCTAAACTTGAAGTATCATTATTACGAATAGCTAAAATTAAATATTCGACTTCTAAAATCCTTTTAAAAATGCTATACCTACAACAAAATAAAATACCTACAATATAATCCAATAAGAGTATAAGTGCGCTACACAATAATGCAATTTCGATACATTTGTACACAAAAAGAAAAATTTCGTAAATCACAAATGGCGGCCAAAAATGATAACTTCTAACTTAATTTTCTCACAAAGAAATATTCAAGGCATTCATTGAAAGCCTTTCATCTCCAATCGCAGCTGAAAATAAATAGAAATGTTGAAAAAACTAATACTTATTCAACTTTTATATAAATACGATATAAGTTATTTATTGGTATTTTTACCCAACCAACAATACCTTTTAATAAATCTAATTGAATAGTAAACGATAACACTATAATATCTATAATATCAACGATACGATTCGACTGCAAAGTATAATTTTAGACTAGGTTACGAAAAACATATTGCGAACGAAAGTTCACTCATCTATGTGTTTGCCAAAATCGTTCTTATGACCAATAGGGACTGGTTCAGCTAAAACTAAATTTGCTTGAGTACCTAGGTACTATCATCAACTCTAAAGTTAATCTTTGGAAGAATGTAAACAGTCAGTTTTAATTGCGGTAGGTAGGTATGGGAGTATAAGAAGCAGTTGAAAGTAAACATTGAAAATGTAGATAAAATATGCAAAAAAAATTTTTTGAAATAAACTGCGTCTGTCTAAAGAACGATTTTGGACACAAATGGTTTGGAATTTTTTGGAATTCTTATCTGTTTGTTCGCGATAGACTCAAAAACTATGGAACGGATTTTGATGCCGTGCAGTTTTTAGAAAATTCTTTTCGTATGGTTGATTGCAATTATTTGAGTAGTACCGGAGATATAACCAAAAGTCACTATTATAACTCACATTCGTGCGGGCGGAGTCACAGGCATGCCTCAACCCATTTTGATATTACACAGTCGATTTGCTTGCTTAATGCCGAATATACTCATAACTGCACCGCATGAAACCTTAAACACTGAATACGAATAAAGTCTATTTGCTATTCTATTCCCACAAGTACGATTACATGCAAACCATCACTTGAAACCCACGCTTTTAATAATAAATTAGAAACGTGTAACGCTGTGTAAATGCTTCAAGGTTGTACCGCAGTACCTGCTATATAGGTCGGACTAGGGCGAAATGTATTAAGACTCAAGCTCTTTTGATATCTGAGATCCTGGTAGGTTTAAGAGATTTATGTTTCGTTTTGGTTAAAAAGACATGTTGTTGGGTAATAAAATTGATAGTTGTACAATCCAATAGATGAAACAGGTCTGTTCTTCTGTTTAAATCTTTCTGATTATTATTATAATTGTGAAAGTTTATGAAGATTTTTTGATGTTTGTTACTCAATTACGCTCTAACGACTGAACGGATTTGGCTGATATTTGTTACAGCTTATAATATTTATAGGCTACTTTATAACCCTGTAATAAGGTTTAGAACAGATCTTAATAATTGAATTTCATAATATTTCTCAAATAAATAACTTATTTCATAAACCATGGTATCAATACCATGTATAAATAAACTTAATAATAAGTGGTTTTCATCCAATTAAATAGCTTAATACGTCATAACTGATATAATATTACGTGCCTACTCAATATCCAGTGACTGATATAAACCCATATTTCGACGGATAATGAAGACCGCTTTCAATGGTACTTAATTAAATGTATGTCCAACGCAGGGCCACTACGTAATGATGTATTCATACAATGTTTATATACATAATATTGATATTCATAAATGAACATTATTGTAATAAATTGTATCTATTAGTACTTATCTTCTATAGCATTCTGTCTGTGGCAGTCTGTGGCAGTAACTCGCAGGATAGTCTTCCACAGTGCCCTCTAGCCATTCCTCCATGTAGGGTCTTACCGCCGCGATTGAGCAAAAACTAACCCTTGTCTTATATAAAATAGGTACGTAGGTAATATAGTGAGTACCTACATACAGTTGAAGGTATATATTTTTTATTGGTAACAGGCTCGCGTTTGTCCACAATCTCACCTGTTGGTAAATGATGATGTGGTCGACGGTGGAGCACGCTTGCCTAGAAGTAACTTGTTCACTGTAGACTTGAAGACTCCCAGGTTGTGGCTTTTCGGAAATACAGACTCAGGCAGGGCATTCCATTCTTTAGCAGTACGCACGATGAACGTACAGCCAAAACGTTTTGTGCGTATGAGTGGGATATCATTACAAGTGAATAAAAACGAAATGAATCGCACCACTTTAGCAACAGAAGGCTTTTCGTAATAAACTTAATACTACGCTAGAGCGCATACATAAGTAAAATAATAAAATAATATTACGATCTTATTGTAACTCGTAGCCATTTGTAAACAAAGAAAAAGGTGAACGTGTACTGAAGAAATAGGTGAGATAGCCGTAAAAGTCGGTTATTATTATAGGCAGCCGTGGAAAAGGCGATACCACCGGTATTGAGAGGCAGGTAACTGTACACTTAAAGTCAGATAAACTGATAATCTGTATTTATTTCTCCAATTACATACATTGGAGAAATAAATGTACAATATAATTGGAGAAATACATACATATGTTATGTATGTATTTATTTCTCCAATTATATTGTACATTTATTTCTCCAATGTATGTAATTGGACATATGTGATGTATGTATTTCTCCAATTATATTGTACAGTGCAAATGTCTATTGGCTAATGATCAAGTATACGTGGTCCACTCAGGTGGCCTACGTATGTGGTACACGAATGAGAAACATTCAGTAACTATAATAAGAGGCATAGTTTGGTAATAATTAATATGAAAATAATTGTTAATTATTACATTCTCATTAGATATAGGTACATAGTCGTTTTCTCGGTGTCTTCCGGAGTTAAATATAAAAGTAGTTCCTGTCAGTATGATACTATTATAATTATGATTACGTATTACATTATAAAGTAATTTTCGTATATTATGTCTTAAAGAAATAGAAATATGTTATAAATTATAACGAGTACCTATTACTCAAGTACAAAACATGCTCTAAAAAAGTCTAGTTAACATGTAATTTTGCATTTATTTACGTATTGTATGAATATAACCCAAAATACAACAGATAATATAACAGGAAAAAGGAATGTCAAAATAGATATTCAAATTTTACAGCTGGGCCCATACAACATGGCCAGCAGTGTAAACGTTTTCCTTAGAAAATCAGTACATTCGTATTCAAATGATTATTGTGCAGACCACGCGATTACATTTATTTGGGCTATTGGTGCTGTTTGTAGGTTTGTAAGGATATTCCCTGGACTTTGTATGAGATCGCGCCTCGTAATGCGCGTGTTTGCATTCAAGGGCTCCAGTAATGTGGGTCACGACACTTTAAATGTTCTATGTTATGTAAAAGAACAGTAGTATCTAGCGGTAAAGTCATTCAACCCTAATACCGCAGGCGTAAATTCTATTCATAGACATGCGTTTGATATGCGGGGCGTGAAAAAACATTTGATGACGCCGTCAAGCTGAGGGCCACCATTTTAGCACTATCGATGTATGTAGTGACGACCCCGGTCCTGTGACTTTAACTTCAGTTTACCATCAAACAAGGTGAAGTCATGTTGACGTGTCGTATATAAAAAAAATCAAATTAATTTAATTAAACTAGCTTAATATTTGTGGCTCTGTCCGCGCGGACGTTGGTTTTGGCGTTTTTTTGACTGTATCTCATCAGGCTCTACTCCACCGACTGTGATTAAACATGCGTATGATTTTAAGTCTCACCAAGATCTTTCAAATGGTGCAGTGATGCCGTCTAATTAGGGTTCGCTATTCTAGAATTCTCAACTTCTAAAATCAAGTGAAATGCAGTTATATTTTTACGGTCTGAATAAAAACCTAAGAAACGGAATTAAGAACTGCGATGATGATAATAAGGACTAATAAACGCAATAACTCATAACTAAGTACCTACCCACTAGAGAGAAAAACTCCGTACATTGCAAGTCGGAACGCATTGACCTGTTTCGCCAAACCGAAACCAACATAAATTTCAAAAGATAATAAATTACAGTTCGTTGTGTAAAAGCATTGTACTTTTTGCCTATTTAGAACTCTTTCGGTCTTATTACAAAACACGGACTAACTTTAAACCCAGGTTTAAAACATCTTTAGACCATGGTTTAACGAAAATGTTATTACAAAACGCGTTTTAGTACTAAACCTGGGACTATCTCTGGTCTAAAGATAAACCTGCGTGACACCTAGTTTAACGTTGGTCTAAGTATCTAAACCACGAAAATAAAACGTCAAACTTGTCATTTTGATTTGATTTGTGGAAAATACCAAAATACATCATATTTTGGCTTACTTTTTCCTCGGCAGTCCAATTTTCGCCCCTCTTTTTCTTTTCTCCTTCCATTATTTAATTCAAATTTAAAAGTTTAAACCACTGGAAACGTAAAAGTTAGTACGGGTATTGAAATGATTCAAAAGTGAGTATAAAAATTTTAAAAAAAAATTGAACAACGCGCGGGCTCCGAAAAACTACGCTTCATTTAACGTTCATCATAGATCGTCCAATATTATAACAATGATTGCTAAATAAAGGCATGATAATGATATTTTACTATAAAATAAAGTCCAACTATCGTTCATGACTTTAAATTTAATAATTATAATGTTGTAAATATTTTTTTCACCATTTTTTAGTAAATAATATTTATTAACGATTTCAGAAATTTTTTGCTTTCTGAGAAAACGGAACGTTGCGACCGAATGATATCACAATGAACGAACAAAAGTTTAGAGTAATCTGTGGTTGTTATTAGGCCAAGATTTAAACCATGGCCTAAGTTAGTCCACGGATTATTCTGTTTTTGTAATAAGAAGAAGTTTAAACCTTGGTCTTAAAATTAAGCCTGGACTTCATAGTCTGGGTTTAAACCTGACTTTAGTCCGTGTTTTGTAATAAGACCGTTTGAATCTGAACATAATACAAAGTCTCGTTCCACTTAAGCAAAAAGCCGTCCCAGTTATAATTTTACCCTCACTTTTTATTTCCCGACTATGTCATGACCCTTTAAAGCTGGAGTGGTTTCGTGCGAGTCACTTTACGATAGCATTTTAAGCTACGCGAGTTAAGAACTCCGGGAATTATGTGAATGGGGGCTACCAGGTGGGAACTTTATATTTTTTTATTATGCTTAAGTGCTGGTTAGCGTAGCACAAACTCGATGTATTCATTGTAAGCATTATTATCTGCATGGCAGGGAGTCATAGCCATAAGTGATTGCTATATTATTATGACGTAACTTGCCGTATATAATATACTGTTAAAGGCTCAGTTTATGGAAAAACTTAAAGGCATTCGTCCAAATTTTTACTAACGAATATGGACGAATATCCTGAAATAAACATTTATTATTATTATTATAACGCAACGACTCTAAGAAATCTGGTAATATAGAGAGAAATCAGAAAGACGTAGAGTGACCGACCGAAGAAAACCGAGTGCGACGAGTGAAATCTGGGGGCAAAGCTAGTACGTAATAAGAACTATAACTTAATAAACGTAAGCAGCTTATCTGATTACTTATTGTCCTAATAAAATACAATATTAAAGAACCTAAGTAAATACGTACACCATGAAACAAAATGTAGGGTAGAAACTCACTTCACCGCGTGAGTCTGTATTCTAAATACGTACTTCTAACCTATTAATATTAAAAATATATTTACAGTTACTTTATCGTGCCCTGATGCCTGAATCGATCTAGCTGAAATTTTTTTCAGGGATGTAATTATTTTTTGGCATAACATGTATAGGCTATATGGAATAGGTTCCCATGGGCAGCTGAAATGGGAATAGAACGTTGTTGTATATTCATTAAAACTGCACGATGTCTCTTGCGTCAGCCGGTATCCTATAGGTACGGGAAACCAGATGTACAGAAACACAAGTCGAATTGAGAACCTCCCCAATTTTTGAAGTCGGTCGAAAAAGACTCAATTTTTCCATTGAATATAGATGAGACGAGTATACCAACACAATTTGACGCGGTTTAGTCAGTAGCAACCCTTATTAGGGTGGTCATAAACGCGTTTGTTTGCTATCAAAACATGTACAATGTTTCTATCGTTCCCTTAGCGGGTCGGTTTTGTTCAAGTATTTGTTCAAGGCCCATACACACCTGCTTCTTTGTGGTGTATGAAGAATACTACAAATGTTAGTCGTCGCCTAACCAAATAAAGGTGCGATAGTGTTTGTGGAGCGGAACAATAGGGTGTGTTTAACGAATGTACCTATATCGAGCAAGTTCGGGTAAGGTAATTAATTATATTTGAATTAATTATAAGATGTTTTGATTTTTTACCCGAACCCGACTGCCGAAGAAAGGAGGGTAATGTTTTTCGAGACTATGTATGTATGTATGTATGTATGTATGTATGTCCATTTCTTTGTCACGGCCTACAGCCTAAACGGCTTGACGGATTTTGACATGCGAGGTATCATTTGATTCGTCGTGATTGTGTGAGTGACACCAGGTATATTAAAATTCCTAGAAAATCAAAATGGCGGACTTACGGCGCCAAAATGAAAATCTTGAAAATTTGTTTTACACGCTCTACAGCCTGAACGGCTTGACGGATTTTGACAGGCAAGGTGTTATTTGATTCTTCGTGATTGTGTGACTGACACCAGGTACATTAAAATTTCTAGAAAATCAAAATGGCGGATTTTTGGCGCCACAAATATTTGATCGCGATGGATGCAAAAACGATGCGGTTTTATTTGTATAAAAGGTCTTGGTAGGACTTATAATCTTACATTTGTTTGATTGCAATCGGTTGAGTAGAACCGTAGCTATGAGCAAAAATATAATAATTAAGGTTGAATTTCGGTGATGTCCCTTCACTACTTGAACATTATTAACTCCATAAAAGATATAATTTATACTTTATTATTATCCGGGCAGCTATGTAAATAACTAAAAAATATAAAATAAAAATTTTTTTTTTTTTTTTTTTTTTTTAAATAAAAAAAATCTTTATTTCTCAAAATTATAGTTTTTACAGTCCAAAAAAAAAAAAAGTCTAATCTATTAACCCGCCCCTCATCGTACCTGGTGCAAAGGTGCCCATAACGCTGGCGGCATTGCCCCGTTGAATTGCTATGGCCAACCTTTGCCCCAGGTACGAGCCGGAGCGGGAGTCACCCGTTTTTTCCCTCAACCTGCGCCCCAATTCGCCAACTAGTTTTTTTGGCATCGGTGCCCCAACTACCCATTGTCTCGACCGCAAAGGGAGCGAACATATATTGCCCTGTCAATGCCGCGTATTTCTCCCGTTTTTTTATTCGCTGCGTCCTCGGCAGCAGCTGCCGGAGACCGGGCAGTACGGCTCAGGTGACTGGGTGCGACCGTGCTGACACACGTGGCATCCCACAGGAGGCACCTACCATTTTTCCATGGCACCAGAGTCATACCGTCCGGCCTTTTGCCGTCGGATCTGCTGAGGCCAGGTGGTTCTAATAGGCATGGGATATCCGCCGACACAAAGGCTCTCCGAAGTATATCGTTGAGAGCATGGTGGCGCGGAAACCTACCCGCACTTCTACAACAACTCAGTGCGTGATGGCCGTCGTCCGCCACCATGGAACCGCAGGTGCATCTATGGGGTTCACACAACCCGCAGCCCAGGCGGAGGGCCACCGCCACCCGCAACGAATTGTCATCCAACAAAGTGCCCAGGTGAGGTGAAGGCAGCGCGTGCAACCATGAAAAATAAATTAATAAAATCAAAAAACCCGACTGCCTAAAAACTAATTATTCGACAGTCAAACAACAATGGATCCCGACTGTTCAGTTGTTATGTTTCTAGACCACCGGACACTAATTTAAGGGCTTGTTTTTTTTTCTTTTTAGTTTTTAGGCAGTCGGGTTTTTTGATTTTATTAATTTATTTTTTTTATTTTGGTAATATATGTACTGTTATAAAATTGGAACATCTGTCTGTACATTGGAGATATTAAAAAATAGTTAGTTTTGAACGATTCTGAACACAATTTGTTTTTGGAATTCCTGTCTATTATTGACGTGACAACGTCTTATAATTCGATGGAGCCGGCTGCACGCACGAAAAAACATGACTCATGCGGCGATACCTCGCTCTGAGGCGTTCCATTTAAGGCTTGAAGTGCAAGCGGTGGTTTACATGTTTGAATGCAGTGGGTGTGAACTGCTATTGAATTATAGGAACAACAGTAATAACGTTTATCATATTAGACTCATGGTGTATCCACACTTCGCTATTCGCTATTCGCCTATATTGTATTCGAGGAAATTCTTATAGAAGACAAAACCCTCCACAATTCGTTAAAAGAGTGACTAAGGTGAATATTCGTGCGAATAAAGCAAATATACACGAATAAGCTCTCCTCACTTTGATTTATACAATAAAGGCGAATAGCGATTAGAGAATAATGAAGTGTGGTTAGCAATAGTCGAAATAGTCTTAGATAAATTACGTACTACGATATTTTGTTGGAATAAGAAAAGACTATACAAAAACAAATAGGTATCCAATGAAATTTATATTAAACTTATTCGAAAGTAATTCGGCGTCGAAAGATAAATCAAACGGATTTAGGAATAGAATCAAAATGTAATCCAGAGAATTAAATTCAAATAAAACTTGTTCAAAAGTATTCGGCATCGAATTTAAAAAGACAAAGCAGGGCGCGCCGAACTGGTATCAAAATTGGTATTATATTTATACTTATATAAATAAATAACATTGATGTGTCTGTTTCTTAGATTATAATTAGCTTTTGCCCGCGGCTTCGCCTGCGTGGAAGTCGGTATCGCCACCAATAAAACGACTCTTCACTCGACTCACTATTTAACTCCCCACTCTACTCTCCACTTCACTCTTCACTACACTTAACTCCACTCTTCACTCCATTTCAATCTTCACTCTTCTCCAATCAACTCTCCACACTCTCCACTAAAAAAGGATAAAAGTATCCTATGCCCGTCTCCTGGTTCTAAGCTACCTCCCTACCAATTTCCAGCCAAATCGGTTCAGCGGTTCTAGAGTCATAAATAGTGTAACTAACAGGATTTTTTTATGTATACGAGTATTATAAATAACAGGTTCAAAGTGAATAAAAATGAGTGTATACATAGGTACAGTAACAAAAAGTAACTTTTAAAATTTTTGTCTCTCTTTCTATCAGTTTGAATGAGGTAATGACTCATGTAATAATGACTGTGCTGGTTAAGGTCAGACTTCCGCTGGCAGATAGATAACATCATGAGGGAGACTACGTTGAATGAAAAAAGAAAAATAATGGCGTGAAAAAAATCAAAATCCATGCAGGCGAAGCCGCAGGCACAATTAGTGTTAACATAAATACATGTTAAATTCGAAGCTCTTCTTTGTATTCTTGGTCAGAGTATTTAGTTCACCGTCAATGAATTAATGAATGAAATGACTAATTCACAAGTCTTTACAAACTTCGTCAAACGCTATTACCAACTTTATATTAAATCTTATTATGAACACAGTTAGAACGACGTTAATTTTTTTTATTAAAAGTGTAGAATTATCTAGAGAATTAAATTCAAGCTTATTATCTTGTTCGCAACCAGCAATATGCAAGTAGACAGTCACTTGATATCCCACTGCAGAAATCACAGAACAAAGAAAAATCCTTAGGACTAGAAATCGTATGGGGGCGTGTTTGTGTCGCCAAAAACCTAAGTGTAATTGCATTTACCTCACACATATACACTTGTGTATGTGCACAACGCAGGCTAAAATAATCAAAAAACAAGTTTATGCGATTGATTTTAAGGTTTATTTTCCTATAAGTTTTCACGAAATATTTACTTCAATATTCTAGAAGTTTCTATACCTGTCCAATTCAGGATGCTAAATGATAATTTTGACAGTTCACGTCTATGAAGTATCGTATTTTTATATACAAAATAATACCTCTAAAATTATCGTAGCACATTGACAAGTACTGCCCACTTTTCATAGTGAAGCGTCTTGCAAGAATTCAGCACAATTGACTATGACACACAGGAATCGAATGAATCGAACTTAAATTAATTTATTGAAATTTTTAAGTACTTATCTACTACAATTTTTTGTAATATAGCTAATAATAATATAATATAATAATAAAAGTGGCTAAGTATAATGCAAGACATAATTACGGTAGGTACCATAAAACTTCTCTTTTATCATTCTGAAATAAGTTACCTAAAATAATAACAAAAAAAAATGCTTTTGTGTTTTTATAACTATCGATTCCATATTCTACGGGAACGATAATCGAAAATCGATTAGATTCATTTTCGATTATACTATATGGGGTACACTACTTAGAGCTGTCAAAATTATCATTTTAGGTAAGTTTGTGAAAAATGTACGACAGAATGTGGTGTCCGTATTTTGAGTTAAGTTAATTTCATCCTTACCATTGTTATATTTAAGGACTGATTTGCAATACAATACAATTTTAGACATCTATTGGTGAAAAGCAAAACTATAATGTACATTGATTTTGCTATTGACCGCTAGATGGGGTATTATTGGGATAAATAAATGTGTGCTCTATTCCAACGTGGCTTAAACATAATTTTGTTGTATATTACTTTAAAATGGGGGCAGATTTGATGGTACTCTGTAAGCATCATTGAAGATTATACCTTGTCAAAACGTACTTTAAATTCATTTTCAGTAAAATAAGGTGTGTAGTTCTGCTCTTCTTATATTTTAAGGTAAAATGTATGCAACCAATAAGACGTCCTATAAGTCTGTGTGAGTGTATTTTTTGGCGACAGCTATTCCTTTGTATTTTTACTTAATTACTACTTCTATGGTTTTTTAATGTTCTGTGGCAGAAATAATGTTCGTCAAGGAAGCGGGACCACTTGTAGGAATTTATTAATATTAATTAATCAGCGAATAATTTTGTACTGACGTATTTATTGTCTATTTGGCTTTACGTTTTTAGGTATGGAAATTTTTATTAGAAGGGAAAGATAATCAATAAATTAATTGGTCTATCAACGTCCCCAGCTGGAAATAAGCCTCTCTCTTTAATGGCACCTACCATTTCTAAATTATTTACTTTAGGCACATAGTAATATGCCACAGTAGTAGGCAGAGGTATATTAACAAAACTTTTACAAAACAAAAAATTACTACTAAATTGCCATATTTCTGGCAATGCCGATCTTCAGGCAAATTAACTCTTCTTTCCTTCTTTAAGCATAAGTACTCACCTCTAACCTGTACATTGGATAATCGGTTCCATTGCTCGCTACCACCAAACCCAAATGTATGATTTTTACTGTTAGTTCACTGTACTCCTCCTCCCCCCTCCCCTTTCTAGCCTCCCCACGCCTTGCTAGTCCTGCCCCCTTCCCTTCAGGGTAGGCAGCGCATGTATGACATGTGTTGCACACGTCCAAAGTCCACGGTGACTGCTTCCCATCAGGTGGGTCATCGTGCTTGTCTGCCACCTAAGTAGTATAAAAAAAATAGTTGTCTTACTCGTAACGCCGAACCGACCTGTTGTCTGTCCGTCATTAAATCAACTTTGTCAATCTTAGTCTTTGACTAATTCACTGATGACTAAAAAACTTAATTGTTATCTCAAGCCCATATTAATTGTATAACTTATATACTTTTTAAAGTTTGTCAATTAATTTACTTCCAAGCAGTATGTGCCATTTATAATAATAGCTGGCATGTACATTTCTACTCAGAAATTCATAACCTTACAATAATTATAATTTAAATAAGTACTTCAAAAACATCTCACTTGTATTCCCGGAATACATGTTCCACAAACAAGAATTTAGTAATTTAAATTTCCAATAGCAATCATCGGAAAATAATGAATTTATTAACATTATGTTTTATATCTCAATATACTCTGCGATCAAAACAAATATTTCCACCAACCCATTATGCTAGCAGGATTCATTATTGGCAAATTGCCAGAACATTTTTTTACAATATCTATCCATTTATTATCAGGGTTGTTGGGCTGGTTTTAGAACTTTAATGAAATCTTTATTCTGCTCTTAATTTATCTAGTATTCAGTTCACGCAATACATCATAAATCATTTATTTAACCTCAGTGCTCATTTAAATATCAGCTACATAGCAAAGCTCCCTAAAAAAAATTAAAAATAAAGGTAAAACTGAAAATACCTACCACAAACGATATATATTTAATTGACTTGCCCTTGTTGATGTTATAAAAATCAGTCAGAAACCTTTGCAAAGTCTTTAGATACTTGCATAGAAGACCAATTTCTACTTTATATTTTACTTAAAATCGATATACGAGTAATATTATAGTAGCCCTTGATAAAAAGGAAGAAGTAAGTAGGTAGTTATTATTACTAAAGGTACACTCTCATACGATGCACAATCTTTAGTCCGCCATGTTATAAAAGACTACAAGCTTCCAAGCTTGTTGCTGTCACCTGACAAGTCTTCTTAGGCATGTCTCTCATAATTTTCTTTCTCCTTTCATCGCAACCGCTGCTTGGATATTTTCTTTTATCTATTTGTTGTGTTAAAAAATGTAGTAAGACCGTCTGTAATATTAAAATGCTAGTTATTTATTTTAAAATTGTGTATGTTACGAAACGTAGAGACTGTGAAATTATGACAGTTTTGATATCCTATTTATACTTTAAGGCGATAAGCAGACGGAGGCGCGGGGCGAGTCAAAATGTCCGCGACGCACTCTCATTATTACTATCATTAGATCGCATTTTAGCCCACGTATGTCTGACAAGTGTCATGAGATAATGCGCGGACAAATGCCACCTTATAATCGTATAAATAATAGTGCGTCGCGGATATTTTGACCGCCCCGCCCCGCCATCTGCTTATCGCCTAAATATGGAAAGCTTGTACGTTTGTAAGTTTGGAATGTTTTGATGTTAATTGTTACCCAATCAAGCACTAACATAATTTGACTGTAACAAGGATAGCTTATAGCCTGAAATAACATATAGGCTACTTTTTATTCCTGGAATGGCTTTTAATAACTAATTTTTCGGAATAAAACACGTGGAGTTTAAGTAAAATTTGTATTTTCCTCAGTATCTCCAGTTTGGATTATTTTTGACAGTCGTGGCAACTGTTAAAAAATCATTCAAACTGTCCAAACATTAACTGAAAACTCCTGTACAGTTCAAAAATATTGTATAAAAATTGAGCGTTATTTTGGTAGGCGTATTTGTAGACCAACAAGCGTGCCGTGCAAGTTCTCCTGCATTTACTGACGAGTGTTTAGGAAGAGGACGTATTGTAGAACACAGCGATTTCCATGTTCCAATCTTTGGTAGGTTGTATCAAATTTGAGAGTATTACCTATACCGGGCGTAAGAAAAACGTTATCCAAAACCAATTCAGGCGCTAGTATTGAAGAGACCTGTTTTTTTTAATAATATTTTTGGATGTTTTATTAGCGTAATTCACGCTTCATCGCTTAAATGCAGTTAAATAAAATCAGTCGTTTACTCCGCAATCTTTTAAATGCAGCTGTCAACTAGCGCAAACTAGATGTCACTACAGGATGGTTTTTAAATTTAGCCAATTCGAAATACAATCGTTAAAAAAATTATTTATCTTCTGTATTGTCACCTATCATTTTCTTCATCTATAGCAGCCATACTCTAAGTGTGTTCCGCGGAACCCTAGGGTTCCGCGATACCCCTGTCGGGGTTCCGCAAGAAGTTAGAAAAAAAAATCAAAACACCTCTCTCTGGTCGACCGTTCTGACGCGGCGTATCACGATTCACGAACAATTTTACTATGCCGCCACCGCCGATACCTACTTGTGACCGCGCAATCCCTTTAATAAAAGCCGCCTTTGAAATTAGACGCTATAATTTATTGTGAACAAGCGACTTTCGGCTCTAACTTCAAAACGTAAAGTCGAGATTGCTTACACCACATTTTTTGAATTTGTATTTTTATATCGGCTTTTTATTTATCAAAGACGCCGACTCGAGTATTTTTGAGAATGTTCGAGATTGAGGCTAGGACTATAAAAGCGATGATCAAGCCTTGACACTAGTCAGTCGACGATTAGCGTTCGGAGCGATAAGTACCTACCTGCTAGAAAAAAATTGTGTATTGTTCTACTGCTGTTTTCTGATTGTATCAGTTTTGTACATTTCTTCTTTGGACTAAAGTGCTAAACTCTTCTACGCAGTAACGACCGTGCATTATTTTAACCTCACCATCCTGAAAGAATGGAACGTTGGCTTAAAGGCGTTAAACGTGTCGCAACAACATCTTCCAACGAAGCCGAATGTTCAAAAGCAGTCCGCGTGGAGTATACAGCAATTACCGATCCAGACGATGATGCAACGACGTCAAGTTCCACGGTTTCAAAGGCGAAAAAAAGGAAGTATGATGAATCATATATCAGTTTTGGATTTGTTGATTCCAACGGCTCACCTCTCTGCATGTTATGTAGTAAACTGCTTCCTAATAGTTCCATGGCACCTGCCAAGTTGCGCCGACATTTTAGAAACTGTACACCCCGAGTCTAAAGACAAGAATAAAGAATTTTTTGTACGTAAAAAAGAACAGTTATTGGAAAGTCAAAAAACAATGATGCATGTAACCCAAACTATCAATGAAAAGGCCACGGAGGCATCATATTTAGTTAGCTATCGCATTGCACAAGCAGGAGAAGCGCACACTATCGCTGAGAATTTAATAAAACCATGTGTATTAGACATAACAAAATGCATGCTCGATGAAAAATCTGCAAAGCATCTTTCTACTGTGCCGCTATCTAACGATACTGTTTCACGGCGAATTCATGATCTAGCAAGCTACGTCAAACAAGAACTAGTTACACGTCTACAAAAAACACAATTCGTCTTGCAAATGGATGAGTCGACTGATGACGCTGGTCTGGCTATCTTGCTGGTTATCGTGAGATATCCATGTGAAAGTTCTTTTAAAGAAGACATGCTTATGTGTTCACCTCTACCCACAAATACTACCGGAGAGGAAATTTTTAATAAAATAAATATATTTTTTGAGGAAAATAATCTCAGTTGGAACGATTGCATTGACATTTGTACAGATGGGGCCAAGGCGATGACGGGTAAAACAGCAGGAGTAGTGTCACGAATAAAAAATAAAGCGCCTAATTGTAGTTCCAGCCATTGTATCCTGCATAGACAAGCACTTGCGATGAAGCAAATGCCGTCCAATCTAAAATTAGTTATGGATGAAGCGGTAAAAATAATTAATTTTATCAAATCACGACCACTACAATCCCGATTGTTCTCATTATTGTGTGAAGATTATGGCAGCACACATAAAACACTGCTGCTCCATACAGAAGTGCGATGGCTGTCTCGGGGTAAAACTTTAACAAGGCTATTTGAACTTAGAGCCGAGTTACAAATGTTTCTTTCAGATACTTCTTTTAATTTGAAAGACCGTTTGTATGATAAAACTTGGTTGTTCCGACTGTCTTTTATGGCGGATATCTTTCAGAAACTGAACGAATTAAATTTATCATTGCAAGGTAAACAGACAACAGTGTTCCAGGCCTGTAACAAAATGACTGCCTTCAAAAGAAAATTAGATTTTTGGATTATTTGCGTTGGAAATAGAGAAATAGAAAGCTTTACGTCACTCAGTGAGTTTGTTGGCAATAACAACTCAGAAATATTTCAAGATGATGTATTTGAAGAATTGGTCCAATATCTCACTTCGATGCGCGCATCTTTTGAGAAGTATTTTCCTGAAGAACAGAATACAAAAATGAAACTGAATTCATGGATTCATAATCCTTTTTTACCCAACTTACAAAAGCCCGAAAGTATGTCAAACGAGATATATGAATCTCTTTTAGAAATGTCATCTGACACAAGTATGGAGTCACTGTTCAAAACGACGCCTCTCAACGATTTTTGGTGCAGAATCCGAAATGAATAGGTATCCAATGCTTGCCAAAATGGCTTTGAATATTCTTCTCCCGTTTCCAACAACATATTTGTGCAAAACAGGATTCTCAACCTATGCAGCCACGAAAACAAAATACCGTAATAGACTGGACCCCGAACCTGATATGAGACTTCAACTGTCCTCTATGAAACCTGATATCAACCAATTGATGAAAAATAAAAAACAGTTTCATACATCCCATTAGTTAGATTTTTTTTCTTTTTCAATGTTATATTTATTATTATACTTGTTATGTAAGTAAGTAATAAGTAACTGTTACATGGTACTCTAATTATGCTTATTAATAAAAAATACACTTAAAAACCATTGTTTTATTGTAGGGTTCCATCAAGTATTTTGCTATCCAAAAGGGTTCCGTCACCAAAAAAGATTGAGAACCGCTGATCTATAGCAATCGTATATGGACCATCAGGGCAATTAACTACAAATAAATCTATCATAATAAAAATATACGGAACAGTAAAATAGTTCTAGAACTAAAACCAAATAGTTCTAAGAACTAATAAAGACAAAAATACTTGTACTACTCTGTTTAAATTCAACTTTGTTACATTAGTAGGAATGTTTTCCAAGTAGTTATGAGCAAAATTTATGACTTTCAAACTTTTAATAACTTTCAACTTCGAAACTTCGCCTTACATTCACATAGATCAAATTATTACTGATAAAGATATCATTTTACATTTTTCTAGTATAAATAACATAATCTAAGACGAAGCACTGAATTCAAATAGGCAACGTACCTACAACCTTATTTCATAGAAAAAATAGATGTGTCAATATAATTAATATAAAAGTAGTTTTATTATCTGCACGATACCAAATTACCGGACTTTCAATAATTTTCTTTCATTTTCCAAGAAAAAAATCTCACTCCTAACATAAACAATTTAGTTTAGCTCGAGGGGTTAAGAGGATTACTAGTACTCTTTAAAAAAACAGACAAAATATTTATATCAATAATACTAAGGTCTATTTATCCACATCTCACTGGCCTAGATAGCGATGTAGAATATTCCTAGAGATTAATTTATTTTTTCAAATCCGCTACATCTCATGACAGTGGACATACCTTCAGTGAAGCAGCACGGAGTGGAGTACCCTCACGGTTGTAGGTCGACGGTGTTTACACTAATTGCTGGAGACAACACTACGTTGTATCTGAGATTCAGTCTTAAATGAAAGTCTATGTTGAATCTCTTGTTCTTCCAGTTTACAGAAGTCACATGATATTTTGGTGATGATTTTCAACAAAATAAGGATAACTTCAAATTCATTATTTTTGGAATAAATAACATACATGCATACATACATGAGATATAATAACCCTAGAAGCATACTTGGTGACAGGCGACAGCGACAGCTCGGCCGAGATCAATTTATAGGATTAGATATTGAAGAGAATATGTACCCTAAGGATTTTTCTTTGTTCTGTGATATGTACCGTAAACTGAGGTTACTATAGCCCTACAGGGCAAGAATGACCCAAATTGAAAAAAGTATTATTTTCTATAAAATGATTCTTTAACTCATATGAATTCATAAACATTGGCTGAAATGATCCACGACATTAAATCTTGACGTTTCTTAGCAGATTAATGACATGGGTTATTGTTACAATCCCCAAGTACCTACCTACAACATTGGCCTAAAAAAAACCTACACGTAACTTTTGTTTATTTTTCATAATAATTCGTATAGAAGAGAACCCTATTACCTATTGTCAGCCAGAAATAAAGGTAATTTATCGATCAAATATCGATAAATGGGAAGAAACATCAAAAATTATAAACTTTCGGGTCAAAGTATCCTCAGTTTACCCGGTATTGGAACGATAGAAAACCGGAAATTAGGGATTACAACATGAACTCATTAACATAATATAATATAACACGAAAATAATCCTAAATGTTCGTTAAATTTATTAGGAAATAAAGACATCAGTGTGTTTTGTACAGGCGTGGTTCGATAACGTCCCGAGCCTATATCTCGGGTTAACCCTACACCATTCATGTGAAATCGCCGCGACCCACGCGAGCGGCTGAAGGGTTAATCACATATTAGATCCAGCTTTTTGACTAAACGTCACTCGGAGTGATATATTGCCACTATCTATTTAAATAGGTGCGGATGGGTTTAAAGTTTCTAGAATATTCATTAAAATTTAGATAGAAAACCCTCCGACTAGGGTCCCGTTTCAATAAAAATTATATTTACAAAACTCGTAATTTCTATATTACAAAAAAAATATCATAAAAAAAGAATCAAACTATGTGCGATTTTGAAAGCTTAATAAACCTCAAGAAAACGTAGGTAGGTTTTATTTTGACGAGTCATACGGAATACCAAAGATTTTTACGTTTTTCTTTGTAATCGAATTAAAGTCACGCATGAAAACGTGTTTAAATTGAATCTCTAAGTAATCGCGGGCCGCTGTCTAAGTTGGTATGATTTACGTTTAATACTAATTATGAAACTTATTTCCATATGAGTTAGTTTAGTATAAGATTCTTAGCTCGCAGTCTCGTAGCGCTGTACACATCCACATTGCTTCGTAAGAGATTGCATCATGTGAGAAAACTTAGTTCGTTCATTAAAGTTATACCTAATTATTTTCATCTTAAGATACGAACTCATCGCTTTGAGGGTTTATCAACTATACGTAAATTTCATCTTATATTTTATTTTTAAGTGGTAAATATTCGAGATTTTTTTATATCTTTTATAACACACGGCCCACCTGATGGGAAGCGGTCACCGTGGCCGTGACTATTCAAAACCAGGGGTGTCATACTCGCGGTACCGACCCTGTAAAAACCTTCTATTCTAATCTAATCTCAACAAATACCTTACAATCATAACTTACATAACTTACATAACTAAACAAGTTTGGTCCCCCGTTGATAATAATATGCCCTTACTCGTTAATGTTAACTATTAAATGAATGTTTCTGATAATCACTTTAGAATCCACAGGGGTATGTCTTCAGATTAAGCTTAATTTATTCTTCCTTCAACTATGTAGTTATTGTTATTCCAAAACTTTTTATACTGCTCAATAGATGGTGCAATACAAAAAATTTGACTTGTAACATTTTATATACCTGCAGTCTGGGGCCTTACTCTGAAAATCGAACATGAACTTTTTGGATCGAACAAACACGGACAATTTGTCAAACAATGACAGTGAAAACGTCAAATGTATTTTGGGAGTAGGATGTGTACTGATAACGATCGACGACCTCAATGTCAAACGATCGAAGACGGATCCGAAATCCGAAACGAAACACTTTCGGGGTAGCTAAATGGTCAAAACGTCAACGGATACGAATATTTTCGTTTTTCGGAGTAAGGCCCCTGGTACGGATTAGATAGTATTTTATTTCTCTAATCACTATTAATTACACGTCACAAAGGAGTAACCGTGGCGTTAATAAATTGTAATTATATTACAAACCACTGCAGTAATAGAAAATAAATATTATCATACGGGCAATGGATGTCAGAGCTAAATTTACGTAAACCCAGAAGTCTTTACACAACTCAAATCCTTTACACGCGCAGTGACAGTTTGATGGCGGACCGGCTTCGTTCAACTCTAACCAGTGAGTCCCCAATGGCTCTTAAATGTGTGCGCCAAGATAAACAGCCCATACGTTACGCGAGGCCAAGGTAAACAGAATCTGTATTTATTGTACAAAAAATGTATTTAGGAATAAGTGTTTATATACCGGCATTGATACTGAGTGGGCACCTAAAATTCGTCTTTATGACCATTAATTTTGCATGCTGCTAAAATCAGCGAAATGTGCGGGACAAACATTATTAAAATACCTATGTGATTAACCATGTTTCTGCAATAAATGAATTTGAATTTGAATTTGAAAGTAATTGTCAAAAGTGAATCAGGTCATATAAGAAGATACATATCCAATATGAAAGATTTTGAAATGATGTTTGTTACTATATCACGCTCAAATGACTGAATGAATCTTGCTGAAATTTGGTTCTAGAATAGTGATTATCTTGTAGATATTGTAAAGTTAATAAACATTACCCAGGTCTATAGGCGACTGGGTGCGGGCCGGAATCTCCACGCGGTGCACCCGGGCAACGGAGGCAAGCAGCGCCTCCCACTCGCCACGGGAGACGCTGCTACCTGTGGCCAGCCGGGGTGGGAGTGGCCCTCTAAAGGTCTGCTCCGGGACTCTCCACGTGTCCCTTTGACTGGCAGAGGGCACAGTGGGAAGCAAACGGGGGGCGAGCGTAAAAAAAAGGTCTATTTAGGTGACTATTCTTCACACAATGAGACCCCTTCGTGTTACATGAAGCACGATAGTAGTTGGAGTCCTAAATAATGACATGTCATGACCGGCATGCTAGAGAACTTTGACAACATCAGTAAATTGTGAAGCTAAGAATACAGCATTCACTTTATCACGGAAAATATCGAAGTTCAGTCGTTTCCCAGTTAGAGTCCCACTTAGTTGGAAAAGATTCGGGTGATGATTCGTGGAAAAAAGAGGTTCTACTATCGATTAAAATACTTTGGTAACCCGTTTTACTTCGCTTAGATCTGACCTCACTATAAAAATAGCATAAAAGTAAAATTACATTTTGAGTCCTAACATGCAATTTAAAAATCTACATATTTCGCATATTGTTCTACAAAAAAGCTTTTCACAAAAGGCAGGTAGAATACCAACAGTTTAGCTCGTTTGAATGCGCGAAAAAAAAAAATAACCAGCAGGCCTACTACGAAACATACTTTCGAAGTTGCAAACCGAAATTTCGGCTTATCCGTACTATAAAACGACTTGATTGCACTCGAAAACGACACCGTAAGAATATCAAAGTAATTTAATAATACCCAAAATCTTTGCTTTTTATTTAGATGATAAACAAGCTTGGAAATGAACTGTTTGTTTCACTATGCTATTCAAATAAAACACTAAGTTAAACAACTAGGTTAAGTAAAATAGATTGTAAATAGACCAAAGAAAAAGCCCACTGATTTTCTTGGCTGAGTCTTCTCTAGACGGGATCGCATTTCAAAACTCAGTGCCAGTGGTCAATTTGCTAAACATATTAGTTTTCATACGATTTTTAATTTCTGTTTGTAATAGTATATAGTAAAGGTTTATGATTATGGATATTTCTACTCTTTCACGGAAAAACAGCTGAATGGATCTAGATGCAATTTGGCACAGTGATAAATTATGGTTTAATGTAGAATAACATATAGGTTGCTTTTCAAATAGGTTTCTATGGATCGTGGCAACAGGATCAGAATTTCATGTGGGTGGGCGGTAATTTTCGTGTTTGGTTTTGACCAAAAGTTTCGCATGTATATTCCATGGTAGCCCCCCACTTCTAAAAGTCACATTTATTAGTTATCTTTTGGGTTTATTTGATTCTGAGCGGTGTAAACTCCCTTTATAATTCCGCGAACGGCCATTTTCTTTCCGGTACTGTTTGGTTAGGAGCGGATTTAACCAGTTTTTGTTGGTTACTTAGGTCCAACTTAATTTTAGTAAACAAACAATGCGGATCGCTGCCTTAAGATTTTTGTAACCTTATCGTAAATTGTCGTTTGCGTGGACTTTAAATGTTGCTAAGAGAAAATGGATAGGAATATGGTTTTATATTAAGGTCTAAATGTTAACAGTGTTTTATCGCCACTTCCAATAAACGTGGTAAAACAGATATGAATAACATTCTAAGAAATTAAACGGTCTATGTAGACCTTAATGAGCACAGCTTCTTATATAGTGCTTATAAATTTTAATCGGCAATACATCCAAAATGGGACTTGAACCCGCGACAATTACAATAACTTAAATTAATGAACCTGATATTACAAATAGTACTAGTTAATTAAAAGGTTTGATCAATTCTACAACTCATAACAACATGGACATTGCGTTAAATCATAACGTAACCTTTCCTAACCGTTCGTAGCTCATACCTCGTAGCTCACCGCTACTAGTCCTCGTAGCACACCGCTACGTTCCTCGTAGCACTTACTATCCAAATAGTCCATGTTGTGTCATACAAAATACCTAGAGCTTACAAACTCATATTACAATGTTGTCAGGTTTAGGGGGCAACTAACGAAAAGGGTTAATAGGTAGTTTGTACTAGGCTCTTCGTTGTTCAGGCAGTTTTGGTTAGTAAAGGCTTGATAAGTTAGTGCTTACTGCATAATGAAATTAGTACAGGCTTTCTAAATGTGACACTTTTGCTTGTACATTTACGACTTATTGGTACTTCAAGTAACTTTTTATAACATTTTTGTAGTGTATCATTAGCAGAAGTATAATTGAGTGATTGGGTACGTTCCAAGCTACGTGCGTTTTGGAAATTTATCATTTGTTTTAACGGTGATAGTAAACATTTCGAAGAAATATATTTTTTTTAATAAAAATACAATCTCTACATTTTTTGTAGACTAGCCGCCCACAAAAAAATGTTGTCTGTTTTTTTTATACCACTTAGGTGGCAGAAAAGCACATGGCCGACCTGATGGGAAGCGGTCACCGTGGCCTATGGACGTTTGTTCTAAAAGTTCGCAAAGACCGCCGCGCGGGTGAAGTCGCGAGCATCACCTAGTAAAATATGTGATAACATTACACACCTTTCTTCGATAGTCTGGTAAAAAGAATTTAATATTATGCAGCATGTAGTATTTAAGTCATATCTCTCATGTTGTAGTACGTTATTATAAAGCAATACTATTTTCCTTAGTTACTTTTATACTTATTTCTTACAATTCGTTCCTGAGAAATTTTTGTTCGCTCCATGTCTGATTCACTATGAGAAAATTTTTCTTTTTTAGTTCTAAAGTTCCTACCATCTTCTTTTTCAGACCCTGGATATCATGTAGCATCAGAGTATAGATCGGTTTATTATGTTTAGTTGAAGAACTCCTATAAAGTATATTCCTAGATTCTTCCAGACCAATCAGCATTAAGGTTCATATTTGAATGTACTTTTTTGCAATAGGATGCCTGTCTGCTAAACTATCGAAATAGGTATTTAATTTTAGTTAACCTTGAAAATCTTGAAATCTACCTATAGGTAATACGTACTTTTTCAAGGAGAATTATTAAATATAGTTACTTTCCCCTTGTTTACGCTCTTAGGGCCTTGAAAGCGTATTCCATGATTGTAAGAACGTAAACATGATTCACTCTAATTTTTGCTCAGCATTAAGACATCAATCCTCAAAGGAATAGTGAGCCCATTTGGCACACTTCCAAGCAAAAACAATAAGAGCTTCGAAAATAAAACTATTGAAAATTCATTTGTAGAACATCCTACACAGCATGAAATTCTGGAACAAATTTTGAATATTTACTCGTTATTTACGAATTAATGGAATGCATTGAAGGATATAACTGGATATAACTGACGATATTAGGGTCAGCTCATTGGCTTATTCGTAGAAGTCGGCATGTACACACTCACACATTAGTCAGCCACAGCGGGGTAAAGGTCATTTGATTGAGTTCGTTTAAGTAGCGAAAAAAGAACAGCATTTCTTGGGTAGTAAAATGGAAACCGTAGTGTCACCAAGAAAATCGATGGATTACATTTTAATTAACTTTAATTAGCACATTACAACCCAAAAAATCATTCATAGGAGAGCCCACGATGCTAAATGGGGATTTACTCGAGCGTCATAGAGACCTATTGGGTTGCAAAGCTTAGATGATAAACAGAAAAAACGTTGTAATATTATATACCTTTTACAACTTTGTAGCCCTCCTCTTTCTTTATGTCACTCTTAAATTGTCAGATTAGTAAAATATACACTTTTCAGCATGTAAGTAACTCACCCTAACTTACTCTGACGCGCTCGAGAATTTCTAATCATTAATATTTTTTTACTAATCTGATCCTATATCTCTGACAGGCGGCCATAGAATATGAGGCTCATATTTGGTGAAGATACTTAACCGGGTTCAAAGAATCTTCCTGCATATTAATCTGCCACGCTTTAGTAAATCCCGAAATTCCCGCTAGCCCTCCCCTACTATCACGCATGGTTAGCCGTGACATTATTGTGACACAGTCTCATCTTGAGCGAGTTCCGTCTATAGGTTTCATAAGTTCTGGTTGTTATAAATAATCAAATATACTTCGATAACTTAAAAGGTTACGATTGGAATTCAATAAGTAATTTATATTCGTAACTTGAGTTACGAAAAGAAGTTTATCAGAGTTATTTTATTCTACAACTCAATTTATGCGCCGCTGAACCTTCGATTGATTCGTCAGCCAACGACTCCTAGCAATTACAAGTCACAAAAAGCGATGTTTTCTATAAAAGTCAAAATATGATTTCAGATTCTTTACAATTCTCACCATTCTCCATTGAAGAATCACAAATGAGATTTTTAACTCATGAAAGAAGTTGTGTGAAATGTTGTGTGAATAACCAAGCAAACAGCTCGGTGTCTATCCGACCGGCCAATTTCGAATGCTTTTGAATTTGATCATTGTACCTACGTGTGGGTCGACCCTAGCTTGATTGCCTAACTGACATGTACCTAAAAGTAAATAATGTTAGAATAATCTCCTTTTTCTGTAAAAGAAAATAACAAAGCAAAAAAACAAGAAAAATATTAAGTAAGATTCCTAGATGTTTACGTCAGTATGTGCCCTGGGGGCTACCGCGAATTTCAGCGTTCGTTACACAAAGATAGACAAGCAAAAGGTACAATAGGGGTGACACAAAAATAATGTCATCCGTACTAATTGTTCTGAGACCAAGGGACTGGACGCCGACGGAGCGGGAAATTGTATTAGGCTCGCAATAATGGCGACCGACTATAGCGACATTATTTACTTGACAAAATATTTCTGTGACTCTTATATTATAGGTTATAATTATAATATAAGAGCAACAGAAATATTTATTAAGGAATATATTTTTAAATTTTTATTTAATTTTATTAACCAGCTAAAAACGCTCCGTACAAAATCGTGCATTGTAGTGACGTCACAACTAGTGACGCGCTGTGTAAATCAATGTATGGAGTCAGTCTAAGTCAGTCTCAGCCCCACGAGTCTGTAATAAAATTAAAATTAAATTTTATAAGGAATCATGATCGGAAAGCTTTAAGGAAAGCTATAAAATGTTGACTTAATTTGATTGTTTATTTTTTAACCTACTTTCTGAACTCAAATAATGAAACAGTTCCAGTTTAGTGCTTTTTGCATCCATGGTAAACAAACAGACAATGAATTCCAAAAAGTGTTCAAAATCGTTCATATAACAGAAGACGTGGTGTGGGCAGGCCTCCGACAAGGTGGACCAACGCCCTGGTAAAGGTCGCGGGAAACCGCTGGATGCGAGAGGCGCAGAACCGGTCGTCGTGGAGATCCTTGGGGGAGGCCTTTGTCCAGCAGTGGACGTCTTTCGGCTGATATGATGATGATGATGATCCCCAATGTACAAACATAACTAATTTACTTACTTACAAGCATATATACGGTCATTATCTAAATATATACTTATAATACTTTCAACTATAGACATATCGTGATGAAATGCGTGAACATTTAAAACCTATGGACAACAAGCGCTGAGATCGAGACTGTGTCACAAAAGTAGAGGATAACCATGTGTGAGTATATTTTGAATTGCAATAGTTACCTGTTACCTGAATTTGATTAAAATGTGTTGGATATTTTTTCTTGCTGTCAGTAGGTACGGTTTTTAAACCATTTCAATACACAAGCCATGTTGTGTTTTGTTTGACCTTGAATGACGTTTGCCGCATAGTAGCTGACCAGTATGTAAGTGTGTGTGTGCTGTTTTTTTATTCAAAATAGACTTACATTTGACATCGATATCACCTGGTGGTAAGTGACGATGTGGTTTACGATGAACCATGATATAAGCAAATGAGCCGACTCTAATGTCATCATTGTAATCTTCAACGCGTTCCATCTATAACTTTTGTAGGTCCATGATGAAATAGTCCTTCCCATGGGCCAGGCCTAAACTTAATTACTTATTTGACCCAGGGACGATGGCTTTGGACAAGACATGTCAAATCTCCTTTCAATTATCTCCGTAATGAATGGTTCTGTTTGTAAGTTGAAATTGGATTTCATTGTGATAGTGATTGATGTAAGTGATAGTGAACTGTTGCTATTGAATTGAACCAGTCTTTGTATATAACGCCGGTGTGTGTTGGTAGATATGGCGATTTACATTACTAGGCTTAGATTATAGCCTCTAATGTATCAAGAACTAGTAGATACCCGCGGCTCCACCCACGTGGACTTCAAATTTCGCGTTTTTTAACTACGTCTCGTGTTTTATTTAACCGATAATGATCCAACATGCATTAGATTTAAGTCTGACTAAGACTTTTTAAACAAAAAAAAAAGCAACAAAATATATTCAGTATTTTTTGCGTCCATCGCTAACAAATAGACAAACATGAATTTAAAAAAAATATAATATTTTGCGTTCAAAATCCTTCATACCAGTTTTTTTTTAATATCTCCAATGTAGAGACAAACTCCTTTATAATATTATACTAGCATAGATGGGCATATTATCTCACAAATGTCAGCCACATCCGTTCAGTAATTTAGTTTAAGCAACAAACTACATTCAAACCTATGAACAAACTTTCACATCTATAATATTAGGAGTATTTAAAACATTACCCTCGCTGGTGCAGTCGAGTAAAAAGGACTATAACATGAAATGCTCTTAATATTGTATGTTTTTTTTTTATTGAAGGGCTTTGTCGCTTTGTGACCACATCGCCCTTATTGTATGTGTTTAAACAGCAATATATTCGAAAGCCTTATTTTATTATTAACAACGATTGATTGGGAAACTAACAATCCCAAGGAAACCAAAGCTCTCTTGATTACTTGCTTACCTTTAAGGGTATACACTGACTAGAGCAGTGTTTTAAAGAAATAAACTGTTTGTGAAGATTCGAGACGGTTATGTTTTAAATTCAGTAGCGAAATACACTCGAGAGCAATGAATCCGGGTCACTTAAAGAATGTTAAAAATCTCGGAAACTAAAAATGATAGGTTAATGCAATAAATTGTATTTAATAGACAATGTAATACTCCTTAAATGAAAGTAAAAAAAATATGAGTCACCATACATTTTATTAACACAAAATTACATAAAGAAAAAAACTGCTGATCTCTCCTTAAAACAAAAATAGGAAACAGGGCATATCTTAGTCTCGAAATACGATGCCCACGCTCCAGTTTAGGGCCGTTTGCAGGTCTAAGGGGTTTTAAGTTAGATTCAGCAAGCCGACGTCTTACTGTCCATGCACTTGGGTTACTTCCTCCGAGGCGTCGAAACTGATTGGTGAGTTCAGTTCCTGTGAGAAAGCGATTTCGAAGCATGGTGTTCACCAAGTATCGGTCTTCTCGTGCTGTGGTACACCTGGTTCTGCCCGTTCCTGGTCTGCGTAGGTTAGAACCAGTTTCTTCGTTTAAGTGACCCGGATTCATTGCTCTCGAGTGTAGTTAACTATGGTTTCTGAGTTATGTGTTTGATCTCGTAGCAGTTCTGTTTAACTATAAGGAATTTCTAGAAAAACATTTAATTAAAGAACAAAACCATTAATGCTTGTAATTTCTCTTATAATTCACTTTGTAACTTGTTTTATGCGTGTGATTCTTAAATTGACAGTCAAATTTTTTACTTAGTAGTGGTAGTATGTTTTATTAAAATTTAGCTGTATGTTAAGTATAGCATATTTATACTTATAATTACGTTTTACAGATTTGATCTAAGACGATTTGACATTTGATTAGACAAATTTATGATCCAACAACATTAGTTTTCACATAGTAAATATTCTCTAAATGATAGAAAAATTGATGATTTATTTATGATATATATAAAAATCAGTATGATATATTTAATTTTAAAAGATAGATAATGATTGTTGTCATAACTTATATGTCACAAATGAATAATTCCGCTCTAAAAGTTCCAAACAAACTTATAGACGACGATAATGTTACATGTATAGCAGTGTGAATTATGTTTTACACCGCAGTGAGCAAATACCATTACGAAGTGTCTCCAAAGTAATTAGTGCAGGCATAAAAAGGTTCCCTAAAAGCAATTTTCTTGCAAAAGACGGATTAAGTATGGAATTATTTATTTACTAGTCTGGTCAGACTTAAAGCACTTAGGCGAACCAATTTGTGACGTAGGTGCGTGGCCACATTTTATTAGAAGGCAACCTCAAGTAATACATTATTTATGTTTCATTGTATTTTCGTTTATATTTTATTTCAATGTATACATTTATTTATAAAAATTGATGTGTCTATTTGTAACAGCTTTTTTTCTGTATTGTTCATTACACATGATGTAGGTATACACGGTACCTATGTACCGAACAGAAGACAAACGTGCTAATTGCAAAGTTTTGCGATTACCATAATTATTTGCCTCTTAGATAATAGATATAAGGTTCATATTTAAATGGGGATTTCCGTACGATAAAAAAAGGTTCATATTTGAATGTGAAAAAATTTCACGTTTTGTCTGTTAGACCATCGATATTAGAAAGTAACCAAAACATTTAACGAACTACCCCCGGATTTACGCACTTTAGAAAACATTAAGCCCAACAGTGTTAAATGTAGACTAAAATCTAATTTTGTAAAAACACTATGTTAATATTAGTTTTGAGCATTGTGTACAAATCGCATAAGTTGTGTTAAAAATACTTATGTAATCTTTTTATTATAAATTGTTTGATATGATAAATGCATTTTAATTTAGTTTTTGATATTAGGTACCTATACCTACATTTAATAAAAGCAGAAGCTTCCAATTTTCATAGCTACTTATAACGCATAATATAAGGTATATACCTACTGGTCTTATAATCGAGATAGGTTTTTCTTTCCAAGTATAATGGAAAGGTCTAGATGAAAGTTTACAATATCCAATATTGAAGTTACTTATGCAAGGCGTAACTTGATAATATATGACAGCCATAGAGCTTGTCAGTCGCCAGTCATAATAAGGATGTTGTTGCACTAACATAACAGTCACTCAGGGTAGCAGACAAGCACACGGCCCATCTGATGGGAAGCGATCACTGTGGCCTATAGACGTATGAAATAATACGGGCGTCACACTCAACCCTTCCTCGAGTTGAGAGGTTTGGGGGGTTGGAGATGGGGATGGGAAATATTCTTTAAAAATCATACATCACATTTTTTTGAAAATTCAGTACACATTTGAAAACTTACAGTCTAACACATTAAGCATTAAGCAGCAGTAAATACGTTCTAAAACGTTATTTGTATTATGTACTAGCTGTTGACTAATTTACCTAACAGGGTGTTTATTTATCAAACACTAGGCAAACAATTCACAAATTCACTGTTAGTTCTCGCTTCGCTAACGCCACTAAAGCAATATATTCTAAGCAAAGATTTGTGCATTCGTTTCGTTGTCAGTTCACAGTAGAACAACAAACTGAACAAAAACCAAATGAATTGTTGTTGAAGCGCGCAAAACAAACGACGACCTGCCAGGATAAATGTCAGCGGGGTTTGAAGTCTAGACGTCCCTTGGCAACTTTGTTTGTATTTAATTCAAGTTTTTACTGCTCTTCTATTTCCTTTCTGACAAACCTTTGTTAGATTCGTTATAAATATCTGTCTTTGTCGAGAAATTGACATTTTAGTTGTATGTTGTTTTGTCGATATAATCACATTTTCAATCCAACTAGATCAAAATAATTGTTGTGGCAACATAGACTGATTACGTTGTTTAATCAAGCGCATGATGACGATTTTTTTATTTAGGGACTATTCTATTAACTAGTAGAATTACGAGAACTTTTTTTTTCAGTTCTTAATATTCGATTAATTAGTAAGGTATTAGTGTACTACTAATACCTTACTAATGAACGGGGTCCGGGTCGCACCGTGCACCGCTCCAATCCAGGGTTCACTTGCCACCTCATTCACTTTGCATTCAAGGTAGTGAAACTTTTATAGGATTATAGGAACATCATAGGAATGTTATAAGGCTATTATAGAATAATTAGAATAATATTATATTTCACTTAAAAGTAAAAATGTAGCTCACATACAAACGACGTAATTTTTTACCGACGTGATATAATGTAGCACATTTTGTTGATAAATTACAGTTACAACCACTTCATTCAATTTCCCAAATAAATAGCTTATGCCAGTGGCATTGGGGAAATTATTCATTTACCTACCTCTTTCTTACATTTTGCTGAATATTACGCGCTCAACACCTCAATTTATTCATGAGTTCACATATTTTTTAAGAAATGCCATTACGCAGTTAAGTAAACTCAGTCGGACGTTAGATTTATGTATGTGTGAATAATTATTGAGTAAGCGTTCAAGGCGTGAAAAGAAAATTATAAGGTTTCACGGTGAAAATGAGACATACCTACATTTTAGCATTTTTGCCTAATGTGTTTGATATCTAAGTTATTAAAGTATATGCATGTGACATTATATTCACATTACACACACCTATAAAAGTTTTATAGGTGGCAATTTTTTTTATACTAATTAGGTGGCAGACAAGCACACGGCCCACCTGATGGGAAGCGGTCATCGTAGCCTATGAACGTGTGCAATACCAAGTGTGTCACACACGCGCTGCCTATCCTGAAGGGAAGTGGGAGGGGGGTTATGGAAGGGAGGCTAGAAAGTGCACAGTGAGCTCTGGCTACCCTACTTACCGGCGGGAACACAACATGATGGTTATTATGGCCGCGGTGTTCTGTAGGGCGGAGGTACTACCCCAGTCGGACTGCTCATTTCGGATGGGAGATTCCGTCGTGCCTTACCTCCTTCAAAATTGAATGTGGTTTTCTTCAAGGATAGATGGTGGGTCGGACATTTCTAGTATCGATCTTTAATCTCTTTGGTTGCAGTTTCAAAAATAACAATAACTGAGTGGATAAAAAAGTTATAAGACCACTTTCTACCTGGGCCTCGATTCTGATAGCTCACTGCGCGCCAAAGAACTAAAGTCACTGACATAGCTCGCAGAATAAACAAGCTGAAGTGGCAATATGCTGGTCACATCTGCTGAAGGACCGATGGCTGGTGGAGCAAACGAGTCCTAAAGTGGAGACCGCGAACTGGCAAACAGAAAGTGGGACGGCCCCCAGCACGATGGACGGACGACCTGAAAAGGATAACTGGGATAGACTGGATACGCAAGGCAGAGGATCAGGTGCTATGGCGTACATTGGGAGAGACCCATGTCCAGCAGTGGACTGCAATAGGCTAATCGATTGATTGACTGACTCTCAAATACCGTGAAATATCAATGCCGTGAAAATCATCCATGACAACTGAATTATTCAAATTAATTCAATCAGGATATAATGTATTATATATTAGAGTTATGTGACTGAGTATGTCAACTTGATTTAGTTACATTTACATAGGCTATTAATCTTAATGTACGGATTGTGATTTACAAATCAATTATGTTGTTGCTTTATGGGGCGTTGCAAGATTTGGTGCTAAACGACTATTAGAAGATTGATTGGTTGTCTAGTTAAATGTATCATTGTACTAAATAATAACACATGTTGTGACATATTTCTGATTATTTTAAACTAAGAGGCGCGGGTACGATTCCCGCTCAGTGCAAATATTTTTTTTATATGTCTCTTTGCATTGGTTTGGGTGTTTCCATGTATAAACGTATGTTTTTAAAAAAATACATAGCTATATTACTTATCCGCATTCTAGTCGCTGCATAGCACAAGTGTTTAAACTATACTTATTTTGGGTCTAGCGTTATGTAGAATGTCATAGAGTATTTATTTACTGTTTAAAATAATTCCCTAAAATAATTATTAATACGCCGTTGTTAAGCTTCCAAAGTATGTTCACAACTTTGATAAATTTGAATTTTACGTGATCGCTCCGAACCAGATTTCTCCTGTCAAAACAAATAGAAACTAAGACCAATTATTAATTTTTCAAGTTAGCTACATGTTTGAAGTTACTTAAACAGTTCAACTGTCCAAGGTTGTCCTTATCCCAATCTTAAATTGGCCACATTCTGACCTACGGACCGGAACAATTCCAATTACATTCCGGGCAAGCATAAACCAGGGTGGGCCGAATTGTGTGAGGAATCTGCGAACTTTGTACCATCTTTAATTAATAACGGAATAGTATTGGACTCGGGTTGAATTCTAAACGACAGTTGCCGACCAGATTGCGTTCCTACAAAGTTGGCTGAAGAATCTCGACAAGTTTTGTGAGTGGTTTGACAGTGGCCAAGTTTATATAAATTAAGTGGAGCATACTTTGTCGTGTATTTGAAAATAGATTCGATTCTATAAAGAGTGTAATAAAGTCGCTATTAACGTTTGTCTGTTCTATTTCATTGCGCATTCTTGTTCGTGACGCAGTATTGTCACGAATTTTGATTATGATTTACACTTACTTTTTTTTCTGGAATGTCTGCAAGTAAAAAGAATATTTGCAGAAGCTTAAGAAATACTTTATAATAATACTAGCTGTTGCCCGCGGCTCCGCCCGCGTGGATGTCGAAATCCGTTTAAAAAACTATCCTATCTCTCAAGTTATCCAACTTGAGAGATAGGATAGTTTCGAACTGCACATGGTGTGCGAATTTTATTATAATCGGTTAAGTGGTTACACGAGATTTATATATATTAAGATATCACAAAATGATTATGTATGCACCGATCAATCATAAAAAAGGTTTACAGAACAGTGCCTAGCGGCATATTTGTAATTTTCCATGTAGGTACAAGGTATTATGTATTCTACAAGCACAACTGCATCTCAGCAAGTATTCTGATAGCAATCGCTGTGTTTTATATCGATATTTAATTGTTAAACACAGTATTCGTTTCAGCTTTGCAGTTTTCTTGCACTCTAAGTTAAATTATCGGTCCGCAAACATTTGCTAATCGCATTAAAGCTATTCGTTTTGTCCTAATATGATGACACATGGATATACTTACATACTAAGAATGTACTCAGGTATAATCATTTACAATTTCTGTCTTCTTTTTTATTATTTTAGTCATTATAAAGTAGAAGTAAATCACTAAACAACACGAAGTTATCTCAACTTTCTAAGCTCGGGAAAAATACTTAAACAAACTTAAAACGTTTACACTTGCCTCTTCGTGTTAACAGTGTACCTTATCTTTTTAATTCAACCCTGAAATGGTACAAACAAGGTTTATGTTGAAAGGGTTTAATTTTACCCAATGTACCTTTTTTGCGACGTTATCTTCGAACCATCTGACGTTCTGAAAGGATAGGAAATTAAGATATTTTTGTACCATTTTTTGTTTCATAGACATTTGCACTTTTCGACAACAAAACGTAAAGGGAACAATGGAAAATGCAACAGCAGCTTTGTTCGGAAGAATTGAATTAAAATGGCGTCTGACTTTCTCTGTTTTTCGCGAAGCACGCCCGAATGCCCGCAAATGGACAATTAGCCGCTTGCGAAAAGAATAAAACCTAGTCCACTTGGTTTTTAGCGAAAACATTGTAATTTTCAAAGTGTGTTTCATATGTTTGTGGTTTATTTGACGTCTATTAATATTCATTGTGCTTTGTGAATGAACAAACGAATGAAAGTAATGCTCCACGTATTGTATCTCCTGTAAGGCCACGTGCACACAGCCATACTTTTCCCGTATACCGTACGCTAGATTTTATCATATATAGAAGTGGCAGTAGAAAATATGTTCACACAGAGTCTAGGTAGGAAAACGTCGTGTTCAAGAACTTTTTTTACCGTGTACGGTGCCATAAAGAATGCTGCATCTCGAAATGACTTTATCGAATACGATGCGCAGTGGCGCTTATGTTCATATTATCTCGTTCACACGACTCGCTTATTTGAGACTATTTAATCTTCTTTGTCAAGTTTTTGGAGCTGGTGCACAGTCCAATCAAATGCAGCGTATCATTAACACTATAAAATAGCTAAAATCTTTCGTGAGACAAATTAAGGTCCACAGTTTAGCACACGAATCAGAGTTTTGATCTATCATGAGAAGCGTAATATGTCGTCGATTTTAAATTACAGTGTATGGCAGTTTGTAAGAGCTGGTGCTGAAGACACTCCTCTATTGTCCGTTTTGATAATCTCAATTTTGAAAAAGGTGTATGGTAGATATTAATTAAATTAATGAAATGGCAAGAGCCGTCAAGCGCCAGCCGTATAAGATACGTTTGTTAAGGTTAATGCTAAGGTTATTGATGGAAGCTTTTTCTTGTAATACAAGGTAATGTTGTATTCGTTTTTATTGAGGATCCAACTAATGTTCTTCCTGTAACCGCTCACACCGTTTTTTTTTTTCATTATTTATAGTTCCGTATTTTTATCTTCGAATTAATGCTATCAATAGTTTATTTGGTAGTTTCGGTTTAGGTGTTGGGGGAAATATGACACACACATAATGACCTAGAAATCTGCTTCCGAGAATCAAACATGAAATGTCATCCAAAAAGGTTAGTCTTTTAATGGTCTTTTAAAATAAAAACCGTTCAGCTTTATATTAAATTTCTCGAAGTAGGTACTCGATACAGCGTTATGCTTATCCCTTTTTATAAATTCGTCTTGACGACAACTGTACGGAAGTAACTTAGTTATCATTGGGGCGTTCTAAAGCATCGCATTTACGTATCACATGAGAAAATGGAGAAAACAGTGAGCGACATACAACGGAAATTTACTTAACATTATACTCATAAGATCGCTAACTTCCTCAGAAAGGCACTCAGAAAAAGTAATTGAAGTTACGAAAGAGGATAGAATTAAGTATATTTAGCATAACATTTTATTAAGTATATTTTTTATACTTAAAAATAAAGGTAGCTTACGACATTTCTAATAGTAAGATAGACAGGTCGTTTATTTTTAGTTTAAAGTTCTTAGGGTTATCAATGTGTGGGTAATTTTATCCACAAAAAAAGAAAAAGCTTCTATTTATAACGAAATTCTTCATCAGTATAAAAAAAAATTGTTCTAATATCGGATAGAGTGAAATTCAGTTAATGCCGATACATGAAAATAAAATTATGCAATCTTTTTCCGGCAAGTTGCGAAACTTGTATAAAAAGCTCATTTACTGCCAAACCGTCTTGACTATGTCTCATGCAAAAGCGAAACATGTGTGACAAATTTTAAGAAAATTTCGCTTCTTGAAGGCATTGCATATTACCTACGAGTTTAAAGGTAGCTGCCACTTATAATAAAAAATATAGAACTGAGTAAATTCAATATCTACCCTCATCGAAAAATTACGTTATTTTTATAGAAATAAAAAGGAGCTCTTCAATACGGAAGTATGTTATTACTTAGTCGTGTAATTTTATCGGTTATTTTTCGTAAAATTTCTCTCGACTCTAGATGGCGTAAGGGTCGAGTTACATTGCGATATGGTTTTGTTACCGCTAAGCTGATATTATCATAACTTTATTTTTTTAGCTTTGAATAGTTACATAGATCATAATACTTAAAAGTTGTGTTTTATTGTCTCCAAGTATGTATACCAAACAGTTCAAATTTATCCACTTAAAGTGACAGCTAGTCTACCATTTTAGAGGGGCAAAATAAGGATTTTAATGTTACCTAATGGCGAAAATTTATAAGGCTTATAAATTTTGAAGAAATTGAGAAAAAATCCTTATTCAGATGCATATTTTCTTCAGTTTGAAATAGCACTAGAATAGCACATACTTTTTATCCTAAGAGCAGAGCCACGGGCAACAATTAGTACCTAATATAATATTGATGATCTGAAGAAAAAAGGATAGAACAGAATATAAGGTACCCGTTTAATCACCAATGCGAATAATCACACGAAAGAAATTCAATATTTACCAATATTAATATCGCTATTCGTAACCTATTATTAATACTGTTATCAAAGCAATGAAATATCGGTTCCAACATATTATATCGGAAACATTCTACATAACAAACATCTACTACTACTATTATAAAATTGCAAAAGTAGCTGTGTCTGTACATTGAAGATATTTAAAAAGAAATACTTGAGTTATTTTATAGGAACGATTCTGAACAATTTTTTTAAATTATTGTCTGTTTGGCTTGGCTTGTCTTTCTGTTTATCTGTTTGTGTACGATGGACACAAAAAGTACTGAAAATATTTTGATGCGTTTTTTTTTTGTTCGGAAAGTCTTGGTGAGATTTAAAATCTTACGCATGTTTGATCACAATCGGTTGAATAGTACCGAAGATATACCTAGTCAAAAATGTTAAAACCGACGTCCACGCGGGCGGAGTCGAAGGCATAGGCTAGTTAATAACATTATCAAAGCAATGAAACATCGATTCTAACGTATATCGGAAACATTCTACATAACATTCACAATATCTTCATAGCATTGGAATGTGACAGATATCAATAAAGATATGAGAAGGGTCGGGCCCGGCCCACTTATGTTCCACGATTGTTATTACCGCAAAAATTGCTATTCAAGAGAATATCAAGTTGTCTGTCTATTTCTGTAAGGCTAAAATTTACATACGATGTATCGGTAAGTACCGCAGTGTTGGTTTAGACAGAAGTTCAAGTGGAATTTCTGATGTTCTGTGTGAAAATTGGTGTAGGTATTGATAACATTCATTATGTATTTTCATTCTTTGGTGCTTTTTATTAAAATTTGTGGTATGTCAATAATACGAGTACTTTCTCGTTTAATAATAATAATTATAATAATAATGTTAGTAAAGTTAAAGTTTGATATTTGATGTTTTTAAAATAATATTAGTAATGGCAATTATTAAAATTCCGCGTAGCTCTTTCAGCTAAGCTAAATTGCTTGTTGCGTTCACGTCGGTAGTGTTATCAAATGAAAGCAAAATCTTAAAAATAAACCACCGATTCTGAGCGGAACCGCTCGAAGAATATGAGATTATATAGGCTATATTAGTCTTCTCTTTATTATTTTTAGATACAATAATGTATAATGCGAACGCCTGTATCGCACTTTCACCATAGGTTTATGAAAATTTCTAAACTCTAAATCATTTTTGCACACACAAATGAGGATCAGTCACTTTTTTAGCTGAGTATGCAGTTTTATAGACCCAAAAAAAAACAATAAATTCTGTAAAAAAATTATTTGAATCGGATCAAAAATGACGGAGTTATAGCCATTTTAGTGCGGTAATCTCAAAAACGCTCGCCACCGCGTAGAAATACCCTGTGACGTCATGGCTCACATCGTAGCGTGTCGCCGCCCGCCGCGCCGCGCCGCTATGGAGAAATATAGGGCTATTCGGATAAAACATTTCATGATTTTTTTTTTTAATTATAGAATTAAGTATTTTTTCTTTTTTTTATACTACGTAGGTGGCAGACAAGCACACGGCCCACCTGATGGGAAGCTGTCATCGTGGCCTATGGACGTGTGCAACACCAGGGGTGTCACACGGGGTGTCACCAGGGGTTCTGCCTGCCCTGAAGGGAAGGGGGAGGCGGCTAGGAAGGGGTGGAGAGGCTAGGAAGAGGGGGGGGGAGGAGGGGTACAGTGAGCTCTTGCTACCCTACTTACCTTGGGGAACACAACACTATGGTTATTATAGCCGCGGTGTTCTGTAGGGCGGCGGTACTACGCCAGTCGGACTGCTCAGTTCGGACGGGAGATACCGTCGGGTCCCACCTATTATTATAGTATTAAGTATTAAGAATATGAAATATTTATTCTTTCATTTGTAGTGGTTCGATAGCATTTTAAGGCATGTTGGAAATCAAATACTTATATAATCCGTGCGGAAATCCCCACGGATATCACCCCTGTCGGCCATCGGAGTTAAAGATAAAGATAAAGATAAAGATAAAGATAAAGATAAAGATAAAGATAAAGATAAAGATAAAGATAAAGATAAAGATAAAGATAAAGATAAAGATAAAGATAAAGATAAAGATAAAGATAAAGATAAAGATAAAGATAAAGATAAAGATAAAGATAAAGATAAAGATAAAGATAAAGATAAAGATAAAGATAAAGATAAAGATAAAGATAAAGATAAAGATAAAGATAAAGATAAAGATAAAGATAAAGATAAAGATAAAGATAAAGATAAAGATAAAGATAAAGATAAAGATAAAGATAAAGATAAAGATAAAGATAAAGATAAAGATAAAGATAAAGATAAAGATAAAGATAAAGATAAAGATAAAGATAAAGATAAAGATAAAGATAAAGATAAAGATAAAGATAAAGATAAAGATAAAGATAAAGATAAAGATAAAGATAAAGATAAAGATAAAGATAAAGATAAAGATAAAGATAAAGATAAAGATAAAGATAAAGATAAAGATAAAGATAAAGATAAAGATAAAGATAAAGATAAAGATAAAGATAAAGATAAAGATAAAGATAAAGATAAAGATAAAGATAAAGATAAAGATAAAGATAAAGATAAAGATAAAGATAAAGATAAAGATAAAGATAAAGATAAAGATAAAGATAAAGATAAAGATAAAGATAAAGATAAAGATAAAGATAAAGATAAAGATAAAGATAAAGATAAAGATAAAGATAAAGATAAAGATAAAGATAAAGATAAAGATAAAGATAAAGATAAAGATAAAGATAAAGATAAAGATAAAGATAAAGATAAAGATAAAGATAAAGATAAAGATAAAGATAAAGATAAAGATAAAGATAAAGATAAAGATAAAGATAAAGATAAAGATAAAGATAAAGATAAAGATAAAGATAAAGATAAAGATAAAGATAGGAGGAGGACCACCACAGTAGGTGGTTATGTCACACTCGAACCGACGAAAACCGCACTTGCTCGCGTAAGGTTACCCAATAAAGAATTTCGCTTGCACACCGCTGACCTTGGGCCATATACGATTGAAATAGCCTCATCGACCCCTCCCCCCCCACTTTCCAGGAGCAAGAAGAGGACACCGGGGCTCGCAAACCCGAGGGGTCATCTTGAAGTTGGAGATGGTACGGGTCAGCCGGGGTCCGAGGGACATACCTTTTGGGCAACCTTAAACCTCGGCGCTAGAAAAACCGAGACGGCGTGCGGTTTTAATCAGTTCGATTCAAACATAAAACGTCCCGGTTGGAGGTGTTTTTATTTTTGTCAGTCCGCCGAATTGACTGCACCCCGCCTGATGGTAAGCCGAGGTGCAGTCCTAAAAGTAATGGACATCATTACATCAAAACTTGAACACTTTCCCAAATAACTAACTATAACTGGATGTCTAGGTATACAACCACTCTACCCTTAGGGGGCAACCCTTAGGGGTGGATTTTTGAAAAACCGCGATTCATGGGGTACGTTTATTTTTACCAGAAGCAACTGTATCAAATTTCGTGCTTCTTACTTTCAAAATAACGGACTTTCCATGCAACCAGCCATCGCCTATTTTACGCCTTTAGTAGTGAAATTTTGAAAACGCTGATATACGTGTATATTTATTTCTAATCAGAAGTAGGTAGGTATATGAAATTTAATGCGTCTAACATTGAAAATGAAGAACTTTCATACAAATGTTTATGCCTTATTTTGCCACCTTAGGAGTAAATATTCTAAAAATCCGTTCTTAGTGGATTCCTACAACATAAAAAGCATCTACTGTCAAAATTTCAACTTTGTAGGTCCAGCGGTTTAGGCTCTTCGTTGATGTACGGTCTGTTTATCAAAGGGCATCGCACACGATGTGAGCGATGACGTCATCGACAGAAATCCAGCGAGAGTGTGCGTTTTAATATAGCTGTTTTTAAATCTTCGATAACTTCGTCATTTCTTGTCGGATTTTAATCATTTAAAAAACAAAATGCTTAGAAATGTGTAGCGCATACGTTTCATTAATTAAAAATTAAAAGTTCTGTTATGTGACTGATCCTCATTGGAGATGGCTGGAAAATAGCCGTAATTAATTTTCTCAATTAAATATAATTAGAATGTTGTTTCAAAACGTGCGCCGTATAAATAGCCTTATTGCGAGGGCCTTAAAATATGGGTATCGTAATATTGAGTGAGCTGGCGTATAATGTAGGCTTAAGTTTATAAAGTAAAGATACAATATCGGTGCTTGATCATATTTATTACTTAAAACACTGATGGTAGTGCGCTCTGATTAAAGATTAGTTTTATGTAACTGCCTTTTTAAATTATCAAGATCTAAATCATCCAACTTTGTGCAAAGTTAACGGGTTCCCTCACTAGCTAAGATGTAACTTGAAGTTTACAACTTTGCTCCAAACGATTAAGTAATCGAGGAAGTATAATTACTTGCGCAAACATTTAATTGCACACTTAACAAATTATACTTTAAAAAAGTTCGCTACAGAATGCGATTTGTAAACAAAAAACCGTAAATTTGAATACCTGTAACTCAATATTAAGCTCTAGTTGAGCTGATTCATTTCATAATTATTATCTATCTAAGTTATTTGATAAGAAGAGTTATATCACAGATTAACTAATGGTTGAGACAGACGATGCACTGCTTGAAAAATCAACCACACGTACTGAGTTCCATACCTACTTATCCACGTCTTCTTCTTTCGTGCCTATGGCGTTTCTACTCTTAGAGTTTTAATTCCCAGTGTGCTGCTGGGTGGATTTCGTTCTCAAATGCTCGATCCGCGATCGAGCCGCGATCCAGGATCGTTGAGTATCGATCGTGAATCATTCTCGGCTGATCCGTAATGATACATGGTGTTGTTAAGTAAGTCTAAGTTCATATTAAACATCTACTAATCTTACCATAATATACGAGTGCAAATTTGACCTTCTGTTTAAATTTTAACTGTGCATAAGTTTTGACTTTTATGAGTTCGCGTTCTTATTACAACGGTTTAAGGTTTAGAATAGATGTATCAATTTGTGAAAGTGGCTTAACACTTTTATAGTGATGGGCAAAACGGTCCCTAAAGCGATTTTATGGTGTATTCTCAACGTACGAAAAAACTGTTTTCATTGGATATAGAGCTGATATTTTAGCCTCGCATTAAAATGGCGGTATAATGTTAGGATGAATGTTTTAAAGGGTGTTTTGACAGGTTATCGGTTGTGTGGCTTTGATCAATGGAACATTTCTACTGATACTGTTTGGGTAATTGATTTTACACTTTCAAATTTTTTTATTTATTTAGATTGAAGTGAGTGTAATACCTTTTAGGGTAGAATATAAATTATTTTTGTTGGATGACTGGCGAGTTTGTTTATATTGTTAAAAGATTGATATTACGTACTGACTATGATGATGCTTAAGACTTTGTGAAGTGAAGTTGTAACAATAAGACAACAGAGGAGTAGACTCTGAGGTAGACTTCAGATGTGACCGGGACTAACACGTTGATGATGATGACGGCTTATAGGGATATGTCAGTCATTAATCTAAACATCATGCAGTGTGACTCACGTTAATCCAAATCTAACACAAGTATAGTGCACGGCATCTAACTTAGCAAGAGTAGTGTGGGCCCTTCTACTCCAAAACCTTGCCAAGTTAGATGCCGTGCACTAAACTACTTGTTTGTGGCATAATGCGTCGCATAGAAACTAGTATAGTGCATGGCATCTAACTTGGCAAGGTTTTGGAGTAGTGTGGCCCATAACTCGTACTATTCCAAAATCTTGCCAAATTAGATGCCGTGCACTTTAGGAGTGTTGCTGTGTGGTGGTGGCATTAATATTAATTAGAAATATTCTCCTCAAATAGCAATTGGTAGGTACATATTATATCACACTAAGTAGTCTCATCCTGAGCAACTGTAGGAATAATGCTTCTCTTCTTCATTTTGAGACAAGTATTGCAGCTTCTGGGTAATGTTTTGTATATCAGTTATAGGTAGGTATAGATGTTCTATTTCACGAAGGCGGTTTAGCTGTCATTGTAGTAAAACATAATAATATACTAGCTGTTGCCCGCGGCTCCGCCCGCGTGGATGTCGAAATCCGTTTCAAAAACTATCCTATCTCTCAAGTTGGATCGAACTGCACATGGTGTGCGAATTTTATTATAATCGGTTAAGTGGTTTAGGAGTCCATTGAGGACAAACATTGTGACACGAGATTTATATATATTAAAGATTATACACATTGCTTTTAAAAATGAATTACTTGCAATGCAATTATTGTTCTACTAACTGCTACATGAATTTATTTTAACGTGACATGAACTTTCGCACACACAAAGGACACATGAACGCGTAGTAGATACAGGTACTTCTATTTAATTGTTCACCCGCCTTCGTGAGATAGAATATCTTATACCACAAATTTCAAACCAAATGAATTTATTTTGCATGATAGATGAAATATAAAATTCATTTTGTATTAGCAACATATATAGTAGCAATTGTAGCGGTTCTTTTTAAATAAATATTGAGTATCACTAACATGCATAGATTGTTCAGCAACAATATTGCAGAAAGTGTTGTTAACATTAATACGTAGTGTCGCTGGGAATTTCTAATTCCCATTTCATTCGCTACTAACAATACAATTATGTCGTTTAATGGTATCGTTGGGAACAATTCGATTATTGTTTTTACATTTTCAATAGTAGCATTAAAAGCTTATAATATGTATATTATACTAGCAACCCACCCTGTTTTTTTAGCGGAGCAATCCCCATGAATACTATGATAAAATGTCGATCTTGGACCGACTGAAACGGACGCCATCTCGGGACGTGCTCTCCAGCAAGGGCATAAGGTCGAAAATGCATTTCCCTCGCACAACGGCTGATCTGTACCATTTTATTATACGTAAACGGGACTTAACGCGATACACGTTAAAGGTATATACATACCTTTGGATGCCTGACGTTTCGACCAGGTTACACCGGCCGTGGTCACAGTTTACGTATAATAAGTTATGGAACGCGAAAGTTTAAAAGTTGATCTGTACCATACTCGTACTAGCAACACACCATCCCCTCATTGTTTTTTTTTTCGTTGAGTCATATCATAATATATAGCCTATGTACACCTTTTATTTATTTATTTATTTATTTATTATATGCTTTATTGTACGCCGATTACAAAATTCTGGATACAGAAATTAGAAAAAAAAAACAGCTTTTAAATGGTGAAATATTTTTTCCAGTAAGTGCAGTGGCTTCGAAAATTACCCCAAACTTAAAAACCAATTCGCAAAACTCGGTCTCACTTTTTATAATATTAATGGTGCATATACAATGTATGATGTTGTTAAAGTACGCATTACTTTCCAAGTAGTAAATGTACCGTACTATCAAGTCGTACAATGCGTTGTGAATACAAACGTAATGGCTCGCAACGAGCCGTGGCGACAGATTTTCTTAATGGAGTGTAAAAATACTTTTGCACACACCTGGATTAAGTGCTTCGAAAGTTATTCTCTAGAAACCTGTTAAATATTAACAGATGGGTCGGGTCTTTTTTACTATTAAACTGAAATAATCTAACATGTGGAATACATACATACATAATATATGCTCACGCCTTTTGCCTCCGGGGTAGGCTGATATCAGTCGTATAGATATATTATTATATTTTAGGGATTTTGCTTATTTATCGAGTTTAGATTAGTTATCATCAGAAATAGTTTTATTTAGCTAGGTAGGTATTTTATTTTCTGTTATTGGGTTATTTTTGATTAGGTAGGTAGATACTTAGATTTACTAATAAAAGGTGTAGACCGTATAGATCAATCTTACACCCCGGCAACTGAAGTTCTGAGACGGCATGCGGTTTTTATCAAGTCCAAACCAGACTTAACCATCTCCCGATGGCTGAAAAGAGTGGTATCGAAATCCATGCGAGCGGAGCCGCGGGCAACAACTAGTGCTCAAATAAATAAATTAATGTTCTACGACATTCTATTCTATAATATACATTCTATAATATATAAATATTCACGCATTCAAATATTTGTACGCGGGAATCGAACCTGCGCTCCCTATCGTAGTATAGTCGAATGCACTACCGCTACGCCACAGAGGTCGTCACTTGAACGATGAACTCCCAATGATAAAACGCCTTGCAATATTCAATCATTGGTTAGTCCTAGACAGTGCTCAGCGGTGAGCCGCAGACGAGGGTAACATTATGCAGCGAGCATACATCTACATTATTCTTAGTTTCATCACAGAATACGTACATCGTACCATAAACGTGACAAAACTGCAAAAAGACATTGCTCATTTTTTTGTAATTAAAAAATACATTTTCAAAGTTATCTTAGTGAATAGCCCCGGTTGCATCCATATTCCATAGAGTTCGTTTATTACCGACTTTTTCTTTTCTATCTCATATAATCTTCAGAGGTATTGATGCGCATGTCATATACACAAACATCAGGTAGGCTGTGTACTTGTCTTCCACCTAAGTGTTATAATATTTTTTTTTTGCGAATTTGGGTTTTGTTATTTGATTCCACAATTGGACTACACGACAGGTAAATAAAATACAACGCCAAAACAAAACTAAGACATATCGAGCTTTTAATTATACGAATACATGTAGTTTGAAAATATTGTTACTATCATAAATTTTATTGTAGAATATCATAGTTTCCATTCATTTTACATAACCAAAATCCAGTAACTGCAGACCATTGTCGGAATAACAAAATGATGCCAAATAAAAAAATCACACTTCATTGTATAACCTGCATGTATCAGGTTTTTAGGCATTTACCTGAATATTTTTCGAATTCGGTGCAGTTCAGTGCATAAGGTCGTAATCAGTAAAATTTTATTATCAAATTGAGTTTCAATTTATTGCTATTATTCAATTGAAATGATGTACATAATACTTTAACAGGAAATGCTTGAAATTACATAGTAATCCTTTTCGTAGTTCTTTTCTAATATATACGGGGCTTCAAATCAAAAGCCCTTATTCACTGACATAGATTAGAATATATATATATAATATACATACATTAATAAAGAGAGTAATATTTTCTAATTTTCTGAAACTATTTAGTGGACAGTTATTAATAATGATGCACCCCTTTATGAATTACAAATCTTCCTCAGTTCTCATGTATTTTGCAACTGCTCTTATGAGTTCTAATAAATTGTACATAATCTACATTCAGCTTTGTTCGAATTCATGAAAAACTAATACATAATTTAAGTATTCAAACCCAGTTACATTACACCCCGAGCTATCTTCAATAAATTTTATTACAATAAAATTCAAAATTCAATTTTCGAATCAAATATTACAAAATAAGTTTTAAAGCAATTTGTAATATAAAAGGTACCGATATGAATATTAAATGAAATACTATGTAATTCGAATTTAATTATAACAGCACAGGTGTAGGTTTAATTATTTTGTTTCAACGAGCTCCAATTGATTTATATTAAATTGAACTAACAGAACAAATTTTCAATATGCAAGTAATTTGAATAATTGAACCATAAAACTTTAAAAAATATGGTGCTTGAGGCCCGTCAAGTGCTCCACAGCCAAGTCAACCTCTGATACAAGTCGGTGCTCCTGCTGATTAACGAACGAGGTTTGGGCACTGACTTTCCTTACAAGGTTGTGAGTGCAGACAGTAGTCGCTCAAATAAAAGCCACAATCAAAAAATAAGGAGAGTAGTCAAAAGAACTCTAAACTTACTATGAAGTGAAGCCTCGGATGCAACAATAAATATGAACAGATAGACGGACAGACGGTCAGACAGACTGGCCAGAACCCTAAAAATGAATTAAGCCCAATCCAATAGAATTAGTAAAGGTTCGAAGGAAGAGTGTTCTGGTAGTTATAGAGTAGAGGAATCAATATTGAACCGGCACTCAAATTGGACCACTCTCGAAAAATAAAGGAGTGGTCCTATTTAAGTGCTAAGCGCTAGAGCTAATATCAAAAGCTATATATAAATGTATATTACAACCACTGTTTAGCCCTTTATTAGTTTGAGAGTTTGAAGGTCCATGACGAAATTTTCTCAAAACTTATATCGAAATACCAATTTATATTATAAGTTCACCAATTCGACCTATATTTTTATAGCTGAATGGAAGTACTATACCCCATTAAAATAAAACAATATCCCTTAAGTGTGCCTATCTTTGCCTTTAATAATCCAAGTTTGCTTCCGCAGTGGGCGGGTGTACCCGGTATATTTGCAAAGCCCTCAAAACTTCAGGCGGGGTCATGAAACAAATAGCTTTTCAACTCGTTCGGTTTTGCAGCGGCATTTTTATTAATTTTTATAAAATATATTTTTAATGTTGGGATGTTAAGCGGGGCTATTTGGTAAATTGCATTTTTTTGGCTTTGAGCTTTACAAACCTTTCATAAGAATTTTACAAATTTGCTCTACATAAGATTGTACCTATAAATTGAAGCTTCTGTAGTATAACTATAAGTTTGAATAATATATCACTTCAGGATCTAAAGGTCGTTACCACTAAATTTTAAGTTAGAGGCTGATGTAGGTTGTAAAGCATTTTTTATTCAACTAGTAAGAAAAACGAAAAAGCATAAATAAATATTCTATATCTATACAATTTTATTCTACGATATTCCAAACGGCATTCTCTAGACCCAACGTAAGCAGTTTTAACTAGTTTGTGTGTTAGTAGAGTGTGAATATGCCCAGTTATTAACTTTTTTTTGGAAATATTATCATAATATATTATACATAGAAATAGAAGATCAATGCAAACAAACATATTCATGCATACAAAATTTTACACTAGCTGGGCATCGAACCCGTGTCACCCGTCATAGTAGTCTAATGCACTATCGCTACCACACAAAGCCGTCAGCTTAGTTTTAAATTTTAATTTTAAAATTTTAATTGTAAAGTTTGATCTTGACTAGACAGTCCCACTCTCGCAAATTGCAAAGATGTCTAGTCTCAAAGTCTTAGTATTATAAATTTGTTGAAGATTTTACAAATAGGTAAATACTTACTTAAGAGGAGGTAGGAGACGACGGTATCTCCCGTCCGAAATGAGCTGTCCGACTGGGGTAGTACCTCCGCCCTACAGAACACCGCGGCCATAATAACCATCGTGTTGTTCCCGTCGATAAGTAGGGTAACTAGAGCTCATTGCAGTGTAACCCACCTCCCTCACCCCTTCCCAGCCCTCTCCCCTTCCCTTCAGGGTAGGTAGCGCGTGTGTGACACCCCTAGTGTTGCACACGTCCTTAGGCCACGGTGCCACCTACATAGTATAAAAAAAATATTTTTTTTTTTAATTCTTGACTGTTTCTTCGCTATACAAGCAAAAAATATTGAACGAATTTTAATGAATTTTTGTCAGCATTAAAATATGCCGTATGTTTGATGGTAATTGATGAACCGGAGAGAGATGAATAGATGAACAGATATAGATGTGACTTGTCCAAAAGATCGCCAAATTTAAATAATACAATTGTAGTGAAATACAGTTTAGTTAAATGTACATAAGAAACGATAAAGACTGGCCTCTGAGTGTACCCAAGGTAGCAAGCGTACTGAATGAATTTTAAACGCGAGTTCTGTACCGCACTAGACAATTGAAAGTTTGCATTATGCATGAAACCTACTGTGCCAGGGGAACGATCGAACCGCGCAAGCTAAATATTTGTGGCCTTAAAACTGAACTTTATAAAATTGTTAGTTCGCTTTCACTACAATGGTTTAATCTAGCGTGAAGTCTTACAAAGTCACTGATATTTTTAGTTTGTTCTATGTTAAAGCAACAAACGCAAAGTTTATCATACTGGTCGTCATCGACATCGTCGTATAATATAGTATATGGAATTCTTTACCAGCGCATGTGTTTCCTTCCTCCTATAGTCCCGGGGCCTTTAAGCGGGGCGTGAAAAAGCATTTGATGAGGCCGTCAAGCTGAGGGCCGCCACTGTAGCACTACTGGTGTATATGGTGGTGACCCCAGTCCTGAGTGTTTGCCTTTAGCTTACCATCAGGCGAGGTAGAGTCATTTTGACGTGTCCTATATAAAAAAAAAGTCACAGATTTTTTTTATACTACGTAGGTAGCAGACAAGCACACGGCCCACCTAATGGGAAGCAGTCACCGAGGCCTATGGACGTATGCAACACAAGCGTGTCACACACGCGCTGCCTACCCTGAAGGGAACGGGGGAGGGCTAGGAAGGGGCGGGGAGGCTAGGAAGGGGTAGGAGGAGGAGGGGTACAGTGAGCTCTGGCTACCCTACTTACCGGCAGAAACACAACACGATGGTTATTATTTATACAACTACCGTCATGGCGTGGTGGTAGAGCATTCGAATCGCTAAATAAATAAATATAGGTACAACAATACCCTAGATAGCTAGATAGCGCTGTGTGCTAGACCCAAAGTAAACATAGTTTAACCAGCTTGTATTATGGGTTATAGAATGCGGATAAACGTACTTAAATGCTTTTTTTACAATTTTATGTATAATTTTGTATGTATAAGTACTAACAAAATTATACATAGAAACACACAGACCAATGCAAATCGACATATCCATACATACAAATATTTGCACTGAACGGGAATCGAACCCACGCCGGATGTGTTAGGGGAAGTTTAGTACTTAATACTCACACATTTGTAGAGAAAGATTTTATAAATGAAGATCACGTAGGTAAATATAAATATATCATGAAGAAAACTGGCTCTAGTAAAGTTCATAACTAAAGAGCGAACAGTGTACTTATGGTCCGTCGTCATTTTGTATTTTTTACTACTAGCACTAAATAAATAAAAATTAGAAGAAATATTTAACATGCTCTTTAGTGCTATACAACTTTTGTATGAAAATTTTATTTTTCATTTACTTCCATAAAATTTACTAGCGAAAAAGCTTTTTATGAACCGCTATATTATCATAGTTTAGATGTAAAATTACGATGTAAAGAAAACAGGGCAGCGCTCTGAGCCTAAAATACTAATAGACTAATGAAAAAGAAGTGCTTATACCTACATAAATATCCTTCTATTTCTCTTCCTTGGGTTTGTAAGACTTTTATGGAAGTAACTACTTCTGACCTCCCAATTCCAAGAGGAAAGCTTCTGTCCCTCGTTCGTCCTATATAAATTAATGTTTCGAATATCATCGGATAGATCTAATAAGTATGAATAAATGATTTTTTGATTTTATAAAATCAACTATACATCTGCCGAGCTTTTTTAAACTCAGTTAATGAACCAAAATATACCTTAATTTATTCAGAATTTTCACTGATAAAATCAGTGGTGACACATGGACAAACAAACGGACAAGAAAGGTTTCTTTTTATCTTTTGAGGCACGGAACCCTAAAAAAGAGGATCTTAGAAAAATTACGTTATTAATTTTTAAAAAATGGAACAAACAACATTATACAGGATAATTCTGAACGAAGTAATCCTCGCTTAAGGCCCGCCATGAACTCGATCCCTTAGCGATTACGCTGTGAGGATTTGAAAGCGCTTATCTGTGCCTGCTCTATGTAATAGTGAACATAACCCGCATGGAGGCACTAACAGAGCAGATTTCATCCTTTGTTTTCAATGTCTACAGCTACGAGCGCAGATATGTGCATACTATTATAGCATTAATTACTAGATTATATAAGAGTCGTTGTTGTGTGCTGACATTTTAATTGCTTTAACTTTCTGACGTTATGTATCTTTTCTAACTATACAGATAGATAGAGAGATTATTATATAGTTTGCTGGCTATGTCTGCTACTTTTTCCACGTAGATTTAGATTTTTATGGTTTTGCGAGGTGGATTCATACAGACCTTAACACAATAAAAAACAAGGTATATGAAAGAAAATATCTAGAAATGTTTTTCTGATCGGAAAAAATGATCATCCAGGACGTGACTTGAACCTGTGACCAGTCCTTTACAGGGGAAATGCTCTGACTAACTGAGCTACCTAGACCCATCTTAGATGCTCGAAATTTTCCGATATATTCTGGGTCAGAGCATTCCCCCTGTAAGGGACTGGTCACGGGTTCAAGTCCCGTCCTGGATGATCATTTTTTCCAATCAGAAAAACATTGGAAATAGTTAGCATGCAATTGCTTAAAAATTTCATTAAAAAAAATTAGAAAGTTCACAAAGTACTATAATTACAGGTGAAGCCAGGACGTGCAGCTAGATAATATTGTAGTTAAGTATCCCCCGTACAATGCTCTATGCTGCATATTCTAATACCTACGTACGTTCCAGCCATTTCCTTAACTATATAAAGGGGTAACAAGTTCTCCATTTCACCAAAGTTAGAGTAAACAAGTTCAACAAAAAGTGCTTATAAAAGATAAATAATGACATAACAACGCCAAAGTTGTGGTCGAGTTTCACCAAAACATGGTGGCGGTTTCACAGAAGGCGATTTCAAAAACCATACAAAACACTTTTGTGAGAGAACACTTTGGCTAACTCAATCTAACTTTAAAATAGTTTCGTTGACGACTGTACAAAACTAGATAAAGGCAAAAGAAAATGTTATTAATATCGATATTCTTTTAGTTCAGGAGGCTTGTGGCACCAACTTTGACTATAAAAAAAACTTTAATTTTTTGGTGCCGGTGTAAAAATGGGCACATATTAGGTACTTACTTGCTGAATAACTTCAATTTAAAGAGAAAAAATTTAAGATTTTGAATCTTTAAAATATGCATATCTATACAAATAAATAAAATAGAAATGTCTGTTTGTAATATTAAAATAATAGGTTTTTAAGTAAATGCATTATGAGTATATATATTATATACTGTACGTAGTGTACGTGCCGAAACAAAATTTTAAAATATTGATAGACTACAGGCCGCATTAATAAAAAATACAACCATTTATATAACTATACCTACCGTTCAGCAAAAATATTATTGCACCCAGAGTCTATCAACATTTGAGAATTTTGCTTTAGGCCTAATTTTAGTTCAGGCGATCCTTTAAATGTCCGTGTAATCATAATGCCCTTTGGGTACAGTAAAATTAAGTTTTTGTCAAGAGTGTTATGTTGTTGTGTTATGTATCTAGTGTTATTTCTATTAGTGTTATTTTAACCAAAATTGCACAGAAAGGGAGAGAAGAGTAGACCAGGACCACGATTCTGTTAAAACAAGCCACTGTCATGCCACTATCACTTCAAAAAAAATACCATTTTATGTTGGACTTTACTGTTATCAGATTAAAGTCTGAACTTAAATGATATTTTGTAGAGCGAATGAAAAAGTTTAATGAATTCTTTTCATTTGATTTTTGACTTTAACTGTACAGCGGTGAAGTCTACAATTTAATAGCATTTTTAGAGGCATGTCAGAGGCATGTCAGTGATTTGCCTTTAGCAGAATCGACGCCCAGATCGGTTGGAGCACCTGCAACCGTGATTAGGTTTCGAATTAATGCGATATACGGAAGAAGAGCTTGTTTTTTTATCGTCACTCCCTCCCTCCCAAGTCATATGGTTTAAATTCAAACAACGAGCAAAACCCCGTATGAGTTGAATTTAAAGAAGCATGCGTGCGTCATTCATCCAAGACTTTCATTAAAAAAGAAAAATAATACAATTTATTAAGTCTAACTTCGTGGGTAGATACCAACGCTGTGTGATTGAGGTGGGGTGCAAGTTAAGCACTTCTGATATTTGTGTGATATCTATTTATATATACTACTAGCAACCCGGGACCCGGCTTCACCCGGGTGTAAATTCCAGTTTTCCTATAAAATATATAGCCTATGACACTCACGAATGATGTGGCTTTCTATTGGTGAAAGAATTTTTAAAATTGGTTCAGTAGATCCCGAGATTACCCCTTACAATTAACAAACACACAAACTTTACCTCTTTATAATATTAGTATAAATAATAAAATTGTAAGTGTAAAATATATTTAACAAAAAAAAATGGGAATTACCACGAACAAAGGAAAAAGGCACGAAGAAAGGTAAACGAAAACGCCTGAACGGATTTGACTCAAATTTAGTACAGGCATAGATTATACTTGTGGTCTGGAATAACACATAGGCTAACTTATCACGCTACAGATTAACATGGGTATCGGGCACGAAAGTAAAATTTCACGTGGGCGGAGCCGTGGTAACAGCTAGTACACACATACATACATATGCTCACGTCTGTCTGCCGGGGTAGGCAGACACAACAGACCGCCATCTGCCTCTGTCCTGACATACTTCACGCGCTTCCTCTACTGTCATTAAGTCTTTCATGCAAGCTTGCCGGTTTTGAGTTAGTTGCTTTTTAAATTTGTATTTGTATTTATCTTTTAAAGTTTGGTAGGAACCTACCTTCTTGCGATAAATATGCAGTCAGTGATGAGTAGGGTGGAGTGAAAAAAAATATTTTTAAACTATGTTACTCCTGTATCACCAATGGATGACCGACATTCTTAAAGGTATAAAAACAAAATTTCAAGTTCCTACGTTTACATCTTAAGGTGTCGCATCAAATTCGAAAAGTTAAAGAAAATAACAAAATTTGTTTTTTATAAAGTTTTTATTTGAGACAGACTATTCATCAAAATGAAAATATTGAAGCTTGAAATAAAGTATAAGTAAATATCTACTTATAAATACACAAAATATATTAAATAAAGGCATTTTAACATTCGGAAGCTGAAGCTGCAGACTCTTCTTTTTGCTTAAAAATTATGACTTTGTGTCAAATACTGGTATGTCTTGCCCTGCCTTTATCCTCGTGCGTATGAATCCATCCCTAGCCTCTGGCCCACAAACAGATGAAGAAACGAGGCAGTAGAGGTGCATCAAGCTCGTTACTCCTCAGTAACGAGCTTGACGCACCTCTATAGCCTGAATGCGGCAAGGATACTTTTCGATTACAAATAATTTGCCACCATTGGAAATCACACTTGAAATTTCTGCGTCACTATATTTCATGGTCATCGGAGGTTCTGTTATTTTTCATTTGACCCGTCAATGAAATCATAATAATTCGATGCATCGATTTTAAGATTTGGGAGTTGAAATACTCTTACTTTCTTTTCTTTAAACTCATTTCTTGCTATTAAAACTACGAGATCAAAGATTCGATTCTCAGCATTTTATGGATTCACCGTGCGGTCGCCGTTTATGGCGTGGTACAGAGAGGAACTCCGTGACGGTGCCTGGGACTTGCGACCCAGAAGTAGGTTTAAGATGGTTTAGGGTGGCCACTTTGCAACGCGTCAGCGCTCACCTCCACCGTCAGTAGTGTTCTCCCCTCTACCTATCCAGATTTGGTACGATCCTATCAATACCTAACGTTTTGGATATTCGATTTAATATAGAGCTTACTGAAGTAATTGGTAATACGAAGTCTTGAAACAAATTGTATAGGGATTTAGCTGGAATCCCTTGCTCCTACTTCTACGGCGTATAGTTTAACCACATAGCCATTTTTGGTTATCTCATTGGTCTATTAAAAGTATTTTTTTGTCTTTATAGCATGGTCTTGAGGAATGTTAGTTTCCCACGGTACTGTGAGTTCTACGAGCAATGCACGCTTATGCTATCGCGAAAACAAGGATATATCTGGTCTGACTGACGAGGCACAGATGACATCTTCCAGTATTTTGTAGTGTCTACGAGTAGTGTCCAATCCGCGGCAGCTATCTGAATTGAGTACGGCTTTTGAGATGATTTTTTTGTGCAGCCTTCCTTTACAAACACGATATCGTTTCTTTGGTTTGTGGTTATTCCCTTTTTCGCTCCAGCTACCCCCAAAATTACAGCCTCACGCCGAATTTCTAACACCTTATTTGTTGATGGCTTATAATGGAAATTGACGCCTTGTTCAACTTTTTTCAATATCAGCGGTTATCATTTCACACAAAACTTAACCACAAGTAATGTTTTATGATATCACAATAAGTCGGTAACACATTATGACTTAGTTATGTTGGATCGCCAAACAAGGGGACATCGCAAGTCTTTTCGGATTTTTGGCATGATATTAACGAATAATCAGACTTTTTTTACACTTGTTGTTACCAGTTAAATGAGACACTTTAAGAAAACAACACAAAGAGGGGAAGTTAAGCATGTGAAATATAAGTTTTATTACATAAATATCGATACAAAATAACATTGACTTGCAGGTACATGATAGACGTAAAAATTGATTTTTTTCAACTTTCCCTCATAGTGCGCCACCTCAAAATGAAGTCGTAGGGTTTTGATTTTTAGCATGAATAAAGCTTTTATGTACGGTCATCGATTAATGACACAGGAAAAGTGAAATTCCAAAAAAATTTTTTTTTTTACCATGTTCACTCCACCCTAGTGATGAGGTATGGGTTTACGTGATCTCAAAATCGCTTTCTCTCGTGGCATTGTACCACTTTTCCTCCGGGACACATACGGAGGCGTACTAAGGCTACATGTCACCACCCTAATGGAAAACATCACGAGCCCTGACATTGGCAGTCCCCAAAGACCCAAAGTCTTATAATCAGAAATTATATTATACAATAAAACAGAATTGTCAAGCGAAATTCGGATGTAAGTTGAAATTGCCAAAAAATAAGTACAAAAAATTGCTTAGTTACTCTTTGTACCTATATTATACTCGTATTCAGAAACAGATAATATAATTTGAAGATGATTCTTTTGAAGCAATGATAAGTTTGGCAAATTAGAACACTGATTTTGACTACAAACGATACCTAAACACTTTTGTACTTGACTGTTTTTTTTTGTAATAAAACGTCCCTGGGGCCTTACTCCGAAAAACGAAAATATTCGTATCCGTTGACGTTTTGAACATTAAGCTACCCCGAAAGTGTTTCGTTTCGGATTTCGGATCCGTCTTCGATCGTTTGACATTGAGGTTGTCGATCGTTATCAGTACACCTCCTACTCCCAAAATACATTTGACATTTTCGCTGTCGTTGTTTTACAAATTTTCCGTTTTCGTTCGATCCGAAACGTTCATGTTCGATTTTCATAGTAAGGCCCCTGGCACCAATCAACTACATTGAAACAACAGACTTTATACTAGAGAATTATTTTCAGTAAAACGTGATGAAGCAGTTTAGTATCAATTCATACCGTTTGCATTGTCAAAATCTCAATTTAATAAAAAAAAAGCGTGTTTTTACCTAATTAATGAATTATAAAAAGAAGCCTTGTCAAAATCTCAATTTAATTAAAAAAAAGCGTGTTTTCACCTAATTAATGAATTATAAAAGGAAGCCTAATATACCTACCTCATAAAATGCCGTAATGAAACGTTTATAACAGCAAGAGGGAAACCCGAAAACGTTTTATAAACTCACCGGCCGTTCACATGGAATCATAATGACCAAAAATTGAATCCTTATCAAAGTCACCTGTGATAAAGGAATGTCGCTTTAATTAAAATGGTTTTAGAATTAATGTCGATGATCAAAGAATTTCATCGAACTAACTTTTGGTAATTCTGCATTCTCTCCTGTCAAAGGGGACATACTTTATATGTATGTACGGTTCGCAAAAAAATGCTTATCTCTTTCTAATGTCAATTATTTTCTTCTTCTAATTTAATATTAGTCAATATTTCTAATGTCAATCACACAAAACATCTTAATCTTCTTCTTCATCCTAGCGTTAATTCCCAGTAGCATCCAAAGCTTTCAACTTGGAGTCTGGGGTCCGCTTTACCAGTCTTAACTGCGGATTTGGCTGGATCTCAATATTTTCCGTGAAGCAACTGCCATTAACCTTCACAACCCAATGGTGACATTAGGTGATATCGAAGCATTGCACCTAGACAGTAGTTGTTGGACTTTTTAGGGCTCCAACTACCCGTAACTACCAAAACATCTTAATAAACCTTAAAAATTGTTATATTGTTAATATCATTTAAAAATATGCTAGAGTTCAGCAACTTTTGTCACTATTTTCGCTAAGATCTTCAGGGCCCAAGCTAAACTTACATGCAATCGGGTACACCGAATTTACGCACGAGGATCTGACGCAGGCTTTCTTCTCAAGTTTTGAGATCAGACAGCAGTAATAAAACCGAAAGTCAAGATAATCCAGTACTTCGAATTTCAAACTTTGGATGCAGCCCGGATTGACGCTCGGATGATAATAAAGATTGTTTGAAAATTTATTAATGTTCAGCAATTTTTTTTACCGACCGTACCTACGCATGATATTAAATTTCTTGCCACAAATAAATTTTAAACGATTAATATTATCGACACGAAAAATCCGTACAGCTCAAATATTCAACGAATACAGATAACCTCTGGAATGAATTGAAAGGTATATTCTTCATAAATTTCATGCATAGAATTTGTAAGAAGCAAGAAGTTCTTCGTGTTCGCAATAAACCGGTGAATAAAACGCGTCATACAACCTGTATCAGAATGTGTGAGCATGCTTTTAGTGTATTGGTATTCACGCTCACGCCCGACGACCGTGCGAAGAGGCACTTAGGTTTCGTACACTACTAGTTGGCTCCATCAACATATAAAACCTGTGGATGTTTCTAGGCGACGCATTTTGCCACAAACAAGTATAGTGTACAGCATCTAACTTGGCAAGGTTTTGAAGCAATGGGGCCCTCACTACTTCAAAATCTGGCCACGTTAGATGCCGCGCACTATTATCTTCTATCAAATTAAAAAATATTTTCTAAATCCATACTATCTGAGCTGTGATTGGTTAATATTAGATATAATAACCTGATTACACCTGATTATAATCATCAAATTTTCTTATGAATTTCCTATGAATCACAAGAATGGAATCAGTATTTTACTCACGGACAGTCACTGTACTGTATGTACCAACTTGTGGCTTATTTTCTTGAAATATTTTAGTCAACCTTATATCAAATCTCGAAGATTAAATTCTCACACTTATTACATCGAGAAAAATAAACATTAATACACGAACAAGCCTGTTCATTATCAGAAGGACGTATAATTTACGATTTATTAAATAGATAGATAGATATTCTACGACATTCTACACATCGCTCACTAGACCCAAAGTAAGCTTAGTTTAACTAGCTTGTGTTATGGGTTCTAGAATGCTGATAAACATACTTATTAATTATTTATTTTATATTATTATATTATTTTAATATATATATATATATATATTTATATATTTATATATATATAATAAAAAATAAAAAAATATATATAATAATAATTAATATATATATTAAAGATTAAATAATTGATCTTATAATAAGAAGTGAACATAAACATATTCTTTTAAACTCGACGGAATTGACATCTGCTAATAATAATAATTCAGGCCAAAACAACTATAAAATCACGCTGTACCTATTTAAAAATCAACAGTAAAACAGTTTTGGTCACAAATTTTCAAACAACATGAAATTAATCGGTAAAAGCTATTATGAAAGGATAACAGAAGTTTACCAATGAAAATAGTGTTCATTTGATCGTGATATTATTCGCTTCGATAGGTGTGTATTAAAAAATATCAGACGGCCTAATATTTCATTTCGATAAAACCAATAATATTTTTTCTAAAACAACACAGGGTAAGGACAACACTTTGAATAAGACAACTTTCAGTCGCCCTTCCAGCGGTATGATTTCTAAATGGGAATTATATTATTGGTGAATAAACTTCAATTAAATGTACTGAAAGGTAAACAAAACAACAATATCGTGTTCCACTAGAGAGTAGGTAACTAAAACTTAGTTGAAGAACCTTTGTAGGTAATAAACAATTTCTTAAGGAAAATTCCTGTTGGAATAAATTCATGGACTCGTAAAAATAATCATTATATGTACTGTACAATAGAGTTTTCATTATGGAGTTAAATCTATTATTCCGATAGAAGGCTAAACTCAATCTTGGAAAAATTATATCATTGCCATTTAACGATGCAATGCTGACAGCCTTCTGAGAATATTTACCAGTTAGTGAAAATGCGAAGGCATTTTATGACTATGTATATAAATATTAATTTTCTGTTATTAAATTGAATTCATTTAGATTATTAAGGACCATATAATATTTCTATCACTATACTCTGATTTTGCAGTTTTAATAAATAATGTTTTTTTTATACTACATAGGTAGTTGGCAGACAAGCACACGGCCCACCTAATGGGAAGCGGTTACTGTGTAAATTACTGTGTTATGTACGTGTGCAACACTAAGGGTGTCACACACGCGCTGTCTACCTTGCAGGGAAGGGAGGAGCGCTAGGAAGGGGTGGGGAGGCTATGTAGGGGTGGGAGGAGGAGGGGTACAGTAAGCTCCGGCTACCCTACTTACCGGTGGGAACACAACACGATGGTTATTATGGCCATGGTGTTCTGTAGGGCGGAGGTACTAGGTACCCCAGACGGACTGCTCAGTTCGGACGGGAGAAACCGCCGTGTCCTACCTCCTTTAAGCTCTTTTAACCCTTGTCTATAACGAATCCTGTTAAGATTGCAATCCTTATAAGTTTTGCTATTTAATTGTATTAAAGACACCATCGAGATACTAATCAGTTAAACGCCAAACAGTCCGTTTTACATAACAAAAACAAATTCCAAGGGGCAAGATAAAATAAGTGAAAATGCAGCCTCTCAAGCGCTACAATGTTAACTAATTTGCTTAATCCTTAGTCTCGTTATGTGGCGGGTAGTCGACAAATTGTTCCACAGGCTGACATCAGTCAAGTCATATCTCGGTTTAGGATAATGAGAGAATTCCACAATGGTACCGTTTTTGCTCTTTTATCGCCGAAGCTCGCTCGCCGTAATTGGGATGTATTTTTTATTCAACTATCTGTGTTTAAAATCTTAAGCCGAAGTTGTCTAAAATGAAATTTGTTCCATTTTATTTGCTAAACATTTATATAGATTTTTATCGGATGTCCGCCGGTGGTGGATGAAAATTAAGGGACTAGGGGATTACTCCTGTTTTTATAAATTATTTTGAATGTTGTTATACATTGAGGAATTCAAATATGCGTTTAAGTAAGTGTTATTTGAATACTAGCTTTCCCAGCAAATTTTGTTCTCGATTAAATTCCGATAGCACTCTTGGTAAAATGGCAAGCATTTATGAAAATTACTGTAGGCACAGATGTTATAGTAATGTTCATAAAATACATAAAGACACACATGTTAACTAGTATCGTAAAAGCCAAAATAGTTTATAGTAATTAAATGATAAATAAGCACTAGCTGTGCAAGCAACAGCACTAGCTGTGCAGGCAATAGCACTAGCCTGCGGCTCTGCCCGCGTGGAAGTCGATTTTCGCGTTTTTTCGCTATATATCCGGTCAGCCGATTATGATTAAATGCGTAAGATTCTGAATCTAACTAAGAACTATGCAAGTGATAGCGTGATAATAAATGTAGTCTATATGTTGCCTAGACTTCTTAATAATAATTTGTGCCAAATTTGAAGTAAATCCATGCAGTACTTTTTAAGTTTATCCCGGACATACAGTCAAACACACAAACAGAAAACAGACAAAAATTCTAAAAACTATATTTTTGGCTTCGGTATCGATTATAGATCACACCCTAAGTTTTTTTTATTAAATATTCAATATACAGTTTTAAATTTCCTACCATTTTATTATATGTAGAAATTGATGAAAATTACTAAATTTACTTACACCAATTAATATTTTCAAACCATTGGACCATAATTTTAAGTTGATCATTTAAACTGCCAGCAACATTACACAATGGTTATTATGTTATAATTTTGAATAAAATATTCGAGTCGCGTTATATCGGGGGCGATATCGTAACTTATTGTTCTCACGTAAATTTTACATAAATAAGTATTGAACGAATCCAATGGCGTTCGGAGATAGGGTGCTGACCCGTCCTTAGTTACGTTTTTATGATAATTACGATTTATGGAACACTTTAAAGCATCATTGAGTTATTTTATTGCGTTTAGAGTTCAGGTTATAACAGATTTACTTCGGAAAAGTGACTCTATGACCGGTTCCTTGCAAGGGAATACAACCGCTAACAATTACTGTATAAAATTTGTATTGGAATCCTTCCTCACAGCGGTTGTCTCCTATCTGTATTAAAGCATCTATTTTAGTGCCACTGGAGGCATGATAATGAAAATAATAATAAACAAAGAAAAAGCAAAGCTTGACTAGCTTGTGTTATGGGTTTTGTAACACTCAGTCCAATGCAAATATTCATATTCATACACACAAATATTTGAACTGAAAATTGAACCTGCGACCTCTGGCTTAGCAGTCGGTTGCTCTACCGCTACGCAACAGGGAACGCAATGGAAACAAAAACCGATATAAAAAAAATCGAAAAAGTTGAAACATCGTTTTATTAAAATCAAAATGAATTAAACGCGACCCACTTGATGGGAAGTGGTTAGGTACCGTGGCCTATGGACGTGTGAAAAATCAAGGGCGTCACACTCGCGCTGCCGACCTTGGAGGGGGGAGGATTGGGAGGTTGGGAGAGGGGAAGGTCAGCAGATGGGGATTGGGGGGATGAGGGGGAATTGTGAGTACTTACCGCCGGGAACACAACACTATGGTTATTTTGGCCGCAGTCTTCTGTAGGGCGGAGGTACTACCCCAGACGAACTGCAGTTTGGACCGTCGTGTCCTACCTCAGAATAATAAACATATTATAGTAATTGCCTATTTACTGTTAACACCGTGTTTTATCAGCCATGGCTGTTGCATCACAACACTAGTAGTCGATGGTACCGTTTAACTTTTAAAAACCCACGGTACCACCGGGGGTATGGCCAGGGGTACCGTGGGTCTGAAATGACCGTAGAGAGCCTGTTACCTGGCCTTGCATATTATCTAGAAGTATAGTTTACTTTTTTATTGAGGAGAGGCTTACGTTTGACCACTATCTCACCTGATGGTAAGTGACGATGTGGTCTACGATGAATCACGCTTGAAGGATCCTATTCACTCGTGACGTATAATAAAGGTAGGTAGTAGCTCTCCAATGGTTTGAAATTTTAATAAAAACACAAAATGTTCCAATTCGCACAGTTTACGAAATATTTCCCACTTTGGTACATTTTAGCTAGTGACGTGATGACTGGCCATACAATATGGCGTTTCATAAAGTTAAAACAACGTATGGCTTGAATGAAAAATCCAATTAGCCTCCTGCGTACTGGACACCGTTGTCACATATTTCGTTGTATCTTTGATGGTATAGTTTTCATTTTTGTGCTGTATTCATTCATCTATGCCTATGGGACGATGGATTATGAATATTATAGTTGAGACTATAAGGTTTGTTTTAGCGAGAAACCGTCTTGTAACTGTATTTTGTAATTGTACTTCAACTAATCAGAGTAGAAAGCATCATTCTCTGATTCCCAACTCAGTTGGGGTCGGCTTCCCAGTCTAACTGTGATGTGGCTGAACTTCGATATTTTCCGTGGAGCGACTGCCATTTGACTTCCACAACCAATGGTCATTATGACCAATGGCGATATCGAAGTTCCAAGTTAGACTGGTTGGACTTTTGTGGGCTCCAATTACCCGTAGCGACTGCCATAGATGTTTGTATGGCAAACAACCGGGACCGACGGCTTAACATGCTCTCCAAGGCACTAATAAACCTGCGATAAATACACACATAACTTCAAAAAGCATCGAAAAGTCATTGGTGTGTACCATGGTGAACCTGGGATCGAACCCGAGACCTCGTCTCAGCAGTCCATTACCCAAACCACTAGGCTACCGCGGTCTATCAGAGTAGGAAGCATACGATTAAAAATTACCTAAGCGACATCCACACTTGAGCACTTTTTTCAATTTATATTGTTTTGTTCAGAACAAGTTCAAACAAAAAACGAAACGCTCAAACATCATATAGCATTTGAAGTACTTTGCTTCCGATGTTCTCCCTTTGTTCGTTCGGTAACCACGTGAAGTATACGTCGTGATTACAATGAAAATCTCGTACACAATGGTATAATGAAACCGAATTGTCATCATCAGACTGAAGTAGTATTTTAATGAAATTTTTTTATTTAGGTTTTCTTATACTACTTAGGTGGCAGACAAGCACACGGCCCACCTGATGGGAAGCGGTCACCGTGGCCTTTGAACGTGTGCAACACTAAGGGTGTCACACACGCGCTGCCTACCCTGAAGGGAAGGGGGAAGGGCTGGGAAGGGGCGGGGAGGCTAGGAAGGGATGGGAGGAGAAGAGGTACCTACAGTGAGCTCTGGCTGCCCTACTTACCAGCGGGAACACAACACGATGGTTATTATGGCCACGGTGTTCTGTAGGGCGGAGGTACTACCCCAGTCAGATAGCACATTTCGGACGGGAGATACCGTCGTGTCCTACCTCCTACAAGGTATGGATGATGGTAATGGATGGTGGGTAGTTTGGTATGGATCTATAACATCATCATCTTCACATTAGTACTGGTCACATTCAAGACTCTCACCTTGGAGTCCAAAGTCCACTATCCGACTTTTATTTCTCTACTTTGCACGATCTTGACCATCCATGGTAGTGAGACCATTGGCACATAATGTCTTCACGATGCCAAGTTATCACTGCCTCTATCTACCCCTCCTATCGGGGCTCGGCGTAACTCATTGAGTAATTGCACACTGAGAAAACAAAATCTTAAGAGTGGAAACGCTATCGACACGATAGAAGAAGAAGAATTTAAATATTATATTAAAAAAGAAAATACCAAAATTAGATTTACTATTCAATTATTTCAGATTGACCTTTTATTTTATTAATTCTATATAAAAATATGTGCTCTTTACCCACAGTTTCCTACACAATCTCTGTATAGATATTTTGGTAGTTTTAATGAGTAATACGATCAGGTCACATCATTATAAACGGTTGCTATAATCTGGCATTGCTTCGTTAATATTACCCACAAATAGACTTGTTATTTCGCATTTAAAATACAAGAAAATTGTCGGATTTGACTAGCAAGTAATTGTAAATGGGACTCCTACATACTGTAGAAGATTTGTACTAGCAGCCTATTGTGTTTTGAGTATGGTTGTTATAATGTTAAGTGTGTGACACCCTTAGTGTTGCACACGTCCATAGGCCACGATGACAGCTTCCCATCAGGTGGGCCGTGTGCTTCTCTGTCACCTACGTAGTATAAAAAAATACGTGAAAATCAGCTTGGAGAATTTACGTGACCTTGATTACCTGATACTTGAGAACTGGGCCTCGATTCTGCTAAAGACAAACCACTGATATACCACTGACACTTTAAAAAATGCCATTTAATTGTAGATTTTATTTTTATCAGCTTGAAGTATAAAGTCAAATGATATTTTGTAGAGCGAATGAAAAAGTTAAATGAATTCTTTTCATTTGATTTTAGACTTTAACTGTATAACGGTAAAGTCTACAATTAAATAGCATTTTTAGAGTGTCAGCGGTATCACAGTGGTTCGCCTTTAGCAAAATCGAGGCTCTGGCCGTCTAGGTAGGCTAGCAGGTAGGCATGCGTTCTAAGTACATACTAACACTGCTCAATTACTTTTAGTTCGTCAGAAAATACGTGACGTCTGGTGGCCCTGGGATCTTACTCTACCACCAACACGCTACGGAGGTCATCACTTCTTCAACCTAGCGTTAATCCCAGTCGCATCCAAAGCTTTCACCTCGGAGTCTGGGGTCCGCTTTACCAGTCTTAACTACGGATTTGGCTGGACCTTGATTTTCCGTGAAGCGACTGCCATTGGATCTTCACAACCCAATGGTGACATTAGGCGATATCGAAGCATTGCAGCTAGACCGTCGTTGTTGGAATTTTTAGGACTCCAACTACCCATAACGACTGCCATAGATGTTTGTATGGCAACCGGGACTGACGGCTTAACGTGCTCTCCGAAGCACGACCAGACTAATGCAAATACCCATTTCATGCGTACAAATATTTTCACCAAGCGGGGATCAAAACCCGCACCTCCTGCGCAGCGGCCGCGTTCACTACCGCTACGCCACAGAGCCTCTGTGTCTTAGTCACTAAGGTCATCACTCTGATTGCAATTATTATCTCCATTTGTAAGAAAGTTACGAGTATAATTATTTAGACTTTCAAGTACATAAAATCGTATTACGTTGGTAATCATCTACGTTTCGTCTCCGAGTAAACACATTACTACATCTGAAGACACAAACATTACATTTTTGTTTACCAATATATTCCAAAGAAGGTACACACGCGTTCTTCATTCTCTAGATTAAACATGTCGTTTGAATATTGAAAACAAATATTTGCTGTATACTTTTTTAGGGCCGTGTTCGATTATTTACGGGAGGTAAAGCGAAGCGTCGATTAAGGCCGTAGGTACTCGTACTATGAGCGTCGGTAGCATTATGTACCATAGTTACAGTTAAGTATTGAGGTATGTAGGTTTTGGACATTGTGGTCAAATAATTATGTTCAATATTAATCATTATAAGTAACGGAAAAGTGTAAATATGACATAATATTTTGTATTATTTATCAGAATGCATCTTGTGCAGTATTTTTCGCATTTAATGAAATTTTGAAGCAATAGTACGCTAACTATTCATAATGGTTTAGATAGGAAAAAGCGAACATCCAGGACAGGACTTGAACCCACAACCAGTCCCTTAAAAGGGGAATACTTTGACCAACTGAGCTACCTAGATACTGTGAGCTATGAAAGAAATTTTATTCCGCGCACGCTTAGGCTGTGGAATGATCTCCCTGCTGTGGTTTTCCCTGGCGGCTACAATATGGGGTTCTTCAAGAAGGACATTAGAAGGTTTTTACAGGGTCGGCAGCGCGAGTGTGGCGCCCCTGGTGTTGCACACGTCTATAGGCCACGGTAACCGCTTTCCATCAGGTGGGACGTTTGCTTGTCTAATTCGAAAATTCGAAAGCCCAAGCCGTAAAATGTATCGGCGAATATAAACACAAAAAATGATGTACCTAGATGCGGGCATAGACTAGTCTGTCACAAAATTACACCTCAAGACCTCAATGCCCAGATCCATTACAATTTGTAATTACCTGAAGTTTAATTTTATTTTAACTACACTCGTCCATTCATACTCATGGTACGTTCGACGTTCGTCTATTTGCATGTTTGAACTCTAACACGATATGCTAATAACCATTTTTTGTTTAAGCATTACAGCTGAAGTAATTTTAATAGGTTTTATACACCCATCAATGAATACTGATGTGATCTGTAATATTGAATGAGACTTCGGATGAAACTCAAAATTGAATTTTAAAATTCGAAGAATTGACAGCTCAATACACAGAACATTAAAAAATGTGGCTCAATACAATATCGACAAAAATACACTTATTTATTTATCACACACCAAGTAAATATAACCAAAGACGATTAGTTATGTATATCGTCTTTGATATAACTTAACATACGGAAACATTATTTATAAACAGCTTTTTCGCTTGAAGCGATTTTTACCAGACAACCTTCTTGAAATCAGGATGAGCAGGACTCGTGGTTTGTTCAAGACAAAGGTACGGGAATGGCTTTTGCAAGAATTAGCAGATTCATCTCAACGTATGTAAGTATTCTCTTTTATTTTATATACACTTGTTTGTATTATATAATATATATTATATATATTTATGTAGTGTATGTATGTGTACTATTTTTTTTTTTTTTTTGTGTTAATCTATCACATTAATTACTTTTATGCCTACTATGTTATAGCTCTTCACCACCCGATGGTTGACTGGTAGAGAATGCCTAAGGCATTAAGTCCGCCAATGTACTATGTGCATGAAGATTTAATAAATAAAATAAATAAATAAACCTTACAAAAAAAAAGATACCTATTAAAAACACACAAATATAATACATGAAACTACATCAAGAACCTCGAGATTCAATTAGCAACAGAAATTGCTTTATATAATATACAAATCTATACAGCGCTTGCGACAAATTAACTTACTGCTGAAGAGTCAATATTGAATTATTTAGTACAGAATATTACTACGATTTGATTCGAGAATTCATAACTGATAACTAGTTTTCATAATTTGCTTGAAGATTTCATGAACTATATTGCGATTTAATTGATGCTATAATTTATTATAGTGAGGGGTTCGTGGCTAAGTGGTAACTGAGGAGGTTAGCAAGGTTAAGCAATAATCGCAACGTAAGTGTTAGGATGGGCGAGGGTGAACATTTTTAACACAGTGTGTTAAAAATTCTCACATTTCCATGTCATGGAAACCCTTCTGTACGTCAGAAAACACGTTAAACCGTCTGATATTGTTATATTTGCTGTTATTATATTACAGTGCACGGCGTCTAACATGGCAAGATTTTGGAGTAGTATGGGCCCACTACTCCAAAACCTTGCCAAGTTAGAGGCCGTGCACAATACATTTTGTTTCTATGCGACGCATTTTGCCACAAACAAGTACCTATAGTGTACGGCATCTAACTTGGCAAGGTTTTGGAGTAGTGGGGCCCACACTATTCCAAAATGTTGCCAAGTTAGATGCCGTGCTCTGTTTTTTTTATACCACGTAGGTGGCAGACAAGCACACAGCCCACCTGATGGGAAGTGGTCACCGTGGCCAATGGACGTGTGCAACACCTGAAGTGAAGTCGATAAACTCTAGTCATATTTTCCAGGGGTTATCCATAGAATGATGGCCTATGACCCAGATGGCCTCGTCAAATACTTTTTTATGTCCCGCTTAAAGAACCCGGGATTGTAGGAAGAAGAAAAAACATACGTGGTTAAAACACTTCACTTCTTTATCGTACGACAAAGAAAGGAATTATTAAACCACTTAGATTGCGATGGTATTGATTGCAGTGTGTATAGATGTAAAGTATGTAGATGGATGGTAAAAACGTAGTCGACATAGTTGACTTCTTTAACTCGCCAGTGCCAAAAATCTCATTCAAAATGAAACTCTGACTTTTTGTTTCTGCTGAAAATATCTTGCAACGATTCTAGTTTCAAAGCGGGTTCATGAAGCGTGTTAGTGATTTATGCTAGCATTTTACAAGGATCGTTACGGCTAATAAATCTTTGTTAACTTGTTGCGGTGGTGCAGAATTAGGCTTCCTTATAAACGCATGTTACGCGTAATTTTTTTTTCGCTCCACTCTTTATTTATGCGACAGCACAGATTTAGGGATGTGTAATCATCTCCATCAGTGTGTGGGCTTAACGACTGCTATATAGATTAACTGGATCTCGTCGGTGAGAGTGAAGTGTGAGTTATTTTGAAAAGAAAAAAGTATTAAGATGTAAATTGTTTTATGGAACTTTGATACTAACAACAATCATCCAGGGTTCGAGGGAAATGCCTTTTGGGTTACCTTACGCCCCAGCGCTAGAAGAACCGACTAAAACCCGCATGCTATCGTATGCCGGTTTAGTCGGTTCGAATCCGATATAACTGCCTCCGCTGACCGCGAGGATGGTATCCGTGAGGATTTCTCGCTCGAAAAAAAAGGTTAAAATTTAATTATTTCGTATTTCTTAATCATAATAGGTACCCAGATCTTTCATATTAATAATATTAGTAAAATAAATCAAACCTTCAATCCCGGCTTATTGTGGTGGGCTCACAGATCTGATAATAACTCTTTTTCAGAGTTATGAAGAGAAACAATTTTTAGGCTGCTCAATCCTACTAATATTATAAACGCGAAAGTTTGTAAGAATGTATGTCTGGATGTCTGGATGTCTGGATGTATGTTTGTTACTCTGCCACACAAAAACGGCTTAATGGATCTGGCTAAAATTTGGTACAGAGATAGATTATAGTCTGGAGTAATATATAGGCTACTTTTTATACAAGCTAATACCCGCGGCTCTGCCCGTGGGAGTCGATTGGGTTGGAAAGTCGAGTGGAGAGTCGTTTCATTCAAATAGACTTGGTGGCAATACCGAATTCCACGCGGGCGAAGCCGCGGGCGGAAGCTAGTTTTTATATAAATCTTCCTTTTTAGCAGGTCAGAACGATAGCAAAGAAAGTAAAGAAATGAATGACTTTGCAGTCTACTAATTCTTGTAAACAATTTTCACAATTATAATCTTTAAGAAATTTATCGTAGAACTATAGAAATCAAAGGGAACGTTCAAGACTGTAATCTACCTCCAATAAAAGTACTAAAACTGAACAATATTCAGTCACTACAATGAATAACAAAACTATATTACATTCATTCGTACATAATACCGTCAACAATTTCAGCGTCACTATTCTAAACACACACCTCTTAACGAGTCATACCTATACCTACAAAAGGAACCAAATTGCTCCTGTATCGTACAAATAAGGATATCGTAATAAAAGTTTCGAACTTAAACATGTAATAAAATTCTGTGTCTATGTTAAAGCTTGCTCATCACGATAGTTTGAGAAAGTTTCTACGAATTCTCGTTATACACTAGGCGCACACTGAGCGACACGCGACAGCGACAGCTCGGCGACAAGACGCGACGACAAGCAGTGGCAGAGAATCCATACTATCAAATCTGTCCGTCTGTTACGCTTTCACGTCTGAACCGCTGAACCGATTTTGATGAAATTTGGTATAAGAGTAGATTAGACCTCGAAAATGAACATAGGCTATGTTTGGTTGCGATAACCGACGCGCAAAGCGGGCGAAGCCCTGGGTGGAAGCTAGTTTCATATATTTTGTTTTTTAAGCTGCGCATACTTGACGTCAGAGACGTGGAGTCGCAACGACAAGCTAGGGGAGTCGCCGCGTCTAGTGGCGCTATGAAATTGTCGGCCGCAGCTTGTCGTCGCGTCTAAATGCCGAGCTGTCGCTGTCGCCGCAGCTTGTCGTCGCGTCTAGACGCCGAGCTATCGCTATCGCCTGTCGCCAAAGTGTGCGCCTAAGGTATGATAGACGCTGTAAACATCGTTCTATAAGCAATATTGTTTTATTATTTGATAGCGGCAAATAAATCAAAATTACTTCCTGGAAAGCAATTTCGCGTGGATCTATTTTGAGTGAAGGTCAACGTTACGATGGAGAAGTGAATCAAACTATTTGGATTTTTGTTAATTTTATAGTTAGTTTAATTGTGTAACCTTGCTAAGGTTTTCGAGGTATAAGCTTACCTCACCTACAAGCCTGGTATAATACACTGATAGATGAACAAGGATTTTTCGCAAATTTTTTTACCCGGTCAAAAGACGTCAGAATAAATTTTTGAACAACCTAGTCTAGTCAATTAACATAGTACTTATCCGAGAATTATCAGACGAATATCTCAATAAATTATATTATCTATAGTACTAATATTTATAGAGAGAGGCTGCATCTTGTTTTTTTGATTTATATGTTTGCGATAATCTTCGCAACCACTGGACTTATCGGAAAAAAAAATCATCCTTTGAAAGGTATATCATTGCTATCTGCGATGGACATAAATGTGATGATGTGTAAATTATGATAATTTCAATTTAAAAATACTCATATAAAGTGAAGTGACGAGACGGCAGGTTGCCAGCAATTAATATCTTTTGAAATATGGCTATCACTATAATTTCATTAACTAATTTTATATGATTCTTTTCAGATAATTAGAAAGCATTCTGGTTAATATTAAAGTACTCATATAGATAAAAGCAATAATACGGCTTATTATTGTGCGAATTTAAATTCAAATCAGAAGAAATTTTCTGCGTCTATTATAGTAGGTACTTAATTATTTTCTTCGACGTACATATAATACAATAAAAAAATTCTGGGAACCAGTCGCTGAAGCTACGCATTTGTTAGAAACTTTTTTAGTTAATTTTGAAATTCCTAGTAAAAATACTAAAGGAGCAAAAATTCTATCCTGTTACGCGACTTTTTCTTACGCTCGAGATTTATAGTATTACTTCACTTCATATTCTTAAGGTTTTTATATCATTACTAGCCGATACCCGCGGCTCCGCCCGCATGGACGTCGGTTGTCACGTTTTTTGACTACACGCAGGTATCCCTGGTTCTACTCAACCGATTGTGATCAAACATGCGTAAAATTTTAAGTCGGACCAAGACCTTTCAAACAAAAAAAATCACATCGAAATCTGCGCAATAGTTCTTGCATCCATCAGGCACAAAATATATAAAAACCGACAAACAGGCAAGAAACTAAAAAACAATTGTTTTCAGAATCGCTCATTAGCATAACCTAAGGATTTTTCTTTGTTCTGTGGCATAACCCAAGATTTTTTTTTAATATGTACAGACACAGACTACTTTACAATTTTATAATAGAATAGATGTGAACTTTCTGTGATTGGTGGGTATTTTAACGCATATGCATTTACCTAACCTATAACAGTAAAATAACTGGCTCTGTGTTTTTTTGACATCAAAGAACTTTGAAAAGTCAAACTCAAAAACAACATAAAATAAAGCCCAAATTAGTATTCCGAAATTTAGTTTTAGATTTATGTATTTTGGATTCAAGTTATTAAATATGTATTGAGCCTGAAACCTGTCAAATTGTTTCAAACAAGTCTGGCACAAAGTTCAAATGAAAAATCATTTAGTCATATGAAACAATTTTTTTTTCATAAATTCAAGATAGGGTTACGTTTCACCTTAAATTCACCTGGTAGTGATAATCTGGTCTACAATGAATCACGTTTGCCTAGAAGCAACTTATTAACTAGGAATATTGTCACCAACATAACTTTCCGGAAACACAGAGTCAGACAGGTGTGTAAAAGAGATTAAGGACTCACTCTTGCCTCTCCCTTACTCTTACATACACAACGAACATACAGAATGTGGTGCGGTAGTGGTTGTAGTGGAAAGGACTTGGAGGTATCAGGTTTTGCAATTCCAGAGCACTCTACGAAATGGATCCGAAAGATGGACTAGTAGACTAATATTGAAGCCTTTATATGATGAAAAAGTTGAACATTATTGTACAATATATTGCTCTTACATAATATAGGACACGTAAGTGTTTTTGTCCCGCCTGTTAATTTCCCAGGAGCAGTCAATTCTGTCGAGTCATCAATCTACGTCACTCGTGACTAACGAAAGTCTAACACGTGTATATACATGTAGATAGTATATTAGATATTTGCTTTCTTAGTGTTAGTTGAAAGTAGTTTGGGCAAGTATAATAAATATTTATTTGTTAGGAGGTTTACTTTAGAGATCGGAATTTGAAAGATGAAACAAGTTGTATGAATTTTAGTGAATTTACTTTATAAAAACTCGAGAATGAGGACTTAAGTTTTACGTATTTCATTAAAAGTTACAACAGTTTATTTCTAACTCATCTACTCGTAATTTTACAAAAACAGTTTTTTAAATTCGTTTCGTTTTGCAAATACATCGTGCAAACTTGATTACTGAGAATGGAAATGTGATATAGAAGACTAATTTTACATTTCTATGACTTTATTATTAACTTTGGTGCACGAGTCAACCGTCATAAAAGAGTTAAGGGCAGACGGCAGTCACTCCTGCAAAAGTCAAGATAGGCCATATTTAATGGACAGAGTAAGAGGGCAGACCCCGACCTTCAAAGTATAAACTTTGAATACAACTTGGACTACTAGTGCCATAGTGATGAAGATGGTGACTTAGTGATACTAAAAATTCAAATAGAGAATGCAACTTTATTTTTCAACAAATTGTTTAGAAATTAGATATTCCTGAGTCAAAGTTGTTCTTGAGGGTGGGCAAATTAAATCAATGTTTTAATTTGACGACTTCAACGGGCCAATTTGAATAATTCGATTACTCCGTTCTTTCACTCATAACTGAATTAAAGCAATGAGATTTATTAAAAAAATCAAATATTCATCATTTCGAAGTTGAAGGGAGTTGGAATTCCAATTTGTTTGAGTTCTGAAGTGTACAATGTTTAATAAAAATAAATTGAAGTTAATTTTGTTGTTTAGAATTTTAATGCGTTGAAAGGAATTTTCTATTAAAGGCAATTATTTACTGAAAACGGTAAAGTATGTTTTAAATTTTTAAATTCGTACACTTTCACTATCAGCATCTTATTAATTTATTTAATTTCAAAGTCTATAAATGAGAAAATTTGAATGGAAAGCTGTTTATTACTCAATTTCTAGAATGACTGAATGTATATAGATGAAATTTGACACAGAGATATATTATTAGAAATGTGGGTACAGACATTACCTACTATGTTTTTCGTTATCCCCACAAAAAAGCTGACCTTGTTTAAATTATGAATTGGGCCATATTAGAGGCACACAGGGCTAGCTAACGTGCTTTGTGTTCTATGGGCCATCTTACACCTTGGCGTCAGAAGACCCTAAACGGCGTGCGGTTTTAGTTGTTAAGAGTCCGACATAACCTGGCTCGCTGGCCGCGGGGTGGGTCTTCATGAGGATTTCCGCACGGAAAAAAAGGGTCAAACATTTCTAGGGATACTTGGCTTATACCAAGCATCCAAAATACTTCTTAACATTTTTTTATTTATAATAATTTATTTTAGGTTAAGTAACAGTTAAGAATCAGTCATAACCGTCCACGAATCAACATTCTAATATTTACTGCGGTCATAAAATATGTATAACCCCGAACTGTTTCGAACCTTTTGACCCCTAAAAAACAGGCAAATATTCCCGCGGTCGCTATCAATCAAACAAAGTGATATGACAGTTTCATTTTTCGACTTTGAATACACGAAAAACTGTTTAAATGTGGGCACAATTTTAAAAGGCCTGGCCGTCAAAATGGGGAGTAGATAAGCGCCGACTGCGCAATCTATCTTCCTCTGAAAGACGTGTGAGATACGGGCACCCGCATGATATAATCGAAAATCGTTTACCGTGATCCATCTACATATTCCTTCTGACGGCACCGAAATTGGCTTCAAGCTTTTGTAGTTTCATCAAACATGATCTAAAGAGGTCTCCTTAAATTTTTCGAGGAATGTTTCTAGTTATGCTTCCGAGAAGACTTACTTTGGATTATAACTAGTCTGGGGCATCTTAGCAGAGCTAGTAACATGTGCTCTCAAATGCGGACAAATATAATTTACTAGCTGTCCTGCGGCTTTGCCTGTAGCATACTTGGCACCCGTGATACCAATATATCCCAAATTATGCCCATAATTTAGGTATTAGTTCTATAATAATGAATAGAAATTTGCCCAATTTGCTCTTGGCATAAAAAATGGCCTCTAATGGTGTTTCAGCGATTTTTAGACTCATTTTCTCTATTTTTTCTCTCGACCCCAAGCACAGGCTATTACTATCTATCTTAGTGCTAAATTTCGTTCACAGTCATTCACCCGTTTTTGCATGAAAGAGTAACAAACATCCATAATATATAATATTCATTCTCCCAAACTTTCACGTTTATAATATTAATAAGAAACACTATTCCATTTAATAAGAGAAAATTTTAAACTTAGAGCTATAAAATATGAAGATCTTGTTAGTATGAAGCAGCACCAACAATTTTCAAGTCGTGAAAGTTGCCAAGTTCTTTTAATTTAAACCTGACGTTAATTTGACTTTTTACGAGAGACAGCATCCAGACCGGTGCACTGAAATCTGGATAAAATTACTAGTGAAATACAAAATCTAAATAATTTAATCACTCTGTGACATAGCGATAGACCGATCGACTCCTAAGTTGGAGGTGGTGGGTTCTACGCCCGCTCAGTACAAATATCTATCTATAGGTTCTATTATAACATTGTAAATTAGTTGTGTCTTATTAAAAAATAAATAAATGAACAATGAGGATGAGTCACATAACAGAACTTTTAATTTTCAATGAATGAAAGGCATGCGCTACAAATTTCTAAGCATATACTTTTTTAAATCATTAAAATCCGACAAGAAATGACAAAGTTATCAAAGATTTAAAAACGGCTATTTTAAAACGCTCACACTCGCTGATTTTTTGTTGATGACGTCATAAGTCAAACAGATTGATACATCAACAAAGAGCCTAAATCGCTGCACCTACAAACTTGAAATTTTGACCGTAGATACGTTATAGAATAGTATTTATTGTTTTTTAATGTCTATAAATCTGCATACTCACCTAAAAAAGTGACTGATCCTCATTCTAAATACAAAATGGTTTTGTGTTCAGAATCCCAACGAACCACGTCAAAGTCACCATAACTTAATTCAACAATCACGTGGGCAAATTCAGTTAGTAACTAATAATTCTGGCATAGCACAAGTAAAACTTCCAGTATTATATATAGGCTACCCATGGTCGCATTAATCTTATTCCGAGAACTTGCGAAGTCTGTCCCCAGTTCGGAAACATCAGAAATATAATTTAGTTTTCCATTTAAGTTGGAAATAGGACACTTAACATACAAATTCTCTTCTAAACTTGTCATGAGAACTGTAACTTGGCCGGGTTGTATTTCCTTTACATTCCACTTAGGAGACCGTTGCAACTTCATTTGTTTCAGAGCAAACATCAACTACCTCCCAAAATGACAACACAAAAACATTTTGGTCCGCGACAGGGCATATTCAGAGGCCCAAACACACGCGTTTACGACGCCTTTGCGGGCGAACGACATCAAAAACCGCTTAGCGAGTCCCCGACTACCACCTCGAGTTGGTGAGTGTATACTTTATGTTGACCGAAGTTGTAAAATGTTGGTGTCTCCCCGTAGGGTACTATTCCTAGTTTCATGTTGTGGTGAAGTTTTTGTGTGCGAAGGAAATGTTGTACAATTAACTATGTAAGTACAATTTGACGACGAAAACGTGCCTTGTGAGAGCTCAACTTTATTGCTGGACTGCTGTTAATGTTGGTGTTATAAACAGAAATTATGTCCTTTTTCATCAAGCTTTAAGTTAGTAATGGTATTATTATGTCAAGAGGGACTATCCAATTGTTCCGTTATGTTCCGTTTGGCAGTTTGTTTGTCATCGTTAACAGTGCAAAAATTCAAAATTGCTCTGTCAACTTTTAAAATAAAACCCTTAACCCAAACTTTATATTTTTGTTTACACTAGCATTTACTTACATTGTAAGTAATCATACGACGCTCCTAATGCCATCGCCGTGGTCTTATGAACGCTTGCAAAAATAGAGATCTAAATCACTTTTTGTCAAAACTTGAAAAAGCGTCCAACCTTTACTCAACCGAAAGAAATTCGAAGTAAATTCATAAAAACCTAAATACTAAAATCTTTTATTCGTGTTTCACGCGAGAGTAAAGATTCGAATGTACGTCTCATTTATCAAAAATATATAATTGAATAATAATAACATGATAATACAAACGTATATTATAAATAAATAATTATATCCAATGAAAATTGTGAGTAATTGGTCAATGCTCAATAACATTTGCGATGAGTCGAAAAATATAGCAATTTCGAAGTTAACTTCGCCACTTTCACGCAAATTAGAGCCCACCCACAGAAATTTTGACTTCCGTCAATTACCAACATTGAAGCTTAGTAATTAAGAAGCGCACTGAAGGTGCCCATGTTTATTATTGCGTGCATTCAAACAGCAAATTACATATGGGTTGAGAGTAAAGAGGGCGACCCCTTGATTGGCATTGCGATGGACTTCGCGCTCCGTTTGTCCCGGAAATCTGATCAATCCCATGTTAATTTCCTAGGAAATGTTTGCACTATCCCCCACTTCCAAATAATGTAGTTACCGTTTCGTTTTATCCGTTCATCCAATTTAGCATTTGTTTTTTATTTATTTAAATTCGTGATTGGGTTGCTTTTTACTTTAAAATGCAATGATACAATTTTATTGAGAGTCAGGTAAACGTACCACTTTAATTGACAATGAATGAGAATGTTGAATAGTATATTGGGTATACTAGATCTAAACGATAGGTGTAGATAAGTAGTATTGTTACTATAGAATTTCTAATAGATGGGTTGCACGTAAGATTTATGATCAAGGTTTTTCAAAGCAAGTATTTTAAGATATCAGGCCAGGCTCGAGGCGGGAAAAGTATTTAGTAATCAAACGATTGCAAAAATTGATCACAAAATAGTTCTTAAGTTAATAAGTTTGAATAGAACGATAGTGAAATAATGCATTGGCTAAATAACTAAAATTAAACTATAACTATAAAATAACTTTTACCTCCAATAAGGTATGGTCGCCTAATTGCAAGTGAAGTAAAAAATTACGTCAAAAACTGTTTCGATTATCAATATAATCTTTACCTACCGCATTTTGCCAATATCAGTCTATCTTGTATGTCGTGCTAGTTGTCTGGTACAATAGGAGCGCCGTTGGTGCGGTCGTAACTTAGAAATTTGGAGAGCCATACAAACATGCGATAGGCCGAGGTGGTACAAAATTTAACATTGTGCGATATTTAATAAAAAGTAGAAAAATATAGATACCTATAACTGGATATTAATATCCTATGTATAATCCTGATTCCTGAATATTAGGTTTATGATCTAGAGTACCTCCTTATTAAATACTTTCAGTTGATGTTTTACTGTCAAATTTTTTTAATCAAAATACCTAGTTCAAATTGAAGTCTTTTATAATCTGAACAGTTTGATTATCTATACTAATATTAAAAAGAGGTAAAGTTTGTGTGTTTGTATATTTGTTAAATTGTAACGGGTAATCTCGGGATCTACTGAACCGATTTTAAAAATTCTTTCACCAATAGAAAGCCACGTCATTCGTGAGTGTCATAGGCTATTATATTTTATTGGAAAACTGGAATTTACACCCGGGCGAAGCCGGGTCCCGGGTCGCTAGTAATTCATAATTTAACTTTTAATCAAAAACTATTGGCCTTCTGAAGACGCACGGATAAATGGAGTTGAAGTATGAAATGTAATAACAATTTTGAAATAAAAAGATTTTATTTCCATAAAAATAAATACCATATTTAATGAATAACCTTAAAAAGGTGGCGGAGATAGACTGGATGTGTAAGGCAGGAGATCGGGTGTACATTGGGAGATAACTATATCAAGCAGTGAATTGCAGTCGGTTAATCGATTGATTGATAGGTATTCAAAAATAAAAATAATAGTAAGACATAGAGCTTGGTGTCAATATTTTTCATACACGCCTTTTCCTCAACCTTGCACCCGCAAGTTTTACGAACCACGGCCCATCGTAAAGTCGACAGGCAGTCGCAATGCGCGTCGACTCGGACGTGATATGTCACATTCATGGTGTTTGATGGATTTATGGTACACAATGGCTGTGCTGATGTCTTTGTTACGGCCGCATCTCAAGTTACCGGCAGTGATACTTACCCACGATGTATTTTATTCTAGTTTTACTCTTTTTCGTGAGTATTGCCGGCAATTTTTTGTTAAGTTATCCGTAGTACTGATTTGTTGTAATACCTTTGTTCGAAGATCAAAGTAGGTGATCTCTATGGGAGCCCCTTGTGTCGCAAATAGAAATTTCATAGAATTTCGTTTTCCAGAAAATGTTTCATATATAATATTTGGTCCTTGGGTTTTTATTTCGAATAATATTATTGTTTCAAATTCAATTTACTAGAATATTTCACAGAAATACAATTTATAGAATTTTTATTCACATTTTTTTTTAGTAAACTTATCAAACAGTACAATTATTTTTTAACGAACATTAAACTACCTCCACTATTTATTTTGAAATGTAACATTTTTAACACCCCTACTCAGAGTATCCCGACTCGGATAGATTAGGTTAAGTAAGGTTAGGTTCGTGGTAATTTTTTTTTTCAAACCACCAGACAAACCACCCAAGGAGCAGAAAAATTATTTCTTATTTATTGAATTGTCTTAGCGCAAATACCTAAGTTTTATATCTTTCGAGTGTTTTATATTAAATAAACAATATAATAAAAAATAATAATTGAATTATTATTCTATGATATATGATTATTCTAAATGGACAAATTATAAATAGATGAATTGAAAATTGAAGTCGACTAAAAGACAATAATGTTGGTAGATAACTAAGTCAATAAAATTCAAACAATACATAATGAAGCTAAAGTTAGTAGGCGGCCTTTTAAACAAAGCTATATCCACAAATTGATCAATAATAGAATGTTAAACTCTATTGAGATTCAATTCGCAGAAGTTTGTGCCAACTGTGCCAAGTACAAAACAAACACGACAAAAGTTGGGCCAAGAGTTTGTCAAACCCTGACTTTACAGCAGGTTCGGTATTCATATTAACCGCTGTCTGAGAAGATTACATAGCCCGTAAGGGTAATTTTGTATGAGCTAGTTTAAAACAAACAGTGCGTTGCTTGGTGAGACGTAGGTTTTCATGGAAGAGACATTCACCATGTTAATATTTTGTAGCCATCACGAACAAGGAGTAGAAACGACACATTATACCACATTCTAAATAGCGTTCTTTAGACTCAAAGCAAGCATAGTTTTACTAGCTTGTGTCCATCCAGACTAATGCAAAATAAACATATTCATGCATAATACTATTAGGTATAACATTGAAGATATTGAAGAAAACTTGGGCTATGTATGAACGATATGAACGATTCCGAACACCAAAGGAGGGATGATGGATGGAATAAGCTTGGAAGAATTTCTGTGCTCACAAAGTAGACGACTTTAGTCTCTCCGCTGACAACACAGAATCCCTCCAGTGAGCTCCGGCTACCCTATACACCGCCGGGAACATTACACGATGGTTATTACGGTCGCGGTCTTCTGTAGGACGAAGTACCCCAGTCGGACTACTTATTCTGACGGGAGATTTTTTTTTTGTTTATTATTTTGGTGGCAGACTAGCACACGGCCCACCTGATGGAAAGTATTGTGAAGATGGGATTATTATGGCCGCGGTGTTCTGTAGGGCGGAGGTACTACCCCAATCGGACTGCTCAATACGGTTGGGAGATACCGTCGTATCCTACCTCCATTAGATAGGTACAATATCGCAAGTGAGATGCAATACAAGTATTAAATGTCGCTTCTATACATTTTCTACTGCTATGTCAAGTCCCTTCAAAGTATACAATCTTATTGGATCAGGCCTTAGCTAATGTTTACACAGTCCACGCGAAACTGCTGAAATTCAATTTTATGTTCCATTCTCTTTAGTTGACCCATCAGATTTGTTGTCTCTATATGAAGATACCTACATCATCTATTTTTGAATTATTTTATGAAATTTAATTTTAAAATATCAATTGAAATAAGTTTTCGAAGGAAGAAGGGTATAACTACGTCAAATATTTTTTCTGTGGTATAAGTGAACTGAATACTTTGTATATTTTTTTTTTTAAATATCTTTCAGTTCACGAATGAGTATGTTTTCCATACGGCCCTATGCTTATTTGTGTTTAAAAATAACTAGTAACTGGCAAGTTTGTATAAAAATGATTATAAAAGTAAAAGTGGAAAGATGTAATCTCTGCCTATCTCGCATGGAAAAGAGGTGTGACTGTACTTTTAGATCATATCTCCGCTTTCAAAAATACAGCAGATTTTAACTCGCAAAGAAAAAGATAAACAAACAAGATTTCATGTTTATAACAGAATCGTATAAAACCCCAGTATTCTTTTAAATATCTCCAATATACGTAATACATTTAAATTATAATTTTGTATAGTGTAGGTATAGTACAATACATTTGTTATTAGTCAACTTACACATGTTTAGCAAAATAAATGATTGATTGATTGATTGATTGATTACAGTCTAACTTATAGTGTAATCAAATAACCCGTAAAAATGTATATTATGTAGTGTATAACTAAATCTGAACTAGTATTAATGCTGTTAAATTAGAATACAACGAGCAAAGTCATAAACAGTATCCAGTTTTAAATAAAGATATCGAAGAATACGAAGCAGGTTGAATTGCAAACAGTGTTTATAAAAGAATATATAGTTCGACTAACAAGGGATAGTGTCGCATACGACGTGACAAGATATAAAATGAACGAAATTGATACGTTCACAAGGAAAGGCATATCGTATTCATAATATCGAGAGATATATTGCAGAGCAGTAAATTGCTTATTGCCCGACCGTGGCGAAGTAAAAAGAAGGGTTGTGTGTATTTTGTGAATTTGAACTGTATGTATGTATGTCCGTACTTATGTTCCATCGTAATTATTAAACGACTGAACAGATTTTGATGGATGATCTGTCGTTTTAATTCGTCTATTACTAAAATTATACTTATAGTATTACTAAAAATAAATAATGAAATGATTTTAGTCTACTTAAATCTACAAACAACTTAAATATTTTTTTAATCTTTACATAAGCAGTATTTCAAATTAGTAGAATTTGTATGAAAATACTAAATGGTATGGTATAACCTACCTAATTTGGGGTGTGGATGCAATTCTCTGTTGCCATAAAAAAGTACACCCATATGTGTAGTTATGCAATAATTCTCTTTCACAGGACCAACAGATGTGTATATATAACACTACCGATATTCTAGACCTAACCATTTATATGATCTTCATATTTTATAGTCTTTGCAATCAATATTACGTTCTGAAATTTATAGCACACTAATAAAATGAGAGAAACAGCAATCGGGATGAAAATTATCTGGTCCAATGATTGTGCATTTCAGTTTTAACGTAATTAAACATCCTCTGACAAAAGTTTTGCTTTGAACGATAGTAAAATTGTCAACTGCATTCCTCTTTTTACCGCTTCCAAACTTTTTAACATCAATAGATTGACTTTTACACAATTCCTCACCTTTTGAAGACGGAACCCTCCTAACGACTTGAGCTGATACGCCAACCCTCTTTCACGAACTTAAGCATTCCTATATCTTGAACCATCTCAATAGTTCCTTATTTGTTATTTGTAAAAGGGGTACAGGTGCGTACAGCTATCGAATTTGGTTGTAGACGAAGGAAATATTCATTCGCACTCGAAATAAAACTTTACATTCTGTGTGTGAGTGTACTACACTTACGATATGTAAGGATCAAAGGAAAACAAGGTACCTCTCACATTGTTGAAGTTTATTGAGGGGGGAAAGGTAAATGATGTAGTTTTAGGGTTAATAAACACATTATATCTACAGGAAACACCTAGCTTTGTTTAGAGGTAACACATTTTATTAAGTGTTACATGATCAGGGTTAAAATTGTATATATACACAAATATTTGCCTGTCTTGCTATATAACTTTCAAGGAAATGAACATAAATATTTCATATCACGAAACCGAGGTTAGAAATTATTGCGGGGTGCGATGGAAATTCCTTTTGGGTTGCCTTACATCCCCGCGCTAGAAGACCCGAAACCACCCACTAGTGTCGGGCGTCGGCGAATCCGTGGGGACTACGAAAAAAAATAACAATTCTTCCATTCAGAGGTAGTTCTTCGACCTCTGAATTAATGCAATAATAAAAATACAATTTTAAATATATCCCATCGAATAAACCATATTCAAAATCGTGATCTAGACTCCTATCTCTATAATATCCTTCAGTTACTTGAATACACACTAAAATAAATAGAGTTAAAATCTATAGCCTTAGGTAAATAAGCTTACAGCTTACTTAGTTTTATATTATTAAAACAGGAAGTTACAGAGTATTTAACAAACTAATTTACTTATACACACAAACATTCCTAACACAACAAATAATTTGCCATATTACGTAGTATTAATATGTGTTCTGTGATATTAGATAGTTCTATCAGGAGTGTTTATCACGCAATATATCAAGTTTTATGCCTAGAGGAACTCCGTGGATAGTAACAACATTTGTTGTTATAACTTTAATTATGCCAATTGGGTCGTACGAAACCGACCTTTGTCAAAATTTGGTATTCATAGTCTTGACTTTAATAATTACTATTAATGGAGAGAACTATTATGTATTAAGCTTAACTTACCATTGTTAATTTAATTCCTTACTAACTTCTTTTCCACAGCATACATAAGTAATTTATTTAACTTTGTTTATAAATTTCAGCATAAATTTAACCTAGAAGATACACAACTGTTTCATACCTATTTGCGCCGTTATAAATACATATTGTACCTTCTGCTGTTAAGTATTATACATTGAGCTAATAAGACAGATATGGTTTGTAATCATAGCAGGCTATTAACTAAATGCGAAAACTAATAAATGGCTTTCAGTTCAATTTTATTGTATAACGCACAAATGAGATATATAAAACGGTTTGTTTCCCCAATAAAGAAAAATAAAATGAATAGAACACTACTCTTGGGGCTATATTTTGATAGTCTTTTTCTTATAATATAAAATATATTTTTCTATCTGGTCTTTTAGTGCTTGGAGACACCATTTGTACACCTTATTATACTTTAGTAAAACGACCTATTTTACTGTAATAAGCTGTAATAAGTATAATAACTGTAAAAGGTAATGTACCTTTTTATATTATACAGGAGGTAGTTTGAAGAAAATTGACGAGTGAATGTTTCTTAGGTATTGTACGAAATTATGTAACGCCAGTTTTGAAATTTTATCCATCAAGGAAACATTTTTGTGAATCACTATTTAGTCAGGGCTGTAATACCTAATAACAAATGAAATGAACGTGATAACATTTTTTATTCTATATAGGTACCTAAAGGTAAAAAATATTTTTTGTTTCAGCCCATTGTTTAAAACCTTTTTTATTTCACAGTTTAAATGAAAAAGATTAAATATTTAACAACATCATGTGGCTTATATCTCTAGTAACATATCATGTACAAAGATATCTTCCATTTAACTATCTGTATATAAACGCCCACGGTCAAAACATAATCACGAAATAGCATGTTTCACGCAGAAGATTAAAAAAAAACCTACTGGCGAGTATGCTACGAGCTCCAGCAATACACACGTATCGCAAAAACCGCCATTTTAATAATCAGCCTCGCATGTACCAGCTATCTTGACGTCATAGACCCTGTTTCCCGAAAATAAAACGAGTTCATTTATCACTGCGTCATTTATTTGGGTCCTTTCGACAGTAACGGATGTTTTGGCCGCTCTGGCTTTAGAAGTATGGAGGTGAAACAAAACCAGTACACATGCAAAAGTCAAGGAGACTTCGTAAAATTAAATATTTTTGAAAATCTGAAACGAAAATAATATTTTTTTTACCCATTGCGTTTTGATGCGTACAGCTAAGGAGTGGATGCCCTGCCTAAGTCTGTGTTTCCGGAAAGCTATAACCTGGGAGTCTTAAAGTCTAGAGTGAACAGGTTACTTCTAGGCAAGCGCGCTCCATCGTCGACCACATCGTCACTTACCGTCAGGTGAGATAGTGGTCAAACGTGGGCCTATCGACTATAAAAAAATGATACGTGACTATAAGTAAATTCGTTAGAACGTGATTGACTAACAAACACACAAACATCTTCACAAACTTTCACATACCTACATAACATTATGTAGCAAGTAGGGTAGGACAGGATTTTACAATAATCATATCTACATTCTAGCGTTAGTCTCGGATACATCCAAACTTTTTTGGAGCTCGAATCCGCTGGTTTTCTTCTCCTGCAAATCTTTCGCATTTATTTTCAGTTACTACTGATGTATTAGACTCGTAACTGTCGATTCTCTGACTGCTAAATGCCGTGTGCCATCTGAGTAATATAAAAAAAAAGCTTCCTAAAAATCGTAATAGCTGCTGCGCCTCGCTTAAAATAACCGATTATAAATTTAAATTGGCATAATTTACATAATTTCGTCAGGGTCAATGTCTAAAATCCTTAAAAGTCAGTTTGAAACTTCGAAAAACAAAATTGTGAAATAAAACTCAAAAATCAGGACATAAACATTTAAAGCTATAAACATTTCCCCTATAATGGTACCTATTATGAGCGAAACGTACCGTTCCGAAATAAGACCGTTTAATATTTTCATCTTTAAACTTAGATTAATAGTAATCTTAATTCGGCCATAAATTCAAATTAATTTGCGCAAATTTGTTTTTCATCTCGTATACAGTTTATAGACAATATTTCATTACTGACTTTACTGGCCCGTAGTGTTTTTAATTAATGGACTCTTGACGTTCGGAATTAATAAATATGGCGGCTGCAATACATCACATTCGTTGATGCTTTTAATCTTGTGCTGGAACATTTTAATAAAGCCTAAAAAGTGGGATGCAGTTTTATGTAGATTTTAGGAGTGTATTTATTTTATATACATATAAATATAAACTTTCTGGATGAGTTCACTTTGACAGTAGTCTTACATAAAAAGTTGATACATTCGGCTTGTATGGGGCCCAAAGTTTCCTGAAAGCTGATACTTCTTTTGACTGAATAATGAGGCTTATAGGTTATCTTCACGGAGTCTGCCTTGTAATATCCCATGTTAAACGAAAGTCACTCAATAAAAAGGGCGAAATAATAACAAAAGGGACGAAGGGGAGACTCGATTTTTTTTTTTTTTTTTTTTTTAATACTACTTAGGTGGCAGACAAGCACACGGCCCACCTGATGGGAAGCGATCACCGTGGCCTATGAACGTGTGCAACACTAAGGGTGTCACACACGCGCTGCCTACCCTGAAGGGAAGGGGGGAGGGCTGGGAAGGAGTGGGGAGGCTAGGAAGGGATGGGAGGAGGAGGGGTAAATTGAGCTCTGGCTACCCTACTTACCGGCGGGAACACAACTCGATGGTTATTATGGCCGCGGTGTTCTGTAGGGCGGAGGTACTACCCCAGTCGGACAGCTCATTTCGGACGGGAGATACCGTCGTGTCCTACCTCCTGTAATTTCAGATTTCAGAGTTCTGAACTGCAGGCTGTGGATGCACCGGTATTGAAATTCGGATAAAGAAGATATTATAGTAGTGGTTTCATTCATCGATACTCGCACGCATATAAAGTAAAATTATAACACAACACAAAAATCATAAATACAAGATCAATAGATTAGTAATTTTTAAATACACATTTTACGTGCGGAAACTCAGTAGGTACTTCGGTGTGCATGCAAAACTATCACGAGTACCAACGGCAATCGATACATCGAGTTATTAAAATAGTCAATGAACTGCTGCTACTACACAAATTTTAATATGCTTCGACACACAAAAGGAAGCATAAAATAGAACATAAATATATTATAAGTTATTTCATAACGTAATCAAATACTGTTTATTTAACAAGTAAACGGTACGATTACCGTAGTCCGGACGTTTTCAATATCAAATTTTCTCGTAGCTTATCATAATTATCTTGAGTTTAAGTACCTTTTATCGGTACCTTATCTTACGTACCCTAATATCCGTGTATTGGATTATTTGATTATAAACGAAGGGTGTGGGTTGCGTTTGATTTGAGAGTGTGTCGCTGTACTTACTGGCTATTTTACTTTTTTAATAGCCAGTAAGTGGCTATTTTACTACTACTATGCATCTACCATGGGGAGTGTTCCGACGAGCTCTACCAACCAACCAATCCCACCCTCTCCATTCCTATACAGAACAACACGTGCCAGGCTGAGATATCACCCTCAATATGGTGCAAACAATTTCATCAAGAACCAAGCGGTTCGGTGCCTCTTTCCTTTGCCGCACCATCAAAACCTGGAATTTTTTACCAGCTCACGTGTTTCCTTCCTCATACAATCCCGGGTCCTTTAAGCGGGGCGTGAAAAAGCATTTGATGAGGCCGTCAAGCTGAGAGCCACCATTGTGGCACTATCGGTGTTTGCAATGGTGACTCCCATTCAAGAGACTTTACCTTCAGCTTACCATCAGGCGAGGTGAAGTCATGTTGACGTGACTGACATAAAAAAAAAACTATTTACTAAACTTAAAGTATAGGTCAATGAATTAACATGACATTTTCATGTATAGTATGAATCAATCAACTCGTATGTTTGAAAATTTACAACAATGAATTTATTTGTATAGATATGGAATAGATAAGCCTTGAAAATAATATTAACATAATCTAAATCACTAAAGCATCTGTGGCGTAGCGGTAGTGAACGCGGCCACTGCGCAGGAGGCGCGGGTTCGATCCTCGCTCAGTGCAAATATTTGTATGCATGAATATGGGTATTTGCATTGGTCTGGTCGTGCCTCGGAGAGCACGTTAAGCCGTTGGTCCCGGTTGCCATACAAATATCTATGGCAGTCACTACAGGTAGTTGGAGCCCTAAAAAGTCCAACAACACTGGTCTAGCAGTAATGTTTCGATATCGCCTAATATCACCATTAGGTTGTGAAGGTCAGATGGCAGTCGCTTTACGGAAAATATCGAGGTCCAGCCAAATCCGCAGTTAAGACTGGTAAAGCGGACCCCAGACTCCGAGGTGAAAGCTTTGGAGACGACTGGGATTAACGCTAGGTTGAAAGAAGAAGAAAGAATCTAAATCACTAAAGCATGACCTAAAAATTTTGGAATGGTAGGTACTAAAATTTTATCAAGGCAGAGATTTCTTGCGCATCGAGCCTTCACTTTCAGTAACTTTTATTATAACAATAGCAACCCAAACAAGTACACAATTATTTCCAATATCTTATACAGGATAACGAGACACAAGGGGTCCAATTTAAAAGTTTTAACAATGCCTTTTATACTTGCGAGTTACTCAATACTGTTGTGTAGCAAAGGATAGGTACTTACAGCTTCAATGGTCGTCAAAATAATACCACTATACTATGAGCCTTTTCACATATTTTCCAACAAAGGTGAAACTTCACTATTCTTATTCTAGAAAATTGAATGGTATTATTGTGTCAAGTAATTTATGTTTAGAGGTTAATTCTCCTCTTTATAAGAAAGGGTACTGAACGATTCGATTTCTTTGTTATGAAAAAAAAGAGGTGTAGGTAAGTATAATTATATTTTGGAGAAACTTCTTCTTTTTCTTCAACCTAGCGTTATGCCTAGTCGCATACAATTCGATATTTTCCATGAAGCGACTGCCATCTGACCTTCACAATCCAATGGTGACATTAGGCGATATCGAAGCATTGCAGCTAGACCGTTGTTGGACTTTTTAGGGCGAAATATTTTGGAGAAACATGGAAACAGTTTTTTGAAATAATATTGGGGCTATTTATCTTCTCTTTATTAGAGAGCACAATACCAAGCATTATCTTAAGTGTTTTTATGTATACAGGTTGCACTGAATTCTAACGGAAGATGCATTCTCGCTGTAACACATTATCTACACGCATAACTGCACAGACATGTCTAATTTCTATTATATTTGAACTCGAATAAGACTAACCCTAGGCGCACACTTGGCGACCCGCGATGTGACGACAAGCTGCGGCCGAGAATTTCATAGTAATATATGTATTATGTGATGTGACTAAGAAAATATGGATGGAGTGCGTGAAAGAGGAATGGCAAGGAAGGGGGTAACCGAAGAGATGACATCTGACAGGAATGAATGGAGGAAAAATACATGTTGCGCCGACCCCAAATAATTGGGACAAGGACAGGTAGATGATAAGTAAGTATTATGTTGTTCAAAACTTCGCACACTTGGCGTCAGAGACGAGGAGTCGCGACGACAAGCTAGGGGAGTCGCCGCGTCTAGTGGCGCTATGAAATTGTCGGCCGCAGCCTGTCGTCGCGTTTAGTCGCCGAGCTGTTGCTGTCGCCTCTCGCCAAGTGTGTGCCTAGGGTAATGCAGAAGTATATTGAATAACGCTTACATTTCACAGACTGTGTACAGTCAATCCTATATTTGGTTTACACACCATAATCTACCTGTTGCACTTTAGATTCTTCTCCAATACTTTTGATTTCTTGTCCAGAAAATATTCAATTAGAATCTAGTTCTAGACGATTTTCGTAACGATTAATTCATCAGTTCCATTAAAGGGAGGTTATAAAATTTTAACTGCTAACTGAAATGATAGTTTGACAATCAGTTTAACCATTTTATCACAACCACTTGTAATAAATACTTTGAAAGTAACACAAGCTGCGGGCAGACCAATGTTCGATTGAGACAAATGCAGCGGTTTCCACTTCGGTAGCAGCCAACCGACCCTAGAAGTTCCCAATGGTTTTGGAAAACTCAATACTGTAAATTAAAAAAGTCCCTAACCACATTACATGTTCACAAATAACTCCATTCGTCAGAAGTTCAAATGTATTATATTTGACAACATTATTTGTTAGGCAGACGTTTAGTTTTAAAATGGTCCAGTAGGTAAGGTTTTTATTTTTTTATATTCTGTATCAAATAGTTCAGATGGATGCTAACACGATAAAATATGAATATGCAATAACATGCAACATCAAATTTTAGTAAAACATTTTACAAAATTCACGAAACCTAAACTTCATAAATATGCAAAAAAATTGAGAGCTACTAGAGAAATGTGTAACCAATATGGGTAACATAAAAGAATGTAAAACATTTTAACAATTTTGAATCGTGTCATCCTAAATTGAACAAATTAAGCAAGAGTTACAACCAATTCCTCTGAAAGGTGTTTATTTTGACACCGAAATTTATTATATCGAAAAGAGGTAGAAGACTTATCTAAGTTATCTAAAGTAACAAGTACGAGGCACACCTGATGGTAAGAGGACGCCATGGCCTATAAACGTGTTCAAGACCAGAGGCTTCACACTCGCGCTGCTAACCTTGTAAAAACCTTCTTGAAGAATTCTATATTGTAAACACTAGGAAAAACCCCCAGTATCTTCATTTAAATAAAGTTTTCATAATAGTTATTCCACGAAATAAATTTAAAAATAATCCTGTTGGCCATTTGCCTATAAGACAAATTGCTGAAGACTATACCGGAGCTGACAATCTGGAGCAAAGTGCGGACATCTCACATCATTAATCACTTATCCCAGCTCCTCAGATCCTTCAAGAGTCGGCCCAGACTTGTTTTATATTTCCCGCAGTAAACTATAAATCATCAGCCTTGTGGACTGCGATATTGTCAAAGATAGTTAATGCAATTTTTCATGACAAAAGTCTATTGTATAAAAAATAAGGTATCGATAATAAATGAAAAATCATGAACAATAAAGATTTATACTAAGGAAAATAGATCTGAAAGATCTCTTATGAGAAAAAGAAGTATATTTGTTTCTGTTTATTTTATTCTTTGCACACAAACTTATACAGATACATTTAATTCATGAATATGATGTACAAAGGCGAGCTTAACTTAAAATGAGTTCTCTCCCAACAGACCTTTGAGTTATAGAGGAAGTATAGTTTGAGGTGTTTGAAATGTGTGAAGGATACACTATTTTGTACAGAAGGAAATATAAAAACCCTCCATAGTAATCCAATCTTGGTTGCATTGCGTTTAGGGGTCAGCAAGTGCATATTCGATGCATTGTGGTCGCAGCACTAGTGGGACCGGTGGGTGTCATGCGGTGCTGTGACGACAATCCTCTTTTAATGAGGCCGTCAAGCTGCGTGCTACCATTTTTAACATGGTACGTGTATGTAACGGACCCTCTTTCCGGAGACTCTACCTTCAGCTTACCATCAGGCGAGGTGAAGTCAAATTGACGTGTTCTATAAAACTGTAAATATTGTATCTAAACGTAAAGAAACTATATTAAAAGAGAAAGAAGGAAGGTAGGATCAATGGACGTCATGTTCTTTAAAAATATTTTCAAAGAAGCTTTATTTTCTAAATTAATCATTTCAGTACATTTCTTAAGTAAATATCTTTTTCAAGGTAAGAAAACATCAAGATAAAGTAACGAAAGATAATTGGAAAATTTAATCCTTAATCTTAAGACAATTACGAGAGATTACTACGTGTCAGCTAAGTGATGGAAGTAACAAATTGGACGTTCTTCTTCGTATTTAATTTCAAAACGTCGTATAATTTTTTTTTCTGGAGCGTATTTTCATTTAGGTCATAATTTATTTGTCTACCTTGATCTCAAGAGTGATTGTTGAGTTCATCATTTATAGCTTTAATGTTACCTAAAGCCAGCTATAGGTACCATCTCAGCCAAGACTATCGCAATCTGTCGGCAATTTTTGTGCTATACTAAAATGTTAACGGACCTTTGGATTGCCTGACGTTTCGACCAGGTTACACTGGCCGTGGTCACCACATAAAAAACCTGCTGCCTCACTTTTCTGCGCGGTTGGATAGACACCGAGACGTTTGCTTTGATAATAGGGACCCTGTGAGTGTGGTATGTGACGGTACATGGAGAAAAAAAAATTAAAAATTAAATTAAAAATTTAAAACTGGGGACCGCTCACCTAATCATAACCTAATCGTCTGTCTCGCAAGATCTAGAGCGGTCCCCTCGACGAGACAAACTGTTAGTTAAAAATATGAATACGTAAATAATATAGCTAGCTATAATAATAATAAAGGTTTAATACTTAGGGTAGATAGGTCATAATATAACAGTTATTTTTTTACTTTTTAAAGGTTTTTTACTGTGCTTTTTTTGTGAGTCGGGGGTTTTTTAAATTTTTAATTTAATTTTTATTTCATGCTTTTTATAGGGGTAACTTAAGTATAATAGCTATTCATTATTTAATTTCAACATACGTATAGTCTATCAACAATTATTCAGAGCTAATGCGAATTGCGCGGTGTGTGGTTACAGAATTAAAATACATTCCACTCGTCATATCTTTCGAATGGCTTAACTGATTTTCATGAAACTTACGGTATCGTGATGTGTAAGTTATGACCTTTCATTTGATACCCAACACGGATATATTTGAACACTTTCAATTTTTCATCACCACTTTCACCCCTTATAGCTTTGAAATGGCTTAATCGATTTTCATAAAACATAGCTAAGAACACTCTCCCCCAACCCATCTTTCAAACAAAAGAAACAGAATCAAAATCGGTTCATCCGTTTGGGAGCTACGATGCCACAGACAGACTTACACACACACACACACACACGTCAAACTTATAACACCCCGTTCGGGTTTCCGTCGGGGGTTAAAAATGTCGAAAATGAAGAATCTGCTACCTCCCGGACTCAATGACGGAGGGCGTGCGCATCTGAACCAGTCAGTTTGTGACCACGGCCTGTGTAACATGGTCGAAACTTCAGGCATTCCAAAAGTATGTACTCGTATATACCTATACCATGATCGCGTTAATTCCCGTTAACATTTTAGTAGGTATATATGTAGTTTTTGTGCTATAACTAATTCATAGTCGTAATATGGTCGAAGACAATTGACAGATAAATCTTACATTATGCATAACTATATATTACTAGCTTCCGCCCGCGGCTTCGCCCGCGTGGAGGTCGGTATCGCCACCAAGTCTATTTTAATAAAACAACTCTCCACGCCACTCACTGCTCCACTCTCTACTCTCCACCCTACTCTTCACTCCACTCGTCTAACCAATACCTTCCTATTAAAAAGACCCCATCAAAAGCCGATAATCGCGATGGACGTAAAAACTACTAAATGTATTTTGATGAGGTTTTTTTTATTAGAAAGTTCTTGCTTAGACTTAAAATTTACCCTATGTTTGGTTGTAATTGGCTAAGTAGAACTGGAGATATAACCAAAAAATGATGACCTACCTCAAACCTTGACGCGCGGGCGGAGTCGCGGGTATCTACTTATATAAAAAATAGCCTTTTTTTCCGTACGGAAATCCTTATGGATACCTACCCTGTGGCCAGCGGGGCAGGTTATGTCGGACTCTTACTGACTAAAACCGTACGCCGTCTAGGGTCTTCTGAAGCAAGGGTGTAAGGGGGCCAACGTTCTGGCGCGGCTGTTGCCCAACATGAGGGGGCCGGATGACTCCCGCAGGAGGCTCTACGCGGGGATCGTGCAGTCCATGGCCCTTTACGGTGCCGCGGTGGTGTGCCCGATCTGGGCGGAGGCCCTGAATAGCCATAACAGGTGTATGTACATACATTGGGAGCGCCGCAGCGCGTTATGCCTATATTGGTGGCGAAAGGAGGCGCGGGAGCGGGGACTGGACCCGGAGCTTCGAGTAATCGAGGCCGTACACGCCCAGCTTCGCCAGGATACCGTGGTGGAGTGGAAGAACCGACTTGGGCAAACGCGAGCCTATCGACTATAAAAAAAAACCAAGCGCGGGGTACGCCGTTATAGCGGCGGTAAGACCCGTCATGGTGGCCTCACGGTGGCCCCTCGTACCGGCTGACGCAGGTGATCTCTGGTAAGTGCTTCGGGGATCACTTGTGTCTGATTCGGAAGGAGCCGACGCACACGCTGGTCAAGTGTCCGGCGTGGGAGGTGCCGAGACAGGCCCTCCTGGCAGCCCTCGGGGTGGCAGTCCTCATACTGCCGGTGTTGATCGCTGCGATGATGCAAAGTGCGGATGCGTGGTCGGCCGCCGCCTCCTTCTGCGAGCAAGTGGTGCTCTAGTAGGAGGCGGCGGAAAGGGTTCGGGAAAGGCTGCACAGAGCTCTCCCGGACGGCGGCGACGTAGGCGTCGGAGGTCTGAAGACCTCCGTCGGTGCCGCCTGTCACCCTAACAGAAGCAGGCCGAGGTGGCGGCGCGTGATAGCGCCCCCCCCCCCCCCTATTTCGGGGGCATGACGGGAACACTGTGGATGCCAAGCCCGAGGGAGCCATCTCGAAATCCGGAGATGGCCCGGGTCAAGTCGGGGTGCGAGGGAAATGCTCTATGGGCCTACTTAAACCCTGGCGTCAGAAGACCCTAGATGGCGTGCGGTTTTAGTCAGTAAAAGTCCGATATAACCTACCCCGCTGGCCGCGGGGTGGGTATCCATGAGGATTTCCGCACGGAAAAAAGGGGGCCTATTACAGCATTTCCCTCGCACCCCGGCTTTGTATAAAAAGTAGCCTATATGTTGTCCTGTAAGTGATGGTAGCTGTATGGATAAGGACGCGGCCTCTGCTCTGAGGTATCGAGTTCGGATCCGGCCGGATCTTACCAATGTGAATTTCACTTTGTGGAATTTATATGTGTTAATCACATGATTTACCATCTGCTGGCGGTGAAGGAAATGTGGGTTTCCTCACGATGTTTTTCCTTAGAATTTCTTCTAAGACATGTGTCCTAGTAGAAATTCTAAGGACATGTTCGATCCACCAAACCCCATTAGGCCAGCATGTGTGGATTAAGGTCTAAACCCTCTCAGCTCTGTCGTTATAGGAGAGGAGACCCGTGCTCAGCAGTGGGACATAAATGGGTTGATATTATTATGTTGTTCAGAAGTATGAACTATAATAAATCGTACCAAGTTTGATCAAAATCCCTCCAGTAGTTTTTTATCCATGCGTGCACAGATAGACAGACAGACAGAAAGACAAAAAATTACTGATTGCATTTTTACCATTGGTATTGATCACCAATCATCCCCGAATAGTTATTTTGTAAATATTTTAATGTACAGAATTTATTGCACCTCTCTACAGTTTTATTGACGTAACCTACGACAAACTTATTATTTGCGGTTGGTGCAGTAATCGGGTCTACGGATCGAACCGCAAAATTAAGTTTGTTTTTTATTGTATAAATTTATCGGTCAAGTTAGTTATAGTGTGAAGCTAGCTTATAGCATGTTTAACATAATAACACCATTCAAATATGCATGTTTAGATTACACGTTGTTACAGAATGCGTTGAAGATATAAACGTTCACTGCTCGTTCCCCGTAGGTGAGAGCGTGATAATAAGTAGCCTATGTGTTGACCCGACTTCCTAATAATATTCTTGCCAAATTTGAAGTAAATCCATGCAGTAATTTTTGAGTTTATCCCGGACATACATACAGACAAACAGACAAACAGACAAACAGACAAAAATTCTAAAAACTATATTTTTGGCTTCGGTATCGATTGTAGATCACACCCCAAGTATTCTTTTAAAAAAATATTCAATGTACAGTTTTGACTTTTCTACCATTTTATTATATGTATAGATAAGTTATGTATACTGTAAGAATTATCGTAATAAATAGGATGTAACATTGAAAAAAACCATAAATCAACGAAATGAAACTTGATCAATCTTTACGGATTGTAAATAACACAATACAACACTATACGAGTATTGTGTCTGTGTGTGTTATAGGGAAAACCCTTTGTGTCTATTTACAAAAGTTCCACCATCCAACTCAAATTAAAGGGTCGACTTTCATTATATTCATCTTGCAAGTTTCCTAACTTTCTGTGGGAGAGAGAGATAAATACACTCTCCTTTTGTGATGAGGGTTCCGTAATAAATCTATGCTTCTGTAATATATCACTTCGATGGGAACTCGAGATTTCGTTTAAAAGAAATCGCGCTATGTTTAACGTCAAACCTGAATAACTGATTTAACTTCAAAATATTTGGTTACTTTTTTATTTAAAATTGTATTAAATCAAACGCAAATAAAATTGTGTTTTTAACATTCTTATTACCCTCATCTCTTCATAAAAGGTTTCCGTGAAGGATGAATGCTTTAGGTCATTAGATAGTAGATTATAATCTTCTTAATTTTACCCCAAAATAGGTTTGCATATTATATAAGGAGGGATAGCTTTTATTAGATACATACCTAGTCACACAATTTAAAAAGTTATCATCAAAATGGGACACCAAATCACAATCACTGAAATAAATTAAGGATGCAAGGAAGAATGTTCTTTAGACAAGACACTATGAACACGCAAGTCCTTAAAACGAAAGGAAAAACCCTGAAAACTAATTGATGAGATCCATCTTATTTTATGGATCGGAATTTTACGCTGTTAAAAAGACGGATGAAAGTCGCTTGCATGTAGCGGAGATGAGATTGTTAAGGTAAATGTGCATAGCGACAAGAATGGACAAGATAAGGAATGACTTTGTAAGTATGAAAGTAACTTCGGTGACATAAAAAATGTAAAGAAATCGTTTATCTTGGTATGGGGTTTGGTATACTAAAAAAGTGTGATAAGTATATATTAGTGGAAAGAGGGGAAGACGAAGAATAGAAGAAAAGACGGATAAATGATGTGAAAGATGATACTGCAGGCACGGGAAAAGATTACAAAGGAAAACATCCAAATGATCTGGGAGTACCGCAAGTAAATGGCGAGGGTGGGTATCAAATGAATGAAAATGACAAAGAAGTTCGAAATTTGAATGAAAATATTGCAGTAATTTATATATTAATCAGGTGAGCGGTTACCTGCAGTACACATGATATACCAAAGCTTCGACTTTCTCTCAAGAAACCTACTCACCGGCGGGCATACAATACTTAGCAATTAGTATTATCATTTAAGGTCGGCAACGCTATTGTGACGCCCCTGATGTTGCACACGTCCATTGGCCACAGTGACCCCTTCCCGTCAGGTGGGCTGTGTGTTTGTCTGCTACCTAAGCGATATAAAAATAAATTGTAATAGTCAAAGCATTTTAGTTAAAGCGACTTACGGAAAAATATTACAAATGAAATCATATTATTGCCATTTGAAAAGGATTTGGCCGTACCCAAGCGGTACCCAGAACGAAGAAAATTTCTTTACAAACTTGTTATAACATGAAATCCAATAAAACACTGGCGAAAATTCGATGTTTTCGAGTAAAACAAGCTATTTACTGTACACAATTCAACTCCACCAATAGTTGGTTGGCCCGATAGATATGTGAAACAGAAAACTTGTATAGTTGGAATAAAACCAATAAAAGTTGCCTGTGTTTGGCTTTGAACCGCTGTCGACATATTCGTCGCGAACTTTTTGTTTTCATGTTTAGTTTTTTTTTAATACAATAGGACATATCCTATTCATGACGGGTATAACTTTGCGAAGTCGTTTGTTAGTGGTAAACTCTTTTCTTTTCAATGTTTTAGAACTGGCTTTCTTCTTTTTCATTTCATTTTTAGACAGCTAGACACCGTCGGCGTGTTAGTGGTTGAGGAGTTTGTTTGATTCGAAATCCTGATCATTGCTCTACTTATGCGAATTTAATCCTTAGATAAACAATTTGGCTTAACCTGGGAGAGGAATTTCGGTTAATGCTTCAATTTTTTTTCAGTTATGAACCTGTGATACTATCGAAGCAGCTTCTAATTTAGCGTATAACTAATTTACGTGCCAATTACCGTTCAGGGCTAATATTACTTCATCAAACCTGTTCTCCAACAATAGTTCAGCATTGAATTCAATCCTCAACTGTAGGATTGCTATTATAAGTTTTCCAATATTTTGTATCGATATAAATACAGGGGATATACCAGTCCATAAAATGCAAAGAGGAACTACTTCCTACCAACTATTCAAATCAACAGTTTTGCATCGCGCTTTGAATGTTCACATTCGAGTTACTAGGCATATGCCTACACAGCTAGTAACACGTCCCAGATATGTTAGCAACTACTCGTATTTTAGTTTGTCAGTATTATTATACATTGTGAATAGTAGCAGATATTAATTGGTTCGACTGGAAAAGTACCTATTATACCTAATTGTAAAATTGATTATGATTGATACATTTTTAGAGAAAATATTAAAATCAGTAACAGGACGAAAATTATGAATATGTTTAAGTTACTTTCTAGGGAAACTACGACTAAACCTCTCCTAGAGTTGTTATTTTCGTCTTATAATTTTTTCTTCTTGTTCGTGTCATTGGCTACCTAATAATATTCTGGCGTCTTCTTAAATTATGTCGACCCAATAATTCACTACAGCCACAATATATAGCAAAGTATGTAGACCAACTTCAAATTGTTCATCTTCTTCTACTTCTAGGTCGATTCAGTGACTAAATAGATAGATAACTCTTTATTGTACACTAAAAGTTTACAGGTGAAACAAATAGGTAGTAGAATGTAAAATGAGCGGTTCTCCCAGGTAATCTTAGGATACCCTGGGACCTGAATAGATCTTTTTTTTTTAATTTTTTTGGTCAAAAACTTGGTAGCAGCCACAATGTTTCAGTTGTCCTTCACAGGTCCTCGGTAAGACAGGTGAAGGGCACTATTTAAATTCACAGAAAAAAAACATGCCAATTGCATCGAAATTTTTTTTTTTTTTTTTTTTTTTGTGATTTTTTTTTTGTGACAATTTTGTGACAATAGTTTTCTTTTCTTTATCTCGTTTGGCTGTTTTTATTACTTTTTAATTTTTATGAACTTATAATTTTCAAATAAATTATTTTTTCTTATTATTTCAGACTATGTCTTGCAAAGAAAGGGAACATAGAATTTCATTTAATAATCAGTTCAATATCATTGTTAATAGCATTCGTTCAATAATAGCACAGAACTGTTAGGCATTCCATTAAGTTATTATTATTATCATTCCCCTCATTCGCCTATATTTTTATCACTGCTTCAACTGAACAAAGTATTCTGTGTAATAAACTCACTTAAGTTCTAAAGGATTCAAATTCTAAAAGCCTTCTTTAACTTGTCTTTATCTGAATCCTTGCTTAAAATTGTGAAAAGATCCTTCTTTGAAAGAGAATTAGCTTAAAACGGAGCACTCTAAGCTCATAATTGATACGTTCCTGCAAACGCCGCATAGATCCTGTCTCTCTAATCCCGGAACAAAATGCCTTTTGCCCCGATCACTGGTTGATTGAGATGAATTAATTATACAATTGTAAATGGCTTTTGATCTGAATATTTTATCATCGCTTGACACCTTTACAAAGAACGTGTTTTTGTCGAAGTTTGAATTTGAATTGATAAATGGAATTTTATAAATTCATAATTAATTTCACCCCTTTGATAGTCAATGGCTACCACAGTCAAAATCCATTCATCCATAATAAAATTGTTACAGATTAGACTATGCACTTATATCTATTTTGTGGAATAGAAACATAGGATGCATGGGAACCCATCAATAGCTGCGAAGCTAAGATAATTTCAATCTGCAGGCCAGCACACCTACTGATTGATGGAGGAGGCTCTCTCAGTCTACCTGCTCTTGGGAAGTCAGACGACAGTTGATCCCATAAAAGCCATAATAAGTCTTATCGAAAATAGTAGGAAGCATAAGCGGACCCCGGGTTTCTGTGTTCAAAATCTCGGTTGCAACTAGAAACAACGTCAAGATTAAAATAACAGCACCATACTAGACTGGACTCCAAGAACATAGGTATTTTGTTTTTATGATCACAGTGATAGTATTAGCGTTTAGCTAAATAAACAAGATATCATTTTACAAAAACAGTCATCGTGAAATTATTAGACAAGACAGATATCGGCAGTGTTCGACAGTCTATTAATTTAAATTCGGCTTTCCCGCGCTCTAATTAATGAAGGCCCATTTGAGTACGGTTGCCATGAAACTGTCGGGAGCGTGATCGAATGCTGTTAAATGTTGGCTGTCGACAAATTGGTATATACCGACTCGTATATTAAAATTAATATCTATAAAAACTACGATAAATATAACTCTAATAATCGGTCCTATCCAATATTATTTGATCTAAGATGTGATTTATTAATAATTTTCCAAAAATACTGCAGCTTAGATGTTGATTAATTATTATGGTAGGTACAGTACTTTAGCGAGTATATCACGAGTATTTATGGATTTCTTCAATTCAATATGAAACGAGTGATTTTGTGTAGGTATGCATTAAATATCACGTTTTAACAAACACAGTGACTTTTATGGCTAAGTCAACCTGCAAGCCAGCACACTAACTGATGGATGGACTAGGCTCTCATAATTATGATTAGGTACTCATATAAATTACTGAGATAGATTTACGATATTCTATGAATTTAACAGTAATTTATGAAATTCTTAGCTGTTATTACTTCATATCTAGATTCCTCGTAACAATTTAATGAGTTTAGAAATTACTATAAGCTTATGAAGTGTGTCGATAGTCTATGCCAAACATCGTTTAAGTAATTCTACTGGTTAACAGCATCAGGGCTTACATCGAAATTAATATAAACCCGATGAAGATACTAAAATCTATACCTCAAATATGATATCCTAATATTTTGCAGAATGAAAGCTGAAAGCCAGATAATAAATATAGTAAACGTTGATCCTTAAAATTAATAAGCCACCTCAATATTAAAAGGTCACCAAGGATAAAATAGTCAAGATTTTACCAGTTTTTGGCAAAAGAAAAGTATGAATTTAGCACAAACCCCATATAAATACTAAATATATTCATGATTTTATCGACATCAAAGGTTTATCTAAGCTCAAAGTAGCCCCGGTTAAGTAGTACGCTTCAATACTTATATAAATATTTCAAATATTTATATAAGTATTGAAGCGTATTAAGCACACTATCAAAAAACTGGTCTAGTGCGAGTGAGACTTGTGTACTGCGGGTTCTGCACACAATTGAATTAAGTATAACTCACGGAAAATTGAAGTTACATGGGTCAACTACATTTGCCGAAGGTCTGATAAATAAATGGTGGCTCAGCCTGGCAAACTGACGATCTGAAACAGGTAGCTGAATTAGAATGGATGCTTAAAGTGAAGGATCGGATATATTTGTGATGCAGGCATTTATCTCCAGGAATAAACTAAAATTGATTGATTGAAATAAATTAAGTAGGTAGCTGAATATATTAACAGTTTTCGGACTTTTCCTTTCAGACTTTACTTGTACTATAAGACGTTTCCTGTTTTGCTGCTGGCTAAATTACATAATACTGAGCTAAACTACAACATACCTTATAAGTTCTAATTCCTTTGCAATTTTATTGTCCAAATATGCTGCAAAGAGATTATCCAAATAAACATCTGTATCATTTAATTCTGTTGACGTAGAAGTTTATTTTTTTTACAGTAAGTCTGTGAAAAAATCAAACTTGGATTATGATTTCAATTTCAACTTCATAATTTTTAAGATTCTATGAGAGTTGTGTTCTTTCTGTTTAGATACGGAACACTAAAAAGGGATCGTTCTAAAAATTCTATTAACCTTTTATACCGCCAACGTTTACCTACATGTAGGCGGCTATACTGTGAGTGTCTAAACAGACAGAAGAAAAAGGTATAATATTATAATATATATATATATTATAATGTCCACTTTATATAAACAGTTCCATGAAAGCGAAAAATATAATACGTTAATCGCTATACCGTTTCTTGAAATATAAAAAAATATGATACAAAAAATAATGTTATTTTTGTCACAAACTACCCTCAGGGAGCGATTTCTCAATTAAAATTTCCGGAAAATAAATTAACACGTTGCCAGCAACTTTATTCAGTCAAATGGTTTACTCATTATATATTTTAACCAACATAGCAAAGCCACTAAATAAATAAAAATTGTAGATACGCTACAGAGAAATCAGGCCTTATTATTTCTGTTGAGAGTATTCTACTTATTGTTAAATTAACAATGTGCCGTTGTATCATATCGGTTTATATAATGAGTTTTTTTTAACTCAGTCTATGGCTATATATACACTCGTAATATAATAGCATCCATCGGCGATGATATACCTTTTTTACCCGACTGCGCAACGCAAAGGAGTGGTAATGTGTTTAACAGCCTATGTATGTATGTTTGTATGTTCCTTTGAAGCACTATACAGACCAAACGCTTGGGCCGATTTTCATGATTCACACGTCAATCGATTCCTCTTAGTCCGGCGAGTGTCACTAAAGACATGACGTCAGTGAAAATTCAATATGGCAACTACTGGCCGCCATATTGTGAAAATTAAAAAAATGAAAGTCAGCAAACTATGTCAAGTGGGGTATCGTTGAATAGGTATTTAAAAATCATTTTTAGCTTCCTTTCAACATTTTTCGATTCCATTGACCATTTAGGATCTAGAGCGATTTAAAGTTGCGTAAAAACAATTCATAGGTTTTTATTAGACAGTAGAAAGTCCAATCGGGTATTGAAAAATAAGATTGGCTGTTGAATAGTGGATCCCGACTGTTAAGTTGTTATGTTTCTAGACCACCGGACATCTGAGTGCTTGTTTTTTTTTCTTTTTAGTTTTTTACGCAGTCGGGTTTTTTAATTTCTAAATTATATTTTTGAAAGGTATTGTATCATCGCCGATGGATTGCAATCTTTCTCCATTTGTAAATGAAATGAAATGATAATGAATATAATAATAATGAATGAATGAAAGATTGCAATGTGAGCGTTCTGAAAATAACCTCAAATATAATATACAAATACACAAAATGTGGCCTATCTCTTTATAATATCAGTATATTCACGCTGTCTTAATTAGCCTATCGCAGTACACTGCTGGACGTAGGCCTATCCCAATGTACTCCATAGTCCGTTAAGTCCGTGAGGGATCTACCCGGCCTACGCATTAGGAAAGAAAACACATGAAATTCAAGGAACGTCCTATATATTAAACAGATTCTTCTTTTCATGAGATAAGTACTTATTAATGAGGAAAAGGTTCCTAATAATCTTTACGCTTATGTTAATCCTATTACACGCCTCTCATCACACTCGCGTGAAACGTTCAGACATCTCATTTTCATTTGCCTGTACGAAAAGGAGTATTAGTATTAGTCATTTCACCGATGCGCATTTGCTCGAGCTTTTGAAAAGAATAGTGTATTAGTTATTAGTATTAATTAAGCGATTATAATCCTTGTACGTTATATTGATAAGATATCTTAATATATATAAATCTCGTGTCACAATGTTTGTCCTCAATGGACTCCTAAACCACTTAACCAATTATAATAAAATTCGCACACCATGTGCAGTTCGATCCAACTTGAGAGATAGGATAGTTTTTGAAACGGATGCTACTACTAGCTGTTGCCCGCGGCTCCGCCCGCGTGGATGTCGAACATCCACGCGGGCGGAGCCGCGGGCAACAGCTAGTAGATTTATATATTTTTGAGTGTATATGGCCCCAAATAGATTTTCTGACTCCAAACTAATTTCACAAACCAGTGCTCCTACTGATTGATAGACGAAGTTGTGTCATAGGTTTTCATTCCGAGTTTTGGGGCTCAGATGACAGTCTCTCCCGTAAAAGTCAAGATAGACCAAAATGTGTAAAAATAATGGGTGAGCGCTTCTCCTACTCCAAAGTACAAGAATTGATAGATGTATTAAACACAATCTTCAAATATATAGGCTCTATAACGAAATGCTAGACTGAATTTGAAAATTTAGATGGCTTAAGTAACTAAACTAAGTGATTAAAAAATACCGCAAATAAAAATATCATAATATATATATATTAAATACAACCTCCCTTTTCCTACATTTTGAAGTCTGTTAAAATACTCATTACACCACAAATCCGGAAGGTATTATACCACACAAATGGCCAATTTGCCGCTATTTGGCAGATATAATTGGCGAGTGGTGGCATCGAATAGCTCTTTTTGCGTACTACTGTGTAATTGAGAAGATTAATTCGCTAATTCGCCCCCATGAGGTTATGAATCTTGGCTCGGAACTGCTGAGCCTCTTAACGACTGGAAGGTCATTGTTCACCAATTTAAATATTTACTTTATTGACTGTTGCTAACTTGCAACCCGAAGAAACCTACCCCGGGAGGATTCTCAACTAAATTTGATTTAGATTGGTTCAGCCGTTCTTGTGTTTGAGTGACAAACATGCAATCTTCCATTAAAACTAAGTAAAATGGGGCTAAAAGTGAAGTTCCCTGCCTGAGTCCGTGTGTAACTAGTGAGTCAATTTTCGCTCTGCTTTCTACATTTTCATCGGTATAATACGAGTATGATATACGTAAGCGAAATCACTATGCTTCATCGCAATTCGTATTGATAAAATCAAATCCATTGACACACACGTTATGTCAACGTAATATACCAAGCTTGTTTGCGTTTTTCTGTGATTTAAAATCACATTACATTTATGTGATTTAAAATCACATTACATTTATGTGATTTAAAATCACATTACATTTATCTGTTTTCAAATCACAGAAAAATGCAAACGAAGTTGGTACGGTCTAGTTGAAAATTAGGGTCAGATTTTCATTTACAATATTAGTAGCTAGACGTAGCAATAAAGCATTCCTTTACTACGATAGTTGTCGCGGTTTCGGTTCCCGTTCAGTGAAAATATTTGTATGCAGGAATAGTGTCTATTCACATTGATCTGACTGTTTTTTTTTATAATATGTAGGTAGTCTATGTATTCAGAATAAAAGGATTAAAGAATGATTAACTTCATTCAATCGTTTTGGAAGCCTTTGCTAGGGTTAGACCAATCTGAGTACAGTGTAATGTTGGGGTTTGGGTAAATTAGACAACCACTTTGGTTTACCTACGTTTATTGAATGCCTCAAATGTATGTGCTAATATTACAATAGTAAGTATTCGCTGATGCAGATATTATAAAGGTACTTACACACTACACCACCCCCCTTAATTTATAAATAAAAAAAAATATTACAAAGATATATTTTTTTTTTTTTTAACAACTTAAATTATGGTTCCTTATATAATTTTGTTCTATTCTTATGTACTAAAACATGTTTTCCATTATAATTAATCAAAACATTAGGTGCAAGGTCTTGAATAACAGAATATGGTCCTGTGTACAAGGTACTTAATTTATTACCAGTCTCGTTTTTTAACAATAAAGCATCTCCTGTTTTATAAATTATCGGATTAATAGACATATCGTATACATGTTTTCTATGCTGTTTGCTTAAAATTAAATTATTCTGTGCATCTTTTTGAGCTTTTTGCAATCTGTATTTAAATTCTAACGCATAATCTTCAAAATTGTACAGCGGTTCAACGCCACTAGTTAAATTATTAGGTAACCTACATACATGTCCAAACACCAACTCGTAAGGAGTATATTTATTTTCCGAATGAACAGTAGTGTTATAAGAAAAACACCAATACTGTAACCATGTACTCCAACTCGACGGACTGTTATCAGTTTGAATACGTAAATAAGCCCCCAATGACTTATGTGAATTTTTGTTGCAGTAGTTTGAGTTATGTTTAACAGTTTACAAATTTCTGCCATAATATTAGAAACAAATTCCGTTCCCCTATCGCTCGCAATTTCTTTAGGAATTCCGTATCGTAAAATAAAATTTTCCGCGAACGCTTTAGCAACTTCCGTTGTTGTCTTTGTCTTTAAGGGATATGCTTCAACATATTTACTTAGCTCGCATTGTAATGTTAATATGTAACTGTAACCTAAGTCATCCTTGTCTAATGGACCTACCAAATCTAAGAAAATTTTCTCAAACGATGAGGATGCTGTGGTTGTAATGTTCAATGGTTCCTTATGAATTTTAGTATATTTTTGTTTTTGACACTTGATACACTTTTCGACATAGCACCTAACATCTCTTTCTAACGATGGCCAATAATAATATTTTTTGATATTATTAACCATCCTCCTAATTCCTACATGTCCACTACTAGGTAATAAATGAAAGTCATTCATAATTATTTGTTTGTCGTCATCCGTGTAAATTCTTTGAACGTCCTTCACGACACATAGTCGCGGAAACCTTGTCTCCTTATTTTTTGCAATGTACTTAGATATATCTTCAATATACTCTTTATTTTTATTGGACTTTACAATCACAATATCTTTTATATTTAATTTATTGCATAATAACGCCATTTCTTTCAGTAAATCGTCTCGCGAGTTTACTGATAAAGAAGATGAACTAGCAAATAAATTATTTTTATTCGTACAATAAACGAAATTTCTATTTTCTGAGTATATAAACGTATTATTATTGTTTAATATTCTACATAAACTCTTTTGTGGCAAAATAACTAGTTCCACATCCGTATCACACTTTTTGAGTACTTCTACAACCTTAGGTTGATCAAGCCTATCATTGTTTGAAGCCTCAGTCGTATTCGACATATTATCAGAAGATTGCACAAGTCTTCTAGACTGCGCTCGAGTTATGACACATAACTGCTTGTTATTCATCTCTTTTAATTCATTTGAGGTAATAACAATTCGGGATAGAGCATCCGCTACTACATTTTCTTTACCCCTAATATACTCTACCGAAAAATCATATTCTTCTAAAAGAAGTCTAAACTTTGTTAAACGACTCGATGGATTTGTCATGTTAAAAAGATAAAGCAATGGCCTATGATCGGTTTTAATAATAAATTTCTTACCATATAAATATGGCCTAAAATATTTAATAGACCAGACTATCGCCAGAAGTTCTTTTTCTATTGTAGCGTAATTTAACTCGGCTTTATTTAAACATCGACTAGCGAATGCAACTGGTTTTCCATTAGAGTTACTCAAGACACTACCAATTGCGAAACCAGAGCTGTCTGTATGTAATATAAAAGTATTTTCGTTTGAAAAATTTGGGTAGTCTAAAACTGGGGGACTACAAAGTAACCTTTTAAGACTATCAAAAGCGTTTTGACATTCTGTAGTCCATTCAAATTTAACCTTCTGTCTACATAATTTATTTAGTGGCAAAACAATTTCTGCAAAATTATTAATAAATTTTCTATAATAATTACTGAATGCAACGAAGCGCTTGACGTCATCGGCACATTCAGGTATCGGATAACTTTCAATAGCTCGAATTTTTTCTGGGTCAGGTAATATACCTTCGGCTGATACAGTGTGCCCTAAGTAAACTGTTTGTCTTTTTAAAAATTCACACTTCGATGGATTTAATTTTAAATTAACTTTTCGTAATCGCGTAAAAATAGACATGAGGTTTTGATTATGCTCGGTTAAATTTCGTCCAAATATTAATAAATCATCAAGATACACTATACATTTGTCATAATTAAGACCCGACATGGCCACTGTCATTAACCTGCTAAAAGCGGATGGACTAATTTTTAGTCCCATTGGTAAACGACACATTTGATACTGCCCTTTGTCAGTAGTGAATGTAGTATACTTCCTGGACTCTTTTGATAAATTACATTGAAAATAACTACTGCTCAAATCGCAATGACTAAAATAAAAGGCACCCGATAGGGATTCTAATATGTCTGTTATATTCGGTAAGGGAAATTTATCGTCTTGAACTCTCTCATTTAATTGCCTATAGTCAATGACTACTCTCCGTTTACGATTACCGCTTCGGTCTAACTTTTTTGGCACTAGCAATAAGGGACTAGACCACTCACTACTAGCTTTTTCAATAATCCCATCTCGTAACATGCCATCAATCTGCCTATTAAGTTCCTCTTTCTGAGCAAATGGAATTCTGTACTGTTTCCTAAACACTGGTGTTGCACTATCCTTTAAATGAATAGACTGTTCATAAACGGTAGTAATACTCAGTTTATCACCCGGTAAATGGAATATATCTGAGAATTTAGCACAAATTTGTTCAATTGATAATTGCTCCTCTTTATTTAAATATGAACTTAAATTCAGTAGTGAAAATAACTTCCGCACTCTCTCCACATTGATATCTGGCCTGTCAAATTGACAAAAGTCATAGTTTTCTAACCTATCTACCTCAAGGTCATTCAAACATAGTGTTACTTCTTTGTCAGTGGTATTCAAAATTCGTACAGGTATTATACCATTTTTCGGACTAGCCACTACACTAGCTAAAAAAATTCCCTGTTTAATCTCCTTAGGATATATGACACAGTCATAATTAATACGAGTAGGTATATACTTGATAACCTCACAACGCGGTCCAATAGATAAATAATAATTATAGTAATGCAAAGGTAATGTAACTGTACTTTGCGCGACTTGGAGAGTAAGAGTGTCTGCTCCATAGTCTATAATTCCACAAAACCGCTTAATAAAATCTTGACCCAATATACCTATCGCCTTACACGGTAAATTCTTAAAGACGTAAAACTTATGCTTCAAAAATATATCATTATACATTAAATTCAAATAAACAAAACCCACAGACGTTAAACTACCACCTATGCCATGAATATTTAATTCACACCGATGTAATTCTAAGTTAGTTAAATCTAAAATTTCATACTTAATAGCTGATAAAGAGGCCCCTGTATCTACTAAAAATTCTAACTGTAACTTATCTAGACTTAGATTTACCCAATTAATACTATCGCAAACTAAAATCCGATTAGGAACGAAAAAAATCGCCATTTTCCTGTTTATTACTATCTACTGAAGAAGGTATGTCATTTTGGTTATTTGTGGTAAAATGATGTAAGTTTCTATTATTAGAATTATTTGCGCAATTACCACGATTTCCACGAACATACCTGGTACCGTAACTTGAGGCAAAGCGCACACGGGTACCGCGTCCTCCTCGCCCCGTCCTCGATGCTGTTGATATTTGATGCGCTTGCGACATTCCTCTATTATTTGAAAAATAATTATTATGTGAATTACGACCACGAAATCCACGGTTTCTATACGAAAAATATTTTGTATTATTGGAACGCCAAGGTGATTGACGATTGTATGACATGACATGAGGGTCAAAAGCCGAACTAGATTCGTCTTCAGCCACTCTGATAGCATCTTTCAAGGTCGTCAAATTACGTGCTGAAATAATAGTACTTAACTTTTGACTCCTCAAACCTTCGGAAAAACATTTAATCGCGTTCTTTTCATTAAGAGGGCGCAGTACTTTATAAGCATTTTCATCACCATTTGCCTGGGAAATGGTCAAATCAACAAACAACTTCTCTATCTCATTACCAAACTGTTGCACGGATTTCTCGCCTTGCCTACATCTCTGTAAGCTAGCCTGTAAAGCAGTGTCAGATTTGCGAGTTAGTAAATGTATACGCATATCTTCTAATAGCAAATTGACTGAACTATAAGAAGTAGCTAAACGCATTTTTGCACCAATTGTTAATCGACTCTTTAACACGAATTTTATTAGCATCTGCTTATCACCATCAATGAGCATTGACTCGTATAATTCAATCGCATCGATTAAATCTCGAGTTACCTGTTCGTCTTCCGTCATCTTAGGTAAAAGGCTTACGGCCGTTTTCAAACTGAATTTTTCACCCGTCATTGTCTCGGATTTGTCAGTATACTTAATAGATTCTAATTCAAAAATCGAAATTTTTTCATAACATTTCTTTATAGAGAGGCGCATAAATTAATTGAATCTTCAGACAGATCTTTAGGTAAACTAATCAAAATATTTTTAAAAGACTCGTACAACCCTTTAGCTTCTAAAATTTTATTTTCAAAATTATTTCCTTGCCGTCTAAGAGGACCTAGTTTAGAAATATTTTCTTTAATTCTATGTAGCTGTTCGTAAATTTGAGCTAACTCTATTTCCATGCTCATAACATAAAATATAATTAATAAAAATTACGTTTGCCATGAAATTCATAAAGAAAAAAAAAAAATAACACAAAAATTAGAAAAATAAAATAAAATGTTGCTTGATTTGTAGCCAGCAAAGGATCATTTATCCAGTTCTATCGGCAGCGTGACCTCTTACAGACGCCCGAATTCTTTCAATTGCTCGCAGACCAATCTCCTCTTGTATCCATCGACGATGACATTTCTTGTAGAGTCTCACTCCAATGTAAAGTAATAGTAAAAATATTACCGCTAGGATGATCCACGTGACAATGTTCAATCGCTCCAGGTGACCTCCAATTCCCTTTAGTGCTGCATCATTGTTTCCAGCCGCTGCGTTTTGGTTGACAAAAACATCTTCTTTTTCGACGGTGGACCGGCACATGGTCACCAATATTTGACAAAACAAATTTTACGGAAGAACTCGAAAGACTACGGACCCCTTAGCAGAGCCCTTGGCAGGGTCGCCATGTAATGTTGGGGTTTGGGTAAATTAGACAACCACTTTGGTTTACCTACGTTTATTGAATGCCTCAAATGTATGTGCTAATATTACAATAGTAAGTATTCGCTGATGCAGATATTATAAAGGTACTTACACACTACAACAGAAAAAATATATAAACACAAGATTTTATTGACTTATTGATTTATTTATTTATTTAACACTTATCCACCGTCCTGACAGGGGCGATCCCCAAAACAGTACGGGACTTACAAGATGAAATACCTGATAATAAATTATAATGTTTTTATCTTGTGTCTAAATAAAGCTAGATACACTGACACTTACAATAAGACAATCTATTCGATTTCTACGATATACCATAAGTAATTCTACGTCAAAGGAAACCTAATTCTCATTTCAAAAAACCTCAGTGCTAAATCACTCTGTATGTATATATGAGTATACTATCTCGTATATTGAAGTTCGTGAGATTAAACCGACGTTATTAAACCTTACTAGCGAACACGGCTCGCTCTGACACATTTTATTTACGTACATAAGTATATTTGGAAACTTCTTTACATAGAATTACGAACCATAACACAAATGGATAGAGTTGAATTTTGATATCGAAGTCAGATTATTTGATACTGATAGTCGCGTGTGTAGTATCCTATCAATTTTTATTCAACTCTTTGCTTAGATATCTTCTTTATTGATGTTAATGTTATAGGGGTAGAACATTATTTAGATATAATAAGAATTATTTTGGCGTATATAGGAATTATTGTATTTCTTGTTATGACTATTACTGTACTATTAGCCTTTAATAAGTGATATCAACCTTATGGTATTTTGCACAGTTGAATTTAATTATGCTGTTTGTCTTACAGTCTCAGGATGTGGCCGTCAAGATAGTGGTCCCCTATTTTGGATCGTCAGCTGCATCTGGAATCATATTTGTTTGATTTCACCCTAGCTTCTTACCTTCCAGTAGGGTGCAGGTAATTGACCGATTGCATAAAAAGTTTATGAGGGTGCATTTTGAAGCATCTTGAGAACCAACAATATTTTTATATAATCATATTTTTTCTTTTTTTTCTCTTATTATTATAAAATCCAAAAATAATTAAAATAAATTAAATCAAAGTAGGTACTTACCTGAATCATAATGGCTCCTGAGAACGATTAATTTTAAGCTCATTTGAAGAAGTCTCCGGGGTGCGATGGAAATGCCCCCGTGGTGTCAAGGAAATGTCTTTTGGGTCATCCCAGCGCTCGAAGACGTTTCATTCGGTTCAAGTCCGACGTTTAATGTTCTATCTAGTAATCTGTAAGGATTTTCGCAAAAAAATGGTAGATTTGTATATTATAGTTTTTTCGAAATGCTCGGTAGTGTAGTGTAGCGATAGTCTCTTCAAAGTCTGGTTGTAGTGTTATTACTACCAACGCAATGAAGGAAAAAGCTACGATTACAAAAAGCTACGATTAAAAAAAGCTACAATTACAAAAAGCTACGATTAAATTACACTACAGGGTGCTACTGTTCCACTACTCATCTGTTTACTACACCTCAAGCGTCGAATGACAAAGTAAGGCTAGTGACAAAGACAGCGTTCAAATTCTTCAATATTTCTCCAGGTCATTACTTAATTCTCTTCAAAGGAAGTAACTATTTGAGCTTGAAAGTATGGATACAATTACGCGCATAAGAGTTCGTTCATCTGGAAACTTTAGAAACGTCATAACTTAGACAAAAAATGCGAGTTTTTTTTCGTCTTTTGCTATGAACACGATGGAAATATATCTTACTTCAATCTTGATTAAGTTGTTAGTAAACATTTTAAATGGGTAAAACTTTCGACATTATTTTTTGCTGGTTTAAAAAAGGGTACCTATTTATGAAACTACGGGAAAAATAACTTATGGATATCAGAATAGTACTTATCAAATTAAATTTGATATTTAGTTTGAAAGATAGTCGAAGTTTAAAAAAAAAACTTAAGGATTATTATAATTAAATACTTATCCCATTTATTGATTTCATACTTTAAGCTTAGAACGAAATTAGATTGGGATATTTTAGTAAGCTATTTATTTTGATTGTCAGTTTTCATTCAACTGAGCGTTCTAATAAGTATTCACAAAATAATAAAGGTTTAAATAACGGGGGTATTTGTTTTACTATACCCCCTTCAAACTTTAAATTTAGGTATCTGTATGACAAGAATTTCTCGAAGTCAACTCTTCAAGTGAAAACTATTTGATATTCTCTAAACCGAAGTAAATACTTGTACGACTTTGGTCAAATACACTTTGATGAAACTTAGTCTGACTATAAATTGTCAAGCGGGGTACATAACTATCTATCGTAATTTGACAGCGAACGGATCAAACTGATTTATTACTTCTATAATTTGATTTGTTTTGAACTTTTGTGTGTTGGAGTGCTATTATCTATTCTATGATTGAAATAGATAAATCTTAGTCGCTTGTAACGAGAATTATTTTGTTATTCGTAAGCAAATTGTTTCGTTAATTTGACACTATCGTATACTCGATTCCAAAATTATTATTATTGGATTTTTGAATACTTATACTTAGTTGATTAATGGTTAGATTTTAAAGATTTACATTACAGACAGATATACAGACAATAACTGTAAGGTTTTCGTGATGATCTGATGTTTTAGAGGAACAGTGTTTGATTGAAAAAAAAGGCGTTCAAAAGAGAAATTACGTATGTCATCTCCAGCTACGAGTCGATAGCAATAGATCATGGGTGAGACTCTCTCATCCGGTTACGTTATAGGCATATCCACTAAACCCCATAGTGTGCCATCTACGCCATTTTGGGCTATGAGGAGTCTTTCCGCCAAGCAACCTTGCTGACAACCATCGCGGCAGTACGGTACGGGAGATTTTTTGGGTGTCAACAGCAGATGTCGACATTATTAATGTAATGTAATCTGCTACCATCTTTAAAGAAAATTAAAAAGTGTATTTCGTATAACTCACCTTGAATATCAATTCACAAAAGTTTAATATTTTCTGTCTGACCGCATTCACGATTATGCTTTCAAATTCGTTACAAGGCATCTCTTTCACGATGACTGCCTCATCAAAGGATTTTCAACTTTGTCATTAGAAGCAGACAGTCCTTTTTGTATTGATGTTAGTCTGTAGACATAACACGACCGTATAATAACAATTAAGAATGAGATGAGATTTCCCGAGTAATAACTGGTGCTAGCAGTGTACAATTTCACTTGAATGAATCCAAATGGTTTGTATATCCTCTCAAGAACAAAACTCACATCGCCATACAAACTATTATGAGTTTTTCTTTAGTCTCTATAGCAGAATCTATCTTTGAATGAATAATTATTACCTACTTTTGCCAACTCGGGCGAATATTACTCCTACAAGGATATAATATACTAGCTTCCACCCGCAGCTTCGCCCGCGTGGAGGTTGGTATCGCCACCAAGTTTACTTATAGTGTGAAGCTAGCTTATAGCATGGTTTTAACATAATATCTAACAATATTCAAATATGCGTCGTTAGATTACACGTTGTTACAGAATGCGTAAAAGAAATAAAGGTTCACTGCTCGTTTCCCATAGGTGATAGCGTGATAATATGTAGCCTATGTGTTGACCCGACTTCTTAGTAATATTCGTGCCAGATTTAGGCAACCCGGTAAAGGACAATCTAGGTGTACGTATGTTAATCAGATTTAGAAAGTTTTAGAGAGAGGCCCGATCAGGAATGTCCACAACCGACGTGCATGTTTGAAAAAAATTATAAAAGTTGAAGAAGCGAAAGGTGTATGCCAAGGTCGTAGTAAGTGACTTTCTCTGCCTACCCCAATGAGAAAAAGGCGTGATTTATATGCATGTATGGTTTTGTCTCTTTCCAATACAAAAAAATCGAAATATAGCATAAGATTTTAATGTTACTTTAAATACTCTATGTATATCGTTAATCAAATGTCACCTCAAACTATCCCTTTGATCATTAACCTAATAATTATGTATATGGAATAGTGATGTATATTAATGGAAATTCGAACAATATATTCAAGTCAATCACGGGTCAACATGTTCGTTACAGAAAAAAACTTTTAATTTTGTATCGCTATTAATATGTTTTCTGTATTGTCATACACCGTTGCGTGTTACCTATATTGTTTTGTGATTTGATTGGAACTTAGAATGGATAAAAATTAGAATCATATATGAGGACTGGAGCTGGCGATCAAAATGGTATACAGATGCATGAGGCATGTGAATTGGCCAGACGCGTCATATGCGCAAAGGTCGATTTTTAGGTCCCCTTTGAGGTATGAGCGGGTGGCGGGAGACGCGGTTGCGCCGTCGCGGCCATATGATTGGTCTGTCACTCGACGGACCAATCAGATGTCTCCGAGAGACGTCTTGTAGCGAATCAACGTTCCGTTCGTTCGTACTTTGAATCATTTGATTGGCTCAAAATGCACAATGCGCGAACTTACCCCAAATCTGGCCATGTTACGTGCCGGTATCTGTACTTAAATGTAATAAAATTTTACAGGAACGGTAAAAAACGGAATGACTTACTTTAAGTTGGTGGGGTGCTATTTATATTACCCATACACAGTTTGTGATTTGAATCAACATATTAAATGTTAAATACAGATTGCTCTTATGGAAGATATATCAATCAATCAATCAATTAGCCTATCGACGTCCACTGTTTTTATTCCATGATTCTTTATATAATAGCAACCCATTTATGTCCCACTGCTGGGCTCGGGTCTCCTCTCCTCTAACGTGAGAGCTGAGAGGGTATAATTATAACAATGAAATTTATTTTAATTATATACATATCTGTCATTACCGCTCTTATTTTTAGTACGGTACCTAGTAAATTGTTCTCATACATACATACATTATGTAGGTATGTATGTATGTATGAGTACTACAATGATGTAAATCATAAATAAGGTTAAATTGAGTCCTATACATAAATTAGATAGACATGTACAGAGACAAGTTTATTGAAATATTAAGTTTTATGTCAGTAAACCTTAGAGTGTTATAGAAGAATAAAGTACCTACAAATAGAGGGTAATATTAATAGCACTTCAAATTATATAATTATGAATTTAATAATTAACACATTAAATTCTTAAATGAGTTCTTATAGTGAATCACATAAATAGGGTTCTTAAAAATCTAAATACTATCTTTATTGTCTACAAATAAATGAAATTGGAATGTCTGTTTGTATTTTTAAATAACCGCTTTATACCTTTAGCTTACCATTAGGCGATGTGAAGACATAATGACTTTTTCGGAAAAAAATGCATCTGAATCTACCAAAACAACATTTTTCAATTTTTGTCTGTCTAACTGTCTCTGAAAATGTGGCTGGTGGCTGGATTGATTTTGACGGGCATTTTATTGGCAGATAGCTGACGTAACAAGGAATAACTTAAGCTACTCTTTAATTTTGGAAAAAGGATTAGGGATCCGTGTAAAAAAATTAAAACCTTAAAAATATTTAACCACGCGAACGAAGTCAAAAGCAGTCAACTAGTTAAGTATAAATGTACTATTTGAATTTATGAAACAATTTTCAAATAAAATATTCTAGCATGAATATGATCGGCGTACAATAGTATTCTATTCGCTTCGTCGAAATCATTACACATACGTTAACTATTAAATTTACGTAAGCAATTTTCAGCTTCTCATTATAACTGGAATTAAATACATACCTACGCAAGTTTAGTGTACTACATACAGACAAGAAAGATATCGAACATAAATCTTTCGTTCGATGTAATTTTAAAGTAATTGTATGCTAACTATTCCTAATGATTTTTTGATCGGAAAAAGTGATCATAATGATATATCGGCAAAATTCGAGCATCTAGAATGGATCCAGGTAGCTCAGTTTGTTAGAGCATTCCCCCTGTATGGGACTGGTCACGGGTTCAAGTCTCGACCTGGATGATAACTTTTTCCGATCATCAAATCATAAATCTTTCGATTGTTATTTGGGTTTTCTTAATGATCGCAATAAAAGAACATCAAGTGCGGGATTTGAACCCGCGACCCTTACAAGAGAAATACTTTGAGTAACTGATATTTGAAATTCTCCAATTCTTCAAAAAATATTAGGGTTGTGTTATATGAACCATTCGGAACACATTTTTTTCTATTCTTGTCTGTTTGTCAGTTTTTTCATTTATTTCCGATCGACCTAAAAACTACAAAACAGATTTTGATTTGGCCGTATGTTTGATTGCAATTGATTAAGTAGAACCGAAGATATGACGAAAAGTTGCAGATTCACGCGGGTGGAGCCGCGGGATCGGATAATAGTATAAAAATACATTTTAAACCAGTCAGTTTTATGACTACTTCTAGTTTCACGATAAATTTTGTAACATTTGGCTGTAACGATATAAATCATTGTACACGACAAAACACAATAAAAATTAAAATAGTTTACAGTACTCATTAATTTTGCCTAAAATATAAATATAATACTGAAGTTATTTCAGTTATTTTATGTTAGTTACTAAACATTATAATGGTAAAATTATTCTTAACTTTTTTCTTTAATTCGTTAGCTCATAATTTTTTAATTAATAGTAAACGAAATTACTAATAATCGAAACTGAGTTAGGCTAAATTGCCTGTGTTAGGAGTGGATTCACGTCGATAGTGTAATGGCTAGGATTCAAATCTGGGAAGCCTCGATTATAACAGCATAACCACTAAGCTATAGATACTATCCACTAGTACAAAAGTACAGATCCTAATCTTTGCAATGACTGAACCGATTTTAAAGCGACTTCCACTAAAAATTCAGCTTAATTTCTAACACTGCAAAAATAATAATTTTAAACACTTTTTAGGTACTATTCATAATTTATTTCATATCTTTGTTGTATTATCTACAGCCCAGTATGTTAAAATATGGCGGAGAGAGGCAAACATCAGGTTTTATCCAGTCAGCACCCTGAGGGATAACACGCAGATTTGCGCCATTATTTACTTCAAGTCTCCGCCTTGCTATAATTAATTGAAGAATTCTCATTGTTAACTTTATCCTATGTTCATATATATTACGCGAATTAGCGTAGATGTTATGTGTGTATTATATACTTGGCTATATATTAGATCTACGCCTATATAAGTGTTTCACACCGTCACATACAACAACATAGTAATTTAGTTTGATGCGCTTGAGTAAAACTAATTTGGAAATTAATTAAGGTATGTAAGAATGTCGTATTGTCTAAAAGCGTAGATTGAACTATCCCTCAACGTTGATAAGGCGAAATGCATCCTCTGGAACGTTAGATTACAAATATTTTAACCATAGTCTGGATAATTACTATTCGATAGCAGGAAAGAAGGAGGTAGGACACAACGGTATCTCCCATCCGAAATGGGCTGTCCGACTGAGGTAGTACCTCCGCCCTACGGAATACCGCGGCCATAATAACCTTGAGTTGTGTTACCGGTGGTAAGTAGGGTCGCCAGAGCTCACTGTATCCCTCTCCACCCGTTCCTAGCCCTCCCCCCTTCCCTTCAAGGTAGGCAGCGCGGGTGTGACACTTTTAGTGTGCACACATCCATAGGCCACGGTGACCGCTTCCCATCAGGCGGGCCGTGTGCTTGTCTGCCACCTACGTGGCATAAAAAAAGGGAAATGTATAGAACCTTGTTTTCCTCTAACGTTCAATCGGGCTGTTATATATTAAATGAGTTATAAATATAGTTAACATTTAAACTTACCGAAGTATGTGAATGGGATATAAAAAAATTCTATTGAATCAACAGAGCAGATTTCCCCGGAGTGCCGCGACTGACCGCCGGTTTACTGAGCGGAATTGGAAAAAATGGCTCCAGTAATTTTATTTTTGTTTTTATTTCATCTGTATATTTGTCTAGTGAGTTCGAACTAATTTCGTTAAACAGAACTCTGTGAGAAGTAGGGCAGTAGCTTCTGTTATTAAACTGTGTAACCAAGTGCCCTCTCTTTGCTAAAGATTGAGTGACCTTTTAAGTGTGAATTTCCAAGGAGAAGGTTTGAAACTCGCATCGATTTTTTCCAGCATTTCACAAAGAATCCCTGTAATATCAGTAGAAGAATTATATAATATTGAAGCACTGTCAGTGTGTTTCAACAAATTCATCAATTTGCTTGATTTGTAGGTAATGCTATAGTTTATTTTCCATCCAAATCTGTTATATACCTCATTGACTCGACGACGGTGGGCGTGCACGGCTGAGCCAGTCAGCCTGTGACCACAGCCGGTGTTACCTGTTCGAAACGTGATCACGTTAATTTCCATTAACAATTTACTTATTGCAGTTGACTGTGGATATCTGCACATATATACTATACGTCTCTAAATTTGTGTCAAAACACCTGGTGAACAACAAATTTAAAAAGTAAATTGTCTTATAAAAATACACATAAGATAGTCCCAAAACTATTAGTTCATAACTAAAACGTACGAAATAGTAGCAGAATTTCAAATGAAACCATTTAGCAGTTGCCGTCGAGTTGCAAACTTGTTTAATCTAACTTTTGACAATTTTAACAATTTTTTCGCTGCCGCACCTCTAGTGAAGAACGTAGCTAATGTCACTTACCCGACTGTAGTTTAAGTTCCTTAGTGTTTTGGGATAGAATCACTTTATCCACATTTACACTGTTGGCCTTATGCCAGGATAGCGCCGCTGTTTCCGTTTTACTGCTAGCGGTATTCAAAATATTCTTGAGACTTTATAGTAATAACAAGCAAGAATTGAAAATGAAGTGGTTTCATATATTTACCATTTTGTGAATACGAGTATGTTTTCTATATTGAGTTAATATTGGAAATGAAAGCAACGGCTGCTAGTTAAAATATTTCATAGATTTTACAGCATCTTTTATTTGGAATTAGCTGGCAATAACGGTTTTAAGTTATATTGTGATATAGGTACATTGCAACAAAATGATTATGTTGCAAAAGTGAATTTACAATATATTTTTTTTTTAAATAGAATATAGTCGGAGTCGACCTCGCAGAGTATACACTGACCAAATGAAGGAGTTATTGCGAAATGAGCAGATCAAAAGCACTCGAAACCGGCGGGCTTGCATGCGTGAAGTATGTCAGGACAGAGGCAGATGGCGGTCTGTTGTCTCTGCCTACCCCGGAGGGAAAAATGCGTGAGCATAATATTATGTATGAATGTAGAATATTAGTAACCGCAATTACTATTATTACCCCTAACTTAAGCTAAGCTAAATTGCTAGTGTGAGGAGTGGGTTCACATCGCGCATCGCTAGTGTAATGGCCAGGATTCGAACTCTCGATCTCTCGATCCTCTCGATCGTAAGGCCATTTTATTCGTTATCAGAAGTTTATGTGAATACTACTGTTGCCCACGGTTTCGGCCACGTGATATTTTGTTCCCACTTCCTATAGAAACCTATTACAGGGATATGTTTTATTCCAGGCTATAGTCTATACCTGCACCAAATTTCAGCCGGATCCGTTCAGCTGTTAGATTAATATTCAGACATCTTCACAAACTTTCACATTTATAATATTAGTAGGTAGTCATACTCACGGGTACATTTTTTAAATTTACTGATTGCATGTAGATAAGCAATTATCCCAACTCTATAATGATTCACTCACAAAATACTACACATTACACAATATAGTATTTAAAACATCAAAATATCATAAACAAATAAGAATCAAAACCACCAACATGCATTGGAGTGCCCAATCAAAACTAATAAATTACTAGGCGTCAATTCAATAAATTGTTGTAAAATAAAACCGCCAAATGAAGGCGTAATATACACTCATTTAAAAAATCAACGAATCAATTTTGTCCATTTAATTTGTATTCATTACATTACTCCGTGAGCTATATTTTGTCAGTCATAATGAATTGCATTAAATGAGGTGACATTTTCCACGAAATTCGACCATGAATTTTATTGGGAAATATTTTCATCAAACATGTGATGATTAAGTTCGATGTTGGAATTATATTTAACTCGTGAATTTTACCGATGTTTCGTATTCGATTACTCATTATTTATATTTGCTGTGCCCGGGCATAAAAGATTTCTAACTTAGTCTTCTACGCCCGAGCACGACAAGCTTGTCGCAAAGAAACTAATTGTTTGTAATGCTCACCCTAATTCCTACTAAACTAGAAAGTTTGTCAAGATGTTTGTCACTCAAACACGCTCTAACGATTAAACAATCTGGATGAAATTTGATACATAAATAGATTATAACTGAATAACATACATAGTCTACTTCTTATCCCTGGAAAAGGTTCCCTTTAAAAGCAGAAGCGACATCAGAACTCCACGAGGTGATGCTGCGGGATACGGCTAGTATGTTAATAAGATTGAAGACTGCTCCCTAGATGGCACTGTCCAAATCTGAAACGTGCTATAATTTTCTGATATGTTTTGAAAAACACATACCGTTTTTCCTTCCTAAAAAGTCTCTAACAGTCTGAGCCTGTTAGCGAATCAATTGATTTAATTTATTTTATTTAACAGTGAAGATTTAACAAATAAATCATTACAGTCGATTGAATTTAAAAAAATAACGACAAAACTCAGTTTACGCTCCAAACTAAAGCAACGAGTGCATATTGTTATAAGTTTCATTCTCTTTGAGTAAGTTTTGATTGTGAACCGCAATGCGCCGAGACCGCCTAAGAAGTATCAAGAGCAATCACAGTAAAGCACAAAACTTGACTTTGTCAAACTTTCGTTGACGTAACCGATCCTTTTAAAAAGTTTAACATACTGAACGATACAGTGAACTTTTTTCATAATCCAAGTATGTGGAGCATTTAATAACCAGCGAGAAAGTTTTTTAATTAGATTTGGATGCTCATACCTCACAACTTACTTTGCTCGTAAAAGTCAACCAGGCTTGTTTTAGAAGAATGAGAATTTGTCATAACTTTGTATTGTTACATTCACGTGCTCACGTTCAGGTATATAGAATACCGTTAATTTAAACTTTGATTATTTGTTAATAATTCTGAAATTTTCGTAATCTTCAAGGTAACGTTGAAAGTAAGTTTAGAAGTCATTGGTCTTCTCGTAGCGATCATAGTGACTGAGGGCGCCGTCTATGTGGCTAATATTTTTTATTTTTACGGCTTACGTTTGACCTCAATCCCACCTGATGCTAAGTGACGATGTGTTCTACGATGAATCACGCTTGCCTAGAAGGAACCTATTTACTCTTGACTTGAATACTCCCAGGTTATAGCTTTCCGGAAACACAAACAAGGACGTGTCATACGTGACCTTGATACAGCAGGTAAAGGTAACTGGTAGTTGATACTCGTGGTCATTTTTGAAAAACTTATTGTAATTAAATATTTATATATTAATCAACCCCGGCTAACATAATATGACTCTAAATGCACTTTATTAACTACAGCATTGTAAAGTCAACAGTATAAAGAACAGTTTTGTAAGTCACTGAAGATTCTTGTATCACAAGATGTCGGTAGTACAATGAAGTGCCTGTTGTGCCATTGTTGGGCGCCAACCATTGTTCTAAACTAAAACCAAAGGGTTTCGTCTTTTATACGAACCACTGAGGAACTGAGGACCCTCCAAGCCACGGCTAAATTTACTTGTCCATTGCAAGCGGAATGAGAGGCAATGAAGATTTAAGCGGTACCTCTAAATCTTCATAATGAATATTTTTGGGCAAAGGAAACAAAATTGACAGCGTTTAATAACGGCTTAATAAGTAATAAGGTGTGATAAAAAAAATAATTACTCTTTAAGCGGGATTTCAAATCGTAAAATGTTTTATTAAAATGTTATGAAAAGATGTGTTTACATTTTATATTAAATAAAGTTATGGCTCGTAATTTCTGTGTAGAGTAAGCTTAGCGAGTGTTATTAGGTTGATGTTTATGTCGAAGACTTGTAAAGCTTCTTTTGTAATACCCACGCGTCTGTAAGGAAATTTCCAATACATAACTTTTTTCTTTCAATTTGAAGTAGGTAGGTAACATTACTCTTTATAGAGCATGTCTGGAAATTGTCACAAATAGGTATAAGGAATACGTTGCGTAGGAATAATTTGAACTATCTCAGATATTTTAGTTAGTAGTCAGATAGATAGTTTTAGTAGAACACTGAATAGTGAATTTATCATAATCCCAAATCATCCAAATAGTGTAACAGCTTAGGTATTGGGAAAAGGCTTAGAGGTAAATTATAATGACATGAAAAGACCATAATGTGCAACTACAATATAAATAGAAATAAAAGTATCCATTTCTATAAAAAAATGTAGTTTTCAAAGCGACAACCATGATACAAATCATGTTCGTCAAGAATAATCATAATTGATACGAAATACACCGGATTATTAGTTAGTATAGTATCATTCGATAACGGTACTTAAATAACTACTTCAATTACGATGTCATAAAGTTCAATCTAGCTTGCATAGGAACCTACCACGTCATTATTATTTACCACGCGCAGTCTGTGCCGTAAAACTACCTAGAACTTTTACTTTAATCACTTCAGAATCGAACGGTTAACTAATCGTTGTCTAAACTTGGAGGTGATTGTGAAATTTAGTCGATTGTGAGTACGAACATTATGTGTGCGGTGTAATTTGAATACCTGCAGTTTTGTTTAGACAATTTTTTTTCTTATTAAAACGGCGCATATCTGTCTCAATTAAACTGTATCTCATTTGAATTACTAAAAGAGCTTTGGAAGATGAGGAAGGTTTGAGTAACAAAGTACTTGATGAGGAGAAAAGGAAAACAGGTAGAGGAAGTAGGAAAAGAGGAAGGGAGGAATCAAGAGGAGGAGGAGGAAAAAGACTAGATAGATTAAGTAGTTACCAGCCTACAGATACGATACGTTTAAAGGGTACTAGATATTACACAGTAGATAAAAAAAAAGTCATAAAAAGCACTCGATTTACTCGAGGTCAGTGGGTTAATAGATAAATATTTATAACTAAAGTGAAAAAGCAAGAGAGCTGAGCCTATCATAGAGTTTAGTCGCTAGCAATACTTTTGCAATATCATTCAGTGTAGATTTTATAGTGATATGTGTTTAATAATTTCATGTTGAGATTCTTAAGAACCTACCTGAGGTAAAAGCTAAAATAAAAATCGATTAAGATGATTCATAAAATAGAATATAATAGAAAATGTATGTAGTATGTTAGAATAGAATATGTAGCTACCAATTTATTAATAGAAATTATATTTTCAAATAAATTCACGAGTTCTTATAATAGTACAGTCGAGACTTAACCCTCTACAAGAATAATATCAAAAGAACAAAGAAATTCGAAACCAAATAATATTATCGTCCATCACCACAATTGTATCGTTTCCGTTCGCTCAATAGCATGGAATGCGTGAAATCACGATCCTTTCCACTCCAGAGACCCTGTTACCGTCCGTCAAACCTTTTTTTTTTTCAATCGCATAGGTAGCTAACAGCGATTTTCAATCAATACACCACATATTTTCCGTGTAACACGTGAAATTCCCTTGAGGTCTCAGATCCCCTTATAAAAACATTAAAAAAAGATACTTCAAATTGTATTCCGTACACTGCGTGTTTGATATCATCTTCCTTATGTTCTATTGATATATAACCGGCAATGAATAAGAAAATGTTGTTTTCGATTTATTCATTCGGTATTTATAGGTGAGGAGATTGAAGCGTGTTGTTCCATTAATCTCCGTCAGAAGTCAGAGGGGTTGACCTCCAAAATGAATGTCCTTGCATTGTCCGAATCTTGCTACCATGCGTCGAGTCATGGCGATTCTATGGCGTAGAGATGTGATTGATATCTTTTACTAAGTTTATTATAAATTTATTCCGTTTGGCAGATGTTTAATTATTTAACATGAAAGCTTTATGTATTATGCAGTATTGGATCGGTGCGCAGGCCAAAGTGATTTGCATAAAATATAAATTGTTTACTTTATTCATTGTTAACTAATATAGGTATATTAATATTCGCAAACTTTGCTATTATGCTATTTAAGAAAGAAAAATGTTATGACAAAAATAATAAATAAGCATTGTTAGAAAAAGAAAACAATATAGTTAGCATTGGTAAATGAGTAATCTTACTAGTAGCCTGGTAATCTTTGCTCTCAGCACAATAATTATGTGTTACTGGAATACTATCAGGTAAAATTTGTATAGTTTTGTGGATTTGGAAAATTCTATGCTCAACCCATCAAAGATTCTCATCAAAATCCTGTAATTTACCTGTTGACTGCAGTGCAGATAGGCATTTATTTTTTATATATTTTATTTATTTTTCTATGAAAAAAAAATACAAAAATACTTACGCAAAAATCAAATGACGGTCAATCTTTTAATGTCATCAAGAGACGATCAATCATTTGTTTGACGTTCAAAGTTATCAATGCCATTCACATTTGAAATGAGAATTCATTTGCTATTGACATTAAAAGGTGATCTGACGGTGATTTTTTTTTTGAGTGTAATGATGACCCTGTTATACTACAGCTAAACTGCAATGAGAATATAAATGAAAGGAATAACGCAATACTTGACAATTTTGATCGTCTACTCGAGTTGAATGAAGCTTATGGCACAGACAATAAAAATTACTATTCATGGACTAAAAATGTTTATTCTCACAGAAATATGAGAAACAATAATCTCCCCACCTAAATAAAATAATACAGTAACTGCGAACCAGCTTGGCGGGTCGACTGCTTGCTTATAGCGTAGTAGCATAAAATTATGTGAAATGTAACAATTCTGATAAATAATGTAACAATGATATAATTGGTTCTGAGAAAAAAGTTGAGAAACTGAGGAAGATAGACTATAGTCATTCTACTCGTAAACCGTAAATTTGAACGATGAGTTTACCAATAATATTGAAGAATAGTCTATTACTGTTAATAGGTAGATAGGATCAGATTTGAAAACACATAACAGTAATGTTTTTTCTTGTTATTCAAAAAGTTTGTTAACTTTCTAAGAATATTGGGATCCCTCAATCGCGTGATACCAGAATCGCAATTTCTGAAATGACCCCAGTGCCCTGATTTTCCCTAGAGACCACCTATCGTATAAAAAATCTTCAAAAGGGTATAAAAAGGCTTTTACAAGGTCACACTTTGACACTTTTGGAATTGTGGACTATGATGTTTATCAAGAAGTGGGCTTCGGTTCTTTGTCATCTCAAATTTTAGGCTTATAATGTAGCAGAAAAATGTATATTGAGGCAAAAAGCAATTACGAACGACTTAAAAAATAAAAATAAAGGCAAAAATAACGAAAGGAGAAGAAAACTTCGCAAAATAAATTATAAACTTCTAACTTACAAAACCCCGATCTTGGACGTGTGCTTATCTGCCACCTATGTATGTAGTATAAAAAAATCTCAATACGGTTTGTAACTAGTTCTGATGCTACAAACAATAGTACTTCCCTTTTAATAAACCTAAAATATTATTGCATCTCACTTTTAGAGTTATTAATTTGACATGAAGCGTTAGATAAATCAGAACAGAATTCCGTCAGAACAGACGAATCCTTACTGAGAAATGGCTTGTTTTGTTTAAGACCATCGTTATACTTGATGGGGTCCATTGTTTTCTGAAAGTGCGGGTCGGAATGGAAAGGATTATTCATTTCGTTCAGTCAAAAGGCAGCTTTTAAAGTTCTGCAACTAACAATCTGGTGATTATTAATATTTTCGTATTTGTTCGGATCGAGCTTATGCCTCATTAGCGTAGTTATATTTTGTTTACTTTTTCTGATTGATAAACAAAATTTTATTTCTCTATTGTTATCATAATCTGATTTGGTTTCAGAATTGCGTATTCGAAGATATTCGAGAAATCTTTTATGATTGTTAGCTTGAGTATTATTCAATGCTTTATTGCTCATTCTTATTTTTATAATAAAAATGCCTTGTATTAATAAATAGAAATGCCTGATTGTTCTCTTTCATTCTTACTAGTCGATGCTCGCGGCTCTGCCCGCGTGAATGTCGGTCATATCTCCGGTTCTACTAAACTAAATACAATCAAATGTAAGGCAGATTTTTAGTCTGACCAAGACCCTTCTTCTAATAAACTGGATAAAAATTTGATCAGTAGTTTTTTTGTCCATAGAGAACAGAAAAAATAAAAGAATTAAAAATAATGTTTTAGTGTCCATAATCTTAATATATATAAATCTCGTGTCACAATGTTTGTCCTCAATGGACTCCTAAACCACTTAACCGATCATAATAAAATTCGCACACCATGTGCAGTTCGATCCAACTTGAGAGATAGGATAGTTTTTGAAACGGATTTCGACATCCACGCGGGCGGAGCCGCGGGCAACAGCTAGTTTTTTATATAACATAACCTTATATTTTTAATATCTCTAATGTACAGATACAGCTCACTTACAATTTTATAATTATTTTCTAAAGTACAAGAAATTCATTGTTAGAATTTAGAATAACAGTAGCACCCACGTTCAAATAGAATCTTGTTAATATAATTTGAGCATCGTATTTCACAAACTATTTTAGTTATGTAGATAAATATAAAATACGTTATACACATATGAAATTACTCAGATATAGTGCCACTTTGCTATATAGCAGAAGCACATAACCCTTTCCCCATTTCGTAACTTATACCTAGTGATAAAAAGACGCAAGCACGTTTTCGGACGCAATTTCTGTATTTAAAGGCTTTTCGTTGCGTTCCTTCGCGGCAATTTTATTTGAATAAAATGTTTCCTTCATTACATACATAAAAATATTTGAACACACACGGCCGTTTGCGCTGGCCGAAGTGCCGCCACTAATATCTTTATTGCGTCTATACCAAATGTTTACGAGCCATGGCCACGCTTATTGTGGCTCAACACGACACAACAAGCGGTTTTTGCGTAATAGACTGCCGATTTAGTTCATCGCTTGCCTTTTTTTATCTTAATAACACTATTTATTGTTATTACTTTCAGAAACTATTTAATGGATGTTTTGGAGACATAGTTGACAGCCATGTTTATTTAACGATTTTCCTTTATAGCCTAAGTCTATTTGCCTAAAATGCTTATTATTTTTACTGTCTATATGGCTCAAGGAAACTGGAAAAGTGAACTATGAAGTAAGTTGTGCAAAAGAGTAGTAATAACCAACTGCTTTTTGATTTTAGTTATTTATATATACTTTTTTCATTGATCTGAGCTTATAACTTTTTTGAATCCTAGAATATTATTTATTATAAATATATAAACCAAATTACTAGGCGTGTGCTTTGTATATTGATTCCGTTCTATAGTAGACGACAAAATACCCTGTCGTATAGCAATATTAACCTGCAAAAACTGCAAGCCCGACTGTTGAAAAAAATCAGAATAGGGTCTCATGCAGGTACTTCATAAAACTAGAAAAAAAATTACATACATTAATATACCTACATACATACTATGCTCACGCCTTTTTCCCTCCGGGGTAGGCAGAGACAACAGCCTACCATCTACTTCTGTCCTTACATACTTCCCGCGATTCCTCTACAGTCATTAAACCTTTCATGCAAGCCCACCGGTTTCGAGTGCTTTTGACCTGCCCTTTCTTCAATATCTCATTTTTCTTCTCACAATAAAATTCTTCCAAAAATTTCATGTTTGTAAACCTCATAAAATGTAACTGAATCCCTTTCAGAGCATCCTCTTGAGAGAGATGAGCCGGCATTGTCATATCATATTAATTGCAAGACATCTCATTCCCTAAAATTCACCACGTTACTGTAAATTTCAACACTTTCTCTGATGACTTACCATAAGGTGCTACATGCAAATCTCCGTTAACATAAATATATTTAATAACAACTTCCTACAAATATAATATTAAACTTTCAGTAGCTTCATTTTGTTAATGGCCGACATGGTTTATGCATCGTAGTAAATGTTATAAAAGTTTTAGACTAGCAGTTTTGGTCTTGAAAATTTATGCGAGAGTCACATGAATAGTATGTGCTGGGAATTAGCACGCTGTGTAAGACGGTACAAGGGGTACAAAGATAGAATTGCATGTGAATTGAAAAGTGATATCTTAAGTTTTGTTAGTGATGAAAGAATAGTTGACTCTTCAGTCAACTGGGACCATTCAAACTCGGTTCGCTGGTTCGCGGACTCGGTTGACGTAACTAATATCATCTTACCAATATTATAAAAGCGAAAGTTTGTGAGTATGGATGAAATTTATGTGTGGATTTTTTTAATGGTTTGTTTTATAACATTTATGGGACCGACTGTTATCTGTAACCACGAGAGCTAATTTAAACTATGGCCTCATCCATCAATTAGTAGGTGCACTGGTTAACATATGATTGGCTTGGGTCTCGTTATTATATGAAATCTCCTTTGCCACTTTCATTCCATTTCATTTTCGCATAATTATATTATAGAGATAAAAAACCTTCATTAAATAGTTTTAATATTATAACCGATTTACCTCCTTTTCTTTATCGGTTAAGTATACTAAAGTCTTCTCCAAGAAATAAATAATACTTTTCTGAACACCGTATCGAAATCAGTTTATCCGAACGCGAGATAATCACGGACAAGTCTAACAGTGAAATTTGTGAGTCGGTTGGAAAAGAATAGAATCTAAATTTCATCAAGTAGGCACTCAATAACCATTTAACAAAACCCACTCGAACTCTTAGCACACCAAGTGTGTTGTTATAAATCATCCCTTGCCAATTTTGGTGGTTCATTACAAAGCGATGTGTTCGTAATGTATGGAGGTCAGCATTATGCGTCCACGGCGGTCGGTCCGCCAAAAAAAATGTGTGGAAATATGGGACACTCGTATGATACATTCGACCCTTGTCAAACTGCTATACTCTGACGATGTTATTCGAAAATAAATAGGAACCTACCTAATTTGCATGGGATCTCCGTCTGTTGTGTCAGATAGCACACATGTAGTGTCTTGTATGTATGTAGTGTATGACACTTTAGGTGCGGGTTCGTTTTGTTGCGGACTGATCGGTTACTTTCTGTCCCCTAAAGGGTTAAAGTTTTAATATGATGTCATAATATTTCTTATGCAATGTGTCTTTAGGTGTGAAAAGGGACAATAGTGGTTAAAACTTTTGAGAGTAAATCAAGATGAAACCTATTTTAAGTTTGTTGTATAATACTTTGCGATTGCAATATTATTGTATTCTTATTATACTGTATGTTTGTCTGTCTGGCAATGTGAAAAAAATTTCAAGAAATTTTCAGCAGTCATGATTTTCGTGTTTAATATTAGGGACAGAGAGACAGAGGAACAAAAAACTCGAATAAACCGTTTCTTGAACCTGAAATTAAAAAATGCATCAAAATTCGTTCTATAAGTTCATTGTGAAAAAAAAAACAGACAACAATTCGAAAAAAAAAATTGTGTTCAGAATCGTTCATCATAACATAACACAAGAATTATTTTTTAAATTATGTATAACTAGCTGTTGCCCGCGGCTCCGCCCGCGTGGATGTCGAAATCCGTTTCAAAAACTATCCTATCTCTCAAGTTGGATCGAACTGCACATGGTGTGCGAATTTTATTATAATCGGTTAAGTGGTTTAGGAGTCCATTGAGGACAAACATTGTGACACGAGATTTATATATATTAAGATGTACCTACAGATACATGTATTTTACAATTTTATATGTTCAAATACGACTTCAAGTTTGAAATCTCTAAGCTTTTAACGCAAAGTAAAAATATTTTTATACAATTTACAAAGTGTTGTACAACTTTTTTACAACCTCAGGCACTAGAAGTCGCGATGGCGTGAAGTAGCACGGGATGTGCAGCTTAGATAAGTTTCTCAGTTATTGCTTTAGAGATAGTGCTAAAATGAAATAAACCGGCTACAAGCAGCTGTTCCACTTGTTATAGAAGATGTCTTAACTAGATTTTAAAAATCTAAAACTAAAAATATTGTTTAAATAAAATAATTATCTTGTAGCCGATGCCTGTATGAATGTTAGTTATTGCAATTGCAATCAAATACTCAGCAATTTTTCAATCTAATCAAGAACTTACTAACAAAATATCGCACGGAAATCCATTCAGTGGTTTTTGCTTTCATAGCGAACAAATTTACAAACATACACTGACAAACAAACAAGAATTACGAAAAAAAATTGTTTTCTGTATCTTTTATATCGCGGGTATCAACCAGTCGTATAAAAATATTATACTCGTTACGGAACCCTAAAAATACGCTCAGTTCCATAAAACTTAAATTGAAGTGTGCTTTTATTTTTAATTTTATTGTGCGCGTCAAACAGAGAATTCAATTCTAAGAAATATTTAACAAAACCAACCAATTTGTTATATCAAATATTGAAATAGAAATTTGTGGAATTTGTGACGAATAAACTCTTTATTGGCTCGTAAGTTAGCACAGCCGCTCGATCGCGATGAAATTCATTTTCACTTAAGTTTTGGTGAGGTACCAGTGAGCGCGGAGAGCGTGGATTCAAATCGGCTGTGTAATGTCAAAATACAGTACCTGCATAAAAATAAATTTTACTAATCAAATTAGCCTATTACAGTCCACTGCCGGACATAGGCCTCTTTCAATGAACGCCATAGCACCCGATTCTCCACGTAAGACTGATCTAATCTCTTTTGTGTTGGCTATTATTAGGCTAAAAATCTTAAAAAATCAAACTGATGATTGCACGAAATGGGTTAGAATTCCACGTAGGCGGAATCAAATTCAAATAAAGGAATTGGCTAAAATACTGTATTTTTATACCACTTAAACGGCAGACAAGTCGAGGATTTTATACAAAGTTTTTAAGATCACCAAATCGTATATTTATAGTAGGTACTTAGCAATAACATAATATACGTAATATACACTATCATTTCACATTCCATTATAATGCTTTGACAGCATTAGATTTTTTCTCCAAACAAAATATAATTCCATTTGACCAAAACACGGGATTCCCCTGAAAAATTAGAATATTAATATTTATTATTCAAATTTAATGTTTCGCTCTCCGTCAGCAGTGGGGCGGTATCGGCAGACATCGTGCCTCGCAGATAATAAAATTTAAAAGGGCAAACTTCGTCGGGCATAGGACGGAATGAAAAGTGATTTGCCTAATCCACTTCTCAATTTTCCAACCCACTGGGCTTCGAGAATTACAGTCACTATCGACCTCACTGCTTCTTGTATGCGGTTTCGCTATTATGATTAAAAGTTTGGACTGACAGCATTGAGGGTTAAAGTTTGTGAAAGGTGTGCTTCGGTTGGGTTCAATCGTTTTTATCATCATGTATAACCATTTACGGTTTTTTTTTTTGCTAAGGGCTTCAGTTCTAACACATAATACTGCACAACAATCAATCAATTATTCTATCGCAGTCCATTGGTTTTGTTTCTACCAATTTACTATAGCACCTAATCCTCCGACTTGTGCATCCATTTTAAGCTGGCTACCTTTTTCAGGTGATTCAGCCATCATGCTGGTGAGTATCCGACCTTTCTGTAAAACCACCCATTGTAAATTATACAACAGAAAATATTTGTTATAATGTACAATAAATTATATTCTATTCTATTCTACTTTAGATCTAGAATTTTATTTGAACGAGTTTCCATTTATTTTATTAGATGTCATTGACACCATATGATTCTTGCAAAAAACCGACTTCAACGGACCAAATTGAAATGGGACCACACGGGAAGCACCAGCTATCAAATTAAATAAATCATCAAAATCGGTTCACCCAGTCGAAAGTTCTGAGGTCAAAAACATAAAAAAATACAGTCGAGTTGAGAACCTTCTCCTTTTTTTGAAATCTGTTAATAAAAAATATTTTTTTGATAAAGTCAAAGTCAAAAATCATTTATTCTTTATAGACTATTAGACGGAACTTACAAAATGTCAAAGTTAAGGTGCAAGCAATAAAAGAAAAAAAACAAATAACATTGTACTAAATCAGACGATTATGTCAACAAAGCTGAAAATATGAGCTCTCTAAACATAAGCGTGTCTACGGTGTTACCATATCTGGTTCTAAACATATGGCTTTATACCCCTCCGCACTTTATATCCGTATTTTATGAGTCTAGCAACAGGTAAAATAACATGTGCAAAAATATACCGACCTGTATAATGACTGGTTTTTATTATCAACTCAGAAATTTTGATAAAACTTTTTACGCTCAAGTCTTTATGGAGGACAATATGATAAGGTTGAATGCTCATACGCATACATTATGTACTTTGAAACAATTCGTTTTTAGAGAAAAAAGTCGCCTTACCACAGCTAATCCTTTTTTGTCATGCGGAAATCCCTACGGATACCAGCCCCGTGGGCTAACGGAGTGGTTATTTCGAACTCGAACCGATTAAAACTATACCTAACTGGTTCTCAATAACCGAGGAAAGGTTAGGTTAGGTGGCCCTCTCAACCCCACAAAAAGGGGGTGGAGGGAGCATCGTGCCGCTGCACTGATGGTGTGGTATAGGGTAACACGCGGCAGGTTGACCTATCACCGCTCTTCTCCCCGCCGCCGCCTGTTTTCAGCTGTGTCTTCAATACGGATACCATAACAGTAAGTTGGCCATCGTGCGTAGTTATGTTGGACTTGGACCAATTAAAACCACACACCGTCTGGGTTCTCAATTACAGGAATGAAACATACATATACTCACGCCTTTTACCCTCGGGGGTAGGACAACAGATCGCCATCTGCCTCTGTTCTGACATACTTCACGCGCTTCCTCTACAGCTGTCATTAAGCCTTTCATGCAAGCCCGCCGGTTTCGAGCACTTTTGTCTAGCCCTTTTTTCAACAACTCCCCAATTTGGTGCAGTACACCATTCACACGATTCCTCGCAGTCACTCTCCTTTCAATATCTCCATCGTATTCCCCATACCTCCCAAACATGTATGGATGGAGGAATGTAATGTTACCTTATAAGGCAATACCCTCGCATCCCTTCTAACCTTGGGCTGTCTACGGTTTTAAGATTGCCCCAATACAGCGTCTGAAAGACACCAGTAGTATAGTCACTCATCTTCAACACCTTAGTTATATTAAAAACCTTTTACTTCAGAATAAATACGAACAGCTCGTGATAAAAGCAATTCATTATTGGCATTTTGTAAATTACGATTTAAAAACCTTTTTTCGTCGGCCATTACGTTTCAACCTTTTAGCGAATGTTGGAAAATACTGAAAGAATTTATTTCAGGAGAATTACTATAGGCTTTATAGCTAATTTGTATATCTAGCAGTTTGTGTCTGTATTAAAAGGTTATGCGAAAGAGACTCATCATTATCAACCTGCCCTTGTCCCAATCATTTGGGGTCGGCGCAACATGTCATTCTTCTCCATACATTTCTGTCAGCTGTCATCTCCTCAGTCACTCCCTTCCGTGCCATATCCTCTTTCACGCATTCTATCTACCTAAAAGATGCTTTACAGAAAATAATACTAGCGACCCGGGACCCAGTAAATTTCAGTTTTCCAATAAAATATAATATTATAGCCTATGACACTCGGCAATAATGTGGCTTTCTATTGGTGAAAGGAATTTTTAAAATCGGTTCAGTAGATCCCGAGATTACCCTTTACAATTTAACAAATATACAAACACATAAACTTTACTTCTTTATAATATTCGTATAGATAGAAGTTAGATAAAATAATGCAGGATTAATAATTCTGTAAAAGTTCAACTTAAGATTACTAGATGGCTCTGAACATGAATGGTGTTACCACGCGGTACGCGATACATTCAAAGTCATTCAAAAAGTTTTTTGGTACCTACTTTAGAACAGTGGCGGTTTCTTAAAAGCGCCATTAAAATTTCAGCAAAACTTCAATTTTTCGAACTTTTAAGTTTGACTGAAATTTTAATAGCACTCCTAAAATATATTTCTATTACATATATATTTTTATTATTAAGAAAATTAAAGTGATTCATTATTAGAGTGAAAGGCTGAAATGAATGACTAATAACCTCTACCCACTCCGGTGGGAGACAAGTATGTTCTGTATGCAAATTGCATGTACTTATATTGTATATTCCTGTATTATTTAATAAAAATAAAATAGTTAGTGAAAAACCTTTTTAAAAAGCCTTTCAAAAAGCATAATTTATAGTAAATACAAAACATAAGTAACGAAATTAGGTCGCTAATAAACATTTACCTACCCATTCAAGGACATACTAGCGTGATTGTTGATGTACCTTAAGCTGGACAACGCTTGAGAGTAAGCTGATTACCCAATTAGGTTATACCTACCCAAATGTAGTTTAGCGACGAACTTGATTCTAATTGGTTTTCTGATGAATCTAATATAGCAACAATAACAGGATTACCAATAATTATGATATGATTATGTGCATAAAGGCAACGTAATTATATTGTAATAATATGTTTATATGCAACACACTGATAGATAATATAACACTTAGCGAGAGACGAGCCAAGAGGCTCATCAACAACGATGCACTAGTCGAGAAAAGGCTTCAAAGCCTTGCCCATCGACGCAAAGTTGCAGGTCTCTATACATTTCGGGGAGTGCGCTCTGGAATTGCACAACCTGATACCTCCAAGTCCTTTCCATCAACGAACGACCAGACGAACAGCGTCACGCCACCGCTATATGGTCGATATTCCACTCATACGCACAAAGCGCTTTGCTGACACGTTCATCGTGCGAACAGCAAAGGAGTGGAATTCCTTGCCTGAGTCTGTGTTTCCGGAAAGCTATAACCTGGGAGTTTTCAAGTCACGAGTGAATAGGTTCCTTCTAGGCAAGCGTGATTCATCGTAGACCACATCGTCACTTACCATCAGGTGAGATTGAGGTCAATGAAGTCAAACGTAAGCCTATCATGAATAAAAAAAAAAGAAAGCTTAGTCGCGAATTTGATTCTCGTTTGGCAATGGGGTTTATCTATACTTCTATACTAATATTATAAAGAGGTAAAGTTTGTGAGTTTGTGAGGTTGTAGGGGGTAATCTTTGGATTTACTGAACCGATTGTGAAAATTCTTTTACCAATAGAAAGCCACGTTGTCTGTGAGTGTCATTGGCTATACATTTCACTAAAAAAGAATAGGGAACCCTACTCAAACTGCGATAATGTAAACCAAGGTATGAAAAAACTTATCATAAAATGACTTGTTGGCAAATGCCGACCTCTACGCGTGCGGAAGCTCGGTATGTATTGGCAAGCTAGCAGGCTGTTCTCCGCAGCTCCACGGAGGTATTTTGATCCTGTCCCGCTTCGCCTCGATAAAAGTTAGCTTATGTGTTATTCCAAATTATAAAAAATCCTTGTATTAAATTTCTATTTGCAAGTTCCGTCCTACACCGATCGGTATTGACCCGCACAGATTTGTTTGTACCTGAAACCTGCTTCTATATGTAAGAACCCTTACATAGGAATATCTCACTAGAGTTAACTAGAGCATAACTCTGGTATTAGCTCTTTTATTCCATAATCCCACATAAATTTATATAGGTAAGAGTAAAAGAACCAAGCGGTTCAGTGCCTCTTGTCTTTGCCGCACCATCAAAACCAGGAATTCTATACCAGCTCACGTGTTTTCTTCCTCCTACAGTCCCAGGTCCTTTAAGCGTGGCGTGAAAAAGTATTTGATGAGGCTGTCAAGCTGAGGGCCACTATTATAGCACTATCGGTATTTGTAATGGTGACTCCCATTCCAAAGACATTACCTTTAGCTTACCATCAGGCGAGGTGAAGTCATATTGAAGTGACCGACATAAAACAAACAATATCATTCTAGTTGACTTAGAATTTGTTACAGAAAGTAGTAATGAATTAAACGTTTTATATTAGAAGAGAGTTGGGATTATCCGTCGGAAAGTTTTCTCAAAAAGATAATAACTTCAGGGCCCTATTGTCGGCAGAATCTTTATATTAATTACAGACATAAAAATGATTAATGAGAGAAATCTGGAAACAATGCTTAGGAACCCGTATTTATTGGACGCCCTTGCCCGGTATTTGTCACCAAGACAAATTATTGCTCGATGTTTGTTTTCACGATTTTTAATCTTTTTTTTTTCACTTTTGCTATCCTTTTTTAGTAGCTTTTTGTTCTTTGTGATAGTTAGTTAATAGTATTTTGATTGATATTTAATATAATTCAATGATAACCGTCGCGCTGTTCATAAATAATCAACTGTCATATTATTTGAATGAAATTTTAAAGCAATTGCATTCTAACTATTCCCATGCATGGTCTTATTATTATCTTTCTTATTATGTAATTTTGCTTGTGCTTTGACACTCATAAATAAAAACAGTATCTGCCATAAATTATATTTATATAGAGCACAAAACTATTTTAGAAATAAATATTAATAGATGTTACCACATAATTTCACAAAAGTCACTTATAACTTATTAAAGCGATCCAATTCTCAGCATTCCATGGATTCACCGTGCGGTCGCAGGGTCCAAAGAGTTACCCTGTGACGGTGACTGGGACTAGCAACCCAGATGTAGGTTTAGGGTATTTGTTTGCTTTTATAGCGTGGTCTTTAGGAATGTTAGTTTCCCACGGTACCTACTGTGAGTTTTACAAGCACTGCATGCTTATGCGTTCGCGAAAATAAGAATGTATCGTGTCTGGATATCACTTCTACGATTCCGTAGAATATAGCGTTTTCTTTTGAAGATGTAATGCTAAACATTTAGCATTACATCTCTAAGTTAATCTAGATCTGAATTATGAAGACAATTATCTGACTATCAGAAGTATAGTCACCACATGATATGCATTATGGCTGCATTGCATAATATACCTATCTTCCGATTTCAGTTAGATCCTGTTTTCTTTAAAACCGAGTACCGTGGCTTCAAATCGAAAATCTTGTTATGCGTATTTTGATTTTTCCAGTTATTTTAAAATGAAGTAGCATTATTTGATTCATATTGCAGATATTTTTCAAGAAATAAAATACCGTGAAAGGAATACGTTCGGAATCTTTGTTATCATCTGGTCAACCTTTAATAACTCTACACAACTGACGATTGCTAAGAAACAGTCAGTCGGACCTAGGAGCTCTTATAAGAAAGGCACAATTTAATACCGTTGAAAGGGTCAGCTAAGATTGGACTTAACGCATTTTTCAAACAAAGCAAATCAATAATTCAGGAATCGGGAAGCAGGCGTTCTCGGTTAGAAATATTTCCTTTTATTTTTCTCTCCTGTAAGATGCTTTTACATTTTTTATAGGGAAACTTGAGGTTTTAGAGATAAAGGCGCTCTAAGTAAAAGATTTTGCCTTGAAAGAAATAACCATTTTGGGAAATTCGGATGGAGTGAAATTTAAAATTTTAGTTAAAAATAAGAATGTGTCTATAACTTCACTTTATAACTGAAGTAAAATGGTTTTAATGGACACAATTTGCACAACATTTTTCGACTTTACTATCGAATCAATTTTGCATTACACTGGAGTGCTGATTAAATCAGTAAATAGCTTGTTTTTGCTGATACATAAGGAACCTTGGTTAGTATCGAAATTCTGGTAGAACTTCAGATGTTCCGTACACTGCATATCTATATCTATATCTATATACATATAATAAAATGGTAGGAAAGTCAAAACTGTACATTGAATATTTTTTTAAAAGAATACTTGGGGTGTGATCTACAATCGATACCGAAGCCAAAAATATAGTTTTTAGAATTTTTGTCTGTTTGTCTGTTTGTCTGTTTGTCTGTATGTATGTCCGGGATAAACACAAAAAGTACTACATGGATTTACTTCAAATTTGGCAAGAATATTATTAAGAAGTCGGGTCAACACATAGACTACTTATTATCACGCTTTCACCTACGGGGAACGAGCAGTGAACGTTTATATCTTCAACGCATTCTGTAACAACGTGTAATCTAAACACGCATATTTGAATGTTGTTACTATGTTAAACATGCTATAAGCTAGCTTCACACTATAAGTAACTTGACCCATAAACTATACAATAAAAAACAAACTTAATTTTGCGGTTCGATCCCTAGACCCGATTACTGCACCAACCGCAAATAATAAGTTTGTCGTAGGTTACGTCAATAAAACTGTAGAGAGGTAAATTCTGCACATTGAAATACATATTTACAAAATAACTATTCGGGGATGATTAGTGATCAATACCAATGGGAAAAATGCAATCAGTATTTTTTTTGTCTTTCTGTCTGTCTGTCTATCTGTGCACGCATGGATAAAAAATTACTGGAGGGATTTTAATCAAACTTGGTACGATTTATTATCCTACTAATATTATAAACGCGAAAGTTTGTGAGAATGTATGTCTGGATGTCTGGATGTATGGATGTATGTTTGTTACTCTGCCACACAAAAACGGCTGAATGGATCTGGCTAAAATTTGGTACAGAGATAGATTATAGTCTGGAATAACATATAGGCTACTTTTTATACAAGCTTATACCACGGCTCCGCTCGCAAAGTCGATCGGTCGGGATTTCTAGATATATCTTTGTTACTCTTTCACGTAAAAACGGCTGAATAGATCTGGCTGAAATTTGGTAACGAGATAGATTAAAGTGTGGAATAACACATAGGCTACTTTTTATACAAGCTAATACCCGTGACTCCGCTCACGGAGTCGATTAGTCGACCCACGGAGTCGATCAGTCGGGATGTCTAGATGTATGTTTGTTACTCTTTCACGCAAAAACGGCTGAAAAGATCGGGTTGAAATTTGGTAACAAGATAGATTAAAATGTGGAATAACATATAGGCTACTTTTTATACAAGCTAATACCCGCGACTCCGCCCATGGAGTCGATCAGTCGGGATATCTGGATGCATGTTTGTTACTCTTTCACGCAAAAACGGCTGAATAGATCGGGTTGAAATTTGGTACAGAGATAGATTATGGTCTGAAATAACATATGGGCTACTATTTATACAAGCTAATACTCGCGGCTTCGCTCGCGCAGTCGATCGGTCGGGATGTCCAGATATTATGTTTGTTGCTATTTCACGTAAAAACGGCTGAATGGATCTGGCTGAAATTTGGTACAGAGATAGATTATAGTCTGGAGTAATATATAGGCTACTTTTTATACAAGCTAATACCCGCGACTCTGTCCGTGGGAGTCGATTGTTTGGTAATCGTTTTTTGGTCATATCTCCAGTTCTACTTAACCAAATGCAATCAAACCTAAGGCAGATTTTATGTAAAATCAAGGCCTTTCTAATGAAAAGACTGCTTCAAAATTTGTTCAGTAGTTTTTGCCTCCATCACGAACAAACAGAAGTGTGGAGTGGAGAGTGGAGTGAACAGCGGAGTGGAAAGTCGAGTGGAGAGTCGTTTCATTAAAATAGACTTTGTGGCGATACCGAATTCCACGCGGGCGAAGCCGCGGACGGAAGCTAGTACCTATATAAACGGACACCACGTTTTATATACCTATCCAAAAATTTACTTTCTGGCGTTTCTTTCTGGAAGTAGTTTTATTGGAGTAACTGAAATGCATAAAGGGTGCAAGAGAACAGTCTGTTGATAGGAGGAATATTATTCTGTAAAATGTGTATCATATAGAGAAAAGTTGAGATTACTTGCAGCTCTGTGCTTTTCAACCGTTGTTTTTAATTTGCTGCTTGTGTTTTAATCATTGTAACGAATTATAGATTGGACATATATCTGTATTACTAGTATTACTGACCCAAAAAATAATTTGGTCCTTCGAGCCAAACACATTGACAGGATGATACATCTATAAATCAATTTTCAATGGATTAACATTTGACGATTCGTGTGCTGCTTACTCAGCGATATTCACGACTTTTTAGACGTAAAGTGTGAGCGTCGTATATTTTTTTAATGTGTTAGCCATAAAAATGTAAGTGCCTTCAACGCGACATCGAGTCAGCTGGCTGCGGTTAATATATGTGCCTCAGTAGTAATATAGCCCATATTGACTTTTTATTATATTTTTCACTCAATCATCTTAATAGGAAAACTTGTACTGTTGCTTTTGTTAATCCATATGCTAGTAAATGACTCAGCCAAACGATATCTTACCAAAGAATACAGACAAAATTCCGGACAGTACTGCAGAATTTGACTATCGTACTTAAGGTCGGTGGAGCTGCCGGAGATTTTGTTCACAGTGTTATAACATAATACCTATAACATAAGGGGATTAGAATAAAGCTCCTATTTCATCCTCTACAGTTTTTATACAGACAAGAAACTTCACAAGATTGTAATACGAACATTTTCCTTTGTCAAGCTGTGATCTAGTTACTGTAAGTAGATGGCAGAATTCAAAGGTTTGTTGTTCTATATTCCTTTATTTTAAAGATCAAATCAGATTTGAAGCAAACGGATTAAGCTAAAGACTCTGTACCTGTTGATATACAATTCTGGAAATTTGAATTCTGCTGTTTTATCAGCTTGTACAAAATTATCCACTTGCCATGATGTTGTATAGCTATTCGTTAAATATTTTATTATAATACATTTGCCTTAGAATATGTTTATGACAATGTTTCGTGCATGATAGTTCAAAGTATAAAGAATGTGAAATGTGAATCGTATTGCGAATGGCTTTAGTGATGCATTTCATTAAAAAAATTACCTGTAATTGTGTACCTATATAGTAAAAAATAAAAATAAAAAATTAAAATAACAAGGATAAGCAACTAATGATAAACGGGAGAAACCAGCACATCAACAAAAGATTGAAAGGGTTAGGTATCGTATCGTACAGCACACCTTAATGATAAGTGCTTTTAACAAATAGATAATCAAAGGTATCATTATCCCGGTCAGAGGGTAGACAAAAGTAGAAATCATTCAAGGCAAACTTAGTGAGGAAAGAAAAGCCCCCGGCTTTTTTTCCCATAGTTATGTTGTGGAGGAACGGGGTATAATTGCCTTAGATAAAGAAAGGATCCTCTGACTGCGGGCCAGTGGTTGATATTTGGATGATTTATAAATGTTAACCAATATGACAACTTCTATTGATTGACGCGGGATCCATGCAGATTTACCCCACATACAATGTCTGATCATGCTGATGTGCTGGCTGGGCGTCGTCGATAGCATATACTGCCAGGAATGTCCGTAACCGTATGAAGAAGAGAAGGAAAAGGAGACCCCGGTCCTGTAGGCCTTCGTTGCCACTGTGACTGAACACTCACATGGTAACAATGACTTTCTCTATAATAGCAACCCATTTATGTCCTACTGCTGGGCACGGGTCTCCTCTCCTCTAACAAGAGAGCTGAGAGGGTTTAGGCCTTAATCCACACACGCTGGCCTAATGCGGGTTGGTGGATCGGACATGTCCTTAGAATTTCTTCTACGACATGTGAGTTTGCTCACGATGTTTTTCCTTCACCGTCAGCACATGGTAAATCATGTGATTAGCACATATAAATTCCACAAAGTGAAATTCACATCAGTACTGTCCGGCCGGATTCGAACTCGATACCTCTGAGTAGAGGCCGCGTCCTTAGCCATTCAGCTACCATCGCCTTCTCTATAAAATCCGTATATTAGTACTAGGTGGAGTATACTGAACTGCTTTAAAATACGGCATACGAAGCCTAACTATAAATTTCATTAAAAATAAATGAAGTGACGGAATTTCTGTCAGAGCTTTTCCATATCACCGGCAGATAACTTGGTTTGAAGGAATTACATGAATTTGAACTCGCCCTGTTTAACTAGACAGGCTTTAACCTAACGAACCTAATTACATAATGTTGGAGTTTTTATGTAACGCTGTCCTTTAAATATATTCGGAAATGTTACAATTTAGCTCTTCAGTGGCAGGAGAGCAGATTAAATGTAGTATTAGAAACATTTGAATGTTGGAGATATTTTATTTTGTTTGTAAAAACGAAAAGCTTGTTTGTATTGAAAAATTTATGAATGATTAAAAAATGTGTACTTATCTAATACTTCTATACTAATATTATAAAGAAATAAAGTTTGTGTGTTTGTATATTTGTTAAATTGTAAGGGGTAATCTCGGGATCTACTAAACCGATTCTAAAAATTCTTTCACCAATAGAAAGCCACGTTATTCGTGATGGCATATTGGAAAACTGGAATTTACACCCGGGCGAAGCCAGGTCCCGGGTCGCTAGTTAACTATAAGCAACCAAATGGGAAGAAATTATCATGACATCAAAAATTTCTGAATTTAACTTTTATTGTACATACTAGTGTGTAAATATTTTAGTAATGTTCCATCGCCCCTCACGTCTCAATCATCAGTCGATGCAACATTATTCTTTCATACTTTCAAATGGAATAATAATCTAAAATACCTAATTAAATTACGAATACAAAATGAATTCATTCAACAAATGAAACTTTCCACAAACCTAACACAAAACAATTGCAAAGTTAATAAAATATTTAAATAAACCTTTCTCAGACAGTTGCACTCCGCTAACAAATTACCGACAAATATAATTTGAATCACAAGGCCTTTTCGTGTACCAACAAAATCTTTGTAGCTTACCACGTTTCCAGTTATCCACATTTATCCGAGTCCCTTTGTCCAACAAAAACAAAGTCCGAGTATTGAATTTATAAAAAAAGGAATAATTTTTCTGTGGTTAATTTAGCGGTTGCGTAGAATAAATCACTCCAAGGTTTCATTTATTTCTCTTTTTTTCGATACGGACATTGTAATCGCTTGGTTCAGTAATACCTTGAAAGAAAATCAAAGGACCGGCCTGTCTCTATACAAAAATAATTTCTGTATTAAAATCTATGTTAGACAGTGTATATAAAAAGGAACATTGCAATAAAAAAGATAACAAGTGATAAGTATTCAATATTTATTTTTAAAAGGACGTTTACCTGTGGCAGTAGACATTGCAGATGACAAATTAAATGAACAGAAAAACTTCTTTCAAACAAGCTTGTATTCTATAACAATCACAATATAAAAAGTTCATGTCACTTCTTCATCATCATAAACATTAATTAGTTAAAGTGACAAAATATAATAAGCCGTCTAAAACTGACTTTAGATACTAGGATGTATTGTGAATTGTTCGACCCACGAAAGCTTTTAGCCCGCAGACAGATGTCACGTTTATATCAACGAAGACTTCAGAAATAGAATATTTCGGACACTATTAAGATGCTGTTAGGTATTTTATGTAAGTAATACTAGCTATCCCTTGTGGCTTCGTAAGTGACATACTTCATCCCTGGAGTACGTATTTAATCCATACATGCCCGTAATTTAAAAGTTTTGCAATAATGTATGGAAATTTGCCCAATTTGTTAACATTATATTACTGCTACTACCTAGGGTAGTAGCGTAATGGTATATTATTCATAATCTTCCTCGATAAGCAGGCTATCACAAAAATATTTATTACGTAATTCAAACCAGTAATAGTTTCTGAGTTTAGTGCATTAAATCAAACAAACAAAGGTCATATAAGCTTCTGAGACCAATGAATCTAATCATACTGAATCGCTAAAGCTAAATAATTTACGGCCTTTCAACGGCATTCACTACAAAAAGAAACCATGAATGAATTCCAAATCTACAAAAATATTTCCAGAATGTTCTAAAGCAAAAGGTTTCCAGAAAAATGTTCCAGTTCTAGCTTCCAATACTCTACGGATATGATATTGAGTATATTCCATTACTTAAAACTCCTCACAAAAGAATAGGATTCACTGAATCTAATTCTAGATTTCCTCAACCTATTCAGCTGAGCAGCCGTTTAACACATTGTGCTCTAGGTATGGAAATAAAGGCTTATTTTCTCAACGCATTTATTTCCTTCCAGAAGATGTATTTCAGATGCGAAACACTTTATCTCTGGAGTTAGTAGCTTTTGCTGACACACGGCAATGAAGATTGTCAGATTTAAGTAAGATATTAAAAGGTTTGAAGTGTTATTTCTTGTAAATGTATCGCATTTCATTTTTAGGTTAAATCCTTCATTCATTCATTCTTTGTTATGTGTTCAATTTTATTACTCTCTTGTGTTGTGCTGTACTGACTTTCAAATCATGGCTTTTTAGGATTATTATTATAGTTTTGATCATTAAAGTAATTGTCATTGTCAAATTTTAAACTTGGAAAAAATTAATAGGTGGAATACCTACCAGATGAAATATATCTACTTATATTCCATCATTTAATTTATATCATTTAATTATAATATATTTTAATGTTGACCGAATTGAATTTAGTATTGGGTAATGTAGTATCCAGCTGATGAACAAGGGGAGTGGCTAATTGGGTTACTTATATCGGCAGGTCAAACGCATTCGAAACGGGCGGGCTTGCATGAAAGACTAAATGACAGTTGTAGTGGCAGCGCGTGAAGTATGTAAAGAAACGGTACAGAAGCAGATGGCGGTCTCTGTCTACCGAAAGGAAAAAGCGTGAGCATATTATTATGTATGTATGTATGGTATATCGGGCATATAAGACCCAAGACAGCTCGTTGTGCCTTTTTAATCGGTCTGAATCTCACATAAACACCTCCGCTAGCTAGCTGAAGGTATCCATGGGGATTTCCACAATAAAGGTAAGTGTAGTATATTTTTATGGATACAAATAATAAGCATTTTCACATTTCACGATAGAATTAGAAGTGTTCAACGAACAAGTTGCTCGTGTATATCACAGATACGTACTATCGTTAGTAGTGAACGTAATCTATTTTTAGTGTCGCGCCACTAATAGTCTCATTTTTATATCACCAACACGATAACTGTTAATCTTGCTACTAGTATAGATGCAAAAGATGGTTGAATGGATGTACAGATAGATGGATAAATGTTTGTTATTCAAGCACGCAAGAATGGCCGAACGTATCTGTTGGATTTTGACATTTTGACAGATATTTAGGAACAGGGGCAAATTATGAGTAGTATAGATGCGAAATTGGTTGAATGGACGTACAGATAGATGGATAAAATGTTCGTTATTCAAGCACGCAAGAATGGCTGAACGAATCTGGTGGATTTTGATAGATATTTCGGAACAGGGGCAAATTATGAGTAGTATAGATGCGAAAGATGGTTGAATGGACGTACAGATAGATGGATAAAATGTTTGTTATTCAAGCACGCAAGAATGGCTGAACGAATCTGGTGGATTTTGACAGATATTTCGGAACAGGGGCAAAATTTATGTTTGTGTACAGGAACGAGATATAAGTTTACAACGGACAGCGACCAGGTTTCAAGTTATTGTTTAGCATATAAAATGGATTGATATTTCAAACTGTATTAATTAAATAATGAACTGATGAATTTTGACATGGTTATAAAGTCCGTGGTAGTGAATAAGATTTTGTATCTTTGGTCGAAATAGTCAGTGGGTTGTGAAGGTCTGATGACTTGATTCTTGGAATTATAGTACAGCCGTGTCTTAATTAGACTGAAAACCAACTGAGTTAGTAAAAGGCTTTGAGAATGGGTACAATGACTGCAATTTACTTATCTGTTTTAGGTATTTCAACTATATTAAGTAGGGTAGCCATGTAGGCCACGGTGACCGCTTCCCATCAGGTGGGCCGTGTGCTTGTCTGCCACCTAAGTTGTATAAAAAAATTCATCCTCAGAAATATCTACTTTTAAAGATGGTGATTCAAAGCGATTCATACTTCACGACTCTGCAATGGTAGTATTTTCTTATTTTGGAAATGAAACTGATTGATTTTCAGCAGTCTTAAAATAAATGTTCTGTCTACCGAGAGATTTGATTTTTATTACCGTCTTAAGAGCCTTTTTCGATTTACCTATCGAGCAAATTCTAGTTTATAATGGAAGTTTACAAATTTCCCACCCCTTCCTAGCCCCCCCACCTTCCCTTCAGGGTAGGCAACGCTTGTGTGACACCCTTAGTGATGCACACGTCCATAGGCCATGGTGTCCGCTTCCCATCAGGCGGGACGTGGACCTACGTAGTATAAAAAAAAATTAGTATTTCAATTTGATTATAGTTTCGTTTATTATATTGTTTTTTAGTTTTATTATTTGTTTGGAGCATCTATCTCATAAGATGTCCGATTGTATCTCCAATACCATCAGAGTAGTTTTTTCTTACATATCCATGTGTATTATTATCTCCTTAAAAGGATATGTATAAATGAATTTAGTAAGTATACATTTGACTAGCTATATATTTTTTGACCCCATGCTAAAAGAGGCGACTTCACGTACTTTTCATGAACACCTTCAATATACCATACTCCTGCGTTTAAATAAAACTCGATATTTCATTTGTATAGGCAACAATAGTTATTACAACAATCCTTTAGTTGCTTTATAAGACACAAACCAGAAGAAATAGTATCTTGTAATGTAATTGTGTAGGAATTAAGCGTCAAAGTACCTACTTTTATTGTTATTGTCACCTCTCAGTACACACAATATAAGTATCACATAATGATTATACGTTGGTTCGCTTATATTACTCATTTTATTACCTTATCACAACTTGCTGCGTAACCCAAACTCCCGTTAGGAAGTTACCCCTGTTTTACTGGTACTTTTGAAACTACACTTATAAACACCTATTATATGTTTATGTGTACCCAAATTCAGAACAGTTCTATTTATTTACTATCTTATACCTGCGTTCATCGTGCGTACTGCTGAAGAGTAGAATACCCTGCCTGAGTTTGTATTTCCGGAAAGCTACAACCTGTGAGTCTTCAAGTCTAGAGTGAACAGGTTGCTTCTAGGCAAGCGTGCGCCACCATCGACTCACATCACTTACCAACAGGTGAGGTTATATGATAGGTGGTCAAACGCGACCCTATTACCAATAAAAAAAATATAGCTCTTACTTGCACATCTGTCTTTGTTTAATACCTATTATCGGATGTTTGTAACTGAATCACTCTATAACTGCTGAAAGGATCTAGCTGAATTTTGGTACAGGGATAGATTATAGTCTGGAATAACACATAGGCTACTTTTTATCCTTGAAATAAGTGCCAAGTTCTGGGCAACATGTAGCTATAAATACAGAATGATATAATCACAGGAACGGTCAAATCAATCTTTCACCGGAATTGGGACGAATTTATCAGAATTTTCTCGACCGCATGACTACGTTAAGAGTTCCACTAAATATTTGGGTGCCTGTATTGTATCGCAATCGCTCTTCTTACTCGCAAGTAATGTAGCCACGTCACCGTTAGATTTTCGTTTAATGATGTAGCCCAAACATGTTTATTTCATTTCACTCTCTGCTGGATCGCAAATCACTGTTTAGTATTTGATTCAGCTTAAGTATTGAGTTACTTTTTTTTTTCAATACACTGATATGGTAAATGAAGCTAGTGTAGATTATTCCATAATACTCTAGGATGTTCCATAGGATACTAAAATATTCTAGGAGATTCCATAAAATAATAGGATATTAGTATATTCATGTAGGTACTATAAATGAATATTTGCATGGTCGACCTCGCAAAACATACCTACACTGATCAAATAAATAGTGAAAAAACCTTTTTCATGTTAAACGGTTTTAAATTGTACTGTCATCAGAACCAAAGACTTCTGACCAAATATCAGACCAATTAGACAACTGAAAGAGAGTCGTCAAATTTCAATTACTAGATTTTACCCAAACAAACAGGTCAAGTTAAATAAAACCAGTTAATAATAAATAATCAGAAATTGAAAAAATTGCAGGTCAGAAGCCTCAAAACTGGCCGGTTTGCATAAATAGTTGAGAAAGCGTGTGAAGTATGTAAGGACAGAAGCAGATGGTGGCTGTTGTCTCTGCCTACTCTAATGGAACGTATCTTCCTAATAAAAAAAAACAAAACATTTAATACAATGGGCTGCTTCGTAAATAGGTTACAAACAGTTCCATGGCTACGACCTTGCTTGACCTTGACATTAGTAAATATTAGATATTTAGCGTTACTCAGCATATGCTATGAGTTATTGACAGACGTCTGGACATATGCTACATTATTTACAAGTAAATATTTACAAGTAAATATTTACTTGTAAATATTTACAAGAAAATAAAATTACGTAACTATACCACCAATCTGAGCAAACCTTATCTGTATAAATAAATGTTCTAGGATATATTACAGTCTCAGTGTCATCTAGACCCAGACAAAGCAAATATAGCGATATTTGTTGGCAAAAAAGTCATAACATAATAAGTAGGTCACATCAAAAGTAGATGATCAGTTTCAGATTTTTCAGATTAATTTTTGTGTAAAGTAATTTATATTTCTTAGTGACAATGCTGTTTATCTACTCAGTGGGCTTTATTTAATTATTTTTAAATTTTGACTGGAATATAAATAAATTAATTTCATTAATATTTCTAAGCTTGAAATCTGTACAATTATCATTTACTACTGGCGCCATTGACTGACTCCCCGATACCCTTTATCTCGTGCAAAAACAGATGGATAAGACAAACTTAACATATCATAACATAAACTCACGCCTATATCCCCGAAGAGGTAGGCAGAGGTGCTAGCACCCACATTTCGCTAGTTTATGTTTAGGTCTCAATGTATTAGGTGGCGAGCCTATTGCCATTAACCGGGCACTTATAAACCTGCGATAAATACACACATAACTTCGAAAAGCATCGAAAAGTCATTGGTGCGTGCCATGGTGAACCCGGGATCGAACCCGAGACCTCGTCTCAGTCCATTACCCAGCAAACTTAAACCTACCAAAACCACACACCGACTTGGATTTTCAAACGACTTCCCGATACACAAGAGTCTGCGTCAAAATCTTAACCCCCTATCACTGGTGATGGTAGAAGATATTGGTAGGGCCCTTCAGACCCCGTTAAAAATATTGTTATCACTTGAGTCACTGTTTAACTATTAATATCTCACAGACACAGTTAAGTTTATCTCTATAACTCTTTAGAACTACCCGTGCGTAGTAAAAATTTAATATAACTCGCTTTAACGGTTCAACTACGATAAAAACCTGTAAACCTGAGAGTACTTAAGGATTTATTAATAGTTTTCTAGAAAATTCTACTGTCTTACTGAACTTATTAATGCTTCTATCTATTATTATAGTTGTAAATCATCATCATCGTAGAGTTACTCCCGGTTAGACTAGACTTTTATTTTGAATCCCGGGATTCAGTGACTCAACCAAATCCCGAACTTCAGAATAAAAGTCTTCCCCTCTTTTTGGCTTATACGATTTTTACAGAAGTGATAGTCTTTTCTTAAGTAAAGAGAGTATTAATAACCGAAATTGTTTTCGGTTTCTTTACCTAATAAAATAAAATAAAATAAAATAAAATAAAATAAAATAAAATAAAATAAAATAAAATAAAATAAAATAAAATAAAATAAAATAAAATAAAATAAAATAAAATAAAATAAAATAAAATAAAATAAAATAAAATAAAATAAAATAAAATAAAATAAAATAAAATAAAATAAAATAAAATAAAATAAAATAAAATAAAATAAAATAAAATAAAATAAAATAAAATAAAATAAAATAAAATAAAATAAAATAAAATAAAATAAAATAAAATAAAATAAAATAAAATAAAATAAAATAAAATAAAATAAAATAAAATAAAATAAAATAAAATAAAATAAAATAAAATAAAATAAAATAAAATAAAATAAAATAAAATAAAATAAAATAAAATAAAATAAAATAAAATAAAATAAAATAAAATAAAATAAAATAAAATAAAATAAAATAAAATAAAATAAAATAAAATAAAATAAAATAAAATAAAATAAAATAAAATAAAATAAAATAAAATAAAATAAAATAAAATAAAATAAAATAAAATAAAATAAAATAAAATAAAATAAAATAAAATAAAATAAAATAAAATAAAATAAAATAAAATAAAATAAAATAAAATAAAATAAAATAAAATAAAATAAAATAAAATAAAATAAAATAAAATAAAATAAAATAAAATAAAATAAATAAATGGTACGTGTATGTAATGGTGACCCTCTTTCCTGAGATTTTACCTTCAGCTTACCAACAGGCGAAGTGAAGCTAAATTGACGTGTCCTATAATATATAAAAAAACCCTTAGATTAAGCTAAATTGCTTATGTTAGAAGTGAGTTCATGTTGGTAGTGTAATGGCCAGGATTTGAACCCGGGATTCGAAATTATTTTAGAATACTCGACACAGTAACGCACGACGGCAGCAAGTTCATAACTTGGATTATTTATTATACTTACCTTGTGTATCCGTTTAGCAGCTATGGCTTGCCTCGATGTGTGTAGAATACTTTGTTATTGTATTTTGATATACTACTAAAAATAGATTTCACCAATGACAAGAACTGAGATCAATTGAAACTACGTTATGACGTTTTACTCAGTGAAGATTGAGTAAAACGAAGGAACCTATTTTCGTAGAAGAATTTTTCACTGATGAAATCTACTCACTCAATGATAAAAGTATTTTTGTAATCCTTAGAGGATCAAGCTACTTTCGTAAAAATGTTCATGAGTTTAGATCCCAGTTTTAAATCTGTCAGACTTTTTGTGACTGCGTAACTTTTTTAACTTCCCATCAAATATTTTTTAATTATTCAAAGGAATATTCTAGAATGTAAAAATAAAACACCAAATATAAATTATCCGTCATAAAAACCATCGATATATTTACACTTTTCAATTATTTACACATGTATTTACATCATTTAACTTCTATTACAGTAATAATTGAATCATATTTACACAGTACAGACTCAGAAATGACAACATTTAAACAAACAAACAAACATTAGATATGTTAACCTTATTATGAAAACAACGATAGCGTAACATCAAGCGGTGTATTGGGTCCCCTAAAAATATATACTGGTCCGTTTTCAGATCGACATTACATTGCCTAGAGAATTAAATTCCAGCATCTGTTTCTTTATTTGACCACTATACCAGTGATATCTATGTGATATAAGGGTCTAAAACCTACCGATTACATTAAAATATGTATTTATTTAACAATATATTTGAATAGATATATATTTCAAATAATATATACGAAATTATACACTTCATTTCAAATATCAGATCTAATAATATCAAAAAACATAAATGTATCATGATAGTGAGCAATAATACGCTACGCCGTAGCATCATATACGCTACGGGTTCGTAGCACTTCAGTGATCTTTTACTCGTAGCCTCGCCGTATTTTACTTTTGTTGTTCAACGGACGCACTGGGATGAAACCGATTCGCAGCTAAAGGCAATAAAATAAATCCTTCTAAGATACATTTCTTTTTGTAAACGTTCTCGGAATATTATTAAAATAATGCAATGAAACGTCGATCTTTTGGGTTTCGATTATACGAATAGCAAAAACATTGAGTAAATTTAGTTTGACTATACTGAGGTTTGACTAAAGTGTTAAAATATGCAGTGAGAGAGTGTAAATGCCAGTTGCCACTAAATCTTGAACCTATTCCGAGGCACGCATAAAATCACCATCTCACTTTTTACTGCTGCAGTGAAACATTGCTTTTGCTTGAAGCAAATTGTTGGCAGTTATTTAAGATACAATGATTTTTTTTTAAATCAACTATTGTGATTTTTAAATTTAACTAACCGTTTCCGTTCAATAAATTGCAAAAAAAAGTACTCAAAAGAATGAAAAGAATGAATAAATAAAAGAAATCGTGACGTGAAGTGAAAGCAATTCAGAATCACTCTAAACCGTCTTTTTAACCAGGCTTACGATTAAGAGGTCTCGGATTCGAATTTTGACTATTACACTACCGATGTAAACTCAATTCTAACATAAGCAAATTTTTTTTATACTACTTAGGTGACAATTTCGCTAAGCTCGAGGGGTTCGGGGAAATGCTAGTTATTTACTAATAATTCTCGATAAAAGTAGTGAGCTTACCCAACAGAGAGAAAAACGTGAGTATGTATATTATTTGAGGTAAAAATTGTATGTCCTTTCCAAGGTATACATGAGACTATGAAGCAACATCGCGAAACATAATTATTCAATACATTCAACTTTTGTTTGTTTTTTTTTTTACGGTATTACGTTATTCAAATTTTTACTGCCAACAACTTGCTCCTCAATAAATAAATTTATGGCATTTATGCCTACATGAACTAATTAAATGTGTACTTTTACAATCAAAGCAAATTGCATAAAGTTTACAAACAGTTTGACAACAAGACTTGTATACGTACAATGATACAACTTTGAATATGTATAGGTGGTTTAATTAATAATTTTAAAAAATGTATACCATATTGCAATAATTTATGAACAATTATTTTTGAAAAAAATACATTTTTCACAGAGTTAAACAAGAATGTCAAAAAATATTATATAATACCACCAATTTTTTGTCGTTCAGAAATATTCAAATAATAATACTTTGAATAGTGGTAGAAATATGTAATTTCAAAATAATATATCTCTTAGAGAAATACATTTAGTCTAGACCAATAGTTACTAAAATAACGTTTATTTTCCAACGAAAAATAGAACGTCGTATAAATCACTTCCGAATAACATGATAGTTATTAAATAGCTGTTACCCCAACTATTTACATGAATTGTATATTGAAACCTCTATATATCAGTCTGCAGTGTAAAATTACTCTAATTATATTGACGTTAAGGTTCATATTGCTATGTTGGTTCTTCGAGTTCACTTTTAGTTAATATTTGTTCAGTGTTGGCCTTCAAAGCGGTTGATGGTGTCAGTGCGATCAAATCTTCGTCAATTGTGGTCAACTGCGAGTATGACGCTCGAGGATACAACGTTCGATATTTGTATTTTCTTGATTTGAACTGTGAAAGAATTGATCAGTTAAATTTTCATTTTTTATGTTTGGCCACCCATACAGTCGTATAGTAACATTGAGGAAATATGACTACACGGCTGTTGACGTTTTGACCATTTAGCTACCCCGAAAGTGTTTTGTTTCGGATTTCGGATCCGTCTTCGATCGCTTGACATTGAGGTTGTCGATCGTTATCAGTACACCTCCTACTCCCAAAATACATTTGACATTTTCGCTGTCGTTGTTTGACAAATTGTCCGTTTTCGTTCGATCCGAAACGTTCATGTTCGATTTTCAGAGTAAGGCCCAATGTACGGGTGACGTAAAGGCCATCCTAGATGGTGTTGATTCTAAAATTGTGGTCCTCAGTTTAATACCGCTGCTCATGTACATCGAGTATGTACAGGTAAGAGGAAAGGAACAAACAAATGTATAGGGAGGGAAATGCCTTCTGGGTCATCTTACACCTTACTTATGGTGCTAGAAGAAATAAAAATAGACCCGAGACGACATCCGGATACCACCGGTGATACCCGGGGTGATTTCCGCATTCGGAAATTCCGCATTCGATTCCAAAGAAAAGGATATTTGATCTCTTATTTCATAAGCGTAAAAAGCTACAATAACCGCTTGCTACCAAGTAATATACTTGCTTGCTCCTTTATTAATATCCGTAATATATATACCTACTAATTTTACATGTAAATTAAGCCTGATTTCAATAATACACAGTAGTTATTGTATCAACAGAACAATGAAATACGTGGTATTAAAAAGGAAGTAATATAATATTTTAATAACCCTGTTATTACAGCCCGAATTGGTGTTTCACGAAAAAGAAAATTATTAACTATGATTAGTACAGTTTATCGCTTAACTAAACCTTGTAATTACGGGAAGTTATATTTATACCTTTTCATTATAACTTCTTGGTTTCTTGATAAATATATTCGGTAAGAATAGGTCCTTAAGTATAATATATTGATTGAATTACTGAAGTTCTAAGTAATTACGTAATTATTTGTTACGCTTATCTTTTTTTAATGGGACTCTCACCTTCATACCCACTACTACGACTCTTGTGCATCACGATCAACAGAAGGAACACACCAAGTAATGACACTCGGGGTCTTCCAGGGAAAGATAAACTGTTTTGGAATCCGCTTCGAAATTAATCAGAAATAAATTGGAGGAGTTAGAAATATAATTAATTCAGTGCTAAGCTTGTTTATCGATACAGTTGAAGGGCTCGAAGGAAAGTGGTAATCGAATAGGTGAACAGATTGTAAAGTTAAGTAATTTTATCCAGGTCTGTCCTAAGATGGATGACCATTCTATAATAGTATAAAAAATCTTAAGATATTGAAAACAAACCGTGTTTAGGCAAGCACGTTAAACTCGTAATCCCAGTTACCATACAAACTTGTTTAGAAGACTCTGTGATTATTTTACTGACTTCTTATTGACGTCTGAAAATGCAGCAGTGGAGTTTGTTGCGCCATTTCTTCTCCACTAGCGCCTAGGAAGCGGTGGTAAACTTAGTATTAAGCAGTTTTTGACGTCAAAAAGATGTAATTACGTTGCACTATTTTGAAAAATAAAGAAATTGAAATTGAAATTGTTATATTGATAAAAATATTGTTAAATATTTACCTTAATAATGATGATCAAAACAGCTATCACCAGCAGAACAGCGCCTATACTGGTGACAGCAATTAAATTACGGTCGAGCATATTCGCTGTCTCTTTCGTTTCATCGACAAAGAACGAAGCTGTTATGTGCGTCCGAATATTCTCAGCGATGCGTCTCTTTCCCGCAGATGAGCCATTTTGACACCCACCTAAAATAAATATTCGTTAAAAGTAATTGGTTCTGTCTATGAACAGACTTGAAATAAAGGATGTTTTCAATTCATCGGTATATTTTTTATATTCACTGACAATTTAGTTGATTTGATAAACCGCGTTGGTTAATTGAAATGATTCTTTTTGTTACAAAAAGTTTATCTTAGAGGTATCATAAATAAATGAAACAGTGGGTTTGTATATAACTGAATCACGTTAAAACTGATAGATGGATTTGGATTTTTTGCAGAATATGCTGAACAACGCTTTTGTTTAATTTTTATATGGATAAACGTACAATATATCTAAGTAGGTATTTATGTTGATTCAAGATAAGAGTTATCAACTTTTTGAATTTCACAGAACTTTGTGTAAGTTACACAAACAGATGCGGAAAATTTCAATAATATTAGTAGACATATTTGTCAGCCATATCTGATACACAAGGCATATTTTTAGACAAAACAATGAAGTCATTTAGCAATGTCAATTTAACACGCCAAGAATCGAATCTAAAATAGCACTATTGCCTACGAACATGTTCTTAAATGTTACCCTGCCATACTTTGTACCATAGTACCATCAATTTATGTTCCATCAAATTAAATTAAATATTTTATTAACTACAATTGAACACTCTGTGTATATTCTATTTTACTTTTCAAAATATTTCATTAATCAAAGTGCCTCTTTATCAATGAATGTCATTTTCTATTAATAGGTATCGGTCAAGTGATAATGACTCGACCGAAGCTCTGATTGAAAGGTCAGGCGATAATTGTTTCCATAGTGTATAAGGTCAACGAATATGTATAAAAGTCTGTATTATTAAAATGTTAGTTATAATTTAATATTTTTTAGTAAACGGCCTCTGTGGCGTAGCGGTAGCGCATTCGACTGCTACGACAAGGGGTGCGGGTTCGATTCCCGCTCAGTTTAAATATTTGTATGCATGAATATGTCTATTTACAGTGGTCTGGATGTTTCTATGTATACCTAATATGAGTGTATTTACAAAAAAAATATAAAGTATATTTTTCCGCCTTCTAGAATCCACAATACAATCTAGTTATAGTACAGTTTACGCTTATTCCAATGTCTATAGAACGCCGCTGTGTAAAATGTCTTTTAATGAGGCCGTCAAGCTGAGCCATTGTTAACATGGTACGTATACGTAATGGTGACCCTCTTTCCTGAGACTTTACCTTCAGCTTACCATCAGGCAAGGTGAAGTCAAATTGACGTGTCCTATATACCTATATAAAAAAATATTTCGTTTGAACTTTTATGTACTACAATTTGACATAATGAATGCTTTTAGTTACTTTCAGTATCCGTTGGTAATTAGAAATTTTCATATGGTGAAATGCCTCATTTGGGAATAATAAAAAATAAATAAACCCACACACACCCTTTAATATGACTAGATACCTACTTTTATCCGAATTAAAAAGGGTCATTATTACTTTACTTGTAGGTATATTTATGTGGATAGCCGTTCCTATCGTAATTTGTAAGAACTAAACGTCTGAACCGATTTCAATGAGTGCTATGTCACTAGATTCATCTTTATTCCGTGAATGTACCTATATATTCACTGAGTGTATTAGCATCATGAAGCAATCATAAAAAAATTAAATTACGGTATTTTGGTATTGTTATTGAAAAGTATTATACTTTTAAAGTTATAAATATTAAAAAGCTCGACTAAAATAATAATTATTGTAGTCGAGCCTTTTAATATTTATAGCTTAAAAACATTGATTATTCCCTTACTGATTTTTTAAAAGATTAAGCAAATGAAAACGATAAAAACAATAAATTTGATCCGATTCCATTCGATCTAATTTATTTAAATCTCTTTCGCCGTACTCCGTAATATCAATTGAATAACTATAAACATTCAGTTCAAAAAGATGAAATCGTTCTGTCCACTATGATAATAAAATTTCAGTGAATATGAATCGATTTGAAGAATGAATTTTATGGTGTTTCAAATGACAAACGGTTATATTTAGGGTTGCCAGTCTGTTTTAAATACTAATTACAATTACTTCAAATAAAATCTACATCCTGACTGTTACTTAAACTTGTGGACTCTTTTCATGTTTCTCTTTTTAGTTTTAACTGAAAAAACTGAACGAAAATCGAAGAAAAGTAAAAAATATCGAAAGGAAAACATTATTTAAAGTATGAAACCCAGAATTTACAATATGAATTTTATAATATTTCAAATAACAAACGGTTTTTTTTATTATGAATTTAATTCTTTATTGTACACAAACTTGTGTAAAATACACTAAATTACAACACAAATGAAGTACAATTTGAGCTTGACTCAAAATGAGTTTTCTCCCAGCAAACCTTTGAGTAATAGAACAAGAGTTGTTCGAGAAGGGTTAGAAGTGTACAAAGACAAAAAGAAAAAGATACACAACAAGCTAGTAACCACAATAGAAACCATATAATAAAAACGTACCCGATCGGTAAATATATACATACATAATTTAGTTTATTATAATTTAGTGTTGTCAATCTGTATTAAATACTAATGACAATTACCTACTGCTAGTAAAATGTAAGTAGTGGCTGTTAATAACAAGTTCCATTATACTTGTGGGATCTTTTCATATTATTTTTTTTAGTGTTCAGTGAAAAACTGAAGAAAAGTAAAAAATATCATAGAAGCAACCGTCGCCTCTAGAGAACTTAAAGTTTTTCAATAATAATATATAGTTTCAAAATATTGTACTGGGACCGCGTTTGTATATCCCAGGAGTACGATCATCTCTTGTTATACCTACGGCACGATATAATGGCCGGTTTGACGTTTGTCCGCTCATGAAGTTTCGTATTAATTATTGTGACATTTTGAAAGAGCAAATTGCTGTTCTTTATTGTCAATAGTGACGTACAGTAAGTCATAAAATTTTATCGAATGTAGGTATAATTTTAGGACACAATATTTATTTATTACATTGATTTCTGAATTATATAATGTATATTAGTGTCCCACGATCATTTATTTTTTATTTTTATAAGATTATAATTACCTATTGGTGTACTTATTTCACACAACTCGGTATTTGTTTTTCGAAATTCAATTTCTTTAAATAAAATCTATATAATCGACACTAGGACCACTGGCAAGCCCAATAATACCTCCGGCAAACTTACGTCAAAACAAAGCATTTTCGACTTGACGTTGCTTCGAAAAGTACAAACTAGGAGTGCAGTGCGATTGCGATATAGTTTAGACCTCCTCGCCTGATGGTAAGCTAAATGGTAAATCTCGCCTGATGGTAAAGTCTCAGGAAGGGGTCCCCATTACATACACTAACAGTGATAATTATAATGGTAGCCCTCAACTTACTCTGTTTACGCCTTTTGTTGTGGATTTCGTCGATATGGCCGAACATACGCAGAGCTGAGTTCTAAACAGTCAGGCACGTGTGTTCGTTATAGGTACGCCTTCGTAACATTTCGATCGTGAATCTCAAAATGGAAGGTCAATTTTACCTATAACTGTTAGACGAATAGATAACTAAAGAAAAATCTGGCGAGACTGGCACAGAAGAAAATAAACTTCACACACACAGAAAAAAACGAGCAAAACCAGTCGAAGACATGTGTGTAGCTACTATTTACGGAAGGAGTATCCAACAAGAAAAAAGCTAGTGCAATCACTGAAGGAAGCTGGATTACCTAATATATACTCATTTTCATTCCTAATTCCAATATTCAGTTCGTTCAAATGTATTAAGTAGGTAAAAATTTATATTTTTTTACTAAAGTTTTTGAATCAGGTACCTAGGTAAGTACTGCTTGCAATAAAAACTTATTTGATTTGATTATATTTTTATCGAGAGTAAATTGACATTTCCATCACTATTGTAATATGTCAAACCGGCCATCATATCGTGCTGCTACGTCTAAGTTACTCCTTAAGGGTTGAGCGAAGAATAAGATAGACTAATATATCTTTTATCAAAACAATTTTACGAAAAAATTATCTATACTAATATTATAAAGAGGAAAGATTTGTTTTTTTGTTTTTTTGTTTTTTTGTTTGTAACGAATAGGCTTCGAAACTACTGGACCGATTTCAATAATTCTTTCACCAATAGAAAGCCACATTATCTGTGAGTAACATAGGCTATAATTTATCCCCGAAAAATTTAGGGATCCTTACTAAAACTTCAATAATGTAACCCAAGGTGTAAAAAAATGACCTAAACAAATTACTTACATCGCGTGCGCTGCGAAAACTATTGAAGATAGAACAAAATAATGTACTGTGGAAATGTACAACTTAAAAAGGTCTACATAAAAGTCCGCTATAGCATATGTCTACCTAATAAGGGTAGCCCACAGTAACCATTTTTATCTTTACAAATTACAAAAAAATTAATGTGTCATTTTCGAAGCTAATTTTAACAATACAGTATTATTTCTTATCCAATTAAATACGTTAGATACGTTGTACGTTTAATGTAGATCAAAATTGCCATTTACACTATATAATTACCATAAATAGTTTAAGAGCTATCGCAATATGAAAAATAATGCGCGGCGAAATAAATGCAAGTTGAAATGCGGACGTAAATCAAACCAATATACTTCGGGACATTATAGGTACGTAGATAGGTATCTAAACTGTGCTCAAAGTATTATGCTCTATACACGCAGTACAGTTTTCTTGGGTGCCTTTGAGGATAGCACGGGTGCTACAGCACTGGACGAGCTCAAATTCACCAATCATGGATTATTGCAAAACAATCCGCTCGCGCCAGGACGTCGTTTGTCTCACGAATTATACCTATCTAAGATTATGCTTCCTTATGTATATCATTGTATTATCACTGCGATGCGGGCGAGGACTCAGGGCTGCACACGTTGGCAGAGTGTCCGGCGTGGGAGGTGCCGAGACAGGCCCTCTCGGCAGCCCTCGGGGTGGGAGTCCTCACACTGCCGGTGCTGATCGCGGCGATGGTGCAGAGTGCGGACGCGTGGTTGGCCGCCGCCTCCTTCTGCGAGCAAGTGATACTCGAGAAAGAGGCGGCGGAAAAGGTTCGGGAGGGGCTGCACAGAGCTCTCCCGGACGGAGGCGGGCGCGGACGCCTATCGCGTCGGGGGTCCGACGACCTCCGTCCTCCATGAGCGCTGGCCTTGTGGCTAGGGTGACAGGTGGAGCCGCCCGTCACCCTAGCAGAAGCAGGCCGAGGCGGCGGCGCGCGAAGGCGCCCCCCCCCCCCCCCCCCCTCCTATTCCGGGTCATGACGGGAACCACGTGGTTCTCAAACCCGAGGGGGCCATCTCGAATCCGGAGATGGCCCGGGTCAAGCCGGGGTGCGAGGGATATGCTCTTTGGGCCACCTTACACCCTGGCTGACCCTAGATGGCGTGCGGTTTTAGTCGGTAAGAGTCCGACATAGCCTGCCCCGCTGGCCGCGGGGTGGGTTTCTATGAGGATTTCCGCACGGAAAAAAAAAGGTATATCTTTGTATTCCCATCCAAATAAATTATATCTTAATCAAGACTTTCAATAATATTGTGTAAAAATTATTTAAAGACTGTTTGAGTTATTGAAATCGGACGTCAGAGGAGGGGATTGGGGAGATAGGGAGGGGGGTTGTGAGCTCTGGCTACCCTTCTTACCGGCGGCGGTAACACAACACAATGTCTATTATGGCTGCGGTCTTCTGTACCCCCTGTCACCCCATCTCCTCTTTTCCGGGGTTCGGAAAAGAGGTAAGGACATCATGCTTTTTTTATACCATTTAAGTGGAAGACGAGCTCACGGCCCACCTATGTGACCTATGCACCTATGGACGTGCACAACATCAGGGGCGTCACACTCGCGCTGCCGACCCTGCAAAATCCTTCTAATGCCCTTCTTGAAGAACCCCATATTATAGCCGCCAGGGAAAACCACTGCAGGGAGATCGTTCCACAGCCTAAGCGTGCGTGAAATGAAATTTTTTTCATACCTTACAGTACGCACTGCAGACGGATGCAACGTGTGGGGATGAATTCCCTGCCTGTGGCAAGCAGTGCGATGATAGAAAGTGGCTGTAGCCATCATAAATCAAACAATTCCCATCCCAGGGTCAACTGGGTAGCGCGGGATATGCTCTAAGTAATCTTACACCCCGGCAACTGAAGACTTGAGACGGCGGCGTGCGGTTTTTTGGCAAAAAGGCATTTGAAACAGAATTCGCAATCCACGCGGGCGGAGCCGCGGGCAACAGCTAGTAAAGAAATAAAATTGTGTAAATAAGTGATGTTATTTAGCATGTTTTTCCCCATACCATTGAAAATGTTTTAATTTTTCATGATAACATAATATACCAAACGACTCACCTATATCCTTATCACAATGGCAGCAATCTGAAGTTTGATTGCTATTTAAATACATAGATACCATACTTTCCGTGCAGCATGGTAAACACTTATGGTTCATTCTGCGAACAAAAGAATCAATACATTAAACGTTCATTCAGTTGAACAGAGTTGTGTTTTTGAGATCTTTGAGAAGCGTTTGATCATTTTGATAGATATTTTGTGTTGTCTTTGTTGCTTATTTGGAAATGACAACGTAAAATACTATTATGTATCGTTTTTTCCAAGGCTTTGCCAGAAACTATCGGGTCTTTGAAATTATTTACTCGGTATTAAGAAAACTGTAAGAATGATTCAACAATTTTATCTCAGATACAATGTAGGTACAATGTACAATACAATGGTAAACATGGGTTATATCTGAGGTAAAATACAAGATTCTTTACAATACCCTTAACAAATTGTCAAACGGATTAAGTAGTACCTAATCCAACTAATAGTTAAATCAAGATCTTTTTTGTTAGAAATAAAATTATTTTTAAATTTAATTTACGATGTAACAGAAAATAACAAACAGAATATAAAAATTCAAAACAACTTACAAAATCCAAATTATTTTTCAGAGTTTACTGACTCACCTATCTAAACGTAGTGGGTGAGCACACGTCACACAACTCGTAGGCCCAGGTCCCGAGCAAGACCTGCAGGAATCATGACACGGCCGACAGGTCCTCGTCCGTGACTCGTAGTACTGAGAACTAAGGCACTCCACGCATAAACCATTCTCCAAAGAAAAATGCGGAGGACAAGATGTACACCGCTGAGGCCCTGCACCATGGCAGTCCTGGCAATAATGATGACAGCGACGACAACTGTCCTGCCACGGAAAGAAATTTTGTGGACATTCTGGTCGGCACTCGCCTGCTGCTAGCCTCCAGTCAGGTGGACATGATGCACATTGATCTCTTCTAGGCCCTGTGCATGTCTCACATGATAAGTAACACTTTGAGCACATTCCCTCATCAGGATAGTACCCAGGAGCACAAGTCGCTCTACATGTTCCTGATTGTAACCGTAAGGCACCCGCGCATGCGGTACAGTTCAATCTTGATACACAACTCGTACATGTATGCGGACATGGGGAACAACGCCCTGCTGTCTGATAAAAACCATGTCCGCACTCTGCCACACACCTGAAACAAATATTTTGTTTTCACGTAGCACAAAAATTGTTAGTAAAAATAAATAGATATATAAAAGACAGTTACCTCGATCCTTGGAGCAACAAAGGACTCGAACAAGACAAACAGTCCCACTCATTCGAGCCGCTACATTTCTCACAAGTCGAGTGGCAATTTTTACACCTCCCACCTTCGAAATACTCATCTATAAAAAAAGTTACGTTAAGCCCACGAAAACAAAGTAAAAGCATCATTGTTTACTGACGATTACTCACTGCTATCGCATTTGTCATTGCCATCAGGAAGACAAGTTCCGCTTTTAGTGAGAATCCATTTCTCTTGGCAAACAGAACAAATGGCACACGTGCAAATTGAACAGCCAATCGGACACCTAAAACAACAACGAATTCTGTTCTTTAAACGGAATTCAACTTAAAGGTGACAATTAAATGCGCCAACAATTTACAGTTCAAAGCAAATGTTTGGGATTCCGAGCGCTTGTAAGATTGACGAGCTCTGTTTCATCGCAGAGTGGAATGTAAAGATAAATTATCATAACAATAATACTCACGGCAAACATTCCCTTCTTTGAGTATCGGCATAATATCTTGGAGTACATTTAGGTAAACATCGATTTTTGAATGCATAGTTTCCAATGCGACATGAAACACATTCATTTACGCTGGGACCATGGCAAGATTCACACGTTTCATGACAGGGCATGCAACCAAAATCATCCATTTGATGCGTTCCAGGTGGACATGCAGCTAAACAAGATCCATTAAACAGTACATAATTGTGAGCGCACGAGGAACACATATCCGCCTTTTCTGAACATGTTTCACAATGTTCTGCACATGGAAAGCAAGCATTTGCATCGGGATCCTCATAGTATCCATCCGGACACTGTTGTAAACATACAGCGAGGTCATCAACTAATAAATGCGCTGGGGCACATGTGAGACAAGAGTCTTGACCCGCTCCCGCACAAGTCTCACATGACTCATGACATGGCCAACAAACTCCACCTTGATTGACGAAACTCCTTGGAGGACATCTCGAAACACATGAATTATCTAAACGGTAATGTTTGCAAGCAACACACTGAGTTGGTCCCTTCCCATAACAACCTTGTGAATCACATTCCGGATCGCACAGCCTTTGTACTTGTTTATCATTGGCATCCGCCAAAACATTTTTGCGTTGAGCGGAAGGAATGTTTTTGGGGTAATTGCGTCTGTCAGAAATTCCAAGTTCGATTTCATTGAGGAATTGTGAGTATTCCGAGGCGTCGTAAACATCATTAATATGGTAAGCTTTCTCCTCCTGGTAAACACTGTTTGTATTAAAATAGCCCTTATTTCGCAGCCGGATAGGATTCGTGGCCGTACCATAGAATATTAATTGCCACTTTTTCAATATGCCCGGTTGAGTGACGTGTATATTGCCAGCATTTATTATCTGAAGGGTCCATCGTCCTTCAGCATTTTCTCCCCAAAAATGAACACTTAAAAATGGCCAATCGTCGAAGTTAGAACTGGTTGCGTCATGCGTTCGTTCAAACAAAAGTGTAGAAGTCGTCCCCATTGGTGACGTAAGCAATATGCGTAAATTGCCTCGAGGGAAAAAGCTTAGTGAAATCTTACATTGAACGTGTTCCAAGAATCTGACCTCATTCATTGTTCCGCTGCACCCATTCACATCCATGTGCACTGATATCGTATAACCGAAAGATGTTTCAATAGACTTGTCCTCATTTATTTCTTGTGACTTACAAATGTGCTGCGGCGGTACGTTTGTCCATTGTTCGGCTAATGTTACCATCTGAGCGGCGTCCATTAGTCCGTAGCCAAACTTATGGCTCACTTTTCTTTTTACTCCATTTACGATCCATCCATCTTCTTTATCAAGCGGTTGTGACCGCGATGTCATTACGACAAGATGTTGCATATCTCTCCACGTTAATAATGGATTCGCTTCCAGCGCTAATGCACATATTCCTGCAGCTAAAGGTGCAGAAGCCGAAGTACCCGTATGATCTACTGTACAAATATGGTCGGGCCTCAATTGAATATCCATATCTACGGTAGCAACGCTTTTGTCTCTACCCGGTGTTCCCGAGCTATAAGTCGATGCTATAGTCGACGAGCATTCTTCTAAATACCATGGCTTAAAGCCTGCTTGAGTGGCGCTAGAAATAGAAATAGTGAATATGCTATTCGCATAACCATCACAATTACAGGAATCCGTATGCCTGCCACCATTTCCCGACGCCCATATAAAAATAGACCCCTTTCCCCCTCTTCCGTTCGTCACACCATTTATGAAAGCCCTGAAACAAAGCATATTTTAATGAGCTCACGTGTAACTGTATCTATTTATCTAAACGTACGCATTAGAAATTAGACAATACCTTCTAGCCAAAGGACCGGGACCGTCAACTGTTTTTCCGTCATCCTCGGGTCCCCACGAGGCACTATAAATATCTATGTGATGTGTGTTAAATCCGAGAGCTTGAGCTTCCACTGCGTCGTTAACAAGGCCATCGAGCATTCGAACTCCTCCAATGCTAGCATTGTAAGCTATGCCGACGCCGCAGTACTTATTGTAGGCGACCGCAGCCACCTCACCCGCACACCGGGTGCCGTGTTTATTATCACCATTGTCCTGCGGTGTCGGGTCCGTATCGTTCCCATTTATGTCCGTCGATGCTGCAGGGTCCTACAATATCGGTTTTCTCGTTCAATACATTTCACTTACGTAATACACGGCCGCTAAAGAGGAATCGTTGGTTCAGAATTGGCTTTTTATTTGACAAGTCATGACAACATTGATAAATGATGTATTCAAAATATATTAAGATGCGTATGAAATGAAAAATATTTACATAATTTTGTATTAAATCTGGATGATTGGGTTGGATTCCATCGTCTAATATAGTGATAACTACTCCTTTTCCTGTATATCCTTTTCTCCATGCATACCCGACGTTCATGTCTAGGCCATCTGCAGCACCTCCATTCTGAAATAATACTTCACTTATAATCTAAGAATATTGTGCAAGAAATAAACTGGAGTGGACTTCCACCACGCTCTGCGCATTGAATACGTAATGCAGGCTTTAGTCGCGTGCGTGTAATAGATACTTGAGCGCCACAAAGGCGCAGTGCCTTAAAAATGTATTGGATTATAATTTCTTAAGCATGGGAAATTGTGAATCAGAAATGCGGGTGAGCATGCGATTTATATTATTATGTTATTGACCTTATATAAAATAAAACGTCTAAACCGGCAAAATGGAATCACATTTCTTCAACTATTTCTCTAGTTTTAATTGAAATATCTTGTAATCGATGCTCGTATTTTACAATCAAAATTTGGTCAAATCGTACAATTCGGACTTTTACTAACTGTAACATAATATATATATTTTTTATGTAATACGTATGTGATATCAAGGAAACTCGAGCCACAATTTAAATTTCGCAAACATCCAAAAATTATAGTAACCGCTTGCCAAATAGTGTAGGTACCTACTGCATGATTGATAATATAGCAGTTTAAAAACTGAACACAATCGTTCTCAACTAAAAATCCGAACATAACAATTCTTTATTCGAAACATAAAATAACTCATAAAATATTATAAATGCGTATCACGCTAATTTTTTGCATATTCTCATTTTTATTTCGCTCAATACAAATCGTATTTCAGTCCAAAAGGTGGGGATATAATGAGTGGATCTATGTAACAGTAGTACTTCAAGGCTGCGAATAATATTCGTACGAATGAGAGATGTACCTTCCTACAAATTATTTTACACTGCAGTGTTGGGACAACACTACTGAATTAGTAATGTACCTACTATTCTTCGCGTGGGATAAATTTTAGTACAAAACGAGATGGTCTGCCTTTGTTCACTGGAAGTTCGCCGACAACATTCGTCGTTTTAAATTATTTCACATTTTACATCTGCCAGCGAAATATTCTGAATATTTCGATACTCATTCTGAATTTAAAGCACCTAATTTTTACTCATAATATTATTGCACGATTGTAATAAAATAATATTATTATAATAATGTTTTAAGTCTTATTTGTATTCAAAGATGTTGCATGGTTTAAAATTAATTTCGCTTTTACTTTAACTTGTGTATAAAAGAACATTTTATTTTCAAACTCATATGTTTTTTAGTTTTCTCATAAAGGGTTTTCATGTAATATGAGTTTTTAATGTATATTGAGGTTGATATGAGGCACAAAGCGCCATAAAATGACAATAGAGTGTACTTTATGAGGAACTCCATCATGATTAAATCTTTGGTGCTTATTTAGTACTGAAATTCTTTATTTTTATACACAACTATTAGGTAAAACCATCTACTAACTATCATTAACATATATGTAATTGGTGGCGTTATGAATATAACCTGCTGTCTATCGAGAAAATTAAACTCTGAGAGACTAGTACCCACAATATAACACACCTTGCAGGTCTACAAACAAACAAAGTTATCAATGATTCAATTAAAGTCTAACACAGTTAACAATAAACAACTCTTATATTCATATAGTTCCAATATCTAATAGAAGATTGATGATTGGGAGGTTTCATGACTTGAAGGTAATCCTCGGCTCCTGTGGTCTCTCACTCATTAATCAAATTAAATCTAACCTAACCTAATCTAATCTAACGTAACCTAATGTAAATTAGTGTAACCTAATCTGATCTAACTACTTTATACTTGGGATAAACTCCATGGATATCATAATTGTTATGTTATCGTTCAAGTATTTTAAGTATTTTTATTGTAATATTGTTTGTTTGTCCCAACACACCATTAACTTATACGATACTAAAGGCAAGTAAGTAGTATACTTCTTACCAAGTACCACTGTTCTTTGAACAGTGGATCTGGGAAAGCCGGCGCACTGGATTGCCGCATCACATGACGTGGCTTCCATTGATGATCCCTCTTCGTACGTCGCAGTTCCCTCTGCTGCTGCACCCATCTTACCTGCCGAAATTATTTCAAGATTAGTTTATGCTTCGGTTTTCAAATCTAGACGTGACGGTAAACTTAAACACTAGGCGCACACTATGCCGCAGCCTGTCGTTGCGTCTTTCTAGACGCCGAGCTGTCGCTGTCACCTGTCGCCAAGTGTGCGCCTAGGGTAATAGGAATAGCATATTGAAGTTTCTCAGGTAGTTGGCTGTTCAACACATCATCTTACAGGCAATCATCCGATATGAAGTAGAGTGGGGTGTTTTAATGCTGTGTTTAGTGCACAAGCGTACTTACCTACTTATGTAGATGCGCTTGCTTCTTCGCTAGTGTTTTTACGAACTTTGAATATACTGACAACAAGTTTATAACTTCGTTTAAATGGTTACTAAGAAAATTGTAATGCCTTTTTCTGGAAACCTTTCTTATATTAAAATCAGTTTTTATAAGTTATTATTCGCCATAGCGTTGGAAGATGCGAGTCTATAAAACTAACATAACGTAGTTTAATATAGTTTGATCACGTAGAAAATATAAATAGTAAGGCGGACTTAAGAAAAGTATGATATGAATGTTGGAAGATTTGTGGGGACTGGACGCCTCAGAAGAACGGACGTTTATGAACCAAATAGCTCACTTCTTGGAAAAGACAGGGTACACAATGAAGAGAATAAAACGCACTGCAAGATTGATGCGAGGCGAGTAATGTATGAAAGTGTCATGGAAGTGGCGGTTTGTCTATCCTTATTAGGGTATACACTTGCTGTTACCTACTTGAACCTTAGATAGGTACTCAATATTGTAGAAAGTTTACACAAATCTTATACATTGAACTAAAACTATATTGGTACGAGTATAACGGATAATATAGCGATTTTGTTTTTCATTATTCTGATCTCGACATTTCGGTTGCTTGTTAGACACTTCACTATAAAAATATAAAAAAAAAACGGGGACCCCCAAAATTTTATGTTTTTTTTCTATTTTTGTGTTGAATTCTTAATGCGGTTCACAGAACACATCTACTTACCAAGTTTCAACAGCATAGGCCTTATAGTTTCGGAGAAAAGTGGCTGTGACATACGGACGGACAGATGGACAGACGGACAGACAGACAGACGGACAGACAGACAGACAGACATGACGAATCTATAAGAGTTCCGTTTTTTGCCATTTGGCTACGGAACCCTAAAAATATTCCATCTTTGACATAGAAATAAAGAAGAAGACAGTTGTAATGTATTATCACATTGGGTTCTATTTTTTTACTATGGAATATGGTTTATAACTATGGAATATCGTTTTGTCTGTTTTAATTTTACCCAAAGGCCTATTCTGGCTGAAGCGGGAGGGAGGTAGGCTGGTTCACTGGTCGCCTGTCAACCTAACGACCTAGACTGTAATATAAGTTACTTTGTGACATTTAAAGATACCTATTTGAATTCTAACCAATCTAATAGCTAGTCATTGCAGTTATTAAAATATGTTATCTAAATAAAAAAATGTTAAAGCTACAAATAATAGGCACTTTTCATCTATTTATTTGTTTTTAAAATAAGATCTCAACTCTAAATGGTTGTAAATAATCGTAGGACACACAATTGGATGTCTTTCAGATCACGTAAGTAATTAAATGTCTTTCAAATCAATTTAAACGTTCTTTTATATTGCCCACCGAGTTCTCTTTAACAATTAGTTAGCGTATTGGATTGCATTGGTACTTTTCTTTTGTTTTCTGATACTTTTGTGTGTAGGACTAATTGCTGATTTTATTTGAATAATTTATTACCATCGGGAACCAATCGCAGTGTTTTGTTTATCGTTGCCGTAAAGGATTTTCCGAATTGACCTTTAAATATGATAAGATAATATGATATGATATATGATATGATATGATTTAAATACTGATAGCTATCTTCTTCTTTTTTTTCATCTTTTAAATAAGAAGAAAATAAAAAAGAACGTCATTCGCGGTTACATGCAAAATGTGCACTTTGGAGTCCGAAGTGAACACTCCTATTCCTTTGTTCCATAATTTGGTTCGTTGGCGTTTTCGGGACTACCATCTGATCTCCCGATTCCGGGTGAAAAGCTCATAACAAAGCCTTTTATGGCAATCAATAGGTATACTAGCTTGTATTTGAGACTGGTCCTCGAATTAAAATAGGTATAGGTGTTTTTTTTTCTTATCGTAATAACAACACAAATAATTATATCATACAGAGTTTGATTGCACCATACCCAACATTATACATACACATTATTACGTCATCCATGCAGTTAAAAGCAATTTCGTAATCATAATTACGAAAAAAGGTACTATTAGGTACGTCAATGTACAGGAGTAATTGGAAGCACAATTTTCATAGCATAAAATGTCCCATTCCACTCAAGTCGGAAGTCCCCACGGTACGAACATAATGGGATGAATATTACATAATTTAATAAATTAACCTGTAAAATTCCATGTAATGATCCCTCTACTTGAACAGGCCTATTCTCAGAACTCACCGGGCAGAAAACTTAGATGGACGACTCAAGTCCCAATCAAATTTCCCGAGATTAACTAACTGGCCATCCTTTGAGACAAAACCCAACGTCAATATGCCACTGAATTAATTATTAAGTGAGCTACGAAGTCACGATATTCAATCCGATAAGTTTAAGGATTATCCTGATGAATAATTTTATGGGAGACCGTTGTCAATCTAATACGGATGTAATTTGTTTACTAAAACAAATTACAGCTTGTGTTTATACAGTAAGAAATTGTAGGTTATGTTTGTATTACGGTAATCAGTAGACGATGTGAAGGTCAGATGGCAGTCGCTTCACGGAAACTATCAAGGTTCAGCCAAATCCGTAGTTAAGACTGGTAAAGCGGACCCCAGACTCCGAGAAAGCTTTGGATACGACTGGGATAAACGCTAGGTTGAAGAAGAAGGAGAAGAGTAGACGGTGATAAAATGATGAAGTATATTTACATCCGTAAATAGTAACAGTTATTGATAATTAGTTGGCAATGTTAGTGTGATACATGTTTACTTCGCTTGGCATTATCGCATGCCGTAAGATTAAAGTGTAGGTAAAGATACTTTGTTAACATTTACCAACCCCTACCTAGATTTACAAAACCTAATTCAGCCAAAATTACATTTAAATCTGAAAAAGTTAACATTAGATAGGATTTTAAGCCATATGTATAAGAGAATCTCGAATATCCAGTACCATATCCTGTGGCTCAGTTGGATAGCAAAACCTCCCTAAAAAGGTACTGATAGGGGGTTCAAATCCCGTCTTGTATGTTGACTTTTTCCAATATGTAACATAGTATTTATTATTTAATAAAAGTGTATTCGGCTAATTGCGGACTAATGCTTTGTAAAGTTACCTTTAACAGCAATATCTGGTCATAAGTAGTTTGACTGACACTTCACTCAAAAGAACTTCTAACCAGGGCCTTGATTCTGCTAAAGGCAAACCACTGTAATACCACTGACACTCTAAAAATGATATTTAATTGTAGACTTTACCGTTATACAGTTAAAGTCTAAAATCAAATGAAAAGAGTTCATTAAACTTTTTTATTCGCTCTACAAAATATCATTTGACTTTAAATTTTAACCTGATAACAATAAAGTCTACAATTAAATGGCATTTTTTAGAGTGTCAGTGGTATATCAGTAGTTTGTCTTTAGCAGAATCGAGGCCCAGCTCCATTAGTCAAAAGTATTTTTGACTGTAATCGTTGCTATGATTAAATGATTCAAGTTCGACCCTTCTAACCTAATCTATCCGTGTTGAGACGTGTGGCATCCCCGAGCTTGCCTACTCGCCCCCGAAGAGAGTCAAACTTACTTGACTCGCCACAGGGGTGAGCGACGCCTATATACCTTCGTAATAAACAAACCTTTAACATGTACGTATAAACGATCTGTCAAAACGCGAAGACGAAACTGTATCACGAAAAGGCTGCTAAATTTGTGAGTGAATATTGTGTTGCAACCATATTACCCAAAGGAGATGTTTCACAAATGTATGGAACTTGGGCCCGACAATTGTACACTACTTAGAAAAATAGCTAGACAATGTAGTTTTCATTTTTCACTATTCAATTCTTATAATATTGCCTCGTATTATGGGCGGAATTTAACTAAATAAACACTTTTTTGCAACACAACAAACATGGCGGACTAAAACTGAAAAAAAAAATGAACTCATACTTTATTAATTTATGCCCTTGAATTTCGGAGGTGAATGATTATAATTGTATTTTTGCCAATAACCGGTATTATTTCTCTTTTTTCTGTATTGTGTACAATTAGGGGGCCCAAGATGAAACATCTCCAGTGTGAAATGTGATTTCTGGATTTTTTCAAGCTGTCATCATGGTTTTTACACCATTTCACTACTCAAGACATGCCGTATTTCTTTTGGCACGTAAACTATTATGGGCATGTTAATAGACGAATAATATTCATTAAAAACTATATTCCATCAGATTATCAGATGGGGCAGGTCTATTTTCTTTGGCGCCTCTCCTATTTGTGACCAACCTCAACTAACTTTAAAGTTTGTACTATTTCATACTTCTGAAAATAGTGATACCAATTGAATAACTAATAACTTATGCCGTTAATTGCGCTGATCAGCTATTAAAATTTACCTTGACATGTATGTACCTAATTATTCAAAACGACTTAATTAGTGTCGTTGTTCTACTCACGTGTATAATTATCGAGACGCTGAACTAATTTCGACACAGTACTCGGAATATATAATTATGTCTGTAAATAACTGAAAGGCATCAGATATATTTTCACATAAATATAATACAAGATATATTATAATACATTATTATTATTGTATTAAGGTACTATTTTAAACTTTAGTCTACATACTTTTTCCACTGTGAAATCCTTTTAATCCAGTGTATAAATTGCACGGAACCTACCAGGCTACCAGCAAATGGCGTAAGCCATGCTGTTAACTTCAGCTCACAATTCTCTAAAATCTTAACGTACTCGCTGTGAAAAACAGCCCCTATATATAAATTGTCTAAACTGTGCTTAGTACCAATAATGGTTCTATTTTTGTTCAGTATTTTTGCGCACAAGTTTTCAAATAAACTCATTATTATCAATAATCATCTTCCAAGAAGAAAGTCACTACAAATACCTACTTGTGTTATTATATAAATACCTAAGTCATTGGCCATTTATCCGTTACTACATATTTATGGATACCAGTGATATAACTGAAACCTGTCGTGAAACCTTATTTTTCATTACAAAATATAAAATTGTAGAAATATTCAATAGGCCGTCAAGCTGAGGGCCGCCACTGTAGCACTACCGATGTATGTAGTGGTGACCCCAGTCTTGAGACTTTACCTTTAGCTTACCATCAGGCGAAGTGAAGTCATTTTGACGTGCCCTATATTAAAAAAATATAAGAGGGAATGATTTAAGGAACAATTTCAGAGGCTTCGCTAATTATATCAATGTGAAGTAGACATTCAAAAATTAATTACCATAGGCGAAGCCACGGGCAACGGCTAGTTCATAATAACTGCCCTCATATTTTAATTAATAACCATCGACAAGTATTCACGCTACTTTTTACTTTTTTGCGAAACTCTAATGTTAATTAACTTTTTAATTACATTTTAGGTCTTAGATAAAGTGCCTTCACCTTTACAAAATTCATGTAAATATAATAAAACTTATTTAATTTTAATCTTTTTTTCATGTACGTATAAATCCTATGGATGGAACGCGTCAAAGAATACAAATGATGGCTGTTGACTAGAGCCGTCCCACCCTCACACACTAACCAGCTACTACGCGGCAAACATTATTCGATTCAGTCAGTTTAAAGAGCCAAAAAAATACAGCATGTATATTAATAATCTTTAATATATTAGTAATCTTTGTTTGTTGTGTCAATGTTTTCTTTCTCACTGTCTCACACACGTATATACTCTTATCTTGTCTTTCACGGTCTCCTCTCGCCGGGCTGCTGGAAGAAATAGACAGTTACTTTTTACTACTATCTCCGTCATCCAATTATGTACGATTTTACTATGTGTCCATGAACTTTAAATAAATAATAAAAATAAAAATAGTAAAATGGTGTAAAACCGTAGTGACACCAAGGAAAAATATCCAGGCATCACATTTCAATCACATTCAGGAAAAACATTACAACTTATAATTCTCCAACACAGTCTCGTCTTCATCGCGCTCTGTCCATAAGTTTTAAGCGTTCAAGCTTTTTTATCTAAACCAACTTTAATAAGGTACTAGAGGAGAGATCTTTATTAGTCAGTTACTATGACAACGTTAAAATTAATTTTGTATTTTTTAATAAAATTAGCGAAAATATTCCTTATATTCTTTATACAACGTGTATTCTGAATTTTAAAATTTAATTTTAAATTATGTTTCCCGTTTATTTCAGACACGAAAAATATAAAGTTAAAAATGATTTGAAAATAAAAAGCACCTGACTGCTGTTGAAAAGCCTCAAACAACTTTGATAGCAGGCGGTACCTACCCATTAATTTTCTTTTGGTTTATGATTTGCGAATACGCGCGAAGTACATTACCCTCACTGGCGCAGTCGGGTAAAAAAGTGGTGTGTAGACCATTATAGTAGTGTGGTGTATTGTTGGCAAAATGAACTTACTATTATGTTGAATAGTTTACAGGTGTCAAGTGGGGCGGTATACTATGAGGATCTCGTTTCAACTGGGATAAATTTCCGTACATTTAGACCTTTCTGCCATACATATTATTGTAATCAAATATAGCTCTCTTAGGACTCATAATATTTGTGCATGTCTCGTGTTGTGTGTAACCTTTATGTATATCTAACTTGTGTGTATGATATAAAATTAAAAAAAATATTATAAATTACTTTTTTTATTTATTAAACTTTATGCATAATTACATATGCAAACTTAATGCCAAATAAGGCGGCATTTAATCTGAAATTGCCTGCAGCACGTTGTACAATTTAATAATCATATAATTAGTAATGTGTACTTACTATTATTACAGTGATTACAGCATTTGTACTAGTAGCCAAATATTTGTATTTTACCATTACAAACAAACATGGTGAATATTCCGTCAAAAATAATTCCAGTGGTCATTATAAAGGCACGTTCTTTTTGTGGAACGTATTGAGGTTATTTTGAAAAGCAAATCGCTGTAATTTGGTCCTAGTTAGACGAGTTGCCATTCGCACTACCATTACTTAGATTATAGATATACTTTTGATGGGTTAATAAGGTTTTATAGTTGTTTGGAAAACGCAATACCCCAGTTTGTATTGTGAACTAGCCGTGATCGTAACTACGACCGCGTGGATTTATATTTTTATGGTTTTAATTTTTGCGCGGAATCCTAATTATTTTTGTTAGATGAAAGTAGCATATGGACTGCCTTATAACATTACCTACACACCAGTGAAAGTTCCGTCAAAATTGGCCCAGCCGTTCTAGAGATTACATAATTCAAACAGAGACACAGACAAAAAAATTGAGAATCGCGTTTATGTTTTAATGTCGCACATACACTCATTATATTTATGCTTTTATTAAAACCTGTTGTTTTAATATTATAAACACACATTTTGGTTTTATTTATTTTTATGTATTAGAAGATGTATTATAGTAAGTAATATTACAATTACCTACACGTATAATCAATAGGATAGTACTAGGATAGAAGAATATTACAAGGGCTACTTTAATTTTGGGAAAATTTTCAATTCACGTGGGCGAAGACGCAGGCATAGCTAGTGATGATAAATAGTTTGGTATACAATTATGACTTACCTGTGGGTCATTTTTCAGTCTATTAAAATGATCGATGCTGGCGTTAAGCGATCTCTTGCTGATGTGCGGATGTGATAGTAGAAAATAGTTCTTCAGGTTCCCAATCTGGATCAAAAGAAAAACCATTGGTTAATATAAGAAATACTAGTAACATCTTTAGTAACATAAATAAAGGCGTTCATGGACATGCCAGCTTGCTTGCTTATACATACAGGTTGGCACACACACACACACACTCACACACTAGTCACTTCGCCTCTTCGATTCTTTTTTTATACCACATATTCAGTCAGTTTCCACTGCAATAATAAATAAAATGGTGTAAAAACCATAGTGACAGCAAGAAAAAAAAATCTAGTAATCACATTTTAAAATTCATATTTTGGGTGACTAGTTGCAACCCAAAATTTACTTACACGGTTTGCCGCCGTCCATTATTATTTTATACTAATTTCTTTTTTTTAAGAATACCTACCTATTTAGTAACCAAAATTACCAGTACTCTCCCTAACCCAACCAGTTAAGTTAAACTACTTGTGTAATGACCAGAACTAGGGCCCTCTAGATCATTCATCAACATTATCGATCGTTTTCAATGTTAGAAATGGTTACGTAATGCGAAATCAATAACATGAAATGAAATTTAGGTATAAATTTAAATTGGAAATACTATAATAATATAAAAAGCCCATGAGACAGGCTTGACCTAGTGTGGAGGTTAATAGTTTATCTTCTCTTCCTTCCTGTATTGTCTTCTTATTTTCACTAGAATTAAGAGATTGTAAAATAATGTAAACTGTTTTTGGGCAAATAAACGATTATTATTATTATTATGGAAAAAGAGCAGGTTAAAAGCACTAAAAACCGGCGGGCTATGCGTAGCCTAGAGAGTAAAAGGCATTAGTAAATGTATGTATGCTACATTATAGTCCTTACCATCGTAGTAAAGCGAAAAATAAATATAAACATAACCTCAATGCGCCAGTTAAGTTTCATGACACCGATAATAACTATACGCACACCATTGAGACTATGAACCGAGTTTAATAGCACACGCAGCTGGTTGACTTGAGTATAATAAACGGACATAATAATACCCTCACTGACCCAGTAATGTAAGCTAATATAACTCTTTAACTTTTACATTGCGGCTGGCAACACTTGATAGTAGTGTTTTTAGTGCCATTAGTTCTAACTTTTTTTTAACTGTGTTATAATTATATGTGGTGGTTAATGTTGGGTGTTTCATGCCTCGGTAAACATCTATGGCAGTCGTTACAGGTAGTTGCAGCCCTAAAACTTGACAACTTGTATAACTACAGAACTTTGAAGTCGAAAATGGGTTGTGGAGGTTAGATTAACCTTTCTCTGTTTAATTCAAGTTTTCTTTATAACGATCACGTTAATATAACTTCAACTCGCCTGATGGTTAACTGAAGGTAAATTGTCAAGAATAAGGTTTATCATTGTAAGTACCAATAACAGCACAAACCTTTACTTGACGGCCTCATCAGATACTTTTTTCGGTCTGTAAAGGACCCGGAATTGTAGGCAGAAGGAAATACATGTACCAGTGAAAAATTATTTTTTTATCATACTTTTTTTTGGTATGACAAATAATGTGTTTATATTGAAAAAAAGCGGTGTCTATTTATATCTCAAATCCAATCCTAAAGTTGTTTTCAAACAATTTTTTCAGACGAAAATAAAAGCAACTCAGATTACTTCCTTATTATTATAAAAACAAATATACTTTATGTTATGTATAACACTAGGCGCACACTGGGCGACACTCGACAGCGACAGCTCGGCGATTAGACGGGACGACAGGCTGCGGCCGAGAATTTCATATACTTTGTTCTAAGCTTCGCACACTCGGCGTCAGAGACGCGGAGTCGCGACAAGCGAGGGGACTCGCCGCGTCTAGTGGCGCTATGAAATTGTCGGCTGCAACCTGTCGTCGCGTCTAGACGCCGAGCTATTGCTGTCGCCTGTCGCCAAGTGTGCGCCTAGGGTTAGGCAGTAAAATATTAATAAAATCTGTCATATGTATTTTTAAATTCAGAACCAAAAACGAAACAAAAACAAGGAAATGTTTTAATGAATTCTCTCCTCTTGTAAATTTAGGAGCGCAGACAAACAAAAAATATAATTGAAGATTAAATATTTATTATGGCCTGTAAACATAACGTCCATCATAAAGCTGTTATATTTATTGTTTTGTTCTTAATTCTTTTATGTTTTGTCCTAATCTAATAAATTTTAATTTTTGCGGTTGACAGAGTACGTAATGTAATTTTTGGTAAGTACCCCAATACAGAGCGAGCAAGTACCTAGCGAGCGAGCTGGTTCATTGGTTTGTTGGATTGACGATTATTATCTTCAAATTATTAAAGACAAGATAAATAAATAAATAAATAAATATTCTACGACATTCTACACATCGCTATCTAGACCCAAAGTAAGCTTAGTTTAACTAGCTTGTGTTATGGGTTCTAGAATGCTGATAACCATACGTAAATACTTTTTCTTTTGTAAATACATACTTATTATACATAGAAACACCCAGACCAATGATTAATAAAATAATTTTTTTAAAGATAAATTATTATGCTGTCTTTTCTTTAATAATTTGAAGATGCAAGTTATATTTAGTCTACTTTTACGAACATACTGAACTTAAGCAGTAAAATAAAAATAAAATGAAAATGCACCTCTAGCACAATTTTTTTTTTTTTATATTAAACACGTCAACATGACTTTTATCCCGCCTGATGGTAAGCTAAGGATAAAGTCTCAGGACCGTCAGTGGTTCACCACTACATACCGATAGTACTACAGTGGTGGCCCTCAGCTTGAAGGCCTCATCTAAATGCTTTTCACGCCCGCATAAAGGACCCGGGACCATAGGAGGAAGGAAATACATGCGCTGGTAAAGAGTTCCAAGTCTTTATGGTACGGCAGAGAAAAGAGGAACCGAACCAGTACACCAATTTGTGTTAAAAGATTTTTACTATTTTACTGCTACTTTTTTAAAGTCTTGTCTTAGGCATTCATGATTGACGGCCTCTGTGGCGTAGCGGTAGTGCATGCGACTGCTACGCAGGGGGCGCGGGTTCGATTCCCGCTCAATGCAAATGAATATGCATACATGAAAATGTCTATTTGCATTGGTCTGGGTGTTTCTATGAATAATAAGTATGTATTAACAAAAAAAAAGTATGTTTATCAGCATTCTAGAACCCATAACACAAGCTAGTTAAACTATGCTTACTTTGGGTCTAGAGGGCGCTGTGTAGAATGTCGTAGAATGTCGTAGAATGTTTATTTATTCATGATAGTGAGACCATTAGCACGAATATCATATTATTTTAAATTCAATCCAGCACTTCTATACCATAATAAATATTATAAGCTCAAACTTACATATTTACTGTGTGTATAGGTACTAAACAATAACCAGGTATTTATTAAAAAAAAAGCCCAACTAATTTTATTTTCTAAAGGGTCTCGCACTAACATGAGCCACACCATGTTGTTCTAACCTATTAAAAGTACAACATTTTCACCCTCTGTATTTTGGAGCAAACAACATTTTTGGCATAGGCATTTTACATAATGGTGTAAATGGAAGCCATTTTAGAACGATCTCGAAATGAGGTCAAACACTTTGAGGTTCTTTATCCATTTTATTTCCACCTATTACATTACAAATGTTTCTAATTAATTTTTAGCACATTTGTTTTGTTATCCATAATTATTCCATGTATTATTGTATATTAAACTAGGTGTGACCCGCGGCTTCGCCCGTGACATACCTACTTCGTCCCCGTGGCAGGATAAAGGTATCCTATGTCCGTCTCCCCGTTCGTAGCCCCTAATGGACACATAAAATACTAAACTCATTATCGTTAAGAAAAAAAATTGCAAGCATTTCATTGGAAATTCTGAGTAGCAGTTTATGTTAAACAGTCTAGATTGAATCTAACTAATGAGCGATAATTGTCAGTAATCTAGACGAGCCATTTAATCGCATCTGTGCTTATCATGAGAATTCGGAATAACCTCAGGGACTTGAACGCGAACGTAACTGACATCAAGAAGTTAATACTTTAGTGTTGACGGTTAATGCGACATCTGTTTATAAGATTTATATAGGTCTTGATATCAATTAGAGATGTATTTTCTATAAAGGGTAAGTGCTCGGGTTATTTATTTTAACCAACTGCAGAAAAGAAGGTCATTTTACACATCTATACCTACATATAAAACGCTTTATATCCTGAATGACTGACTGTCTGGGTAGTGGTCACCATTCTAAGGGCATCCCTTGAGAATGGTGACCACTACTTTTTGAACTCCACCTCAGCTTACCATCAGGCTGGGTGCAGTCAATCCGGCAGATATATTTAATATACAAATTTATCTGTTATTCAAGAACATAGTCTGTCTCTGTGTCAAATTTCCTCTGCCGTTTATGCATGAATGAGTAACAAACATCCATACATCCATTCTCATAAACTTTCATATAACATAACATAACATAAACTCACGCCTATATCGCCGAAGGGGTAGGCAGAGGTGCCAGCACCCACATTTCGCCAGTTTATGTTTAGGTCCCAATGTAATAGATGGCGAGCCTATTGCCATTAACCGGGCACTTATAAACCTGCGATAAATACACACATAACTTCGAAAAGCATCGAATAGTCATTGGTGTGTGCCATGGTGAACCTGGGATCGAATCCGAGACCTCATCTCAGCAGTCCATTACCCTTAATATATATAATAATAAACTTTAGCGTTTATAATATATCTATTAATAAGATTAAGTAGAATTTATATACCTAAGCTTTTTATTCCTGACGTCAATATTTGTAAAGCCCAAAGCAATAATGGGTTTATAGTTTAATATGAAAGCCTTTTAAAAGGTCTCAGAAGGCCCGTTATTATGCTTTTTCAGTCCCAAGTATATTAAATTTTCATGACGAACGTTATGTAATTTTAAACTGAGTAAAATGTACGTTGATTAAGTCCCAAGAGAATACGAATATGGTATTATTAGCACTTTATTGCGGTACATTATAAATGTTACCAGTGGGCCCATATATGTCCTATATTAGGGACATACATTTTTTATAAATGTACTCATATAATTATAATATTTCTCACATTACTTTACTTCACTATAAATTCTGTCCTAGTGACCATATCTTCGGTCCTACTCAGCCGATTGCGATCAAACAACTCTTGTGTTACACACATCCATATAGGCCACGGTGACCGCTTCCCATCAGGTGGGCCGTATGCTTGTCTACCACCTTAGTTGTATTAAAAAACCTACGACAGATTTTAAGTATGGCCAAGACCTTTTTAATGAAAAAACCGCATCAAATCCGTTAATATACTTTTTGACTGTCAAATCACGGTAAACTCGTAGAAGTCCATACAACAATGAACGCGATTTGTTACCCAAAACAGATTCAGTGAGCGCATCGTGGGTGACAGCAGGTGACAGTAACAATATGTCCGGGTGACAAAAAGTCACAATCAGCGCCGGGCCTAACACGGTATTTATAAAATAATCTAATCTTTGCAACACTTTGAACTTGAACGATAAGCTACTTGAAAATCAAAGTATCTTAGACTTAATTTACTTAATTTGTTCTAAAAATAGAGCTGAAGTGTTTGTTTGTCGGTAATAATCTTTTAATATTACTTGTGTAATTAACCGCCTTCAAAAAAGGAAGAGGTTCTTAATTTGCCTGTATTTTTTCTTGTTACCTTTCGACTGGGTGAGCCGATTTTGATGATTCTCTTTTTATTTGATGGTCATATTTCAGTTTCAGATTTCAATTTGGTCGGTTTAAAGTTGGTTTTTGGCATTTTTTTTATTTTAATTAAACTAAGTTAACTATACACTTTTTTAGTGTACGATACGAGTTTTTTAGATTAGGAATCGATATAGAAATTTTAGTTTAGTTAATTTTACACTTAACGACTTAGATACTATTTAAATTTAATTCAAATCTGCACATGAAAGATAACGGTTTAAAGCAAGACATTAAATAAGCAACAGGTTTACTTGAAGTTTAAAATACTGGCAAGCTTTCTTATTCTTAATAGTTGTTTAATAGCCTAATAAATGGTCTAAATGGTGTTAAGACGTATGTATTGCGATAAACTAGACTAGACGCACTCAAGTCTGGGAAGATAATTCTTTGAAACTTTTCAGTTGAAAAATAGTTGTTGACTTATTTACAAAAGTAAAAGATTATGTACTACAATCTCAACAACATACTCGTTATGTTGTTGAGATTGCATCAGTGCTAGTTTAACGGAGTGGAATAGAAAAGCCAGTTTGAATACTTAGTATCTAAACTTCATTTATAACGCTCTATGATAAAGTTGATGAGCTTATTAATTGTTTGGTTGAATGTGCTTATTTCAGGAACTACTTTTCGAATTGAAAAATTATTTTGTGTTGTATAGCTTATTTATTGAGAAAGGTTATAGGCTATATTATCATCACGCTACTACCCAGAGGAGCCGAGCAGTAATCATAAATGTCAACAAATTGGACCAATTTTCAGATCTATAGAATAAGTCATAATTATAGCTACAAATAAATAAAATTCAAGTGTCTGTTTGTCATAATAAAAAAAAACTGTTTTAAAATAAATGTATAGGTTAGTGTATGTACGATACATTATAGCAAAAGAAATAATAATAAGTAATTGTTAAAAATTATTTCGTTTTCTGTCAGTTTTAATTAGGTAGTCTCTGGAACGGCTGGGCTAATTTTCACGAGACTTTCACTGGCAGTTAGGTAATATTATAAGACGTAACACAGGATACAGGAAAAAATCCGTGGACGCAGCAAAAAATAAATATTATAAAAGGCCTCGACATATTAAGTACATCATGGAAACCCTCATTGTATCTGACGTTGGCATCAAGACCACTCGTGTTGTATTAACTCAAGTTAATTAATTGTATATTTGTAAAGTCCTTCAAGAAACAGGGACAATCTACCGGTACGAAAGTAGCCATTTCTAGGAAATTAACAAGAAAATATAAACAGTTTGATGAATCAAGTGGAATCATGACCCTTAGTGGAGGGTACTTAAAACCGTCGTCAATTCAAAATGTTACGAATACCAGTGAAAATCAACTTGGTTTTTTTACATTCCAAGATCCATGTTTTTTTTATTGGTAATAGGCTCGCGTAAAAAAATACGTTATATAATGTTAAAATTCTGAATATAATTTTTTCATCAGTATTAGCTAGTAATCTATACTCTATTTATTCTATATCTAGTCGTTAATCTATACATTCCAAGATTACTAGCTGATGCCCGCGTGGAGGTTGTTTATCTTTTTTGGTCATACCTTTCTTATACAGGAATGTATGGAGGAGAATGACATGTTGCGCCAACCCCCAAATGATTGGGACAAGGGCAGGTAGATGATGACCTTTCTAATACAGAAACCGCATCCAAGTCCGTTAATTTTTGCGTCCATCGCGAACATACAAACAACACTCAAAAAAATATGTTCAGAATTTTAACATAAATAACACATTTTTTTACGCGAGCCTATTACTAATAAAAAAACATATAGGTATAACTCATACCCAAGTAACATAACCCAAGTGTTTTTTTAAACACCTTCAATGTACACAATGTGTTTGGACATTAATTTCATGTTTGGTTTATTATTTGATGAGGAGTTTTGGAGATAAGGTGATCAATAAATTAGAATTCGTAAAGTTATTTTTATGGTCGACTAGGTATACAAGTTTACTTGTGTTATTTAATTTCCCCCGTATTTTGATGAAAGTGAGATAATCATTCTTGACGGGTTCAATATTACAAGATACTTCAAAACAATATTCCGTGCGAATATTCCGATTAGAGACTTCATATTTTGTTAGCGTCTTAAGAAAGTTAAATTTAAAGATCCTATTGCTTATGAAACGCCGCGTGCCAGAAACCTTACTTACAAATAATGTGCTTAATTGTTCCCCAGATCCATTTAAGTAACGTCTCAGCCGTTAATTATTCAGTTTGAGGAAACCCCAGTTTTAAAACGACCTGCGATTTAAGCAAAGGTTGAAATATTTCCCCGAAGAGCATGCATTGAAATAATGAAGGCATCAAGATTCCAATTATCCAAAGCTTTTGTTCCAACCCACTTCGCAACGCTATTGTCATCACATTCCCACATTCAATGAATATTTTTCATTCATTTGTGCCTTTAATTAATATCTATTTCAGAAAATTTCTATTGAAACTTTACCCTTCCGTACCCTAGATGTTCTCTTTTGTTGTTTAATTGATTTTTGGGTTGGGGTAAAATTGTAAAAGGATTAGTGTGAAGAAGGGATTCTATATAAATCACGCGTTTAGTAAAGTGATATCAAATGACTATGATCCCTTTTATATTTCATTAGACATACGTTTCGTCCATTAAAGGGCTTTTAAAACTAAGGTATTATCCCTTTGAGAGGAGTGGGCCACAAACATTCAAATCAGGAACATGAAGTACTACGAAGGTTGATAACGTGATATCAGAAAGGTGAATGCTACGAAACCCCGTAATGTTTGAAGCCCTTGGGCGTGAGTAGTAAATATATCCATTAACTTGGCCCTTAGGGAAATAGTTCTTATCTCTAAGCCTCATATAAAACCCTTCTGTAAACTGGTGTATGTTGATAGTAATATTTGGTAGGGATTAAAACAGAACAACTGGAAAAAGCATGGGAAGGTGAGGATGCTGTAACAAAACTCTAATTAGATTAAGTGGATCGTGTGCTAGTCTACCATCTAAATGGTATAAAAAAGAATAATATTATAAACTCGCTAAGTTTCTTGTCGAAGTCATCACTGGTTAATTTTTATATAATTTTTATTGTTTTTGTTTGACGTTTTAAAATTTTGCTTATATTATTTAGAATACCAAAAAAACGTTTAATCTCGTTCTTTCTTTTTGGTATCGTACGTTCGCTTAATATCGTTTAATGTTAATACTAATCTCGTTCCCGTAACTTATAGGTAAAAAAAATTGTTTTATCCTATGCATTCCAAATTCCAAACTTGTCAGAACAAAAATCTGTGCCAAGAGTTTTGCAGGACCAATACATGCCTATAATGTATGACATTGTAAGAATAATAAAAAATAAACTTTCACATTCATAATATTACTAGGATTTACATAATGTTCATGTACAATTTAAAATGGGTGTAAATTGACAAAAAAAGTGTTACAGAGCGGTCGGAAATCAAAATGCCAGGAGCAACGCTTTAAAAGCCTTATCGCTGATGGCCTTCAAAAAGGTCAGCCATGTATAATTTGCGAGCGGTGAACATGGTTGACGCCTAAAAAAGGGAAAGCAGTTCATGTATTTTGTATATTTACAGTTGTATGATTTTAAACTAGCTGATGCTCGCGATTCCGCCCACGTAAATGTTGGATTGGTCATAAATCTTTGGTTCTTCTCAACGATTGTGATCAAACATCCGTCAGATTTAAAGTCTGACCAAGAATTTTATAATAAAAAACTGCATAAAAATCCGTTCAGTAGTTTTTGCGTCCATTGCGAACAAACAGACGAAAAATAAAATTGTATGCAGAACATCTATTTAACATAACCCAAGTTTATTTTTAATATCTCCAATTTAAAATTTAACACAGCAAATTTACAATTCCATTTCAATACAATTAAAAAAAATATATATAATAATAGATTTCTATAAGATTTCTATAGCGTTATTGAGATATAGGTAGGTAAGTATTTATTTAATTCTCTTATTGTTTACCGGTATTAGAAGCGGATGGCGTACTTATACCAAAATCGTAGTTAGTCAGAATAAGGGATTGTCACAGTCCGATCAGGCTGCTAATTGTAAGTATATCCTACTTATAGTTACCTATACTTATAGTTAAGTAATAATTTAATGTACACCATAAACTATCTATTGTCTTACAATATAGAGACACTCACAAAGGTTGTCTGCATTGAATCGCAGATTGCGATAAGACCGTCCATTGTATAATCCTTCTTTGTATCCTTTATGTGGCGTACTATAAAGAGAATCTATCTATTTGGTGTCTTTCTTTATACTATATTTATTTTACTTGTGTACAAATAAAGATAATAATACTGCGACTAATAAACAGTCTTATAAAAATCACTAACCGTAAGATTCATAAACTAAATCTTAGAAGGTACTTACCACAGAACAAAGAAAAATCCTTAGGACTTACGGTCTAGATGTTTTCTAATTAATTGATTTTTTGATCTGGAACTTTATTTAGAATCATGATTTATGCAAATCCATGGTATTGTAATCTACTTTACTAGTCGTTATGCAGTGTCCGTTTTTAAAAAGTCAAAAAATTTACATTGATAGACACTAAGCCTATTAAATACGCTTTTTTTAGACGGCGGCGGAAACGCTGCAATCCCTCTAGGAATTTATTTACAAAGGAGATTTTTCATTTTGGGCCTACTAATTGTACACAATATAGAAAAAATGAGAAATAATACCGGTTATTGGCAAAAATAAAATTATATTTATCCGCCTCCGAAATTCAAGGGTATAAACTAATAAAATATGAGGACATTTTTATAGTTTTAGTCCGCCATTTTGGTTGTGTTGCAAGAAAGTGTTTATTTAGCTAACTAAATAAACACAACGTATTATGGGCGGAATCTAAATTCCGCCCATAATACGAGGCAATATTAAAAGATTTGAATAGTGAAAAATGAAAACTACATTGTCTAGCTATTTTTAAGTAGTATACAATTATCGAGCCCAAGGTCCATACATTTGTGAAACATTTCCTTTATTCTCAGGCAGAGCTGGGAGCCGGGCCGCTAGTATTACATAAATAATTCAAAAGCAACTCAAAAGAAGAACACCCAATGTTGCCCAGACACACATAACCAACACAAAGTTTGCTAGTATACAATATTAGACAAGATCAAGTTACCTATATAATAAAATAAATAAACAGATAGACATATACTCAAAGTTATGTTATGAATGTAAAAAATGTATAATAAATTGGTTAAAACCACTCTCATATGAAGACACGGAAGCACTCTGTGAACATAAAATATAATCAACATTAAATTGTGCAACTACTACACACCCTCGCGCAAACTCACACCCACACCCACACAACACACACACCCACACAATACACACACACCCACCCACACAACACACACACCCACACACATTCACACATCCACACACCTACACACATACAAACTAACCATTAGATATAAATTATTTATGAAGAGGTATATTATGTTTAAATTAGTTAATATTCATGGAAGAGCGGAGTTTCCTAACACAGGCATCTTTTGCTTAAAAGGAGCTCCCACAAACAATATTGTAAAACTCTCTTTTTTGAAATAAATTTATTCTTATTCTTATTCTTAATTTATTATTATTATTAGGTAAATAACTAGTTATTAATAATTAATACATAATAATCTAGGAACATAGTCAGTTAACCAAATATATTGAAGCCAAATTGCCTTTACTTAACAGTCTCAGATTGTTACTTTTAGCCAACGATTTGTTTTGTAAAATTGATTACTTCTAAGACAGATTTTGAAGCCTCCCTAGGGATCGTGGAAGGAAAATCTTCTTCTTGCCCCATGACTTAATCGGGTATTAAATTTTCATTTTTGTAGATACCTTTTATATCATAGCCCATTAGCCAAATATTATGTACTTAAATAAATACGCGATATTTGAATAATGGGCTTCATTAATACTTTGATAAATAATTAATTAAAATCTAATTACGAACGTATACTGTCGCAAAATACGTAATACCTTGACAAATAAAATGACTTCGAAGTTAAAACAACAAAATGTATTTATCTTATGAAATAACTTCCGCAACATATAATGCATATTAGTATCATTGTCAATCATAAGTGACAGCCACGAGGACAAAATTAATATAAAGTAGACTTAAGGAAGCAACAAAATTTACAAGAATAACTTGGAAGTTAAGATCCAAGTCATAATTAAATGTATTTTACTTGATGAGGTGACAACAAACTTTCGAAACAATCATTTTTAGTTACAAAACATAAATATACTTACATAAATAAAAAAAAACATCCTGTATCGTCCAGCGCTGCCTTTCTGAATTGCGATGGCCATCTTTTACACCAGGAACGAACTGGAGAAAGCCGGGGTGCGAGGGAAATGCTCTTTGGGTCACCTTACACCCTGGCGTCAGAAGACCCTAGACGGCGTGCGGTTTTACTCGGTAAGAGACCGACATAACCTGCCCCGCTGGCCACGGGGTGGGTATCCATGAGGATTTCCGCACGAAAAAAAAAGGAACGAACCGGAGCAAGGTATTACGTCATTAAAATTTAGGTATTAGTTATATCGGTCAATGAAACAAATTCAAGTTTCCGTATAACTTACTTCCCTATTTAAGTATCAGATATTATCACAAAAAATTGAGTACTATTACAAAAAACATTACTGTTATCTTGAATTACAAATTACTACAATTCCGCTAATTCGTACAACTAAATTAATTATTTTATGTTAGAATTTCATGTAAGTAGGATATTAAGGAAAGTTTAAATTTCCTTCGGCTTTATTGCATGTTCAATTCATTGGCTGACACATTACGTTAAGGTAATCTTTTCAATCTAACTTCAGTTTTCTTAAAATGAACGCCTATTTATTCAAATAAAAATAGAACACTTGAAAAATAAGGAACACTTTGCAAGCTCACAACTTAGAGCGCCATCTATTACTCACCGAGAATAACTACGATTCGATGCGTAAGCGGAAAACGTTTCGAGGTCGCTCATTTTTCGCTTAATGATTTACATTCTTTCCCCATTTCGAGCAAATGAGCGTGCTTCATAATGAATTTGGGAAATACTGTGCTGTTACAACGTATTTTTAGAAAGAACTGGTTTTGGACCAACTTTATTTCCTTTGAAGGTATTTATTTATGTGGTATGCCGTGTGACTTACTATAGCTTGATTGAGCATTGAAAGCAATTTGCGTACACCTGGACTTACAACTTTACAAATTGATGTTTAAGGGTAAGAATGATTCATTCGCACGTGAATTTGACGCGTATTGGATTCTCTGTACCTAATATAGGTATACGAATATTCTAACATAAAGTAACGAACTTCCTGACCCGTTATTAAACTTTTCAAGCGAGTCGTGTAAGTCAGAATTGGGCCTTTTTTTTCTCAAAACATCTTTGATTACTGTTTTTCAAGATCATCCACGATCAAATTAACCAGCTAAATTTTATTAATAATTTTGTTTACCTAACCAAGAAACGTAGAAATTTCTTAATGTAGTTAGTCCTGTAGTATTTGTAGGAGGCAAAAATAATTTAAAATAAATATCTAACCTAGTATTGTTTTCCAAGAAATTCCTAATGGTTTTAAAAACGATTTTCCATTAACTATTCATACTACGCTTTCGTGATTGTTCGTGAAAATGTTTGCAATACGGTACTTGGCAGTCGAGAAACTTCTAAGAAATACATAATTATTATAGTATTATAGGTAGTATTATTGTGAAATATTTTTTATTAGTGGTTGGGTGGTAATCTTCTAGCAATCTAGCTCTACTATTATAAAATTGTGAAATAGCCTGGTCTGTACATTGGAAATATTAAAAAAATACTTGGGTTATGTCACATATGAACGATTCGGATCGGAACATTGTTCACGATGAATGCAAAAATTACTGAACGGATTTCGATGGGATTTATCTTTTGTTTGAAAGTTTTTGATTGAACTTCAAATATGTCTTTGATCAAAATTGGTTAAGTAGAACCAGAGTTATGACAAAAAGTTGCGATAACCGACATTCGTGCGGGCGGAACCGCGGGTATCGGCTAGTATATACATCATAGATCTATTATGTGTAAGTATGTGATCTAGGTAGCATTATATCCTAGAATATATTTTTATCTATTAAGAAACCAATCCAATAAAAAGTTAATATCGATTTTCAACATTAGTCAAAGTCTAAGACGTTAGTAATGAATATTTAAGGTAGTAATCTGCGCTGCTGTGTCAAGGTATCGTGCGGACGTAACAAGTATATCGATTGAATACGCTATACTATGCGACATATCGACATATGAGCGTAACTTTTAACGTGAAATATATCGTTGCTGTATGATTCCAAACATAAGGCGTTAAGCAGATGGCGGGGCGGGCTTTTTGACCGCGAAGTAATAACGACCGCATCTGCCCGTCGATGTCCGTGACTGCCCTCACCGCGAAAACAAAACGCCGATAGTGACCGCCGGACACCCGCGGCGCGGTCTTTTTGCCCTTCGTGTGCGTTGGTAGTATAGGATTCCTTTTGCGCTATCGTTCGCGGTGAAATTGACCGGCCCTGCCCGCGCCTCCGTGTGCTCGATGCCTAAACATTATAAAACCTAAGAAAGGAACGCGTTGAAGAATACAAATTGATGTCATCAGAATCGACCCACTTGCGTATACGTACAACGTACACTCATACACTCACACACAAAATTAAAGTAGCCGATGTGTACCTAACGGCCAGCAATCCCGTCCAAATTAGTCCAGCTGTTCTAGAGATTACTGCTTTCAAACAGACAGAAAGGCAGACAGACAAGCAGACAAAAAAAATGAAAATTACTTCTTTGTTATAAGTATATACCTAGTACTGTACCATCACATGCATTGATTTAAAACCTTATAACCTGCCCTGGGGAGCCGCGAGCATAGGCTATCATAAATAAATATATAAACATTCGAATTGAGAACCTCCTTCTTTTAGCAGTCGGTTAAAAAGGGACATCGGTCCTCGACGTTTGATAGGCAACTAATTGATGGATTGTTATACAACATGATCCCAGCGGAAAGTCTCGTGATAATTTATTTCGCCTTTGTTTGTCGCCCCTTTAGTGAGCGATAAACTCTTCTTTTCTTTTCGACCTTTTATTTTTGATGGCAGTAGATGAGATTGGTTGGTGATTGATAAATCGAACTTATAGTGTTTTTTATTGGCTGCGATATTTTTTGTGAACCTTTTTTTTGTTGAATGATATATTATAGTGTTTCAAATCTATTAGTAACTAGTTGTTAACTGTGACTTCGCCGGTGTAAAATTTTAATCCCGCTCCTAAAGTTGCACGTCCATATACCACGGTGACCACTTCCTATCAGGTGGGCCGTGTGCTTATCTGTCATCTATAGTATAAATAAATAAAAAATCAGGCGAGGTGAAGTCATGTTGACGTGTCCTATATAAAAAATAATCAACATTCATGCGGGCGGAGCCGTGGGCTAGTGGTATTTTTATTTGTATGTATGACTAGTCTTCATTCTGACGCCATACAATGGTTTTGATGACGTCTAATACATTTCATTTTCCCTTTGAAAAATTAATCTTGACCGCCATCTGCGTATAATGTCATACTTATATCGTCAGTGTTCTAATGGGAAATTTTATTGCAAACTTATTTGGTATAACGTTATAGGGAATGGTGGAAAAACCATTTGTACTACGTGTGGTATGTGAATGGGTCATTGTAGTAGAGTTACTACCACTTGGAAATACGCTGCAGAATTTAACAGAGAAATTATGTCGCACGATTTAAGCGCTGGGTGACAGTACGCAATGTCATCTATACTACGAGTATTATAATTTTTTTTTGTAAATGCTGTAGTTGTACATTTAGGCGTTAAGCAGATGGAGGCGCGGGGCGGTCAAAATGACCGCGACGCACTCTTATTATTACTATCATTAAATCGCATTAAGCCCGCGTATGTCTGACAAGCGACATGAGCTATTGCGCGGACAAATGCAACCTTATAATCGTACAAAAATTAGAGTGCGTCGCGGTCATTTTGGCCGCCCCGCCCCGCCGACAGTTTATCGCCTAAGTTATGAAAAAAACTTGGGTTACCCATGTTATATCAAGGATTCCGAACACCAATATTTTTTTTATAATTCTAGCCTGTTTGTATGTTTTTTCGCGACGGATGCTAAAAATATTTTTAACATATTTTTAATGGGGCTTTTTAGTTGTAATATTAAAATAAAAAAAAATAATTTTTATATGTCTGTCTCTCTGTTCGTCTGTCTGTCTGTTCGACTTTCTATCTGTCTCTAGAATGGCTGGACTGATTTGAACGGGTATTTCACCGGTGATAGGTTCCTTGTAAAATCTAAACCTTCTAATTTAAGTCCACAAGGGCACAGTCAGTCCTCTCTATAATAATTGCAATAGGATTATATTATCTATCTAACTAAATATACAGTTAGTTTCCCTAACCACAGTTATATACGAAGAACGGTTCAACTAAAACCCGTCGTGCGGTGGTTGCATCCGTGCAAAATTGCACAATGTCTAAGTCACTTGGGTCCTATTCTCCAACGTTATTAGTTATTCTCGGAGATCACGTATAGCCGTTGGGACTCAGAGAACACCAGTGAGAATAATAATTATATTATTAAAAGAGAATATTATCAAGAGTTACCTAACTAAGGACGAAATTCAGAGGTCGTTTTTGCTTGAAAGAGTAACAAACATCCATACATTAATCCGCAAATACTTACATACATACATATATCCATACATACTCATGCATACTCACAAACGTTTTTCGTTTATAATATTAGTAGGATAATATAAGTTATAGCTTTTCTCTCTAAACGTTATTCGTGAACGTATAAATTTTATAACACTAGGGATAAGGTGATTTTATAGCCGATTTGGAATTGAATATTTTGAATTCTAAACCACTAATAGATTCGGAAAAGTATAAATTTGAAAGATAAAAATATAATAATAATAATAGCAACCCATTTATGTCCCACTGCTGGGCACGGGTCTCCTCTCCTCTAACGAGAGAGCTGAGAGGGTTTAGGCCTTAATCCACACACGCTGGCCTAATGCGGGTTGGTGGATACCAATAAAAATCGAAATTCGATTCTTAGCTTCACTACTTGATACTTACGAGCCGAAATCGTCATTGAGCTGGTCAGTCTAGATTTTTCAACATAAAAAATATTTTTTTACTCACTCTATTATTCTATATTATATTATATCTATTCTATCATTAACTTTTTTTGGTATTTTGTATTGAATTAGTTTTTGTAACTACCTATTACTTTTAAACTTTCACGTTCCATGATTATTATACGTAAACGGGAATTAACGCGATCATGGTATAGGTATATACATACCTTTGGAATGTCTGACGTTTCGACCAGGTTACACCTGCCGTGGTCACAGGCTGACTGTCTCAGCCGCGCACGCCCTCTGTCGTCGAGTCCGTGAGGTAGCCGGTTCTTCATCTACCCGCACATTTTCGACATTTTTTATATTATTTTGTCTCCAGGTACCGTCACATACCACACTCACAGGGTCCCTATTATCTGAGCAAACACTCGGTGTCTATCCGACCGCGCAGAAAAGGCATTCCAAAGGTATGTATATACCTATACCATGATCGCGTTAATTCCCGTTTACGTATAATAATTACCTATTACTTTTTTTTAAATAATAATTTATTGAAAAACATTACAATCTTTTCATATTATCGTATTTTCATCGGTTCTTGATCAGTGTAAAATTTTGAAATCAATTACTCCAAAATCAAGTTCCAAGACTCTTTCATACAAAATATACACAAATATACATACGAAGCTAATAAAAGTGTATTAAAAAAGAGAAAAATGCATGGACCTAACATGCTTTCTGAGTTTAAACGCTTAGTTTGATCTTTACCGAGGAATTCGAGTGTAAAGATTTTAGCGCAGTGAAGTGAATTTTAGTGGAAAACTGTTTATATAGCGATACTTTTCCCAGTTTATTATATAGGTATTCTGTACCAGTACGAATCAACTGGCTCTTTTTGTTTGGCTTATAAAAGTACCCGAGTGTGGCAACACATGAGTGTCACCAGTATAATTGTATACGTTCATTGGCCTTAAGTAATAACTCAGAACACAATTTTTTAAAATATTTTTCAGTTACAGATAAACTGAAAAATATGTTAAAAATATGTTCGCGATGGACACAAAAACTACTAAACAGATCTTGATGTGATTTTCTTTCATTAGAAAGGTCTTAGTTAGACGTAAAATCTGCCATATAATTACAATTGGTTGAGTAGAACCGAAAACATAACCAAAAGTTGCGATAGCCGATATTCACGCGGGCGGAGCTGCGGGCATCATCATATTTCTTAAAAGCACCCTTCTTTATACCAAGGAGAATAATACGTCCATCTAAACTTTATTTTAGAATCAAATACCTGTAGTAACTTCTATTACTAAGGACTTTACAAAATCTACAGAAACTTGAGGAGTCCTTGACAAAATTCACTTAATTTAATCAAACAATTTTATTCAACTACCTACTAATTCAATTTCAATGTAAAAGTTAGGTATAACTCGGAAATTAATTATTTTTTGGGTACCGGTACAAAGTGTTTAGTATTCTTTGTTCGTTTCCACAGCCATAAAACAGTGCTGCGTATCTTATATGTACCAAATTTCAGGTTTTATTTGCCATTTAAGACTTACCTCACCTTACCTACATAATTAAATTCTTTTGTGGGTTTCAAGATAGCGTTGAGTCGCTAGGGAACTAGTGAAGGGACACTTATGAGAAACCATAAATTTGGAAATTTAGTTGTGCTTGAAATTAGATACTGGTTACGAAACATTATCTATGCTAACGAGGTCGTTGTTAGAGTCAAGTATTATTAATAACTATCCAAGATCTTACTATATTATAATTATTATGCTATATTGCATCATTTGAAATTCTCTGTATTTAGTAAAAAACATATAATATATCTAAAACAAACTAAGTAGAAAGTAAGTAAGTATATATACTTAAATGACTTCATAACTTGCTTTATGACAGACTAGCGACCCGGGACCCGGCTTCGCCCGGGTGTAAATTGGTTTCCAATAAAATATAATATATAGTCTATGACACTCACAAATGATGTTGCTTTCTATTGGTTTCAAATGGTATGCTCGACATAGCAATTGTGAACCACGATCACTCACTATTAGAATATAAGTGCCAGCAGAGAGAATGTATCTCCTCGGATCATCTTCCATGGACAATGGACGTGATGATTGACAGTAACTATGAACAACCGATGCATCGTGATCTCGCACACATAAGAGGTAACCGGGAACGAAGACAAACTTTCGAAGAGTTGCTCGCTAATAATATGGACTCTGAACTACAGATTGTCTCAAACATTGACTGTGAAGTGTATATTGCCTCAACTGTGCAAGCCATTGTAAAAACGCTAGACGAGTTAGCGCCCTTAAGAACTGTCAACTCTAAAGACAGACTCCCAGCACACATAAGAGAAAGAATAGCTGAACGTAACATCAAGAAGCAACGTGCATGGCGGCTCAGGTATACGGACCTCAGAATAATAGCCAGAAGACAATATAACGCTTGCAAACATCAATTGGCCAAAGAAATTATGCAACATAAAGAAGCTGAGTGGACTAAGCTACTTGAAAACACCAAAGGCGGTCGAAAACGCTTGTGGGCCGTACAAAAAGCAATGAAAAAACCCATTTTAAAACTACCTCACTTCAGTGACTGTAATAGTGAATTGGAAATCATCGACAGAATGGTTGATACCGCTATTATCAAGGACGCCACTATTGACCCAAGTGACGAATGTACCGAAACTTACACACCATTTGCACCACTTGACCGAACATCAAAATATGAGCTTAATATAGCTCTTAAACGCTTTAAAAACAATAAAGCACCCGGACCTGATGGGATCACAGCCGATATACTTAAATTGGGCGGAGAAACCATGATTGCAATATTCAAACGTATTATGGACTACGTACTCCAAACGGGCTACTTCCCGAAACAATGGAAAACCAGCACTTGCATCTTTCTACATAAAGTGGGAAAGGATCACAGCGATCCTAAATCTTACAGACCCATTAGTCTACTTAACATCATGGGAAAATGGGCAGAAAGAATAATACTCAACCGCATTGAGACGGAGTTAAGCGACATAGTACCCAGCCATCAACATGGGTTCACTAGAAACAGAGGCACTGCCACCCAAATCCTTCGTACAGGCAAATACATTACTGATGCGTTGAACAAAGGACATAGTGTTGCCATGATATCGACGGACCTAAGTAAGGCGTTCGATTCTATCAATCACAAAGGACTCTTTAGGAAGTTAATTGACGCTGGAGCACGCAACAACATTGTTAAAATGATCGAGAGCTATCTGTATGAGAGGACAACTAGAGGCAGCTTTAGAACAACGTTAGGAACGGAACAATGTGTGCCACATGGGGTGCCCCAGGGTTCAATACTCGGTCCAGCAATCTTCAATCTCTATGTGGCTGACCTACCAAATGACAGAGTAGCAGGTCAAATGCTGTCACAGTACGCCGATGACCTATGCATACTCAATGCAGCAGCAATACCAGATCACGCTACGCGTCGAGCAGAATGGACGGCCCTTGATATAATAGACTATTATAAAAAATGGGGACTTAAATGCAACGTCGATAAGACAGAATGCATCATGTTTTCAGACAAAAGACCGAGACTCAAAAACAAGAACACAGGCTATCGCAATTTTGTTCAAATACGCGGTGAACGCCTTCTATATAAACAAGACATAAAATATCTGGGAGTCTGGCTGGACAAAAGGCTCACGATGAATAAACATGCGAAGGAAAACATTGAAAAGGCCAAGAGAGTCAGAGGTGCGCTAAACCCAATCATCGGCTACCGCTCCAAGATAAGCTTAGAGGTCAAGCTGCTTGTTATTCAAGCATGCTTACTGCCAGTGATAGACTACGGAGTAATTCAACTGCTACCGAGGTATAGCAAAACGAATCTGCTCAAGCTTGAGAGACAATATAAAATGGCGTTAAAGAGCGCTGCGAAATTACCCAGACGCACTGACACCGATCTACTCTGGGAATTATTACAACAAGACCCTTGGCACATACGTGCACACGATCTCCATGGCGACATGATCGAACGCCTAAAATCTCTATCGATCGAGGGGCTACTGGAACAAGGCCCGGCGTACACCCGTTATGGACAACACAATCCCTATCTTTTCGCCAGCAGAGTGGGTGAAATTGAATACTTTGAGAAAAATGAGAGGAACAAGCCACTCTTCAAACGACTGGGCCCCTTTCGGCAACGTAGACTCTGACCCTGGAGTCTCTTTTAAGTAATTAGCGGCTGACCGCTGGGGTCAATCCCCTTTGTATATTGTTATCCTCGTCTATTTATATAAACACTAGGTATATGAGGATTCGATTAGGATAGGTTTCAAAAGCTCCCACTCCGCGGACAAAGTGAAACACATATTTGTAATGTAAATAGAAACTGTTTATTTAAAACTAGAGGAATAAATGATTTTCTGATTCTGATTCTGATTCTGATTCTATTGGTAAAAGAATTTTTAAATCGGTTCATATCCAGAGATTACCCCCCTACAACCTCACAAATTCACAAACTCACAAACTTTACCGCTTTATAATATTAGTATAGATCTGCTTTATCCAGTTATTGAAATAGTTTTGCAGTTATATAATTATAATAGTAAATGTAGTTTTGTAATAATGTGTAAATTGGCCTTTACACGAATGGTAGATCACCCGTACGTGGTTACCAGCATTCCAATTGGAATGATAAGAGAAATAACATGTACACTCGAGAGCAATGAATCCGGGTCACTTAAAGAATCCTAAAAATCTCGGAAACTAAAAATGCTAGGTTAATGCAATAAATTGTATTTAATAGACAATGTAATACTCCTTAAATGAAGGTATTAAAACTTCTTAGTTATTGTAAAGTTATATCATAAAAAAATCAAATTTGAAAAAGGGCCACTTTCGAAGATGGAACTACGAAATTACAGCATTTGGTTTTGCTTTTGTTTGTAATCTGTCATTTATGTGGGTACATAAACCATGTTGATAGTGCTCTATATTCATTATTCAAGCTGAAATTATGTCGCTTACGCCTGAAGAATGCACCAGAATACTTACAATGCTGGAAACCGGCCGGAGTCAGCGCGATACAGCCAGGACTGTCGGTGTGTCGCTGTCAACAGTACAAAGAGTTCTCCGACGTTACGAAGAAACTGGTTCTAACCTACGCAGACCAGGAACGGGCAGAACCAGGTGTACCACAGCACGAGAAGACCGATACTTGGTGAACACCATGCTTCGAAATCGCTTTCTCACAGGAACTGAACTCACCAATCAGTTTCGACGCCTCGGAGGAAGTAACCCAAGTGCATGGACAGTAAGACGTCGGCTTGCTGAATCTAACTTAAAACCCCTTAGACCTGCAAACGGCCCTAAACTGGAGCGTGGGCATCGTATTTCGAGACTAAGATATGCCCAGAGCCACGTAAATTGGAGTATTGAAGATTGGTCAAAAGTTATGTTCTCCGACGAATCAAAATTTATGCTCTACAAGCACGATGGAAGACACAGAGTGTATCGAAGACCAGGGGAAAGATTCAAGCAAGCATGCATCGAAGAAAAAGTAGCCTACGGTGGTGGGTCTGTACTTGTGTGGGCCGGAATTTCTTCTGAAAGTCGCACAGAGCTGGTGATCATAGAAAACGGCTCTTTAACTAGCGTAAGATATGTGGAAGAAATCCTCAATGATCACGTTGGTCCATTTATGGTCAATTTAGGTGAGGATGCTATATTTATGCATGACAATGCCCGACCTCATACAGGTAGGATTGTGAATGACTACCTTCAAGAGATGAACATTACTCGTATGGAGTGGCCAGCGCGCAGCCCGGATATCAACCCGATCGAGCATGCTTGGGACGAGCTAGGCAGATGCGTAAAACAACGAAACCCTCCCCCAATCACGCTTCGTGAGCTCAAAATTGCTCTCACAGAGGAATGGGAGAATATTCCCCAAAATCGTATAAGGAACTTGGTGTACAGCATGCCAAACCGCGTAAACGCAGTAATGGAAGCACGAGGAGGCAATACGAAGTATTAAAATTCAAGAAAATCGTAATAAAGTTCAAAAATTTCATGTTTCCTATTTTTGTTTTAAGGAGAGATCAGCAGTTTTTTTCTTTATGTAATTTTGTGTTAATAAAATGTATGGTGACTCATATTTTTTTTACTTTCATTTAAGGAGTATTACATTGTCTATTAAATACAATTTATTGCATTAACCTATCATTTTTAGTTTCCGAGATTTTTAACATTCTTTAAGTGACCCGGATTCATTGCTCTCGAGTGTATTATAAAAATATCAAGTCACGAATAGTTCTAATATTATGTGAATTGTTTCCACCAAAAAATCTGGTATACATGATTTAGTATAGATACGGTTTTCCGCATCACATCACTAAAACGATGTAACCTACATTGTCTTAGTAACAAAGCTTTATATAAACTTAGCAATGCCTTGGAGAACAAGGAGATAAGAATACACTTTCCACACTAAGAAGTAGTAAAAATATAATTATGTTACTCAGTTGAAATCCAGCTCTGTTGCATTGTAACAAAGTTGAAATTTGTAAAGTTAGTTCTTCGTTAAGAGAAATGGTGTACCTTAGTATGTATCTATAGTGCTTCTTAGTAAATTAAATAGAGATTGTACAATAAAATTGAAGGTGGTTTAGTAACGATAGCACCTTTCCCATAAAATTGAAGCAAGATTTTATTTTTTTACCTTTGACACAAGTTTAATATGTAGATATGTGCATCTATGGATGTGTTTTTTTATGGGTCCTAAACGATCATGATGAGGTTTATTCTACTTGAAATCAACAATAAATCAACAATGAACAATATTCTAATTGAGTTGCCAAATATTTGAACTATGTGGGAACCAATTCTTGACATAGTAACCGATCGCTATGCCACCACGCTACACAGATCATTAAAACAAGTAAAATATGAAATTAACACAAATGTTTACATTAACCAACTTTCGCATTGGTCCTGAGGCATGAGTTTATGCTAATATTTGCGAGCGATCGATAGCTTTGACGTTTGATGCCTGGGTAGGAAACGATATGCTTAGTGATAAAAGTTCAGAAAGGTTTATAGAGGTTTGATTACGTAAAATGAATGAATTCTGAGTGAAGAACGAATCAAGTATGAAAGTCTGGTTAGCCTGAATCGATGAATCGACGTCGCTAATACTGAAAAACTATTCCTATAGTCCCGTATCTTTTAAACGAGGTGTGAAAAAGCATCTGCTGAGGCATTCAAGCTAATGGCCACCATTATAGTATTATTGAGATATCTTGAGACTAACGTTTTCAGCTTACCATCAGGCAAGTTGAAGTCATACCGGACCTGCCTGAAGACCCGAAACAGTATGTAGGTTTTTAGTCGGTTCGATTCTAGCATAATAATAAATTCCACCGGGGTGATATCCGTGGTGATTGCCGCATGATAAACAAAAAGATACAGAAGCCAAAATCAAAAGCGAAAAACAAAAGATGATCAACGATCATAGCAAGAAAATTGTTTTTCTGTCTACCCCAGTGAGAGAGAAACGTGACTGTGAAGTACTTATGCATATCTAATCTAATACTTAAACAAGTCTTCAGTCAATATGTGTGGTTCGACGCGTACGAAATTACGGAACCCACGCGCGTCAACGGGCGCCGATCCTGTAAAAACCTTTTTATAACCTTTTCAAGAGTTCTTGAAAAGGTTTTACATACAAACATTGTAGTTACATATTGTAGTCCCGTGTAACAACTTTAGGTCTGGGTAGGTACCATTCCATAAAAACGTGTGTGAAGGAATTTTGTTTTAAACTATGTCCCTAGCACGAGACGTGACAATGTTGACTTCAAAATGGTAAATTTTCCTTCTGTATCCACTAGTTATTTTACTCTCGACTTTAGTTGAAACGAGCTGTTACCTGCGATTTCGCCCCTTTTTTTCCGTGCGGAAATCCTCATGGATACCCACCCCGCGGCCAGAGGGGCAGGTTATGTCGGACTCTCACCGACTAAAACCACACGCCGTCTAGGGTCTTCTGACGCCAGGGTGTAAGGTGGCCCATAGAACATTTCCCTCGCACCCCGGCTTGACCCGTTCCATCTCCGGATTCGAGATGGCCCCCTCGGGTTTGGGAACAATGGTGTTCCCGTCATGCCCCCGGAATAAGGGGAGGGGGCGCTTTCGCTTTTTGATCCTGTTTCCGCTTCCCGTGCAAACCTATTCCAGATATGAAGTGTATCCTATGTGTTATTCCCGACTATAACTTATCTCTTTACCAGATCAGTTTAGCCATTAGAGCGAGATTGGGTAACAAACACACAAGCATTTTCACAAATACCCACATATTTTATAATTTTAATAGGAAATAGGATAAGATTGGCATGATAAATAAATACTACAACTTTGCACTTCAGTATTTATAAGAAGTAACAGTAGATTAACATCACATTTAAGTTTCCGAACTTAAACGTTAAGTTACTTTCAAATACTTATCTTGCTATGCATGTGCAAGTTAACAAAATAAAAGTAACGTGAATGCATTTAGAACGGTCTTAGATGCAGAGGTCAACTTATGAAAAGATGCTCAGAGTTCACTATACCCCTCCTCCCCACCCCTTCCTAAAATATTTTTTTCTGTAATACTTCTTTTGTTTTGTTTGTTCACAATGGACGCAGAAACTACTGTACAGATTTTTTGGTTATCCTGGGTGGAGGTGCACCTTCGCCGCAGAAAACCGCCGCCATAATATTCATCGTGTTGTGTTCCCCGCGGTAAGTAGGGTAGTCAGAGCTCACAACCCTCTACTCTCTCTCCAACTCCCCAATCCCCGCCTCCATCCAGTGTCGGCAGCGCGAGTGTGATTTCCCTAATGTTGCACACATCCATAGGCCACAGTGACTGCTTCCCATCAGGTGGGCCATGTGCTTGTCTGCCACTTATGTAGTATGAAAAAATGGATGGAATGCGTGAAAGAGGGTATGGAATTGGAGGGACGACCCCAAGAAATTGGGGCAAGGGCACGTAGATAATGATTTAGCCAAGAGCTTTGTCTAGGTTCTTACATGGTCGGCAGCGCGAGTGTATTGCCCCTGGTGTTACATACATCGATAGGTCAAGGTAACCGCTTCCCATAAGATATGCTGTTTACTTATCTATCACCTAAGTAGTATAAGAAAATGTCCACCCATTTCAGTGTAAAAGAGCAACAAATAGAAGGAATCGAGAATATGTGCACCTCATTTCTCCTAATTAAGCTCGGCGGGCCCCGTACGGAGTAAACAACTTAAGCATTATAATAAATTATGAAAACACGTTAAGTTTTCAATGACGTCTAAAAAATGAAGCCTGTAATTCCTCGCCGCTTTAAAAATGGAGGACACTATCAATTCAATAACGTATATATAATGTCATTTTATTGAAATTCCATTACAATCGCATACATACATCACATACATCCATACAAATAAACCAAATTTGAAGTGTTGGTTTTAAATTAATACATAAATATGACTGTATGTGCGATACTCGTCTCAACATGTAACAAAAAAAGCAATTTTGAAAATATTGTCTGTCTGTCTTTCTATCTGTTTGAAAGAGGTAATCTCTGAAACGATTTGGCTAATTTGAACACCTTGAACTCCTCCTATTTTTTTTTTATTTTCTATATTTTAGACTATTTTTTTTACCCCTGAGGAATTTTATTTATTTACAAATACAATGAAAATTATAAATAATATATACATTAAAATTAATAACTAAATTATCAAATCAATTATATTGAGTTACAAGAATCAAGCATTGTTTTTAGTATTTTTTAAAAGTTTAATGTAATAAGTTCCTGTGTAGTTTACCCAGCGAGTTTTATTCTAATTTCTCGTCTAAAATTATAACACCTGAAAAAAGGCAACATTTAGACAAAACAATGTCGGTCGAGCACTGAGTATATTTAGATTTATTTTTAATGTAAAGTACTATGAATAAAAAAGGACACAACATTATGCCAACACTGAAGCCAAACCCATTTAAATTATGTAAAAAAACAGGGACCTGACTATGGACTTAATTTCCAAGCCCGGGCATTACAAAATAAACTGAAATTTAGTATTCACATCACTCATGCGGCAAAAAACCTTACACAAAGGACTCGAAAAAATATTAATTTCTCTCTAAAAACGTTACAGTATTAAGCCAAGAATCTCAAAAATATTAATTTCCGGCGACTTAAAAATACTGCTACGAACCATTTCCTTCATCAAAACGTATTGTGACCTCAAAAATAAATTGTTGAATTAATCCCCTCATTAATCCCAATTTTTTTAGCTGCCTTAGCAACAATTGATTGTCACAAGAAACGATTATCTTTCATCCTTGGAATTCAACTCTTATCTTTTTCGCGATTAGTATTGATATTCTGTTTCTAGACGTCTACAGAATTTTTGATTCTGTCTTATATCATTATTTTTTACAACAAAAAATATTTGCACCAAAATATTTTTTTCCTACGAATATTAATCCGAAATATGTATGTCTAAATTTTATAAACAAGCATTTAAGCTTTTTCAATTCTTGTGAAATATTGCATAGTGCTATGTAAAACCAAATGGCTTAATGGTGTTATAATGTTTGTTACTCTTTCATGCAAAAACGGTAGAATGAATCTATCTGAAATTTTCTATTCTACTAAATAAATATTCTACGATATTCTACACATCGCTCCCTAGACCCAAAGTAAGATTAGTTTAACTAGCTTATGTTATGGGTTCTAGAATGCTGATAAACATACTTATATACTTTTTTTGTAAATAAGTACTTATTATACATAGAAACACCCAGACCAATACAAATAGACATATTCATGCATACAAATATTTGCACTGAGCGGGAATCGAACCCGCACACCTTGCGTAGCAGTCGTATGCACTACCGCTACCCCACAGAGGCCGTTAATTTGGTGCAGGAGTAGATATAACACATAGGTTCTATCCCTGGAACAGGTTCGTATGGGAACCGAAAAGGGGGAAAGAAAGCCACGCGTGCGGAACCGCGGCCTAAAACCTGTCTAACATAAAAAACCAAGAATATTTTTGGTTTGAACCAAGACCTCTAGATTGCATGGGACAACTTAGGGAAGCCTATACATGTATAGTGGAATGAACATTAGTGACAGCTTATTATCTCATTAATTAGAAAGGTCTCGTTAATTCATTTTCCTTATTTTTGCGGATTCTGAAACAGGAAGGAAAAACGCTGGGCAATGTTTTTTAATCAACAGTAAGTTCATAAATTAGTGGAAAAATAAGTAATCTAAATGAAATAAGATATCATTATCCACCTGACAAGTTCCTGCTGGCATCCGAAGTTTTATATTTCGATTAACACTTATTGTTTTTGATTAATTTGTTTGGCTTTTACGAGAGTGACTGCCGTCTGACCTCACAATATTGAGAGAAAAACCTGCACCAGTATTTTAATTAATATCTCCAAAATACAGACACAGCTGATCGATTGAAATGTATTATAACATCAAAATTAAAATATATCAAACAAAAGCTTCAATTTGATAATGAAATTAATTTCAGAGTCGTGAAGAAATGACATTTCGTTTGCAATTCCTTTGAGTGCTTTAGATCAATTCAAAAAAAATATTGAGTGTCAAGAGCAACAAGCTGTAGAATTCACTTCAATGCTTATTTATGCACAACACGTTTGGTAAAACCTTTTAATTATTCAAATAACTAAAACTTTTAGTTCGAATGTGATAAACAAATTAATTATTTTAAAGCACTCTAAACCATTGCATGAAAGGTTTAATGATAGTAGAGGAAACGTGTGAAGTAGTTATGTTAGGACGAGTTAGAAGCAGATGGTGGACAGTTGTCTCTGCCTACTCCGGGGGAATGGAAGTGTGAGCATGTGTAATATATATAAATTCAATATTCAATCATGGAATTAGCTGGAGCAATTCCAATGAAACGTATAGTCCTTTCATAATTTCATCATTTAAAAGCAAATGCTGATAAGAATTATTACATAATTAGAATTAAAATATCATAATAAAATTATTAATAGTTACGAATAGGTTTATTTATACTCGTAATATATAATAACAATAATTTTGACAATATATCAAAAACAATAAATTACAGTACTTATAAATAAAATAAAAAAAATGCTCATAAGAATTATTACATATTAGAATTAAAATATCATAATAAAATTATTAATAGTTACGAATAGGTTTATCTATACTCGTAATATATAATAACAATAATTTTGACAATATATCAAAAACAATAAATTACAGTACTTATAAATAAAATAACAAAAATGCTCATAAGAATTATTACATATTAGAATTAAAATATCATAATAAAATTATTAATAGTTACGAATAGGTTTATCTATACTCGTAATATATGATAACAATAATTTTGACAATATATCAAAAACAATAAATTACAGTACTTATAAATAAAATAACAAAATAGCAACACAACAAAACTAAGAAACGAAAAAAAAAGAATACAAAAATCCCAACTGTATTTCCAATTTCAAAAAATATCTACGATGTACTCAAGGTAAACCGTCTTGTAGGTAATGTATTATTCACAGAAGTGATGTACCCAACAGGTGACCTGACAAATAACGAAGTCATGTTAGAATTACCAAGGGAACGAGTTTAGGCTTGCCAGATGCTAGACTCCCAGAGGAATTATTGCGGCATGCGAATGTAAGTCTTATGTTAGAGATTTTTTTTCAAAATACTTTAAAAATATAAAAACGTTTTTCATCTATACTATTATAAAATTGTGAAGTAGTTGGGGATATTCGATATTTAAAAAAAAATAGGTTATGTTAAATGAAAGATTCTGGAAACAATATAGGTACATATTTGTTGGAATTCTCTGTGTTTGTTCGCAATGGATGCAATAACTACTAAATGGATTTTGATACGGCTTTCATCTATTAGATAGGTCTACAGCTTACTTTTATCTAAAATACATATCTATATGTTGTAAATAATATTGTATTTGTTGTATCATTGCTTATTGTATAGTGTTTTCATTGATCTTTACAATCATAGGAAAATAATAAACTTAAAACAATATAATCTCTATAGGTATTTATTTTAAAAAATATAAAAAGCGCGGTTCCCGGCTTTGCCCAGGTTGAAATTCTTAAAAAATCCTATAAGCTGACTGTGAAAAATTGATAGTGACAGTTTTTGAAGTAGGTAGGTCATCAATTCAAAATTTGAACTGTTGACTTTTTGAATCGTATACCTACAGTCAAACTTAACAATAGGATATACTTAGTAAAATATAGATACGATAACATACAAATATTATATAAAACACAATACGAAATAAGAATACCTATTTGGAAACAACGAGACAAAAACTGTAAAGTATTCAATTTGTTCTGAATGAGTTCAGACTTCGCCTATTTTGTTCACTGTTATTTGCCGTTCAACCAATTCAATGTTTAGCTTACTTAAGGAAGTTTGGTGAATCGTAGCATATTAATTCTGCTTATCTAACGGTGAGTCAGGAATATTTCTGTGCTATCATGATTTCTGTATAATGACATGTTTATTTTACCTAATCTTGCGAACGAATCGTTTTTACTTGATGAAAAGATAATCTAAGAAAGAAACTAGACGAAATAAATCGAAGTAATGACCTTATTATTTTTTCTAGGGTTACGAGTTGCCCGCATTACATCCCTTTTTACAGAAATTCTACATTAATCTTGTTTATCTGGTAATCTGGGATCTTTATGTGGTTGTTGATAGCTATTATAACGTTTAAAGAAAACGGATAAAATGTTGTAGACCTCTGCATTAATGGAATTTAGGATAATTACAATATGAGCCATGAAAACCATTATCAATTACAGTAACCAAATGTATTATAACTCTTTACAATTTCTAACCAAAAATAAACTATTAAACAAACTCTTACTAACCAATTGGAATTGGACCATATGATAAACACCAGTTTTCAAATAAAAAAAGAATAATCAAATTGTGTTCACCCAGTCGTAAGTTCTGAGGTCATAAAGAAATATTCAAATTGAGAACCTCCTTAATTTTTGAAGTTGGTTGAAAAAATAAACATAGAAAGATAAGAAGCGGGCAGACGGAAACAAATGTTATTTTCAGAAATCTCCAAGTAATTGAACCAAAAACGAAAGAAATAGATTTATAAAAAAACAGAAAAGAAAACATAAAATAACATAACATAACATAAACTCACGCCTATTTCCCCGAAGGGGTAGGCAGAGGTGCTAGCACTCATATTTCGCCAGTTTATGTTTTAGGTCCCAATGTAATAGGTGGTGAGCCTATTGCCATTAACCGGGCACTTATAAACCTGCGATAAATACACACATAACTTCGAAAAACATCAAAAGTCATTGGTGTGTGCCATGGTGAATCTGGGATCAAACCCGAGACCTCGTCTCAGCAGTCCATTACCCAGACCACTAAGCTACCGCGGTCGGAAAAGAAAACAAAATGAAGCAAATGACATTTTCATACTAGAAAACAAAATTGATAGATACATTGACATTTTGTATTCTACGACCTATTAATGTCCGCAACGCATAAGGACACGAGCGATAGGTAACCTTTACTGGTAGTTTTAGATTATCATAAAATGATAAGAAATTGCATTGACATAGAGAACCGACCACCTCCCTCATCTATGCTTATACATTTTACGAGCTTCTTCTACTGTCAATAAACCTTTCGAACAAGTCCGCAGTTTAATTATTAACTTCGTGAAATGAAGAAATTAAATTAAATTAAACAATTAATTGAATAATAAAATACTGATTAGTCTGTGAATGCTCATTTGCATTTAATCATTTGTAACATAAATCATCTATAGTGGAGCATAGGTTACTTATTATAAGATTCTCAAAATTATTATTTTGAGAGATGAATCAAATATACTTTATTTATATTGGAAACTCATATTACTTGTCAAATATAATGTTTGTCCTGTGAGGAAAGAAAGTACCTATAGGGCTTTTAAACATAGAAACCAAACGTCCTAAAGCGTATAATTTTGCCCAAATCAAAAACACGTGGTTAGCTTCATAGAGACCGATAAAATATAACACAATCTTTCTTTAGTTAGTTTAGTTACTAATGATCTATTTTTATATAATGTAACATACATTATTTACGTTAGGAACCTATATTACTTACTAATATATATGTTTATTACACATAGTAACAGCATAAACATTTTTAACGCAGAATTTTGCCAAACCCAAAACACGTAGTTCATTTTACAAAGAAAAATAAAAATTAACTGATAATTATCATTTCAAAGCAAAATTTTTGCAAAATCAAACGTCTAGCAACATGGGAAAAGCATTTTCCTTTTATGTATTGATGAGGCTCAGCTGAATAATTAATTCTGGTACAAAAGCGATTCGTTTAGCTTTGAAGGTTCAAATCCCAATTTTATTTACATGGAGAGGTTCCTGCTTTCGGATATCCGAAATTGTTTTTTTGAATCCAATTCGGTGAACATTGTTGTGTAGTAAATGGCTTACAGAGTAGATTTATATGTACGAATCAATTGCATAACAAATCTATACTTACTATATAAAATTATAAAGAGGAAAGATTTGTATTTTTGTATTTTTGTATTTAACGAATAAACTCAAAAACTACTGAACCGATTTCAAAAATTCTTTCACCTATAGAGAGCTACACTATCTATGAGTAACATAGGCTATAATTTTTTTTCAAAAATTAAGGAATTCGAAATCCACGCGGACGGAGCCGCGGGCAAAAGCTAGTTTTATATCATTACAAGGCTAGTTAGTAGACACTAGCTATTTACGAGAGAACTAGAACTCGTGTGGAATTCTGATACCGTATCGCAATACACGGGAACATAATCCAGGGATAAAAAAATCCTATGTGTTATTCCATCCATGTACCAAATTTTAGCCAAACCCGTTCAACTTTTTGAATGTAATTGAGTAACAAACATCCAAACATCATCACAAACTTTTAGATGTATAATAATATTAAGAAGACCTGATTTAGAATTGAAATAACAAACACGCATTTGTACTGTTTATATTATGCGATGTAAGATATGTTTTTGATATCGTCACTCAGTATTACACGAAATTGTGTTGAGGAAGGAAAACTGCTGACTCAAACATAAAAGTGCTGTGACTTCACTCAGTGCGCAAGAAAATACGTTTGTAATAAAGCCGGGGATTTACTGAAACCCAATATTGATAGAATAAGATAAATGTTCGGAACATTTTTATCCAGTATTATACTCTTGCAAAACCTAACTTTGAATCGATACTAGTAATTTAATCCAACAGAAAACACCTACTGATAATTCCACTAGAACAAATTCATCAATTTTTTCTTCACTTCACTAAGTTTTTCTTTCTGCAACTCCGAGAAGTACTCTCACGAATAAAATAAAAAAGAACGAGGAAGACAGATCACGTCTCTGTGCCATCCCATCCACACTTACCTCTCCGTGATTAATGAACCCATGTCTATACGCCAATTCGTGGGCTTCCTCCAGCCCACCGGGAACATACACAGCAAATTGATGATGGTACAATGGTACACAAAAGTCCAGCACTGTTAGTAGCACGACTACGTATGCTAACATCGCGCAAGCCGCGCATCGCACGTTACTACCTAACTAAAACGCGAACCACGAAACCGATCATTGTAAGTCTTACACTCGCGAAATGTAATTTTCGAGGATTCGAATGACGTCTGGTCTCTATGACGCTTTCGCGAAGACTGATTCCGTGTGACTAGAGCTGTAACGTAGTGTTTTGTTGGGCGCATGCGCGCAACTTGGCGCCCTTTCTTAGTCCACTCGCCGCCCAAACGTATTGTGTGTAACGTCAATTGTCTTGAATAACTAATTGGTTTGTATCGATGTACTTTTAGCATAATTAGGTTGTATCGAAAATTGATTTTTAAGCTCGTTTAATAGATTCTAAAGCGCAAAGAGAATTTCTGAAGCGCGAAGTTAGGCGGAATTTAGAGATGTGTAATGTAATAAAAGTTGAGCCAAGTTGTACTATGTTACTTTTTAATTTTATGCTTAATAATTTAAAGTGGTTTAGTTTTAAGCTACAGCAAAAAGTAACTTCTATGTTATGAAAAATCCCATACACAGTGGTCCTTGAAGCTGTCAAGGACCACTGTGTATGGGATTTTTTTATTCGGAATAAAAACAGTTACATTTTAAAATAGTACAACAATTAGATGTCAAATATAAAAACAATGCCACTTTTCGTTGTAATTTTATAACTCAAGAATGGGCTCACCTATCCAAACCAAATGTTTAGGCTTTGTTCGGACTATTTAGTAGATGGTTTATGTGAAATTTGCAGAAAGATCGACTTCCACGAGGGCGACGCAGTGGGCGAAAGCTAATATTAACACATGATATTAAAGATAAAACAAAATTACAGTTTATTGCATCTAAGGATCTAAAAGAGCACAAATCATGAAAACTTTCAATTTATGCAAGTGTGGGCGTGTGAGAATCAGTCCTCAGATAAAAATCTTACCAACTTATCTACCAAAACTATGAAATATTTGGCTAAATAGTTAAACAGGAGCAGTGCCGAGTGCCGAGTACAGTTAGTGGTATGAGTAGCAATGTACATTGTAGCCAACCCTTAGAATTCACAACTTTCTCTCGATGCAGCCCCGCAGCCCCGTGAAACCATTGAAATGCTTTAATTGCATATTACGGGCTGCGGTTCTATTCAAACTTTGTTGCTATACCTACATGAACAAAAGAGGCAGTAAATGTCGAGTTGAAAGTACTTATAATTTTATTATATGTTTGGAGTGTAGAATGGAAAAAATATGAATTGCAGTTAGAAGGCTTAAGGTTCTTGCTTATATAAGAGCTGCTTATAGTAGATTTTTATTATTTTTTTCATTTCATCTAAAGATCACAACACACTTTCGACTAGACAACATGGTATTCTGAATCCAAATTGATCGCACGTGTATTTTCATGATATATGAACACAACGCAATTCTGGATAACCACGTCTATTGTGCTAGGCCGGTGGATGGGCACGTGGCCTTCCGTCATTTGACGATGCGGTTAGCCAAAAGTGCGTTATGGTCCTTAGAAGGATTTTTCTTTGTTCTGTAAACATAACCTCACTTCATCATATTACTTATCAATATGAACTTTGTTCCTTATATCACTGTCTTCGCCATGAGTGCCGATTTGGATCCTATGCTATCGGGTTTCAGTCTTTGCATGTTAATGCTGCCCTAGGGCTCATAGGTGTTGTTCCGTCTTACAGGTAATGTTCTTCACGATCGTTTCTCTTATATATTATAGTTAGTCTGTTGAATCGACTGCACCCCGCCTGATAGTAACATGAGGTGTAGTCTAAAAAGTAGTTACCACCTTTTCCAGAGGTTGCACTTAGAATGGTAACCTCTACCCACACGGCCTGGACAGTTGCTTTTTCATGCCCCATTTTATAAGGCAAAGATGGGCATATTAAGTTATACAGACATCAAGAAAAGAAATAGTACACTCTTGAACTTATAACTGACCATGATGGCTCCTAAATAAAATTCTTAACATTGAGAGAGAAACTGATCGAGTTCAATTACACTACATTATTTTTTATAACCCAAGTTTACCAAAGTTACGCCAATTTATTTTACTCCATGCTTTAATCATTGCTCAGATCACATAGCTAATAAAATTTGTGTCAGGCAACGATGGTTCAGTGAAGCATTTCCAGTAGATTTCATTACGCTAACTTTTTGATCGTCCCTCTTTTCTTCTTGCTCCCCGAAACATTTTCACGGTAAATAGTGCGGGGTTAACGGGTGATTGTGTTCAACTGCTCGTGACGTCATACCTGATCTCTTTTATAGCTATAACAGGATCTTATGAGCCTTGCGAACGTGTTCACAATCTATGAGCATGAGAATTATAGTGTTTCTAATATGAGAAAAGAAAACAGTTTTTATAACCGTTTTGGTTTTTATTACGTGGAATTAATTAATCGTCAGAACTATGGTGTAATGTTTGCGAATTTCCGACTTCTTTTGTTTTTTTTTCTGTATGTTATCGCTTATTGCTTTCTGCGATCTTTAATGCGACTTTCGACTTTCATGCTGATTTGAGAGTGACAAATTTGGCTAGTAGGAATACTATTGGTATTCTTCTTTCATTATTGATGACACTTAATAATATGATACAATAAATAAATCGAGGTTATTTTAACTTCAAAGATCCTAAATTTTAAGAACATTTTTTTTTATTTAGCCAATCTTATCCCAATGCTGGGTAAAGGTCTACTCTGAGTCCACAACATCTATTATTTATGTTTGAAATGTAACATACATAATCTGTTGATGTGCCTAATAATTAAATAAAAAATAATTCCCTCCACCAGACCTCTCTCTCTCCGTTCCTACATCCCACCAACCTGGGACAAAACAACTTCTTGTTCCTTAAAAAACTATTTTCATACATTTTACCTAAAACCTGTGCTAATTTTATTTCTATTAGCATTTATATCGGCATCGTAAAGTTTTACGCAAATATTTCCGTAGGCGTCGCCAGACGTCCCCCCCCCCCTCCCCCCCTATTCCGGGGGTATGACGGGAACCACGCGGTTCCCAAACCCGAGGGGGCCATCTCGAATCCGGAGATGGCCCGGGTCAAGCCGGGGTGCGAGGGAAATGCTCTTCGGGCCACCTTACACCCTGGCGTTAGAAGACCCTAGACGGTGTGCGGTTTTAGTCGGTAAGAGTCCGACATAACCTGCCCCGCTGGCCGCGGGGTGGGTATCCATGAGGATTTCCGCACGAAAAAAAAAAAAAAAAGGCGTCGCCAGACGTCATTACAGAAGTATCAAGTTAATATATCTCACCATACTACGAGTAAAACGAAAATCGTATTACTCACCTAAAAGCCAAAAATAGCTACAAAACACTCTTAGTTATCACCTTATCCTAAACAAACATACGGTAGGAAAGTTTGTTCAATTATTTAACATAGGTAACCGATTCCTACCCATCAAGCTTCCCAATTTTATTTACTTAGTTCATACATACACCCACCCACGTGCCATACTTAAAAACTTAGCGGCTGTCTAATTTCAAAACCTGGTATTTGACATATTTAAGAATAAATATTTTTGCATTTTCAAGACCGATTCGAAGGCATTTTAGTTATTTATATATTAACTAGCTGTTGCCCGCGGCTCCGCCCGCGTGGATGTCGAAATCCGTTTCAAAAACTATCCTATCTCTCAAGTTGGATCGAACTGCACATGGTGTGCGAATTTTATTATAATCGGTTAAGTGGTTTAGGAGTCCATTGAGGACAAACATTGTGACACGAGATTTATATATATTAAGATGAATAAATAATTAAGAATGCTTTACCCATGCTTGTATTCCATTCTCCCTGTCTCGTTTTCGCCCGAGCAGTGTCCTAAGAGCATGTCGTATCCCGGTAGGCTATCCTACTAAACAATTAATAATTACTTTAGTAAAATTAACAAACATACATACATTTTAATATAATAATATATTCAAGTGGCATTTCCTCGAAAAACAATTATTAAGTCATCAGTCGCGCCAACAGATGGCGTTAGTGGAGGGTCGCTTAATAACTGTACAAAAATATTAAATTACACCAGCAATTAAGGGTTTTGCGATTTGTGAGGGACGCTCTTTGAATAGAAAACTCTGAGATGATTATTTTGTTATAATTACTCAAGTACCTACTTAGTTCAGATATCTGTCTAAGAAACGTTAAGTATAATTTATGTACTATTTAGCTGTGTCTGTATATTTGAAGATATTTTTAAAAAAATATTTTAGTTATGTAATATGAAATGGTGCCTCTTTTTTTTGCCGAACCATCAAAACCTGGAGTTCTTTACCAGCTCACGTGTTTCCTTCCTCATACAGTCCTGGGTCCTTTAAGCGGAGCGTGAAAAATCATTTCAAGCTGAGGGCCACCATTGTGGTACTATCAGTCTTTGCAATGGTGACTTATATCAGACTTTGCCTTTAACTTACCATCAGGCGAGTGAAGTTATGTTGACGTGTCCGATATAAATAAAAACGAAATGAACGATTCCGATCATAAAAATGTATTTTTTTCTGGAATTCTTGTCTTTTGTTTTATTTGTTTTGTTTGTTCGCAGAAACTACTGAACAGATTTTTTGATTGTAATGGGCAGGTGCACCTTCGCCCTACAAAAAACTGCCGTCATAATAATCATCGTGTTGTGTTCCCGGCGGTGAGTAGGGTAGCCAGAGCTCACTGCCCTCCCATCACTCGCCATCTCCCCAATCCCCGCCTCCATCCAGAGTCGGCAGCGCGAGGGTGATGTCCCTAATGTTGGACACATCCATAGGCCACAGTGACCGCTTCCCATGAGGTGGGCTGTGTGCTTGTCTGCCACCAAAGTAGTATTAAAAAAAAACATTCTAGTGATAATGATATAAGTTTCGTCAAGTTTTCATAACAACAAAATCAGCATCATTGTCAGAAGTATCATTGTTTTTTATTTCTTATCGCATTATTTGGGCAGAGAGAAGAGATAGTATTGCACCCATGATACGCACCCCTCTGTTAACCCTCCATTCACAATGCTTGTTATATACGAGCCATAAATTATTTCCACGAGGTCGAAGCGAGGGTTTATTTTATTTATTTCTATATCCCGCCCATGAAGCTGAAAAACTTACGGATAAAACGCGTTGAAAAATACAACTGACGACACGAGAGTCCGCCCACTTGCTGAAACGTACAAGTCAGGACGCACACACTTACATTCAATTCAGCCAATACACGGTAACCAGTTCAATTCAATTAGTAAGTAGAGAAAAGAAAATATAGCATTTCTTGTGTAGTCAAAATGTATACGGGAGCCAGGTAGGTATCACATAATCATCATTCTCATCATCATCATTCTCTGAACCTTTTTCCCAACTCAGTTGGGGTCGGCTTTCCAGTCTAACTGTGATGCGGCTGAACTTCGATCTTTTCCGTGGAGCGACTGCCATCTGACCTCCACAACCAATCATCATTATGACCAGGTACGTATCGTATAAAGAAAAGAATAATCAAAATCTGTTCACCCAGTCGAAAGTTCTGAGGTAACAAACATAAAAAAAAATACTTGAAAACCTCCTCCTTTTTTGCAGTGGGTTAAAAACAGTAGCGACAGCAAGAAAAAAATAATTTGGGTAACATAATAATTGTAACCCAAAATTCACTCACACATAGTTAGCCACCGCAATTTTCAGAGGTTTAATGCGTATCGTCCAAAGCTTTTATAGATCCATGATCCCGCCACTCATCAACATCGAACAACAAGCTGTCAATTTTGTGAGTTAGAAAACATGCAAAAAGTATGGCTTTGTTGATTGAAATACGGTTTGGATTGAAGCTTTGAATTAATTGAAACATGAAGTTAATTGGGTTTGCTGAAATATATTGTTTAGTTTAATGTATAAACCGGGTGTATGTGTTATTTTTTTTATAGTCGATAGGCTCACGTTTGACCACAATCTCACCTGATGGCAAGTGATGATGTGGTCGACGATGGAGCACGCTTGACTAGAAGCAACTTCAGTTTTGACTCCCAGGTTACAGCTTTCTGGAAACACAGACTCAAAGCAGAGCATTCCAGTCAGTCAGTCAAGGTCAGTCGGGGTACGAGGAAAATACCCCGGCGTGTATAGACCCAAGACGACGTGCGGTTTTAGTCGGTAGGAGTCCGACATAACCTGCACCGCTGGCCGCGGGGGAGGTATCCATAAGGAAGTATGAAAAAAAAAAACAAAAAGGTAAGTTCAATTTTAACCCTAGGCGCACACTTGGCGTCAGGCGACAGCGACAGCTCGCGTCTAGACGCGACGACAGGCTGCGGTCGACAATTTCATAGCGCCACTAGACGCGGTGACTCCCCTAGCTTCTCGTCGCGACTCCGTGTCTCTGACGCCAAGTGTGCGAAGCTTAGAACAAAATATATGACATTCTAGTCGCTCTCGCGTGTCGTCCAGTGTGCGCCTAGTGTAATTTTCGAACTCCAATTCGAAACGGCAGAAATTAAATGCATAACAATCCAGAGATGAGCACGAAATTATATTCAAACAAAACTCCAGAAGTGGATATCTTTCTATAATGACTTCTATTCAAACCAACAATACAAGTCGACCGGATCTATGAAATCTCCCCATTCAAGACGTAGGTGCCTTATTCAAGAGGATTTCTTACCAACGTAGCTCTCTCTATAACCATTCATTATAATTCTATTGAGATATTTCTATTGTTAACTTCGCCCATTATAGTCTCATTTAGCTTAACGTATTATGGGGTTAACAATGCCACTTAGACGCGTTTCAATTAATGATGGCTGTATGTTGAAGAGGCTCCGTTTGAAGTTCTTGATCTAATATTGCTGGTTAAGTTGTTGCTGAATTGCGTGGTGTTCGATTGTGTAATTGATATTTAATATTCGTCTTATGATGGAACCACACTTCGCTATTTGCCTTTATTCAAGTGTATAAATTGAAGTGTGGAGGGCTTATTCGTGTATATTGGCTTTATTCGTACGAATATTCGCCTTAGACACTCAGCATGGTTATCGACATAATAACAACATTCAAATATGCCTCATTAGATAACATGTTGTTAGAAAGAAAGAAAAGAAAAGAAAGAAAACTGTCTTTATTCATGAACAGAATGCGTTGAAGAAATAAAGGTTCACTGCTCGTTCCCCGTAGGCGATAGCGTGTTTATATTTAGCCTATATGTTGACCCGACTTCTTATATTACTTATGCCAAATTTGAAGTAAATCCATGTAGTACTTTTTGAGTTTATCCCGGACATACATAAAGACAAACAGACAAACAGACAGTAATTCTAAAAACTATATTTTTGGCTTCGGTATCGATTGTAAATCACAATCCATTCTTTAAAAAAAATATTAAATTTACAGTTTTGACTTTCCTACCATTTTATTATAATATGTAAAGATAAATATTATAAGACTGCATCGAAAACAAACTCTTTTTACAGTCTATTATGAACTGAAACAAAGTTTCAGTAGCATTTTAAAACATGGATTTTTAAAACATGACTTGAAAGCGCCGGTGAGTTCGAAACTGCAAGGCAAGTATTCAATTGAAAGTGGGCTGAGAAATTCAAATGCCTTATTTGTTTTGCCAACTTGGTAACTTCAAGTACGCGGTTTTAAGTTGTAGTACGTCGAACTGCGGCGTGCTATGTTTCGTAGTTGAGTATGAATAAACATACTCTCTAGTTACCAGTTGGCAGTTGTGAGTTTCGTACTGTATTGCTTATTTGAATTATTTTGGTTAGATCAGCTCTGTGGCTGTATAATGTTCTGTGATCTGATCTGATATGTGTTAAGAGACTACGATAGATTTAAATAGAAATGATTTGTTGTTTGAAATTGTATTTACAATCAGCGACTTCATAGTGATAATAGCGTCGTAATAAACTTGAAACTTTTGACATGTGCTTGCATAAAAGAGTGTCAAAGCTTGGTCACCACTCTTAACCCGTTGAGACCCCTCCATGTCTCGGAGAGCACTTTAAGGGCCCTACCTCACGGGGACGCCATGACGACGTCGCCATGGCGTCATGGTTGATTTTGAATTTCTATAATGAATTTTTCTGTATTGAAACTCATTATTGGCGACCGGTTGGACACTGAGTGAGTGAGACGCAGCTTGCTCGTGTACATTTTACTGGCGACGTCGCCAGGTCGCCACGGTCTCCAGACTCCAATAAGCGAGTCGACAGTCGTGGCTACGCTTCCAAATTGGCGATGATACCAAAACGTCGCCCAGTGAGATAACTGTCATACATTGTAATATGAATTGTTTGGATACGTAGCCGGCGACGTCGCCATGGCGTCCCAGTGAGGTAGGGCCTGGCCTCTTGTACACACACGGTTTTTCGCCGTGAAAATCTACGGTTAATTCGCCGTGTGTAGTTTCCCCTCCCCAATCCTATCCAGCCTCCTCTTTCAGGGTCGCCCCTGGTGTTGCACACATCCAGGCCGCGGTGACCGCTTCCCTTCAGGTGCGCCGTGTGCTTGTCTACCAGCCAAGTTGTATATAAAAATACATTACGTTATTACAAACTTTTCTAATATGAAAAGTCAGACAAATAAGTTTTGATAATAGGTATTCACAGTTTTGCCGTAGTTTCTCTAGTAATTTATTATGAGACAAGATAAGTATGGTGCTTAGCCAGTTAATATTGAATAGCATATTGATCCTATAAAATCGATGCCATTGCAGGGTTCCGTGAATTTTGACTTTTATAGTACCAACCAATAAAATATATTCTATTCATTATTAACTATTTTTAAATATCGGAATCTAAACGGATCCGGATAAAATTTGTTTCAGAAATAAATTTTGGTCTGAGATAGCACTTTTTATACCAAGAAGGTTCATTTGGGAATGGGATTAGAATTTCACGTGGATGGAGCCGCAAACAATAGCTAGTATTATAAACGTGAAAGTTTGTGAATATGGATGTTTGTTAATCAAAAACGGCACAACAAATCTGGGTAAAATTTGGTACAGGGATAGATTACTTTCTGGATTAACAATAAGCTACATTTTATCCCTGGTGTAGGTTTCCATGAGAAGCGAGAACGGATACAAAATTCCATAAGGGTGAAGCCAAGGGTAAATGCTAGTATAGAATAAATTTGGATATTTTTTTCTAATGTACTAGTGAGCCTCGACAGTTGTTCAGTTCACTTCCATTCTGTTTCAAAAATAATGTCTACGAACAATAGATAAAATTATTTAGTAAATAAAATATATAGGACAAAGAAATCTTTTCATTTTGTGACGGTGTTTATAATATATACTCGTATTATATTTAAAAAATACTTGTATCATGTTAAGTGGATGATTCTGAAGACAAAGATATTTTTTTGGAATTGTTGTCTGTTTGTTCACGATAGAGGCATGAATTCAATTAGAAGTATTTTTGTGTTCAGAGTCGTTCATATAACGTAACCCATTTTTTTTTAACTCCAATGGACAGATACAGCTCATTTAAAATGTTATAAAAGAATATAGAAATGTTATTTCTATAAAATATTTTATGTCTACAGTTACTGCTACAAATAACAAACAAGTTTTAACTGTGACTGTCCAAAATATGAAATTCCGTTCCAATTTGTCGAACAAATATTTAATACTCTAAACACACAACTGTACATTATTATGTTCTTGCGTTAAATTGAACAAGTTATTCAGTTTTATGGATTCTACCTCGAAATCCCGTACGATCTTTATTGTCTACGAAACATGAGCGTGCTACGAATCATCTACGAAGTTCTACGACACTTCTACGAAATGGTTATTAGTATAATATTGTAGTTCGTATCCTGAATTTGAATAAGGTTTTTGTTCTTTTGTGTTATCGTCTTATTTTTAGGTATTGTTGGGACCTCGGATAAATATACCTAAATTTTATTTTCACTATTTAATTATAATAAATATAAATTTGCATATATAGGTATATAAATTTATATAATATATAAATTTGAAATTTTGAAATTTTGAAATTTTGAAATTTTGAAATTTTGAAATTTTGAAATTTTGAAATTTTGAAATTTTTTGAAATTGTACTTACAAACACGATAGTTGTGATTTTTGTGTATCGGAAACCTAAAGAAGTATGTTCGAACATATTTTGGACTTAATGGTAGTTATTATACTTACCCATAGTCAATGTGATCACTATAGCCACTTTAACCAACATAGTCCAAGTCCCACTAATAATGCCCTAGACCAATCAGAATATTCGATAAGATTTTTGCTTTCAGTACCTAATCCTATAGACAATATCAATATAGCTGTTAAAACCAATATTGCCACAACATTATTATTGCAGCGATTTTGTTACTTACTTACATACAGATCGCGCCTTTTTATCATTGGGGTAGGCAGAGACAACATCTTTCCACTTGCTACGATCTTGGCATACTCGTTTAGTTAATACAAGTAATGATAGTAATATTGACCTACTAAGGGATCTTAAACTAGTCAAGTAATACAAAATGACTCATAATTAAATTCTTCACGTTTGTGACGTAACCAAGAGTATCATTATACGCAACAAGGCGACAACGAGCGAGGGTTGTTAACTTCACCAAATAACCCTCAAAACATCACAAAAGTATTTCCAAGCCCTATCTACATCCTATTTCGCACTTAACCCCTAAACGCGGTCGTAAAACTAAAGCGTATATATACGCAAGATGAACGTTCTGCGTTTTGGTTTTTACTTTATAGAGATGCAATAAAGTTCCGAGTTATAAAGATAATAATGATTTCGTGTTTTTTTTTTCTATATTTTGTTATGCCTATTTTCAAGACCAAGAAGTGTTATTATTACCCAAACCTAAATTAAGCTAAATAAAAATGCCTGTCCATGCTACTTTTAGACTTTGATTTACTAGTGGCATTTTCCTGAGAAAATGTTTATAATAATTAGCCCGACCATAGCATCAAACCCAATACCTCATGCATAAGAGCTGCATTCATTACCAATGCTCCATAGAGGCCGTCACACGTAATTATTTCTTTCTGCTCATAACTCGATAACAATAATCATCATCACATCATTAGTCCCGATTGCAGTCATGCGCTTTGGATCCCGAAACCCGCCCTCCCACTTTTTCCCTTAACTTGGCTTATCTTGTCTTATACTGGAGTATCCCATAACCCCGATACGAAAACCAGTTCCAAAGTCTGCTTTAGACCGCACTTGATAGTACCTAGTCTCACGGTACAATTACAAACGGTTTACCTTCAATTAAAAAATACTAATTAAAACTCCAAGAAAACACAACCAAATTAATTCCTTTTCCAATTACTTACCTACTACATCCTACGTCGAAACATAACAGAAACTTCAACTCTGGTAACTGGAAATCCGCGACCGCGGCCGCGGGCGTACTCCACGAAAAAATACCGGCATTTTCAACCATTTTTTATTCCCCAACGTACATACATTGCTGTTTAAGTAAAACAACTGGGTCCCAGTACGGAAATATTCGTCACAGATTTGTTTACTGTGCGAGTTATATCACCCTTGGGTTATATTCAATTAGTAAGCGAATTGGAAGTGACTGTACTGTTTGTTCGCTTCAATCGGTATAAGTGGCGATTGAAGCGCTACACTTGAATTTTCAAGCGTTTAGCTGAATTGATTGGAAAACAAGAATGAAGTTTTGAAGCATTTACTATGCTAGCTTTTAGTGGAAAAAAGTTTACATTCTGAACGGGTTTGAAACATTTTCACGTAAGTCTATCAACTTAGCGATTGACATGATTGGAACCTGAAACATGTCCACGTCAGTCTATCAACTTAAAGAAATGAAATCGTTTTGATTTGCAGGAATTGAGTACTTGGACAGTATTCCATATTGGCAAACTTACATCTTAGACAATATAGGAGTTTTTGATCTCTTATTAATTTTTTGACCATCTTTTGGCTAAGTCTGAATCAGATGTATTTAAGCGTTTTAAAAAGCTTGATCGGTAATGTAATAGCCAAAATTTGAACCAAGTCCCTTTTAAAAAGTGAACTCCTTATCAACTAAGTTATGAAGCTACCAATGTCAAAAATAACTTGAGTAGTAAATTTCTTTTGTATAATATTATAATAATTATAATGGCTACTGAATAAACATTTATTAAGTACGACGAATTTTGAAGATTTGAATTTTCTTCGTCACTGAAACTTTACAATAAAAATAATCTGAATTTGAATTTGAACTTAACAACTTCTGTTCGTTGCTAATTTTATTATTAATTTGTAAAAGCCGTCTTTTAAAATATTTTACATGTTATTCTCTTTAAGTCTGTAATCATGGTTTCACTATAGTATGCCTAGTAACAGAAAGAAATTACATATACGAGAACATTTATAGTTTCCTCAATCATGAATCATACAAAAACCTTTATCACTGTAAGTAACACGTTTTATATACGAACCGAGAATCGAGAAAAGAATCGGAAACAAGTGATTACGATGTTTTTTCTTTGAAGATGATGGATCTCTAATACATGATTAAAAAACTATACCATGTTCGATTACATTAGTATTTAGTACCGGAGCGAACTACGCAGCTTGTTTACTGTGGTTTATTTCATTTCATGCGTTTTCAATCGCAGCCATGCTGACCAATTTATTCTGCAAAAAGAGTATATAAAAATCACAAACGAATTTAAATTCGTAAGACGTAGTACAAACAATTGATTTATCCAAATAGTCAAGACTCTGCTTAAGGTGCAAACACACTTGACTATTTACTTGTAACAGAACATCGCATTCGCCATTTCTAAATTGATCGAACTGCATACTTGGCTACGAATATTTTCATAAATATATTCTAGCATATGCACTCTCTATTAATGCTCGTCAAAAATATTCTTCACAAAGATATTACTATGACAGCCGGCTCAGCAAAAACACGAAGCATTTTACTATACGTTTGTTAGAATGCTCGCCAAAACGCTCGATAGAATGCACCCTAAAATGCTTTTTCTTCGGAAGAAGGTACACTGTTTGTATGTATGTTTTTCTGCGATCATCTCGTATTTGGCTGGATTGATTTTGATGCAATTTTCACAAAAATATTTTCAAATTCAGGAAAAGGTTTTAGTACCTATACTAAGCCCACTTAAAAAGAAGATAACACATCGGTTTTATTTTTCACTGCAAATTTTTATTCTGTAATGTAACATTTGCTAGAATCTTCATTACAAGTGAGTTAGTCAGTACCTTTTTATGCAAAATGTATAAGATTGATGATACTATAACTCAACTTTATTTGCACATGGTTCGGTTATCAATTGCCTTTTGAATCATCGGATTATTCCAATGTTCCCTCATACGAGCTTACCGTGGATAAAATGGATATTGGTTAGTACTCTCAACACTAGGTTTATTGAAGTTTTGTTACATGAATGACAGTTTTAAAATAATAAAGCGGATCTTATGGCGATTAAACTGCTTATGATTTGTTGCATATATTACATATCCTAATAATTATTGTAACTCAGATATTGCCTAACTAAACAAAATAATACATAAAGTAAAAAAAAACTACGTCGAAATTCATAAGGAACTTTAAAAAAATTAATTATTTGAATTATTTCTGTTAATTGAATTCGATTCGGTAGTTTTAGATTTTATCGATTACAAACAAATATTTCCTCTTTATAATATTAGTATAAATATAGATTATGAAAATACAAATAAACATACTTAACATCTTTATGACAAATTATTTGTAAATCTCATTATTGTTTTCATCTGGCAAAAGAATATTTTTTATTGAAAAAAATTCATTAAATGCTTACAAATATTTCAATAAACAGCAAAACTCTCTACACTAAGTGCTCAAAAAACCTAATAACGATTTTAAAACTTTTTCACTTAATACAATTAAAAAAAAGTCTAGAGTACTTGAGTCTAGATTTAAATTTTTCATTACTTTTTATTAAAATAATCTCTCATAACGTTCGATCATAATGAAAAATAAAATGTTATTACTTTTTAAAAGAACATAAAGTGGAAACTAAGCTAAGCGATTTGTGCCATATTATCGAGTTCTAATCACAGTCAAAACATTGAAGAAAGAACCAATGTAAAACTAAACCAACTTAAGTGTGTCGGCTAATACAGTACGGTTGGTCAATCCGAAAAGATAAGCGTCCATATGTCCGCATCGTACCTACGCAACGGACGCAACAACGCATCAAGCGAATTACCTATATTATTTGTGCGATGCGTACAACACGTTGGTGGACGCACTTGTTTGACTTTCTATACAAAGAATACTACGATACCATTGATGCGACGTGTCCGTTGCGTACGATGCGGATATATGGACGCTTGTTTTTGATTTTTTAATATGAAACCGTCTTTGGAGAACACGTAGAAGTTATAGTCAACATCAAAAGTAGCCGTCCTCTCTGGCAAACTAGAACACCTCCTGATTGACGGACAACGCTCTTGTACACGTATTCCTTTTTAGGGTTCCGCATCAGACAGACACTCCAATGAAAGCCGCACATGCCAAATTCAAAAGAGCAGAAGTAAGCGAGCCCCTGACTTTGAGATAGAATCCTCGAATGGAACTAGAAGCGATGCTAAATTAATGATGAGTTGCTATTCCCAACCAAAATATTGAGATTCTTCTGTTCCATTATACTACGCTATATCAAAACGCTGAAAACGCTTTCACAATAAACAAAGCCCTAAAACCTATAATAAACCCTTGATAGTACGCCTCATAAAAAGTAGCGAGCGTAAATATAAAAATGTCAATTTAAAGAGGTCGCTGTTTACATTAGCACTTCATTAAATGGAACTTACCTTTTATTCTCGGCTAGTTATGCCCTTTTTTCTTACGGAAATCCCTACGGATACAGCGGTTATGTTGGATTCGAACTGATTACAACCATATGCCGTCTAGGGTCTTCAGATGCCGTGGTGTTAGATGGTCCATAAAGCTTTTCCCTCGCTCCGACTGGCCTGTTTATCTCTGGTTTCGAGATGACCTCCTCGGGTAGTTACTCGTAGTTATGGTTCACAGTGTCATTCGCCATTCTTGATTCGAAATTACCCATGCATCTTCCTGACCTTATTTTATCATTACTTAACTCTTCTATGGCTATAACCCTCCATCAGAACTAAGTAGTTAATTAAAAAGTATTTTTTAAATTCTATAGGTAGTTTTAGGTTTAAACTCACAAACTTTCCTACCCCCGCCCTTTCCTTTCAGGGTCAGCAGCGCGTGGTAGGCGCCCTTGGTGTTGCACATGTCCATAAGCCACGGTGACCGCTTGCCATCAGGTGGGCCGTGTGCTTGTCTGCCACCTACGTGGTATAAAAAAAATACTACTCCTCCAAGCCTTCGTCCAACTGATTGTGATCGGTTTTTCGATGTAACTACGAAACGGCCGAATTTTGAACTTCTTTGTCTGAAATTACATAACAACCACATAAATGAAATCGAAAAGAAGAAGGAGTGTAATCTTGGGCATCGTGGTAGGAAGCCTCGGATTTTGCCGGTAACAATGCTAAAACGATACCTTCATGATGATTAACTCTTCATTTACCAATGTATTCATTGGAATGTTGAACAGATTGACTATCAAGATAAAAAACCAACAGCCTCTCGAAAGCAAAAGTTTCCACTGAAACAAAAAAAGATTTGACTCAAGAGAGCCAAAGGCATTCTTCCTTAACATTGTTGGTTACAGAATGGCTGCATCAGTTACTTTTCTGGTTAATTTAAAGTGAGTCTACCAGTTTAATGGTGGAATTTATGTAGCGGTTTTTATGTGTCAATAAAATATCTTTAGAACGAAGCAACGTCGTCAATCTAGAGGTCTAATAAAACTAAAAAAGTTACTGTTGATAGTGGTATAGTTGATGTGTTTTCAATTGTACTGAAATTCTCTTATTAGTTAAAGTTTATAAGTGCCCGGTTAATGGCAATAGGCTCGCCACCTATTACATTGGGACCTAAACATAAACTGGCGAAATGTGGGTGCTAGCTGCACCTCTGCCTACCCCTTCGGGGATATAAGCGTGAGTTTCGTCTCCTCTTCATCCAAGCCAGTAATTACAGTTGCATTTTGTAACGTGATCTTATTATTAGATATAATTAGCCTATGATTTGCTACAGCAAAATAACTTACATTAATATACGAATATGGTATGTGATTTTTATGTTCTGTTTATGCGTAAATTGCAATCTATTAGAATAAAATCCTTCTATCCTACACTTCCTACTAATTTTATAAATGTGAAAATTGGTTCAAAAATGTTTGTTAGGTACTCAACCACGGTCTAACAGCTGAACAGATCTGACTGAAATTTCCTATAACGGGAGTTTGTAGTCTTGAATAACAGAATCTTCATACAGAAGACTGCGGCCATAATAACCATCGTGTAGTGTTCCCGGCGGTAAGTAGGGTAGCCAGAGCTCACTGTACCCCTTCCTCCCCAGCGCTTCCTAGCCTCCCCACGCATTCCTACCCCTTGACGCCCTTGGTGTTGCATACGTCCGTAGGCTACGGTGCGCACTTCCCATCAGGTGGGCCGTGTGCTTGTCTGCCACCTACGTGGTATAAAAAAAAGATTACCGACATCACAGTGTCCGTAGGTTAGACCGCACGAAAAAATAAAAGGTCCACTCTAACCCTGAAGACACATTCTTATTACGTGTTAAAGGCACATATTCTCAAATGCAATGTATTTACGATTTACATAACAACATAACCCTCATCCATTGATCCCATAATATAACAATAATAATAAAACTACAATACGTATAGCAATGATAATCCGCTCGTAACACGAACAAACATACGGCCTGTTTTCATAGGACCTCATCTTGCGGGTAACATTCTAGTTTATGAGGCCATCAAATTCATGGATTTAATACCGATATATAAAATGTGTTGAAAGTTTTTTTCACGACAGCGCTAACGTTTTGTATATGATTGTTGACGTTTAGTTTATCTATATAAACTCATAATATCATAAAGAGAGAGGCCGAATTTTGTGAGTTTGTTTTTTTTTTATTGGTAATAGGCTCGCGTTTGACCACAATCTCACCTGTTGGTAAGTGATGATGTGGTCGACGGTGGAGCACGCTTGCCCAGAAGCAACGGTTGTAGCTTTCCGGATTTTTGTTTATATGTATTTGGGATAATCTTTAGAACCAATGCGCTTATTGGAAAAAATCTTTGTTAATTATGATATTGGTCTTAAAAAATTTAAGATAGAGATCAATTTTTGTGAGATTTTTTTATGTACTTGGGGTAATTTTTCGAAACCATTGTTCTTTGTTGTAAAATATCTTTCACCATTTGAAATGTATATTATTCCCGATGGACATAGGCTATAGGTATACTTGTAATTATTATGAATATGTATTGTGTATTATTACGATGATTTCAGTTAGTTGAAGCGAAGCGAGTGTGCGTTGTTAAGAAGTTATACTATTTGTTGGAATTTTCTAATTGTATCTTACAATACAGGTATGATGAAAATAGTAATGGGTACGTATTCTTAGGGCTCTAGGACCTTTTAGGGTTATATTGTTACTATTATATATTCCAATAAGCATCATTTTTATTTTCTTTAATTTAATTATGATGCTTATCTACATAGATTGGTGAATGTATAGAGTAGTTTAAGCAATACAGATGAACCGAAATGAAAATTACAAGCATACCTATTAATTTTCCGTTCATACACAAAATATAATAATTATAACACTATTATAATAAAAAGCCTTTATTGATTGCCTTGTTAATACATTTTCAAATTTGAATCACAACATAGGTATCAAAAGTATTCACAACCAAAACGTTACGAAGTTATCAAAATCGACAAACAGCCATTTTCCATCACTCCAATATATTTCATCCCATTCCAACGAAAGTGCAAATGAAAATAAATAATAAAAAAATAAATTTATACCTAAAGGCTGTGCCAACCAAAATGTTGGAAAACCTTTAGTCACTCCCTCCATTCCTCGGCCCATTACCTCTAACAGGGGCCCTTAGGCTATAGGAAATATATTAGCCGCACCGTGAAACGTCATCAGCGCATACGCCGTACGATATCTCGTTAGTTCCCAATTTGAATATCGGCCAATCAACGTGCGACGCTGTGGCTGGAGCGACCCCTTCCCAATTCAATTATTTTTTGCGCTCGCAACACTCTCGGTAAACACGTTTTCTTTTTTTAAATGTTTGACGTGTTCGGTTGGTTTGAATTTTTACTCGGCTTTAGTGGAATTTGAATCGATTCGTGAAATAGGTATCGTAAAAAGATGCAAAGAGACACCATAGTTTGTAATAGAGTATGACCTGTCTACAAAGAGTGCAGGTAAAATATTTTAGGTAAGTAAATCGATAGCCAATATGAAACTGGCCATTGCAAAGTGATTTTTCCCAATAGAAAAATTTAACAACTAGGATATAGCTAGAACGCATTTGCACCTAGCTGTCTCACTCTGCACGGTATATATGAATCAAAACTGATCTTTCAGAAACCTATTATCCTACACATGAAATTTAGATAATGAAAATATTTTGTAGTTGAAACTCTGTTTCGATAATTTTTTTTTTGAATTATCAGCTCAAAAGACCGTATTATACAAAAAGATTGCCAAATTTCATGCTACTACTGTTTTTTTTTCTATAAGAAAAGACACAGCAGTATGCCCCATTGGAAAATTAAACAACACTGTTAATCAATGACTTCTAACTAAACATGTATTGTTTAGAACAAAAATTGTGTCACGATTCCTGGGTGTGGCGGGAATGAATTTTGCATTTCGAAATTGCACCTATCTACATAATATGACTACGTAGATAGGTGCAATTTTGCAAGTGTGTGTGTGTTTTTTTTTGTTTTATCTTTTTTTTTTTTTTTTTTTTTTTATGTCGGTCACGTCAACATGACTTCACCTCGCCTGATGGTAAGCTGAGGCAAAGTCTCTAGAATGGGAGTCACCATTGCAAACACCGATAGTGCCAAAATGGTGGCTCTCAGCTTGACGGCCTCATCAAATGCTTTTTCACGCCCCGCTTAAAGGACCCGGGACTCTATGAGGAAGGAAACACGTGAGCTGGTAAAGAATCTGTATCACAGCTACGCTACAAAAAGTGATTGGTTAGGTTATGGTCTTAAAACGATACCAGTTTGTTCTAAACAACGAGGCAAGTAGTTTACCATAAGAATCATATTTAAAGTCATACAAGAATACTATCATTCATCACAGAAGCTATTATGTAGCTTGTAACCTACAAACACTATAAGTAACCTTGAAAACCCCTGAAACTATTGCGTCCTTAGCTATCAACGTGAACGACTAAATGGGACGAAAGTGGAACATTTTGACAGCTCATTATTTTTTGTTACTTGTAAAAAGCAATGAAAAGTAACGGGCTAAGGTAAACATCAATACTGCCTACCGTGAGATATGGATCGCGAGAGGAAATGTGTTTTTTATTAGCGTGCCGCGACAGAAGGTGACAAACAGGCTGAGGAGTGGTTCTAGTGTTAAATATAAATTATGAAATAAATTGTGTAAAAATCTTTTTTCAAGTTAAATGATTTTTAATTGTATTGTCATCAGAACTGAAGACTTCTGCCAAATATTGGACCAGTCAGACAACTGAAAGGGGGTCCAATTTCAATTACCTACTAGATTTCACTCAAACAAACAGGTCAAGTTAAATAAAACCGTTTAAAAAAATTGTTGATGTTTATTGAAAATAAGAATACTCTTTTGAAATTATGAATTGAAATATTGCCAGCTGTAAGTTTTCATATTTCAAGAATTATTGTAATTATATTTGGGTATTAAGACTATCAATAGGTTTTAATAATAAACATAATTTTATGTTTTTTGTATTTTTTTGTGTGTTTTATATTGTATTTACATTGTACATAATTATCTGTATCATCTCTATGAAATCATTGGGCAATTTATTATTTCATAATTTTTGGTCCTTTTATCCGTAAATAAATAATTTCATTTCCTATAGACTATGCTGTTATAAAATCAGAGAAACATACAAACACTACACATATACAGGTCAAACAGTGACCCTCCTTTTAAAGTCGGTTAAAAAAATGTACAATGTTTTTTATGTTTTCGTAAGCACTATTTTAATAAAAAAATGAATATTCATTGTTTGGCCATATCTGTTTTTTCTTCTGTTTCAAAATTAATTTCTCCTTATCTATCAATGAGGACTCGCCTCAAAAACGTTTCGTTTCTTTGTTGAGTTATGCTGATTGTGCCTGATGCGAAGCGCAGAAGTGCTTTCGGAAGGAAAAAGAATATTTGTTACATAATGACAACGTTCGTGAACTATCTCCTCTTTATTTTTGTAAATAAACATCTCAGTCTAGTGATCTCTTAATTACTCTGCGGCCCTGGTATTCTGAAAATGATGACAGAATGTTTTATAGCAGTGCACTATGCAGAATCAAGTAGGGAAGTGTATTTCTACACGTATCTGCTCGCTTTCACACTTACATTTTTTTCATATACAGGACACGTCAATTTGACTTCGCGTTGCCTGATCGTAAGCTGCAGGTAAAGTCTCATGCAAGAGGGTTACCATTACATAAACGTACCATGTTATCAATGGTGGCACTCAGCTTGACGCCCTCATCAAAAAAGGATTGTCATCGCAGCATCGCATGACACTTACCAGTCCCACTAGTGCTACGACCACAATCCCCCCTGCCCGGCTATGCACTTGCTGACCCTGAACGCAATTCAACCGAGATTGGATTATTGTGGAGGGTTTTTCGCAATCGTGCACGGGCGAATTTTGTGACAAATTTGTGCCATAAAATTTCTACCACCAGTAAAATCTCTACTACAATATCTAACTATTTGTATAATAAACGTTTTTAAAAGGGTCTTATTTGCAACTAGAAGAAATTGCGACGTCAAAGATGTTCTGAAGTCTTAAACGCGATCAACATTTCATACAAAAAGTCTTACATTTAAACGTTCTTTCGAAATCCAACGCTTAACCCGAAAGCCTCAACGGCACATCAATTCTCGTTTTAAATTTAAATGGACCATGTTTTACAATTCAAATAACAGAAACTTGGACAGCGTCGAAAAGGTGAAAACCTTTATAAATGTATGCGACTCGAGTTTGATTTAAGTTGAATGTAATATCTTGAATACTGCACTCTGTGACAGTTCTATAATTGTTGTAACGTTTTAGAAAAGTTTAATATAGGATAGAAGAGCGTTTGGAATAGCGAAAGAAAAAGCTTTTCTATAATACAAAAAATACGCAATAATCAAATTTTTAAGTAATCACTAATTTGATACAATTTAGGTCACACAATAAATCTATCACTATTTCCCTTGGTCACGGCATCACGCGTGAATGAATGGACCGATTTGGCTGAAAATTGATGGGGAGGTAGCTTAGGACTAGGAGACGGACATAGAATACTTTTATCCTGCCACGGGGACGAAGTATGCCACGGGTGGAGCCGCGGGGCACAGCTAGTAATTAATAATTAAACCCATTGGTTTCAGTCACGTTAAATCATCCTTTTGCTCCAGGGCCTCGATTCTGGTAAAACAAATTTTTTGACTTTTATTATTATCAGATTAAAGTCCAAAATGAAATTGCATTTTGTAGAGCATATTATGACAAATTTAATGAATTCTTTTCATTAGATTTTAGACTTTAACTGTATAAGGGTAAAGTCCACAATTAAATAGCATTTTTTAGAATGTCAGTGGCATGACAGTGGTTTGCCTTTAGCAAAATCTAAGCCCAGGAAGAAATCAGAGTGAGATTCACTACCTTTTTCGTGGATACGGTGACCAATTTCTTTTATAAGCCGCTTTGCTTCCGATCCCCATCTACACAAAGTCTCTATTGCAATAGACACAAACTGATGTGTATCCATTAAGGCGTATTTCACCTTCTTCAAATGATGAATGAATAATAATTAGATTGAACTACTTTTCTGTTTAATATAATATGATAAAACATTTTTGTCTTTGACTATACAAGAATTTTTAGCATAGGTAATAAAATATTCCTTGTAGCAGAAATAACGCTTCCTATTTAAGTGTTTCAAGAAATAGGACTCTGTCTACGGTACGTATGATATATTTCTTGTAAAGCACCCAGACGGAATGAGATTAAGTTCCCTCGGTGAAATTCTTTACACACTCTGCAAGCTCGTTATAGCATTTAATTTCTCGCTCTCTAGGCATTATGCAAAAAGTAGATAAGTATTAAGCGTAGGAATAACCTATGTCTGCACTATTTGTACGATTAATGCTGCAATGCTGCTTCTTTCTTAGTAGGAATATTAACAGACAAAATAAAAGAATTCTTTTGTCGAGGTAAAAGGCCTATGAGCAAATAGTTTTGTTTCCAAGCCACTTGACATGAGTGCTTGGTCCGGAACTTCCACGTGAAGCAACCTGGGCAACGCAGTACATCACTTGTGAAAATTTCAACTGCCTAGCTACATGCTAGAGCTATAAGATAGAATTTGGGGACAGACAGACAAACGGACAGTGGAGTTTTAAGAATATTGTTCCAATTTTACCCTTTGGGAACAGAACCCTAAAAAGCAAGATGGATATCGCAGCGCACAGTTCACTTTCTGAGCTCTTTAGTATTTTATCAGTTTGTTAAATGTTTTACCATTTTTGAAATGTAAATCAAACACGAAATATTGAAAATATGTTCTCAATCTGATCTCAATTTAATAAATGAATTCATTTCGAAATTGATATTGTTTTTAACACTTAACCAGATTATTGGTTGTTAACTCACATTATGTGCCGAATCGAGTGTGAGGCAGATATGGTGAACAAACAAATAATATTGATTAACGATCGAACAATAATGTCATTGAGATTACATGTGATCGCCATTAATCAAATGATCAAGTAATAATATCGAAAGTGCCTACATTTTTATATCATTACGTAATTCACTTATGCTGATCACATAAGTACATGAATATTGATAGGATTAGGCGACGTAATAAGTGATTTGATTTTGTTGTTGATGTTGACTGTTGATTAACATTGAATGATGATGAATGAGTGAACGAGCAAAATAAAAAGTGTGACATTTAGTTTCTACTTACCAAAATCGGACAAAATCATTAAACTATTTAAATGATTATTGCAATTTTTGTTTTCATTCTTCTCCATGAGTTCCTCTGACTTGCAGAAGGCACAATGGAGACTCGGAGAAGAGGGGTAACCGCTACATCACCGCTGGACATGACATCAAGAAATACTGAAAACTAAAAAAGTGTTACGAAATATGATCAGTTTGGAAATAGAAGTCTTGAAATTGCATAAAAAATACTTATAATAATAATAGCAACCCATTTATATCCCACTGCTGGGCACGGGTCTCCTCTCCTCTAACGAGTGAGCTGAGAGCGTTATAAAATACTTATGATTCATTCAAATAGGTGTAATTTTGAAAAACCAATATTTTTACTTTATAATGCATCTCATCCTGGCATTTATATAAGTGCTGTTAATAATAAATTCGAAACTGGAAACGGACAAGAATATTGTTATAAAGACCCTTCGCCATTAGGCATAAAAACATTACAGCACGAGAAATATACAAACCCTTTCATGCATTATCAATTGAAAACCCTCGGGTAAAACAACCGTTTTAGCGATATTACACCATGGAAAAGTGTTATTATATCCCAAAACAGGAATTTGTTTCTTGTGCGCTCAGGGACAGACTGATATCACTTCCTTGAGTGTAGGGTTTGCAGGTTCCTACCAACAATTTAAGGGTTAAATTTACCTAACCTGCTAGTCTATACACCCCTATTAAATAACGGATGATTCTTTGGTGCAGGTTTTCCGCTTGAAATAGAATCAGATCCAGACACTTCCGAAAAAGCCGACATACTAATCATAAATACTATATTATACGTGAATCTTGGGCTTCAAAATGCAAACTTTAGACGCAACTGGGAAATTACTATGAAGGTGATTCCATAAGTGAGACAGTGCCGGTCTTAGGATGTGAGAGGAGCTCTTCTTAGAGACTAAGTGTATCCCAAAATCAAGATCTTTAAGCTTCAAGCCAGCTTCACCTACCAGTACATCTCCTAGTTAACCAATTAGAGGCTGACAGCACCCTTTACAGTTGTGAAGTCACACAGCAGTTGTGAAGTCACACAGTAGTTGTGAAGTCATACAGCAGTCGCTCAACCAAGATAAACCAGTCAAAATAGTGCTTTACGATTCGCACTAAACATAGAAACTTGGAGTTTCAGCACTGATTTTTATAAGAGCTAACTCTACAAGTATAATTACCTTTGCAAGCTAATTATTCTCTTTTATAGTGCAATGTGTCTGTTACATTGTATTTTCTTTAGTCTTGGCGGTATATTGCACCTAAATTTAACTGCAGTCAGTGATTAAACACCGTAAACTAAGATCTGGAGTACTACTTTTGCGAGAACTATTTTTTTTAGTATTCTGCAGGAATCGATATTAGGGCTCAGTGGAGAATCAGTATTAAGTCCTTGTGTAAAAATAATAACTAAATATTCAACGACATTCTACATAGCGCTATCTAGACCCAAAGAAAAAATAGTTGAACTAACTTGTGTTATAGGTTCTAGAATGCAGGTAACCATATTTAATTATTTTTTTCTAAATAGATACATATTATACAGGGTGAATTTTTCAAAAGGGCTTGGATGGCCAAATCCGAAACTATAAGGAATAGCGAAAAATGCTCAAAGGAGTCACGAGCCCGATTTTGATGAAACTTAAAACCTCATCATTAGATTTTTGAAAAACCAATAATCCTAGCTAGGAATCGAACCTGTTGATTTTGAAAAAAAAAACACACCCTATATTATTACACCATACGATAGTGTTGCCATTAAGGATCTTTTTCTGGGAAGTAATGACATACCGCAAACTAAAGGAAAGAGCTCATCTTTAACAAAACACGTTTTATTTTTCTTACATTAACTGATTCATTGTTCAAAATGTAGACCATTGTTTTCAATACATAGCTGGATTTGAGACCTCAAGGATCGTACTGCATTCAATATTACAATTTTATTGATTCCGTTTAGAATATCCTCCAAAGAATGTTTCAAGTCATCAACTGTATCGTATCATTTATGTATCTTTGTAATTTAGTTTTTGATATACCCCCAGAGAAAGTAATGTAAGGGAGTAAGTTCCAGGGATCTCGCTGGCCAAGGCACAGGACCATGCCTTGCAATAAAATTGTCGTCAAACTGCTGAATCAAAATCTCTTTTACGGCTATTATGGGCTGGAGCTCCATCTTGTTTTAAAAAAAACATCAATCATTATAATCATTGAGTATAATTTAAAATACGGAATAGTTACGATCTATTCTAGGATTTCGAACGAAACAAATAGGAACATGAAATATGAATTTTATTAAATTCCAAATTTTCCTTAAATTTGCCGTATATCATTACTTCGCAGAATTTGATCCTTAACAGCGACACTATCGTATGGTGTAATAATAAAGGGTGTGTTTTTTTTTTCAAAATCAACGGGTTCAATTCTCAGCTAGGTTTATTGGTTTTTCAAAAATCTAATGATGAGGTTTTAAGTTTCATCAAAATCGGGCTCGTGACTCCTTTGACCATTTTTCGCTATTCCTTATAGTTTCGGATTTGGTCATCCAATCCCTTTTGAAAAATTCACCCTGTATATAGAAACACCCAGAACAATATAAATATTCAGGCTGGTTTCTTCCTGTCGTCTACTCAGTGGATCCACATAAATTTAACAGTCAATTTAAAGATGTTTGAATGCTTATAACATGATCATAAATTGCCGTTAATATTTTCAGGATTACACAAAAACAGAAGTAAACCTTACGCATGTTTTTAGAGCCATAATTGATTATAACCACATCTGATATTTAATAGCATAACACGGTAGGTATTTAATTATATCCAAATTATACTAGAGTGTAATAAAAGTACCACATCTCTGTAAATGCATGTTTCACTGAGTATTTATTATTCGTACTGACCAGCAATTATTCATACTGGCAGTTTTACTAACATTGCGCACTGGTGTTATCAAGTTGCACGAACATAAATTATACATCTTTACCGCAGTGGGAGTTACGTTTTCTTTTAGTGTTGGAAGGAATTTTTGTGTCATATTGCAGAGACTTATAGGCAGATAGGCACGTGGTTACATGATAACCTGAGTATATTGCAAAATTAAGTAGTAATAGCCAAACCAGTTTTAAGATTTTTCAAAGGAGGCAGGACACGACGATATTTCTTGTCTAAAATGAGCTATCCGACTGGGGTAGTACCTCCGCCCTACAGTAGACCGCGGCTATAATAACCATCGTGTTGTGTTCCCGCCGGTAAGTAGGGTAGCCAGAGCTCACTGTATCCCTCCTCTCCCCACCTCTTCACCCTTAGTGATGCACACGTCCATAGGCCACGGTAACCGCTTCGCATCAGGTGGGCCGTGTGTTTGTCTGCCTACCTACGTAGTATAAAAAATAAAAGATGAGTAACTATTCTTAACTCAGTGAGACCCTTCTACGTCTTGCCTCGGCGAAAAAATTACGAGTAGTCCAGGCTACCATGATAGTCCTCATGGGTAGTTAGATCGCTAAAAGTCCGCCAATTGGTCTAACTACTACAGAACTTCGATATCGCCAATGGGTTGTGAAAGTCAGATGGCAGTCGCTTCACGGAAAATATTGAATTGTGGCCGCCTCGCAGTTAGACTAAAAAAATCGACCCTAACTGAGTTGGGAAAAGTCTGAAAAGAAAGAAGCAAGAGAATAAACAGCTGGGTAAGAAAGGGAGGATAAAATTTTCAGGTATCAATAATAACAAAATAATTATTATAATATTACCATCACGTAAGCAGCTGGATACCTAATTTTTATAAATCTCAATGATGCAGTGGTGAAATTATATCACCAGTGGCAAGCAAAAGATGCTTCCACATTAGTTTAATCCAAGTTTACAATTTAATCCTATAGTTTGATCATGATAGTGCTATCAACCTTAATACTTGGTTTGCTTTTATTGCCCACAAATTACGTACCTAGAATCTTGTTACGAATAGAGAGCGTAGATTTCTCTACTTTATGTTGATTTAAACATTTTATGATTAAATGTTAGTAGTTCTTTAATTTTATGTAGATACAATATTAAATTATTAAGAAAGTTCTTTTGGGAAACAATATCTGAAATCAAAGTGGTAAGAACCTAAGTTTCGGTATGGTTTATATCTGCCAAACAAGTAAGTAGTTTATAATAATACTAGCTGTCTCGGCGAACTTCGTACCGCCATATTTTCCACCCGCGTGCAATTCCGTTCCCATTCCTGTTCCCGTTCCCATTCCCATTACTATTCCCATTCCTATTCCTATTCTCATTCCCATTCCTACTACTACCTACTACTACTAAATACTAATCCCGTAACGTAAACATAAACTTCTCTCACATAATAGAAAAAGTTTGTATGAGAAAAAGAAAAGTTACTTTCTGAAATTTTCTGTACAACTGTTTTTTTTTTTTTTCGTAAGAACCTTCTCCCGATAATAACAAACACAACAAAAAAAGAATTAGTGAAATCGGTAGAGCCGTTGGTGAGTTATGCGCTTACCAACACATTTTGCGATTCATTTTTATATTATAGATTTGAAATTTTGATGACTCACAATAATAGCATGGGTTCAAACCTACGTAATTTTTGTTGCTAGAGCCTAAGGTGGCCACCCCAAACCTACTTCTGGGTCGCAAGTCCCAGTCACCGTCACGGGGTTCCTCTCTGTACCACGCCTTGGACACGGCGACCGCACGGCGAATCCATAGAATACTGAGAATCGGAACTCTCTGATTGTAATGTTTTTTTTTTATAACAATAATAAATATCTAAATAAATGAAAAAAAAGTATGATATTGTTAATATGCGCTGCCATTTTTATGATTGGTGACAAAATCCTTTTGAGTACACAACATAAAGTAGCGTCATCGTATGATCAACAAAACGTTTATTATAACAAAACCATAGAAAATGCTCGAGCCTAAAGCACTTTATGGGCTATAATGATAAATTTTGAGATAACCGTAATGACTCCTCTCCTTTGTTTTATGTTTTCTTTGAATAAAATCTTCGCGATCCAAGTTTATCAGCTATAAATATAAACACAGGAGATTACAAAAATTCCGAACAATAAATTCACAAAAAAGCGAGTTATCACCACAATAAAATTGGACAAAACAAAAAGTAAGTGCGCCAACAGAACGTGTTGTAAAGTAACAATGAAAAATGGCGGTTTCCAAGTTGCGACGAATTTCACCCACCTCGGTAACAAACTTAGGGAAAAGTGGCCAGATTTATCGATGGGGATCTTTACCGGCAAAACGCTTTGGTAACGCCGTACATTGAGTTAAAAGCTGAGGAGCAAATTGAAACGAGTTTACTGTCTGCCATTCACTTGTTACTTGCTAAGTTGACATTTTGTGAATATACTAAGTTAGTTAAAGTTGAACTTTGTCTGTATGAATTTTATAGTGTTTGTAACAGAAGATGTAATGATAGAGAACAGATTCTTGAGTTTTTATTCAGATACTTATGAGTGTTACAAGTTTCTTCGTATTTTATGCCTTTTCGTACCAAGATGAAATTTTATCGACTATTTCTTGCGATTCAAGTAAAATTTGAATTGTGGGATAAGTTTTATATATTGGTTACGTCAATATGACTTTATCTCGCCGTATAGTAAGCTAAAGGTAAAGCCTCAGGAATAGCGGGTCACCATTGCAAACATTGATAGTTTAACAATGGTAGCCCACAGCTTGACGGCATCATCAAATGATTTTTCACGGTCTGCTTAACGGACCCGGAACTACAGAAGGAAGGAAACACGTTCGAAGTAGTATCTAATCGTGTAATACAATTTGTTTTCGAACAAATGAATTAACTACTAAATCATTAAGACACTTAACAAATCCAGACTCGTTTTTTGACTTAGTACGGAGTAATTCCATCCATACCACTATACGGAGATGAACTGAACAGTAGTGACCCAAAAAAAAGTCGAGTAGTCTTAAAACCCGCAGCGAATTTAATCAGAAGTAAATTGGAGGAAAAGCGAGCAAAAAAATAGACAAACGGCCTACAAAGAACAGGAAAAGTACGTTAGCCTCAAGAATTATGGGTCCTAAGTGAGCTATATTCGATTCCAATATTACGTACCTACGGTGGAATCACCTTATCTACTTCTATGCAAGATGCCTAAAGATCACTTCAATATACGTATTGAATTAACGTAGGTTTGTTTCTCAAGTCTATATGCTACTCGGAAAGTGTTTTGACCACATAGACAAATAGGGTCACAAGGGGCCATTACCTAATTATATAATATACTACTAGATAATGCCCGCGGCTCCGCCTGCGTGAAACCATGATTCACGCCGACATCTCAATTTTAGGTCATGTCTCCAGTTCTACTCAACGAATTGCAATTAAACATACGGTAGACTTTAAGTCTGCCCGTGACCTTTGCAATAATTACCCTCCTTTCTTCGCCATTCGGGTAAAAAACGCATCAAAATCCGTTCTGTAGTTTTTGTGTCCATGGCAAAGAAACAGAAACCGATAAATAGAGAAGAATTCAGAAAAAAATATATATGATTTTCTGATCGGAAAAAATGGTCATTCCGGACGGGACTTGAACCCGTGACCAGTCCCTTACAGGGGGAATTCTCTGACCAACTGAGCTACCTGGTCCCGATCAGAAAATCATTGGGAATAGTTAGCATGCAATTGCTCAAAAATTTCATTCAAAAAATATGTATTCAGAATCGTGCGTACTGTTATATCCATACTATGACAGTGATAGTGCTGTCCTGCAGTACTTCTTGCTGACTTGCATTTATGAGTCGCTGGCTCTCTCCAGCGACGTAGAGACTCCTCAGTCTGTTTCTAGCCTTCTTTCCGCGCGGTTGCCTAAAGATCGGTCCCATATCTTTTCTTTTAAAAGTAAAAGTTTTCAGCTAAGTGTTTCGTCTTTTTTTTAAAAAGCGAATCTCGAAACCCCGTATAACATTTTGGTGGCAGCGGTGGGATCGAAAATCCCCAGTGCCGGCAACCGCTAACAGACTCGCACCACATCCGTTTCAAAACCCATTTTTGTGTGAAAAGTGATAGAGTGAATCCTCATACAGTAAAACCTATAAATATAAGTTGTTTGTGTTCGCGTGTGCCTAAATATACATACCGACACATCCTGTGCATCCTGAGTGCAATACTTACGTGTGCTTCGCATATTACTGCATCCAACAAATACTTACTTGGCGTCCTGATCGCATCCTGAGTGTATCCCGAGTGCAACCTACAAACAGTTCGTCGACGACGGCTACGTCCAACAAACACTTACCTGGCAACCTGAGTGTACCCCGAGTGTTTTCTGAGTACAATCCACGAATATTTACACGGCATCCAGAATCTACGTGATATTATTTCGTCTCGTCCCGGCGCAACGCATCGCACCTTATCAATCGGAATGTTCCTGATCGTCGCGCTTATTTCCGCCGCCCACACACTGCAGTGAGTCTTTGGTCATTGTTTAGTCTAGAAATATCAGTGGTTCTCAAACTTTTATTATTTTATACTACTGTTAAATCTTTATTTTATATTTTCTGCTTTACATTTGACACATATTATGCCAGATCTGCCTAAAAAAGAGATCGATAAATTGGAAATTGATATTCCCGAAATCGCCACTGTTAGTGATCAGGAAAAGGTGAAGTCACCCCTTCCTACTCGCTCTACCCGAAAAACTCAACTCACGACTCCAATGGCTGACATTGATTTAACAACGTTATTTAAATTCATCAAAGCCTACGATGGCAAACGAGAAACCTTAAATTCCTTTTTAGTCAACTGCGATAACGCTTTCAATCTCGCATCCGAGACTCAGAAACCAATTCTATTTAAATATATACTCAGCCAACTGAATGGTAGGGCTGAAGTCGCTTGCTCCATAAAAGAATTCTCATCTTGGGATCAATTAAAAGAGTTTTTAAAGACTCAATTCAGTGAACGAAAACACTATTCACATCTTCTAACGGACCTTCAAGAGAGCAAACAAGGTCCGCAAGAAAATGTTAGTCAGTATGCGTTACGTGTAGAAACTTACCTCTCGCAACTCCTCACCGAAATCTCATTATCTAATACTAAGGTGAAAGAACTAGCCGGTCGTACCGCCGCCATGGAGGACCTTGCCCTCCATCATTTCCTAATGGGATTGCAACCTCGAATTTCAAATATCGTAAGATGTAGATCGCCTAAAAACTTGAATGAAGCTATCAACCTAGCTGTTTCTGAAGAACGCATACAACAAACGCTGTATAGACGTCCACAAGCGGACCCAAGATCCTTTAAACCCAAACCTATCACACACAAACCCGATGCAACTTCCAATTCAACCCAAAAACCGAACACTGGTTCTCAAAGTTCTTCCACTATTTTCTGTCGCTACTGTAAAACGCCAGGACATGATATCTCCACGTGTAAGAAACGAGAATACAACAACAACCGATTTAAGATCCAACAACATCCGTCAACCAATTCAACCTCAACGAGGTCATTTAACCGGGTGAACCTCGTAGAGGAACCGGTTGAACCCATGGAACCAGACTCCACCGAACCTACACCCGATAATTTAAACTAGTAAAAGTCTCGACCCGGTGTCGCACGAGACCAGTCCCTAAAGCCGACGCCCCTTCTACTTCCAATTCCAGGGACCACACGGGTAACCAGCCCCAAAGAAGCGCCCTTTCCACTTTCAATTCCAGGGACCACACGGGTAACCAGCCCCAAAGAAGCGCCCTTTCCTCTTTCAATTCCAGGGACCACACGGGTAACCAGCCCCAAAGAAGCGCCCTTTCCACTTTCAATTCCAGGGACCACACGGGTAACCAGCCCCAAAGAAGCGCCCTTTCCTCTTCCAATTCCAGGGACCACACGGGTAACCAGCCCCAAAGAAGCGCCCTTTCCACTTCCAATTTCAGGGACCACACGGGTAACCAGCCCCAAATAAGCGCCCAATCAATTTCTAATTCCTGGGACCACATGGGTAACCAGCCCCTAAGAAGTGCCCATATCAAATCAAATTCTAGTTCCAATTGCAAGGCCACTTCCAACTCCAATTCCACTTCTAACTCCAATTCCGTTTCCAATTCTACTTCTAATTCCGTTTCCAATTCCACTTCTAATTCTAATTCCGTTTCCAATTCCACTTCTAATTCCGTTTCCAATTCCACTTCTAATTCTAATTCCGTTTCCAATTCTACTTCTAATTCCGTTTCCAATTCCACTTCTAATTCTAATTCCGTTTCCAATTCTACTTCTAATTCCGTTTCCAATTCCACTTCTAATTCTAATTCCGTTTCCAATTCCACTTCTAATTCTAATTCCGTTTCCAATTCCACTTCTAATTCTACTTATAATTCCGCTTCTAATTCCAAATCCACTACCAAATCCATTTTCAATTCCCATTCAAATTCTAATTCCACTTTTAACTCCAACCCTCCTGTTTCCACTGGGGCCAAGGCAATTTATGAAATTAACCTCGATACAACGAAAAGGTTGTTACCCCACGTGTTATTGCAATCCCAAGTTGCAGACACCCCCCTGTCCCTATTAGTGGACTCAGGCTCTGCCATATGCCTTTTAAAAGAATCCAGCATCCTAAAGACCCCAAAGCTAATAAAAGAACCAATCAAACTAAAAGGAATAGACCCCGGTGACGAACCAACTCCGACTGAAGGCCACTTCCAGCTTAAGCTAAACTTAAGCGGAAATAAATTCGCTATGTACAAATTTCACGTCGTCAAAAATGTTAACTTACCTTACGATGGAATAATAGGTACAGATTTCTTAACCCAATTCAGTTGCAAAATCGATTACACCCACGACATTCTGAAAATACAAGACCTAGAAATACAGCTAAACTTCGCCGAACCTTTCTACATTATTCCACCTCGAACAGAAACCGTCATTGAGTGTTCAATCCAGAATACTAATCTCAAGGAAGGGGTCATCACTGACCAACGTCTTTCAGATAACCTATTAATATCCAATTGCATCGTAAAGGTTAAGGATAACAACCGCGTTAACCTCACTGTTGCTAATACATCCGAATTCCCAGCAACTATCAAATCCAATCTGAATCTGAATATGACTCCGCTATACTCTAACGCTTATCGATTAGTCAATAACTCCAAAACCACACTCTCGCGAACTAGCGAGGTGATAGAAATGTTGAGATTAGACCATTTGAATCAAGAAGAATCCGAGCTCCTCTTAGACCTTTGTTGTCAATACTCAGATATCTTCCATTTGCCCAACGATCAACTTACATATACTCCTGCCATTAATCATCAAATCAAAACCATGACCGACACTCCCATTCACACTAAATCATATAGGTTCCCTGAGTGTCACAAAAAGGAAGTCGAGGCGCAAATCAGTAAAATGCTCGACCAAAACATCATAGAACCTTCTCTTTCACCCTGGAGTTCACCAATATGGATAGTCCCTAAGAAAGCAGACTCGGAAGGGAATCGTAAATGGCGAATAGTAATTGACTATCGTAAACTAAACGATATTACGATAGGAGAAACCTACCCTATCCCTCAAATATCAGAAATTCTCGACCAGTTAGGGAAAAGTAAATATTTTTCTACGCTAGATCTCACTTCCGGGTTCCACCAAATCCTAATATCATCCGAAGATGCCCCTAAGACATCATTCTCTGTGCCCCAAGGCCATTTTCAGTTTAATAGAATGCCGTTCGGGCTTAAAAATGCCCCAAGCACGTTCCAGAAGTTAATGAACAACTGCCTCTCTGGCCTCCAGGGAACACGATGTTTCGTCTACCTGGATGACATCGTCATATACTCCCCAGACCTGATCTCCCAAATAAATAACTTAAAGGCTGTCTTTGAAAGGCTGCGTCAATTTAACCTGAAATTACAACCGGAAAAATGCGAATTTCTCCGTAAAGAAGTCGCTTATCTAGGACACATCATTAGTGAAAACGGAGTCAAACCCAATCCTGACAAAACCAAAGCCGTAACTAATTTCCCCACTCCAATGTCGCCTAAAGACGTCAAGTCGTTCTTGGGCCTCGTCTCCTATTACAGAAGATTCATTCCAAACTTCGCCAAATTAGCTAAACCTCTCACATCTTTACTGAAGAAAGATACCCCCTTCGCGTGGCAAAACGAGCAACAACTCGCTTTCGAATCCCTAAAAACTAAGCTCGTTACTGCCCCAATTCTAGCCTACCCAGATTTTACCAAACCATTTCTCCTAACTTGCGATGCCTCTAATTACGCCATATCAGCGATACTATCTCAAGGCCCTGTTGGGCAAGATCGTCCAATCGCGTATGCTTCAAGAACGCTAAACAAAGCAGAATGCAATTACAGTGTCACTGAAAAAGAATGCCTCGCCATAATTTTTGGCACGAAAACGTTCAGACCTTACCTTTATGGTTACCGTTTCAAAATCCTAACGGACCACAAACCGCTACAATGGTTATTCAACTGTAAGGATCCCGGATCCCGACTTATCCGTTGGCGCTTAAAACTGGAAGAGTTCGAATACGACATCCAATACAAAAAGGGTAAGATCAACGCCAACGCCGATGCTCTGTCCAGATTCCCCGTTAACCCGGTCCAACCTGAAACCGTAGAACCTACCCTAGAACTGGATAGTGACCTAGGGGATCTAATGCTTTCACCATCCTCTTTTAACCTAGACGACCTACCGCTAACCCATTCGGATCCGGAAAACATCGATATCGATATAGACGATCTCATGCCACTACCCGAATTAGACTCGTCACCTAATGCCCCAGACACACAAGGAAACGACAACATAGACGAGTTGCTCCGAACCCCTGAAACTCAATTAGAACAACCACAAATAATCGATACCCAAGCTGAACAACTTCCTCAACCTTCGACAAGCTCACATTCAACCCCAACCAACGACGATTATAGTTCGTTCTTGAAAGCAGTAGCAGATAAAACACAATCCTTTAACACCTCTATAGAAGAACATAATGCGAGCCTAATGAAAAGCTCATTGAAAACCATTCTAGTACCTACCTCCATTGACTTAGACGAATCCAATCCCTATATTCAGGACATCCTGGGTGACCCTGAATTGAATGCCGAGGCACTCGACTCCGAAAAAGAACTTTTCTCCTTTCAGAAGATAGAAAGAAATAACAAAGTAATTTACCTACTGTTTACCAAAGTGCACCACTTTGACGAAGCATCATATCCCGAAATCTTTGTCACATTAAGAACGGTTAAAAACCAATTGCTTCTCGAGAATATTTACGAAATAGGCATATCGGACCTAAAGAACCCCTTCGAAAAACATTCATTTGTCAGAATTTACAACATCCTTTCATACCTTTTCCATAATACTAACATTAAAATCAACATCTATCATAACAATATCCTGTACCCAACTCCAACCGAAATCAAGAAAATACTTGCCGATAACCACGACCTTCCTATCGCAGGTCACCTGGGTTCCAATCGAATGTACAATCGAATTAAAGAACTGTACTATTGGAAGGGAATGCGTGGTGATATAGAATCTTATGTAAAACAATGTAAATCGTGCCAGGAGAACAAAGCACTTAGGAAAATAAATCGTGCACCAATGCAGATTACAAGCACATCAACAGAACCATTCCAAAGGATATCTATCGATATCGTAGGTCCTCTCCCAGAAGCAGGGCCTGCGAAACTTAAATACATCCTGACTATACAGGACGACCTCACTAAATTCTCTTCTGCATATCCCATCCGCAGTACAACGGCGGAAGAAACATGCGAGTGCCTACTCCATTACATATCCATCTTCGGAATCCCTAAAACGATTCTCACAGACCAAGGCACCAATTTCACAGCAGACCTCTTTAAAAAGACTTGCGATTTCCTGAAAATAAAAAACCTCTGGTCTTCTCCATACCACCCGCAAACGCAAGGAGCTCTGGAGAGGAGTCATTCGACTCTCAAAGAATACCTTAAATCCTATATTAACGAAGAGCAGACGAACTGGCCTCGATACGTTTATACGGCCATGCTCGTCTACAATACAACCACGCATTCCACTACTCATTATACACCATATGAACTAACGTTTGGAACCAAACCATTTATCCCAAACTCCGTGTATGATGAAGCCCCCGGCGTAACATATCCTGATTATGTCCGAATGTTGCAAAATAGGCTAAGACACTCGAAAGAGAAAGCTCTCGAGTTTATAAGAAACTCTAAAGAATCCTCCAAAAGATACTACGACGCTCGCACCCGTCCTACCAGCTACAAAGTGGGTGATTATGTCTACATTAAAAACCACTTGAGACTACGTAAGGCACTCTCCCCTGTCTGGAAAGGGCCTTACAAGATACTGAAAATAAACGGAAATAACACACTTACCTTGCTCATCAACCGGCGTCACGTCACACACCACTTCGATCAAGTGAAACCCGCTGACGTCGGTGCAGGACTGTAAAAGAATGAAATGCAAATAATATATCTAATTGCTAGATTTAGGGTAGAAAGTTATTTAGGTTAATATAAAATTTTACTTACCTTAACGTTAACACTAGTTATTATATTACAGTCTAGTTCGAGGTCAATTCCCGCAAGGTTTCGTCCAGCCGATCACCACCAGTCCTGGGCTCTATTTTGACTACCTAGGTAAACTTAAAATTAACAACGTACAATTGAACATATTGATACCGGTCGATATTTCACACTTCGGACCACACATACAGAACATTGAGGTTGCTATAAACACCACAAAATACTTATGTGAACAAACGCGTATTATACAAATTAATGCAGAATGTTACAATGTACTACAACCATTAACAGCTCGCTTCGAGGATATGAATAAAGAATTCAAATCCATTTCACACCTGGTAGATAATCGAGCCAAACGAGGCGCTTGGATTGGAGGTATAGGAACGATTTTAAAACAAATATTTGGAACCTTAGATGAGAATGACGCGATTAGATATGATGAAGCTCTCAATTCGATACAACATAACGAAGAACGGTTGACTTCACTGATGAAAGAAAATATTCTGATCACAAGCTCGGTGATAACGTGTTTTAACAACACATTGTCTAAAATTGTGAACAACGAAGCTAAATTAAACGAAGCTATTGACAACCTCTCTCTTACTATTAGGAATATCTCTGAAATTACGAATGGACTTCAAGTACGAGCTAATGTCAACGAAATCCTGAATGCTCTAGAGACCTCTATACTTACTTTATCTTTTCAATTAGAGGATATTGTTAATGCTATCCTATTTAGCGGCCAAAATTTACTGCACCCCTCAATCATAACACCAGTTCAACTTCACAGAGAGCTTGTCAATAACTACAGACACCTATCGAGTGACCTCGAGCTTCCTGTAGCACTAGATATTAATTCTGTGCACTTTATTTTAAGTATTTCTAAGTTAGCATGTTATTACATAAGTCATAAATTAATGTTTGTTCTTCAAGTACCACTGGTTAATACCAAAGAATATGTATTGTTCCACAGTATTGCTCTCCCGACTCCACATAATGTCAAGAAGTCAGACACCTTCAGCTTAATTATTCCAAATTCCAAATATATAGCAATGACCAAAGACAAATCTCAGTATTGTGCCTTAAACGATTTAGAACAGTGCAAAATTATAGGAATCGGAAATTATATTTGTGATATAGAGAATGTGTACTCTACCGACGCAAAACTTACCTGTGAAAGTGAATTACTGGCAAAAGTGATCAGTCAAAAACCACCACAATGCGAAACAAAAACCCTTTTTGGGAAACTGGACATTTGGAAACCATTAATGAATAACCAGTGGATTTATATACAATCAGACACTATCAAAATTTCTATTGATTGTTTAAACTCTAATCTGTACGAGACCACCATACGTGGTACTGGCATATTGCACATCCCGAACGGTTGTATTGCCTATTGTAAAAGCACTACATTAATACCAAAATATAATGTTTTAAATGTAACCTCACCTATTAATCACATGCCAGACTTCAACTTAATTAATGACTCTTGTTGTAACACCGTAGAACTTAATAATATACGAGTAGTGAATGATGTGCCCCTTATACACTTAACCGGGATAGACTTAGATGATCTTAATGAAGTAAATTAAATTAAATTACAATCTCTTTTTAAGGATTTAAAAAATACACAAATCCCACATATTGTAGAATACGGGACACATTACTCAATAACAATAATGATTATTGTAATTCTTATGTTTGTATTTGTAAGTTTATTAATTTTTAAGAAGTTTTGTAAATCCGGCGGCAACCGACCTTTCCAATTTAAGCTTAACCTTAATAAGTCACCAACCCAACCTACTCCAGAAATAATAACCATGACTGACAGACAAGACCCTGATGAAACTACAGTTACACCCGTTGCTCCACTCAGGATCAGAATCTAACAGAGACTTTGCCCAAATTCAACCCCAAAGTCTCTTCTTAAAGGGGGAGGTGTTATATCCATACTATGACAGTGATAGTGCTGTCCTGCAGTACTTCTTGCTGACTTGCATTTATGAGTCGCTGGCTCTCTCCAGCGACGTAGAGACTCCTCAGTCTGTTTCTAGCCTTCTTTCCGCGCGGTTGCCTAAAGATCGGTCCCATATCTTTTCTTTTAAAAGTAAAAGTTTTCAGCTAAGTGTTTCGTCTTTTTTTTAAAAAGCGAATCTCGAAACCCCGTATAACAGTACAACATAATTCAATTTTTTTTTACAATTTTATAATGATGAAACATTGAAATAAACAAAACATTATATTTAACATACTTCAGTCATTTTTAAAGACGTAAGTACAAAACAAAATGACCAATATTAAAGAAAAAAGCAACTTGGCTATAACCACCAAAGTCTTACCAAACATTAATGCAACATCACGTTTCTCCATATGTCATCGTCAATATTCCGTAGCGAGACTTTATGGGAATACCATCAACGCGGGTGCAAATCGTCGCCTGTCGACTGATTGGCCATTATGCAAATCTCATACCAACAACGCCTCCCGAGGCTCCTTGCATATTTTACTGGATTATAGCGGGTAACACCAATAAGTGGCGGCAACCGAGCCGCCCGATGTTTGCATTATTGTGTGATGTATGGATGGATGGTTGCAGAAATTGTGATGTTATTTTTACCCAACTGCACCAGCGAGGGTAATGTGTTTCGCGCGTATGTATGTATGTAGTTTTCTTTGTTATCCTCTATAGGCTTTACTACTGGACAGATTTCGATAAATGAGATCTCAAATGAACAGGTATTTATTTCCAGAGTGTCATAGGAGAGGTACATAAAAGGTGGTTTTTTGGCGCTAAAATGTATTGTTGGCAAAATTTTTTTCACTGGGGCTTATCGAGTAGGGTATCAAAATGAAGAGCTTTAAAAGGCAATTTCAAAAATATTTGGGTTATATGTCGTTATATAGCCCTAGGTCAGCTGGGGAGCGAGGACAGACCTAAGATGGCGTGAGGTCTTAGTCAGTTCGAGTTCGACAGAACACCCTCGCTGGCTGGAGGGGGCGGGGCGATGCGTGGGGATTTCCGCAGAAAATAAAAGTTACTACAGCGTATTAAAAGTATAATTACAAGTCTGACCGTGGTTATAAGAACAGAAGAATATTTTGTCTAAAGCTTGGGCTTTAGACCTTATCCTATAACAACGAACAAAGAAACATATCAGCAAGTAGATTATTTTCGATAGTCAAAGACATTTATATCCCGGACAAAAAATATTATAGCCATACAAATATATCGTAAGTAAAACTAAAAGGAAGGCAACGGTACCTCGTGGCTTAAGGTCGGGATGTTAAACAAAATACAGCTGATCCCTTGCTTCCGAATCAACGGGCAAAAGAATCGATTCCACGTATATATCCTCATTGTGTGGCCATAAAACCAGTGGGTGTAAAATTTTCTTTTATGATTATCTCTTTAAAAACAAACCTTAAAACAATAAGTTTCGCGAAAATCTGAAAATGTATAGAGGGGGGAACACTACTGAAGGTGAAGGTGAGCGTTGACGCATCACAAGGTGGCCACCCTAAACCTACTTCTGGGTCGTAAGTCCCAGTCACAGTCACGGGGTTCCTCTTTATATCACGCCTTGGACCCGGCGACCGCACGGTGAATCCATGGAATACCGAGAATCGGATCTCCAACTATCACATTAGTCATATATACTCCTTTTTAATTTATTGTTTTATTCTAATGCTTGTGTTCAAATAAAAAAGTATTAAACTCCGTTGTTTTTTTTCTTAAGTTTTCCTGAACATATACCACCACAACCACGATCTGTAGTTTATCTTATTCTCGTAGCTCAGGACAACGTGCTGACGTAAACCTATTACCGCTGATTTCGTGGCCACAAGGCCAAGATTACATAGAACTTGATTTATCTAAAGCAACGATCTCTGGAACAATTTACAACATCCGTTCTGGAACACCGTGATTATTTATCAAGGTTACTTTGTTTACAATACTCAATTATTCTAGTATTTTTATATACCTACAAAAAGTTTATATCTGCAGTGTACGTACATACATACATTTCCTCACGCCTTTTTCACTCCGTGGTAGGCAGAGACAACAGCCTGCGATCTGTTTCTGCAGTTTCCTCGTCATATAAGAGTTATTTTTATATGGCGATGTAACTACCTAGGTAATCGAATGAAGTGACTCACCGTCTCATTTAAAACCGAATTTGTTTAATATCCTATCTTATTTGTCCAATATCCTGACTAATATTATAAATATGAAACTTTATGAAAATGTTTGTCACTCAATCACGCTCTACGGACCAACGGTCTGGCTGAAATTTGGTACATTCTGGAATTATTTATAGGCTTTTTATTCCTGGAATAGGTTTCCATGGGTAGCGGCAACGAGAACAGAACTCCACGCCGGCAACAGCTAGTTTTGTAATATTTTAAGACAAATATTTTGAGAAATACACTTGCAAAGAACCCGGCGAACGTTTACCCGGCTAAATCCGTCATAAACTGTAGACTTGGTGATGAAAGTAAAATTGAAATCAATTTGCGAAGCTCTTAACTTTAACGTTTCATTAAGTATTAAACAGAACATCGAATGAATTAACCTTGTCTTTTGAAAATAACGAAAAGTCTTATACATTAAATATTTATTAGCTTACTTTGCTTATTTTTAATGCTTAATCCTATTTAACGTTTATTGGCAGTGTGTAGAGGAAGCTTGGGAAATATGTACGGACAGGAGCAGATTGCGGGCTTTTCTCTCTGCCTACCCCGAACTGGAAAAGGCATGTGTTAATATAATGTATGCATGTTAATTCTACTTAATATTAGTAATGTGAAAGTTTGTTACTGATGTGCATGTATGTATGATTTACTTTTCACAAAGTTCCACATTTATCACGCTCAAACAGCTGAACGAATCTGGCTGAAAATTGGTACGGGGTTATTATAGTCTGGAATAATACCTATTATAAACAAGATGATATAAAAACAAAATCGTTTTGAATTTTTGATGTAACTGTGACCACAGTCTCCTTACCAAGTCTAAAAATTATTCTGCGCCATAAAATGAAAATTGAAAGAAAAACAAAAAAGAAAATTAAAAAAAAAACAATTTCAGATGTAACGGTGACCATAGGCTCTCCTTATCAAGTCTAGAAACTATTCTGTGCCAGAAAATGTTTATCATTGACAGCTTTGTAATGAGATCTGGCAACTCTTCAAGAGTAGATACTACTGCTGTATATAATTTCCGGCCGTGTTTTATACTCGGAACCTACTGAAGCATCTTTGAAGTTGTTCTAAATGATCTGTCTACCCGTGATATTGAAAGATTTTTTTTTTCAGGGAATTACTAATAATATTACAAATAATTAATAGATGGCAGATACAAGCATTTAAAATTGAAATTTCTTTTGGTATTTACTCCAAAAACTTTGCTTTAAAATATCCAGATAGTGTCTTAATTCGAGTGATTCCGATTAAGTAAATTGGACTGATGTGTTAATTCCTACATTCAGTCAGGAAGAGAATTCAATCAGAATAGAATGTCATTGTTTGCGTTTTTTTTTTCATAAAGCTTAGCAAGCTTAAAGCATTAGTAAGTATTGAAAATCAGTGCGTCACATCACTGACTTGTTTGCGTGGTGGCTGAGCCACTAGAGGCACCATCTGAAAACCAGCGCTTTGCATACCCAGGTGTGCGAAGCATTTATGCTGAGATGGTGGCCCATTTGAGTGCGCATGATGTGCATTGGATGTATCTACGTGTATATGATATATATTTATTTATTTATTATTTTTGATCTTCTGTAGGTACCTGTACATTGTGTGTTCTTAAATAAATGCTTTCTTTCTTTCTTTTTTTCTTAAATCCATCTTAGACTTCGGTTCCCCGAAGAACCCTCTGCGAAGAAGATCGAAGAAGATCTGCCCTGTTGAAACTACACAGAGTTTCAGATTTCAGGCAGATCTGATCTACAGTTCACTAAACGTTTACTATTATAGATGTTCTATTTCACGAAGGCGGCTTAGCTGTCATTGTAGTAACACAATACATACACATTGCTTTTACAAATACAAAATGAATGCAATTAGGTATTGTTCTACTAACTGCTACATGATACTTCTATTTAATTGTTCACCCGCCTTCGTGAGATAGAATATCTATACATGTATTGTTATACCATGACAGTCTACTATTTAATATACTTACTAATTAATTAATTTATACACGTGTTATTCCACAAAGTCTAAGACAGGTACTTAGAATGTTGTTTTCTTTGTAATGTTATACATAGTAGTTTAAGTAGTAACCTTGAATGTCTAGACGAATTAGCTGATGTAACCCGCGGCTCCGCTCACACGGCGGTCGGTTATCCGTTTTTGGTCATATATCAGTTTCTACTAAACCAATTGCAATCAAATATACAGTAAATTTTAAAACTGACCTTTCAAATGAAAAAAGAAACATCCAAATCCGTTCATAAGTTTTTGCGTATTGAAAATATTTCATATAACATGACACAAGTATTTTTACAATGTCTCCAATTTTATAATAGTATAGATGTCTAGACGATATGTACTTTGGGTGATACACAAAAATGTTGATTCAATTGTTTTCTGTGATTGTAAGTAAGAATGTACTCTATTTATGTACACAATGTACTCTAAATAATGTGGACGTCACGCTGTAACATAAACTTCACTATTCTTTTCGCCCTAAAATATATTTTATTTGTGAATAGTAATACCGTTATTAAGGTCTTATATTAGTTCCCTTGTAAAAACCCGATATACTCTGTAAGTAAATACAAGAAAATGTTCTGAATCAGCTGTGCCTGTGATTTCGTCAGCCCGGTTTCCATCTGAGATTTAATTTATTTGCGTGAAACCCTATAATATTATGTACCTAGCTCTTCTTAAATAAAAATAACCTAACAACCCACTTTATAAGATTACCTACCGACCGTTAATTTATATCATCAAAATTGACGCAGCCACTTCGGAGGTTACCCGGAACAAAAAAAACACACAAACGATATTTAAAAAAATGTAGTTTTGAGTCCTCACAGTGTACGTATTCATACCTATGCTACTACAAAATGACCGGTCTATTAATGTAACAAAGAGACACTTCAATTACATTTATTCATATAGATGTTTAGATAAAAATATGAACTTTGTTACATGGTAACAGAACGTGAACAGCGGTTAGCGCCGCGGGTGGTGACACGTGTCAAGCCACTCGCCCTCGCAACATTTTTTTTATACTACGTAGGTGGCAGGCTAGCACACGGCCCACCTGATGGAAAGCGGTCACCGTGGCCTATGAACGTGTGCAATACTAAGGGTGTCACACATGCGCTGGACGGGAACACAACACGATGCTTATTATGGCCGCGGTGTTCTGTAGGCCGGAGGTACTACCCCAGTCGGACAGCTCATTTCGACCGGGAGATACCGTCGTGTTCTACCTCCTTTAAATAGAGCATATGACCTCCAGGCTATAATAGTGCCAGTTCAGGCTACAAAACTAGTACTCCTTTTAGGGGCTTTCAATATGAATTAACTGTAAACACCTGTAAGGTGTAAGGTTAGCACAGGAGTCAGGGCCTCATGTGTAAATCTGTACCTATTTTGATGCAATAAACATTTATTATTATTTAATGGCACTAGCGATGGTAGCTGAATGAATAAGGACGCGGCCTCTAGTCAGAGGTATCGAGATCGAATCCGGCTGGACAGCACCAATGTTAATTCCACTTTGTGGAATTTATATGTGCTAATCACATGATTTACCATCTGCTGACAGTGAAGGAAAACATCGTGAGGAAATCCACATGTCCTAGAAGAAATTCTAAGGACATGTCCGATCCACCAACCCACATTACACCCTCTCAGCTCTCTCGTTAGAGGAGAGGAGACCAGTGCCCAGCAGTGGGACAAAAATGGGTTGCTATTATAATGGAACTAGGGTTTCAAATTTTTTGGTGTAATTTTTTCTCAGAGGCCTGCTATAAAAGACCCAGGTTTAATTCAATAAACATTGTGGGAAAAGTACAAGTTATTTAATTGTGCAAGTCAAATTAAAACTTCTTGTAAATTTAGTATCCGTAATTAGTGAACTTGTCTTTCTTATTACAACTCGTTATATTGTAAGTAGTCAGTGTAATCGGGGAATTCACTGCTATCCTTTTCAATTGTTTCTTTTTTATCCTTTACGACTTCTGTTGTTTCAATTACATTAGAGTACTGTTGATCATTATCTATTTCTGCACCAGTGCACTGGTCTACATCTTCTACATCAAGTGTTTCATTATGACATTTCATACATACTTCGTTTCTATATATAACTCCATCGGATCCACAAACGGGATCAATCAAAGCTGGACATGGGCATTTTGTTTGCGAGATTTGGATCAACATTATTTTCAAAATTATAATGAGCAATATTTTCATTATGACGTAGCAGTTTCTTGTGATGTGTGTAAAATATCTTACATGATATAAAGCAACGATATTTTGATATTCCGTTGATAGCGTTATATATATTTTTATTTTTTATTCTTGAAAATTTTCATTTTTATCATGTTTTTACTGAAGTTGCTAACGCATTACTCTTAATTTTATCGGTAATTTTAATTAATGAAATGGTATACTAAATTGCAGATAGCCTTCTTTAATGGAGAACATAATTAAGGTGATAAAAAAAAAAAAATTAAAATTTTATTAATATTACTCAGATTGTTTTTTATTTAACGAGATTCGTACCGTACTTAGCACACTATTACAATGTCGCTTTATACTCCACATATGGTTTGCACTCTCTATGGATTTAATTAATAAGACGAGTTCTATCCTACAACGGTATTTAGTACTTAGTAATCTGCCTGTAATCTTTGAACAGACATACCGGGAGGCAGACTAACTAGTTCAGTAGAAAACCTATATAACAAGCCACTAAGCCCTAAGCACTAAGTCACTGATATAACTAACATTTTGAGTACGTTATCAGTCGAAATGGATAGGGAGGATATTTCGATACCTAAAGATTTCACTCTGTACTTACAGGGAGCCTACGTACCTCCTTTTTTTTAGAATGTAAATATTTTTTTTATACGACGTAGGTGGCAGATAAGCACACGGCTCACCTGATGGGAAGCGGTCACCGTGGTCTATGAACGTGTGCAACACCAGGGGTGTCACACACGCGATGCCTACCCTGAAGGGAAGGGGGGCTAGGAAGGGGTCGGGGGAGGAGGGGTACAGTGAGCTCTGGCTACCCTACTTACCTACCTACACTACTTAGTTAATATAGTTTTGTTTTTAGTTTTTGATAAATCGATAGAAATGTATTTTTAGAAAGCTAAGTGGGCATAATCTTGTTTTTAATTTTTGAAAAATCTTGAAAATATTGAAAGCTAAGGGAGTAGAACTGTAGAACCCTCAAGAGTTTCAAATCAGAACAGTAACAGTCGTATTAGTTGTCACAAAAGTTTTGTCTCCAGTTAACTTAACAAGATAAAAGTTGTAAGAGGCAGCAAAGACCAACGTTAAGTCAAAGGCATCGTTATCTTTTTACTTTTCTTTTATACTGTCACGTTAACTTTATTTTCTATATGCTTTTAACACTGTATGATATCCTAGTGTGGATTAAGCTTATATAGCAATTTCAAGGCCATTATTATGTTTCACATACATTGACGTGAATTTTAATTGGTTAACGTGAGACTATTACAAGTCTTTCTTATAAGGAATGCTAGTAGGTAATCATTATTTACTTTTTATTATTCAGAGGAGGTAGGACACGACGGTTTCTCCCGTCTAAAATGAGCTCTCCGACTGGGAAAGTACCTCCACCCTACAGAAGACCGCGGCCATAATAACCATCGTGTTGTGTTCCCGCCGGTAAGTAGGGTAGCCAGAGCTCACTGTATCCCTCCTCCTCCTCCCCTTCCTAACCTCCCCACCCCTTCCCAGCTCTCTACCTTTACCTTCAGGGTAGGCAGCTCGTGTGTGACACCCTTAGTGTTGCACACGTTCATAGGCCACGGTGACCGCTTCCCATCAGGTGGACCGTGTGCTTGTCTGCCACCTACGTAGTATAAAAAAAATTAAATATAATGTATGACATTTTGACAACCCATGACACTCTGCTTCCAAACAAATCACGTGCAGATTTATTACAGTATATTCATAGGTATACAATACCCGTTAATTTTCTAACTAAAATCGAATACTCAAGTGAGGGGAATTACTAACGTAATTTTGAAGTATTTCTGATTGTTAGCTGTGAATTTACATACGTTGAAATGTGCGCGGCAATCACGAGAGGGTTAGCTGTCATGTCAAAGTTTGCTTTCGGCTCGAGGGCGAAACACGTACGAACTAAAGTGACTGTTTGCTAAGTTTGAACGGTATGTGTCTTCATAATTATCTTAACTGTCTGTCTTATGTCACTCGAGAGATAACGTAATAATCGTGAATACTCTTTTAATTGTGACTTGATGTTGTAGTTTATGTTTATTTCTTTGCTATTTTTGAATTCTACTAATATTATAAAACGTAAATATTTGTGAGTATGGATGGATGTTTGTTACTATTTCACGCAAAAACGGCTGAATAGATCTATTAACTTTTAAACTTTCGCGTTCCATGATTATTATACGTAAACGGGAATTAACGCGATCACGTTAAAGGTATATACATACCTTTCGAATGTCGAAAGGAAAGGAAAAAACCATGTCGAAAATGTGCGGGTAGAAGAAGAACCGGCTACCTTACGGACTCGACGACGGAGGGCGTGCGCGGCTGAAACTCGCGGGAACGGGATCAGAATTTACCCGGTTGTAGCCGCGGGCAAATGCTAATACGTTATATAATATGTACCTGCTACTTTCATGGCATCATAATATATCGCACTTCTCTCCCTATTAGTTCTTTAAGCGAGGCGCAAGAAAGCATCTATCGAGGCCGTCAGGGTAGTTGTCACCATTTTAGGGTCGTCACCATCTGAAATGGAATAATGGAATCAATTACCAAATATAGACTATTTTTGCTCATTACAAACCGCGGTTTTAACTTCGCTATTTCATATTTTAGAAATTAATTTGTCATATCAGAATATTTATCTGTTCCTTATGTGTATGGTAATTTCCTAATACCAAATTCAGTATACTTACTTCGATATCACCATAATTAGTTCCTGTCTGTTTAAAAATTATACTCGTAACACTTAAAACATGCCTATTATTAGAAAAAACTATTCTTAAGAACTCTGTACCTTATCAACATATAATAAGACGGTACAAGAATAATTTGGAATTAAACAAAAGCGTCAACGTAGGCAGGCAACTTATCTACAAGTTTTCAAACTTCAGAAAGGCGTTATGTAAGAAAAAGTATGGGAATTTGAAACTGAAGCGATTAAAACTAAAATGTGTAACGTGCATGCGTTAGCTAACACCGCCTAGCGTTTAAGATAAAACTTTTAGAAACCGGTATGATAATAAATCGTCAAGTTGCTCTTCTCGTTGGCAAGTCTTAAAACACTGATATTTAACAGCTGGATGGCCCAAAGTATCGCACTTTTTAACTGACAAGGCAAATCACTGTTTGAATAAGGACCTGTATATTTGTCTGTCTGTCTCCGACATTCCTGCATTTACTTACGAGTAACTACGGTTTACCAATAAAACCCTTTACCTTTTTTATTGTTGAGTTTGTGTATGGGCCCATAGTTGTCTGAATAAAGAAATTAATTAAAAAATTAAATTAAAATTTACCAACGCGTGATGGTAACAGTACCTATTCCAAAAATCCTCACAATACATATAAGCCGAAAAAAAATTACACATTCTTTTGTAATTTATTTTGTTTCAATTAAATCCTAAAGTAATTAGTATGCTAACTATTCCTAATGATTTTTGATCGGAAAAAGTGAACATCCAATCCCTTATAGGCGGAATGCTCTGACCAACTGAGTTACCTGGACCCGTCCTATATGTTCGAATTTCTCAGATATATTCTAAGGCTTAGGCTGTTTATCCACCGCCCCGCGCGCCGTCATCGGGACGGCACCGAGAACGAGATTATTTCGGTTCGGTTTTGTATTGGCGGCACATCGGCCCGTCATCGTTGATGGGCGTGCGGATGGACACATGGCCATATAAATGTATGTACCGCTAAATCGGGGCCGTCATCACGTTCTCGCTGCCGTGACGGTGACGGTGCTGTGGATAAACAGCCTAAGCCGTGCCTTTGGGTGCCGGTGGAGCTATCAACCATTTCCATTCCTTCCTTCAACCTAGTATTAATCCCGATCGCATCCAAAGCTTTCACCTCGGAGTCTGGGGTCCGCTTTACCAGTCTTAACTGCGGATTTGGCTGGACCTCGATATTTTCCGTGAAGCGACTGCCATCAACCATTTATTTTATGTTATTTTTTATCTATAACATAGGTGTCCGACATTGCGGAAAGTGGAAAGTTATCTCAAAGTACACGAACTTGAAAATTATCACTAAATACACAACTTGCCACATCCAGGAAATCTGTATGGAACGAACCGCCTTGTCCTACCTTATGACTTAGCAACAGCATAAATTAACCCGGCGAACGTAATGGGGCAATATTTGAGACAAGCTTGTTTTATTACCATACTTCGAGTGTAAGTTTTCTACGTGTCCTCGACATTACACTACAGTTTAAAACGAATATGTATTGGCTTACAATTTATGGTTATGCACTACAGCGTAAAATGGAATGGCTACTAAAGTAAAGTAGTACGTGAACTGGTTGGACAAAATGGGATTTTTGGGGCAACATGGGATTATGTTTAAAAGATTTTGAGTTTTGTGATGCTGATTTTTTTTATACTACTTAGGTGGCAGACAAGCACACGACCTACCAGATAGGAAGCGGTCACCGTGGCCTATGGACCTGTGCAACATCAGCGATGTCACACTCGCGCTGCTGACCCTGAAGGGGAGGAGGGTTGAGGAGTTGGGTGGTAGGGTTAGAGGCGAGGATTGGGGAGATGGGGGTTGTGAGCTGTCAGGCACACGGCCCACCTAATGGGAAACGGTCATCATGGCTTATGGACGTGTGTAACACCAGGGGCGTCACACTCGCGCTGCTGACCCTGGAGGTATGGGAAGCAGTGGGGGGTTGGAGATGGGGATGGGGATATGAAGGGGGAGGATTGTGAGCTCTGGCTACCCTACTTACCGCCGGGAATACAACACGAGATAGAAGAAGACATCCCTACGGACACCATGCACAGGCTCCTGGAATAGGTTGCCATAGATTGCGGAAACGAGACCAGAATTCCACGCAAGTGAAGCCACGGGCAATAGCTAGTTATTTATATATGGTTTACATTAAGTGTTAATTACACTGGGCACAGGTGTTATGCGCTGCCGACGATTCAGTTAAATGAAATGCAATAACAACGCTTAAGGGTGCTATTTATTTGATGGGATACCATTTATATTTTGACGATCGCGGTTGTTTTATGTACCTATAAGGCACTTAATAATAGGGAAATGCAAATTGATTCATATAAAATATGAAGGTATATTTATAAATATGTAATTTGGTTTGAAAAAATCGTGTGTACATTTAATAAATCTGCAACTGATAGCTTTCTGTAGGTAGGAAGGTTATGTGAAAAAAATTTACTGGGAAATTTTATAAACGTAATAGAAGCCAAAAAATTATACATAGATTTTTTATCGCCTCAAGATACTATAATACAAGTTGAATTCAAAGATCGATAACTTCTTTAGGTACTTTCTTTAAGATATGTTAAAGCATAGGGCCACAGAATATATCTTTAAAAAAACGAAAATTAGTAGAATGAATGAACACACAAAGATATTTTCTGTTTGTTTGTCTGTTTAAACTACAGAATGGATTTACCAGCTTTATCCACATAATATACTAGCCGTAAAAATAACCCCACATAATCGAGCACCGCTTACACTTAATCCCTTGAAACAATCAAAATACGAAACCCCATGCATTACTTATGCATGACCTTCACAAATTCCGTTCACAGTCCTTCGTCAAAACTCGAGTAAAAACCTCCCCACAGCGTATTATCAACCTCACGTAACAATAGGCACACATTCAAATTTAATTAAAAGCAATCTTCAGGGATCTTCAGTCTATAAACACCTGGAAATAAATTCACCCGACTGCCAACAATTCTTCTTTATTAGGCCAGCGAGAACCGACAGCGCTATCGCGAAAATTTAATAACAGTGAAACAAGTATGTTTTACACATACGGTCAATAAGTTTAGCAAGTAAATAATCTAGGAGTTATTACGTAGCGCCATCTCAACCTCACCTAAGCATAGCTCGAATGATGGATTCTTGAATAGATATGGCTTCTTAAATACATTTTTTGTGTAAATATAAAAACATGAAACACGGAAATATTATATCGTCATTTTTACGGGATACCTACTAATGTTTAACGAAAACTCCGAGATATTTTTTTATAATTTAGTTTGGGCAAATGTTGTTTTTCCGTTGCTATTTCATTGAATGATATATTCTTACTATCAAACACGAAAGAAGCAATCTTCTATTAATCAGTTAAACATCACTATTTCCAATAAAATACAGATTTTAAAAAATCATTCTCTGAGCATATTGATACGAATACATTATAAAAACAACTCAACTGTAAAGAAAATTAGGATGCAATTTCATTATAAAACACTTCGCCACCCTACATCAGTATTCAACGCATTACTTTACCTTATATTATTTCCCCTCATGCAAATCTGTCAAGGGACCTTACAATACAATAAAAATCAATTAGGTTACAGAATTGTATTACGTGTTGGTTATGTCGATTAGATTTCATACACCCCAAAGTGCAAAATTTACATAATAAAGAGTAATTCTGAAATATTTTTTTGGGTATTTTCAATGAATTTGAAATATATGCAGTTATATTAAGTAATGTTGTATCTGTTATATATAATTTTCTGATCTGTTTTTCATTGAAGCAGATGGTGAACTTTTGTCGCTGCCTACCCAGGAGGGAAAAAAGCGTGAGCATATGTATGTATGTATGTTTTTCGTTTACTACTAAGTTTATATTAATTTGTTTGTATTATATTTATTTACATGCAAACAGTAGAAAAAGTGTAAATGTTGAGTATGGTAAAAGCATGGTAAAAGTTAAATTATACAATTATTCATTGGTCAAACATCAGTCTACTGGTAATCACTTAGATCTAATGAAGCAAGTTATGATAAGCTGATACACGAACAACTTGTGTAGTTCTAAAATGAGCAAGTAACATAAAAATCTCAATATCATCAACGGCACAAGATAAAATTGAGTTGAAAAAAAAAACCTAACATTAGAAGAAAAATAAAAAAAAACTAACTAAGTCTACAACAAAGTGTTGGAAACTACAAATAGCCCAACAAGTAAGCTAATTTAACGAACTGTGTGTATCATATGAAGCCTATACATACATATCTCATTAAGTAGTTATTTGAGGATACGATGAGAGCCACAACAATGAGCTGTTAGGGCGAAGGCTTACGTAATTAACCTTAGTATACACACGTACTGGCCGAATGGTCATTAACGTCAGTTAAAACTGAATATTTGATAGACTGGTGATATTCATTATGCATAGGTCTTTTAAAATTTAAGTTGGTGCGTTACTACCTCGTAATTACATTAAACTATTAGTGAAGTATAAAGCTTTTAGGACTCGTAGCTTAGTTCGAAAGTAATTTAGAAGCCAAAAGTGGAATGGCAGAAACTAAGCCCCATTTTGTAGACTTTTTATTTGCCCGTGAGGACGTTGTTTTAACTTTTTATTATTAGACGAACTCAGGTGAAATATTAAAAGTTAGTTGGAGTAATTTTATTAACACGTTAGGTCTGAGATGGTTGCTAGAAATGGACTTCTGAGATTAACTCATAAATTACTTTCTACCGGAGATTAACTTTTCGTTTAGGTACATTTATATTTATTAAAAGAAGGTAGGACACGACGGTATCTTCCGTCTGAAATGAGCTGTCCGACTGGGGTAGTACCTCCGACTTACAGAAGACCGCGGCCATAATTACCATCGTGTTGTGTTCCCGTCGGTAAGTAGGGTAGCCAGAGCTCACTGTATCCTCCGCCACCCTTTCCTAGCCTTCCGACCCTTTCCTGGCTCTCCCCTCTTACCTTCAGGGTAGGCAGCGCGTGTGTGACACCCTTAGTGTTGCACACGTCCATAGGCCACGGTGACCACTTCCCATCAGGAGGATCGTATGCTTGTCTGTCACCTACGTAGTATAAAAAAAATATATTAAAGTGATGATTCGCTGGACTTTAAAACATTTAAATGAACTATTTTCTCTGTTGTATGATGACACTTGGTGGAACTTGCTACACACGCTTCTATACTAATATTATTATAAAGAAGTAAAGTTTGTGTGTTTGTATATTTGTTAAATTGTAAGGGTGTAATCTCGGGATCTACTGAACCGATTTTAAAAATTCTTTCACCAATAGAAAGCCACATTATCCGTGAATGTCATAGGCTGAATATCATCACGCTACTGCCCAAGGGTGCGGAGCAATAATCATAAATGTAAACAATTCCGGTAGATTCCCATACATTTTAGGAAAACTGATAAATATTATGAGCATATTATGTCAGTTAAAAAAAGGGTGCATCGTGGTTCGAAATACGCCACGGGCGAAACCGGGGTGGGTCAGCTAGTTTATAATAAAGTAGGATAGGGTAATAGGAAGCAGAATTCTCAACAGTTCTCAAAAGAAAATGCTATTATTAAACTCCTTTCCTCTTAACAAAAGCATAACAAAAACAATATCAGAATTAAGTTAATTAACAGATTACAGCGTAATTAAACAAAGCATCAGGTGCATGTATTGAAAGCAATTCGTGTTATAGCCACCGGTGCTCGACAGCGGGTAATTTGTGTTATTTGCTAGCTTATTAAGCCGGGATTACTGAATGCAGATGGACTACTAATTGTATGTTTATGTAGTTTGATATACCGTACGGCGACACATTATATAGGTAAGATTTGTGGTGTAGACCTAACGGATTTAACCACTTAGAATCTTGGAACTTGCTCTTGCCATGTAACGGAATTTAAACCAAACAAAAGGCATAAAGTATTCATTTATGTTCAAGTAATTCCAGATCACGGTACACCTACTTCAAAAAGCTTTTGTATCCATTCTCCTAGAATGAAAAGAGAAAGTATGAAACATATTACAACCAAAGCCCTCAGCCAATATTGTAAGGCACCATTCCAACTTGAGGTAGAAATCTTATAAAACTCAATTTAGTTAAAATCGGATCAAGGCTTCCCTTGCATCGTAGGATCTTCTCTGATCCAACGAATGATTTTCAATTCTAGATAAGAAGATTTGACTCGGATATATATTTTTTGTTATTAATACGTGTTTTTGTCAAGAGTGTGAGGGTGTCGTGGCCTGTTTGTGTCATAAAGGATGATAAGGCGTGCGATACGTGCATACATAATAAGTGTTTTGGTAAAATTCTGGAATATTGTAAGACAAAGGATCAGTGTACGTCGTGGCTTGTTTTTTTTTTGAAGATGAATGAACATGCTGAAAGAACTTATTACTATATACCTAATCTAAAATTTTAACTTCAGACTTAATTTAACTACGGAAATGAAAGATAGATAGTTTTAGTGTAACGCACTCAATATACTAAATATACCTCATTATTTCTATTTGATATTGAATAAAGAACGGTAATATCTTTTTAAATATATTTCTGGAAAAATCAAGGACAATATTATAAAGCTAAAGAATTTGTTTGAATGAACGCACTAATCTCAAGAACGAATAGTTCAATAGTTTAACTTTAGTTAAACGTTTAAAATGTTTAAATATATTATTCACTAATAGTAGTTCAATATGATAAATTTTTTGTGTGTTGAATAACCCATTTAACGAGGATTTTTTGAAATTCTTATTTGTTTATCTGTTCGTTCACGATGGACGCAAAAACTACTGGACGGATTTTGATGCGGTTTTTTTTTTAAAGGTCTAGGTCAGACTTAAAATCTTACGTATGTTTGATCACAACCCAGGATACAGTCAAAAAACACGAAAACTGTTGTCCACACAGGCAAAGCCGTGGGCATAGCCTACTTTATCTACAAGGAAGTATAACCTGATTAATTTCTCGACATATTTGTTAAAGCTAAGCACCGCCGTCCGAAGCAACTGGCCGAAATGAAAAGGTCCATCAACACAAACTACGTCATCAATCTCGTTACCTCCATCTCGGGGTCAGAGCAGTCAGACTAAAAAGGTTAATGATTAAGGCACGGGCTTACAAAGCGACGTAATTTCTGCACGAATTAAAACGCATCAGTCAAACATCGTGAAGACTTGTTTCTGAACGAATGGACGCCCAAATCGTTATTGATGTCTATGTATTAAGAGTTTGTCCTGGTTTTGAATGGTTGATTTGTTACTACTGTGGTATTTAAGTAATGTGAGATTGTTATTTTAGTAAAAACTATTGCTCAGTTTTCTTTTCTTAAATTACATAGACACATTCATCATTGATAATGTGAAAAGTAATAGCAATGTTTTTCGTTAAAATTAGGTGATTTGCAAAATAAATGGTAATTCAGATTACTTTATTGTTTTGTCAAGGCTTATATTGAAGTGCATGTATGAAAACAATTATGAAAGTTGAAGAAGCGAAAGGAGTATGCCAAGATCGTAGCAAGTGGAAAGATGTTGTCTCTGCCTACCCCAATCGGAAAAAGGCGTGATTTGTATGTATGTATGTATGTATATTGAAGAATTGGTATAGTCTACTAAGGTCTGATTCTCGTAATAGAAATAATTATGTTCAAATTTCAGTCTCAGTCTAGTCTCAATCACCATATGCCACTGTGACCGCTTCCTATCAGGTGGGACGTGTGCTTGTCTGCCACCTAAGTGATATAAAAAATCTCATGTCAATCTCCCAAATGTCTTCTTGTATCCAAAAAATAGTTTTAATAAAATATTTGGGAGTTCAACATGAGATCGAAACTAGAATGAAACTTAATTTTTAATAAACTTAATCACGTGAATCGACCTCGGTTCTCTCCCTTATTTAAAATATCCATCGCTAGTTTCATTTTATAAAACGAATACCTACTGAATTTAAGCTACTATTACAGAACTATGAAAACTCATGCAGATGTGCTAAATTGATACCTTTCACTGATACCTACGTCTCAGAACGAACGCCAAGAAATAATTTGAATATGAATGCCGCTTAATTCAACAGACAGACTGATATTAAATTTGCGTGAGATGTTACTTGCTGAAGTCAGGTTTCTGGAGGTTTCGTAATAGAATTTAAACTGTGGGATGAACTATTTGTACTTACTATTACGTATGAGTATGATGGTAATTCGTTAAAATTAGTAGTTATGCTAATTTAGTTGACTTTCGAGTTGAAACTCAAAGCTGTGTAGGTACAATTTCTGTTTTTCGACTTTGGCAATGTAATTTTGGGAATACATTTAAACTTTAAATTAACACTGAACATAGATAAAATTGAAGTGTGTACTAAATTTATACTCTGTAGTATATAGTCCAAAATTCAACGTCCTACGGTAAGTGGATAAATATACTTAATTGGTGCAAGAACTTACCTTTTAAAAACTATTTCATTAATTACCAGCAACTTGAATCCCAGCTTCGCGCGGGTATAAATTTGTAAAAAATCCTATAACCACTGTACTCTAAGAGTACTCTAAGTTCCAAATATCGGCCGCCTGTCATCCTACCCAATCCGGCACGGTGTGATACTCTCTGCCGTGATCTGGGGGCAAGATGGGACACCGCGATTCCCAAACTCGAGGGGGCCATCTCGAAACTGGAGATGACCCAGGGTCAGTCGAGATGCGAGGGCAAGAAGGAAATGCCTTTGTGCTACCTTACACTCTGGCGTCTGAAAAACCGATACAGCGTGTGGTTTTGAATCGGGGCCTCTAATAACCGACGGGGGTAGTATCTGTAGACACTCGAAAAAAATCGGAAAAGGTAGGTACCTACTATTCAATATTGGCCAAAAATGTTACCTAAGTAAATACATATAATAGCAACCCATTTATGTTTCACTGCTGGACACGCATCTTCCCTCCTCTAAAAAGACAGCTGAGAGGGTTTAGGCCTTAATCGACACACGCTGGTCTAATGCGAGTTGGTGGATCGGACATGTCCTTAGAATTTCTTCTAGGACATGTGGGTTTCCTCACGATGTTTTTCCTTCACCGTCAGCAGATGGTAAATCAGAACACATATAAATGCCACAAAGTGAAATTTACATTGGTACTTTCCGGCCGGATTTGAACTCGATACCTCTGAGTAGAGGCCGCGTCCTTATCCATTCAACTACCATCGTTTTTTATTCTACCTAATATCCTACCTTAGTATATAAATACGATTAAATACTATTTACTGATCATTTAACCGTATATATCTAGACTTATTTCTGTCACAAGTAAGTACCTACCAGGAGGACATAACCAGACAGGCGATATTTTGTCGTTGTCCATAGAATTTATATCAGTGTAGGTGCTAATACACGGTTGAGCGCACACAAGACTTACATCAACGTACTAAGTACTAAAAGTCCCGAGGCGCCTTCACGATTTCCAACAAGTTTGACATTCTTTTAGACGTAAATACGCTTCTACAACTTTTCTTTTCGTCGCTTACTTAGAAAGCAGTACCTAAACAAGATGTATATTTAACTGACGCGCGAATATTCTGGGACGTAGCTATTAATAATATTTTCGGATGTGCTATACGAGAATAGTGATGTGATATGGTAGACCTAAACTCGTAATAATGAGTTCTAGTTTTCTTATACCCATCGGTCACATCAATATGACTTCACCTCGCCTGATGGTAAGCTAAAGGTAAAGTCTCAGGAAGAGTATCCCATTACATACACCGACAGTGATTATAATGGTGGCCCTCAACTTGACGGCCTTATGAAAGAAGATTTTTGGAATTCTGTATTATCAAACTTCAATTTCTTTTTAAAATGGCCTCTTAGCCAGGGTGACGACGAGTTAGCCTAAACCATTATTCACCTCTAGGCCAGCACTCATGGAGTGATAGGTTGAACAACCACTAACATAATATAATTCTAATTCTAGGAAAAGTATACGGCGCTATCTACGCTAAGCACGGCTTGTAAATAATGTAGATTCTAGAATGCGGATTAATAAATCTACCTACTTATATAAATAGGTACATATTTTATAAGTGCATTAACACAAGACAATATGCCTATATAGAAGCACTCAGATCAATGTAATCTAATTGTTTTATGGGAGATTAAATATCAAATGCGAACAATTTCCTCATGTTTAACGGTAGTAGGTACAGTTGGCCTCAGAAATAACTTATCATTCGAAGTTCCTGATCACCCTAGCTTTAACGATATTCATGAAAATAATGAACAAAATTTTAAAGTATTAAAGTTATACTTGGAATAGTTTTTATAGATCAAAATAGTAACATTGTTATGGTTCGCAATAGAAGCTTTCACCTCCGAGCTCGGGTTCCACTTACACCTTAAACTCCTCTTGGTTTGACTTTGATGACTTTATGATAGCGCTTGTCTTCTGACCTCCCAATCTCTAGAGGAAAGCCTACAGCAAAGCCCTCAATTCGCAGATATCATATTGACTTGCAGTTGAGAATAGTACCAAGACTGTCATCAGTCTATACACCGCAAAACATCAATTTCATTCGTTAATTTATTTAAATGTAAAAAGTGTTAGGGTTCAGTTATTTCTGAAGCTAACTGTACCTATAATACATCCTAACAAACATTATATTTTGGAACCTGTTCTCGTCAGTCGTCACTCTCCTCAAAGTGAGCGATTGGCAGAGACACCATCGACGCAGGAATCTCGCGCACGTCAAATTGACAACGACGTACAACAGACGGCACGTTAAATTGAATTTGTCGTGAAAATATTTACTTACGCCGTCATTACGGAGATAAACACTAATACTTTGAGTATAACGTATATTTTTTTCTCAAAGAAAGAGAATATTAAATTAATTTGGAATTGAATTTTTGACGCGAAACGACGTAAAGGATCGCATTAAAATCAATTGAATTTCACAGTGATGAAGGAAGGCTGAAGGTAAGTTAAGGTCAGTGCGGGGAAGTGTAGCTATGAGGCAAGTGTAACTGCCCTTTATATTATGGAAACTATTAGAGCTTTTGATGAAAGTGCCATCTGTTCTTGTGTGGAAACCAATATCTAGTTACATAATTTAAAATTAGATGGCACTGGTCAAGCATTTATGAAGTTATCGCCATTTTAAAAAATGTCACATTTTGTAAGACGAATTAGAGTTCACATCACCCATTTGAATCCATAAAAATCTTGGTTTTTTGTGTAAATCAGTGTATTTTGTACCCATAAGTGGTTAGTATACTAATTAAACTTATTATTACTCCTATAATATTGTCGGAATTGTTGAAAATGAGAGAATTACGTCCATTCAAAAAATCGAACCTCTAAATCAAGTGACTGGGAAAGTGTGTCTACTTTCCATGAGGCAAGTGTGTCTATATGACACACTTGCCCCAAGTCAGAGGTTACAAACATTGAGTTTGATTTAATTTATTATATAATTTCTAAGGCAAAGTTTATAATTTTGTTTGTAGACAGTAATCTTAATTATTTATTTCGTTAACAATTTTATATTGTATTGGACTAATTATCTCTGGAAGGTTGTAGGTACCTGTACACACTAAAAGTGTTAGTCAGTAAGCAAGGTAAAATTTTAAATATGTTGATATTTTCTGTATGATTTTGTTACTTATTAGCTTTGTTTAATTTTTATGCAAGATACTAAAATTTATTTTATTGATGAAAAATAAATTTTCTTGTAGAAACAAAAAAAAATGTAGGAGCAAGAAAATTTACCTTTATATTTCATTTGAATATCTACTTACCTTTCAATAAGTACCTTTTAATATTACTAACATTAATTTTACTAAACTCTAAATAAAAGTGAAGATTATCCATCAGCTATGACTTTTACCTAAAAATGTTTTCTATCCCTGCCCAACATAGTATGACACACTTACCTCATAAATTTTACAACCTTGAAAGATTCATACACAGTATATTACGTAGTATTAACATCAATTGATTCGTTCACACGATCGAGTAGCTTAAACACTGCATTTCTAAATTAAAAATAACTGTCTATTGTACACGAAAGACGTAGTCACACTTGCCTCACTTTGTTGGGAAAGTGTGTCTAGCATAGTCATTTACAATTAGTACTTAAAAACTAATTCCTAATGAATATTATTGACTAAAACACTTTGTTTTCAGCCAATTATGAACCATATCATATTTTGTTTGCACCGAGATTTAGAAATTATACCTAAAAATATGTGATTTTTATGTTCAAAGTAAACTTCGCAAAAAGTATGACACACTTCCCCGTACTGACCTTATATCAAAATATTTGCAGGTAATATAATTACTTATACAGAATAGGACATGAGAAGAACATACTTGTTGAGGACTGATTAGATTGCAATTAATATGCAAAAAACATCGTTAATTGGTAACTAATTCTATCTATACAAATACTTATCGTAAGATTATTGAGATTTTTTTATGTACGGAACCCTATTTTTTTTCAAAATTAAGTAACCCATGTTACACTTTGTAATATCTACCAGAGAATCCATCCAAAAAAAATTAAAACAAACAAAAAGACAGGCAAAAGTTTCTAAACTTGCTTTCGTGTTATAATTATATAGTACACCCACTCATAATAATATTATGCATTCATTTTGAGCCTGTTATTTTTATTTTGTTAAAAGACTTAAATTTTATTTCTTTGCTTAGATAACCAGATTTTATCTTATAATAGAAAATTAAACAACTTAGTTTCATTTTTAATTTCATGTGAGATAACGCCAAGACAAGGCATATGCCTATATAATCTTTTCCTTGTCAAAAAGCTATCAGTTTTATGTTACGAGTATTTTATACCTAGGTATTTTTCAATATACAAGCAATATTTAAGACCAGTCTCTCCCCTGGCATATCATTATTAGGTGCAGGTGAAATAGATTTCCACGAGGTAGGGATAAACGTGCCATTGAAACGGCTTTAGCATGCGGGGTGCATTGTAAAATACCTTAATGTAATCATTGTTCCGTAAATCTCGATTTAACTGTTCTCGTAATTTCCATTCTCGGCGAACAAAAAAGGTGAAATTCGACTAGCTTCTCGGTATTTTATGTGAATATGTGTTTTTTCGATTAATGATGATAATGTTACAATGAATTAAACAAAGGTTGGAAGCCAAGCTTTTCTGGCACCCCATCGCATCCAGTGATTTGGTATAAGGCTAAAGAATAATAGGGATACGTATAAGACCTGTGCTCTAGAATCTAAACATAGTAGTGCCCTGATTATAGCAATAGGTTCCCCCTTATTAAATGAAACTAAAATATATAGTTACGACATGTTTAACTCTGCTTATCTCTTATATCGTACCCTTATTGCCAAAACTGATTAACCGCACTTAATCGTAATTAACTTTTATTACACCAATCGACTCGTCTCGTCGAGATCTATCTACAGGTAAAACCCATTATCCCCTACGGTGCATAGTTCCTGAGATAGCTAGTGACAAAATTAAGTAACCCTAAAGTATTTCCAAACTATCTTCGTTAAAAAATCAATAAGCTCATTTAAAATAGTAAAGTTTGTAAATACACACAGCTAAAACCAAATTACGGATTTAAACTTATTTTTCGTGTTAATACTTACAGTAAATAAGCCATGAAATTATTCGGTTAAAATGAGGTATCAAATGGTAACTGGTTTTAACTGAATGTATTTTGGCAGTAATTGCCAATTTTACCACATATAAGAAAAATTAACAAATTTTAGTAGCTTTTTGCAGAAAGTTATATTGCTTATACCTACAAAAAAACTTCAGCTAAAATCAATTAACCGTGTTTACTTTTTTCTTTCTCAATAATTTAATGAGAAATTTTAAGATTTATGCTGCAGCCAAAACCAACTATCCACCTTTATCCATTGCTTCCACACGTAGATCGCGCCGCAGTGGGTAGGTTAGGTAGTTTCATTCGTTGCCGAATCGAGAAAACGTGCGTAATTATGACACCATGGTTTTTATACTCCAATGCGCCAGCGAGGGTAATGTGTTTCGCGCGTATGTTTGGATCTTCCGAGTGTCATAGGGTACATGACATGAGAACAAAAACCCTAATTTTGGTTTCTGGTGCTAAAATGATGTTGTCAAAAAAACTTTTACTGTTACTCTAACTTATCAAGTGGGATATCAAAATGACTGGAAATTAAAGATTTCAAAAATATAGATAATGGTTATAAATTATGTAACAACAAAGGATAAAATGAAATAACCTTTCATTAGTTTTCTTTCGGTTTATGATTTGCGGATGGGTACCGGCTGCTATCAAACTTGTTTTGGTCTTTTCAAATGCAGTCGGGTTTTTTATTCTTTAATCATTTATTTTATTGTTGTAGTAGGTATGCTAAATAAATATTACTGTCATAAACTATTTTACGTATGGTTCAAAATGAATACTAGCATTGTCTCCAACGTTGAGTTGACGCATCTGTACCACCCATCTTACACCTCGGATTCAGAGCCGCCGGCCTGGGCAAAAGCGAATATACAGCCGATCTCCAAGAAAGGGCACCGGTCACAGCCAGGCAATTATCGACCCAAAGCCGTCACCTTAGTGCTGTGCAAGGTTTTTGAGCATAATATCATCAACGCACAGCTCATGCGGCACCTAGAAGATCAATCCATAATTAATGATCGGCAATATAGCTTCAGTCCGAAACGGTAAATAGGTGATCTTCTGGTGTACGTTACCCATCTATGGGGTGAGGCTATCGACAAGCATCGCGAGATAGTGGCTATCAGCCTTGACATCACCAAGGCTTTCGATAGAGTCTGGCACAGATTGCTTCTTTCCATGCTGCCTGTCTTTGGTTTGCCTGCTCGATTGTGCAACTGGATTAGTAGCTTCCCGCAGGAGCGTCACATTCGAGTGCTTTGCGACGGACAAGCGTCGGCGTTCTTGTAGGTTAATGCTGGTGTATCAGGATCCATTTTGTCGCCCACGCTCTTTCTTCTGCTTACCAATGACATGCTGTCAGTAGGCAGCATTTATTGCTATGCAATTAATAGTACCTTGCATGGCCGATATCTCGGTCACCCTGCGACCAAACAGGCTAACATCAAGGAACAGCTTCTTGTCACTGAGCTTGATCGGGTCCAGAATCACATTTCTCAATGGGGTTCTGAGAACCTGGTCGAGAAAGACGAGAAAGAAGGCGCAGGTTTGTGCGTTTACAGCAAAGGTATCTCCTTTTCTGCTCCCCTACTCTTCGGGACTCCTACAATCTCGATATACTCGGCATGGAAGTTCGTTGCAAGCTGAACAACAAAAACTGGAGTATATATAAACTCGGCGTCCTGAACAAGATGAGGCGGTTTTTCACGCCGGAGCAGCGGTGTATTCTGTACAAAATACAAATCCGTTCTGCGTGGAGTATCTACTGTTCTTATCTCTGGGATGACTCTGCACAGTACTTACTAGATGCTCTCGACAGGTTGCAGCAACGTACAGTCCGTATTATTGGGAGTCCTGAGGTCACCAACACCCTCGAGCCTCTACAGCTACGTAGAGATATTGCTTCTTTGGCAGTTTTTTACTGGCTCTGCCATGACGAATGTTCCGATGAGCTCTTTTAATTAATCCCATCCTCTCCTCTCCTATACAGAACTACACGTACCAGGCTGAGGTATGCGCTCACACAATGCAATCAATTTCACCAAGAACCAAGCGGTTTGGTGCCTCTTTTATTTGCCGCACTATGAAGACTTGGAATTCTTTACCAGCGCATGTGTTTCCTTCCTCCTATAGTCCCGGGGCCTTTAAGCGGGGCGTGAAAAAGCATTTGATGAAGCCATCAAGCTGAGGGCCGCCACTGTAGCACTATCGGTGTATGTAGTGGTGACCCCAATCCTGAGCCTTTACGTTTAGCTTACCATCAAGCGAGGTGAAGTCATTTTGACGTGTCCTGTATTAAAAAAACTACAAAAAATGCCAAAAACCCAGGATAAGTCACGTGAATGTAATTTAAAGATTAGTTCCCTGCCATTATTACTGAATTATTTTTGATTAGCCATTGACATACCTACACCACGTCTTTATCATTGAATCCTCGCGTAATAGGTGGTGAGCATATTGCCGTTTCCTGGGACTAAGTACATTTACCAGAGCCTTGTCAGTTTGTTAGCAGGATCCTGAGATGATGGTAGGACCGCTTATTTAAGGAACACACAGTATTTGCCTATAAGTACTATTATTATAAAGCTGCAGAGTTTGATTGTTTATTTGTTTGAACGCGCTAATCTCAGGAAATACTGGTTCGATTTGAACAATTCTTTTTGTGTTAAATAGTCCATTTATTGAGGAAGGTTATAGGCTATATAACATCACGCCCCTACTGAAGGGAGCGGAGCAGTAAGAATAAAAGTCAAAAAATCCTGCAGATTCCCGTAAATTATTGTGGATAATTACGGGTGTTTATAACTTAGGGTGATAGAGGTTTCAAAATATACCACGGGCAAAGCCAGGGCAAGTCAGGTGGTTAAGAATAAGGGGCAAATTAGGACAAGATTGTACAGATAAAAAATTATAACTCTAAAATAATGCAAATAAAATTCAGCCAAAACTGGCTAAATATTTTTTATTTAATGTTGACTAGTTATATATCAGTCTGGACGAAGTTTTTACATGATGAGCTAATTATTTGCAACGTGAAGAACATGTAGAATTATTTATTTCAACGATTAAACAGCTAGTTTAGGAGATATGACACTTTCGGCTCATTCAGGCAAAACTGATTAAATGCACTCCGTCCCAATAATTTTCTTCATTTATCTGAAAACTATTAGGTTTTCAAAAACTAAATTCCCAAAAAGCATAACTTAAATAGTTTCTCTTTTTAATTCGAGTATTTGCGATACACAATAACTGTGTATTGTCATCCATTTGTGTCGATAAACTTTAAAATTGTTGTATCTCAAAATGATGCTAAGTGGGGTTAATCAGTTTTGGCAATAAGGGTACGATATGTATTAGAATTGAATATACATCGGTAATAGTAATTAACTGTGGTTTTGAACCAATCAAAGCCACAGTGTTTTGATTAAGTTCAATAACTTACTGTGAAACCGATTCGTACGTCACAGTGTACACACACCAACACAAAATTCCTGAAAGGCAGAGGCGTTATACGCCCACAATTCCGAATAATATTCATACGTCACTCACTGTATATTGTGTAATGCCCTGAGAAAATTTAAACCGGCTTCGTCAGTGTTTATGACTGCTGTGCATAAGATCCATTCGATTTCTGACTCTAAAGATGTGTTATTAAATTTACTACTACTAGTTCTTACTAATTAAATATTATAAATGTGAAAATTTGCGGAAATATTTGGATTAGGCCGTGTGGAATCCTATGGAATAAAATCCCTATACCAAATTTCAGCCAGATCTGTTCAGTCGATAGAAATCTTCACAAACTTTTACATTTATAATATTAAGTAGGATTAACATAAAATTTATAATGCGTATTTTTTTTTATACTACTTAGGTGGCAGACAAGCACACGGCCCACCTGATGGGAAGCGGTCACCGTGGCCTATGAACGTGTGCAACACTAAGGGTATCACACACGCGCTGCCTACCCTGAAGGGAAAGGGGGAGAGCTGGGAAGGGGTGAGGAGGTTAGGAAGGGGAGGGGGAGGAGGAGTACAGTGAGCTCTGGCTACCCTACTTACCGGCGGCGGGAAAACAACACGATAGTTATTATGGCCGCGGTCTTCTGTAGGGCGGAGGTACTTCCCCAATCGGACATCTCATTTCGGACGGGAGATACCGTCGTGTCCTACCTCCTTGCGTATATGAGTATATACCTACGTTTCAAAAATCCTGAAACATTTCAGATGTTTTTGGGTTGTAACAAGCTACGCAAATTTATGAATTTTACACACGAAAACCTTCAGTAAACGACTTACTTAAGGCTGACTATTCAAGCCTTGAGAATATATCCAACATGCAGAAAAGAGCGTGACAGTACTAAGAACGATCCCTCTCACGATTTATGCCATTTTTCTCAGGCGTGCAATTTTTCTGTTTGTTTATGTCCCACAAGGATGGCGTGATGGCGACTCTCTTTTGTGTTTCGTGTAATAAAATCTCGTGTGACGCACCGTCCAATGCTATCCCTTAGCTCCTTTAGGGGCTGTAACTTTTTCCCTGTCGCCAGTATTTTATTCGATAATAATTCACTGGACGAGAGAGAATCCTTTGTTTCATTAAATTTGAGAAAGTTCGGACGTTAGTTTTGCTAGAAGTTTAATTCGTTATTTCGTTTTACGTAGGTGTATAATATATATTCCTTTGTTTTATAAATGTAACCTATTTACTATAAACCTTGTGAATCTGAAATAAGTTACACGCGTAACTTCTTTCTTTCAACATTTTATTAAAACCAACACAAAATTTCAAGTATGAGTAATGTTTACATTATAACAGTACATCTCATATTTTGTTAATTCTAGCGTACAAGTTCAATTAGTTTATTGAAGTATCAACACATGTAGGTATGTACCTAATACAATCAAAATTCAGTCAAGAATAAAAATGTATGATTAAAAACTGCAATTTTTTTTAAACTTTTCAAACTAATTTAGGACCCATAATATTATTGTATCTTAGGTTTTTAATCTCTTTTATAGTTTGCCTATATGTCTATCGTGTCGTTTCCTTTCCCTTCCAATTTAATTCTCATTAATTTCGATGTCGGTTTCAAAGCAGTTTTACGGTTTGCCTTTATTTTTCATTCACATTCATTACTCATTAAACCATTCACGCAACCCAACCGACGAAACCACTCACATTTCGTCTTATATACTTATTTATTCATTCGTTCAGTAATCATTCATTCCACGCTATTTATCTAATTTTTAGGTGTAAATATATATGTTTCTTTCTTTGAACCTTATACGATTATATAAAATTCACGTTCGCGCAACTAAAATGCGTTAGAATGCCGTTTAGCTTGAGTTAATTGTAATAATTTTCACTAATGAAATTCGAACACAAATTTTTAAAATATGAACTCAAAGATTTATAGAAATGTCAATATTTTCAAAAACATTAAATTAAGCCTGTCATGAATAAAAAAAATGTTCATTCCAAAACACACGTCATAAACTGAAAGAACATAAACAAACGCTAAATTAAGTTATCCATAACAGAGAAACGTGACCTAAAACATATCAACCCGTTACTACCTATATCAAGTTAGACAATGGCCCGTGAAAAAGAGGCATTATGCACCAAACCGAAACATGATGGATGTAATAAAAGTCGGGTATCCTTTACGTGACTTCATCACAGTTAAAAACAAACTGTCTCTAACCGTTCACAGCCATTCGCGTGTATAAAACAGTAAATTTTACTTTAACCCGACAGTTGCTACACTATCAGGTGACTACGCTGCTGTATCGTGATAAGAGAGCTGAGTTGGTTTAAATACTGCATGTTTATCGGTTAAGTTATATACTTATTAACCGTCAACTAGCAAGGAATGTGATTGCGCTTTTGTAACTATATCACTATGAGTCACATAACCTCTACTGATATTTTTTCTGTTGCGTATTCTCGAACGTAATGTATACGTAGAGTGAAACAAAAAATAAAAAATAATAGAACTATGAACCCGCGACCAGTCCCTTTTCCAGGGGAATACTCTGACCAACATCATCACTTACCATCAGGTGAGATTGTGGTCAATCGCGAGTCTATCGACCATAAAAAAACTACTTGAAAACGTCCGTCCCGTGCAGTCGAATTTCTTTGATGACTAAACTTGATATTTTCTTTTGAGGTAGGTACGCATGGTTTTCTCATAAAGAAGATATTGTAGGTTCAATGTCGACATATTTTAATAAAAATATGGCTGTGATTGATTCGGATAGTCGAGTAGGACGATACATTTGAAAATAATTGACATCCAAAGTGATCGATTTGATATGGGATGCAGTAAGAAGTTTGTTAGACTTTTGAAAACGGATCGCTCACTTTTAAGATGGCGGGTGGATATACCGGATGGACGTCAATAATAAGGTACTGTACAGACGACGGATAATGGAGGGCAATAGATTTTTAGTGACACACTCTTATCAGTACAATATAGTTGAACTTTGTCTGCACAAATGCTCATATCTCCTAACACGTAATAAGTGCGCGCTGCAATTTTCTTAAACACCATTGTGCCTCATCTCATCTGTGTGGTGTCTTTTAGTTTTTTTTTTGTTCTGGTGGACACTTTGGGTTCTGTGCAGACCTCTTTGTCAGCAATAAATCTGATTTTGGACACACTATCATCATCTTCCCGCCCTTGTCCCTATTATTTGGGGTCGGCGCAACATGTCATTCTCCTCCATACATTCCTGTCGCATGTCATCTCCTCTAGAAGTGGCAATTAATTAACAAAGAAAAAAGTTAACAATTAATTATGTAGCACACATAATATATAAAGGAATATTTGGGGCCTATGGCAATCGTAGCTCGAGCCAGTCAGAGACGGGTCACCATTCATAACTCAGTCACGCGGTGCTGTGATGACAACCCTCTTTTGATGAGGCCGTGAAGCTGATTGCCACCATTGTTAACATGGTACGTACTTTACCTTCAGCTTACCATCAGGCGAGGTGAAGTCAAAATGACTAGTGTACTATTTATAAAAAAAAATGTAATCTTTATCGACAAAATATTCCTCCCTTTTTACTACCGCGATAATAATTTATTTAAAATACTTTCCCCTAAAATATAAATTCGTAAAGAGAAACGCTGCGAATTAAAGGAGCTCCTCTTTTATTCCTGGATGATATAGTGTGTAAGTTAGTTAGTTAGTCGTTGTCCAGGCTTATGAGAGGCGACGTCAGCGAAGCCAGGAAGTTGCTGCGACTTGCACCGCCTGACGTCGCCCGCTAGTATAGCACGGTACGAAAATCGTGGAACTGAATAAAGTATAATTTTTATTTTAGAGACACGTTTTAAAGAAAGGCCGGGTCAAAAGTACCCGCAACCAACGTGCATGTATGAAGACAATTATGAAAGATGAAGAAGCGAAACGCGAAGTATATCAAGAGCGTAGCAAGTGGAAAGATTTTGTCTCCGCTTACCCCAGTAGGAAAAAAGCGTGGTTTGTATGTATGCTTATTTTATTATTTCTCAATAATCTCGATTCTCATACTTATCCTCAGAGCATTTTACTAACTCAGTAGATGTGGCCTTTCAGTCTAATTACAATGCAGCGAACTAGTTTCTGTGCTTCGGAGAATACGTTAACGCGTTAGTCCCGGTTGCCATACGATCATAATTATATGGCATTTGGTACGGTTAATTAAAGCCCTAATAAGTTCGACAACGGGTTTAACTACAGATCTTCTATAATTGCCAATGGGTTGTGGAGGTATGATGGCAGTCGCTTTATAGAAAATATCAAAGTACGTCCGCTTCAAAGTCGACCTCAGCTGAGTTGGAAAAAACCTCGGAGTTTATTAATGGAAGGGAGGTATGGCACTTGATTTGTCGACTATTCTCGCAAAAACAAGGTGATAATAAAAATAATTATTGAAAATAGTAATTAAAATCTGATGAATTTAAGAAATTACCCAAAATTAACCCTTCAATGCATACAGGAGTCAAATCTCTAGGAACTCTAGAACAATAAATCTCTACTAGAGGTCCCTTTACTATCAACGGTAAACCTATATTGGTTTTTGTACTGCCATATCAGCTGTTTCTACAATTTTATTCATTTAGGTCACATACAGTGTTAAGTTTATAGCTTAACCCTTCCCAATCGTAAAGAAGGCCTGTACGCTATATTCAAATGCTTATGGGCTGTGAAAGTCTGGATACTTAAACGTTTAAGTACCTACGCAATAATAAAAAAACCTAGTAATGGCTTAATTTGTCTACGGACTATTTCGATTCAAGTTAAAGTCGCCTTAGATAGCATAAACATGTACGGAGTAAGATCATAAAGGTTAAAAACCAATCTCATCTGCAAGCCGGTATACCTCTTCATTGATGAATAATATTCGGAGGTGAGTTTACCTCACAGGGCTGGAAGGGCAGACAGCTGTCGTTCCCATGGATGCTAAGATGAACCAAATCAATAATAATAAATAAATATTCTACAACATTTTACACATCGCTGACTAGACCCAAGGTAAGCATAGTTTAACTAGTTTGTGTTATGGGTTCTAGAATGCGGATAAACATATTTATATAATTTTTTTCGTAAATACATACATATTATACATAAAAACACCCAGACCAATGCAAATAAACGTTTTTGGGCATACAAATATTTGCACTCGGGAATCGAACCCGCGCCCCCCGTCGTAGCAGTTGAATGCACTACCGCTACGCCACAGTGACAGAGAGAATAGAAAGATCCTGTTCTTTCAATTAATTCCGTGGTTTGAAATACAAGTTTAAAATGCAATCGGGACAAACGCTGTGATGTAAATGATGTTATTTGTATAGTCCATACAGTTCATTCTTCTCTAGCATCTCAATATGAGGTCCTCCAATAAGGCATTAGAAGGCATATGATTGAAACAACAGACATAGTTTTGAAACGTTTGCACATTGCACTATTATTTAGAACACCCGCAAGTCTACGACTATTCTGTACAACAGACGGCGGTAAGGTTAAATTTAATTAAATTCACCTGGCTAAAATTACATCAACTCGTGTACCGAGTAATACTTTAGCAAAAGTTTATTATGTCTTAACTAGCGTACCGTCTCTTATTACTTAGTTATACCTAAAACTTTGCTGTGTCTAAACTGTGGCTTGTCTTATAATAATAGTCAATTTGTTGGCACCATAAGTTCAAAACAGTATGTGCCATGAAGAGTCACAAATGTTTTGATTAACTTTTCTTATAGATGCTTAGAAGAATTTTGAATACCCAGAACGTGTCTCTCTGAAAGGCCGTGGGTTCAAATCCCATCCTAGAGTTAAAAGTAATGGTAACTTTAAATGTATACCTATATGGAGCCCATCAAGATCTTTGCGTAAACTTAGATATCGCCAATAGGATCAGATGGCCGTCGCTTCACGGAAAGTAGCAAAATTCGGCCGCTTCGTATTCAGACCAGAAAGCCGAACCAACTTATTTGGGAATAGGTTCATAGAATCGTGATGGACGCGACTGCCATCTGACCTGTCAAATAAAAAAGTGATTAAAAAAAACTGACTGAAAGGAAATCTTATCAAAGAGCCTCGACCGTTAATCGACAGGTATACCAGCAGTTAAAGTTGGCTTTGACCCTGAAGATATTAATAGAAACCCTATACACCCAACCCCATATAATATGTATATCATAAAAATACATAACACTCATAATGTGTCGTCCTGGATTCTTTATGAGATCGTAAAGTAAATTTTGAGGGGCCATTAATATTTTTTATTCGGCCATTCTCTACTTTAATTAGCGCAAACGTTATTTTTTCGTAATTTAATGTTTAATTATACAAGAAGTTTGTTTTACTGCGTGCTATGATGCGATTACAGTTGCCAAATAGTTATGTTGCCCGCAAATGGCCGTATAACTGATGTCATCGTTGAATAGCTTTTAACGAATGAATATATTTAGAGTTATTGCCTGCCAGTCAATAACTGGCAGGCAATAACTGGGTGTTAAAATATTGATCCTGAATAAAACATATAGGATATGCAAGCAGATTTAGGAATTAGTTCTACGAAAAGGAGCTGAAAATTTCTTGGCTCAAAATTATAAGGTGTATTCCGTATTCATGGACATGGAACTCAAATCAGAGTAAACGGAGCTTGCTCGGATTGGTTTATCATTATCATCCTAGCACCAGCAACTCTCTTTCACTCCAGCTCTGGCGCAGCTTTCCTGAGAGGAATAATACCTCGTGAACCTGAAGACCGTAGATATAGCCCATATACCCTGATTAATTAAATAACCGAGTGTACAAGCAAAAAAGCAACCTGACCTACGCAAGCATAGAAGTATTTAAGAGTGGTAAATCTAATGATAAATTTAACTCACATTATTTCACATAACTATTTGCCAATTCAATTTGTTAATCGCAATTCATTAGTTACAATTTGTCAGCCGCAAACTGTCAGCTACAATTTATCGTATACTAATCTATTTTTAAAATCAGTAGGTACCTTTTCAACATATTCATTCATACCGTCAGAATTGACATTAAGTACTCTACAATAAATTATGTCTTCAACGATCTATGTAATAATTATGTTTATAGGCTAATAGATTTAATGTTGCCTTTTTGGCTTCATTTCTTGTACTAATTAGTTTCGTATTTAATTTTAATGATTTGATACAAGAATTTAATTTAAAAAAATTTTTTTTTTGAAGTTTGAGATGAGATCGAAAATGAATTTAGAACTTTTTTATTACAAGAATTGACCCTTGGATGATACGACAGCGTTCAAGGATTAAACAAACTTCACACAAAACATTCAAAGCTAAGTAAAGGCTTATAAAAAATAGAAATAAGCAACACATAATGTGAACAATAATATTTTTTTTTACGATATAAGCAGGATACTCTAGGCTTTCCTTATACTAAGTACTGTCTCTTGGGTATTTAAAAAGTCAACGTGCTTACCTAAATAAAGCTTTTATTAGACACTAATTCGGTTTTAGTTATACACACATGTAAGATTAGGAAATATTATGTGACATTATTGTCAGTATTTGGTATAATTTAAGCTAGCATATTATTATATCCTTAGGTGTAGGTAATTTCAATAAAATAATGAATGTAAATAGGTTCTTAAAAATGAACAGTCACTGTGCACAAAAAAAAATACTTGATAGAATTGGACAGTTCGTAGTCAATTCGCGATATAGGTAGATAATAACGCGAATAGAAAATAGGTTTCAATGTGGTGTAGAAACCGGGGCCCTTATTCTGTTTGACAAATCGTACCGTAACCATCTACGTTCGTATTAGCCGACAGATTTAGGTTGGTTTAGTTTTACACCGGTTCTTTCCTCTATGTTAACCTATTGAAATCGACTGACTTCTCACGTTTCGACTGTGATTAGAAATCAATGTCAAACAAAATAATGCCCCAGATCAGAATTCCTTGAAATTCCGGAGAAATTGTAAATTAGTTGTGTGTTTTCAGAGATAATTTAATAAAAACGTGGGTAGGTAATAATGAGTTAGGTATGTTTTAAATAAGTGATTCTGAACACTATTTATTCGTGATGGACGAAAAAACTAGTAAACAAAATTGGATGCGGTATTTTTAAAAGGTCTTGAGTCAGACTTAAAATCTACCGTCTATTTGATTGCAACTGGTTAAGAAGGACCGAAAACATAACCAAAAAAATTATAATCGAACTCTACCCGGGCAGAGTCGTGGATATCAGCGAGTATAGAATATAATGAAATATTCTTTACAACTTTATATACTTTAACCAAACGAGGGGAGTCCCGGACAGAGACTAAACTTTGCTGTGATATAATTAATAATAATTCCTTCTTCCTTAAATTCTTTGGGCTTCTTTTACTTTTTAATTCAATTGTTTCTTTATTAAGCCAGATCACGAATTCTTCAACTTACTTAAACTTTTTGAAATTCGAAACACATAATTTGTGAAGAAAATTTCTGTCATGAACGTATAAACCCTACCTACGGACAGAGCGCGTTGAAAAAGAGACTTGTGTCTCAAACATGTCGTAGGCTAACCTATTGTGTGTTTCCGGAAAGCTATAATCTGGGATTATTCAAATCACGAGTGAATAGGTTCTTAGCAAGCGTGATTCATCGTAGACCACATCGTCACTAACAATCAGTTGAGACAGTAGTCAAACATAAGCCAATCTTGAATAAAAAAAAATGTGTGGGTGAATTTTGGGTTACAATGTGTTTCCCCAAATTTAATTGAAACGTGATTCCTGGATACTTTTTCTTCCTATCACTTTGGTTTTTACACCATTTCACTACACAGGACAATGCTGTATTTTTTTTCGCTACTTAAACTGGGTCTAGTTCATAATATCGACAGTCACTACATCGATAACTGACTGAATCGAATGATGTTTGCCGCGTAGTGACTAACTATTGTGTTAGTGTGTGCGTGTTGACTTGTACATATAAGCCATCGTCAGTTGTATTCTTGAACGCGCTCTGTCCATAGTTTTTACACGTCCATAATATATAGAGATTATGATATCAGACTCCATGTTTTAGGACGCTAATGAAAAGCGAATGTTAGCTGACAAGTGCCTTGTTCCGTCAGTTTTGATAAAGGTTAAACTGGTTAACAAACTACAATGTAGAGTAACACGTGACCGACTGAAGATTAATTCGTTCAACTTAGTTTATGTAAAACTATGAAGGGTTTTCGGCTAATTTATTTAGAGTATATTTTGAATATGGAATATACATATAACAGTTATTAGGTCAACGATCAACAGAAAGGCATACTTTTTGGCATATTTATAATTAATTACCTGTGCCCGCGATTATGCCCGTACATATTTAGGTTTTTAAAATTTTCATTATTTTGCGCGGAAGCCTAATTATTTTTCTAAAGCAAAAGTTGCCTTCTTCTTCCTTTTTTACCCGACTGCCAAGAAGGGCCTACAGAAGACCGCGGCCATAATAACCGTCATGTTGTGTTCCCGCCCGGCCGGTAAGTACGGTAGCCAGAGCTCACTGTATCCCTCCTCTCCCCACCCCTTCCTAGCCACCCTACCTCTTCCTACTTCCCCCTTCCCTTCAGGGTAGGCAGCGCGTGTGTGTCACCCTTAGTGTTGCACACGTCCATTGACCACGGTGACTGCTTCCCATTAGGTGGGCCGTGTGCTTGTCTGCCACCTACGTAGTATAAAAGAGGGCTATGTTTTTCGCGCGTATCTTGTATGTATGTATGTATGCATGTTTGTTAGATTATTACCTCATAAATATCTTCCAAACCACTGGACAATCCGTCCTTTAATTAACATAAATCGTTATTATTAAAAAGTTGGCTATGTTACGCTTTATGATATAACCTATCCAGTCTGTCGTGGCGTAGTAATCGTCAGTTTTTGATACATATAAATATTGCTTATTATATAGTCCATTTATTTCTATTTTGTCTTCGGCTACACTCTATTTCTTTCTGAATAAACTATGATGGTCGCGATATTAAACGATATCCCAGCACATTTTGTATACCAATCACGAAAAAATATGCAACATCAAACTACAATTTTGAGAAGTAACGTTCTGTGTAATAATGTACAGTCGTATTCAAAAGCTGTTGAACAATAATAAATGTATAAACTTATAGCCGATGCTCACATGGATATCGGTTATCGCAACTTTTGGCCATATCTCCAGTTCTAATCAACCAATTGCAAGGCAGATTTTAAGTCTGACCAAGACCTTCCTAATAAATACAACCGCAATCCATTCAGTATTTTTTGTGTCCATCACGAGCAAACAAACAAACATACAAGAATTCAAAAATAAATATATTTTCGTGTTCAGACTTGTTCATATAACATAAGTGAAGTATTTTTTTAATATCTCCAATGTACAGACAAGACTACTTTACAATTTTGTATCAGTATAAATAGATGCAATAGAATTCCACATTTAAATTACTACATAACACAGTGTAAAATACCTAAATTTTTATATACATTGAAATAAGTTAAAAATGAATTTAATATACACGAATTTTTGTAGCCTTCATAGTACAAGTTTTGTATATTTATTGTTTTGTTTATTATGCGTAACTTGGAATGTGTTAAGCTACTTCTGTGAGCGACTGTACGCCACAGACTGCTAACAATATTGTTTGCGTGAGTGTGTGCCACCCTGTATATTAGACGATATGTTATTTTGCCCCCCAATTTTCTATAAAGGTCACGTTTCTATCCCGTAGTAAGTGACTTGTGGACTTACTACACATTTCAGCAACTGATTGTACAACATAACTAGCCTATGGCCGTAACTCCGCCCGCGTAAATATCGGTATTCGCAACTTTTGGTCATTAATCTCTGATTCTACTCAAAAAATTCCAATCAAACATACGGTAGATTTAAATCTGACCAAGTTGTTTCTTAAAAAAACTGCATCAAAATCCGTTCAGTAGTTTTTGTTTTTTGCTTCCATCGCGTACCTACAAATAAACAAGAATTAAAAAATATATATTTTGGTTCACAATCGTACATTTAACATCCTAAATATATTATTTTTTAAATATCCAATGTACAGACACAATTACTTTACAATTTTATAATAGTATATAGAAACTGTTACCCGTGACTTTCCTCGCGAAAATGCTGATCACGTTCCCGCCATCCACCAGGAACCTATTCCGGGTTAAAAAGTAACCTACGTGCTACTCCAGATTATAATGTGGGTAATCTATCTCAGAGCCAAATTTTATTCCGATCGATTTAGCCGTTTTGGCGTGAAAGCTTTTTTGAGTCAGGCAAGTAAGGTGGCAGACAAGCACACGGCCTACCTGATAAGATTATCGTAGTTAACTCTTGTGCCATACCTGTAAAAACCTAATTCTTTAAGAACCCGATATTCTAGTCACTAGCCTTTTTTTTCGTCTGGAAATCCTCATGGATAACCACACCGCGGCCAGCGGGGCAGGTTATGTCGGACTCTTACCGACTAAAACTGCACGCCGTCTAGGGTCTTCTGACGCCAGGGTGTAAGGTGGCCTATAGAGCATTTCCTCACACCCCGGCTTTTTAGTCACTCGCCTCACATCGTAGTATGCAGTGAAATAGTTCTTATTAGACTTCCAAGATGTATCATACAAACGAACAAACATATTGGTTATTTGTCATGTCTAAACAATAGAGTTAAATAAAGCGCATAAAATTTAAAAAAAAAAACAATGAAACAATAATATTAGTACAAAAAGTTTTGCCAATACTAGACCAACTTATAAATTTAGGGTTAATAAACAACAAAACAAGCAAACACTGCCAGAACACAATACAATTGTTCTTTTGTTTCTTTTCATGGCAAAGAACTTTGTTGAAACAAAAGACCAATCTAAACTCTGTTGGGTTATAAATAAGCGTGAATATTTTTCACGGTACGTTTAATATTAGATTCAACCAATTTTAGTTGGAAATTGTTTCTATAAACTCGGACTTTATAAAGTGAATATAGCGGTGGTAGTGCACGCTGAAGCGTATGGCGTCGCAATAGATATTGAAACTAGCTTCAAATAATTATAGCTACATTTTGAAGACCTAACAAATCTATACATATAAAATACTTTGTCCTGAATGACTCACTGACTGACTGACTGGTGAATCAATGCACAGCCTAAACTATTTATCTTAGAGACCTAAACTTGAAGGGTGTGTTCTATGTATGATGTACCTAGTCATTCGATAAGAATGGTTTTTTCGAAACTCTAACCCTAAAAGGATGAAAAGAGGGGACAAAGTTTGTATGTGAGAACACGATTGTTTGGTTCAATCTACTTCAAATTTTGCATTAACATTCGTTACCAGAATTAATAGAAGACGTGTTTTATTGAAATTCAAACTTTAACGAGTTTAAAAAGGGGTACAAAGTTATTTTGTGAGTGATTTTTAAAATTACAACATGTGCAATGCTGAGATATCACCTTCATACAGTGCAAGCAATTCCAACAAGAACAAAGCGGTTCGGTGCCATCTTTATTTGCCGCAAACCTGGAATTCTTGAAGTGGAAGTTGATAGCCACCATTATGGCACTGTCGGTGTATGTAATGGGGACCCCCTTCCTGAGACTTTATCTTTAGCTTACCATCAGGCGAGGTGAAGTCATATTGGCGTGACCGATATCAAAAAAATAACAATTTATTTTTCAGTAGATACTGATTGCATAAATGCTCGCTTTACTGTGTAGCGCTGGTTGGTATGCACTTTCACGCTCGATTAACGTATTGCGTTTTATTTTGCGATTCTAGTCGCTTTAGACTTGAGTCCTCATCGTAAACGTATGTTTAGAATCTAACTGAATATATATTGAGCTTCGCTTTATTAGTTTTTATTTAACATCATCCGTTACATGTTGCAGCATTATTCGAAGTTTTTACTTTAAACGAAATTTTGAAGGGTATTTGCCAAAAATCACAGCATGAAAGTACCTACATTGCACTAGCTATAAAATATTTTAGGCAAAATTGTGAAGATAACTAAATCAGTTTGAAATCATTCAAATTTTAAGTGGGTCTTAACACTAATTACATAGTCTGTTTTAGTCTATTCGTAAGTTCATCAAAATGATCAAATATAACACTACTAACTCTATTCATGATATATTTTAGCCTAATTAGTCATTCATAAATAGAGAATATATTATGTAATACCTAAGAAAATGTAAAAGCAGTTGTAAGTCCCAACAAAGATTTATTTTGATGTAGATTGAGTTCGAAATTTAATTTTTTGCTAAGTATATTTAAATAAATGTTTAGGTATCTTTTAATAACTAATGCTGCTAGCCTTCAACCGACCCTTCCAGTTGACATCAATAGGAAGGAATTCTTTAATATCTAAACCTGTAGATTTGTAGGTACTTATATAGGTAAAAATCAATATTGAGTTAAGCTCGTCTTTGTACTTAAACAGCAACTGTACACTGTACAGTACACAAAGAATATGAACAATAGGTATAATTTTATATTTTTATAATATTAAAAATATTCATTGTCTTTGAAGTGTTATAGTTTGAATTATAGTCATGTTTTACTATAATAAATACTTATAAAAATATAAAATACTCATTATTTTAATATAAAAGTTTTTCAAAACTCACAATATCACAATAACAATACAACCACCGGTAAGTAGGGTAGCCAGAGCTCAATGTACCCCTTCTCCTCCCATCCCTTCCTAGCCTCCCCACCCCTTCCCAGCCCTCCCCCCTTCCCTTCAGGGTAGGCAGCGCGTGTGTGACACCCTTAGTGTTGCACACGTTCATAGGCCACGGTGACCGCTTCCCATCAGGTGGGCCGTGTGCTTGTCTGCCACCTAAGTAGTATAAAAAAAAAACAATAACTTTCTTTAAACTTCAACCAATTATAGCGAAAATAATTAAACAAATATAAATACGAATAGGTTCCTGACAAAATACAATTAAATTTCCTTCTCAAACGGATCCTGATACTCATTTATTCCGTGAACTTTTAATTCGAGGCACCAGAGTTTGAAATTTAAATAGGCCAGCAGACTCTTTTACTTTTTCTATAAGGCCGCTCAGATTAAACCGTACAAACAAACCAATTAAAAGTGAAAACCTTGACACCAAAAGGTCTTCATTTATCTTGCAGGCAGTACCTTAAATGTCACCTACAGAGAAGGAAATAAAAAGTTCCGTTCCATTTCATGTAACAATTAGAAGCGGAGAGTAAAAAAAGGCCAAGGCTTAGGGACCCCCGCAATAAATTATTAAGGAGACAAAGTTGTGTCTGTGCGTTTTTATGTCTAGGAAGAAACTTGGATAGCCATTAATTCTCTGGCCGACGTATTAAACGAGATAAAACAATTTTTATTACAGTAACTTTTCTTAGCGTCGATTTAAAATAATCTTTGGTTACATTTGGATTATTTGTAACCGCACCAGAATCATTTGTTACTTTGAGACGTTTTTCGGTCTTTCCTTGGGTACTGTTGAATTTTAAAGGGTCTAATCGTTCATTTCATTCGGCCCTTTACTTTTTCCTTTATCGACTTCTTTTGAAATTTGTAGATGTTATTGAAACTTAAGGACAATTTACAACGTTTATAAAATACTAATCATTTTGAGTAATTTAGTTTGTTTCGGGTGCAACTTTTTTCGTATTTTTGAAAGCTCTAATAACTGTGCTTTTAACTTAAATTTAACAGCAATGATAAATATCTATTTGAAAAAAAAAACTATTTCTAATTTTAATTTGAATCTGCATTATCGTCATCCTAGTGTTGTTCCCAATTGAATCTGAGTCCCTCATCTCAGTAGCCACTTGAAAGTAAAGGAAATCCGTTAGCACCCTTAAGGAATAGAATGGTCTTCCCTTCAGACTCAAACTGAGCACATCCGTTGCTTAACCGACTGGACTTCGATATAAATCAAATTACCTTTAAACCAATATACCAAATTGATGGTCAATACATTTGATATATCGCCAGAACCCCGATCCAATGTTATGTTTTCCTGTCTGCGTAATGTTGACCATAGTTTACACGGCTAATGCATTAACACCACAAATTTGTTGCTACGACAGTGCAAAGATAACACGTACGGAATGTTTGCGGACTAAGCCAATAATATTTGATAAATGCTCACGCCTTTTAGAGGATATATTTTTAGAAAATGCAGCCGTAGTTGTCCACAAAAGATACATAGTGCATACATAATTTAAATAATTTATTAAACTACTTTATGCGATAGTAGCGACCCGTTCCGGTTTTATGACGCAAATATTTTTGTATTATGATTGTAAAATTTCATAAAAACTCTTTTTAGATGATCTTCTATCGTATCGATGTCATTCTACCCTCATATTTCGTAATCCATTAAATTCATAGTGACAGTGGAAGGTGTAGATAGGGAAATAACATATTCGGTATCTGTCAAACTAATGGTATTTTCAATCCTCAAATACACTTATACACTAATCGATGGGTGCTACGTAAAGAAGCATAAGTGCCACATCCATCTTCGTTAATATCGATATTTTTAATACTACGTACCTATTTCAACACCTAATCAATCTTAGAAATAGAGTAAAAACCATGCATATTTTTACTAGTAGGTAGGTACCTATTATAGGTTAAAAAAATTAAAATAATTATATTATATTTTTTAAAAAACATGCATTTATTTGTACATTGATACAACACAATATATTGCTGCTAATTCTGTTGTTACATCTCTAAACTTAAACTTCTCTAAAAAAAATTGCATCTGTTTCTTTCATTATCAGATAGAAAAGGACAGATGATTTTATTTAAGTTAAGACCTGTCAAATTAACTCAGCGCTTGTTTGTGCGTACAGTAGCGGCACGATATAACGGCCGGTTTGACACATTACAATAGTGATGTGAAATGTCAATTTACTCTCGATAAAAATTTAATCAAATCTATAAGTTCTTATTGCAAGCAGTACAATACCTGATTCAAAAACTTTAGTAAAAAATATAAATTTTTACCTACTAAATACATTTGAACGAACTGAATATTGGATTTAGGAATGAAAATGAGTACTATATATTAATCCAGCTTCCTTCAGTAATTGCACTAACTTTTTTCTCGTTGGATACTCCTTCCGTAAATAGTTGCTACACACATGTTCTTCGACTGGTTTTGCTCGTTTTTTTCTGTTTTAATGTGTGAAGTTTATTTTCTTCTGTGCCAGTCTCGCCAAATTTTTCTTTAGTTATCTATTCGTCTAACAGTTATAGGTAAAATTGACCTTCCATTTTGAGATTCACGATCGAAATGTTACGAAGGCGTACCTATAACGAACCGAACACACATGCCTGACTGTTTAGAACAGCTCTGCGTACGTTCGGCCATATCGACGAATTCCACAACAAAAGGCGTAAAAAGAGTAAGTTGAGGGCCACCATTATAATTATCACTGTTAGTGTATGTAATGGGGATCCCTTCCTGAGACTTTACCATCAGGCGAGATTTACCATTTAGCTTACCATTAGGCGAGGAGGTCTAAACTATATCGCAATCGCAGTGTACTCCTAGTTTGTACTTTTCGAAGCAACGTCAAGTCGAAACTGCTTTGTTTTGACGCAAGTTTGCCGGAGGTATTAATTGTGCTTGCCAGTGATCCTAGTGTCGATTATGTATATAGATTTTATTTAAGAAAAATTGAATTTCGAAAAACAAATACCGAGTTGTGTGAAATAAGTACACCAATAGGTAATTATAATCTTATAAAAATAAAAAATAAATGATCGTGGGACACTAATATACATTATATAATTCAGAAATCAATGTTATAAATAAATATTGTGTCCTAAAATTATACCTACATTCGATAAAATTTTATGACTTACTGTACGTCACTATTGACAATAAAGAACAGCAATTTGCTCTTTAAAAATGTCACAATAATTACTACGAAACTTCATGAGCGGACAAACGTCAAACCGGCCATTATATCGTGCCGTAGGTATAGTATGTTAAGTCGCATGTTCGTAGATGTCGACTAAAATTGAAGCGTGCCGTCAAGGCGCCGACTTAATTTGACAGGTGTTCACTAAAATAAATCATCTGTCCTTTTCTATCTGATAATGAAAGAAACAGATGCAAATAGAAAATTTTAGAGAATTTTAAGTTCAGAGATGTAACAACAGAATTAGCAGCATTGTGTCATTCTTTATTTGACTTCGATTTCTTATAAGAAATCGAAGTCAAATAAATAATGACTTTAACAAACCAAACAAACACAAAAGCTTCCAATTCGAAACTACTGAGGAGCTACTGTTAAAAAGAAATACAGAATTATACTGTTGGTTCAATGAACAGGAGTTCCGTACAGAATTACAATGCGACGACTTTTGTACAAACTTTACTAAGAATATAATAATAACTAGACTGTCCATTTGATTATAAAGTGAATAAAATTAGAAGTATTATTACCAATATGTGGAACGAGCAAAGTATCCAATTTATGACAGTAGGCTCACATTCCAAGTTCTAGATCTTCTCAGTGTTTTGTATTAGTGTCTTGTATATGTGATTGCTAGGCGTTTCCCGCGTGGTTTTCTGAGACCGATGTCGCAATCTATGGCAACCTATTTCAGGAATAAAAAGTCAGGCCTATATTATTATTCCAGACTATAATCTATCCCTGAACCAAATTTCAGCCTTATACATCCAACCGTTTGAGTGGAACGAGTACTCACTGACGAAAAGGACAAATTATGGTCAAAGGGTTTATAATAGCGGCCCAATCGCAAACAAGAACTCACTTGCAGCGGTATGAATCGTCGGAAAAGTATGGCATGGTAATTTTCGCGAATGGTTACTCAACAATGATGTAAAATTACTTTTTTTTATGAACATATTTTCATCGATATGATGGGTTAAGAAATCCGCTTCACAATAATTCTACAAACGTTTCTAGAAATGTCTTTTTCTAACTAACAAAATATTAAAATCAGTGTACACTCCCCAACGTTATAGAAAACAAGTGAAGTAAGATAAGAACTGCAAATGACAGCTGTCTCCTACCGCTCCCGAGATACAAAACAAGATTGATAACAACAGACTCGGCTATATAAATTAAGATGTAATTTTTGACTACCCGCAGATAAAGCACCAGAATGATATCAGTCCGGACGTCAGTCAAAAAATATCTGCAGCTTTTAAGAATTTGAAATTTGAATTTATAAATAAACTGAATTGAAAGTTGAGGAGAGTGAGGTTATAAATGCGTTGAATGTAATGATTTCTAAAGATATTTTTAAAGAAAAATAAAGGTTTTGATATAAAGGTAAATTTAAATTTCTATTGTAATATCAGAATAAATATGAAATGGCGCTCATGAACGTCGACAGTAAATTATTTTAGGTTAGTACTAAGTACCTATATTTAGATTAAGTGTTTATATTAAGTAATAGGAAGCTCCTTAAAGTATATTATACACAATAACAAAAAACCTGACACTATAAACAACAAACCACCGCTAATTTCTGTAACGCAAATACATAATATAAATGTGGTTATTTTAAACCAAATGGTCCCGACCCCCAACACAGGCGTAGTCATGTTTTGACTTCAGAGGAAAAAATAATTTAAAACTTGGAGGCTTAAGAAATAATGTGTATGAAATGAAATTTTCATTCATGTAAAAGATAACAGAAGGTTGATTATTAGAATTTCGGGGAGGGGAGCCCCCTCCGATATAACTCCAACCGCCCGCGCCCGTGACCTACGATACAAATGCAAAATATTTTTCTTATCTAAGTTGGCTGAATGAAGAACTGAAGATTGTATTTTAAAAGAACCGCTCCGCAACACAGCGATAATTCCTTTGTGTGATAAAAAAAATGCAAAATAAACATCATAAAAGCAAACACAATTTTCCATTAAAAGAAACGGTCTCCATATTTTCAAAGGCCGACCGCTCGGACCCTTACAAAATTGCATTATCCTATCCGTTATCCGATCAGTAGCCTTCTCAAGTGGCGTTAAATATTTTCGATTACCATTATTCCCGGCAACTTTGTATAGTTGTTGCTTTATAAATGTGAAAGTCAACTTATGTACTGTATAGGGTACCTAAAAGTTACCAAAAAAGGTATTTTCCTTGTACCCCGCCTGACCAAAGACCATCTCCGAGCTTGGGAACATCGGTGTTCCCGACTTGTCCCCAGAAAAAGAGGGCGAGTAACGGCTATCATATATTCTACTATCCTATTTTCTACTATTCCTATTCTTTCTTTCCTGCTAATAATGCAAAAGTTTGTGAAGATGATTGAATGTTTATTACTCAATCACGCTCTAACCGCTGAACGGATCTGGCACAGGGTTTTATAGTCTGGTATAACATTATAGGCTTTTTATCCTTGGAATAGGTTCCCATAGGAAGCGGGTACGGGAACACAATTCCCTGATAAGAGCCGCGGGCAGAAGTAGGTTTTAAAAGAGGTAATGAGAAAAATCAATTCCCTTTAGTTAGTTCTTCATATTATATTAGTCGTACCTAATTCGAGATCTCTTGTTTGATTTTAATTAATTGAATTAAGCACCTTACTTAATTCAAGTCAAACAATCAAGATAATAATTCCAGTCAAAGCTCCTCAAGTCATCTGAAATCAAATGTATGTATGTAAAAGATATGATCAAAGATGGCCCCGGCGGTAAACAGTGTTAGTACATGGAATATCCCATTGAGGGTCAGTCATTTAACGCAATTTGTTTGGACGAAGTATTCACGCCTCAGGCGACGGAAGATGAACCCACTAGTATATGTGGGGTTTCAAAATGTAAGTGGAAGCGTGTTATGTTGGGGATTTATCATCTTTAAAATTACTAAAGACACTTAGTTTTTCTTGTACCGGGTGACGACACATATTTTTTTCACATATTCAGTGGTATTTACTTAAGACACATACTTATTCTATAATTCTATAGTTTTTTTCAGTTTCTTTTCCTTGCAGTTCCTTGGAGATGACAAATATTTTTTCCTGAAGTGGTTTTTACTTAGGACATAATATATTTCACACAATGATCGTGGTGTTTAGTTAAGATACACACTTTTTCTCTAATTCTATGATTTCTTTTTCTTGCAGTTCGTGTTGACGACACATATTTACTCTTAGAACATACCTATGCTATTTTCACACAATCCATGGTTTTTACTTGGTACACTTTTTTGTCACTTTTGTCTAATTTTATGGTTTAATTATCTAAAATTTTAATTGTCATACTGTTTATTTTCTTTGTTTATTTGTCGTGAGCGATTAAGTAAGTAAGTATTCATACATAAACGAGTGTTAATAAATATATATGTTTAGAACTCCTTGGTAGTTACAACTTAATCAGATTTTATTTTTGTTAAAATTGCGTACCATGGCATAGGAAAGTTTAAAAGTTCATTTCATTTACGTGTATGCTGAAATTGGAAAAAGTTAAGATGAGATTCAAGCTCGCATCTTTCCTAAAACTATACAATACTCATTGCAATAGGTACTCTACGGTCGGAACAAGGTTTCAAATAACTATTCACCAATAATAAGGAAAGAATAAGAAAGAAAAGTATTTTATGTTTTTGCAAAACAAAATAAAACACACTGACATTAGCAAAATATACAGGGCGCCCCACGGCGATACGACATAGAGGGGAAGTACCGTAAATAATGTAGTTAGACAATTGTGTCAGAAGAAGGCATCATTTAAATTTTAAAATTAGTTTTAACTTCATTTAAAGATTTTCAAAAACTCGCTTACAGCACTAATAACGTCCTGTAATTTTACGACATCAATCGATAGGGCCAATCATGCGGATCAAATCTCTCTAACAAACATGGTAAATTAAATAAAGAGAATTCAAATACATTATTTAAGATACTTTCCCTCCATGTGGCATCACCATGGGACCTTGAGTCGTCACACATTTTTGTGATGTTGTTTGATTATAAAAAATAATTGCACCAAACAAACTAAATACATTGTTTATTTCAGTACCTACATCGCAAAATTGTCTTCGCTCTCAACTTGCAGTCTACTATATTAAGCTTCTCCAACCCTGAAATTAAATCGGCCGTGTGATTTACATTTTAATATGGCAAGAGACTCACCTGTACTAAAACAGGATTTATGGTATTGACATAACGACATTAGCTGCCCATCCGATCGTAAATCTCGAATCCCTCAAACTTTATAGGGATAGTATTGGGTTGATGAAGTAATAAGACGACAAATGTTAAAGGCTTCAAGTTGTTCCTACGTAACAAAATGGTGCTAAATCTGCTGTGTATATCTCTCCAAACTGTCTATTTATTGATTTTCTTTATAATACCAAATTTCAGTTTATGAAGATTTTAAACGGATAGTATTATGTGAATTTTAATGTAGGTAATTAATACCTACTTTGTGATTTAGGTTGTTTTGACTTAATCAAATATTAGCGATTTTAAGCGTGGTTTAGACAGATTTTAACCGACTTCAAAAAAGACTGACGACCTAATCGTAAAAAAAATGTGCGACTATATTTTTTTAAACTACCATTGGTATCAGCAGGATACCAAAGGAGACTTTTTTGCGATTAAGCTGCCATCAAATACCAGTGCTTTGACTATCTTTATCTTTTTCCTCATTAGGCATTTAAAACTCCTTAAAAGTTGACATACTACTCGTCCCTTTTTATCATGTAAACACTTTAGTTTATAAAAATTACTTCTAACCATAAGTTAACATCTTCCCCAATAAAGATAATACAGCCTGTAATTAAATAATAGCTTGTAAAATATTCGCCATAAGTTTATTAACATTTAAGGAGGATAAAGAAAATGTAATTGAACACGTTTTAATTTTATCTAGTATTGTTACGAGGAAAACGTATTTTAAATGCTTCCCTAGATAAAAACAAAATTAAAAAGAGATTTATTTTAGTTGAGATAACATGCCATTTTATTCTGTGTTGTTTTTAATTTTCCGATATCTCTGGGCGATTTATGTAATGAGATTTTTTTTTAATTCTCAGCTTTGTAATGATTTTATACTATCTACTACTCACACCTAAATAATAAGTTCTTACATATGGTAACTAATTAATTTATTGAATTATATTTATTAAGATATTGAAATTATAAACTAGTTACCAAATTCAGTCAGTCGATGTCAATAGTAATAAAAAATAGTTGTTCTTTATTTTAACATGAACAATATTAATAGTACAGTAAGGGACTGTGGACCAAGTTGAAAGAGTTAAAGATTCTCGTTTGATCGATGATAAAATTTATGCTCACATTATTAACGGTTGTGTCTACACTTTTTTACATACGGCAAACGGGAGGAGGGATGACCCCAACCAGATGGACTGACAACCTGAAAAAGTAGCTGGGGTAGACTGGACGCGGAAGGCGGAGAACCGAGAAGTATGGCGCACATTGGGAGAGGCGTACATCCAATAATTATTGCTGTTAGTAACAACATTACTAAGATTATTATGCAAATACAATACTAAACTATTTTATGTATGATCGGTCAAAAATTAGAAAAATTCCACGCTTATATTCATGGTGTGCATTTTATAACAGAAATAAATGAGGAAAACAAATCACAACAAACCAAATTAGGACCTGTAAATCGTTCGCAAAAAATATACGCAAACCGAAGGCAATTCCTATGAAATATGATCAGACATTACGTGGTCCGGACTGAGGCACTATATAAACTATGTGCCATTACCTCAATGAGAGTTTAAGTCTGCACAGAGTGCGTCGAAATGGAACGACTGTCGTCAGCAAGGCAAACACCTACCCACCTCAGAGACCGCATTATTCATGAACCTATTTATTTGTATTGCTTACTTATGTTGTTTTCGTCTCGGGGTTTTTGCTTCGGTTGGCTGGGGAATATGTTTTTACATAGTAATAATTATTGACATGAGTCTGGTTTAAGTAAATACTTTGGTTTTTACAAGCTTTATTTTAATTAGCCCTGTTGTTTGTAGAATTCCTACTTTTTGATGTCAGATTGGGTTTAAATTTGGTATACTTGCGTATCTTCGGCAACAGTACAATAATATGGTACTATGAATCTGGTCTGATGTTGGAGTCGGCAGGCGTTCATAGAAACTGCTTAAGTAAATCCTTCATATTTAGGATTATTTAATTTGCCTCGTTATGCTCTGTTTTAATATAATAACTAATTTTCTGATTTAATCAATGAGTTCAATTGAGAGTCGATTCTTGGGGGTGACGGGAATGGCATCAGAAATTCGTCGAGTTGTAAAATCATCATCATAAATCTGTGTATAAAACTAATAGAAAATACTATTGGCGTTGTGCCAATAGGTAATAGGTTAGGTTAGGTTTATACTAAAAATTTAACAAACGGTATTACAAAATTTATTTTTCAGCGGTTAAGCTGTTTCAAAATAAGCTAACAAAATACGTTAGAGGCTTTGGCACGCCACCGGAAGTGTTGGTGACGTCACGCCCGCTGGCGCCACCTACATCCGGCCGCTTGACACGCTCGGAATTCATCGGATTACCTCTCAAACAAACCCGTTGGTGATTTATGGATTTTCGTTCAAAATTACTCGACATAGTGCTCTTAAAATTGAGATATAGGTAGTTTTATGCGTTTGTTTATACTTACTATAATATAGTTTATATGTCCCGGGTAATCTTCGGAACCATTGCACTTATCGGAAAAATTCTTTTACTATTTGAAGGTACATTAACCCTGATCCTAGGCTAATAATCATATTATAATTATATAAAAAAGAGTATCAAATGCTTAACTTAATATACTACAAAATATATGCAAGTAACGTTGAAATAAGGTACAAGCCGATTTCTCACCATAATACGCGCCATCTAGAGGTCAATAGCAAAACTTTTTTACAATAAGTATAATATTAATACACTTTAATAGATGATGTCTAAATTTTTATTATGATTAATATAAATCAATCCTTAAAAATGTATTAGTTATACGGATGTAAATAGCTTAAACTCTAAACTGTAATCATGTGAAAAATTACTATAATTATTGATACACTTTTGATCGATATTATTTCTGAATAAAGTGTTTACAGGTCTCTGTTAATGTTTTATTACAGTGTTACATATTAAATGTTACAATAAATGCGGGAGGGGTGAGGAAGGGTACTTAACTTATGAAGCAAAAATTGGCACTTGAATATAGTGACATAGAAATGAATTTAATATGTCGCAATATTTTTACAATAGACTTCTCAGTATCCCACTCCAAAGAAAAAATATCTTAATTTTACTTTATACTTTTCCTGAGGCAAGACGGGGCACCGTGGTTCCCTGTAATGTCCTTGGGTAAACCAGAGTGCGAGGGAAATGCATTTTGGGTCACTTTACATTCCGACGTTTCAAGACCTGGAGACGGCATGTGGTTTTAGTCGGTGCAATTCCGACATCACCACCCCAGCTGCGGGGGTGGTGTGATTTCTGAATGGAAAAATAGATATATAATACTTATTAGTAGATACGAACATTATGAGTTTTATGAATAAAAAGTCATGACTAAAAGTTTTGTGGGTGACTATTTATTCACATTTTGTAGGATTTAGCATTATTGTATGTGAAAATAGTGTATATTTGTTATTAATATTTCACTTACAGAGTATTGTAGAACATATAATTTTAATGATAATCTCACTCATAAAAACCGGGTAACAAGTTAACCATGCGGCCACGACTTCTAATTTTCTTCCTTAACTTATTTTTATCATTCCAGTAAAAACCTAAAAAATAGTAGAGTTACCGACCAATTCAGGTGTAACTAATAAAACTTTTCCCTATCTATGAGTATGTAATATTAATATTCATTGACATATTCATCTCGATCTCAATAGTCTTCCGAGGAGCGCATTCAGGGGGGCTTTCAGGAGGACTTTGAGTGACAATTTCAGTAGTGCTTTCAGTAGTGCCTTCAGTAGTACTTTCAGTAGTGGTTTCAGTAGTGCCTTCAGTAGTACTTTCAGTAGTACTTTCAGTAGTACTTCCAGTAGTACTTTCAGTAGTGCTTTCAGTGGTACTTTCAGTAGTTGTTCCTTTTAATTCATATAATTCGCAGTCGCTTTCCGACATGCCCGGCGGTATATACCTAAGCGAATCCACTAAGATCACTGAGGATGCAGATGACATACCGAGAATGGAAAGCTGGAACAAAACAAACCCCATCTGTTATTATTTTCTTTTAGAACTTTCTTGCGGATTTTCTTTAAGGAAAATTAAAGAAAATATAATTCTTAGTATTAAACTGCACGCTTAAGTACTAAGAACTATATTTTCTTTTGTTTGAGTAATCTATACATATAATAAAATGGTAGGAAAGTCAAAACTGTACATTGAATATTTTTTTAAAAGAATACCGTGGGTGTGATCTACAATCGATACCGAAGCCAAAAATATAGTTTTTAGAATTTTTGTCTGTTTGTCTGTTTGTCTGTATGTATGTCCGGGATAAACTCAAAAAGTACTGCATGGATTTACATCAAATTTGGCAAGAATATTATTAAGAAGTCGGGTCAACACATAGGCTACTTATTATCACGCTAACACCTACGGGGAACGAGCAGTGAACCTTTATATTTTCAACGCATTCTGTAACAACGTGTAATCTAAAGACGCTTATTTGAATGTTGTTATTATGTTAACCATGCTATAAGCTAGCTTCACACCATCATTAATTTGACCGATAATATATACAATAAAAAACAAACTTAATTTTGCGGTTCGATCCGTAGACCCGATTACTGTACCAACCGCAAATAATAAGTTTGTCGTAGGTTATGTCAATAAAACTGTGGAGAGGTAAATTCTGTACATTGAAATATTTACAAAATAACTATTCGGGGATGATTGGTGATCAATACCAATGGTAAAATGCAATCAGTAATTTTTTTGTCTTTCTGTCTGTCTGTCTATCTGTATGTGCACGCATGGATAAAAAACTACTGGAGGGATTTTGATCAAACTTGGTACGATTTATAGTTCATACTTCTGGACAACATAATAATATCAACCCATTTATGTCCAGTGGGAGCAGTGGCTGGGCACGGGTCTCCTCTCCTCTAACGAGAGAGCTGAGAGGGTTTAGGCCTTAATCCACATACGCTGGCCTAATGGAGTTTGGTGGATCGAACATGTCCTTAGAATTTCTTCTAGGACATGTGGGTTTCCTGACGATGTTTTTCCTTCACCGTCAGCAGATGGTAAATCATTTGATTAGCACATATAAATTCCACAAAGTGAAATTCACATTGGTACTATCCGGCCGGATTCGAACTCGATACCTCTGAATAGAGGCCGCGACCTTATCCATTCAGCTACCATCGCTTACAGGACAACATATAGGCTACTTTTTATACCAAGCCGGGGTGCGAGGGAAGTGCTCTATAGGTCCCCTTACACCCTTTTTTTCCGTGCGGAAATCCTCATGGATACCCACCCCGCGTCCAGCGGGACAGGTTATGTCGAATTCTTACCGACTAAAACCGCACACCGTCTAGGGTCTTCTGACGCCAGGGTGTAAGATGGCCCATAGAGCATTTCCCTCGCACCCTAACTTGACCCGGGACATCTCCGGATTTGAGATGGCCCCCTCGGGTTTGGCAACCACGGTGTTCTCTTCATGCCCCCGGAATAGGGTGGGCGCGCTTTCGCGCGCCGCCGCCTCGGCTTGCTTCTGCTAGGGTGATAGGCGGCTCCGGAGGTCGTTAGACCTTGCACCGCCTCCTTCTCGAGCATCACTTACTCGCAGAAGGAGGCGGCGGGCGACCACGCGTCCGCACTCTGCACCATCGCTGCGTTCAACACCGGCAGTGTGAGGACTCCCACCCCGAGGGCTGCCAGGAGGGCCTGTCTCGGCACCTCCCACGCCGGACACTCGGCCAGCGTGTGCAACCCTGTGTCGTCGCCCGCATCACAGTGATGGCACACGGGCGTCGACTCCTTCTGAATCAGATACAAGTGACCCCCGAAGCACCCCTTACCAGAGATCACCTCTGTCAGCCGGTACGAGAGGCCCCCGAGAGGCCTCTCCAGCCAGTCCTCCATGACGGATCTTACCGCCGCTATAATGGTATGCCCCGCACTTGATTTTTTTTATAGTCGATAGGCTCGCGTTTGCCCAAGTTGGTCCTTTCACTCCACCACGGTATCCCGGCGGAGCTGGGCGTGGATCGCCTTCGATTACTCGAGGCTCTGGGTCCAGTCCCCGCTCCCGCGCCTCCTTTCGCCACTAATATAGGCATAACGCACTGCGGCGCTCCCAGTGTACACCTGTTACGGCTATTCAGGGCCTCCGCCCAGATCGGCTACCCGTACAGGGCCATGGTCCGCATAATTCCCGCGTAGTGCCTCCTGCAGGAGTCATCCGGCACCCTCATATTGGGTAACAGTTGCGCCAGAGCGTTGGCCCCCTTACATCCTGGCGTCAGAAGACCATAGACGGCGTGCGGTTTTAGTCAGTAAGAGTCCGACATAACCTGCCCCGCTGGCCGCAGGGTAGGTATACATAAGGATTTCCGCACGGAAAAAAAGGCTATTTTTTATACAAGTTGATACCCGCGACTCCGCCCGTGCGTTGTTTTAAGGTGGGTCATCATTTTTTGGTTATGTCTCCAGTTCTACTTAACCAATTACAACCAAACATGGGTAAATTTTAAGTCTATGCAAGACCTTTCTAATAAAAAAACCTCATCGAAATACGTTAAGTAGTTTTTACGTCCATCGCGATTATCGGCTTTTAATGGGGGTTTTTTTTATTAGAAAGGTTTTGGTTAGACGTTTGGAGACCAGTGGAGTGAAGAGTAGAGTGGAGAGTGGAGTAGTGAGTGGAGTGGCAAGTTGTTTTATTAAAATAGACTTGGTGGCGATACCGACCTCCACGCGGGCGAAGCCGCGGGCGGAAGCTAGTATAGATATAAAATGATAGTTATATCGTTGATAATGTGAAAAAAACATAAAGAAAACTATGTTTTTTTTCTGATTTAACGTGCCTTAAAGTACATTGATGGAAAAACTACGGGAAATAAACAAAGCAACGGTGAAGGAAGCGTTAAACGGTAGTTTTCAGTGTTGCATTATAATAAATGACAGAAATCTAAACTAGAAGAACCACTAGAAGTCAAGGATTAAAATAATACTTACATAGCCATTGACAGGCGTGCTGCTAATTATATTGAATCTCAAGATGTACCAATGACCAGTTTCATAATTATTTCCATCGATTCGTGCTGAACCTGCCAAAGCACCCTCGTCATCAAACGCCATAATCATAACTGAATCGCTAGAAGTATGATTTTCCATGAAGATATTCACTTCCACCATACCTCTTGGTTCCATATCAAATGTGTCTGATGACCCGCAGCTAATGCGATTTTCTGAGTACATGAACTGTGTACTACGCTCGTGGAAGGGAAGCACATATGTATCATTATACCGTCCGAGATTCCACGGATCCAAACCAGCACAAAAACCCGTGGTTGGAAGTGAATTCTCAAAATCCTCTTCAAATTCATATTTGACACAAGTAGACGCATACGACACCATTAACCACCATGACATCATTAACAGAAAACAAACTTGACGCATCATTTCAACTCACAATGCTGAACAGTCTGAAGCAAGTGCTGCTATTACACCGGAAATCTCTATAATATAAGCTAATACCTCATATCGCAGTGATGTATCCTGCCATCGATGATATGATATCGTTCACTAGGATTAAGAGAATTAAAATAATAAATAACCTCAAACGGCGCAAATATAACAATTTAATTGACAATTATATCTTTGAGCCGTTTGGGGTCGAAACATTAGGTTCGTGGGGTCCGAGCGCACGGTCGCTTTATAAAGAAATCGCAAAGCGACTGGTCGACGCTTCACGTGATCAAAGGGCTGGCTTCTTTCTTGCTCAGAGAATTGGGATTGCCATCCAACGTGGCAATGCCGCCAGCCTTTTGGGTACGTGGTAACGTCGATGTCGACTGGTAAGTCGACATCGATGGGGAGGAATTCTTCGACACCTAATTTTTTTTTTTAAATTTGTACATACTTAATATTTTCTAAGATAGTTTAATAATAATTCTGTATAAATAAATGTACCTACAATTAAAAAAAAATTGTATTTAATTTAAACTGTAATTAATACAGTCTGTGTATTATTGTAAATAGACCAAAAAAACAGCCCACTGAGTTTCTTGCCGGAGTCTTCTCAGGTCTGAGCCGCGTTTCGAACAGGTTTTATGAGGAGTTAGGACATGACGGTATCTCCCGTCCGAAATGAGCTGTCCGACCGGGGTAGTACTACAGAAGACCGCAGCCATAATAACCATCGTGTTGTTTTCCCGCCGGCAAGTAGGGCAGCCAGAGCTTACAGTACTCCTCCTCCTCCCCCTCCTTCTCCCCCTCCTTCTCCCCCTCCTCCTACCCGTCCAGTACACAACAGCTAATCATAGGCCACAACAAGCAAATGGGATATTGTCGGTTTTTTGACTCCCTTCAAAAGAATATTGGCGTAGCAATGAGCTATGCACCTACGTGGTGAATGCCTACAGTTTCGCATAGTAAGGTATGCCTTTTTTATAATTTTGTAATTTTCACTTTGAATAGCAATGAAATGATATTTATAATCTCATCATCATCATAAGTCTATGTATGAACCTAATAAAAATACTATTAGCGCCATGTCAATATTAAAATTGGTAACAAACTGATTAATAAATAAAGTTAATTTTTCAGCGGTTAAGTTGTTTCAAAATATAGGAAATATTCAACTCAACCAAACAGATAAAGATGGTATAAATCCCATCAACTATTATAATAGTATTTAAAAATAGGCTAGCAAACTGTATTTAATTACGGCCAAGGCGGGAGTGGCCAAGTGCTGCTTGGAGACTCCGCTTCTCCCTCTGTCCAGCAGAGGGAGAAGCGGAAATTTAATCTTTAATCTTTTTGGAAATTTAATCTGGTTACTAATCCATTTTTTTTATTCATTCTTTTGCAACAATTTGTACTACCTCTGAACTGCATTACATAATAATACAAGCATTGCAACGCAAACTCCAAATTTGACCACCGGCAATGTCCTCACCATAATTGCAAAAAGATAATAGGATCCAGGCAACAATGGACCTAAACCAATGACCACAGCCAATATCAAGCAGGCATTAATCACAAAATTCTGTCAGCCGATGTCAATAGTAATTGAAAATAGTCGTGGTAAAAGTGCTTTAAAATCAAAATTAGTTTTACACTGAAAATAGAGTAATAGTAAAATAAATTGTTTTTTATAGGTACCTATATTATATTTATTCTCACTTATTAATAGGTACGAATATGTGATATTTAAATTCAAATTCAAATTCAAATTCAAATTCAAATTCAAATTCAAATTATTTATTTGCATAATACATTTAGGTATGAATAAAAAGTCATGAATAAAAATATTATGGGTGACTATTTTATTAACATTTTGTAGGCTTTAGTACCTAATATTATATGTGAATAATAATGTGTATTTATGAGTAATATTGTACTTAAAGAAAATTTTAGATAGTAGTGAAAATAGATAATTTTAGCGAAAATCGCACTAATAAAACCATGCGGTTACGGCTTATAATTTTTTTCCTTATCTTGCTTTTTGTAGTTTCAGTAAAAACTTAAAAGTAATAAAACTGCCTACCAATTGAGGTGTTATTATAATAAAAGCGTTTTCCTAACTATGTAATATTAATAGTAATTGTCATTTTCATCTCTATCTCAATAGTCTTCTGAGGAGTGCATTCTGGGGGGCTTTCAGGAGGGCTTTGAGTGGTACCTTCAGTGGTACTTTCAGTAGTAGTTTCTTCAAATACGTATAATTCGCATTGGTTTTCAGAAATTTCTGGCGGTATATACCTAAACGAATCAACTAAAATCGTTGAAGACTCAGTTGAGGTACCGACAAAGATAAGCTGAAACAAAACAAATCATCAGTTAATATTTTATTCAAGAATTGTCTCACGGATTTTTTTCGAGGAAAATGAAAGAACCTTAGTACTTGTGGCGATACCACATATACCCAGCGCCATCTAGTGACAGCACGACGAACTACTTTGATACTACAACTACGTCACTACGATCCTGAATCGCGAAAGTGAAGTTCGCGCACTGGTATAGAATATAGACAAGATCCCAATGATAACCGTTGGTCCGCGGCCCGCCAGGCGTGATCACCTTGCCTGATCGGAGGATCCTACCTTTGTGTTGGAGGGACGTCACATCCCGTTCCTCCACATACTCCTAGTCCTTAGTACTAACATGCATTTTAGCTCAGTCATTTTAGATTTTATCTGCGAAAAATTCTTAGTGAGCTGAATATTTGTATACACTATTATTACGGCGCGACGTTGTAATGAAGATGTGAAATATCGATAGTGATATCGTGCCGGCTAAAAAGTTTTAAAAGTCAAAACGTTACGAAAATCAGTTTATCGCAAATACCGGGTGTTAGGAAATCGCTCCATAATAATAAAAACAGACGATAGTATTGAAGATAAACTAAAAAAAAAACATTTTTTATAATACTAATATCCGGCGCATTAAATATACTTACGTCCCTCGAAAACAATTATCTTGACTAAAAAAAGATATCGTTAATCCGTATCAGATTATAATTTTAGCTGGGTTATAGCTAAAATTATATCTTATACGGATTAACGGTATCTACTTTTTATTATGGTTTCTTGGTAAATTTGTTATTTAAATAATTATAATATCATTTCTTATACTCGTATGTACCTAGTACCTACTTAGTGATAAAATAATTCTAGCTGTACCGCTTAACCTATAATTCTCATTATGAGTGCGAGGTATGTTGGGCCAAGTGTCATAATGCCTCATGAGTCAAAATAACAAGGAAACAACACCTAATCTAATGTAATCCTATGTATTTTTGCACGTAATTTTCCATATTATTTGCACGAAATAGGCGCCAACATGCATGCAAACGCATAAGGCAGTGGACGGCCTTAAAGCACTGAAGCTGTTTTTAAATTACAATTAGCCAATAACCTGAAGAAGTGCATCGAATATATTTTATATTGGTAAATAGTAAATTAGGTACTATTAAAGTTTTAAGTAAGAGTTAGTGTTTGAATTTTTGCTACACATTCTCTATGATAAGATATCAAACGACTATTAACTACTTGGCTTTGGTTTTAGTTAAATGTCAATAGGTAGGTAACTAATTTTATTAAAAAAAGAGAGGCCATTTTGAAGTTTGTTTAGGGACCTATAGGTACCTATTATAGTGGTTTCGGAACCACTGCACAAATTGTTTACATAATAATTATTGTATATTGAAGTACTTAGAGGTAAAGAATACTTACATGGCCTTCAAACTTTTCCCGGCCAATCATTGTTAATCTTATAGTGTGCCAACCGCCTGTGTAAGTAGCTCCACTGATTCGTCCTGAACCCTTAAACTCATTCAATTCATCAAACACCATAATCTGTAGTGTATCGTTGGTAGCAGGATCATTCATGAAAACATTCACTTCAATAATTCCATCTGGATCCATATCAAACGCGAAAGATGTCACGCAGCTGTAGCCTTCTTGAGCGTACATGAACTGAGTACTACGCTCGTGAAAGGGCTTTACACTTGTATCCTCAAACCTTCCGATATTCCACGCTAAAAAATCTTCACATGATTCCGTGGTTGAATTGAACTTGTCGAAATTATCTTCAAACGTATATATTACACAGGTGGCATACGCACGTGACACCATTAGACACCATGTCAACAGAAACAAAAAAAAAACTTTACGCATCATTTCAACTCACAATGCTGAACAGTCTGAAGCATGTATGTACGCTGGTACACCTGAAATCTCTATAATATAAAGCTTATTATACCTCATATCGCAATGATTCATAACATGATCGATAATAATATATGATATCGTTCACTGGTATAAAAGGATTAACATAATAATTTGTGTTCACGAAATGTATTCCTAAAAGATTATTTTGAAAATATTAAAAAAAGACCGCGGTAGCCTAGTGGTCTGGGTAATGGACTGCTGAGACGAGGTCTCAGGTTCGATCCCAGGTTCACCATGGCACACACCAATGACTTTTCGATGCTTTTCGAAGTTATGTGTGTATTTATCACAGGTTTATAAGTGCCCGGTTAATGGCAACAGGCTCGCCACCTATTTACATTGGGACCTAAACATAAACCCTTCGGGGATATAGGCGTGAGTTTATGTTATAAGTTATGTTATTTTAAAAATAAACATTAAAATTCAGCTTGCCCTATCAGTTTTATCAAATTTTAAAAAAATCGCTACATCCAGCACACAACGGTTAATCATAAGCCACAGCAAGCAAATGAGATCTTATCGGGTTTTATTTACTCCCTTCAAAGGAATATAGGCGTAGCAATGAGCTATGCACCAACGTGATGATGGCCTATAGATTCGCTATATAGTAATCCTGCCCCAGAAGCGATACCTATGCTCAGCTCAGACCCTCTCTGTGAGTAGCGGCGTTGCTGTGAAATTAATTACTACATCACGATGGCAAAAAAAAGAGATGGTAGCTGAATGGATAAGGACGGTCGGAAAAGTCCCGGGGCCTTTAAGCGGGGCGTGAAAAAGCATTTGATGAGGCCGTCAAGCTGAGGGCCGCCACTGTAGCACAACCGGTGTATGTGATGGTGACCCAGTCCTAAGACTTTGCCTTTAGCTTACCATCAGGCGAGGTAAAGTCATTTTGACGTGTCCTATATATAAAAAAATGCGTGCAAGAAACCCATCGAGATACTAGCCAGAGAAGACCATACATTCCAATGCTATTGATACGATAGAAAAAGAAGTTCTGCACTGTAAAACATTATCTTTTACAGGTCACTGACATAAAATGGCCACCACTAGAAATTAAGAATATTATAAGCGTGATGTTATGTTACGTTATAGCAGCAATCACGAAATTTAAATGGGTGGTACCCATTTAAATTTCGGAACCAATTGGGAAGCCCTTTGAAAAATAAGAATTTTCAAAATCGATTCAGGCATCATCGTGTAATCGGTGAACATAATATACAAAAGATGCCGATAAAGCGAGAACCGATTCTCTTTTTTGGAATCGGGTAAAAAGGAAATGAAACTAAACAATGTTTTTAAGATTTTGTTGTACCACTTTGTCGCCGTAACTAAATAATATTTATATCCATCCAAATTACCGCTTTTTATTATTATACTAAGAGTCTCGAATTTAAGCTTAAAAACAGAAAGTCAATTATTTAAGCCCTCACTAGTATTATGTAGTTTTATGAATAAAAAGTCATGACTAAAAATATTATGGGCGACTATTTATTAACATTTTGTAGGATTTAGTAGTATTGTATATGAAAATAGTGTGTATTTATTATTATTATTTCACTTAGAGTATGTATTGTAGATAATATTTAATTAGAATAGGTAATCTCACTCATTAAAAATTACAAGTGAATCATGCGGCTACGGCTTCTAATTTTCGTCCTTAACTTACTCTTAGTTATTCAAGTAACAGCCTAAAAATAATAGAATTATCTACTAATTCAGGTGTAAAAATAAAAGCCAAATACAAGCCTTTTTCTAACTATTTAATATTAATAGTAATTGACATATTCATCTCTATTTCAATAGTCTTCCGCGGAGCGCATTCAGGGGGGCTTTCAGGAGGACTTTGAGTGCCACTTTCAGTAGTACTATCAGTAGAACTTTCAGTTGTGCTATCAGTAGTAATTTCAGTTGTACTACCAGTAAAACTTTCAGTGGTGCTATCAGTAGTAGTTCCAGTAGTGCTTACAGTAGTTGCTTTTTCTGAATCATATAATTCGCAATCACTTGCCGATGTTCCCGGTGGTATATACCTAAACGAATCCATTAGGACTGTTGTGGTTGACAAACTGTAAATTACAATCTGAAACAAAACAAACCATTAGTTATTATTTCCTTCAAGGACTCCTAGGTCTAAGCCGGGGTGCTAGGGAAATGCCTTTTAGGTCACCGTCAGTCCGATGACGTTTGAAGACGTGAGACGGCGTGTGGTTTCAGTCCTTTGAAGTACGACATAACCGGGGTGGTATCCGTGGGGATGTCCACACGAAGAAAAAAGCGGTGTTAGGAAATCGCTCCCGAAAACAAAAACCAATAGTGCTGAAGATAAATGAAATAAAAATATTTTTTGACTAGCTGTCTCCTGCGACTTCACCCGTTACATAAATCGTCCACGTGGCACCTATTTAACACATAATGTATGGTGTTAGTTTAGCATCTGTGTATGGAAAATTGCCCAATTTATTGATATAACTATGATTACTGCTGTGCTCCTCTTGGTAGTGTATGATGGTAAACTATAACTCTTCGCTATAAATAGACATGCCAATACAAAAAATATTTTTGAATCCGAACTAGTACTTCCTAAGATTAGCGCGTTCACCAAACAAACAAACAAATAAAAAAATTCTTTAGCTTTATAATATTAGTGTAGATAATAACATGGATAATACCAATATCCATCGGTGCATTAAGTGTATTAATTATTCGTATCGTATTACGATAAATAAAAAAATATGTTGTCCTTATAATTCGTAATTGCTTATCATTTTAGGTATGATCTAGTTTCTTGGTGAATAATTATGACAGCATTTCTTATGAGCTGGGCTTAATAATAAAATGATTCTAGAAGGCATGTCCCTCGCACCCTGGCAAATTGCAGCTAAACTTATGACCTACAATTTTTTTATACTACTTAGATGGCAGACAAGCACACGCACGGCCCACCTCACATCTCAACATCAGGGGTGTTACACTGACGCTGCCAATCCTGGAGATGAACGTTGGGGGATTAGGGAGGGGAAATGGGAGGTGGGGAGGGTGTGAGAGAGTTTTCTGTGCTGACAACGCAGGAGATTTTGGTTGCGGAATGTAAAAATATTAGTTCACACACTAAATTGGCTTTTAGTTAATACAACATTGTATATAGAAGATTATGAAATATTTAGCTGTAAGGAATACTTACATAGCCTAGGAACTGTGTACTTATTCTTAATCTCATAGTGTACCAACCGCCAGTGTAAGAAGATCCGCTGAGTCGCACTAAATCGATAAAGGCATCCGTTTCATTATACACTATAACGTTTAGAAAATCGTTGGTACCAGGATCTTTCATGAAAACATTCACTTCAACAATTCCATCTGGATCCATAGCAAACATGGGAGATGTCGCGCAGCTTCGTTCTTCTTCCGCGTACAAGAACTGGGTACTATGCTCATGGAAAGGTGTTATACTTGTGTTTTCATACCTTCCGATATTCCATGGCAACTGTTCTGTACAGATACTCGCGATTGGAGGGAACTCATTAAAATCCTCTTCAAACGTGTATGTTAAACAGAGGTCGGAAGCACGTGTCACCATAAGACACCATGACAACATAAACAAAAAAAAAACTTGACGCATCATTTCAACTCACAATGCTGAGCAGTCTATAGCAAGTGCTGCTAGTTTACCCGAAATATCTATAATATAAACTTCAAAACCTCATATCGCAATGATTCATACCATCAGTATTGATGATATGATATCATTCACGGTAATTAAGTGGATCAAATATTGTAATCTGGGGCCTTATAACAAACTCTTTCAACTTAACTTTCATAGTGTGAATCGGACCATCGACGTCGACGGATACTATACCTTGTCAAATTTAGGATGATAATTTTGACAGCTCCAAGTAGGGTACCCCATATAGTGTAATCGAAAATGAATCTTTCGATTTTCGATTATCGTTCCCATAGAATATGGAATCGATACTTACAAAAATACAAAAGCATTTATTTTTTTATTATTTTAGGTAACTTACTTCAGGATGACGAAAGAGAAGTTTTATAGTATAGTACTTATGTTTTGTATTATACTTAGTTAATTATATTATAAAAAAATGTAGTAGATAAGTACTTAATCATTACAATAAATTAATTTAATTTCGATTCATTCGATTCATTTGTCTACAGTCAATTGTGCTGATTTCTTGCAAGTCGCTTCACTACGGCAAGTGGGCGGTACCTGTCTATGTGCTACGATAATTTTTGAGGTATCATCTCGTTGATAAAAATATGATACTTCATAGACGTGAACTGTCAAAATTATCATCCTAAATTAGACAAGGTATAGTGTTATGTGATCTAGTACCTATTCTCTTAATTTTATAGTATAATGTGGTGTATAATATAACAGTATAGTATATGTGATTTATTTCATTTAATTTTTTAATAGATTTAGAAGCCACAAAATACTTAAGTAAGTATATAATAACGGACGACGTTAGACCGAGTCCGATTCACCCTATGAAAGTTAAGTCATATTGAAATAATACTGTGGAGTTTGTGTCAAGGCCCCTGTACTTATGAACTGTATAGTAAAGATATTTTGAAAATATTATTAATAAACTAAACTTTATTTAGTTTGACACGTGAATATTTTTCTTTATAAAAAAAATACTAGCAGTTACACTCTACAGAAAATAAACTATTATGGCGATACCACATTTGCCCAGCGCCATCTAGTGGCAGCACGACGAACTACTTCGATACCACAACTACGCCACTACGATCCTATACCGCGAAAGTGAAATTCGCGCGCTGGTATAACATAATATATATACATTACAAGATCCCAACGATAACCGTTGGGCCGCGGCCCACCAGGCGTGATTACCTTGCCTGGTCGGAGGATCCTCCCTTTGTGTTGGAGGGACGTCACAACCCGTTCCTCCACACTATTTGGTAATTAAAAAATACTTTTTTAAACAAACTTTATTGTAAGTGGATAACGAGGGTTGTTCTCATAGTACTCCATTCTTTTGTTGATAACGAGACAAATCAAATGAGCGATCATACTTATAATCTCAAGTGTAGCGCATCATTAATACAATGGCCACTATCATTATTATTAATTATCTATATGCCAATACACTTACTTATTACTTAACGATGTTTTTTATTGTACAGGTCGATAAGGACAATGAAAATTCACAGTCCAACCGGACACAAGTTATGAAGATAAAGGATTACGGAAGCAAAGATGAACGCCTGACTTTTGGAATACCGCAAGGGAGTATTCTAGGTCCCATACTTTTCATTATAAAACATAAACGACCTATGTGCTGTGCACTAAATCGTCCGATTGCCAGGTATTCACGTGTGCTGATGACACAGCACTTTTTGTCCATGGACGCACCTGGGACGAAGCAAGAGTTCACGCAGAAGTGGCCATGACGAAGGTGTACTGAACCTATTGACGCTCAATATTACCAAGTCAAACTACATGAAGCGATGGTAGTTGAATGGATACGGACGCGGGCTCTTCTTAGAGTTATCGAGTTCAAATCCAGCCAGACAGCACCAATGTGAATGTCACTTTGTGGAATTTATATTTGCTAATCTGCTGAAGGTGAAGGAAAAACATCGTGAGGAAACCCAATGTCCTAGAAGAATTTCTAAGGACATGTCCGATCCACCAACCCACATTAGGCCAGGGTGTGTGGATTAAGGTCTAAACCCTCTCAACTCTCTCGTTACAGGAGAGGAGACCCGTGCCCAGCAGTGGGACATAAATGGGTTGCTATCATCATCAAAATAAAATAACCTCTGCTATGAAAAGCTTTTAAACATTTTCATGTTTTATAAATTTGTTTTTAGAAAAGAGAATAATTGTTTATCATCTACTTTTGATGCCTTTTTTATTGTGTGGAAATCCCCTGGAATACTACCCCCATCGGCCATCGGGAGTGGTTATGTCGGAATCGACTGAAACCGCACGCTATCTCGCGTCTCAATTACCAGGGTGTAAGGTTACCCAATAGATGTTATCATATCCCTCGCATACCAACTGACCCCAGGCTATCTACGATTTTTTTAAGATGGCCCTCTCGACCCTCAGAAACGGGGGGTGGTATGAGCATCGCGTCGCCTCGCCAACGATCCGGCCCTCGGCTAGTTACGGAACACACGGAGACACGTGGAGCAGCCCTCGAGAGTGCCACTCTCACCTAGACCGGCATGTGCTGTGGCAGCAGCGTCAGGCGTACCCTGGCGAGTGAGAGGCGCTGCTCGCCTCCGTTGCACAGGTGCACCGCGTGGAGGTTCCGGCCCCCACCCTCTCTCAGTAAAGACCTGGAAGATTCCAGAAGTATCAACTATGGTGTAACTTGTTACAAGAAAAATGAAAACCTTTTGTTTACTATACAATAGTAATAGTAATCAACTTTTTTATTTCTATCTCAATAGTCTTTAGAGGAGCACATTCTGGAGGTATTTCGGGAGTACATTCGGGTGGGGGTTCGGGAGTGCATTCAGGTGGGATTCCTGGTGTACTTTCAGTTGGATAGTCACTGGTACTTTGATAGGGACTTTCAGTAGTACTATCAGTGGTACGAAAAGTAGAACTTTCAGCGGTACTTTCGGTAGTACCTTCAGTGGTACTTTCAGTAGTGTTAACAGTCGTACTTAGAGTAGTACTTTCCGTAGAACTTTCGGTGGTATTTTCAGTGGTACTCTTAGTGGTGCTCTCAATGGTACTTTTAGTGGCACTGTCAGTGGTTCTCTCAGTTGTACTCGCAGTGGTGCTCTCAGTGGTGCTCTCAGTGGTGCTCTCAGTGGTGCTCTCAGTGGTGCTCTCAGTGGTGCTCTCAGTGGTACTCTCAGTGGTACTCTCAGTGGTGCTCTCAGTGGTGCTCTCAGTGGTGCTCTCAGTGGTGCTCTCAGTGGTACTCTCAGTGGTGCTCTCAGTGGTGCTCTCAGTGGTACTCTCAGTGGTACTCTGAGTGATACTCTCAGTGGTGCTTTCAGTGGTGCTCTCAGTGGGGCTCTCAGTGGTGCTCTCAGTGGTACTCTCAGTGGTGCTCTGAGTGGTGCTCTCAGTGGTGCTCTCCGTGGTACTCTCAGTGGTGCTCTCAGTGGTGCTCTCAGTGGTGCTCTCAGTGGTACTCTCAGTGGTACTCTCAGTAGTACTCTCAGTGGTGCTCTGAGTGGTGCTCTCAGTGGTGCTCCCAGTGGTGCTCTCAGTGGTGCTCTCAGTGGTGCTCTCAGTGGTGCTCTCCGTGGTACTCTCAGTGGTGCTCTCAGTGGTGCTCTCAGTGGTACTCTCAGTGGTACTCTCAGTGGTACTCTGAGTGGTGCTCTCAGTGGTGCTCTCAGTGGTGCTCTCAGTGGTGCTCTCAGTGGTGCTCTCAGTGGTGCTCTCAGTGGTGCTCTCAGTGGTGCTCTGAGTGGTGCTCTGAGTGGTGCTCTCAGTGGTGCTCTCAGTGGTGCTCTCAGTGGTGCTATCAGTGGTGCTCTGAGTGGTGCTCTCAGTGGTGCTCTCAGTGGTGCTCGCAGTGGTGCTCTCAGTGGTGCTCTCAGTGGTACTCTCAGTGGTGCTCTCAGTGGTGCTCTCAGTGGTGCTCTCAGTGGTACTCTCAGTGGTGCTTTCAGTGGTTGTTTCTTTTGATTCATAAAATTCGCAATCGTTTTCCGACATTCCCGGCGGTATATACCTAAACGAATCCACTAAGACCGTTGAGGATGCAGATGCCATACCGAGAAAGGAAAGCTGGAACAAAACAAACCATGTGTTAATATTTTCTTCTAGGACCTAATTGATTTGACTTTATTATGGCGATTTTATTTTGGTTCGCACTTTAGATTATAAAATTAAAGTATAAGTTTAGCTGGGAAAATAATAATGTTATTGTTTTAAGTTGTTTATCGTCATAAATAAAATGTTTCTTTCTTACATTGCATAATATGAAAGAAGACATAAAAAGAGAGAAAAAAATTCGTTGAAATATAAGGACTTTTTTAAAAAGCCAGGCAATTTGTAATCTATAGTGATACCACATATACCTAACGCCATCTAGCGAAAATAAGTATAACTACTTCAATACGACTACGGTACTACCAATCATGAATCACGGAAGTGAAATTCGCACGCTGATTACGATATATGCGGCCCTCCTGTCGTGATTACCTTTCCTGGTCGCAGAAACCTCTTTTGTATCATTCAAACCTATAGAAGTCAATCAACTTCATCCGAAAGTCAATCCCGGTTTCTTACGTTCCGCTAAGGTGGGTCTACGTTAGGCGAGCCGAACACGAGCAAAGCACAAGCGGAGTGAATAATTGATATTGAACCTCGGTCGAGGTTAGTAAGTCGGTCCACACTAAACGAATTTGTGGTTTAGGCGCATTAGGCCTAATTCTCATTATGGCAACCGACTCTCTAATGGACTACTTCTCCCTTGGGCTACTTCTCACATGGGTTACTTCTCATTGGGGCTACTTCTCATGTGTTAGGCTCGTGCTCGGCTTGCCTAGCGTAGACCCACCATTAGCGTTTATAACATTAGTAGGAAGTAGGATAGAATATTAAGTTACCTACATCTGTCAGTAAGTTAAACTTTAGCGATGAGAAGCATTGGTAGCCACATCACCACTTTCCATCAGGTGTGATTGTGGTCAAACGTGAGCCTATCGACTTTAAAAAAAAATTGAGAAGTCAACCTTACGGTCGAGAGATCCCGCTATCGAATCCTAGTTTGATATTTTATGTTAAAATAAATTAGTATATTCATTAGACGATATTATTATTAAACTATTATATACAAAAGCAAAAAGATACTTACATAGCCGTCGAACGGTTGCGCGCTTATTACACTTAATCTTATGGTGTACCAACCGCCAGGATAATTAACTCCACTGACTAGCCATGAACCTGCAACTGCATCCATTTCATCAAACACCATAATCTGTATCAAATCGTCAGCTTTATGATTTTCCATATAGATATTCACTTCAACAAATCCTCTTGGATGCATAGTAAACTTAACAGATGACACACAACGGAAGGCTGAACGCACGTACATGAAATGAGTACTATGCTTGTTGAACGGCTCCACGTTTACATCTTCATAACTCCCTATGTCCCACGAGTCTAAACCTTCACAGAAACCCGTAGTTGAAAAGAACTCGTCAAAATCCTCTTCAAATGTATTTCTTACACAGGCGTCGGACGCACGTGACGCCATGATACACCACGATATCATTAATAGCAAAAACACTCGGCGCATCATGTTAACTTAGAATGCTAAGTCTAAAGCATGTATGATCGTTAGCATGCTCGAAATTCCTTTGAATTAAATATGAAACAATATCTTAATGATGCGTTGATATGATTATCATTAACATCAAGTACGATAATTTTGATAATCTCTACTTTTAATTATTGTCGAGTTGATTGCTCGGTCCATTGTTTGGCTAAGAACACTCGCTGAAATGGCTTTTGAAGTGTTTCTTTAGGCGTGTTGGGCATTTTTGAGATTAGAGAAACAATTAAATTCGCTACATACATTCACTTATTCAAAAGACGTTTCACCATGTCCCGAGCTGCGTGTTTCCGCACCGCAGTCCAGCCTTCGCGCAATCATTTTCAAGATGTTGTTGTCACTCTCCCGCACCCCGCGCACCATGGACGGGCACCTCTTACGCATGGTTGCATAAATGCAATCCACTTGCGCAAAAAAACTGCAATCTTTAATGCGCTTCAGAAGCGGGTTAGCCCGAATAGTACCCTAAACGCGTTAATACACGAAGCTTTCTGAATATTATCTGACCTACAGGCTGCACGTACAGAACGAAGAACAAAAAGCTCTAAAGATAAACCGTTATCATTATATATGAATAAGAGAAACGATTGCATCAGTTTGTATATTCTCAAAGTAGACTAAGTAAAACCCGTGAGCGTGAATGTTCAGGATAAATACTCTTATAAGAAATCAACGTATAAGGAAATCAGCTTAGATTACGTGAGTTGTCGATTAAGTTAAGCTAAAGCTCTTAAGTTTAGAAGTTTTTTTTTTTCATTATGACAGCTTTGTTAATAAATAGCTGTTCCCTCAACTCCACTTTTTTACTTTACAAACTTAGATTTTTAAGGTTTTAGTAATTTTGTGAGGAACCCTAATTCTTTTTCCAAAAATAAAGTAGCCTGTGTAACACCTTGTAAAATTTCGTATCTCCCAGTAAAGTCCCGTCCAAATCAGCCCAGCTGTTCCTGAGATTACCACCTACAAACAGAGACAGGCAGAGAGATAGACAAAAATTTCAAAATTCATTTTTGTCATATCTATCGCACTTAATGCATTGATTTTAAAATACTTATTATAATGAACAAACACTTTAATTTTAATTTAATAATTAATTAAATGATTATATACATTAAAAAACGTAGAATAATTTGTAATAAGATCAAAATAAATAATATCACTTCCACTTTCTCTTATAACGCAGGGCAAATTCTTCCAGTTATACTGAAACGACTATCTTTACCTACAAATAATAGTTAATGCCACATCCCACTTATTGCCATTCTTATCATTCTTATCTATATCTATTATTATATACTATTATAAAATTGTAAAGGAGCGTGTTTGTGATTATGAAACATTGGAGATATTTAAAAAACGGGTTATGTTGTTATACGAGCGATTCCGAACACAAAAATATATTTTTTGGAATACTTGTTTGTTAGTGGGCGACAGACGTTAAAACTACTGAACGGATTTTGATGCGGTTTTTTTTTGTTTGTGACCTGTCAAATAAAAAAAAACTACATCAAGGTGGTCAGATTTAAAATTTTATATATATTTGATCACAATTGGTTGATTAGAACCAGGGGGAATTCGTCAAAAATGCGAAAACCAACGCCACGGGTCTAATATTTTTTATACTACTTATGTGGCAGACAATTAGGTACACGGTCCATCTGATGGGAAGCGGTCACCGTGGTCTATTGACTTGTGCAACATCAGGGGTGTCGCGAGCTGACCTTGGTGGGGGGGAAGGTTTGAGGAGTTTGGAGAGGGTTGAAGGTGGGATTGAGGAGATGGCTGAAGCATGGCTAGGTTACTAGCATCATAGGCTTCATAACGTACATTCTGAATCTATGCTTATTTTTAGCAAACATACAATCTAACTATCTACATATCTATCTTAATTATGTTAGGTGAAAATAATTAAGTCGTTAAGATGCTATCGTAAACCATATCAATTCGATACTAGAAGACAATCTACTTGTTTATACACAGAGATAAATATCTAATCTCTATACCGATTTCGACAAATCGATTATGTTAATCAATACCCCGGACATTTTGACAGACCTTAACAAGCGTAAAAGGGTAAATTACTGACCTCAACCTCAAACTTGCGGCAGCTAGCCTAGCAGCTTAAATCACACTGTTTCTATAATAATGTCTTATTCTTTCTTTTATTTTTTATGCGGAAATCTCTAAAATCCACTATGTTGATCAGATCCAAAATGTTTTAAAGAAAGGCCTGGTCAAGAGTAACCGCAACCGGCGTGCATGTATGAAGACAATCATGAAAGTTGAAGAAGCGAAAGGTGTATGTATGTATGAGTCCCTGGTATCCTTGGGGATATACATAAATGCATAATTATGTACAAATCACGCCTTTCTCCCATCGGAGTAGGCAGAGACAACATCTTTTCACTTACTACGATCTTAGCATACACCTCTCGGTTCTTCAACTTTCATAATAATTGTTTTCATACATGCACGTCGGTTGCGGGAACTCTTGACCAGGCCTCTTTCTAAAACGTTCTGGATCTGATTAATATACGTACACTGAGGTCACTCTTTACTGGCGGGTTGCCCATTCACCCTCACCTATTTTATCTGTTTCGTCAATCTTCTTTCATGGACTCAATCCGACTAAAACCGCGCGCCGAGTCAGTTCTTCGAGCGCTGAGATATAAGGTGCATTTTCCTCATGCTCTGGTGAATTCGGTGTCTTAAAGATAAGAATCAGAATGAAAATAAAGATAAAGTAAAAAAAACCTTATCGATTGATCTATATGAATATAATAATGACCAGTCAAAATGACGAGTTGAGTCATTTTGGAAAGCAACTTGGGTTTTTTTTTACACTTATTTTTTATGATAGGATAAAGATTATATTTACATAATTTACTTTATAGAAAATTTCTGTTACAATACCACAGACAAACATAAATGTCTAACTTTTATACTTTCGCGTTCCATGATTCCTGTTATTATGTTATTTGCTGTTAGCATTTTAGACATGTCATATTACATAATAATAACACTAATAAGTTTATTGATTTCATAAAACATAGGTTAACTAATTTACAGGTACAATTCTTGAACCTGTCTGTCTGTGGTATTGTTTGTTGATTTAGATACTTACGGATTTTTTATTCGAAAACCGATATTATCGAAATGATTCTTATTTACAAATTTTGCGTCGAGGTTTTTCTGAATTTTGAAATTATTTGGTTTATGATAAAAATACAATGACAATTAAATAATATTTACATTAAAATAAAAACTAAAAACTAAACAAAATAAATATTTACATGGCGTCAAAAAATTCCTCCGCATCATCGCTGACTGGTAATGTGCCCAGAAGGCTGGCAGCATTGCCACGCTGAATGGCAATGCTGATTCTCTGTGCAAGATAGAGTCCAGCCTTCTGGTCACCTGTGGCGTCGATCAGCCGCTTCGCCAAGTCTTTGTAGACAAGGCGGGCACTTGGACCCCATGACCCCAGCGTCTCAACCCCAAACGGCTCAAAAATGTAATCACCAACTAAGTTGGAGTATTTACGCCGTTTGAGGTTTTCTGCAGATGCAGCAGCAGCGCCGGCACAGCTTGCTGTGCTTGGAAGATGTGAAGGCGCAAGGGTGTCGACGCACGTTGCGTCCCACACCAAGGGCCTACCCATCTTCCAAGGCAGCAACGACATACCATCCGGTCTCTTGCCATCGTCACGTACCAGTCCATTAGGTTCACGAACGGCTGGCACGCCGGCGGTGACAAGAGCACGGCGGATGATGTTTTGGTTTTGGTTATTATTTTTTCGTCTCCAACTCGTTTGATTTAAACATTCTTTAAATTATCGTATTTTTTTAATGTTACTACCATGCACGGTTTAAATCTTATCTTCAAGAATGATCTGTTTGCGCCAATAATTAGTGTGAAGTAGTAGTGGGTAGGAATTCCTCTAGGAAGAGAAATTTTCTCCTCTTATCTTTACTGTGCTCTTAGAAGTCATTACAAAGTTTTGTTGTTCTTCATATTTTAAAGCCATAAGTGCCATCAACGGTGACAAAAAATAATATTAGTAAATCCGCCAGACAGCGGGGTCCGTTATATTCATCTACTCCAGTATGTTCAACTATCTGTTCAATCGGTTGAACAAGGAGTTGAAACTCCTAAAACCACACGATGTATCGCCTATGTGAACGGAAAATCTGGTCAGCCCTAGAAAGAATATCCTAGAGACTCCGACCGGCTTTGACTGCCAACATAGGCGATCCTGACGTGTTGGGGTTTGCAAGCCCCTCTCCTCTGCAGAGAGATGCGCTCAAACAAGACGCGCCGCCACTCTTGCCCTAATAATTAAATATTTTTTGAAATAAAATAAGCAAATAAATTTCAAAGTTCATTTATTCTGGTGTACAGAAATAACTCACTGGACGTCTGTAATCGTATCATTGTTTTACATATTTACAATAATTTATAAATATTTGAAATCTACACCAATGTCAACATCTGTTAATCTATTTAAAAGTTAACTTAATAAACTCACGTGTGGTGCTGGGCCAATATTTAAATTAAACTGGCAGACCCTTGACAAATGTGACGTAAAACTATTTCGTATATATTACATAGAAAGATGACAAAGCAATAAATATTTTATATCATAAACATAAGTATTCTCATAAATAGTTTTTATTTCAAAAACACACAATAATTTAATACAAACATCCACAAAAATTATATCGCTGATCCGGTGAAATTAAATCCGGCTTACGGTAAAGTCACGGCGCATATTAAACAAAAGCTTGAAATGAATTTTGAGCAACAGAAGCAGTAGTATACCCGTTCGCGCTAAGTTTGCCACTGTCAATTGTTACGCGTTTAGCATTGTCTAACTCACTCAGTTCTAGTTCCAGTGAGAAAACGCTATACTGACGTCATTTGACAGCGGTAAACTTAGCGCGAACGGGTAGTAACGCCTCAGATCCTTCCTTTCCTTAAAATTTGCTGCTTGCGTTGTAGACTGGATGCGTAAGGCGGAGAATCGGTAAGCATAGCGCACATTGGGAGAGGCCTATGTCCAGCAGTGGACTTCGATAGACTAATTGACGAAAACGGTCAACTGGCAAAAAAAACCTTTTGGTACCTATAAAAATTTAATAGTAATTGATGTAGTTATATCAATCTTAATTGTCTTTTCAGTAGGACATTCAGGAGCTTCAGTGCTGTCAGGGGGGCAGTCAGGAGACTGGGCATTACCAGGGGGACATTCAGTGGTACCTCCAGGCGAGCTCTCAGTAGTGGTATATATAGGATTCAAAGTAGGAGTATAGTCACTTTCCGTGGAACTATCAATGGTACTTTCAGTCGAAAAAGTGGTGCCATCACAAACATAAGGGGTACTGCCAGTCGAGTAAGTGATGCCATCAGGGGTACTTCCAGAGGAACTATCGGGGGTACTACCAGTCGAATAAGTAGTGCCATCAGGGGTACTTCCGGTGGAACCTTCAGGGGTACTGCCAGTCGAGTAAGTGGTGCCGTCAGGGGTACTTCCAGTTGAACTATCAGAGGTACTTCCGGTGGAATAAGTGGTGCCATCAGGGGTACTTCCAGTGGATCCTTCAGGGGTACTGCCAGTCGAGTAAGTGGTGCCGTCAGGGCTACTTCCTATTGAACTATCAGAGGTACTTCCAGTGGAATAAGTGGTGCCATCAGGGGTACTTCCAGTGGAACCTTCAGGGGTACTGCCAGTCGAGTAAGTGGTGCCATCAGGGGTACTTCCAGTGGAACCTTCAGAGGTACTTCCGGTGGAATAAGTGGTGCCATCAGGGGTACTTCCAGTGGAACCTTCAGAGGTACTTCCGGTGGAATAAGTGGTGCCATCAGGGGTACTTCCAGTTGAACTATCAGAGGTACTTCCGGTGGAATAAGTGGTGCCATCAGGGGTACTGCCAGTGGAATCTTCAGGGGTACTGCCAGTTGAGTAAGTGGTGCCGTCAGGGGCACTTCCAGTTGAACTATCAGAGGTACTTCCGGTGGAATAAGTGGTGCCATCAGGGGTACTTCCAGTGGAACCTTCAGGGGTACTGCCAGTTGAGTAAGTGGTGCCGTCAGGGGTACTTCCAGTGGAACCTTCAGAGGTACTTCCGGTGGAATAAGTGGTGCCATCAGGGGTACTTCCAGTGGAACTTACAGAGGTACTTCCGGTGGAATAAGTGGTGCCATCAGGGGTACTTCCGGTGGAATAAGTGGTACCATCAGGGGTACTTCCAGTGGAACTTTCAGAGGTACTTCCGGTGGAATAAGTGGTGCCATCAGGGGTACTTCCAGTGGAACTTTCAGAGGTACTTCCGGTGGAATAAGTGGTGCCATCAGGGGTACTTCCGGTGGAATAAGTGGTACCATCAGGGGTACTTCCAGTGGAACTTTCAGAGGTACTTCCGGTGGAATAAGTGGTGCCATCAGGGGTACTTCCGGTGGAATAAGTGGTACCATCAGGGGTACTTCCAGTGGAACTTTCAGAGGTACTTCCGGTGGAATAAGTGGTGCCATCAGGAGTACTACCAGAGGAACTGTCAGAGGTACTTCCAGTCGAATAAGTGGTGCCTTCAGGGGTACTTCCAGGAATATTTTCAGGCGTGCCTGTAGTGGTTTCAGTGGTGCTATCAGTGGTGCTATCAGTAGTACTATCAGTAGTGGTTTCAGTAGTAGTTTCAGTAGTAGTTTCAGTAGTGGTTTCAGTAGTAGTTTCAGTAGTACTTTCAGTAGTAGTTTCAGTAGTACTTTCAGTAGTACTTTCAGTAGTAGTTTCAGTAGTAGTTTCAGTAGTAGTTTCAGTAGTGGTTTCAGTAGTGGTTTCAGTAGTAGTTTCAGTGGTTGTTTCTGCTGCCTCATATATTACGCAATCTTCTGCATTTGTGTTTGGTGGTATATATCGGAATGAATCCACTAAGACCGTTGATTGTGGAGACGAATTACCAAGTATAGAGAGCTGGAACGAAAAAAATAGCAATTAATATTTTCGTCGAGGAAGTAATTTTATGATACAGAAATATCCCAATTATTTGATTAATAAGCATCTAATCCATGAATCTGCGGCGCAGGTGTACTAAAAACTACTGTAATATAGCTAATAAACATCGCAAACGGATAGCTATTTTCTTTTCTAAATAACTTATAGTTAACTTATTATAGAATCGCTGAAAGAATGCGTTCCTGACAGGTTGTGAGCGAACGGGCGATGTAACTTTGGACTGGTGTATAATTTACGGCAAAATTTTAAATATCGTTTATTGACCTTATTAACGAGTGAAAACATTAAAAATTTAATTACTGTGCCAATTTACAATACACAGATTAATTTTGGGCTAAAATGATTAACAATTAATTAATTAAAAATATAAAATCAATAGTTTTTAAAAGTCATACACGTCAAACTGCGCTGTTTCAAGGTTATGTCAAATGTTCGCTTTCATACGGCTTTCATAGTGATGAGACAAAATAACAAGGCAATTGTAACCGCGTATTTTAGTAATCTTAATAATAATAATCTGTTGGTTGAAAAATATAAAATAGAACGTTATTTTGTATTTTTGTTAATGTGTGTTAATGTAAAAAAAAAATGTAATTTTGTAATAAGCCCCTAAGCCCATAAAGAATGAATCATATTTTTATAATGAATGAAATTAATATGATTTTTTTTTTATTATTTCAGGCAATAACCCATCATTACAATTAATAATCACATAAAATTAAATAAGAATGAAACAAAATTAAAAATATAAAATTGGAAAAACAAATAGGGCGGATAGATAGCCAAATTAGCATAAAATTAAAATTAAAATGAAATCACGTTGTCACAATTGCTGACTGTGATTTTTATTATGTTATTGGAACAGGTTTAGAGAACGGTTCTAGGTACAAGTTATTTATTGTACATAACTAGTCATGACGAATTGACATGTGTCAGGAACGCATAGTCTCAGCGGCCAAACTATAGTACGTAGCAGTCAGTGCTGAAATCATAATTTTATAGCATTGATATAGTTATAAGCACTAAGGAATAAACTCAAAGATCAATATCAATTTATAACAGTAGCTTTTAGCAGTAGTAATTATATCATTTCACCACTGATGTAAGGTATTATTTCATAACTTCATCACCCTTGTCCCAATTATTTGGTTTTGGTGCAACATGTCATTCTCCTCCATACATTCCTGTCACCATGTCATCTCCTCAGTCACTCCCTTCCTTGCCATATCCTCTTTCACGAATTCTATCCATCTGTTATTATGCCTACCTCTGCCCCTAAAGCCCTCTACATTCATATTTCCAAACTTTTTAACAACATTCTTTCATCTCTTTTCATAAAATGCCATGACAGTCGCTCACTTATCAATTTTTTATTCACTAGTGCAACTTTCGAACTTCCTCTAATATATTCCTTATTCTGTCCATTCTTGTCACACTACATATTCATCTTAACATTCGTATCTCCACTACATGCATTTGTTTTTCATCCGTCGCTTTTAAGGCATTAGTTTTATAAGATTATTCTTAAAAAATAAAAATTATAAGTTTATATACTTACTCGGCCTTGGAACGGTATCACACCAATTATATTTACTCGCATAGTATGCCAACCGCCGGCACTGAAACTAGATCCTGTGATCATTCCTATACCCACTACGGAATTCCGATCATCCAGTACCATAACTTGAATCATATCATTTCTATCAGGATTATGCATATAGATGTTCACTTCAATAAAACCGCGTGGAATCATGTCGAAAGTATAAGACGTCACACAGCTGAGTTCCCGACGTGGTTGTATAAACCTGGTACTAGACTGATGGAATCCAGAGATGTGTAAATCTTTATAACTTCCAACGTCCCATGGTGAGTTATTGGCGCTACAGGACCCCCCCTCCGTTGAGAATAACACATCAAAATCTTCCTCGAATGCATATTTTACACAGGCAAATGCTTGGGACACAAGTAACAATAACACAAAAACTCTTTGCATTATTTCAATCAGTACAACTAATTACATACAAAATCTTAATTCTTATATCACAATTATATATACTGCCGTTCAAGATAAGATAGCATTCATGTGCATGACATTCGTGAGTTATGTATCTGGTAGGATCTAAAATGAATAAAATTTTAATGATTAAAAAATTAGGTAAGTAAAAACAATTAGATTAATTATACCTATTCCATTCAGTCGTTTATGAAATTACGAGTAGGTACTAAGTGAAGTGTGTAAGAACAAAAACAGACTGGCTGTTATCTCTGTCTGCTCTAGAGGGAATCTTTCTGACAAACTGAAAGAAAATCAGTACTCGGAAGTACAATGTCAATATTAACTGAATGGTTGAGAGATTTTACGACGCTCTTGTAAAAAAAATAATAACATTTGGAAAGCGTCTTTAAATATAAATTTAATATCTGAATTAAATACGACTTCTATTTCTTATGCTATATGATTTTACATACCTTCTATATTATTGTATCCCAGTCGTATTAATCAACATCAGTTTTAATTATTATGCCGCTCCTTGCGTATAAAAGTTTATACTATCTATAGATATATGCAAAAGCATTAGAATCGAACACGCACTCAACTTTGTCGTCGCTAGTTTTATCACCAAGTTACAAAATATTAAGAAATGCATAGCTTTTAATAGAACTTGTCCTGATTCATATGAATGGCATTTATCAGTCATATCTTATCCAAAACTTATCAATTACAGATACCTTAACATAGATTCCGCTTTGAATCAGATAACTTAACAGTGTTTACATAACGTACTTTAATTTATTGTAATCAAATGACACATGCTAGTACAATATGTAAACTTGTTGATTTGCTGATAGCTGAAATAGAAAGAAATTATTAGAATTAAAGAAATTTTGAAACAGGTAATAGCAACCCATTTATGTCCCACTGCTGGGCACGGGTCTCCACTCCTCTAACGAGAGAGCTGAGAGGGTTTAGGCCTTAATCCACACACGCTGGCCTAATGCGGGTTGGTGGATCGGACATGTCTTTCTAGGACTTACGGACTTACTTCTTATCCTCACGATGTTTTTCCTTCACCATCAGCAGATGGTAAATCATCTGATTAGCACATATAAATTCCACAAAGTGAAATACACATTGGTACTGTCCGGCCGGATTTGATATCAATAACAAACTCGCTATAACATAAGAAATTGAGCAATCTTTAGGCCTGCGTCTTTTACAGCAAAAAATCGTGGTTGAAACAGAGTATGAGTTTTTGTTCCCACTCACTTTCGAACGAGTTTATATGAGGTTGTTTAAAACTCGAAAACGAAATTGAAATAGCACCACGTCCCTACGAATTACAGTTAATTCGCTCGAAAGTGACTCGCTGAAAAAACCCATTCTCATACAGGTAGTGTAAGTTGAAATCGCCTGCCACTTTTTTCGAAATTCATTATTTTGCAAAAGATAAATTTGCTTTGAAAATATACTTAGGCGTTTTATTTAGATTGCACAAAATTTTATCTGATTTGATAAACATCGTTATAATTAATGCTTCTTTAGTATGGCGTCTGTAAAAGTGAGCGACACACTTAGTGATAGTATACAAGTGACACGAGGAGTCCCTCAAGGTTCGTGCTGCTCGCCAATCTGCTACCTCATGCACGTGAACAGTCTATGCGGTCTGCTCCGTACACGTCATTGTTCGGCGTACATGTACGCTGACGACCTGTGTACCTTACGAGCTGGTACTGATATGGCGGAGACTTGCAAATTAGTTCAACAAGACGTGGACGCGGTTGTCGAGTGGTCGCATGATAATGGCATAGTTCTAAACACGGACAAAACTAAATTTCTTGTAATACACTCGCCCTACATGCGTCCATCTGGGCAGCCTTCGTCCTTGTTTGCACATGATTACCTATGTATACATAATAATAAACTGAATTGTGAATGTAGTCCAATACAACAAGACAATTATATTACTTACCTGGGTGTGAAGATTGATAATAACCTCTCATGGACTCCGCATGTAGATTATATTTGTGATAAGTTAAGAATACTACTGGCAAAATTTTATCAATTAAGTTATAAACTACCTAAAGATATTTTAAAATGTATATACCTGTCATTAGTGGACTCGATCCTGAACTATGCTCTTGACAGTTATGGATCCACTTGTAAAACAAATTTGCTAAAATTAGAATCCCTACAAATACGTTTCTTAAAATTATTAGTAAGTAAAAAAACCAAAGATAAATGTAAAAGTAACTACAACAGATAATTCAAAATATGTAATATTCTACCAATTAGACTACAGTATAAATTTTTGCTAGCAGTTAACAACCATAACAGTCGGGAGCATGGTCTAACTCGTGTCGACAACACTACCCATACTCGCTCAATGACCACCAGTAAACTCAAGGTACCCAGAGTATACTATAATTATGGTGACAGGACTATAAAAAAACGTCTTCCATACCTCTTAAATGGCTTACCTGAGGACATCAGAGTGGAAACAAACATACACAGGTTCAAATCAAACTTAAAAAAACACTATATTGGCGTATGTGAATAATTTATTGTAGTTTGTGATCTTTTGTAAGTTATCACTATAAAAGAGACTGTAACCCACAGACAAACCAGTCACACGGTTTTGTGGGATATGTTTTTATGATACTTATACAATTTAAAAAGAAATAAACGTTTTTATCTATCTATCTATCTATCTATCTATCTCTTCTTTTCTCTCAATAAATGTGATCGCAGAAAAAAGTTACTTAAAGTTCGGAGGTCAAGCGGTAGCCATTTCTATAAAAGCCGTTTTAACTTAACTAAAAGGAGTGTAAAGAGTAACCCAGGATTCACTAACCCCAGAATAACATCGAACAATACGTAAACAAATTAAAACCTGAAAACTTTACCTTTAGCTTACCATCAGGCGAGGTGAAGTCATTTTGACGTGTCCTAAATAAAAAAAAGAAACAAAAAAAATCAAAAACCACGCGGACATCATTGCGGGCATAGTAGGTAAATAATGTAATACGACAGTGAACGAAACTACTATATACTAAAGAAAAACTAACTTATATAAATACGAATAAATACAAATTAACCCTAAAATGTATCACTAAGTTATATTAGGTACCTAACTTAAGTTATAAATCCGTGACACTTTAATATTGGATAGCTTTCAGCAGATGCGCAATATTCTTTTGCTTAGACACAAAGAAAGCCAGTTGACAGGCTTTGTGCCGTTGGATGACAAGTGCTACTGCATTGCGGAAATAAGTAATATTCTTGGGTAGACCTTACTACTTTTAAAACCTCATTTTATATATTTGACAACAATAAATGATTTTGATTTGATTTGATTTGAATTTGATCTGACATAAACGATAGAAATTGATTCTACCCGATTCTACCAGTCTGAAACTAATAATAGAACTATGTGTTTAGCTAAGGAATTTAGGATATTGAAAGAATTTTAATTCAAAGGAGGTAGGACACGATGGTATCTCCCGTCCGAATTGAGCAGTCCGACTGGGATAGTACCTCCGCCCTACAGAAGACCGCGGTCATAATAACCATCGTGTTTTTTTCCGGCGGTAAGTAGGGTAGCTCACAGCCCCGAAAATGAGTTCATTTTGTTTTTATTTATTTAGGAAAACAAACAGTTATAAAATTGTCTAAGATCATTAAAATAGTTACAATTATGTAACCTATAGCGTTATCCACATGTTAGTAAAATAGTAAGTAATAAAAAAAAATTACTTAGAAGTAGTATTTTTCAATCAGCATAATAGTTTAGAATAGAATAGAATATTCTTTATTGTACACCGGTAATAAATTTTGCAGACAAGCACACGGTCCACCTGATGGGAAGTGGTTACCGTGGCCCATGGACGTGTGCAATACCAGGGGCGTCACACTCGCGCTGCCAATTTATCATAACATCACAATAGGCGATCTTATCGCCTAAGTTTATAGTCCAGATTGCTAAATATTTTCGAAGAGGAAACTCATTTGTTATCTAAGCAGATCCCATAGTATCACACCTGGCATTACATTCAAAGCATAGCTCTGTATAATCAATCCATGAACTTTGCAACTCGACCAAGTTTCTCTCGGAACTCAGCACCGCCAATCAAGCTCCATTCTAATTCTAATTTGAAGGGTGGGGCGGGCTCAGCGTCTACCATGGATATATTAAACTTCTGGGTGGAACGCATTGAACGATACAACCGATGGCACTAGAGTCGTTCCACTTAATAGGTACACATATTTATAAATCAGCACGCATACAATCATACACTAGTAGTCAGCCACTACGCGGCAAACTTCATTCGATTGCTGCAATATAACAAACTCCCCCTCAATGTGGATTAATCGTGAGGGGAACCAAAAAAAAATCAATAAAAACGGCATTCGATTCTGTGAGTGTGTGGCGAAAAAAAAATTCAGCATGTCTTTTTATTTTTTATTTTTTTTCTTATTCTTCTTTTTATTGAATATTTCAATCTTTGGGTAATACAATGGTATCGATTCTGCAGTTGAACATTTTCACTAAACTTAACCAAAATCTCCAAGTGTTTTGTTAACTTTTAAGCCAATTTAAACGTTGTTTTGTTCCCAAAAGGCAAAAACAATTAAGTGCAGGGTGATTTAAAGATCAAAATTTTTTTGAAATATAAGTGAATCGAGGTAAAGTCGAAATTTAAGTTCAGAAATTTTAGTTAAGTTTAAGGAAATTGCACGTCAGAATCGACACTATTGTAACCTAAAATTCACTCACACATGGTTAGCCGCTGCCAAGAACATTAGAAATTTCCTTGTACTTAGCTGGACGTTTCATTTCGAACGAGCGGTTGTCTCCAGGATTTTTGAATCTCGGCCGGCGGTCATCTCTCTCGCACACTGCCTAAAATTGCCATGATACGTTAAAATTTCCCAATCCAAACCTGTCAAAGTCAAATTTACGCAAAGGCTGAGTTCTTCGGAGCTTCATTTTGATTCTAGTTGAGCTTTATGAAAATTCACAGAACACCGTACATATCAATTATTATTAATTGAGTAATATTTATAGAAATTAATAAAAAAATTGACACATATTCGCTTCTTAGATTGTGGGTGACAGCCATTTTAATAAAGAAGCAACACTGTTTACCAAAAATTCGTAAGGTGACCAACCATCCGTATTTTGCGGGATAGTCTCCTACTAGAAGCTCCTGCATTGCAATAAATACATAGCATAGTCCCACAAAACGTCAAATGCTTTCCGCACGTTTACAATATCCATCATAATATATTACAATATTAACTGTAGAGAGGTCAATTCTATACATCCATACTAAATTATTATAAATGCGAAAGTAACTCGGTCTGTCTGTCTGTTACGCTTTCACGCCTGAACCGCTAAACTGATTTTGATGAAACTTGGTATAGGAGTAGATTAGACCTAGATAATGAACATAGGCTATGTTTGGTTGCGATAACCGACATCCACGTGGGCGGAGCCGCGGGCAGCAGCTAGTTGAATATATTTAAAAAATAACTACATATTGGGAAATAATTAGTGATCGATACTAATGCAAAAAATGCAATCAGTATTTTTTTGTCTTTCTGTCTGTCTATCTGTATGTGCACGCATGGATGAAAAACTACTGGAGGGATTTTGATCAAACTTGATACGATTATAGTTCATACTTCTGGGCAACATATAGGCTACTTTTTATACAAGCTGATATACCCATGGCTTCACCCGCGCTTCGTTTTTAGGTCGTTTTTGGTCATATCTCCGGTTGTACTTAACCAATTGCAAGCAAACATACGATAAATTTTGAGTCTAAGTAAGACCTTTCTAATAAAAATTCGTTCAGTACTTTTTACGTCCATTGCTAGGAAGCTGGTCATATTAAGTATATAATTTCAACTTTGACGCTTATTATTTATTGCTTTCTAGACATAACCTATACCTACTCAAGTAGGTATTAAGTTATCGTTTCTAAAAACCACTACACTTTTTTATTTGTTCACGACTGTACATACTTAGACCACGGTAGTATAAACTTACTGTATACAGGTTGACTCAAAATATTATTATATATTTATTATTCTTCACATACAGACAGATAGAAAGACAAAAAATTTACTGTTTGCATTTTTTGCATTAGTATCGATCACCAATCATCCCCCAATAGCTATTTTGTAAATTTATATATGCAAAGAACAGAATTGACCTCTCTACAGTTTTATTATAAGTATAGATCATGTATTTGTCTTATTTTGTTCCTTAAATTTACGAAAGAAAGTATAATAATGGGACAGGGATTCACCTGACGATTTTTAAAATTCACATTATCTTTCAAGTCCGTATCGATTCATTCGTTTTAATCGACCTTTTTTAACAGGTCACCTCATTATGAATATAAAACTGACAAACGTCAAATGTTACCTATTAATGTGACGCTACTATAGGAAACACCCTTTTGTTGCTACTCTGTCGCATTGGGTTTGCCTGTAATGACACTGTATTTATAAAATAAATAAATACATAATCCTTCATTTAATGTCAATAATTTATTTTGTTATTACATGCTTACATAAGTAAGTCTCAATTAATAAATAAATAAGTTACAAAATTACTGTTACAAAATACCATTTATTTTCATGAGCATAGACGTAAACTACATCATATATCCCAACCTTGCAATTAAACATGGTCACCGCAAAGAAAGGTACGCAACCCAACCAACTAGATGGAGACACTGCAATGTATGGCCTTGCAGTATCCATTACTTTTAATATTCTTGGCCGCTGCCATTTTTGTGACACAGTCTCATCTTTAGCGTGTCCTGTCCGTAGGTTTGGCGTCAACGGTGAAGTTCGTCCGATGGTGTTATACCTATGTTAGTTTGCACATAACCAGTGGTGTTTATATTGAGTTCGTTACTGTAAACAGTATGGCCTGGATGTAGTTTGGCTATCTTACAGGGTTTTAGCTTTTATTACAGTGAGGTATCTAACAAAATTAAGATTATGTTTGCGTACATGGAAAACATTTTGTATGAAACTTAATGTGATTTAAAAATTTATTTTTGTTCGAAATAATATATGAAAATGTAAAAAAGCATTTTCGAAATTTTTGAATATTCTTCCATTAGACAATCAATATAAAAATAACCGATGCATGCAGCCACTCTAATGAAGAAAAAGAAGAATTTACTTTATCGTGTTATTTGAATAAAATTAATTCAGGCGTCTTCCTAGTTGTTTTCATGATACAACTGAAAAATTATCTTCTCACTTTGCCGATTTAAAAGCTTCAGGTAACAATTATCATAATTTTACTCGTATTCTCCTCAATAAGTAATTGTTTGCCAAGACATTTTCACCAGGCGTCTTACTAGTTGTTTGGATGTTATAACTAAAAAACTCACTTCTCACTATGATTATTTAAAAGCTTCATATAACAATTTTCATATTTTTGCCACAATTCTCTACAATATGTAATTGTTTGCAAAGATATTTATGTCAGGTGTTTTAATATTTGCTTTATTGTTACAACCGAAAAACTTACTTCTCATTATGGACTTTATTCTCATAGTCTCGGTTTAGTCAAGGAAAATATTATGGATAAGACAGTCTTTAGATCTATCTGAAGACTGTCTTATCTATAATATTTTTCTTGAGGTTCAGGATAGTCTACTATTGCTCTACATACAGAAACATACAAAAGTGCGCACATTTAGAATAAAACTATTTTATGAACTAAACTGTTAAATACCTACAAGATCTGAATGGCGATAAGTCTGACTTTAGACTGTCTTGTCCCTTATCTCTGCTCGCTCTAAAGAGCTAAGTCGAAGTGGCAGATGGCACATTTAGACACATCTAAGAAATTTTCAACCTTTCCACACAATCGGTGTGTCATTGAATTGTTGCGTGGTCCCATAGGTAATTCCTAAATGCGATAATATGTATTGCTTCATTGATTAAACATCTAATCTGACTTCTCCTCCAACTGTTTCTCCCTACGAGCTCTACTCAATGTTGTAGAAATTTGAGCATTTATGATCAAATCACTCACTACTCACCCGTCCACGGTACGCTAGGTTATGAACGATCAAAATAGTCACTACTGCCTCTGCTCTTGGAAAGCACTCCTGCGACTTGAAAGCGTATTCTCGTATGTATTTTGATTAGGTACCTAATATCTCCCGAAAGTCTATGAATTTGAAAACACCACAAAGAAGATATCCAATTTATCAGCGGCTCAAACCACCTGCGTCTGCGCCACCGCAGTATTGCCATGTAAGTTTCCACAACCTAAGTTTTACTACAGTTATTGTGGAGTTTTCTTTTACCTATACTCGTATTCCAAAAAGGATTACATAAATAGTACCTAATACTCGTATTGATACCTATAATACACTTTCACGAATCGGATACTAATTTGATTACATACTGTATTGGTTAGTTATATTGTGGGCATTGTAGGCATGCTGATAAACAGGAAATCAGTGCAAATCTTTAAATATCTTAATAATAATTAGCAACATTATCAAGGATAAGTTATCATTTACCATTATAAGTAGGTTAATGTTGTCATATTTGATGTATTATAAGAATATAAGTATTTCTAATTAAAGTTTTCTAAGGATTATGTTGTATTCAACGTGCTATGAGTATTTTAATTGATGAAATAGCTAGAAAAAGGCACCGACTTTTTCACACGGTAGGTACGTACAGTAATCTACTTAGACTTTTTTTTTTTTGATAGTTCGGCTTTGCGGTAAAGGAGTATCGTAGATTGTATTTCGTGACCAGTGTAAGTTGACTATGATAAGGTTCTTGCTTCTAAAACATTTGCTTTAGACAGATCAATGGGTGGTTTGCTGTTGGGATTCTCTGAAACATGAAGACCGGGAATACTAGGTAGGAAGGTGAAGGAAAACATCGTGAGGCAACCCACATGTCCTGGAAGAAATTCTAAGACATGTCCAATCCACCAACCTGCATTAGGCCAGCGTGTGTGGATTAAGGCCTAAATCCTATCAGCTCTCTCGTTACAGGAGTGGAGACCCATGCCAAGCATTTCAAATTGCCATTTCGCCATTATTTTTTGAAGTTTATGTAAACTTATGTATCGAAATATAAAGTAGTTGAAATCAAGTTAATTCCTTATTTCTGCAGACCTATACTCCAATAATACCTGCAGTGCAGTGCAGTGCAATCTAAAAACTCCAGAGAGAAACGAAAACTACATAGGTACCTATGTGCAAATTTTACATAAATACGTTTTGCAATGCTCTCCTTTCCTACACAGAACTACACGTGCCAGACTGAGGTATCACCCGCACACGGTGGCATCAATTCCATCAAGAACCAAGCGGTTCGGTGCCTCTTTTATTTGCCGCACCATAAAGACTTGGAATTCTTTACCAGCGCATGTGTTTCCTTCCTCCTATAGTCCCGGGGCCTTTAAGCGGGGCGTGAAAAAGCATTTGATGACGCCGTCAAGCTGAGGGCCGCCACTGTAGCACTACCGGTGTATGTGGTGGTGACCCCAGTCCTGAGACTTTGCCTTTCGATTACCATCAGGCGAGGTGGAGTCATTTTGACGTGTCCTATATAAAAAAAAATGTTTTTTTACGTATCAAATGACTTCACCTCGCCTGATGGTAAGCTAAAGGTAAGGTCTCAGGACCGGGGTCACCACTACATACACCGATAGTGCTACAGTACAGTTACATACCAATTAACATTTTTTAATATCAGATTGATGTTACCTTCAACAGAAAACGAAGGTTAATACGCACCAAATCGTTAACATAATTATCAGCTCGTTTGTATCAGCTGTTCTTGAATGAAAGATATCGCCTCAATAATAAGAATATTTACTACACATTGATTGTATATACATGATAATCTATTTAATCTAGAACATTTTATTTCATCTTAAAAAAAAAAGTGTGACACCCTTGGTGTTGACTTACCTATACAGCTTTATGGGAGTTTTTTTTTTATGTCGGTCACGTCAACATGACTTCACCTCGCCTGATGGTAAGCTAAAGGCAAAGCGTCTGGAATGGGAGTCACCATTGCAAACACTGATAGTGCCACAATGTTGGCACTCAGCTTGGCTTGTCCGCCTACCGGCCCATGATGTTGCTCGACGAGGTGTGTAAACTCTTTGAAAGACTACGCACTTCCCCATCTTGTACGTACGGCATACAGTACGTACAAGATGGGGACACCGTAGTTCCTACACCCGAGGGGAGTCTGGAAACCATAGATAGCCCAGGGTTAGCCAGACTGCGAAAGAAAAGACCTTACACCCCGACGTCTGCAGATCCGAGACGATTTGAAGTTTTTGTCGTGCCAAGTTTGATATAACCTCCCCCGCTAGCCAGTGAGGGGGTTAACCGCACAGAAAGACAAAAAAAAAGATACACCGGCTTGCCTTGACCTGGTACACTCGTGAACAATAATAATAATTATGTTTTTTTTAAAGTACAGAAGCACGCACAATCCGTTTCCACACCCGTATATTAAAACGGTAGTAATATGCATCGTAGTGGCTCCGATCAATGCAAAACGGGAACCATTCGAAACGCAATCGTTATCGAACGATCGTTCCAAGCGATTTACGATCAGCGATAACTATACTTTCTCGTCTACGTAGTTAAGTGCACAGATAACATTTGTTTTACTGTGTGTAGATAGACTTACTTATTACTTGTTGGTTACAGACCATACGGTTTTAACTTGCGAATAAGGACCAATATTATTGTTAAAACTTAGAGTGTGTATGGCGCTGCATAATTTTATGAGCAGTCAGAACGTGTCTAAAGCGGCACGTCTGGCTGTACATAGAGGAGTTCTCGTTCCCACACTTATGTATGGTAGTGAATGTTGGGTGTGGCAGAAGAAGCATGAAAGTAGATTGAATGCTGTAGAAATGAGAAGTCTAAGAAGCATAGCTGGAGTAAAGCTGATGGACCGAGTGAGGAAGAGTGTGATAAGGGAAAGTTGCGGTATGGTTGAAGATGTAGTGAACAAAATAGAGAAAGGGATGCTTAGATGGTTCGGACATGTAGAGAGGATGGATGAAAGAAGATTGACGAAACAGATATATGAGGCGAGGGTGAACGGGCAACCTGGTAAAGGCCGACCTAGGCGTACATATTTAAATCAGATCCAGGACGTTTTGGACGTGCGTGTATGAAAACAATTATAAAAGTAGAAGAAGCGAAAGGAGTATGCCAAGATCGTGGCAAGTAGAAAAATGTTGTCTCTGCCTACCCCAATGAAAAAAGACGTGATTTGTATGTATGTATGTATGGAGACTACCACCGACAGCTCTGAGCAGTTAGCCAGTATATACACCTGCTGATTGACGAATAAGCCTCTAGCGCAGGCTTTATATCTTCCTTAGGTAGTCAGATGAAAGGACTGGTTGAACCATGTTCTCTAAAACGAACGAAATGAACAAAACTATACTTCTCATTATTTCTAACACTCATCTCCTTCTTCTGTGCAGGTGGCACTTCTCTGGTGTCCAAGTATTGATAGATCTCAGTAACGGCGTCCAACAGATTTATTGAATGCCTTTGCCTATGTGCTCGAGCTTAACGATCAAAGCACTAGCAGTTTCTTTCGGTATGGACAATCAGACGCCATTCGCTGCACCGTGAGGCGATAAGCAGATGGAGGCGCGGGGCGGTCAAAATGTCCACGACGCACTCTTATTATTACTAACATTAGATTGCATTTAACCTGCGTATGTCTGACAAGCGACATGAGCTATTGCGCGGACAAATGCAACCTTATGATCGTACAAATAAGAGTGCGTCGCGGACATTTTGACCGCCCCGCCCCGCTGTTTGCTTATCGCCTAAAACCCAAAATAAAATAGTAATGGAGGAGTAGACGTAGCAAGATGACTTTAAAATATAAGTTTTAGATCCAACCATAAGATTATGATGATGACCAAACATAAGATTATCATAACATAAGTAGGTTAAAAACCACACAAATGCAAGTCTTCAAGTAAGACTGCAATCTCTTATCATAATTATATTCAAGAAGTATATCTGTTCTGGAGCATTTACAGTAAAGAGTCTGACACAGACTGTACAATCGGATCGGATTCCGAACGAATCAATTTGTTTGATTCATTACTCGGGGCCACGGATAAGATCGATCAAAGCTCACAAAGCTTTGGTTGAAATTGCTCCAGTAAAAGGTGCTATTCCGATCAAGTTGATAGGACTTGTAAAATTAAAATCTTGGTGTAGTTTTTTTGCTGTCGTATTCTTAAGACTTGGTGATTACACAATTAGCAGCATTGTACTGTTTATAATGACTTGATAAATAAGTACATATATAATGTATATACGTATATGTATTGGAATATTATTAAAGTTTGAGTACCACTTTTAATTAAAAATTAAATAATATTTACATTAAAATAGAAACTAAAAACTAAATTTTATGTACATACTAACAATGCCCGCGACTCATCCGCGTTTTAGATTTTTAGGGTTTTAGTTTTTTACTCGATACCCTAATTATTTTTCCAAAATTATAGTAGCCCAATTTACTTCTTGTTGCATCAACTATCTGACAGTGAAATTCCCGTCAAAATAGGTCCAGCCCTTTCAGAGATTAGTGGGAACAAACAAACAGATAAACAGACAAAAATTGAAAAAAATGTATATTATATACCTATAGTCGCCCGTTAGAAACACTAAGCGCACTGGAATCCAAACGTGCAAACTTTGGAACTGGGAAATGGGTATGGAAATGATGATTCAAGAATTTGGCGATAGACGTCGCTAAATCGTCTAGTAATAAAACACAACATATTTTTACCAAGTTGATGTGATATATTGTCTTCAACTCCCCAAGCCTGGTACACCGGTATTATTTATTTGCAGTATTTATTTAAAAAGTTGTGACGCGTCCCCAGAGCGTCGTATTCGCCATTTTCCTGTGAAAGCATTCGATATATTTGAATATATGGCTATTTCCTTTTATTTTTACGTTTTCAAACTTTTAGTTTATGGCTGATAGATAACAAAATGTTTATGTATGATAAACGATGTGCCGAACTTGTTATGGTGGGAAGAAAATAGTATATCGATCACAGTACACGGCTAACTATTGAGTCTATTGATTACTGTCGACAGGAGAAAGTGTAAAAAGTTGACTTTATTAAGTTGATCTGCAATTGTGCATTAATTAAAAGTGTTATTTATTATTTAGTCGTGAAAAGATCGTCGTCATCGACGATTTCGAAAAATCCTTTATATTTTTTTTTTCATTTTCGCGGTATTTACAGTGCAGCTAGCACAGTAAATACATAAATATTGTAAATAACATTTTTATACCACGTGGTAGACAAGCCCACCAGTGCCCATAGCCAAGTGGAAAAAGTCTAAATTGCGAACGATCGCTAAGCAAACGAATAGATTAGGTCGACCAATCACACTGCAGCTCGTGATTCCGCCGCGGCGCGCGCATCGTACGCCGGCGACGAGCTTGGATGTGATTGGTCGACCTAATCTATTCGTTTGCTTAGCGATCGTTAGCGATTTAGACGTTTGACATTTTGTCTACGGGGGCTGATGGGAAGCGGTCACCTTACGTTTGTCATTTGTTTCGATGCAAATGCCGTTTACGAATGGGTGATTCTACTTTTTAAATTGAGATTCTATTTTTGACGACGATAAGGAGCTTAAAATGAATGATGAAGAAATTCAAACGAGAAAATAATTTGATAATGGTTGATTTGGAGGACAGAAGAATCATGTTATCACTAGGTAAGAAGTGACGTCACATTTATTAGGAAACCAGATTGCAAAATTATAGCCAATACGGATTAACATATCATTTTTTTTATTGATAATGGCTTTATATCATTGTAAAACAATGCGGATGACGTTATTATACCTACTTAATGCACCAATGGATATTGGTATTTTTATAAAATTAACTACTTACTTAATGCTGTACACTACTAAAATCAAATGAAAAGAATTAATCAAACTTTTTCATTCGCTCTACAAAATATCATTTAATTTTAGACTTTAATATGATTAAAATAAATTCCTAAATTAAATGGCATTTTTTGAAGTGTCAGTGGCATGACAGTGGCTTGTTTTAACAGAATCGAAGCCCTGTAAGAAACTTTTATATGAATTTATTCAGATATCAATATTTCCGTTGTCAGTATTGTTGTTGTTCATTGTCTTGATTACCGTGTAACCTAATTAAATAACGATATTTGATTTGATAAGGTTAGTGGAGCACGTCGAAATAAAACAGTGTCATGTGTGAATTACTATTGATACCAAATATTGGCTTGCTATTACAGTTTTTGCCGATGGCCGATGGGACAAAAAGGTTCTCGAGTGGCGCCCACAAACCGGATGGTGTGGGTAGGCCTTCCACAAGGTGGACCGACAACCTGGTGAAAAATAAATAAACTGGCAGTCGATATTTAAACACCTGAATTACAGCGTCTGTTTCTAGATGGAGCTCGAATCATGCACAAATTAATTTTTCATGGATTTGGATTTTCATGGAGGACACGACGGTATCTTCCGTCCGAAATGAGCAGTCCGACTGGGGTCCTACAGAAGACAGCGACCATAATGCAACGACTCGTAACCACAGTGTTCTGTTCCTGGCGGTAAGTAGGGTAACCAGAGCTCACTGGAGGGGTTCTGTGCTGTCAGCGAGGAGACCAAAGTCTCCTGCCCAGAAACCTTCCAACCTCCTTCTCTAATCCCAATTCCATACTCTCTAACTTTCCCCAACCTCCAGTTGATCGACTTTTTGCCGTAAACCGTACAAACTTTATGCAAAATTTGTTGATGTTGTCTAATGGAAAACCTGTAAACACTCAAAACAATCTTAGTTATAACCCAACTCCAAAAATAAATAAATATTCTACGACATTCTACGCATATCTAGACCCAAAGTAAGCTTAGTTTAACCAGCTTGTGTTATGGGTTCTAGAATGCTGATAAACATACTTATATACTTTTTTTTAGTAATATTACTTATTTAACATTAATTTTAAAACCAATTTTAACCAGTATAGATTACCTCTTCTTTCTTTATCTAAATAGGTGCTATGGCGTACATTGGGAGAGGCCTGTGTCCAGAAGTGGACTGCAAAAGAATAATTGATATCTTAACAGATTGGAGACTTACTACTTCTGGTGGTTGTTTAAGCCTGAAGGATTTTGAAAACGACAATAAAGACACATGGCTAAATTCAAGACCATCTAATGACAGTGAATCAACTAAGCAACAAGCAAGTAACACACTAGCAACGGAATTCCAAAGGACGCCAACTATTAAGTTGACAACGCTAAGCATTGTATTAAATAATTCTTAACATAATATCAGTTCCCACGAAATATGACGACCACACACGATAAGCAATAGGGTGCATAAATAAAACATGTGTAATCGATTACGTATCTCTTACATAAAAAATGCTAGTAATAAAAGAAATTGCTTTGTATGTCTGTTTCCGCGTAATTGTAAAATGAATAAATTAATAAAGATAAGCCTACTAATATTTTAATGTGAAATAGCGTGTATTTGGATGTTTGTTACTCCATCAAGCAAAAATTGTTGCATGAATTCGGATGAAATTTGATTGAGATGATAATAAGACATGGATTACCTGATCTTAAATTCAGTTGTACATTTTTGAATTGGGAAATGATACCTATTTAGTTTGCGATTATTATTAAGGAACAGGTAGACAGGAATATTTTATTTATTTCAAAAGATTTTTTTGTTTTCATTTTATATTATGTCCTAATATTTTACTGTCATATCAAATTCTACATCCACAAAATATTGGAACGATTGTGATGTTATGGTTCCACAATTCATTCCAAGTTCAAATTTCATTCATAATTTCTTTGTTTTTGGATTTGTTTTTAGAATTAACCTAATGTTATTTGGATATTATACACAAAAGCTAAACCATTGCTTAAGACCAATACTTACTGGACTGGCCTGGAACGATAATCGAAAAGGTTTAATTTATTGTTATTGATTAACAGATCTTCCTCTCTAGGTTGGAAGATCAGATGACAGTTGTTCGCGTATAAACTTGGAATGCAACCAGAATTGATGGATGATTTTGATGAATACGTGTTATTTTCAATACACATTCTTGTGTGAAGTATATGAAGGAAAAAGGATCATGTACAGGAATGCAAAATATAATTACTATACGGTAATAACAATGTATTCATTTAGAAAATGTTTACGCCATAAATGAATCTTGTCAATTGCAAGTTTCGTTGGGAGTCACAGACTGAAACTTAACTGCACCAAATAGAGATGGTAGACGCGGATATCCAACTAATATTACACTAATTCCAAAAACAAATCCAATAACAAAGAAATTATGAGTAAGATTTGAACTTGGAATGTTGGACTCGTGGAACCCATACTAACACCACAATCGTTTTCAATCGTCGATAGTTCCCCAACCAAATAATACCTAAAAGACAGATTATCCAAAAAGTATTCTTTTTGGTCATAGTTTGATGCTCTATTGATGTTATTTCAGTCTAGATTCGCTTAGATGTCTGGTTATCTGGTAGAAGCTGGAAGTGAATGAAGCTTATTTATAAAAACACTGATCTTTATCGTATGTTTGCAACAGTTTTGTAGAAATCTGTCAATACTGTCAAGTATTAACAGATAAAAAAATAGAGATTATTTTTGATCCTTACACAAAAAAGAGCTGATCATAGTCTTGCAGATTTACATCATGAGCATCTTCAAACTGAAATTGGTGTATCTAATAGTTTTAAATTTGGTTTAGTATAATTAGAGGTAGTTAATGTAATAGTTTAGATAAACATTGTCATATTATTAACAGCTATTGTAACACCAATGATATCCATTTTCAAATATATAACGGTATTTTCATACTGACGTAAAGACTGAATGTAACTAATAACCAAAATATTAATTCTAGAATAGAAAGAACGGGTGCACAAAATGTATGACACTCTCTCAATTTCACATTCACTTCTAGATATTATTCGCCTATATTTCGAAAAACCACTTAAACTATTAAAGGGGTTTGATGCTTACAATAAAATTGTCAAAATAAATGGAAACGAGACGTTTGTAGGGGCTGTTGGGTGATCGGCTAGTGACTACTGAAGACAGTTAGATTATATCGCGAAGATATCAAGTACATGAAATATTAATTAATAGCTCACATCAAAATTTCTGGGAATCAACTGATTAGATATGTAAATTATAGATCCTAAGACTGATTCCCTGGGGTTCTATAATAATTAAAATAAATTGTGATATGTGTTTGTTACATTTATTCAGAATATTATTTACATCTATAGACTAACCTTTCGCCAAAAATTGCCATGTATGATATATTATGATGCCTATCTGTTAAAAATTCTTTATTAATCGTTTAATTGCATTTTCAGTAATGTTTGATTGTAACTATTTTAGAATATTATAATATTTATTACTGACACCTAGTTTAGTGTCATGGTTTAGATAATGTTGTGTGTGTTTTTTATTAAGAATAAAAAGTGTTATTAAGTTAACAGCATTTTAAGTAAGTGAAATGAAATGAACGTAACTTAAAATTAATAAAATATTTTCATGTTCGTTAATTTTAGTAAGACGATTGCATGTATTTTGAAGCGGGTAACGTCAGTACATTTGTCAGTTGAAACAAGATTTCTGATCACACAACTCACTGATCACCAATTCGTAACCCAACTAACAAGTTATTGATAATGAATACAACATTATTACTAATAGTGAAAATCAATAAAAATCAACAAACTTAAAATAAGTGATATTAGGTATAGACGAATAAAACAATATCGAATGAGTTCTTCTCATGAAATGGGCAATCATTAACATAATAAAAATAGAAAAGGCCCAAGCTTGGATCCTTGTGGCATCCCTTAACTAGAGATAACTTTAAGGACCACTTTTATTTTCAATGGTGTTACTGAGACAAAAGCAAAAGAAAACACAAACAAGCCAATACCTTTAGTACCTATCAATGCTTAGTTGATATCTAACTGATAGACCTAATAGCCCTTCCGATTATTAATAATATGGATTTATAGATATTGACCAAAATGTAATACATGAAAATTTCAAGTAAAATTTAGATTAAGTTGCTTGTGATTTTCCATGCGGTCTGTAAGTTAAAAAAAAAAACAACAATAATCGGTTGTCACCAGTTATTGTGATTTCTACCTAGTATAGAAAAGCAAAAAACCTCTTGAAATGTATAATGACTGAAGCAAATGACGGATTGCTGTACTATGCCTATCAAAGGGTTAGACGAGACTAAATTCTTGACTCGATTGTTATACTATTCTTGAGTCAGTATCCTGCGGCATCGTTTGTTTATTCGTATATCAGCCTAATAAAGGAAAGAATTGATGACTAATTTACTGTTTTTAATATGAGCAATATAATTTATATACTTACTATAAAAAAGTAGGGTTGCTGCAATTGTTAAGTGTATATTGTAAAACGTGTTTATTTTTATAATTCACTCGAATGTACCATTATGTGTGCTGCAGTAACCAAAATAAATGTATTTTCCTTTCTTCTTCTTCTTTCTATATAACTTTGATGAACGATACCAACATTTTATAAATATTAATATGTTAGCTTCTTAACGGTGATTTATATCAAGCATATTCCTTCATTGCATTGCATTGATAAAGAAAAAGTCTCAATCCGCTCATATTATTAGTAACTTACAGCTGAGGAAACCATGCAAACTCCTAGCTTTGGAGAAGTAAAGACATAGGTAAGTCCAATAACAAACTATCTGTGAGAAATTTTAAAATTTCGGTTACTAATGCAGATCAGTGCATATTTATGCACTGATCCATTTTAGTCATAAGCCAACTCTGAAAAATGACTGCGTTACAACTATTCAATGAATTATTTTGCCTAATGGCAAGGGCTTTTTATTTATGTCGGTCACGTCAATATGACTTCACCTCGCCTGATGGTAAGCTGAGGCAAAGTCTCTAGAATGGGAGTCACAATTGCAAACACCGAAAGTGCCAAAATGGTGGCTCTCAGCTTGACGGCCTCATCAAATGCTTTTTCACGCCCCGCTTAAAGGACCCGGGACTGTATGAGGAAGGAAACACGTGAGCTGGTAAAGAATTCCAGGTTTTGATGGTCACTCATTACAAACAATATTGTGCACGTAGTTATTTAATAAAACAGTATACTATCTGCTGAAGCACCTTATTACTTTTTCACTTGAACTAATACTGTTGTAATGACCAACCACGTAGCAAATAGTATACGTTTGAAATTATTTGCTGGAGCCGATATCACCGAATTAATAGTATGTTTAATCCGATTGATATGAGTTTCCTTGACTTAATTTGACCGGTTGTTGGACTTTGGATAGGGATATTGTTATATGACGGGATAGGTTTATTAAAAATACCAGTTTTTATAACGAATTTATTGAGTTAAAACTAGAAAATAACCCTATACCACATAATAGATCAGTATTTAAGTTAAATATAATCGAGAAAGACAATATACATACTTTACATTCATGACAATTTGACAACAATAACTTCAAGTTGCAATGTTTTTTACAAGTTAGTTTCGCTTGTATCTAATTACTACCTGACGACTTATTAAATACTGGTCAGTTACAAAATAATAGCCACAGAAAGTGTAGAAAATAGTTGAAAAGGTCATAAATCGTAAGTAATAAGCGCTGAACGAAATGAAAACTAACGAAGTAACGAAATAAATTTTAGCCTACATAACTCAAGAAATTTATAAACCAAATATTCCAATGTCAATTTTAGGCTAATTTTTGATAAAGTAACCGTCTAAACAAATCCGCAGGAAATAGTTATACCCGCTCTCACAGAGATAAACGTATTCAATATCGGCCAAATTATCAAACTTACTTTGAATGATATCTTATCCGCAATGACAGTATGAATAATTACGATATTGAAGAGGTATTCGAAGCTTAATTTATACAGATTTCGGGTATACTAGCATACATACATGCTTTAGACTGTTTAGCATTGTGAGTTGAAATTATGCGTCAAGTTTTTTTACTATTAATGATGTCATGGTGGTTAATGGTGTCGGATGCGTCTACTTGTGTCAAATATGAATTTGAAGAGGATTTTGAGAATTCATTTTCACCCACGGGTTTCTGTGCTGGTATGGATCCGTGGAATCTCGGACGGTTTGTTGATACAAATGTGCCTCCCTTCAACGAGCGTAGTACACAGTTCATGTACACGCAAGATGGTTTTAACTGCGGGTCATCAGATACGATTGATATGGAACCAAGAGGTACGGTGGAAGTGAATATCTTCATGGAAAATGCTGTTTCTGAAGATACGATAACGATTATGGCGTTCGATGACGCGGGGGCAATTTCAGGTTCAGTACAAATCTCTGGCAATAATTATGAAGCTGGTCGTTGGTACACCCTGAAATTCAATATAATTAGCACCACGCCGGTCAATGGCTATGTAAGTATTATTTTAATTCTTAACTTCTAGTGTTCCTTCTATTCTAGATTTCTATGTCATATGTTATGATGCTACACTAAAAACTACCGTGTTTGATTAAATATAAACTTATCATTGTTTATTGATAATTGACTCGTTCGATTAGACCGTGACTATGATTAGAATGAGTTCATGTATCGTAAAAATTGTAGATATAATTTGGGAGTAGAATTTGTACATTGAGATATATCTGTTTAGCCTGTAGTACTGGGAATGGATCTATTAGGAAAGCAAATAATTAGCAAAGAATTGCTTCCTGTATTACAATATTTACAATATTACTCATTCAGATCAGCCACATTGAGATAGTCAATTTTTTACCAGACAGTTATGAGTTTGCCTGCCTATGTCAATACGTACATTCTGCTGTAGCTCCTATGATACTGAACTGATTGTAATAAATGAGGTATCAATGGATTCAAGATCAGGCCCTGGGTGTTATAAGCTACATTAAAATTAAGACAATACATTACTGCCACGTTTGTTTGTATTCCTAAATTGACATTAAACATATTAGAGAGACAACATTGACATATTCGATGATAATACGTATAATTATCGATTGGATGTATGGGATACCGCCAAAATCTTCGAGGCCAAACCAACCATACCTGTTAGTATACGATATACTTAGGTATCTACTGATTAATGCTTTGTCACAGGCTTTCCTCTCTTGAGTTGTAAGTTCAGACGGTAACCGCTCCTGAAAAAGCCAAGATAAATCAATCAAGAGGAAGAGAAGGAGAGTGTAGTATGAGGTTTCAATGCAACCGGTGTGACAATAATGATGTTTATCGATTCTTAAGTGAACTCGAGTTGACAGCATAAATCTCATCTGATTTTATTTCCCTATTTTATATCAATATTATGAAAAAAAAAAAAGATTAATGTCAATATTGTAGAAAAGTAGGTACGTACTTAAAATTTTATTAGATTAGGTAAACAAATTTCAACGGATGTTAATAAAATAAGATTATAACATTGTTATCGGTAATGTGTCATTCATTTCATAGATTCTCAAAGAATGTTAGAAGACTGATATACCATCTTTTGTATTCTTCTACAATTTGTACATGCTCCTCTTTCCTTCATATACTTCAAACAAGAATTCAAGCACACTTATTATAGTTGTTGTCAATCACTTTGATGTTTGATTTATTATGATCGATTGTACGGACTTTGTAATTAACCTTGATAATGCTACAGTTTTAGGTGACTGCCTAGACCCAAACTGGATAAACATACTTTGATCCGTTCCTTATTTGATACACTAATTATTCCTGACTGGTTCATTATAATAGAGACCAAAACCGCAGCGGCTGCAAACTAATAATTTTGATACTTGATGCCCTCTATGTTGTAGAATACTAATAAAGGAAATTGGAGACGATGGTACAAACCGCTAGAATTACATGCAAAGGCAACCATGTTGAGCCAATAGATTAATGGAACAGAATGTGTGAAATTATGCAAATACGTATGTCAGATGGATAATAGAGAATTATGAAAGACTTACAAATAATAAGTATAATATATGTGAGGCTGCTTCAGAAAATATAGAAAAACCAGGATTACTTTAAACCTGAAACAAAATTTTCATACATATAAAATACTGCTCTCTAAATGTATTTGGTTCCCAAGAACTTGTGGACGACAGACCAATTTTCAGATATCACTTGTTCCCAGCGCCATCTAGCGCGCTCGGAACAAGTTACGCTTTTTACAATTACGCTGAACTACTTCAAAACAATTAATCCATCATCGCCCAATTAAACTTGGTTGTTAAATCATTAAAAGAAATTCAATATATAATAATTAAAAAATATGGACTATAAAATCAAATTATTACAGTGGGACATGAATGGTTTGCTATTATTACTATTTTTTATATTCAGAATTTTTCTTTTCTGCCAACTAAGTGGTATAAAAAAAAAATAGCACTCCGGGAGTGCCGGCAGAAGTGAAAACTTCAATATTAACGTTGTGTTCAATTATAAGTATAAAAGTACTATCATTTATGAGGTAGAATACAATGTTTATTTATTGCGCTATCGTACACAAATATGACAATTTATATGTTGTTATTTATTCACATTTACGAATACACAACAGTGTATTTACTACACAACAGTCAAGCAATCAGCTGTCACCATCCTTGGATACGCGTGGGACGCTGTACATAAACACACACGGTCATTCGCGCAAGCGCCCTGTGCCGCCTAAACAGAGCAGCACACTCAGGCACGGTAGAAAGAGTGGGAGATACTAGTTCCTCTCCCTTCCCCTCGATCTTACGCTTTTTCGATCAGCATCATCACGTGACCCTGACGCGAGTTTGAAAGTTTTTACCCATACAAAAAAAAGTGCTCAGCGCCGCTAAAGAAGTTTTCACTTCAAAAATTAACAAAATTTGACATTTCTAACACACCTCATATTTTAAATCAGATTTTTAGATGTTTGATTTTATTAATTTTGGTTATAAATTTGATAAAGATATATATCTTGTCAAACTCAAATAGATAATAATTTTGTACCTACCTTTCGACGTAATCTAGTTTAAGGTAATGCCTTATATTTATGGCAATGCTACTAACATCATAAAAGTATTATTACTGCTAAACCCGGCACATCGAGATTTACCTATTTGCCACATAGTAATAATAATCCTCTGAAGAGATAAAACCTAAAACCAAAAAAAAAACATTATTTACTTAATTATAATCATATTCTTAACATATTTCCTTCTATGTTAAAACCATCATATGTATTGTAGCTTACGTCTTATAAAATTACCTATTCGCCAGTTAAAATACCGTCACAATCGATCCTGCCGTTTCAGTAATTATTATGATTAATTAAAACAGATAAAAAAAATTAAAAGTTGCCTTTTTGTTTCCGTACATACATTCATATTAAGTGTTTATTCAAAAGATATTCAAAACCGGCTATTCTAATAATACAAACAGACACTTCAATCTTATTTATTTGTAGGTATATAGATGTATAAATGGTGTTAATATATTAAATTGTGTTTATCCATGTTTTTGTAAATCTAAAAATTAAGTAACATAAAATGCTTTCTATTATAAATATTTTTCAAAAATTCGTGAATAAAAAAGGGTCTAGGCGTGCAATTCGACTTATTCAATCACTTCAGAGTGTATTGAATTTGTATTCATCCGAATTTTTGTGAATAGACTAACAGAATAACTGTTATTATTAATATTATCAACATTTCAATTCATATTAATCAATTATTGAATAAAATGATTGCACATCCATCAAATTATAATTCGTGTAGGTATACGCTAAAACTGAAGATTGATCAATTGCGGATCTCACGTAAGCTTGGATAAAATTGTATTCACAATTTTAGCTGATGGTCACAACAAGACCCACCTGCAGCTTCAGCATGGTTTCCGTAGAACATATTCCTTTCCTTACCAATCCTTCCTCAACCAATGAAATTGATGAACCAAAACGTCACCTAAACCTAACCTCTCTACTTTTTACTGCGATTTTAAATGTTGAAGAGAAGCGAAGAGATGTGTCTACCGATGTCATGCTGGATCTCACTAGTAAGATATGCCACCTCGTTATCAGGGATTTTTTTAACATCATTACCAATAGAAGACTCACCCAAAAAGTAGAGTTTTCCATAGACCCAAGAAATTCCTTGCGGCATTTTCATTTTTCTAGACAAATCTTGGCTGACTTGATGACATCCACTGCCTCGAATTAGACGCGCCCAAATTTGATAGCATAAGTCATCTTTGGTGCCTGAAATGTAATAGTGCGCTCATCAACCCCATTTGCGGCCTTTGTTTCATTGCAAGATCATCTTAGTGCCAGCGAAAAAGAAATACTGATGACACACTATTTTTTTTTTTAGTTTTGTTCATAATGTTAATACGTTATCCTTCAGTAACTCTTTTTTTACTTTACTTTAGACTCGATTCACTAATCTAGTTTTAATTTATTTGCTAGGTTATCGTATCATAAGATGAAGGGTTCTGCAGGGCAATAAATATTGTTCTTATAATTTTGTTTTTGTAATTAGTTTTAACAAGAATATCGGTGAACAAAAAAATAAATCATCAAGTTTTTAACGTTACGTCAATTTTTTTTTTTGAAAATTAATGGAACTTACCAATTGAAGAATGAAGATTTACACAACAATCTTTTTTTATTCCTGCAGAATGTCTTCAACTGTATTCCTCGTGTGGTGATCTGAGGTTCAAATGCGTTCCAGAAACTTATATTGAAATCATCTCAGACATGGTGTCAATTCTTTGGCTCGGACTGGTGTTAGTGACACGAAAATCTTCTTTCCATCTGGGTACACCAGGTATCTGTATTTCATCCATTTCTGTTCAGCGTGGTTCTAGACGTCTTGTGGGGCAGCTCCGAATTCGATCCGAATATTAATTGAGCAGCTCATAGTTGTTTAGCTAATGTCTGCTATCGATATTACAGTAATGAACGCCGATAGGGGTGGATTGCGACATTTCAAGACTTGGACGACGATGAAGATTGAGTTTTTTGAGCTCAACTGTACAATACCCACGTCTGTCCATATAGGCGATAATGTGATCTAGTCGAACGGGTTAAATACCAAGGACCTGTATGTCATACGTCTAGTGGCATAATCGATAGGTGGTATAGTGACGTCAAGGTATGCTCGAGGGCATAGATGGCTTGTATACCCAAAATTTCCGTCGGATAGAAGGGGCATGTCAAGAAAATTTCCATCAAAGCTGCCTTTATATAGGATTGTGACTTGTCGAAGAACTGGATTGCATAAGGAAGGAACTTCCACAACAGCTGCCTTCATGTTCGTGGCATCGCAGACATTCTACAAGAGAGTGGCCACAGATCTATTAGAAAATTTTAATGAGGGTAATCAAAATTAATGTATAGTGCACGGCATCAAACTTGGCAAGATTTTGGAGTAGTGTGCGCCCCACTACTCCCAAACCTTACCATGTTTGATGCCATGCACTATATCAAATAGAATTTGTCACAACCTGCATAATTAATATGATGACAATGATAAAAATAGAAAAGCTAGATAATCAGAATTCTCTGCAAAAACAGAAAGAACCTAAAACTAGAGGAAAAGGAAAGAAGTAAAGAAGATTATAATATGATGATATAAAAGTAAAAAGTAGTTAGGTTTCCCTTTTCTTTTTTTCTTTCAACCTAGCGTCAACCCCAGTCGTATCCAAAGCTTTCACCTCGGAGTCTGGGGTCCGCTTTACCAGTCTTAACTGCGGATTTGGCTGAACCTCGATATTTTCCGTGAAGCGACTGCCATCTGACCTTCACAACCCAATGGTGACATTAGGCGATAACGAAGCATTGCAGCTAGACCTAGATTTCTCTATTAGAGAGTTATTTAAATAATTATTTTTTTTACGAACAAATATATAATATATATTTTACAAAATAAAATAATTACTTACTGAATTTAGAATTTTCTTTTCATCAATAGTCCGATTACTCTTTGCCACGTCATTTTTGTATACAATGTTGACAAGTTGATACACTTTTTTTTATAAGTAATCTTTATTTTCAATCACTTTCTTATCACTAAATACTTCAAATATACATGCAACCAACACGATTTAAGTCTATGTATTACTAAGATCCTTCTGTAATGACTGGTGTGTCGGTTAAAACAAACAATTTCTAGGAATCGGTATATATCTATATATGAAGATAAAAGATTATTGATTCTAATCTCAGTCATTAAACACGGAAATCATCTATCAATTATAAATGATGAGGTCTACGATTACATCTTAACGACCTAATTAATTGCACCTAACATAATTAAGATATTTGACCAAGATTGTATGTTGTTTTTACTGTAAATTTAATAATAAGTTACATTTACCTTAAGTTTTCATTACAACTATGAAGTTAATTAGCAAATTTAATAACTATACCACTATTATCCTACTAGCCTTCTAATATTATAAATGTGAAAATTTGTAAGATGTTTAGATGTTTGTTACTCAATCACGAAATTTAATGATGTAATAAATTATAATCTGGAATAACAACATACGCTACTTTTACTACTTTTATATCTGGAATAGGTTCCCATGGGAAGAATATGTCTATTAAATCAATTATAATTTGTTAAAAATATGAGTGTATGCACACTTTGTTTCCCGCTCAAATTTTCTACCTCCACTGCTCAAAGGTTTACTGGTAGAGAACTTTTTAGAGTTAAGCTCGCCTTTGTACATATTGTATTTCTTGTGTGAGAATATTTGTCTATTTAATGGTGTACAATGAAGAATTAAAAATCTAATTACACGCGGACCAAGCCACGAACAACAGGTCAGGTTTATAAGCAATCGATTTGTACCAACATGACCTTCGTAGTCATCCTCTTAGCGATTGCCCAGTTGCGACAAAAGTTTGTAGCTTGAAGCCCGGGGTTCGCTTATTATTTTTTACTGGTATATTGGCTTTTCCGGTCGCTTCACGGGCAATATTAAGTTCAGTCGCTTCGTACTTACATGAAAAGCTGACTCCAACGGAGCTATGTCAAGGCTCGGAGGATGACTTTTTAGGTGGTAGGACACGACGGTATCTTCCGTCCAAAATGAGCTGACTGGGGTTGTACCTCCGCCCTATAGAAGACCGCGGCCATAATAACCATCATGTTGTGTTCCCACCGGTAAGTAGGCCAGAGCTCACTGTATCCCTCTTTTACGGATGCAAGTCAGAGCCTCCTCCTTTTCTAAGCCGATGCATCGGCTTGCAAGCGAGGTTGACTTGGATACCAAAGATCTTAGTGGGAGCCGCATACACTCCAATCCTAACCCATCTAAAACTTACATAAAATTAGAACACACTATAATTTTGTAAAGGAAACACAATATTTTTATGGGCACTATAGTAGACAGTGGCAATGAGAACTAGGCATGTGCGAAACATGTCCGGGAGCGGATTGAACATGGAACGGTTCCTTATACAGTCGGCACCATGTTCAGGAACCATGTCCGCGGACACGTTTCCCGGACATAGTTCATGCAATCCACGCTGATATAACATGTGCAGATATATATGAAAAGGTTCAATTTTTTTTATATAGGTACTACTGAGGTAGCAGACAAGCATGTGTTTAAGTACCTATATAGTTAATATTTAAAATGAGATCAGTTCAGAACAATAGGTATTTGCATTTTCCTTTTTTTGAGTCCTTTTGTTCAATAAAATGATCCCAAAGTATGCTGATTTTTCTATGAGATGGCATTTTCAGATGAAGTAAATAATTAGAAAGTTCTCAAAGCCTTATTATTTTCGAAATAATTGTCATAAATAAAAACTGCACTACCTAGGTATGTGCAAAGTAAATTACTATTTAAATCTATTCACTTACTATAGAACTCAATAAACTATTATTACTTATCAAAGACAGTGTAATTTGTCAAAAATAATTGGAAAGTATGGTGTAAATAAAGTATTCGGAACACGCACGCATTCGCAACTAATAAATAAATGCACCTAAACGCTAAAATACGAACGTCGCCGCAGTCACTGCGCAAGTAGATAATTACGTAACACGAAATGCGACTCGGTCCGGTTCGGCTGCTGTTCGCAAACCCGAACCGCTCCAGCCGAACCTGCACATGCACATCGGAGTATACCTACTCCGCGCCCCGCGCGCCGCGCGCCGCGCGCGCGCTCCATTCATTCCATGCTCCGAGTTCGCTTACTCGTTCCGGACATGAACATGGTGGAACTGTTTAGGCGGAGCGGTCGGATCGGAACTATATAGCTCCGGGAAAGGACATAGTTCCTGGAGCTATAACGGTCCGGAACTACTCACCTCTAATGAGAACCAACATAATATGCGGGATATTGAAGCTGCTTATAATGACATCGAAGGATAGTGTAAGCATAGACTTAGGATTTCCTAGGTCCATGAGTCTAAGAAACAGATGTCATTAAAAATATAATTTCAGAACATTTATTTATTTTATGTATTATTTTTATCCTGTTAACATTATTGTATATATTATAAACAGTACGTATTATGTATATTAATAAACAAGTTTTTTAAATGAGGAATGCCTGCTTATGTTTGATGCCTACGAGTTTGGGGGAAACCTGGAGACCTATATGGGACTCTCCCTAAAGGGCGTACCCACTAAACCTCACTATGTTCACCTCGCCACTTTAGTCACAATTACTTGGCATGCATAAGCTTAGACATGATGAATATCAAGACTACTGCAACATTATCTCGAGAATACAGCAACTTTCATTGAATGCTTTAACAAGGCTTGTCCTTATTATTAAAATAGCTCAAAAATTATTTATTTCTATGATTTATTAAGACACAAAAGTTGAATTGTAAATCTACTTATATTTTAGGGTTAAATAAATAGTATTCAATACACGAAATTTTGTATTTGTTTGCCGAATGTTAATTCTAAATGCAAAATAAATTTCATGATCAATGAAATAGAGTAAATCCCTCTTTGCAGCCATAGGCAATTAAAGTAACCTTCAAAACATTTGAGTAAATTTGTAAACAAGTAATTAATATGTACACAATAATTACACAATTATCAAATTTTACCACTATGAAATATGTTGTCGATTACTCAAATAACACAATCTCAAAGTTTTCTTTTTTCGACACTGTACAATGTTTTAAGTGACACTGAATTAAGAAACAACAATTAAGTACACCGAAGTGTTATCTAAGTGGGCGTGTACATGTTGCAGATCAAGTTATAAAAATTGCAATATGCATAAGTTCCAGGTAATATGAATCCTGTCCATCGCAGGTAGAAAAACATAAACATTTTTTTTAATAGGACACATCAAAATGACTTTACCTCGCCTGATAGTAAGCTAAAGATGTTATCATACGTAGTCATTTGATTTAATAATTTCAGCTGTTTAGACCATTACCGACTCGTAGTCATGCCACATACACCTAGCCCGTTCATTACATGCCGGTATCTAATCAAATAGCTGAAGAAATAGTCTTGGTGCAGTATCTATAGTAACCTAACATGAAAGTTATGGCTGACAATCTGCGAGATCTTTCTCCTTAACCTTCTAACCTAACCTATCCGTATTGGGGTGCGCGGTGTTCAAGGTTGCTCCCACGGCGCTCGATGGACGACTTTAGACGTTCAAGTAGATGACTCATTTAACCCTATTGCTGCGACATGAAAATTTTAATATCTCTGCCTAATTGAAGCTAAAAAATTGATAGCTTTCTTAATTTTATCGCATGAACAATGAAATATTTTGATAGTAATTTGTAAATAGCAACGAACCGAGATATGTTGGGGCAATATTTCGAAAAAGAAATAACATACAGTTTATCATTAAATAAACTGTATGTTATTTCTTTTTCGAAATATTGCCCCAACACTACTTAAAACCAACGAAACCTAACATTTTCTATTGTCGGGCCAAGCAACTTGCCTAGACGAACCTATTTCATCTGTGTCATCATCATTTTACAGAGAGAGAACTCTCCCTTCCTCTCAAGATGCGTGCGTTAGTTATTTGAGTAACTGGCCGTCCCATCTTCTTTTCTTCTATCTTTTAACGTATTACAGGTCGGCCTGACAACAATCTATATCAGGCCTAATCCACTATCTGTTAATTTATTTATATTATGGTAAAACCATACGACTCCGGCAGTGATTATCTAAAGATGATTCCTTACTCCTAGCACCACTGAGTAAATCCTGTGTATACCATCCTGTATAAATTCTTAAAGGTTGATATCGTAGAGCTGTCAGCCAGACCTAAAAACAGTAAACCCATACAATTTTGCTTAAATTTCCGAATGTTCTAGTTGTTTCCAATCCCTATAAAGCCATTTAAATCAAAAAAGAATCCCTTAAACAAAAGAAAACAAAAAAAGTCAAGCTGAATTGCTTGTATCAGGAGTGTCAGCAAAGGTAATTTATAAATTGAAAAGGGGCAAATCAAAAACATTCAAAACCGGCTGACTTGTATGAAAGCTTTGCTAACAATAAAGAAAGCTCTTATAGAAGCAAATGGTGAGCATTATCTCTGCCTACTCCGAAAGTAAAAATCGTGAGTATAATATGTACGTACGTACAGTAGTTGGGCTAGCAAGAACAATATCAGAAATCTGTACAAAAACATGCGTCTCTCTCACAATGATAGCCCGTATCTCCAGAGGCAATATTCAATTAACCCAATGCAATTAATAATAGCAAATATTATTAAATTATAATACTATAACCAGTTTTACACTACCTGAACATTATTAATTGATTGTCCTCATTAATCACTCCGTAGATAGATTACTTATGCAAATTATCAAAAACTATGATCGATGATAAGTTTATAATCATTGTTACAACAGAAAAAAATATTAATGTTTGTTTGTCTGTAAGGAATATTTTTTTAAGAATTATATTTGTTCGGTTTTGAGTTTTGAACTCCAAGGGAACGTTAATGATAATATTAACGTTCCCTTTGAGTTCAAATGGAAAATGAAAATGCAAAATGCATGATTAGGACAATGAAGAGAGTTGAAATTAGAAATGAAATCGAGTTTTACACCGGATAATGTAGTTCCATCGATTTCTATATTAGAAAACCAATCCACTCAGATTGTACCCTTAAGGTTTCAAAGAGAATCAGTAATAAATTCACATAAGGTTAAGACTAATTTACTAGTAAAGATATTTATTATTACTTATAAAAATGGATAAAGTACAAATCTAAAAATAAGGAATTCCTAAGTGTTAAAAATAATATTTTATCTTGATAAGTTTAATTATGTATTTACAGTTTCTTACAATAGCTTAAATCTATTTGGTAGGCATAATTGATAAAATATGATGTATTATATAACATCAGTTGGAACAAAAATGAGATACAGCTTTATCAATGACTCACGTAAGCGAAGCCACGGGCATGTATTAGTTGTGATAATTTGACTAATCGGTCAGTTGTGATAGTTGGTGCTTGGTTTCTTATAAGAGCAGTTTTCGTGGACAAAAACACTCATGATTTTTTTTATTCTGCTTTACGAATAAATAAAATGATTCTAACGCTTCTTGTATTGTTGACATTGGGATCACTTGTGCTTAGTGAAAAATGTGTAACGTATACATTTGAAGAAGGTTATGATGAATTATTCACTTCAGATTCTAATTTCTGCATTGGTTCTGGAACTTGGTCGCTAGAACTATACGAGCATACAGAAGTACTAAGTCCACACGAGGATAGTTTCAAATTTATAAAACCTGAAGAGCAACTTAGCTGCGTGACATCGTTCGTATTTCCTATGAATGTCGGTGGTACTGTTGAAGTTAACGCGTATATAGAAGCCACAAATGTGGATGATGGTATAATAGTAATGGCATTGGATGAAGTTGAGGCTACGGCGGGTTTTGGTACAATAACAGCATCTAGTGCTGACTTTGTACCTGGATGGCATGCGTTAAGATTCAAAATAACTACCAATGCTCCGATTCAAGGCACTGTGAGTTTTCGAAATTTTTATACTTTTAATTAACTAAAATTATTACGAGACATTATTATTTTTTTCTAATGTATTTGTATTTGTATTTGAGCTGAAAAGATACATGGAGTTAGATTTTGATGTTTAAACGCTACTGTTATTAATAAAATTATACAATTTTTTTTTTTTTAACTAATATTTCCGGGCATTCCGGGCTATGTGATAATATGATTAGAAATATTATAAATTAATATTAAATTTTAATATAATAAGTCAACAAGGCTGTATCTTAGAGTTTAGTATAGCCAGCGTCAGAATTGGATAACCATTTTCAGATATTCAGAACAATTTTTGAACAAAGTATTTTATATTTCTAAATGAAAATGCTATTTAACTACTTCGTAGATTCTATTATAAAATTAAGATAGGCACAATATAAATACCAGGCACAAAAACAATCTTGTAGCCTGTGATAGTAGGCTCCAAAAAATCAGTAATTCTTTTCGGGGTAACTGTATACGCTTTTTCAACAAACTCCCAAGCGAAATTAGAGATTTACATGTAAGTAAATTTAAAAATGTTGTTAAAAGGAAACTCTCCCAAAAAGCTTATTATAAAATTCAAGATTATTTAGATGATAAAGAAGCTTGGAAATGAACTGTTCACTCAACTATGTTACTCGAAATAACATTGTATCTAGACTAAGGCAATTGTTGTAAATAGACCAAAAAAAAAACAGCCCGCTGAGTTTCTTGCCGGAGTCTTCTCAGGTCTGGGCCGCGTTTCGAACCGGTGGTCCATTTACTTCTAGTTTTAAATATTTATAATTTGACGTTTTGTAAGTGCCGCTTAAAATGGTCTATACAGAATAAATGATTTTTGACTTTTGACTTTTTGACTTAAGTAGGTACTTATGATTAATATAATAATTTTCGTTCACATTTTTAACTTTGAAAACTGTGCAGTCATTTATTTACTAGGTATTGACGCTAACTTTAGGTACTAAAGTGATCATTATTATTTATGAGTTATTTATCAAACAATTGCTATTGCTGCAATAGATATTATTCATTTCTGTCAAATTTACTTTGGAGTAATGTAGGTAGGTTTTATAGCTTGAAAATCCACCCTGAGTAATGAAGATCAACTTCAAATCTCAGTAATTAATTCTAGTCGAAAGCTAGATTGAAATCTATCCCGATGTTATAAAGGTCTGAGGCAGATATTTTTATTTATAGTTTTTTTAAACCTCTGTAAAAATAATCCTCATATAACTTTTTAAGATTGTAAAGATTTCGTCTTTTATCCATTATACAACTAATATTGGATAATTCAAATTCATTTATGTAATTTGACCCTATTCGTTAGTAATACATACATAATATGCTCACGCCTTTTTCCCTCTGGGGTAGGCAGAGACAACAGACCGCCACCTGCCTCTGTCCTGACATTCTTAGTAATATACAATACATACTCGTTAGTAATCATTTTTCTTATATCCTAATGTTAGTATATAATAATAGTTAATTTGATTAAATCTATTAATTATAAATAAAATTGATATTTGATGATTAGGGGATATAGGCGTGAGTTTATGTTATGTTATGTTATAAATTGATATCATTATTATATTTAATTACATAGTATGGTTAATTTAATTTTGCACGTATAACTTAGAAATTTTGTGAGTTATACTTAGTATATAATTGCTAACAGATAATGCTTATCGATTTCATAATACAGTTAATTCAATTGAGGTGAAACTTTTCACATTATAATATGATTTAAATAATAACTAAAGCAAAAAATCATAACGTATGTTCAGTTTATTTTACATAGAATCCTAATAATAATATACATTAAAGGTCTCTTAGCATTATGGTCAGATAATGAGAAGTTATTCATCGTAACTTAGAGCAGTCAACTGACCAGTAACTACTACTAATGCTTTTTACAGTTACTCGAATGGAATATTTTTACTGCGCTCTTCATTAATCTATACCAGATAATAATGATATCATCAATCTTGTCTTGATTCGATTATGAACTCATAAAATAATAATCGCATGCTTAAAACTTTTAGTGCTATATAGATCCATTAGACTTAATCAAATTGCGTCCAATTGTAATAAATCGAAAACAAAGGCAATAAAATTCTTATTATGTATAATTCACAAAGTATTAGGAGTTAAAATAATAATGGAATGATACCTAAATTCTATTAAATTCTATTACAGTTGAATCTGTGAAATATGTAAAAGATCGGTTAAGGATAAGATCATATTTCTAACCATTTCTGACAATGTTCTATGAAGTTAATGCTTTCTACGAGTATATCACATTACACTTTTATGTGGAACGATTTTTATGTTAAAGGATATTATGAAAAAGTTAAGTTTATATGCTTATTCCTGTAATTTTCTTTTCGCTTTTTACTAGGTAAAAATTCATGTCTAAAAATTCGTCATAATGACTAACTATAAAAAAATTATTGTTTAATTTCTATTATTTCATATTAGTGACACATTTGTTTTTAATATGGATGCATATATCTTTATGGCAATAAACTTTTTAGTGTGAATAAATAATTTGACGGGACGAAGCAATTGCAGAGTGATAAACGGTTATAAAGTACCAAACGATTATAAGGTAATGAAAACGATTGCAAAATAGCACTATTTTCTTAATATTGTATTTTAGTCGGTTCATCATTATCCAATGACTTCAGGAGAATAATCACCTACGCACATGCACCTTTATTGTTACGGTTTTTGTTGTTCTTACTCATACGTACCACGTACCTAATAAAAATAAAAATCATGATACTAAGTAAAAAGTTCCAAGTACAATCATATAAAATAACCTGATCAAGTTTCTGCATGTCATTAATTTCAGCTATAAAACATTGATAAATTTTATAATCCCATAATGATAAGATACTTCGTGAAAAATTCTCTGTATTCACTCCATAAGTCTCAATTAATTATATTTGGTAGGTATTCCCTTTCTGATAATAATCCCTTAGACTGAATCATTGAGTTGCACAAAATTTTCCAATGATCATCGGTGCAAAATATGATGAAATTGATTCAGGTTTTCCAGGTTAGTCATGAGTAAAGACATGAGTTGTTTACAAAGCATTCATGTGCATTCAATTGCAATAATTTGCAAAGGTGTTCAACAGAATATATTTTGGTACGAATGGCTTTTAATTCATTCACACCTTTAAAATGCTGTACATAATTTCAATAAAGAACAAAATTGTTTCTCATAACAAGCATTTTTTTAATAAACAATTTGTTATCAGAAGTGTTGCATGTATCTTTAGGTTTACCTTTAGTTAGGTATATCAAAACGACTATGAATTTGAGCAAAGTTAATATTTTTCTAAGTCTTTTTCTCATCTGAGTCTCTTGGTTGGATTTAATGGAACCCTCCTTGGTGCTACTCCACTTTTCCGTATTGGAGTTGAATTCGACCCTTTTTTATACTACGTAGGTGGCAGACAAGCACACGACACACCTGATGGGTAGCGGTCACCGTGGCTTATGGATGTGTGCAACACTAAGGGTGTCACGCACGCGCTGCCTGCCCTGCCCAGAAGATCTTTGCAGATTTCTGTACACCTTTTCCAGCTTTCTTCTTTGAACCTTAGTCGTTCCTACGTATTTTTATTGTACAACCAAATGATCTAATACAAAACACGCGAAACGATTATGATTGTTCCTACAATCGCTTTGACATTACAGATTCTATCTTACTGAATATATCTGACTAAAATATATATAAAATATATAAAAACAATATACATCTTCGAAACAATTATATAAATATTCTTTTTTTTTTGTTTCAGCTATCTATATTAGGTATGGCATCTGCAGCTTCAACTGTCTTAGTAGATTCATTCAGGTATATACCACCTGGTATGTCTGACAGCGATTGCGAACTATATGCATTAGATCAGACAACAACGACAGAAAGCACCACAGAAAGCACCACAGAAAGTACTACAGAAAGCACCACTGAAAGCACCACAGAAAGCACCACTGAAAGTACTACTGAAAGTACTACTGAAAGCACTACAGAAAGCACCACTGAAAGTACTACTGAAAGCACTACAGAAAGTACTACTGAAAGCACCACAGAAAGCACTACAGAAAGCACCACTGAAAGTACTACAGAAAGCACCACAGAAAGTACTACAGAAAGCACCACTGAAAGCACCACAGAAAGCACCACTGAAAGTACTACTGAAAGTACTACTGAAAGCACTACAGAAAGTACAACTGAAAGCACCACTGAAAGCACCACTGAAAGCACCACAGAAAGTACCACTGAAAGCACCACTGAAAGTACAACAGAAAGTACTACAGAAAGTACCACTGAAAGCACTACCGAAAGTACCACTGAAAGTACTACAGAAAGTACCACTGAAAGCACTACCGAAAGTACCACTGAAAGTACTACCGAAAGTACCACTGAAAGTACTACAGAAAGTACCACTGAAAGCACTACCGAAAGTACCACTGAAAGTACTACAGAAAGCACCACAGAAAGTACTACTGCAAGCACCACCGAAAGTACAACAGAAAGTACTACAGAAAGTACCACTGAAAGTACTACAGAAAGCACCACAGAAAGTACTACTGAAAGCACCACCGAAAGTACAACAGAAAGTACCACAGAAAGTACCACTGAAAGCACTACAGAAAGCACCACAGAAAGCACTACTGAAAGCACCACAGAAAGTACTACTGAAAGCACCACCGAAAGTACAACAGAAAGTACCACAGAAAGTACCACTGAAAGCACTACAGAAAGCACCACAGAAAGCACTACTGAAAGCACCACAGAAAGCACCACTGAAAGCACCACTGAAAGCACCACTGAAAGTACCACTAAAAGCACCACTGAAAGTACTACAGAAAGCACCACAGAAAGCACCACTGAAAGCACTACAGAAAGTACCACTGAAAGTACCACAGAAAGTACTACAGAAAGCACCACAGAAAGTACAACAGAAAGCACTACTGAAAGCACCACAGAAAGTACAACAGAAAGCACTACTGAGAGTACAACAGAAAGTACTACGGAAAGCACCACAGAAAGTACCACAGAAAGCACTACTGAGAGTACAACAGAAAGTACCACAGAAAGCACCACAGAAAGCACTACTGAGAGTACAACAGAAAGTACCACAGAAAGCACCACTGAAAGTACAACAGAAAGTACTACTGAAAGCACCACTGAAAGTACAACAGAAAGTACTACTGAAAGTACTACAGAAAGTACCACTGAAAGTACAACAGAAAGTACTACTGAAAGCACCACAGAAAGCACCACTGAAAGCACCACAGAAAGCACCACAGAAAGCACTACAGAAAGTACTACTGAAAGCACCACTGAAAGCACCACTGAAAGTACTACTGAAAGCACCACAGAAATCACCACAGAAAGTACAACAGAAAGTACAATAGAAATTACTACTAAAAGTACCACTGAGAGCACAACTGAGAGTACTGCTGATAGTACCATAGGAAACAATAATGAAGACACCACAGAAAATACTAATACAACAGAACAAGGGACTACCCTTCCGATCACCGACTTACCCAATGATTGTTTTGGTACGCCAGTTACCATAACAGTATTAACCCTCGTAGTATTATTAGTCACAATTCTACTATGTGTGTTGTTCTATTGGCTTGGACGAAGAAGAGGTAGGGCAGAAATGGCAGCCTTTTTGAATTTCGACGAATATAATAGTAGTTTTAGAATGCCAAGAGTTAAAAAGGTATATCCTGACTCGAAAAGTAATCCATATGCCAGAAGTAACGAATTTTTATCTTAGATAGAAACCGATTATGATATTACTGGCATACATAGAAATGCTTTATTTCATTTACCATTAGACCAGTTGTTATTTGGTACTCTGAAAGATATTTGTAGATATGTGTTACATAATCTTTGTCATTATCTTGATCCGCGTATTCAAAGTTATAATGGTTTATATTTTAAAATTGTAACTTAAAATCAATTGATTGATATCAATGCTTTTAAAATGTAATAAGATTTTCACCCTGATTTATATTCTTATCTTTGATATCACACTAATCAGACTCAAAACTGTTGTACGATCAAGTCTTCGCTGTCTAACTTTAAGTATCCATCTCATTTATTACACATTAATCTGTGAAGGCATTCGATAGCGTCTTATCTTAAGTTTTCAAAATTTAGTTCAACTTATCTGAAAACCAAAGGATCATTATAGAATACTTATTGTAATTATAATGTAATATTAAGAGTTTAAAGCTGCTGATGATAAATTTTACCACACGCTAAGAACCATTACATTCATATTCTTGCCTGTAGTACATTATCTCATTTGTCAATACTACTTTCGCAGTAATTAAATGTAAATATAATATAAAAATAAATGTAAATATAATAGCTAGTTTCTAAGTCTAATTATAAAACAATGTCAATGACCAATGATTATTAATGAAGATAAAAATGTCGTTAGAATATATTTATTTGCTTCATGTCATAGATTTATGATACAATAAATACTCAACCTGTGACTCATATTAAAAATATTACTATATCAATAATTGACCAAACCCCATTCGGTCTATCGCATATTCCAATATATAATTTATTGTTGTCGAAGAAATCATAATGCTCTGTCGGTATTATTGTATAGTAAACATTATTATTTAATAGTAGTAATAGTAATTATACTCTGCTCGAATAACTCTTTGTTAATCAAAGTTTGTAAATATATGTTATTTATATCTTTTTTCAAGTTTTTCATTTTGAAAAGTAAACATAATCTGACTTCCATGTTGGATTTAGTTTTACATGTCAACAACCCTTTATTACCCAATCAAGTGTTATTACCTGATTTTACTATTTACACTCAGAATAAACTGACCTCACACGACATGCATGCGCCGATAATATAATAAGGTATTAAAAACAGGGGAGGTCAAACTCAAAAGTACTCAAAAAAGGCGGGTTTCTGTGAAGAGAATATTAATACAGCAGAGGAAGCCTGTGGAGTGTGTAAGGACAGAAGCAATAATGATGTGTGGTTGTCTCTGCCTACCTTGGAGGGCGAATTGCATGATGTTATGTAATAAATACTATTCCGATAGCTATTCTATTTTCATAATTACAAACTTACACGAAACATGAACTTGTTAAGTTTGTAATTGTCAGTTCAGTATGGTAGTTTAATTATTATATTTTCTATCAATAATAATTTTGTGCTACCTAATTGCGTTAATTAAAAATATAAATGAAGTCATAATACAACCCAATTGATAATTTTAAAAATCCTTGTACAATCTGATAAGTATACCCAGCAAGCAACCAAAATATAACTAATTTATAGACGTAAATTTATTGGGATTATTAACAGATTAGACTGGCGCCATAATAATAAAAATATCTGCAAATTGATTTGTCATAATTATTGTAATCCGAAATTAAATACTAGCGTTTCCTAAAAATGCTATCGTCAAAATATCAAATACTTAAGTCTGTGTTTCCGGAAAGCTATAATCTGGGAGAAAAATGCAATGATTATGAAACAGATAATGATAATGTATAAATTAAAAAGTAGCACAAAAAGATAGATACTCTTAAATTGAATAGGATTATTACTGTACGCATTTCCTAAAAGGCTTATTTAAAAAATTACTTGTCATGGATTCTCTTTTAGTAGAAATATTTAAAATAAACCGTTTATAAAATAAACATAAGATATGCTAAATAATCTCCGGGTGATATTCATATAGAAATTTATTATCTTTATCAGTCTTTAGAAAGATTAACATTTAACAATATAAATATATAAAGTTATTGGGAAAGGTTACCTTAATCAATAATAAAAAATCTTTTAAATGTACGATTTTCCACCATTTAAATTCAAGTACAAATCCCAGTTGCATTTAAAGTTTGCTCTTGGTGCCAGGAGTTCGCTCCCCTATTCTTTCTTTGCACAATTTAGTTTAACTTGAATATTACGTAAGTAACTGCGGACTGCAAGAGCAAAGTCTACGTCAGAGGGTAGTCCATCAATTACCAGGTGTACCGCCTTGCAAGAGAGGTACTTCTGGATCCTGAAGAGCTTAGTGGAATCCCAAACATCCGATTGTGAAGGAAATAAATTAATTCACACCTTGAAATGAGGGAATGTTCAGTGGTGGTGTTTATAATGTTGCCAATGGTGTTACAATATTAAGTGCTATGAAAGTACGACGAAGAGAAACCTGTATAGTGAAGTATAGTGAAGTCTAAAAAAGAAGTCCTGTCGCAATTAGAAAATCAATAAACGTTTCTTGTAATTGAAACCAGTAGCTGTGGATCTCGTAACAACATTTAAGTCTTAACATGTTGTCTTTAAAATGAACAAACAGTAGGTTCTACAGTTTTACTCTAAGAAAATTAGTATTAGGACCATTTAAATCCACAATACAAATGGCCTGAAGTCAATAGTCAAGGGTATAGGAGATGAAGAATGAAAAAACTGAGACAAGAGTGAAATTGTGGATGTTGTTTTAGGCTAATTCACGTTACGAAATCTAGTTACAAAGATTATAATCACATAATATCATTACAACTGTAGGAAAATTACAGGATAGTTAAGATGAAACAGACTCATCTAACAGAAAAAGAGTAAGAAAATTATAGCACTAACTTAATTCTCATATTTATTTCGAATTCATGTTGGATTAAATCGGGATTTTTTTTTCGCATGCGTATCTATTTCAAAATAGATACGTTTCATTATCATGATTTAGATGTAGGTATATAAGTATTATATGAGACCTAAATTTTATTGAGTTAGTCAACCCTTTATTGTTGACCAAGACATAACCAAAACTCAGCCAAGTGATCAGTGTGTTGAATTCGGACTCCTCATTTTATTCCCGTGGCACTTAATCCAAGTTTAAGTAATTTCATTATATTATAGTAGTATAATAGCTTTTGATGTAGATATTCTACCACCTGCCAGACTTGTTGAAAATAAAAAGTGTGCATATGTGTGTGTGTGCGCGTGTGCATAATTCATCATTACTAATTTGCATGTTATTGATATCCAATCTGCAAATCATTTTATCACTGTCATTACATCAAGTTATGATCTCAACGATTGTTGATAGTTATAACTACAATCAGTTAACCAAACAAATACGTTGTTATTGTGATAATCATACGGTAATCAAAATAATTGAGTTCGTTATCTGTACATTCTAAGGTTGGATACGTACTTAACCTTAAACATTATAGACAACAATGCAGGGAATGCGTGAAACTGTCAGTTTAATTTAAAAAATAAAGAATTTAAAAAATTACTTTATGCTACCGCACCTGATAATATAATGTTGTGACCGGGCAATTGCAACCAGTGACATCTAGCGGGAAATAGCGGAACTATCACAAAATTAATACCTTCGTAGATTTATAGATTCCAATGAAATTAGCGTCTGCAAATATTTATGTAATAGGTATTATATTTGTACCTCCAAGAAATGTGCTTCATGTGAAATTTAATTATAATGATATGGAAATAAATATGAAATAAAAATAATCTTCAAATCAACATCATCACCATCACTGTTGAATTAATTTCTGTTCTCTCATAGGCTTTTAGACAACCATAATCTAGAATATGAGAATTGGAAAGAAGTTTAAAATGATAATGAACATTCAGGTGCATATATTAAAGACCGTAGAGCTAATACATCAACCCTTTCACGGCATTGACCATCTTATGCGTAACAGTATCAGTACAATGTAGTAATACAAATTACTTTTTACGGGAGTCATCACGCGACCAAAGCCTTCTGCTTATATAAAAAGCATACAACCCAACATTAGATAACCTTCCGACTTTTTATGTGAATAACAAATCCTTGTCATTAAACAAAATCAAATTTGATACGTGACTTGGAAATATTCGGTTTGCACATTTTTTAACGAATACACAAAAAATATGGAGCACGTACGAACCACACAAGGTTGCTTTATTATAGGTACGAGTTGACTGTTCCTACATCTAAATATAGAGGCTGTTTGAAATCTTTTAATCTATACTGCATTCAAAGTTACATGTAATGAAATATTAAAAATACTTGCATATAACGTAAAAGTTGATGCGCAAGTAGATTTAAAAACAGAAATAAAGACCTGTTACAGTTTACTACTGTTCTTAATAAAGTTTGTAACAAAAACATAATATATTTGCATCAGGCAAGAATGACACTTCAGACTTACAATATCATACTATTTTTTTAATACCTACTAATAGTAACTGATATCACTAGTATTCCCTCTAACCTCGGCAAATAAGTTAAATTGATAGTGTTATTACTGAGATGACATCTCTTCAGTATTAGATGGAATTGGTTGGACCACCTCTCGGTGGAGGTCGGAGGAACCTACAACCTCTCAATTGCAAAGTCAATCCCTTTCCTATAGGCTTCACAGCTGTAACTTTAAGAATAACAAATAAATAAGCAAGATGGCAAAACAATATTATATATATGACGCGATTTTTTTTTCACTAGACACTCAACTTTAGTGACAAATGAGTGTCTTGTGAAAAAAAAGTCTACGCGCCAGGCGTGACGAATGCGATCAAAACTACAATGACCTTGTTACGGACAGTCAAGACGGTATTGACCAGACTGTCTACTTCATGAATGATGACGTTAGGCATCAGGGATATTTGTAATTGATCAAATTTCTAGAGCAGCTAATATTATCCCAGATATTAGCCCAAAAGTAACTCAAAGTATTTTTTGAGTATTTTAATTTAAATATTTTTAAAGTAGGTATTTATTTTTCCGTGAATGATTCAGACTCCATACTTATAAATGCCGCTTTTCATTTCAGAAACTTTTTGAAGACAATAATTGTGAAAGATAATTTTAAAACCTGTCTCGCTGACGACTCTGACATGAAGCTAAATTAATTTACGGAAACTAAGTTTTTGTGATTTCTTTTTAAAGTAAAATAAAGTTAAATGGCTTCTGAAATCTCGACGCGTTAGTAAGAATAATTTGTTGATGACGTTTAAACACTAGTTGTTAACATAGTAGGTAAATGTGTACCTATACGTATTTGTTTTCATTTCAGAGGGTAGAGGAATACAAACATCTAAATTAAACTTTTTCTTACATTAAGATACAAAATATACAGTACATTTAAACGTTTACTTGTAATGTTATGAAAAAAAAAATAAGGTGTGGTCATACAGGTTACGTTCACACGGCGATCATTCGATTATTTTTTTACCTATATGGTTTTATCGTAAACGATGCAATTGTTCACACGGCAAGTATTCTATTCGATTTTTTAATGCGAATGCAAGTAATCAATGAGGGCATCGTTTGAACGAGACAATTATATACATAAGCGCCACTGCGTATCGTATTCGGTAAAATCGTTTCAAAATGCGGCAACTTTTCTAACTTTTCTAACACGACGTTATCCCGTTTGAATGCTGTGAGAACAGTTTAACAAAATTTCTACAGTCACTACGATGTTTGATAAAATCTAATGCACAGTATACGGGAAAAGAGTGCTCGTATGAACGTGGCTTAATTTTTAATCTGAGATTCATATATTATCCTGTCATCGTCATTATAGGTATCTAGATCCTAATCAATGTCATAATATTTAAGTGGTAAATAAAAATCTATATTCAAGTAGTCTTTGTATAAAAAGTAATTGATCGATTTTAATTAAAGTCATTGACATCAATTAATTAATTGGCGTATAGCTATTATTGTTCGTAATCCAATTTTTTTGATTTAAATCACTTTGAGCTATAAGACTACTTATTGCAACGCTCGTATATATTACTCTCAAGACAGGTATACAATTCTGTTTAGCTATCCATCTACTTACCATGTTGATGCAATGGTATTATGAGGAATACGTCTGGATTCTAAAATAGAGATACCTACTTTCCTTTTTAGGGTCGCTACTAGTTATTACCCTCGGCATCGCCCGCATGGAATTCTGTTTTCATTCCTGCTACCCATGGGAACCTATTTACTTATAGGGTACTAGACTGGTAAATGAGTAGGTACCCATACACGTGGTAAACAAATCTCTAAAACCCCTGAATCCTCAATAATGCATTATCGAATCGACCTATCTCCAAAAATCAGTTAGCCTACCACGACGCGGATAACAATTCAGTTGCTCAGAGGAAGAGAGATGGGGCTAGACACCGCATACATCCTTCTTACTCTGAGCCGTCAGCTAAAGCTGAGCCCAGGCACACTGAGCTGTAAAAACTCTAGTCTCCCCCGTATAGGTATAATTGTAACATTTCAATAAATTAATGATGTAAAAGGTTTTCAATCATTCTTACCAAAAAATCGTCTTCAACGGAGCAAATTAAAATGGGACCACGGTGAAGTTCATCCAGTCGAAAGTTCTGAGGTAACTAACATAAAAACAAACAGTGGAATTGAGAAACTCCTCCTTTTTGAATTTGGTTAAAAACCACGCTCAATGCCACTATATTAAGTTTGAGCCTTAAAATATATAAAGGAAAACCCAATACCTCGTGTTCTTGACACAAATATTCGTAAGGCATAATAGGACGTAATAACTGACAACACAATGCTTGTGTGTGAGTTTAGAATGGGTCGTGACGTCATTGCGTCTGACAGATGAAAAGAATTGCGAAGGGATGTCTTTTGTAATTGGCGTAAGTATATAAGGCAATTATTTTTAACAAACAAACCTTTGTAATGGATGTAGTTGAGGCTTTATTTTTTAATTTGGTAAAGGAATTACGAGGTTCCTTTTACAAATTGGACACGGATGTTTTAGTTGCGTTGTGTTATTCGTTTGTATTTTAATGTGGTTTTTCCGTATTCTATCTTCTTCTTCTTCAACCTAGCGTTTATCCCAGTCGTATCCAAAGCTTTCACCTCGGAGTCTGGGGTCCGCTCAGTCTTAACTGTGGATTTGGCTGAACCTCGATATTTTCCGTGAAGCGACTGCCATCTAACCTTCACAACCCAATGGTGACTTAGGCGATATCGAAGCTTTGATTTAGACCGTTGTTGTTGGAATTTTTCCGTATTCTATATTGTTGTGGAATTAATGATATAGGTATTAATTACGACATTCACATGCTTATTATAACTAAAGTAGAAAGAGAGCACACATGGTGAAACATGATGAGGTATCTCCGGTATGGCCCTGAAGGTATATAGCTTATTAATTTCCAGAAAAAGTTGCAAGCAGTCCAAATCAAAAACTCTTTAAAACGAACAATGACTTATAGATACCTACTTACTTTTGAATTGCCGAAAGATATTTATTCTCAATTAATTTTACGGCATTTGTTACTGCACATAATTAACTTTTTATGGTGAAACGAAATTAAACTTCAGATAAGTGAATTGTCGTTAACGTAAAAAAATATTAAAAATGGTATTTTCTTTTCTTATATTACTTTGTCACTTAATTAACGCTTCGAACGTCAAGTATTAAAAAAATCTTCCACAAACGTTTTTTCCATAAAACGTAAGTTGGGACAAAGGAAAATTAGTAGACTTGGGGAGTATACCGAAGAAGCCGACCACAAAATATACGCCAATGGTTTACCATTGGAACTCGATTTTGTGAGTTCATTATAAGGAACAAAAACACATAAGTTAAAGATAAGTATAATTTAAACATTGTTTATATTGACTGTAAACTCCGTATTCTTATTGTAATATTATACAAAAGATGTAATATATATACCTTTGTTTATCGAACGGAAATCCCTATGGATACCGGGGACCCCATAACTCCTGCAGGAGACTCTAATGGCAGATTGCGCAATCCGTGGCCCTATATGGTGTGTGCAGGCCCTGAAGGCCAATAACGTCCAGCTATGGGAACCATAGTGGATAATGGCCAAAAGGGTCATGAGAGGGTACTACAAGATCAGCGTCGAAGCGGCGAGTCTCCTTACTGGAACTCCGCCATCGGATCTGAATATTAAGTATCAAACTTCTCTTAGAAACGTAGTATTCTGCTACTTTACGTTAAACTAATTTATACTGAAAGAAGCATGACATCGTCTTCGTCTAAACATTTTCAGTGACTCACTTTATATAAGTGAGTCGCTGAAAATGCGTCATAAACTGTTCCCGCACAGTGCAAATATTTGTATGCATGAATATCGGTATTAAGAAACATAGTTAAGAATATGGACTAAAGGGTCTAAACTACCTATATAATAGATATATAGGTATAAAACGTGCCGTCCGGATACTAAACTAAGTTAGCAGTATATAATAAGTATAATGTTACTTGTTTATAAACGGAAATTACCTTCTAAAACACCTAATAAACACTATATTTGTATCAGCAAGGTAAGTTTTTGGGCTTAGTTGGAGGCCAGGGTCAACAGCCTGTATAAACTCAATAACTCATCAAATACAAGAACACTCACCTTTTAAGAAATCCAACGTCTCTAGTAAACACCAAAAAACCCACACGTTTTATAATTAGGTACCTATTACAAAACAGTATTATTGTTGTTGTATGTGGGTGCTAGCGCCTCTGCCTACCAATTCGGGGATATAGCGTGAGTTTATGTTATGTTAGTTATGTTATGTTATAGATAGTAAAACAACACAACATTGCGACAGTATTATAATATTGTAACTCTTGTCAGAAATGCTGGAAACACTGTCCCGTTCTAAGGCCCTAATAATGGAAAAGTAAGTCGTGTATCTGAGAAAGAAATCCACAAAAATTTTAGTGCGATGTCCTCGCGAAAGTCCACATAGTATTATTAGCACGTTGACGTCAGCTCTTGATCTATGCAATTTAACTCTGATGCAACCAAGTCATTGAGTACCTTCAGTTAGTTGAAGAAGTTACTATCTAATTTGCTTCTTCCGCGAATACTGCCGCGAATGTATGTTTCTTGCGTTTTATATACGATATGGAATTATTGTTTCTAAGTTTTTCTAAATATAGTAGAATATCATTATCTTGATTGATGTGAAAAAAAAGGCGAAGTTAATTACTCTAATGTAAAACTGTCAAAATAAGGAAATAAAAAAATAGAATAATTTTACGTTTACTTCGAATTGAAATGAAAGCTTTGCTGATTAATTTTTAATATTACAGGAATCTCTATCTCAAAAATTGAAATTATACATAAATAAAATTACTAAATTTCGCGAATCGAGATCTGGAATAAATGGTAGTCATGAATGTTGATCGCTGAGCGAAATATAATTGGAGGAAAAGAATAAAATTAAAACTCCAAAGGAGACTCTACGCGAACTTGCCAAGATAATTGGTCGCGAAAGCAGAAAAACAAGATAAAATTAATGTGCCACCATCAAAACACTTCAGCATTTCTTAATTAAGCACCCACTTAAGGCGCTTTGTTCGTATACCCAAGTGGGGAATGCGTTTCGTTTTAATATATTTAGATGGAGGACAAAGGTTCTGTGACAACAATGAATTCTACGCGTTCTATTTCCTGAGGAATAGAATATGGAATGAAAAGAAATAATTTAAAGGAAAACGTGTATACTCTAACCATTTGAAAGAAGGAAGCAAGAGAAATATTTAATTTGACAGCTTGTACAACGCGTGAATAATGCTTAGCTGTTTATGAAGAAAAGTAATAACTAAACGTTAATAAATGAGAAAAACAAAATCATTTTGATACAGATTCAGAATTCCACGATACAGGGAATCCTAGTGTAGGATTCAAATCCATGTGCCCTAAATAATGCAATTTGTTATGCAGCAAGGAATTATTATTTACAATGCATCTGCATGCATTACCAGCGCATTTATTTCCTTCCTCCTATAGACCCGGGTCCTTTAAAATGGGCGTGAAAAAGCATTTGATGCTTGATTGATGATGAAGCCGTGAAACTGAGGGCCACCACAGTAGCACTATCGGTGTATCTAGTGGTAACCCCCGATCCTGAGGCTTTGCCTTTAGCTTTCCATTAGGCGAGGTGAAGCCATGTTGACGTGTCTAATGTTTAAAAAAAAACATACAAAAAGTTCATTATTATAAATCAGTCAACCAGCATGCGGCAGTGGACTCCAGTTCGAATGCAATCTGTAAAATTTGCTAACATATTTTCTCTTTTTAGACTACTTTTTACGTTGCCAATACTGTATCTCTTTTTTATAAGTTATATAATAATTAATATCAGATAGGCATGGGCTTACTCACTGAATACCTTTATATACTGAAACGGGCTTAATATTCTTAACGTGACTGAACACTTCTCTACGAAAAATATTCTTAAGTACTCATACCTATGTAAGCTATGGATTTGTTCGTCCCTAACTAAAACTCAAATAAATTACTAACTTTTCCAAGAAAAAGTTCCCGTATATTGTATCTAAGGACCAAATATCTTTCTTTTTAATATTTAATTAGGCGAAGCATTAATCTAACGTCTCAAAAGAATTAACAGTACTTAAAACTTTTGACAGTGCTGGCCATTAAACTGGGATACTTATTAAACAGCCTCTTATAGACTTATAAAGTCCTCTTTTGGGTACATGGATAGAAGGGGCCGCTTTGAAGGGATATAATTCATCGACTTTACTTTTTATTAAATTTACTGGCGGTTTTGCCGTAAAAGATATTTTTATTCGAAAACTGGTACTATTTGACTATTTTTTTTTTATATTGACCCATATACCTTGCCTGATGGTATGCTAAAGGTATGCCAAAAGCCTCAGGAGAGGGTCACCATTATGTTCATCCAAGTTAGGAATAATATTATTAAGTTTTCTGTTAGAACATTATTATGAAAGATCTCCAACAGTCTCTTCAACCTTACAACGATTGCAGGTAACTATGTAATTAAGGGTGATACACTCCCGGTCAATGGAAAAAGAAACATTAATATTCCTCTTTTAAGCAACACATTTTACTCCACATATATTGCGCAGTAGTATCAGAGTAGGTATATATGTTAACATATCTTATTTTTCTTTGAAATGCAAGAAAACAGGTACATTTTTCACCTTACTCTGTATATATTTCGTATGTAATTCTAACCTAACACCTGGGAGCTACAAATGGCGTTAGACTGCTCCAGCCTACCGACTGCGCGTCACGTACAAATTACGTCTGCCACTCGCAATGGCGACAATAAACTATGAAACATTGTCTTATATATTTTCTGTTTCGTTATTTTGTAAGTCAAATATTTTATTCAGAACATACATTACATACCTACATAACATTTTATTGAAACTCTTGGTTTTAGATGAAGTTGTGATGTGTTTTGCTACTTTTTTATATAAGACACCTCCAAACTCAGAGCAATTTTGAGCATCAAAATGACTTCACCTCGCCTGATGGTAAGTTAAAAGTAAAGTCTCAGGACCAGGTTGAAAGTAGACATATCGAGAAAGGAGCAAAAGTTTTAGCACTGCAATTTATATGGTGGAGATCTAAGGACAGATAATTTGCAATATTACATAATAGTATAAGCATATAGTACATAATACTACATTGTTAAATTGGACCTAGTCTGTAAGAGCTTATATTTGTACATGTACTCATATGGGTGTCACGCGGTGTTGCGATGACAATCCTCTTTTTATGAGGCCGTCAAGCTGAGTGCCACCATTGTTAACATCCCTCCGGCACAGAATGACCACATCTCAGAATGTCCCCATCTCAGAATGGTAGATAGGTACGTGTCGTATGTAATGGTGACCCTCTTTCTTGAGACTTTACCTTCCACTTACCATCAGGCGAGGTGAAGTCAAATTGATGTATCCTATATATACTATATATGCATTGAATTTAAAACCTGTTATTTTGATATTACAAAAACACACTACAATTTTATTTATTTTTATAGTTTAACGTCAAATATCCTCCCGCCTTCCCTTCAGCGCGTGTGTGACACCCTTAGTGTTGCACACGTTCATAGGCCACGGTGACCGCTTCCCATCAGGTGGGCCGTGGGCTTGTCTGCCACCTACGTACTATAAAAAAAAATACAAAACACACTACAATTTTATTTATTTGTATAGATTAACGTCAAAAATATGACAGATAGCATTTCAAATTCGGTTGCCGATTGAGTAAAAACTATTAGTGAATGCGAATTTGAATGATGTGGGAAAAAGTTGCTAATTGCTTCCATCAAACCGATACATACCTATACTCACACAATGAAGGCTGGAGTAAGTTCTTGTATGTAGGTACGTTCTATTGAAGTAGCAACCGTATCAATTGACGAATGTAGTCGTACATTGTCTATGCCTACTTGTGCCTTCTTAGAATATTCGTTTATCAATCATAGCTTGATTAAATATCAGTTCAATCTGACAGCTGATTGTTAACGTCTGAAGGTACCTATTAGAACCAATTAGGTATTATATACTATTTTTATATAAATTGAACGTGAATTTTCTATCTATAAAGAAACATACAAAGAGTACATTTTAGAAACAATAGAAGCGGTATCATTATTCCCAAACACATGTTTTGTACCTAAACCGAAAACTCATTAGGATATAAACCAGAACAATACGTAATAACTTCGAGAATTACCGGATTTTTTGCTTTAGTTATCCGGAGCGCACGGATGAACCTAAATGTGTCTTTTGTCTACCCGTACCTAGCGCCAGTAGAGGGTCCATGATGGTATCTCTAATAATTTAGGATAAGTCCATAATTAGAAAATAAATGCATGACGAATGTACCTACCTATCCTGTAATAACCGGTAGCTTGTCATGGCAATACAACAAACCATTTTATTTGCTACTGACGAGAGGTACTAAAGGAGTTACGTCCTATAAACACTGCTCATAACACCAAAGATTAGACTCAGGAGTCACTGACCTTAACTTCCTTGCTAGAGTCTTTTTTCATTTAACTTTAGTATGAATATTAGTAAACAAAACAACTAATTATAGAAAAGCTTAAGGGGTTAACGAGAATGTAAACCTCTTAAGCTAATCTACTTAAAATTTTCACAATTCAATGCTCTAAATAGCATCTCCTCGTAGTTAATTTTGCCTTTAAAATATCAATTTTAGGAAGACGACTCTGTTAGACTAGCTGGTCTAGTTATGTAGTATTTTTGGTACTAGTATCCTGTACAGCTGTATAAAATGAAAGATTTGTCTGCATACCTACTTGTATATATTTGTCCGTCACTCGCTTTGTCAACTTTCATCAACTTTGTCAGACGTTTACGACTATCTAGACAAATCTTATCAAGCATTGAGACTAATCCTGCCATTGTCCACAGAATACATGGTGACCCCACCGTGGAATGTTACGGGCAAAAATCACGGGAGCAAACGAACAATGGACTCGTAGATAGCGCATTTCCTCCGCGGGAACTAATTAAGTGGATTCTATTCAGGTAATAGTTCAGACTCTAGATTTACTCGACGTTGCCGACTGTACTTATACGGTGGTTGCTAGGCAGGACCGACATAACTGATTATAATACTGAATCTGATAGATGATAAAGTTTTTACATTATTATTAGATTAGTGTTTTCTAATATTGGGTAGCTAGTTATAGTTGCTTAAAGATAACTTATAAATGGACTGCTGCTTATACAAGAGTCTGTTAAACGTAAAAATTGTATGATAGAATATGAATTACTTGAAATCATTAAAGCACTACATAGAATATGAGTTAAGAGCGGTTTGAGAAAGTAGGATATGGAGGCAAAGTGGGAACACCGTGGGTCCCTAACCCGAGGAGGCCATCTCTGAATCACCTTACACCCCAGCGTCGGAACACCCAAGAAGGCTTGGGGTTTCAGCAGGTTGGAGTCTGACAAAACCACCCCTGATGGCCAACGTGGGTGGTATCCGTGGGGATTTCCGCACGAAAAAAAAGGGTTCACCAAGCCAAGTGTAAAGAAACTCATAAAGTACAACCAAAAAACCATAAAGTTTGTAATTATTATTAATTGTTTTACAGTTGGCGATGCATATTATGATGCTTGCACAGGGACGCTTACATGGCAGCTGTCACAGAAAAGCTATTTAACAGAAGTCCAAGAAAATGTTACTGTTTTAGATTAGTTTTTCATGCCAAGAATTAATAATATTATACAATTTTTAAAAAATATATGTGTATTTTTTCATTTTTCTTCCCCGTGAACAAATCATTTATAACTATACGGGTTCGGATGAAAAACTAAGATGATATGGCAATTAAATTAGGTACCTAAACAAATTTTATTATTGCTTGTATATTTGTTAACAAAGAATTTAAAGAAAAGTTTATTAACAGATGTATCTGTGACGTATATCAGATCAAATGCTTAGTTTAGAGGCAAACAAAGCGTATTCTTACAACGTAATAATAAAAACAGCGTCAAATGATAAAGATATATCAACACGCGTCACAACAGGTTGCTTTAAAGCTCCAGTAATGCTATGCTTCTCAATCTAATCAGCTTTAGAGATATGGAGATAGAAAATATCGCAATTCCACACGAAACTTACGCGCGAATATGTGCGATAGTACATTACATAGTTATGTATGACGTAAGTTTGTTTTTGTGACTTTGAAACTATTTATCTTTACCTACATTATACTAGTAACCCGCCCTCGCTTCGCTTTCGTTTATATCAACTCAAGTCATCGTAATTTATACCCATTTAGCCTATGTCAATCGAGAATAATGTACCTTTCAAATGGTGAAAGAGTTTTTTCAATAAGTGCAGCAAATTATATGAAACTGATGGCCACCGTACAAGCCAGCGAGATTGGTACATCAATCCGCTGATTTTGGCACAAGCTGCATGGCGCCACCTTTAACGAAAGTACGTTTTTATGATACCTGTGAACCTACTGTAGTGATACAATACTGCCCCATTTACCCATACATGCAGGGCCGTATTTAGAGGTCTGGAGACCTATAAAGTGTAGTCCCGCTGTTCCCCAATTATTTTCTCAATAAAATTAACAGTGTACTGTTAACTCAATAAAAAAATGAACAAAATAATTTATTGTGAAAGTAAGTAAATTCTATTAGTATTTAAAACTATGGAAAAAATACCAATAAGTCCAAAGTCTCTATTGCGAAGGCCCCATTTTATCCGACTGCCGAAGAAAAGAGGGTAATGTTTTTTTTATGGTGGCCCCTGAATTGTAGCCTTAGATCCTCTAAGTCTAGCCCTGAATTGCCCTGAATAGATACATGTTTCACATTAAAAAATGTTTCACGTAGATGAAAATACCGAACCCAGTTAGTTATTTTATAAGATTGTAAGCTTTCACAATCCAATACCAATATAACCTGCGCCCAAACTTTGCATTGAGGTCTCGTAGACCCACTTACGTCATTTTATGACCTCAATGTTGTAAAACCAGTTTATTACGACTACGCTACGTTTACAGAATTACTAGAAAAGGTACGTGTACCGGAATTAGTGGATATTACCGTTTATGTTGTGTACTTGTATGTAGGGAGTGAGAGACCCTATTTTGAAATACTATTTTGCGCTGTTTACTGGAGTAATGGACCCCAAAAAGTCTGATAAGAATACTGAATAACTGAGGCTGAAATCGCATTTGAAGGCCACCACTATGGCACTATCGGTGTATGTAGTGGTGACCCCAGCTTTAGCTTACCATCAGGCGAGGTGAAGTCATTTTGACGTGACCGACTTAAATAAAACTGCACGTAAATATCGTCAGTAAGTCGTATAAAATCTGCAATTGGCAATCGACTCGACCTATCATATCTCCCTTACATGGGTCGCTAAGAACACTGCCTCATGGTTGGGTATTTAAAATATTTAAATAGCTTTGACTAACCTTTCGGGGACAATTAGCCTTGTGATCACCTAATATCTAGAATTAATGAAAACTGTTATTGCACAACCAATGCTAGTTAACAAATATAGGCATATATGAATCTGAAACACAATTACAAGGTTTTTATCTAGGTAAGTACAAAGAATAAAAATAATCTTAATATATATAAATCTCGTGTCACAATGTTTGTCCTCAATGGACTCCTAAACCACTTAACCGATTATAATAAAATTCGCACACCATGTGCAGTTCGATCCAACTTGAGAGATAGGATAGTTTTTGAAACGGATTTCGACATCCACGCGGGCGGAGCCGCGGGCAACAGCTAGTAGGTATATAGAATTGAATCTTTAAGTCATGAGTCTTCAAGTCTAGAGTGCTTCTAGGCAAGCGTGCTCCATCGTCGACCACATCGTGAAATTACCATCAGGTGAGATAGGATAGAGGTCAAACAAGGGTCAGACAAGCACACGGCCCACCTGATGGAAAGCGGTTACCGTGGCCTATGGACGTGTGCCGCACTCATACTCGTTGTGACATCAAGATGAGATCACGACTGAATTTTCTACATATTTTATTACGAGAATTAAGCCTCTGCATGTTCACATATTTCTATATTAAAGTTATTAGCACTTTGAATCTCTTATCCCCATTGAGCCCGCTGATTGTGCATTTAACTGTAAATATTCCGAACTTGTACCCGTAATCTTGGTGTATAATAAAGAATTATCTATCTACCTATCCCTTATCCCATAAATAAAACTATAAATTTGAAATAAACATTAAAAGCTGTGTTATTTATTGTCTGAAGTGTTTTTAAACTGTTCATGAAGCTTACAGAATAGCTGCGGCAATGCGGTCCACTTGGCAGATTTAATTTATTGACTGCAAACTACGTTGCAAAGAGTCCTACGTTTGTGTGTGTTGGTGTCAATCGCCCCATTTTAAATAGTTTATTGGGTGATTGACACCATGGTGTTAAACGACGCACGCGAAAAGTATCTTGGGGTGATTGACAATGTGGTCCCAATAACTTGTGGTGTCAAACGACTAAACACCCGGATAAACCCCGTGCATACAACTCTGATATTTACATTTATAATTGTGTTTGGTTGCAACTGGTTGAGTAGAAACGGAGACCAAAAGTCGCGTTAACCAACATTCCTTAGAGTGGAGCCGCGGGCATGGACTGTATATTATACTTATAAAATAAATAAACAACAATACACATACAAACTTGCAATACAATACGTAAGTATGTAAAATAAAAAACTACTATAAAAAAATTAAAGTGTCTATAGCCAGTTCAGAAGATTAAAGTAAAACTACTGGTATGGTATCTATCTATAGGTAGTATATTGTAAATTGGTTGTGTGAATATTGGAAATGTGTACAATAAATACTTGGGTTATTTATCTATTATGAAAGATTCTGAACACAAAAAAAATTTTTAGAACTCTTTGTTTGCGCTGGACACTAAACAACCGTACAGATTTTGACGCCGTTTTTCATTTTAGACATATCTTGGTCAGACTGAATATCTACCGTATGTTTAATTGAAATCGGTAAAATAGAACCGAAGATATTACCGAAAAACAATAACCGAGCTACGCCCAGGCGGAGCCGCGGGCGTCGGCTAATATAGAATTTAATATGATTTATAACATAATGATAACCTAAACTATAAAAATTTTGGACTGCCATGGCATTAACCTTGCCAGTTCCGCGAAAACTACAATACATTTCGCAAGGTCGAAACAATAGACAATCTATTTCACATGATCGTCAGTTGTATTCGCTTTAAATATTATGTAACAAAGACGTTCTTTGTTGAAATAATACTTTCGTGTACACCGTGTACAGAATTACTTCTATTTTTTTCTGTAAAGGGTTCCTGGTAATCAGAATTATTAGTATTCCCACTAACCCCTACACAACATCTAAAACCCACTTCTAACATAAAAGTTATGTTAGAAGTGGGTGCATATCCCAGGAAAACTCAGAACGTGCCGTGGCTGCTAAAAAGCTACCGAATCGTGGGTATCACTGTAAATAATAAAATAATAGTGAATAAATCGCGATAGAATTCGTTAAAGTAGTTATTAGCAAATTTTGGAGATTTCAAAAATTTGGCCATTTTGACAGAACAGCCATTTGCCAATTTTAATTGGTTAGATCTAACCGACTAAACCACATGGTATTCCATCTATCTAGGAGCAATATAGATCTAGGTGAACCATTTAAACCTACACGAATGTCGAATGAAAAGCACATTCAAATTGGCAAGAATTCTCGACATTGAGGAAAATATTCAAGTTTGAAATAAATTATTTAAGTTATGAAATAACATTGCGTTCCACGCAACAAGATTTTACAGTCCTGAATCCATGTTATCGATAGGTAATTGTCTTAATCGCGATATCCATAACAGCTTATTAAAAATTCTGAGAAACGAAGAGTTAATCCGAATTTAACGTTGTAAATATTTTGTTATTGCGTTATTTCGTAGTCTTAGAGTTCCGTATTTAGAAAACCATTTTCGAACTCAGAAAATGCTCGTTTATATGAACTTCATCATTATCGGCCTCTTAGCGATCATCATGGATGTATCTGATGACTTCATCTAGGAGCTGTATGTCCGCTGTCCTAGCTTTATTCGTTTTTATTTGGCTTATTTTGAATATTACGAGAGATAGTACCGTCCCACCCTCTACTTCTAGAGAAAAACCTACGCCACAGTCTCATTCGGGGTTTCAGATGTACTAGCAGGCTGGGGAGGTTGGCTTGAACCTCGAAGATGTTAATAGGACCTTACACTCTCATTTGACCTGAACAGCCATGTAAATCACATGAATGAAAAAAAAATTTTTCAAGGATTTTTTCATACGCAACACGTTTTTATCAGGTTAGATTTAAGCACAAAGGGATTATTCCATTGAATATGCTCTGGAATAGATATTTAAAATTAAAAATGGAATTGATTAAACAACCGTTTAATATTGGCATTTTTAAAACCGAGTTTGACTTTGCAAGTCACACTAGAGCAGCCATAATCCATTTTAGTGACTGAGTTACTGCCATCGCACATAGTGAAGACGACTATTATATCGACGGTCCCTATGTACATACGAATATATCAAATTGCATATTTTGTCATTAAATTGTTGGCAAAAAATAGGTTACAGTAAAAGCCTCTCGATTGCAAGTTCGCCATCTTGAGGTAATAAGTTTGATAAATCACTTTTTACATGCTGTAAACAAACAGTTATAAAAATTTCTGTTATCTCACTAGGGGATTGAATGTAGAAATGGTTTCATTATTGAAATGCCTTATTGCAACTTTTTACATGCTACTTGTGTAGTTCATTGGCAGTACCGAAAACGTTTACTTTTTTACCCACATGTGTTTGTTAGTAGATATTTTATTTTTATGATTTTCTGTATATCCTATGGATAAGTATTCCAAAACAAAATTCTTGTGTTGCAACTGGGAACAACGTTAAGATGGTAAAATGAAGATGATGAGTTAATTGCCTTGATACCCATCACTTTGAAGATTTTTAACAATTATACGAATAAATGTATTAACGCAAAGACATTAGACTTTACCAACACAGGATTTAAAACGCCAGGAGAATCAAGTAAATACGCCAAATTTCAAGACTTATAGTTATAGTATGCCCTATACTATTATATATATAATAACCCTTATAGTATGCCAGTACCTACTTACGCTATATCTGGTAACGTTACACACATTCCAGATTATTTTACTTTCATTTATCCTTCGTACTCATCCTTAAAACCTGTTCCCGACTCAGTTGGGATCCGCTTTCAGCTTAAATGCGAAAAGGATGTAATCTGGAGACTGACGGCTTCACTTACCCGCCGAGGCACGGTAGGAACTCAAAAGTCTCACTGTCTTAAGAATTGTTACCAATCTTAAGATTGACCTGACCAATATTGCTTAACCTTGCAATGTGCTAAACTACTCGATTACTACTTAGCAACAAGCCCCTCTTTTATTAATTGTTCATAATCACATAGATATACAAGTTATTTACCACGTGTTGTCTGATTTAGATTTAACGACAAGCCACTGGCGTCATGCCGTCTGTCCTAATATGCAATCTACCGTCTAGACACCAAGCAGCCAATAAACGTTTCCTTTCATATATACTTGGTACAGTAAAAAGTTGGCACGCGTGACAATTTTTCGTAAGTTTCTCAAAGAAAGTTATGATGTCTGCCAGAATCTTCCATGAATTATGAAGTCCTCCAACCCGTGCTAGGTTAGAAAGAGGAATCGTGGCTTAACCTTACCCATGCTATGATAATCTGATCATTGTCATCCTCATTCTCCGTGTCTTTTCCAAAATCAGTTGCGTTCTGCTTTTCGGTCCAACTACGAAGCTGCGTAATTTGATGTGTGCCTAAAATCGTCCATGCATTAAGCTATGTCACTTAACATCCCGGTATTAATGTTACTTTTTGAGAGTCCAAACCCTTTCCACTAACGAACGCCTAGACTCACAGTTCCACTGATACGCTCGTAAAATAAATCTTCTTCAACCTAGCGTTTAATCCCAGTCGTATCCAAACCTTTCACCTCGGAGTCTGGGGTCAGCTTTACCTGTCTTAACTGCGGATTTGGCTGGACCTCGATATTTTCCGTGAAGCGACTGCCATCTGACCTTCACAACCCAATGGTGACATTAGGCGATATCGAAGCATTGCAGCTAGACCCTTGTTGTTGAAGCTTTTAGGGCTCCAACTACCCGTAACGACTGGCATAGATATTTGTATGGCAACCGGGCTCGAAGCTCCAAAAATAAATAAATAAATTAAACTCATAACTCTTTCATTATACGTACTCGGGTAAAAAGTGGGACTACATGCCTAAGTCTGTTGCCGACAAGCTGTTACCTGGTAATCTTCAAGTTTGGAGTAAATAGGTTCCTTCTAGGCAAACGTGTTTCATCATATACCACATTTGTTAAATTTCTAACTCCTCCAACCTTTTTTTATATAGTCGATAGGCTCGCGTTTGACCACTATCTCTCCTGATGGTAAGTGACGATGTGGTCGATGATGGAGCACGCTTGCCTAGAAGCAGCCTGTTCACTCTAGACTTAAATAATCCCAGGTTATATAGCTTTCCGGAAACACAGACTCGGGCAGGGCATTCCACTCCTTAGCTGTACGCATAATGAAATAATTTACTTCGGATTAATTTAAATATGGGTTCCAAGACAGTTTAACTTCCCTGGGACTGCCCGAGTGTCATTACTCGGTGCGTTCGTGGGTCGCTACTGTTGATTCTGGCGTAAATGGGTTACAGTAGTCCAACTGAGGGTGGAATTAGTCCCGTAAGAACACGAGATTCTATCTCACATGTTCTTACCGCTTAGACCTCTAGGTTAAACGTGATCATAGATGAAAAAATCCCTTAGACCATTCGTAAAATTCCGTTGCCAAGAGGTAAAAACATCGCGGGCAATAATTTGTTCTATACGTCCATTAAAGTCTACAATACACCCTTTTGATAAAGCACTCAATTCCCTGAGATCGCATCTAATACTAATGGCGGTTATTTATTATTTCAATAAATATTTTAAATCATATCGTTTAAATCATAAACTAAAAACAAAATTAGTAGGTACCTACCAATTTTTAAACAATAATTAATATAATATAATATATCTTCGATATCGCCATTGGTCATAATGACCATTGGTTGTGGAGGTCAGAATGATGGCAGTCGCTCCACGGAAAATATCGAAGTTCAGCCGCATCACAGTTAGACTGGAAAGCCGACCCCAACTGAGTTGGGAAAAAGGTTCAGAGAATGAATTAATATAATATAATTAGTATAAAAATTATTAATAACATAAAACTAAATGAAGTAACAAACTATTTAAAAAATATAGCACATCATCATCATCGCCTTGACTTTGTCCCGATTGCATTTGAAGTTGTTACCTCGGAGCCACATGTCCGCAAGTCTGCTTACTCCTTCTCATTCTTTTGGTACGATAAAATCATGCTACTGCCAACTGGCCTCCCACCACAGTTTCCACCAGAGCTTCGTCCGTCAATCAGCAAGTATACCCACTCGTATGTTGGGCTCCGAAGATCCTGTTAAGACCCTAAAAACATCCTTGCCTTAAATAATAACGAATCAAGCAATATGCAGTACATCACTAGCGTTTAATATATAAAAATAAATTGTAGAAAACAATTTTTTCTCCTAAGGATCAACTTAAATAGCTGTTCTTTAAACATTTAATATCTCAAGTAGTCATTGAATTAAAATTTCATAATTTTTCTTTTTGCAAATAAAAATAATCAGCTATTAACACTAGAAGCAAATATTATTATAAGCATAATAAAAAATAAGCTTCAAGCTTCAAAACAAACACTTTCACAAAGCTCTTGACGTAATTAAAAAACATAACCGTGTTTCACTTCAACCAAAAAAAAAAATTCTAAACTTTCGCGTTGCACAATTTTTTTTACTATCTATAATATTAATGGAAATTCATTTCAGGCAAATCAATTATACCTATACCATGATCGTGATTATTCCCGTTAAAATTATAGTAAAAAATATATGTTTCACAATGAACCTCTAGGATCCAATAAGAAATAAACGGAATGATAGTCCAGACGTCGTGATACGAGTTATCATTTTTCTGAGAAAACGATTTTTTACCGAGGTCGTATGACAGTTATAAATCGATTTATCAACAACATTGGCGCATTATAAATAAATATTCTATCCGATTAAAACCGTGAAGGAATGACGGATCTAATTCTGTTTATCTGGAATGAAGAATGACAGGCTAATTAAAGATATACATGAATAAAATTATATGTTGGGAATTTTGAAAATAATGTATTTTCGTACAGTTAAATTAAATTACTTAAGTGAGCTTATTAGATGAAAAGGGTAGAAAAATATAGATCCGGTATATTATTATATATTTTTCTGTATATTATTTATTCTTCGTATTATTTTGTTCTTGTTTCTGTGTTTAGTATGTAAGTAATTACAAGAAAATTTATCTAAGTATGTTTATTCGCAATCTAGAAGACATTTCGCAAGCTAGTAATGCTATCATTACTTTGGAGACGAGATAGTGCTGTGTAAAATGTCGTAGATGATGAAACATATATATGAGGCGAGTGTGAATGGGCAACCCGGTAAAGGTCGACCTAGGTGTACATAGGTATTCTAATCAGATTCAGGATGTTTTGGAGTAAGGCCAGCTTAAGAGTAGGTACCCGCAACCGGCGCGTGTGTATGAAAACAAAAAGTTCAAGAAGCGAAAGTAGAACCTACCTATGCCAAAATCGTAGCAAGTGGAAAGATGTTGTCTCTGCCTACCCCAATGGGAAAAAGGCGTGATTTGTATGTATTTAAAATGTCGTAGACTATTATTATTTAAATTTGTTCTTATTTTAGCGTTATAATTTATTTTTTCATCCGCCCAAACAATGAATCATCAAACTTCTTTATTTCGTACATCAAACTTCTCATTCCAACATTTAATACGAGTAATTGTAATAATTTGACAGTCCAGTATTTAATTATAATTAATAAGTCTTATATACAGGGACATACCTATTAGCCGGTACTATCTAGATCCAAACTAAGCATTGATTGTACCAAAAAAGGTTATTTTTGGACTTATTACACATCGTTATCTAGTGCCAAATTAAGCATAGCTTTATGCATAACTTCTAGAACGCGGATAAACAAACTGAGATAAGTTTTTTATAAACAAATACATACCTACCCACTTTTTTAAATTAATAAATTAATTAATAAAAACAAATAGTGACCTCTACCCAGACGGCCTCAACTGATGCTTTATCACGCATCGTTTGAAAAAAACGAAGGGAACATTTTACTTCTTTATCGTAGGTACGAAAAAGGTCCCAAACCGCTTGGTTCACGATGGTATTGACTACGACGTATGTGGGTGACACCTCAATCCTGCACGTGTTATTCGGGACAGGGAGGGAAAGGGTGAGACTTAATATGGAAAAACTAAAAAAGCAATGGAATAAACATAGCATTCATCATAATCTAAGCGCTAATCCGTTTTTTAAGTATTCAGTCCATCAATTCCCTGCACTCTACTGTGAGGAAGCCGTAATTCTAAAGATTTTATTAACTAGATCACAGATATATATTTCATCTGACATTGAATTCTACTCGTAATTTATATCTGTATATTCATACTAATACTAGCTGTTGCCCGCGGCTCGACCCGCTTGGATATCTGATCCCGTTTTCACTTCCCATGAGAATATATTTCTGGAACAAAAAGATGATTTTAGCTGTTTTGCGTGAAATAGCAATAAACATACATCCAGACATCCATACATTCTTACAAACTTTCACATCTATAGGTAATATAAGTAGGAAGTACTTATTATGACACGTGAAGTTCCTAAACCTAAGAAACATACATGTAAAAGTTATGCTTACGAAAAGTTCGTTTAAACTTTCTTAAAAAGAATTTCCACTTTTTGTGTATTTTTATAGGTAATCTAAATAGATTTTTGCTATCGTATTTATTCTTAAGGCTTAAATAATAAAATATTATGGGTACAACACATAATATACCTGTCATCGGTTTCCACGTGCTCATTTATATCATTTACCAAGATTTATAGGTTGTATTTACATAGATATATTAGTTTTTTTTATAAGACTAGCTAATGCCCGGTATACTCATACGCAAGAATATTTTTACCACCATTTCAAATTAGGAAGCACAGCATTATAACAAGCTGCTTTTTAAAAACAAGCTTTTATTATTTACAATATTGCATTGTCATGGGACATACATAATTATGCCAAATTTCAGCATAATTGGATAACCAGAAGTCGTCGAAAAATGGCATGCAAGATTTGTTTACAGAGAACGTTGATTACAGACAACAGGACAGGTGAAACTAAATAAAAGCTTGTAAAATCGAAAGGAGCTGGCAACTATCTTTAGTTTGCCAAAATGTTGCAAAGGTTTATCATAATTCGCAACGCGGTTGACTTCTAACCAAGAACATTATAATATCCTTGCTTCTAACTGACGTACATTTTAGTATTATTGCCTGTTGAACATTTTTATTTATTTATTTAAGATATAATAACCAACCACGGCATTTGTTGGTTACTTTATACAGGAGTGACTGCCGACCCTTATTCATCAATCAGCTTAAAATTTAGGTTGGCTTGGACGCTAAACATATCTATACCTATTGATGAGAGGGCTCACCAAAAGGAATATTAACTATTAAGCCGTATTCTAGAAACCATATTACACGCAACAAGATTAGCGTGTCCAGATGATGCTGTTTAATACGCCTTAGATTATTTTATTTTCTTACTTAATATATGTCCTATAATGAACTCTCTGTGACGTAGCGGTAGGGAACGCGGCCGCTGCGCAGGAGGCGCGGGTTCGATCCCCGCTCAGAGCAAATATTTGTATGCATGAATATGGGTAAATACATTGGTCTGGTCGTGCCTCGGAGAGCACGTTAAGCCGTCGGTCCCGGTTGCCATACAAACATCTATCATAGGGCAGTCGTTACGGGTAGTTGGAGCCCTAAAAAGTCTAACAACAACGGTCTGGCTGCAATGTTTCGATATCGCCTAATGTCACCATTGGGTTGTGAAGGTCAGATGGCAGTCGCTTTACGGAAAATATCGAGGTCCAGCCAAATCCGCAGTTAAGATCGGTAAAGCGGATCCCAGACTCCGAGGTGAAAGCTTTGGATACGACTGGGATTAACGATAGGTTCAAGAAGAAGAAGGTCTCATAATGTACGGTACTAAATAGAGGTATCCAAATTGTTGCCTGGTTATTTAGTTTTAAAATAAAAAGTCAGGAACTAACAAACATAACCATAGTTTATATATACATATTTTTCAATTTATCACCGATTAATTTTCCGATACGTCGTTTTCTGCGTAAAGCTGGCATTAGCATGGCTTAGCGGATTAGGAATCCCTCAACGCTGGCGTTTATTACTTGGAATACAATTCTGAGAACTTATGAAGATATTGTTGAAAATTTATCCACCAGGATATAAATGCTGATAGGCAAAGAAGCAGCAAAATGATGGAAAGATAAAGAGAAAATAGGAGATCCAAAATGGGTACGCAAGTAAAGGATAAATACATGACGAAAGCCTTAGAAAGGACCTATGTCGAGGTGTTAAAAAGCCAGAACCGAATGGCGAGAATATAATTCGGATTATGTTAATTAGTTATCAATATTTTAACTCTCATTTAAAAATTTAAAATATTTGTTAAATAAGTTAAAAACAACAGCAATAAAGGCTTATGTTATTATTTTTTATTATATTTACACTTTGCTTTTCCACTTTTAATTTCACATATTTTTGTTAATAAAAAAATGTACTTAATACAACATAATGTGTCTTCTTCAACTTAGCGTTAATCCCAGTCGCTTGCAAAGCTTTCACCTCGGAGTCTGGGGTCCGCTTTACCAGTCCGGATATTTTTCAGACTCCAGACCTCGATACCTGAGCCTGAGACCTTCGATGAAGCGACTGCCATCTGACCCAGCAAAGGGTATGTTTAAAGATCCGGGTAGCTTCTTTTATCGATGCAATATAGATTAAACAAAGTTTTAACTTAATCTTTATTGCACTGAAAAGCAAAAAGCAATTATCATCCTTAATCGACTTTAGTGTTATATACCGATATAATACCTATTACAACTTACATCAACAATAGAATTGAAAGTTGTTTATAAGTTGTACGTGCAAGTTATCACATAAAAAGCTTCCCTTTTGTATGTAACAACTGAGATAGATAGATAGAGAAATATGGAACATAGGAGAAAGAAAAGACGAGAGACACAACCTTTGGCGCTATTACAAATCTCAGGGCTCATAGTTAATGCCTCCCCCCCTATTCCGGGGGCATGACGGGAACACCATGTTTCCCAAACCCGAGGGTGCCATCTCGAATCCGGAGACGGCCCGGGTCAAGCCGGGGTGCGGCTTAATGAAAGTAGAGGAAGCGCGCGTTACTTCTAGGCAAACGTCGTCATCATGTGAGATGAGGTGAGATTGTGGTCAATCGCCAGCCTATTAACAATATTAAAACCCTTATAAACAGTCCCAAGACAGTTGAGCCGGGCTAATCGTACCAGGAAAAGCGCAGCTTATTAGTGTACCTTTCTATTTGTAAAACCACCCGCAAAACAAAGGAGTCGTTTACATTTTATCTTAACAAACAATCGCAATTTTCTCTAATATCCTAATTTCGTAAAAAGAAACGAAAAACGGAGGTGAAATGAGATTTAACAATTTCCAGAAAGTACTTAATTTACTTTTTTTAATGTTATGGATTAGCGGAACCTAATTGGGACAGGAATAAAATTTAATTAGACACTAACTGTTGCCCGTGGCTCCGCCCGCATCAGATACTAGTCCGGTTTCCGTTTCATTCAGAAACCTATTCTCTGAACCTTTTTCCCAACTCAGTTGGGGTCGGCTTTCCAGTCTAACTGTGATGCGGCTGAACTTCGATAACCCGGATAAATAATAAATACCCAGATCAATGCGAATATATATTCAAGCACAGCAATATTGGCACTGAGTGAGATTCAAACTCACGACCTTTGCTTTAGCAATCGAACGCTCGCTCTCACCAAACATGACTACGAGCGACTACGGACTACGGAACTCACTAGAGTTCGATGAGACCGAGCAATCAACGATCGATACGTCATCTTGATTATATAAAGGTCCAACTGTTCTAAAAAAGAGGTCGAATCGGTAGGTACCTCGATTATTATTTTATGAAGAAGGTTCGGACGGGCCCTAAAAAAGAGGATGTAGGGGGAAACTTAACAAAGCCAAAATACATCAAATCTAAGACTCCAATCACTTCCTACATACAGCTAAACACGTAAACATTAATTCATACATACAAATATACAAATCAATTATACGGAAGTCCCATTAGGACATAAAACGTGTGACTGTAACCTTATAATACGTTTAAGGCCCAGCGGTACAGTGCATTGTTACCTTTACCGTCAAGGATAATAGACCGCACAGGGACATCATAGTATATTCATAGTATATCGGATCATTGTTTAGTATAAGTACACACATTATGATAATGCGATTTGTAATATTATTTGTATTGTTTATTTTGATCGTACCCGATGAGGTGTATCTATTTTTACCACAGAACAAAGAAAAATCCTATTTTTACCAATACATTCATTTTGTTAGTAAAAGTCTGCCACCTTAGTAGCTTATTTCTTAGTTAATCCAATTAGTTACAATTACAATAGGAAGTGAAAGGAATAACAATATGTACCTACAGATAAAAGTTTAGGTGTCGAAGAAGCCTTTTGGGTACGTTACCAGTCGACATTGATGGAGAGGAACCCATCGATGTCGACTGGTAACGTACCCAAAAGGCTGGCGGCATTATCACGTTGGATGGCAATGCCGATTCTTTGTGCAAAAAAGAAGCCAGCCCTTTGGTCACGTGAAGCGTCGACCAGTCGCTTTGCGATTTCTTTATAAAGCGACCGTGCGCTCGGACCCCACGAACCTAATGTTTCGACCCCAAGCGGCTCAAAGATAAAATTATGCAATAAATATAGTTTGTAACCTTAGTAGTATAAAAAATTAGATCTTTTAACCGACTCCAAAAAAAAAAAGGTAGGACACGACGGTATCTCCTGTCCGAACTGAGCAGTCCGATTGGGGTAATAGGTACTTCCATAATAACCATCGTGTTGTGTTCCCGGCGCCGCGGTAAGTAGGGTAACTAGAGCTCATTGGAGGGATTCTGTGCTGTCAGCGGGGAGACTCATGAGTGCCTCAAAGATGTCGGCCCTCATGAGGGCTTACACCGAGAGAAAATATTCATAATTTGTTTTTTTTATCAGTCACCTTATCTTTTACATATATATGAATCATATTGGTAGTGTTCTCGAAAAATTATAATCTGGTTAGTAAGTTTTGCAACACATAGCCTTATTAAAATCGAGAAAACCCCACGGTCGTGGGCTTTACGCGTCATGGTTGTTCACATTGACCTATCGTCTTAGAAGGGCGTTTTAAAGCGAGATAAAATATCATATTTCATTCATGCTAGTTGCTCCGGAAAGATGGGGGAGATTCTCAAGTGGTTTTAAGATTTAAAACGTAAACAATTAGTATAAGTGTTCCCTTATTCAGTCATGTCTGGATAGAGCTCACCATTCTGAGGGCGTCCCTTGAGAATGGTGACCACTACTTTTTCGACTCGACCTCAGCTTACCATCAGGCGGGGTGCAGTAATCCGGCATACTAAACATTAAAAAAGTATTATAATGAACACAATTAACATTTTAATTTAACAAAATCTCTTCTTAAGCGCCGCATTCCCGCTCTCCTGCTTCTCTTTTTAGTAGTTCGTTTTTACTTCTATGAGACCGACTGCCGACTGACCTCCCAACCCTGAGATGAGAGTGTAACCTCCACCAAAAACTCGTGCGAAAATCGATAGGCACTCTGGCATGCAGATAAGGTTAGCTAGAACCCAGAAGAGCCCCATATTCGGGGTGTAGGTACCTATATAGGGCCCACAGAGTTCTTCGGACGATAAAAAAAAGAATAATACTTCGGTAGTTAATGAGAAGTAAACTGAGAATTAATTCCTACATATAGGATTCGCATCACTGATAAACAAGAAAATTAACTTCCGAACACAATCATTAATTTACTTTCTAATTTACAACTTTGTTTCCTCCATTCATTCTAAGATTACAACGGAAGAAACTTGAGGTATCATCCACAAACAATGCTAAGATGAATTATTTAATTACTAATCATTTATTCCGGACATACATCCATAGTGTTAGTGACTTCATTTCCTTATGGCTACGCGTTGGCTAGGATAGTCTTCTGAGAGCCGACCCGCCAAGATAGCTTGAAGAAAGTCTAAATATTTTATTTGTAATGTCAAGATCTCTGTATAGAGATTTGTGTTTATTAATAGACAATGGGTATACCTAGTATTATTTCGCGTTATGCGTAGAATTCCTGAAAAGTATATACGTGGTAGGTACATATATATATTTATGCATTAGGTATTAGGACAGGTACTATCATAAAATTGAAAATTATTTGTGTCGGTATATTGTTTGTAGATATTAAAAAAATACGTGTGTCATGTTATATCAGCTGGTTTTGTTTAATTCGTGGACAAATAGACTCACTTTTCCATTTATAATATAAGGTAAAATACACATTAATAATAAGAACAAACAAAACCTTAACTGATATAATTCCTTAACCTTAACTAATAAATTTGGTTTCCTATTCAGTTTAAAAATGAACCAGGCGCCATATCAACATATCCACTAATCTTTCGATACACATCAGTAATTATCTATAGTACAATTTAACCTACACTTATTGTTTCATTATCGACATATAACTAACAAATGATACTGGTATAAACATGAGATTAAAATTGTATTATTTAATTGCAGTCTCTTTCCGAGAAATGCTTAAGTTTCGGTCAAGGTGTTCCGTTTCGTGGGAAATGAGATATATATTTCGTTATCACCACTGTTACTGTGTTAACTTTATTTATATAAGATTACATAGATTAGAACTAGCGCCGTGTTCAGTTAAAAAAAAACATTATAAGTTTTCATTGATTTAACCTACGACTGTGTTATATCCCCGAAACACTACAGAGTGATATTTGACAAATTTTCATTTTAGTTCCACGGGTCATTTAGTAGCGACGAGACCCGATCCGACACTTTGAAAACCATGAAACTATTTAGTTGAAGAGGACATTTCTATTAATGAGTTTCTACATACTACTTACATCGACGAAAGCTACTCTTCCCTTGGATGCAGTAGAATAACTCTTAAATTACTTTTTAACGTTATTAAACCAAATGAGGCTAGCAATGGGTGCAATATTGATCATAACCTAAAGAGGAATGTAGAATACTTTAATCCCAAAGGGTTTCCACAAGCCAAGGATATAGTACTTAATCAATTACTCACTCTCTTTAATAAAATCTAGTTTATTGGATAATCCCTCCTTACTAAAATCCTATATCCAGAATATAGTAATTACAACCCGTTCTTTACCCGGTAGGTTACCAAGCTTAGGCCTGGCCTTTCATTTAGTATATTGGTAGGTACATCAATCAATCAGCCCATTGCAGGCCACTGCTGGCCTCTCCCAATGTACGCCACAGCACATATATTGGTACATCATAAAACTAAAATTGATACGTAGTATATAGCCCTGCCATTATCTCGCAAATTGCACGTAATATCCGTAACAACAAAACAATGTATCTATTCCGAACAAATATGTTTACAATTGCAATAATTAACTGTCTACATGTCGAGACAAAAACCTTAGAGCGAATAGTAAATATAAATGGCGAGATCAACAGCAGATGTTGATCATTGTGGAACAGATCACAGTGCAGTGCGGATCAGTTCAGTGCTGAGTGATCATGAGTTACTTGGTGAGAAAATATTTGAATAGTGCAGTGTACTCTTAATTTTTTTTATGTTACGATACAAAAACGGATCACTGTGTCGTCGTTTATGAAACAAATTTTTGATATTGTCGAAAGTCTACATTGTAAAAAATAAATTAACACCAAATAAAATCGCGATGAAATTCGTTAAAAATAGAAAAATATAACAAATAAAATTATTGAAATGAAAGCGTTTATTCACAAAAAAACTACACATATTAAGTTCACCTCCGCCAAACTACATTACAGTTTGTTGGCAGATGCAACTTCCGTTTACTTATTTGTTACGGAGATAAAAGATTAATATATCGATTCATAAACATTAATATATAGGTATAGTAATAGAAAACTAATAATCGAAAAAATAACAAGTTATTTTTTTAAATAATGAAATAAATTATTTCTGTTGGTTGTTATTTGTTTTGGTAGTTATTTATCAAATCAGTAGTGATTTCAAATGCTGATATATGTTATAATTAGAGCCACAAAATGATTACGTCATTGATAAAACCACTTTATACGGTACGTTGTAATTAACTACAAGATTTTATCATTCATTAGGTACTTACCAACTTGGTTAAATTTTTATTTTCTTACACGTTTTTGTGAAACACCAACATCCGTATTTTAAAATCCGGTTTTTAAGTTTAAAACATGTTAATTTTTTCTCGAGCGCTTTAAAATATAATGTCTCAATAGATTTGAAATTCGTAGAAAAATGTATAGTTCTTTCAAACTTTGGCAATGCTTTAAAAAAAATGAATTGAATGAATAAATAAAAAAACAAATGAAAATAGATATTTACTTGTTACTATTGCAAAAAATCGGCAAACATATCTGTAGGTAAAATATGGATATATAAAACCTGTGATGTGGTAGTAAGCGTTTGAGTGCTGGGGCTGGGATGTATCCAATCTTCTATAATTAAAATTATAGATATAGTTTCAGGCAATGATAAAGTCGTTTGAAAATTATAATTACAGTAACTGCAGCAAAAATAAAATATGTGGTTACTACACAGTACCTACTACTCTTCTTTTGTATAATATTCTTCCACAAACGTACCAGATCGTCTGGGCATTCGTCCATTCTGCTATAACCATACCAGACTGACGGTAATGAGTCTAGGGCGGCCGCCCATTCTTAATTTGATAAAGTTTGTCTGTCAATGATCCTTCCAGGATACCTGCCATCCTTTTACCATAAAATCATTTAAGTTAGTCTGACTCTTGTTTAAATCATAATTATAATCATTTGTGTCCTGGAAAGTTAATAAGTCAAATCATCAATCTAAGTACTTCTACAATTCTATATAACTATCGTAGTATACCTACCTTTTTCATTGTACCTTCAGTGTAATACAGTTTTAGTCCTCTTGAGATAAGAAAGATGCAGTGTAACACTATCGGTGTTTGCAATGGTGACTCCCATTCTAGAGACTTTGCCTCAGCTTACCATCAGGCGAGGTGAAGTCATGTTGACGTGACCGACATAAAAAAAAAAACAATAACCACTGCACATTCAGAACATTTATAAACAACTGCTGCCGCATTTACCTAAAAGTTGTTCGTTGTGAGATCGGCACAGAACCTGGTGCCATCCGATGATCTTGTTCAGAATCTTGGAGTACTTTGTCTTCGATGATTGTACTTGTTATACCTTTATCAGTATATTGTACAAGGAGATCTATTTAGTGATAGTGTGTATTTGACCCACCAACATCTTTAGGGCCAAAGTCAATTTCACCTGTAAGACAGTGTGGATTGAAGGTTAAAGCTCTGGGGCAAGCTTTCGATTCAGGGTTGACTATTCAGACTGCAGTTATTATGAACGTTTATTTCAAAGAATACTGTAGATTTTTTGTTAATTGCAACTCTCTTGCATATTAGACAATCATCCTGTAGGCTCTGGAGTAACCTTCTAATTTAATACCTTGAAGAATTTAGAAACTCCCAAAATCTAATCACCAATCTTCGATCAGAATCGATTTTTTGTTTTTCCTTATGTATCAAAGACCAAAATAGTCAATCAAATCGATAAGATCTATCGCATCTTATCCACTACCGAATTAAGCATTTATCTCGATCATGATCTAGATTCATCATCAAAATGACTCTCTGTAATCTGCCGACAAAGGCGCCTACGTGATTAAATACCATTTAATGACCTTATTCATGGTTGAAAATCATGATTAATTGTACTTATCTAAATCTTTGATGGCGCTAAGCCTTACACTATCAACTATCGTTACATCTAAACTGATTGAAAAACAACATAATTGGATGTCTCTCATTGGTCAGGTTTGTTGTTAGACTAGACCTACTGTGACCAACGCCAGGGGATTTGATTGTTGTATTAAGAACACAGCACCTAATGGGTACGTTACCAGTCGACATCGATGGGGAGGAATTTTTCGACACCTAAACTTTTATTTGTACATAGTTATTCCTTTCACTTCCTATTGTAATTTATACTTTTGATAATTAAATTGTCAGCACCTAATGAAAATATAGTATCGACTCTGACAGTCTTATTACGCCGCTTAAACTTTATATTAATAAAGATTTTAAACAGAATTTTATATAATTCAAAAGTTGTACCGCTTAAATTATAATATTAATTAAGATTTTGAATAGAATTCTAATAAATTCAAAAGTTGTACATTCTTTTTGGTAGGTACCTAATGTAACTTTTTTATAATTGTAGCAAGCTTTTGCATCAAGAAATTTCAATTAATATTTAACGCAATTAGCTGAGACAAAACTAGTTTCGGAACATTTTAGAAATAGTTCGTTCGACTGTGATATTACTATAACTCACATAGTTTCAGACACTTTTTTAAAATAACTCGTGCACCGAATCATGCAATTAACCGATGATATAAATATATCATTTATTACCTCACATAGTTATCTCACATTTATTTCTATGTTCTAAAAAATAAATGACAAACGGAAACTGTTTAATTCTATTCGGATGCTTGTGATCAAGACAAACCGGTTAACGTCTGACAGTGAATATTTTGTAGGGAACCAAGAATATTATTATAACTTTTGTGGTACTTATCAATAATTACCTACTCTTCATTTCCGAAACTGCTCACCAGCTTCTTGGATTCTTGTATTTGGCCTCATCTGTCGCAAGTACAAACCATCCGTTTCCACGCCTGTTCCGCAGATACTTTCCGATAAACATCTCACTGTCCGTTATTGTATGGTATTCACTTCAGACTCTTTAAAGAATGGTATATGCAACTATTTTATGTCGGTTTTTATGGTCGAGTTTACAAGTGTAATAAAAATATAATGTTCAACATGTTTCACACTGTACTTGGTGATATATTGAGTTCCATTAGAACTAAACCCAAGATTTTTCCTTGAATGGGTTACAGCTGTTTTTTCTTTAGCTGTACTTTACCATTCTTTTTTTTTTACAAGCAGACCTCGGGCTTCGCAGAGTAAACTTTAGATCACCGGGATAAACGCTAGGATGATGGTTGACCTTAGTTAGGTTTTTTTTTTTTTTTTTTTTTTTTTTTTTATGTCGGTCACGTCAACATGACTTCACCTCGCCTGATGGTAAGCTGAGGCAAAGTCTCTGGAATGGGAGTCACCATTGCAAACACCAAAAGTGCCAAAATGGTGGCTCTCAGCTTGACGGCCTCATCAAATGCTTTTTCACGCCCCGCTTAAAGGACCCGGGACTGTATGAGGAAGGAAACACGTGAGCTGGTAAAGAATTCCAGGTTTTGATGGTGCGGCAAAGGAAAAAGGTTTGATCTCACCAGTAAATATTCATTCAACTAAACCAAGTTCCCACGTTCTCAATAGGTCCATGAAGTAAAATGTGATAACGCAATTTAGTTCAGCTGTGTTCTTATTATTGGGGAAATCCGCTCTTAATAGTACATACATATTTGAATAAAAATATCTTAGTTTAAATAGCTCAAGGAGCAAAAGATAAAAGATGAACAAACGAAACAAATACGTAAAGCAAATTGCAAACATTTAGGTGTACTGTTCAAATTTGTTTTATTCCATAACGCCACAGAACAAAGAAAAATCCTTATAACGCTAACGTACTTTCCCTAATTGGTGTACTTACGTAGTTAGATAAACAACAGTTATTAGCATATCGCGATATAATTATAATCATGATGTACAGGCAGAAAGTGAACACTTCAAGACGGAAAACCTTGTTGAATATACCTAATCCCAAACTGAAAATAGTCTGGGACATACCTACATTTTTCTCACCACAATATACCTAGTTTAGGTACATACATACTAAAATTATCAATACCTATAGGTATAAGATTATGTATGTTGCAGTCAAAACTCTTAACCAGTAAATTGGCAAGATTTTGGTGTAGTGTGGACCCCACTACTCCAAAACCTTGCCAAGTTAGATGCCGTGCACTATATCTACTTGTTTGTGGCAAAATGCGTCACATAGAAACAAGTATAGTGCACTGCATCTAACTTGGAAAAGGTTTTGGAGTAGTGGGACCCACACTACTCCAAAATTTTCCCAAGTTAGATGCCGTGCACCTACTGTGCAGCCCATGGTGCAGCCTTGCTGTCTACTGAACATGATTGCAAAGTCCACACGGAGAATTGCCTGACAATAACACCTTGTTCGATATGGGACTCGAATCTAAAACCTCTCGATCACGAGCAATCATAACCATGTTGTAAATTTACGTGCTACGTAGAATCAGTCATGCCTGATTAAGTTTATGTGGAACGTAAAAAGTTAATCACCGCAATACGTCGTCGTAGCCAAGTAATACGGCTAGCATGTCGGCACGTTATTAATCAATGCATTTTCCTTCGATTGTTTTGATTTTCTAAACTTCAATTACGAATTCATTAAGACTAAGCTAAAACTAACATGCAAAGCGGAACAAAATAATTAGTTTCCACTTAGAACTAATGATTGATGTGTTAATCAGCATCATGAATTATGACTTTTTTTCCTTCATTTGTGGGCTGTCAATGTGACTGCATCCCGTCTAATGAAAAGTTTTTTTCTATAAAATTTAGGGGGCAGGTAAGCACACGACCCACCTGATGGAAAGCGGTCACTTCAAATTCAGGCCTAATGTTTGAGTTGTTTTATAAAAATAATTTCCTATTACCTACCTATTAATATTTTAAAAATTATTGAAAAAAAAATGGCTTTTAAAAATTCTAACACTTTAATGAAGAAAGCCGATGGAACCAGTAGCTTTTCAGTAGGTACATCTGCTAGTAGTCCCTGTGGCCTCTTCCATAGGTCCCTAATACCAAAACTTTTACAAGAATACTTTTGAACAGGCTCGCGAATCTATTTGCAAATCAAAATAATCCTACTTAACATTAAATAGCTAGAGTGTACTCTCAGGGTTTGCAATCGATCAACTTACCAATCATACATTTTGAATACCTACCAAAGTATTTCCATTATGTAGGCCATCTGAAAACTTATAATACTTAGACTGAAAGTGATTACCTACTGTCTATGTCATTAGTTTGAGAGGATTATATATTTCAACTATGTTCAAACAATTTAAATTTGCTCCAATAATCAAAATCGGTCTTCAACAAAAGTCGGAGTCCATTAGACCATTAACCAGGATCATTTGCCTTATTCGCATTGATTTGCATTCAAAGTCGTGCCTTATAAAAAAACAATGTTGAATTTATCGCATCCTGTGGCGTATTTATAAATAAATAAGGCATAAATAAAGCATTCCGTTTTTGTAACACCTGTTAGGAATAACAAACAGTTGCTTCCCACAATGAAATCAAAAGGAATGGTCATAGGTACCTACAAGGTTTGTAAGTAGGTAGATACCTACGTAGGTATATAATGTCTAACAATAAAACCTATGTTAATTAGGAAACATGTCATCACCCCTTTGTTCTTTGTTTCAAGAAGTGTACCTACCTACTGCAATCGAAATTATAATATTCTAGTTAATTCCCACGGCTCCGCCCGCGTGATATCTGTTTTCGCGTTTTTTGACTAAGTACGGTCGAAGACGATAGTCCTTTATCACCTTAAGGTCGAAAATCCCGTGACAAGCGCCGCTGCGCGCCCGCGGCCCCGCCAGGCCAGTGTGTGTGTGTGTGTGTGTGTGTAATGTTTCAATGCAACAAGACACCACGCGTCTAGCTAGACTAGAACAACAAAATATGAGTAGTTCATGTTAGACAAAGATAACGATATAATAATTATGTTCGTTTTCAAAACTGTATTATTCTTTACAACTGCTATGATTGTATTTCAAATCTACCTTCATACTTTTTACATTTTATGTTGATCTTGGCTAAAGTTTAACAAATAATAAATTCTACCTAAGAAACATATTTTATTCATCTACCTGATATTAATTTATAAATGAAACACAAAAAGTGTTATTGCAATATTGTAGGGTTCGAACCATCAACATTTGCATTTTCATAAACCTATAATTCTACCTAAGAAACATTATTTTATTTATCAACCTGATATTAATTAATTTATAAATGAAACACAAAAGGATTCGAACCATCAACATTTGCATTTGCATGTTCATAAACCTCATGCTAAAACCATTCGGCCACGGGTTGCTTGAGTAGTAGCTACGAAATTATCAATCATATTCCTACGGAAGAACAATTTATGTGTGTGTATATTATCTTAAAAGAAAAAGGTCATAAGTAGTACTAGAATGTTGACGCGAAAGTTATGTAGAATTGACACTGCACTTTTGTGCCCTATAGTACATATATCTCCTGTTCTACTTAACCGATTGTGATCAAACATGTGTTAGATTTCAATCTGATCAAGCCTTTCAAACACCGAAATGCCACATCAAAATCCGCTCAGTACTTTTTGCGTCTGTCGCGAACAAAAGCACAAATCTGTGTTTCCGGAAAGCTATAACCTGGGAGGCTTTAAGTCTAGAGTGAACAGGCTGCTTCTAGGCAAGCGTGCTCCATCGTCGACCACATCATCACTTACCATCAGGTGAGATAGTGGTCAAACGCGAGCCTATCGACTATAAAAAAATAAAAATAGACAAGAATTTCATAAAAACGATTCTTTATATTTATGAAAAAATCATGTTTTCGGAAATACAAGGGTTGTTTTCGTATTCTACTGTTCTGTATTTTGGGAGAAGAAGTATTGGACAAGTTATATTCCTACCTCAACAATATCTACCAGATCTTCTACTACGTACCTATTAGACTTTGTAAAATGTTCAAAAAAAAGTTAAGTTACTGTTAAAAATCCTTATCTATAATAGTATTTATAAGTTTCAGCATAATTGCTGTTTTTATATTTCTGAAATGATTACATGAATCAAAGCTTAACATTTGTTACAAAAATAACATTTTCAATCTAAGACTGAGAAATAATTTAGGTCGTAAATTCGGCCTATCTCCTTCAATTTGTCAAGGCTTAGCCTTGGCTGTTGGCATCATTGGGGTTAACAAACCCAGGGCTTACAATGGATTGCCGAACATCCCCGGAGATGTTTTTTTTAAATTTTCATAGCTAGGTACCTACGTCTTTAATCGATAGGTACTTTTAATTCTTAGAAACATAATTAATATTTCCATCACAAAGATCTGTCAGATATTAACACTTCGACATAGATTTTATTAGCAATTTGATTAAATGCAACTATTTTCACAGTTAATATAAAATTATATAAACTTTTCTTTTTTTTTCAGAATATTTTTTTCGTGTCATGTTTCTTGGCTGTGACCGTTGGCCAGAAGGTCGAAGGTGAAGCAAGCAATGACCTTCTTGATGGCCAGAGGCGCGGGACTGGAGGCTATGGGTTATTAAGACCAGGCTACGGATCCTCTGGCTATAATGGCTACGGCGGTGGTTACAACAGTGGATATGGAGGCAACTATGGCGGTGGTGGTTACGGCAACAGTTTTGGCGGCGGATACGGTAGTGGTTATGGCAACCCTGGATTTGGTGGGGCTGGCTATGGTGGAGCAGGCTATGGTGGAGCTGGTTATGGTGGATATCCAGGTCAAGGAGGATACAATAGTGGATTCGGTAAGTTTATTGTTGTTTAAAGTTTGCACCGTATCAAAAATAACATAGGTACTTAGCTTACCTGTATACTCGTAGTGCACGGCATCTAACTTTGGACGAGACAAGTACCGTGCACTATACTTGTTTCTATGCGACGCATTTTGCCACAAACAAGTATAGTGTACGGTATCTAACTTGGCAAGGTTTTGGAGTAGTGGGGCCCACACTACTCCAAAATCTTGCCAAGTTAGGTAGATGCCGTGCACTAATAGGTATGCAAAATCACACGCTAACATAATTTCTTAATGGCAAGGGACGTGTGTCAAAATTACCTAAATTCAAACTTTTCAGATTACATTACTTTCTATATTATCAGCCATTTTGGTAGAAAGTAAATTATATCTACCGCCAGACGATGACATGATTGTAGAGAATTACAAAATAATTAATGTTGTTAAATAATTATAAAATTACAGTCAATAGCAACGAAAATAACATAAAATAGAATATCATTTGAAGTACAGTCCAATTAATCAATCTCTGTATGGTTAGGTGGATACGGCTCGGGCAGTGGCTACCCGAACGGCATCGGAACAGGATATCCGGGCTACGGAGGTGAGTAAATCTATTTCTATCCTCTTCACTAGACATTGACTTAGATATATTTAAGGGAATAACAGTTGCCTATGTTTTCTAGCAATCGTTAAAAATACCTACTAAATAGAAACACGTTAACGCGTTTCTGTATAAAAAGAGTCACACTAAGATTTTTTCGGTCCTTACTATAATATGATTCTATAATAAATCGAATATCCAAAACGGCATTGATAGCATCGTACCAAATCTGGATAGGTAGAGGGGGGAACACTACTGACGGTGGAGGTGAGCGCTGACGCGTCGCAAGGTGGCCACCCTAAACCTACTTCTGGGTTGCAAGTCTCAGGCACCGCTGCGGGGTTCCTCTCTGTACCACTGTTACTTGTTACTGTTGTTTATTTAGGAAGTAGGACACGACGGTATCTCCCGTCTGAAATGAGCTGTCCGACTGGGGTAGTAGGTAGGTACCTCCGCCCTACAGAACACCGCGGCCATAATAACCATCGTGTTGTGTTCCCGCTGGTAAGTAGAGTAGCCAAAGCTCACGGTACCCCTCCTCCCACTGCCCCTTCCTAACCCCTCACCCCTTCCTAGCCCTCCCCCTTCCTTCAGGGTAGGCAGCGCGTGTGCGACACCCATAGTGTTGCACATGTCCATAAGCCACGGTGATCGCTTCCCATCAGATTGGCCGTGTGCTTGTCTGGCACCTACGTAGCATAAAAAAAACCACGCCATGGACCCGGTGACCGCACGGTGATTCCATGGAATGCTGAGAATCGGATCTCTAAATTGACAATTTTATTGTTCTTGTTCAATGCCCCGGTCGGGTTCATGTTCTTGGGTTTTAGTTAAAAAAAATATCTATAACGCCATGAAATCTACGTCGTTCCATTGTGAAAATTTTCATACTTATTACTAGTTTGCGACCGTTGACTATGGTCAAGCTTTACTTTCATACAGGGCTCGTAATAAATCCTCTACATTGTCAGAAATCTGCAACCTTTTAGGTACCCCCTGATTCATAGTTCTAATCTATCTTAACATTCACACCACTGTTTTTCCGTGCGGAAATCCTCATGGACACCCACCCCGCGGCCAGCGGGGCAGGTTATGTCAGACTCTTACGGACTGAAACCGCCCGCCATCTAGGGTCTTCTGACGCCGGGTGTAAGGTGGCCCAAAGAGCATTGCCCTCGCACCCCGGCTTGACCCGGGCCATCTCCGGATTCGAGATGGCCCCCTCGGGTTTGGGAACCACGGTATTCCCGTCATGCCCCCGAACATTCACACCCATAGCGACAAAGAATTCCAATAAGGAAAGCCACGAACATAAACATAAACAGGTGAATCGTAACCATTCGCTTTATGATTCACTCAATGTCACAAAAGGCATTGACACGTAGTTACGTCTAGCAAGTAATTCGTGGAACACAATCAAATACTTACAGATTCAGTGGCTTAACAACGATATAATTTGCATAATCAGAGTGTAGAATTATTTGTCCATTTCGTGGCACTGACGCAGTAATGATTACGATGGAGATGTCTACGTGTGATTACGTAATTAAGCAGCGAGTTTTAATTTGCTCAGTCCAGGGATTTTCGAATGTTGCACCAATGGAGATAGGCTACTCCGGTTGATCAATAGGTATAGGGTACGCGACAAAAATAATATACAAAGACTTTTTCAATAACATTTTTTTGCCGTCTGCTTGTTTGATATCAATCAATTAACCTATCGACATATACTGCTGGACAGTTGCCTAGACCTCTTCCAATATACGCCATACCTCCCGATCCTACACTTCACACAGTCGCCATTCTAGGACTCCAAAAGCCAACAGTCCTTCAACAGATGTGGCCAGTCCATTACCACTCCAGCTTCCTTATTCTGCGAGCTATGTCAGTAATTTGAAAAACATAAAATCCAATATTTTAACACGCTCTTCTTTTCAGGCTACCGTCCCACCCGGCCCGGTTTCGACTACAACCGTCCAGGCTACAACACTGGCAGCAACATAGCATTCCCGGGCAGTCCATACAGGCCCGGATACAACCAGTACAGGCCCGGTTTCGACCGTCCTTATTCTGGCAACACTGCCGGTAACTACTTCGGTGGATACGGTGACGGTTATAATGACAACTTCAGACTACTTAGCAGAAAAGTGGGCGGTGATGGTATAAAAGAAAATGACGAAAAGGCGTAGTTTTAAGATGTTATTTATTCTGCATTATAGTTTATAGTACATATTTAAGATCTGAATTACAATATTGCACTGATTTTTATTAAAATAATTGACCATTTTAGTAAATATATTTATTTTTACCTCTCCTCCCAGTTTTTGCCTTCTGCTTTCAGTACACACAAATTCGGAAATAAAACAAATACCTACTCAATTAAATTCTTTATTAGATTAAATAACAATTATAATACCTATTAGTTAATTAAATATTGCAATAATTATATAACTAGTTTAAAACTTAATTGGAGCCACTGAACCAGTCAGAAGTCATGGAGTTGAAGAAGGAGGCGGCTCCAGAGCGGGCGTTCGCGAAATTGATAGGCAGGGAGTTAGTCATTAAGTCTGATATATCGGATCTAGACTTATTAGGACTTGACGACACTGGCTTCTTCTTAACCTGGAAAACGATACTTTTATTAGAAATCTTTGTAAAATGATAAAGATTGTATTGTGAAAGTTTACGTGAATATTAGGACAAAAAAATATATTTTTAATTTTATTATTCAAGATAGGCTCACGTTTGACCACTGTCTCACCTGATGGTAAGGGACGATGTGGTCTACAATGAATCACGTTAGGCTAGAAGGAACCTGTTCAAGGTTATAGCTTGATTCTAACTGATTCTAAATGATTGTACTGCTATTTATTTTGTGTTGTTTAGTTCTTTGCATCATCCATAATTTATGGACCATATAGATCGAAGGATATGATACGAATTTCCAGGTCATCTGTACCAGTATAGTGACTCTTAAGGAGCCTAATTGCTCAATGACAAATAGGAAAAAGATAGTCATAGCGATGATATTGTGCTCAATCGCCAAAAAAACAAACTCCTTGCGCGGTACGAATCGACGGCAAAGTATTATATGCTGATTTTCATGAAAGGCTCAACGATGATTAAGCCCTGCAAAACTTAACCTGATACAAATGGTTGAATTGTTTTTAAACCTGCTATACTGACTAGAATATGTTTATCAAATAATTAAAGGTTATTTATTATTTTTAAGGTTCATTAAGTATATGAGGTTCTGCCAAAACGAATTCACACCCGTATTAGTTTTGTTACAATTTTTTAAATTCTCAAACAAGCTGTAGTGTTAAATATACAATCTAATCTAACATCTATAGATTGAATTAAAGATTATAAACATCTATAACTTAAAAGTCTTAAAAGTCACAATTTCAATATAATTAGGAATATAAAATCTATTGAAATATAATCCTTTCCATCAATCTAAAGTACCCTAAATCATTTTTTTTTATTAATAAAATTAATAGATCTACCTAATCCAATCTAATATTTACAGATTTTAGATTCAAAAAGATTATAAACATCTATAACTTAAAAGTCTTAAAAGTCACAATTTCAATAATAATTAGGAATATAAAATATATTGAAATATAATCCTTTCTATCAATCTAAATTTGCCTAAATCAATTTTTTTTTATTAATAAAATTAATAGATCTACCTAATCCAATCTAATATTTCCAGATTTTTAGATTCAAAAGATCTTAGATTTTAGATTAGATAGTTTATTTAGTTTCAACCGTTAGTTAATATCAATACGTTAACTCACAATAATGAATGAAAACGACATGTAATTAATACTAGTCATACCAGTTTAGAGTATGTTGCGACGTATATTCTGAACAATAAAATAATAGTGTTACTATCACAAATCAACATCGCCAGCACAAGCTGAGGGTAGATTGTCTTTCACAGACTTGTCACCGCGCAGATATTGGGGAGCGGAAGATTAGAAGACCCAAGACGGTGTGCGGTTTTAGTCAGTTCAAGTACGACTATAGCCGCTGGCATCTGAGCGTGGTATCCATGAACATTTTCGCAAGAAAAAAAAGTGATGTTTTATCCATGTATTTGCCAGATTGCTTATGAAGCACTTCATAAGTTTTTGTAGACCATCCAAAGGTTGTTCGAAGAATGGTGGTCCCTATCTATACAGCCTCGGAAAATTCTTTTCACACCACGCTTAAAGAACCCGGAATTGTAAGACAACATGGCTTTATTTTTAAATGATGATGAATAATCATTTTGGTTCTGTCAAACTAGTTTACCGCTAAATAAATCGGTTTATTTCACCCTACTATGTAATCTGAAACGGTTTTCAGAAATAAATTAAATAGTCTATTAGGCTTAAGCCTATGTCAGTAAATCATTTTGATATTTGAGTTAACAGATAGATAACGGAGGTATTTTCAACTGAGGAGTTCGACTAGGGAAGTACCTCCGCCCTACAGAAGACCGCGGCCATAATAACTGTGTTGTGTTTCCGGCGGTAAGTAGGGTAGCCAGAGCTCACAATCCCCCCCTCCTCATCTCCCAAGCACCTCCTTAACCCCGCCCCCTCCCTCTTCAAGTTCCTAAACGCGATTGTGACGCCGCTGATGTAGCACACGTCCATAGGTCACGGTGAACACTTCCCATCAGGTGGACCGTGTCCTTGTCTGCCACTGAAGTAGCATATAAAAAAAGATACTAGGTATACTCACAGGTTTGTCTTGCTTCTTCAAGTGACTGGGAGGTGCTGCCACAGGGAGTAGTGAGAACCAGTGGGAGTCTCCCGACGCGAGGAGAGCGGCTGCCTTGTCACCGCTGCCACCCGATAGAACAGGCTTGTTGCCAATGATACCAATTAATTGGCCGTGATGAAGTATTAAACTGCCCAAGAGTGTCTGTAAAATAATATTCATTGAAGTTACTGCGTAAATCATGCACATAGCCCACCTGATGGTAGGGCTTGCTATTTTGGGGTACGGGCTCCGCTATTCTACTCCTTTACAAAATTTGGTTTATCTTAATTTTTAAGAGAGCGACTGCCATCTGATCTTAAAATCAAGAGGAAAGTCTGCGCCCGAGCCTTGACCCTGACTAAAATGGTTCAAATGGCCATTGTAAAGGTGCCAGGTTTGAACATGAACCTTGGTTTAAAAAAAAATTATACTCGAGCTCGAGTATCGATTTTTTTTAAACCAAAGACGCAATTTTAATTATCATCAAAAACGAGCTCTAGACTCCTTTAACCATATTTTGATATTCCTCATAGTTTCAGATTAGGCCATCCACGTCCAATTGAAAAATTCATCCAGTATTATACAGATTGAATTTTTAATCTCAAAAAATACGCATAGGACTACCTAATTTACTTAAAAAACCTCACACAATTTAGGTGGCAGATAAGCACACGGCCCACCGGTGATGGTAAGCAGTCACCGTGGCCTATGGACATGTGCAACACCAGGGGCATCACACTCGCGCTGCCGACCCTGGAGGGAGGTTGAGAGGGGGTTGGTTTGGAAGGTGGTTGAGATAAAAAATACTAACCTGCACTCTCTGCACAGACCTCTTTAGATTAGTCTGTATGTAAGGATAGAACACATCATAGTCAAACGGATCTATCTTCTGCCTCAAGAACTCACAAACTTCACTCGACTGCTCCATAAACTTCTTATTTTCTCTAGGCACAAGTAACAACGTCAAATGCCTAACATCCATCAGTAACTGAAGCGCACACCTCTGATTTATATCTGTCTCGTTCTCTCGTATGACTTTGTTGTAATGTGTGAAAGTGATGGCGGTAACTTTCTCTATGAATAGCGTGTGTGCTTCGTTCGGTAGTGTGTGTGGAACTACTTCGTCGAGAATTCTGCTCGTTGAGTATAAGTATTCTTGGAGTTTTAAAGACGGCCCAGCGGGTACTTTTATTGTGGATTCTATGGGGTTGCCATCTTCGTCTTTTTCTGTGATTTTTATTTCGTCCCATTGCTAAAATGCATGATAAAATGATAATTAGATAAGAATTAAATTTTATAGTCTTACTATTCAAAATATAGAGTTTGAAAAGATTTAAAAATCTGAAATATTCATAAAATTTTAATTTCTTGTTTTCTGTACATTGGATATATTTAAAAAAATACTTGGGTTATGTTAACTGAACGATTCTAAACACTAATTTTTTTTTTAATTTATGTCCATTCTGTTTTTTTTTTCATTAAAAAGGTATTCTGGCTACTTCATTTCTGGCGTAAGTTTGATTGCAATTGGTTAGATAGAACCCCTTCTGGCAACATAGTTCGATCGCACCGTTCGATTAATCGAACTATGTTGATTTTTAAATCCGCATAGTGCGAACAATCGAACGATGTTGATTTATAAATCCTCATAGTTCAATTGCTCGCATTATGAGGATTTTTTGAATCCTTATTGTTCGATCAGTCGCACTATGTGGATCGGAGATATAATCAAAAAACCATAACCGACCTCATTTAACCTGACCTTTTACCGTGAAAATTATCATCGACTTTTGACGCTAACAACTGTAGCTGCTTATTATGCTATAACTTTTTGTGGCCGAGTTGCGATGTCACTATTATCCAATATAACATGCTTAATAGAAATATAATATAATAGAAATAAAACTCACCATCATTAGATAATCGACGTTAGCTTCCAATGTAAACTTTTGCGGCAAATATCGCGTCAAATCCTCAACTTTGCCCATCACTAACTCCACCCATTTACCCCAACAAAATTTACAACTCTCCTTCAAAACCGCGCAGATAGCATTCCATCTCTTCAAGGCATTATCGTCTATATTAACAACACCTAAACTGTCCCGTTCTTCAGGTATGTAGCACTTTCGTAGATGGATCATAAGGGTGGAAACCGCTTGAGTGAAACGGGCCGTGTATATAGCAGTGGTTTTTTTTTGGAGTTCGCTGGATTGGAGAGTTGGTTCTTCGAAGCAAGCTTTTATGTACTGCAACATACTGCAAAATAAAATATAGTTGAATACTCGTAAGAATCGATTGCAAAGTTCTGGAAAATTATAAGGCCCTAGCAATATCCTTGATGCCTAGTCTAACCTTTTCCTCTCAGAGTTGGGCAGTCAGGCGGCAGTCATTCCCGCAAAAGTCGACATACGCAATGCTTGTATATTGAAACCCACTCTCTGAATATATATTTGATTTTCTGGCTTATCTTGGCTTTCACAGGAGCGACTGCAGTTTTATATAACGTCATAAATTCTAGTTATTTACATAGTTAAAAATAATTATTACCCATGATATTAATTACCAATAAAAAAAAGTGTGAAAGACATATTTTTAGAATAATCGACCACATCCATACCATTAGGTGGGAGATAGTGGTCAAACCCGGGCCTATAGACTATTAAAAAAGTACATTTATTTTCGAGATTAAACCTTGTAAAGACAAATCAGGCAAAACATTCAGCTTTTCCTTACAAGTGCTATATTATAGACTACGTTCAAGCATAACTTTGAAAAGCACACTTTTGATTTTGAACCTTAAATTCGTAACCTTGAAATTCAAAATATAAAAACACTAACCTTTGGATATTACTATCGGCAACATCTCTCAAATAGATCTCGATATGACTCTTATCGCTGTATATCTGATCGGCATCGTCATCGTCATCATATGCAAACAAGATCTTATCTTTACTGCTGCTAACTTTCTTGTCCTGGTACAAGTATATTCTTAAATCTTCTAGAAGTTTCTGTAGCTCTTCGTCTAGACTTTGACAGAGTTTTTCTAGAGTCGGACTGTAGCCACGGTCTTGGCGTGCCATGCCTGGAAATACGAAGAGACATCATTATAGCATTAGTGGCGGTTACATCTAAATTTTGCACCCCGGGGCCTGTAGACAGGGTGCGTGGACCAGAACCTCCACGCGAACAACGGAGACGGTAGTAGAAGCCCAGAAATTGTATGAATCGATAGTCTTAGACAAGTTGATTTGTATATAATTATAACTACATTTCAAAAAACGACTTCACAAACTAATATTATTCACTGTTTAGTGTACAGAAATAGAAAAGTACCTATTTATGAAGTTTATTATGTACAGAGGCATTAAAAACAGAATTTTTGCCGTAAATTTGATGATTTCCCCTCGATTTTCCCAAGATCCCAGCATCAGATCCTGATACCCTGGATATGGAAGCACCTCAGAAGAAGCCTCTTTCAAACAAAAAAAAATTTTCAAAATCCATCCATAATTGGCGCCGCTATCGCGTAACATACATACAAAAAAGGGGACGAATTGAGAACCTCCTCCTTTTTTGAAGTCGGTTAAAAATGGTTGTATGACATTACGGGGCGATGTGGTCACAAAGCGACAATGCCCTTCAATAAAAAAAGAACGGAGACAGTAGCGCCTTCCACTTGCAGGGGAAACGCTGCCGCCTGCTGCTAACGGACAAAGCGGGAGTGGCCTTGAATAAGACTGTTCAGAAGCTCTCCGCGTGTCCCTCTGTCTAACAAAACAGAGAGGAGAACAGGCAAGAACGACTCATAACGCAGGGGGAGGATGGTGACAGTGATAGGACGACCACCTGTCACCCTTGTCGCAAACCCGACGCTTCCTAGCTTGACCCCATTTTTGCCGGGGGCAAGACGGATACACCGTGGATTCGAAACCCGAGGGTCATCTCGAAACCGGAGATGACCCCTCTAAGGCCCGGTCGAGAATCTAGCACCACTCGTTAATAGCAACCCATTTATGTCCCACTGCTGGGCACGGGTCTCCTCTCCTCTAACGAGAGAGCTGAGGGTTTAGACGTTAATCCACACACGCTGGCCTAATGCGGGTTGGTGGATTGGACATGTCACTAGAATTTCTTCTAGGACATGTGGGTTTCCTCACGATGTTTTTCCTTTACCACTCGTTAATAATGTTTAAATTAAACTCGGTTCAGACGTAAGGGCGCCCGTTTATAGCATGTTTCACACTTCTATACCTATTATTTCTGTGCTGACAACCCTTGTCAAGCGATACCGATACTGCCTGTCATTGAACCTGCTAATCAAAATACCTATATTACACGTGTAGCCTCAAATTATAGGCACATATAAGGTCACAAACAATTATTAGTCATTTTATAGCGTTGATTGAGCTAGCGATACCGCGTGCGATATTTGATCGACAAATATACATATCGACGTGACTAATGGCGCTATCGATAAACTTTTATCGATATTAGATCGACGATTAAAAAGTTTATCTTTATGAAGTTTTATAAATGACTAAAACTAATGAGTACCTATAAAATTAGAAAATCAATAGAAGAAAAATGTGATGTGAGTACAAATGTTTTTATGAAAAGTAGCAAAGGCGTCGAAACGCTTCATAAAAAAACATTACCCTTGCTGGCGCAGTCGGGTAAAAATAACACCTCATATTGGGCGGAATGGTTTCACCGAATACGTTCAAATATGGTATTCAGACACAAAACACCGTTCTTTACCAAACCATAACCTTTTTTCAAATCGCTCCTAACAACTATGGATAAGAGATCCTCTAAAAAAATTCAAAATCGGTCTTCCCAATCGAAAACAAGTAACAAACAGAAACAAATAGAGTCGAATTCCGAACCTCCTCCTTTTTTGAAGTGGGTTAAAAAGATAGTAATCATTTATTTCAGACTATTTTTCAGTTCACATATAGCCTGATGGGAAGCTAAGAAGGCCGTTACTCCAAGGTACCTGACAAGGATTATGTTTTTAAACATCAATCAATGTCGTCCACTGCTACTGGTTTACACACGAAGTTATCAATTCTCAGAAATATTTTTTAGCGATGAGTGCATTCATTGTATTTGTTTTGTTTTATATCAAGTATTATTATGTCTAAATTGATTAATCCTTCAATGTCATTGTTAGTGAAAAGGTTTTATATGGAACAATTTGGAAAACTACGGCTGAACGCACATTATAAATAAAAAAATATAATTAAAAACCCGACTGCGTAAAAACTAAGAAAAAAAAAAACAAGCGCTTAGAAGTCCGGTGGTCTAGAAACATAGCAACTGAACAGTCGGGATCCATTATTCGACAGCCAATCTAATTTTTCAATGGATCCCGACTGTTAAGTTGTTATGTTTCTAGACCACCGGACGTCAATCTAAGTGCTTGTTTTATCTTTTTAGTATTATATATTTTTAATTTTGATATTTTGTAGGTGCCGTTTAATGGTCTATACAGCATAAATGTTTTTTTACTTTGACTATCTTGTTGATGTGCCGACTTAAGTGGGCCGACTCTATTGTCGTCAGTTGTATTCTTCAACACTTTCCATCCATATGTTTTAAAGGTCCTCCCCCTCCCTTCCATTTAGGACGTGTTCTATGACACACAAACACACACGACTACATAAGAACTTTATAATATAGAATTTTGTTTACTAACCTTTCATCAAAGAATTCATGACTTTAATCACATCTGCCCGCGATTCAATAACAGTTTCTCCGATAAGGTCCTTCCACACATACCAATTGATATCGGCTTCTTTTTCCACCTCGCTGTCTGATGAGACCTTAGTCAGGTCTATAAGCAGCTGGGTCTTGAAAACGTCGTACACTTTGCCCCATCGGCTGTCTATAATGGCCTTGACTCTTGAGGTCAATAGAGGTTGGAAGTAATGACACCATACATGGACTTCGGGGATGTCGAGAGATAAGCATATTGTGGACCAGTTAGAGGGTGTTTCTGTAAAAATATCATTCTAGTAAAGATTTGAGTTATGCAGGCAGAAAATGTGCAATTTTCTTTCGATACAGAGATCGTAGCGCACTTTTATCAGCCCCCGTAGACAAGTGTCACAGCGTAAATTGCTAAGGAATCGAATAGATTAGGTTCAATCGCATCCAAGCTCGTCGCCGGTGTACAATGCGCGCGCCGCGGCGGGGCCACGAGCTGGAGTGTGATTGGTGGATCTAATCTTTTCTATTCCTTAGCGATTTAGACTTGTAACACTTGTCTACGGGCCCTGGTTGTTTATTGATTATTTATTTAGTAGGCGACAGTGAATGCCGAATACGACAATATAGTTAGTCTTTATTTTTTTATATTTAGTCAATTTACCATCAGGCGGGGTGCGATCAGCCGGATTGACTGCACCCCGCCTGATGGTAAGCTGAAATAAAGTTCAAAAAGTTGCCTATGGAACAGGTGAAAAATCAAGTCGAATTAAAATTTCGTATACATTGAAATATCCTATTATTGGCACTTGGCACCTAATTGTTAAAATAAAAGTGAAAAAAAATTTAATTAAAAAATTACGACCTTACAATATCTATAGATTCCAAGTTTTTCACTTTAGTTTTAAGAGTCAACAATTAAACGTGTGCGAATGACAGAATGGTCTCCCAATAATATTGATACAATAAAATGTAGACTGATAATCGGTATCAAAATTGGCAAACTGAAGTTTATTATCAACCCTATTTCGACTATAAAAAAAACCTATTTACCAACATTGTGCAACTTCGCGTAAGTAGGCGATGAAGCGACTCAACTTCAATTTCTCAATTCAGAAACCAGCCCATAATTTACCAATACCATACAATTTTCAACTCTAATACATACCAATTTTGAAGGCAACATCGCGAATTTCGTGTAGCACTTTAATCCTAGTGATGTTGTGCAGGAGTGTGTGTACGTTGCTTTCTATGAACGACTTCACCCACACATTCCACTTGTGTACACAAGCTGTCACCTCATTCTTAGCTAGAGGTTGGAGTTCCTTGGTTGCTGATAGTCTGTAAATTTATTGAACATATCTTATGCTTTTGAATGCTGTGTTATGAGAAGGTGAACGCGAAGATGATGATGATGATATTATGTTAAAGGAGTAACTCAACTCCCAATTTTGTTCTTCGTATATATCAGTGGTTCCCAAACTTATTTTGTCTACTGCCCACTTTGAGAATAAATATTTTTTTAGCGCCCCCATTTTTTCACCTATTTAAAAACCACTATAACTTCAAATTAAATTAATTAATTATTGTGACCTATATATGTATATTATGTATATTAACAGAGAATTCTAAACGAAACTTTTACTATAACCCGCAACTTGAAACCTGAGCGCAGTAGGTAACATACAACGGCGCTTATTTGTGCTTACTTGTGGGATTTTCAATAAATCCGAATTTAATATATTCCGCAGAGTATTGCCGTCGCTTCTTTTTTACTTCCGACATTGTTTTGCTATGAGAAATACGTTCAACTTCGCGAGTAGAGGAGGCGTAAGTACTGCTCATCTATTGCGCGCGAGACCACAAATGAAAATAAAATAAATATAACATTGTTTATATAGGAACGCTTAAGCAGCACGCACCGACAGGAATAAAACAAACATGCATAAACTCGTTTATCTCATTCGACGCTCAATCGTACTCAACAAGTCCGAACAAGCATTCAATGAACCAGCCGACTGATACAGGAATGCACAATTCGGGTTATTTAACAAAAACTTGTTAAAACATGATAGATATCTACGAGTACTAATAACTATTAATTTTTTCTATATTCAATAAAATAGGACAGATATATGAACTACGCGAAGAGAAATATAGAACCGAGTTTGAGCAATCTTTTAATTCATATTAGTTGATGTTCACAAGTTGTTGTTGAGAGTCGAGAGCTCTTGCAGTTGTTGTTTAAGAGGCCTCTTAGCTAAATAAAGTTACAAATCACCCCCCGCCCGCCCGCCTCTACACAACGCCCCCATTTTAGCCCTTGAGACCTGCAGCGCCCACAAGGGGGCGTTATCGCCCACTTTGGGAAAGACTGGTATATATCAACGTTTTCTTATTTGTCCGATGTCCGCGTCTGCACCCGTGAATATCGGTTATTGATTTGGTCATTATATTATATCCTATTTTACTCAACCTATGGTGATCAAACCTGCTTACGATTTTAAATCTGACCAAAACCTTTAACTTTCGCAGTATCATTGTACTATTCTTTCCACCTTCCATTTTCTGTACTAATTAACATTGTGTGTGCATAAATATTAAATAAATAAATAAATAAACAAACCAAAAACCGCATCAAAAGTAGTTTATGTGTCCATTGCGAATAACCAGAAAACTGGAATTCCAAATGAAATAATTTTGTGTCCAGAATCATTCATACAAGATTTTTTTTTAAATATCTCCTATTTACAGACACATCTGCTTTACAATTTTGTAATAGTATCGATTTGATAGGAATAGTCATAATGAACTACATAACATAGCATAAACTATATCCCCGAAGGGGTAGGCAGCGGTGCTAGCACCCACATTTCGCCAGTTTATGTTTAGGTCCCAATGTAATAGGTGGCGAGTCTATTGCCATTAACCGGGCACTTATAAACCTGCGATAAATACACACATAACTTCGAAAAGCATCGAAAAGTCATTGGTGTGTGCCATGGTCAACCTGGGATCGAACCCGAGACCTCGTCTCAGCAGTCCATTACCCATACCACTAGGCTACCGCGGTCTCTTCATAATGAACTATGGATAAATCTATTCGATGAACAACTTTTTTTTATCAAATGATTACATACCGGTAGTTAGTAATAGCTGGAGGTAGAAGCTTCAAGGCCGACGGGTCACTGAACTTCACTAGCTCAATCAAAGGTTGAGAATCTCTTCTGAACAAGTCTTTTAATTTTGCTAGAATAGCGCCGCCGTCATTGTCTGAAACAATAATGATAATGAACAACGTACAGAATTTACGTCTAAATGACATTCTTTTTTCTTGCAGACATTCTCTCGGAAACCCTTCGCCGGATAGAGGGGTATTTTTGTATTTTTTGTATTTATTCTTTATTGCACATAATATATAAAGTTTTATGGTAAATACATAAAAAAGGGTATTTAGGAACAAAGGCGAGCTTAATTCAGTGTTGAGTTTTCTTCCAGCAAACCTTAGAGTGATAGAGGAGAATAAAATAGAATAAAGAAATAAGGGGTGTACCGGTGGCCCAATATTTCCCTCGCACCTCAGCTGACTGACATCCATGTCCTATTTAGAGATGGCCCCCTAGGATACCGAAACCATGGTGACCCCATTTTACCCCTAGAATAATAGTAAGGAATGGGGCATCGTGTTACAGCTACGGCCTGCTTCTGCTAATGTAATAGGCGGATCCACCTCAGCCTGCGCTCATGGAGAACGTCTAAATGTCAGCCTCACTCATTCGCACTATTATTATTTCAAGTGGGAACACCAGTAGCCAGACGGTCGGTCCACCCGCGGTATATGCGAGCCACTCTATCCATTTTTTTAATTGGTAATAGGCTCGCGTTTGACTATAATCTGACCTGTTGGTAAGTAATGATGTGGTCAACGGTGCAGCACGCTTGCCTAGAAGTAACCTGTTCACTCTAGCGTTAAAGACTCCTAGGTTGTAGCTTTCCGGAAATACAGAATCAGTTATTCACACTAAGACACCCTTCTAATACGTACCAACAAAACAAGAATACACCAGCACAACCGTCTTCAATACAATCTTGACACCGTTCACAATTTTGTCTCGTATTTGTGCCTTCATATCTCCTTCTAAGATCTGTGCTAAATCAAACTGCAATGTAGCATTCAGGCTGCTATTGCTATGAAGACCTATAAGCGTGTTCAGTAGTTCCACCATGGTTTGTGAGTCGAGGAGGTAGAGGCTTATTAGGCAGGAGCATGCTACCTGAAATATTAATAAAAAGATGTTTATCAAGGTTTTATAGTTTTGTACCAATATGCCTATTCTAAATTCAGGCCTGTCTTTAGGATGTAACTGCCATTATAAGAAAAACATAGATGTAAGTAGTTGTGACTTCGTTCACGTGAATTTAGATCTGGGTTTTAATTTTTTGCACAAAACCATAATATTTTAATGATTTTCTGATCGGAAATCTGATGGAGCCACGGACACCCTAAGTCGTAGAATATATCGGAAAATTTCGAGCATCTAGAATGGGTCCAGGTAGCTCAGTTGGTCAGGGCATTCCCCCTGTAAGGGGCTGGTCACGGGTTCAAAACTGGTTGATCATTTTTTCCGATCAGAAAATCATTGGGAATAGTTAGCATGCAATTGCTTAAAAATTCCATAATATTTTATCTATGACATTTATAGCCAAGAACCATCTTGATCATATTGGCTCATGGACAAGAGAATCAGCATCAAAATTGGGTCAACCGTTTGGGAGTTATGGTGCATACAGATACGTCAACTTATAGCACCCTGTCTTTTTGCGTCAGGGTTTAAAAATGAAAGTTATTTAAGTTATACATTGTTGTTTATCATGTCGCACATCGTCACTTACCATCAGGTGAGATTGAGGTCAAACGTAAGCCTATCATGTATAAAATAAAAAAAAACATACACAAGTACAGATGTGACCAGAAAAAGTGCAATTTCTACAATAGGCAATAAGAAAAATACAAAATGTAAACATACATACCTCGACACTTATTTCAACATCCTGTAGCTTTTGTCGGCAAACATCGATTATGGTTTGGTTGAAATTTGAAATGGAGTGCCATTGTTGCTGCACTAACCTTTGCAGGGACTGCATGCCTGGCTTTGCAGTTTTCCCTCCGATTTGCAATTGTAAGCCTAAAAATAACAAAGTGCATTTTAAGAAGCTAAGTATTAGTAGCATGCTCAATATTATTCTTAGTATCTCGTAAAGGTTTCCAAAAAATGAAAAGGAATAAATAAATAAATAAATATTCTACAACATTCTACACAGCGCCCTCTAGTCCCAAAGTAAGCATAGTTTAACTAGCTTGTGTTATGGGTTCTAGAATGCTGATAAACATACTTATATACTTTTTTTTTGTAAATACATACTTATTATACATAGAAACACCCAGACCAATGCAAATAGACATATTCATGCATACAAATATTTGCACTGAGCGGGAATCGAACCCGCGCCCCCTGCGTAGCAGTCGCATGCACTAGCGCTACGCCACAGAGGTCGTCAAAAGGAATCATGAAGATTCTTACAGGCTAATAAAAGCATACATATTCAACACCCTTACCTGACAGAGTAGGCAATGGTATATTAACACTCGTATTTTGCATATATTCACGTAACATCTGAAGAGCCAGTGCGGTTTTAATCGGTTCAAATCGAAAACATAGCCGCCCCTTTTGACCAGCGGGGAGCGAGGGAGAATCTCAAGCCTTTTGTGTCATGTTTACGTTTGTCTTTTCTATTGTGTACAAGACAAAGACCCTTAGAGGGATGGGTCTTCTATTCTATTTCAGTAGGAATTAAAAAATTATAGATGATATTTTATTAGAATATAAATCTCTTACCAGTATTAATATGTCTTGCCATGATGAAAAGTTGTGTAGCCTTCACATAGTCCTCAACTTCAATGCTTGTCCATATTTTCTCTGGAATTTCCATTAGAAGCTTCACTTGAATGGCTGTACTGTGCACCGAGTTGTTGTACTGAAAACTGGAAATTATTGTATTGTATTATTAAGATATGGGGAAATGGGTGAAATAACCAAACCCAGCTATGGTTAAACTCCCGTCCCCATTGGAAATAATAATATTTATTATAAAAAGAAATACTTGTAACAAATACAAAGAATAATTTTATTGAAATTTCTTAGATGTTTATGGTCATTAAAAAAAGGGCCTAAAGTCAAACCTTTTTCTAATACCACTTAAACTGCAGATAAGCAAACCACCCACCCTTTTGATGGTATATATAAACAAATCGATGTTATGTTATTTTGCTTCCATGGTAAACCATTTATGGGGTGGCTAAATGTTAAAGGTTGGTTAGAAGGAAATTCTGACTATGAGTGTCACAATGAACTGTGTTTTACACTTTTTTCTTTTAAGATTATCAATTTTTCTTGTTGATAAGAATATGAACCTAATTATTGTTACATTTTTTCCCAAATTGGATTGTCTCCAAATATGGAAACCTACAAAATTCCTCTGAAGATATACTTAATATAAGAAAATTACTAATAACTTTTTTTTAGGTAAAAGGTACCTTTGAGGTGCTGAATGTTTTTCATCAATCTTGAACCCCACTAGGTGTGTGTTGTGCAAGTTTTTACATGCCGCCATCATCTCACTAATGTGATTCAGAGTGCTGCCTGTAGTCTCCTTCATCTCTTCAATGGTGTCTGCCGCATGGATGAGATCTCTGTACCTCTCTCTAAAATCAAAAAGATCACACGGATATTAATTTGCGCTTACAATCATACTAAATATGTATTAGTAGGCTCGGACTACGAGGTACAACCCTCAAATGTGACCAGGACAATGTTGGATGATGAATTTTACTAAATGTGTAAGTTTGTGAAGATTTTTGGATGTTGGCAAATGACGCTCAAACGGCTGAATGGATCTACTTGAATTTTGATTTAGGGATAGATTTTAGTCTTTAATAACACAAAGGTTACTTCCTATCATGTCTGCACAGTCTGGGAATCATTATTTATGAACCTACCAGGCACTATTTATTAGGGTTACTTATTGTAGACACTAAAAACACCGCCAAACTACTTAAAACTAAGATGTTGTTTGAAAGTTAGATAAGCTTCTTCTCACTATATTCAGGTTTAATTCATGAATAATTAAACTTACCCCACCATGGCCCGTAACTCTTCTCTTTTTCTTTCAATTTCATATTGTAATTTCTTCTGTACCTGATCTATATCACTGATATAATGTGTTTGGAACAATTGATCAGGAACTATATCCAAAAGGTTAGGTTGCGACATTATGGCGTATAATACTGATTGGCAGGGTTTATCTGTAAATCATTTCACATCTGATTCACCAAATTATTTTCATTTATTGCTTTATTATTGAAAAATATAAACAAAAATCTCCTCAACTTCATCAAATGCCAACACAACTTGATGGTTTTCATTTGTCAATAATGTCATTAATGTCAACGAGCTGTCAATAGTAATGGACGCGTTCAGTTTAATACAAGGTTTAATAATTCAACCGATGCAAGGCCACACCGCCACCCTAAGAAAGTTTAATAATTGCTGGCTGCCTAGCTACCTCACCTCCTCACACTTCAGAATAAATTGAATATCTTATTTATCGTGCGGAAATCGTAGAATAAATTAAATAGGAACCTAATGCTCACACCTTTTTCCCTCCGGGGTAGGACAACAGCCCGCTAACAACTGCTTGTCCTTGCATACTTCATGCGCTTCCTCTACTGTCCTCTTTTTATCTATCTCTCCTGCAAAATTCAGGTAACTCGACTTACCAGCTGAAACCACCTCATCGATACGCCAAAACATCAGCAGTAGATTAAAAGAGCTAATATAGGTGTATAGTACATGGCATCTAACTTACGTAACGTTAGATGCCGTACACTATACTTGTTTCTATGCGACGCATTTTTCCACAAACAAATATAGTGTACGGCATCTAACTTGGCAAGGTTTTGGAGTAGCGGGGCCCACACTACTCCAAAATCTTGCCAAGTTAGATGCCGTGTACGGGTCAGAAAGGGTATACTATACCAGTTGTACCAAAATAGTTGGTCTACGGGGACTACGCGTATCGAAACCAACAATATTAAATAGATTGTTGGCGCAAGTGTGACGTGTGCACACTCACACTCGCGTTACCGACCTTGTAAAAACCTTCTAATGCCCTTCTTGAAGAACCCCATATTATAGAACGCTTAGGAAAACCATAGCAGGGAAAATCAATCCAGAGCCTAAGCGTGCGCGGAATGAAATTACTCTCTTGCCTCACAGTGCGCACCATTAGCGAATCCAAAAGGATGAATACCTTGCCTGTCGCGAGCGGCGCGATGATAACACTGTGACCATATTTAACTACAGCCACATCGCTATGGAGATATTATGGTACAACGTATCTGTAATTCGTACTTGAGAGGTATTCAAGAAAAGGTATGTTATCGAAATAATAAATATAATCAAAGTACTCGTACATAATACAATTCAATTTTGATATAAAATAACAATTAGTCGGTTTACAGTCATATCTGGTGTTGCATACCCGGTACACTTATTGTATACCATTGGAGAAATAATATCACAATTTGCAGATCATTATAATAATGAAATTCATTTTAAAAAGATTCCATTTATATAATTTTTAAGTACGATAGAATATACTTTGTAATAAAATTTTCAGTCAGATTACATAAAACAGTAATTTTTATTAACATAATGAAACATCAAAAAACAGAAATTTAATTTTGTAGTTTTATCAAATAGAAGTAAAAACAACATTATTATTATTAAAACATTCACCAAAATCCCTGTTATACTCAGAAATGCAACTACATAAGGAACTATTCTTGTACTTCTCTCATACTACCTTCGATATGTGGCATTCAACAACGCCTCACCGCTCACCGCCGCGTCTCCCGACTACTAATACAAAAAACTTTGTTTTTGATACCAATATTAAAGTTGTAAAGCACAATTTTTTACGCAATATGAAATGTTTAGACAGGCACTAATTTTTCAAATATAACAATCCACCAGCCAATGTTAGGCCACCATTGGTTGTACATTTTTCGTATTGACACATGTTGGCGCTCTTTTTAGGAACATGACTGGGGCCAACCTTCCAACATTGAACCAAATTCAATTTATTGCTTGAAACATGAAAGAGAAATATAAAGCCAATGTGCGTGGTTGACGCTCTTAGTGCGTTGAAATAAGGAATATAATTGAACAACAATTCGTTCGACGACCAATTCATACACTACTCAGAATATCAGTCTGTAAGAACTTAAAGTGAGAATAAAACATAAATACTCGTAATAAAATGGACCGTTCATGAAACTTAGGTTCAAACATGAATGTATAAAACCTATGGACGGAATGCGTACAAGAATACAACTGATGACACTAGAGTCAACACGCACACATTCACAAACTAGTCAGCCACTAAGCTGCAAACGTCATTCAATCAGTGTAACAATATAAAAAAATTACGACATGTCTTGTGTAGTGAAAAACAGTAGTGGCCACAAGAAAAAATATCCAGTAGTAGTAACAAATTACAGGAATAATGTTAAAAAAATTTTTTGTAACATATTGCAACCCAAAAATTTATTCACTCACACTTGGTTACTTTCGCCATTTTTGTGACTCAGTCTAGTCTACAGCGCGTTCTGTCCGAAGCTTTTATACGTTCACGGATTCAACTTTGAAAATTAATAATAAAAATGATTTTCTTATTTCATTATAAAAATATATAATAACACTAAAATATCCATGTATAACGGTGCAACATTGATCTATTTGTTACATTAAACTTACACTTATCAACCGTCTTTAGTTGGCTGTACGAATCATTCAACATAATCTAATAATTTGTTACCTCCGAAAATATTATTGCAACATACAATATAATACATTTTTTGAGATCAAGTGGCAGTGTTCGGCCATATTTTGAACATCAAAAATCGAATACTTTTTACACGCTATGATAAAATATAAGTATACAACGATTGGTACAGTCAACTAAAGTGTCATATAAAATGTGTCTCACTTCACTGGACCACGTTCACATTATTGCCTATGAGATTACGCCAGTTCGTTCAGTACATCACTTCGTATACCGTCGCCTTCTTGTCGCCGGAGCCCGTCACTATGAACTTATCGTCCGCCGATATATCACAACTGAGCACCGACGATGACTCCTTTGACTGCAACATAACATTATATTTTAAAATAACCAATACAATTTACCACAGGCGTGAGAATGTCTGGGCTGGGACCTCCACGCGGTACAACCGGACAACGGATGCGAGCAGCGCCTTTCACTCGCCACGGAAGACGCTGCTACCTGCGGTAAATGCCGGCTAAGGCAGGAATCGCCCTCTAGAGGGTTGCTTCGAGGCTCTCCACGTGTCCCTCTCACTAGCAGAGAGCATAGTGGGGAGCAAGCTAGAGGTGGGCTCGGCTCCCGTCCGAACTGAGCAATCCGACTGGGGTAGTACCTCCACCCTACCGAACACCGCGGTCATAATAATCATCATGTTGTGTTCCCGCAGGTAATTAGAGTAGCCAGAACTCATAAACAACATCCCCTCCTTGCAGGGACGGCAGCACGACTGTGACGCCCCTAGCGTTGCACACGTCCATAGGCCACGGTATCCGCTTCCCATCAGTATGTCTGCCACCTAAGTAGTATAAAAAAATACCTGGAATATGCTGGCGCCGTAGGGTGTGCGCCAGGCATTGAGCAGGTTGTCCTTGCCGGTGGAGACGAACCACTTGCCGCACGCCGCGAACTTGAGTGAAAGCACGCACGACTCGTGTAGTAACAGCTGATAGCGGTCCGCCTTGCCTGCGTGCAGCACCTCCACGTGGGAGTTCTCCATGCCCACCGCTAACCATGAACCTGACACACAAACGATATGTTATGATAAAACACTAGTCTGTCGAATGTCAGTTACGACGGAGTAAAGTGGAGAGTGGAGTGGAGTCGAGTGGAGAGTAGAGTAGACTCGAGTGAAGTCGAGAGTAGAGTGTAGAGTAGAATGTAGAAATGAGTAGAAAGTAAAGTAGATGGTCGAGCGGAGATATAAAGAGGATAGTCGAGAGGAGAGTCGAGTTGATACGAATGGTGGTGATACCGCCTGCCACTGCCAGTATAATATAAGCAAATTTTTTTATATCTCAAAAGTACAACGTCACTGCGGCCACCGCCACTATGCTCACATCGCCTCTTTATAACCATCACGCGTACATTGCGATATGTTATAAAGAGGCGAAAACGAATTAAACTTCCAACGCATCACGAGACGCAACACACAAACCCCCTATATCTCTGTAAACAAGGTCTAAGACCGTCCAATGCGTTGTGCGGAACTCGAGGCGGGTATCCGCGGCTTTGAGCTCAGAATGGTCAAGAAAGTAGGGTAGATATGTAGTACCAGTCGGGCAATAGCCAAGTGAGAAGATCTGGCTGGAGAAGTCGTGCTGATGCAGCTGACGGCCCTCCCGCAGGTCCCAGGAGCGCACGGTGTTATCGAGCCCTCCCGTCCATAGGCGCGTGCCGTCGCCGCTGATGTCGATACACGACGCGCCGTCCGTGTGCCCTGCAGTACACACATATACAGTGATGGGTTTGTGCCCTCTTAATGTAAGCATTTATTCAATCTGCAATCAATTAGAAGGAACTATGCCCTGGTATTTTGGACGGACATAGTAAACGCCCGATTAGATTAGATCGTATTAGTGCCCAATAAGCTGATTAATAGAATTATATGGAATAAATTATTGTAAGAAAGTACATGTGTACTTATAGGAATCTGTTAGGTGCTAAAATTTGAAATTGAACATACCTTGGAATTGTCTAACTAATGTTTGGTTTTGAAGATCCCATACTGCTATGTTTCCATCGGAACAACAACTAAAGCAGACCTGTTAAAAAAAGCAATTTATAAATATAAATAGCCTACTCTATTGTATTAGGGTAAAAATTGATGTAGATGTGATAACAAATAAATAAATAAATTTAAACATTTTCGAACAACATATTATTAACCATTATTATTATTATACTCTTTATTTTAAATATACACATATAAATTACATTTTTAAATATATCTAAAAAAAAATACATTTAAAAATATAAAAAATAGTACCCTATTATTATTATTATTATTATATAAAAAATAGCACTCCGGGAGTGCCGGCAGAAGTGAAAACTTCAATATTAACGTTGTGTTTAATTATAAGTATAAAAGTACTATCATTTATGAGGTAGAATACAATGTTTATTTATTGCGCTATCGTACACAAATATGACAATTTATATGTTGTTATTTATTCACATTTACGGATACACAACAGTGTATTTACTACACAACAGTCAAGCAATCAGCTGTCACCATCCTTGGATACGTGTGGGACGCTGTACATAAACACACACGGTCATTCGCGCAAGCGCCCTGTGCCGCCTAAACAGAGCAGCACACTCAGGCACGGTAGAAAGAGTGGGAGATACTAGTTCCTCCCCCTTCCCCTCGATCTTACGCTTTTTCGATCAGCATCACGTGACCCTGACGCGAGTTTGAAAGTTTTTACCCATACAAAAAAGTGCTCAGCGCCGCTAAAGAAGTTTTCACTTCAATATTTATATATGTATATACACGGCAATCTTCGTGAACAAACGTTAAAAAGCTGTAGTTCAAACATTTATACATTTATTGTTAACTAGTTGTGCTCCGCGGCTTCGTCCGTGGCATATTTCGTCCCCGTGACAAACTAAAAAGTATCCAATGTCCGTCACCTAGTTCTAAGCCACATCCTCACCAATTTTCAGCAGTTCAGGCGTGATGCCGTGCCCAAGAGAAATAAGGATTCATTTTTATATATATAGATAATTAAACTAATCACGGACCGCCACAAGTAATTCTGTCCGACGGGCGTAGTGACCGTGGGGATTTCCGCACGAAAAAAAAAGAGGATAGTGATGGCCTTACCTTAGAGTCTGGTGAGATGGCGAGCGCATAGCAGGCGGGTGCGGAGGAGGTGAGTTCTGCGCGCATGCGCGGCGTTGGCGAGGCGAGGTCCCAGATGGACAGGTTGGACGCCTCGCCGCCCACTATCAGCGTACGTCCGTCCGGCAGTAGCTTCACTGAGCGAATGTAGTTGTCGCGTTGCTGCAACCAACACACACACTCAACATGGATATATGCTTGGTCTATGTAAAAAAAAAAAAAAATACGCCTACATTAAGTTAGGTGAGGGAGTTAGGCATAACATTGCCTCTTGGCTACCTTACTGTATGTTATAGTATTTTTTTTTAAACAAGGACCAATGAAAATATACCTTAATACTAGCTGTTGCCCGCGGCTCCGCCCGCGTGGATGTCGAAATCCGTTTCAAAAACTATCCTATCTCTCAAGTTGGATCGAACTGCACATGGTGTGCGAATTTTATTATAATCGGTTAAGTGGTTTAGGAGTCCATTGAGGACAACATTGTGACACAAGATTTATATATATTAAGATATTTGCATCTAGCTGTGCCCACGATGATTTAGATTATGAGGGTTTTATTTTATATATTGCGTGGAATCCTTATAACCCGCAAAAGTCCTGACAAAATTAGCATAGCTGTTCCATAGATTTCCTCTGTCAAATTTTACAACAACCTCGAGTAGTAATCTTTACCACACCATCAAAACCTACAGTCCCGGGTCCTTTAAGCCGGGACTATAGGTTTTGATGGCCTTCAAGCTGAGGGTCACCATTATCGCACTATTTTATTTGTAATGGTGACTCCCATTCCAGAGACTTTACCTTAGCTAACAGGCAAAATCATCATCAGGCAAAGTGAAGTCATATTGACAAGACCGATATAAAAAAAAAACTTTACAGAATTTAAAAAGTACCTACAACAAACTACTAAAGTACTAATACGAAGGACTAATAATCGTCATAAACTTGTTTTAAACAAGAGCGTACAGACTCACCAAGCAGTCGAGCTGTGACAGCGGTTCAAGCGCTGCAGGCGAGCCGGGGTTGGAGATGTCCCAGAGCTTGACGCAGCCCTTGCCGCCCGTGTAGGCGTGACGCGCCGAGCCCGACAGTGACAGCGCTACGGCGCACACCACCTCGCCGTGGGGCAGCGCCGCCACGGCCCGCGCGCCGCGCGCCACTCCCACGCCCCCCAGCGCGTCCGCGGGGAACCCCACCGGTTGCAGCGGCCCGCCGCATGAGTGGTAGGAGTACGCGCTGCAAACACACCGTACATTAATGTAGTTTTCAAGCAATAAGCAAGCAAATTGAAGCAAATTACATAAATTAAATTTGGAAAATTAAATATCCAGGATGGAACTTGAACCCGCGACCAGTTTCTTTTTAAGTAGAACACTGTGAGACTGTGACCGAGCGGGTTGCCGGTTCAACTTTGACTTTGACTTTGGATGTTGACTTTTTAGATTTAAATTTCGATTGAAATTATCAACTGGGGGTGGATAGCCCCCAGTTTTAAGAAAATTTTAAAACTGCGCCATTGGTTTTAAGAAATGTACACATAGATAAATATATTTTATGAGGTTCTATCATACATTCCCGATTTAATCGGTTCAAGTCCGACATATCCATCCCCGCTGGCCACAGGGGTAGGTAGTATCCTTCGGGATTGTCGCGCGAAAAAAGTTGCATCATACATTTTTTTAAATATTCGATCATTCCGCGGCAGTTTAAATTGTCCAATTAAACCAACTATAATTATCCCTAGGGTTGTTTCAAAGGGCATAAATATTTTACAGGTTTGTTAACTTAACACCCAATGTTATGCATTGAAATTCTCAAAATATGCAAAATAAGTACAAATAGACCTACGGTTTAGATGGTGCAATGCCGTTAGTTCGATGATGTGAGTCGTAATGCATTGGTACGGGTGCGGACGCGGGCGCCTGGCCGCGGTACGCGCCGTACGACCCGAAGGGGTACGCCCCTCGGGCTCCCGTGGGCGTAGACGCGCGGCCTAGCTTGCCTCCCGGCGTGCCCGGCTTTTCCTGTAAAGAAGACGTACAAAATTAAACGTTATTGTCATCTTAATACTGGTTTAAGATCATTAACCTCGTTAGATTACAAATTGATTTAATTTACATGTACTTTTCCACAATAGCACTGTGGAAAATTTCAAGTGATACACATTTTAAAGGGTGTCAACAACTGTCTTGAAGTTAAGATTTTTTTTTTATTTCACCGATAATTATCGGCAAGTCTTTTTTTTTTATTGGTTAACTTACGTCTTTAGAACTCTTAGGTGTGGAGCGACTAGATGAAGACCCTGATCTCGAAGGAGGTCGGGGCCCGTTTTCCGTTCGTTCGCCGCCATCGGTGCGAACACTGGGAGATCCTCTTTCCTCCTGAAATGGGTAGACAGATAACACTTTATTTGTAAGCCATACATACAAAAATATAAAAATGAAGTGACTGTTTGTAATATTAAAATAGCAGTTCTTAAATAAATGCATATGAGTGTATATACAATACTTAAAAAAAGCAATTTTTAAATGTTTTTTCTTCTGTCTGTCTATTTGAAAGAGATAAACTCTATAAAGCCTCGCAGGGTTTTGTCTAAAGCACCAGAGTTCTGAGACGATTTTATTGGGATTTTTATTGGCTGATAGAGATTTTTATTGACTTACTAGCGACCCGGGACCCGGCTTGGCCCGGGTGTAAATTTCAGTTTTCTAATAAAATATAGCCTATGACACTCACGAATGACGTGGCTTTCTATTGGTGAAAGAATTTTTAAAATCGGTTCAGTAGATCCCGAGATTACCCCTTACAATTTACCAAACACACAAACTTTACCTCTTTATAATATTAGTATAGATTAGGTGTAATATTTATGCTAATTGTCAGGCATAACGTAGGCTAATTTATTTTTAGAAGGTCACGCGTAAGAAATTAAAACCTTAAAAAATAATCCACGCATGCGAAATCGTTGGTACTGCTTGTTTATAATGTATAGTTAGCACATTGAATTTATTATAACAAAGGTTATTCCAATGTTCAAAGGATGGCTTTATAGCTTTTCTTCCAGGCAACTTTAGGATGGACTGGAATATTTTCACAAAGAGGGTGATAAAAGCTGATGTAACATGAGGAGTAAGCAAACAATGTGTAACGCAAGTCATGCTACTACGAAAAGTAAGTATTAAATTATTCTTACAAAATGGGACATTAGAATTAACTGCCTATTTTATAACAAAAAAGCAATATTATTTTTTGTCTGTCTTTCTGTCTCTTTGAATTAATTTTGACGGAATTTTCGCAGGCAGATAGGTAATATTATAAGATGTAACATAGGCTACTTTTATTTTAGAAAAAACAATTAGGGTTTCGCGCATAAAAATAATAAATCTACGCGAGTGAAGTCATAGCAACATTATTCTACGACATACTATACAACGCTATAGTAAAGTAACCTAACTAGCTTATAATATGGATTCTATAAAGCGGATAAACATAAATATATCTTTTGTAAACATATAAATGTATATACATATTACACATAGTTAAGTAACATCCGGACTATTCCAGACCAATGCAAAAATTGGCGCAGAGTATTATTACTATTAGCATTATTATTATATTAGCATTAGCATTATGACTTATATAACAAAACAATATACACGTAATTATTGAACATATTGAACATCCTCAAATATTGTTACCATCTTACCTCATTAGCCACATCAACTACAAGATCCTGGTCACTTTTTTCAGCGTCGCTATCCTACAAAATGTATACCGACAAATTAATATAAAAATTACATAATAATGATAAATGTAGAAACACTCAGCAATCACATTAATTTACAACTATTGTTACACAGCCTCAATTAAAAGCAATTTATATCACAAAGCTGAACAAATAAGCTGTAACAATGGATGGTTTTTGCTGATGGTACTGTTTCAATCTATCTATATCTATCTAGGTACACGTTTGTCAACCAGTTATGTCATGCGAAGCTAGATTCGTTTGTTTGCTACTCAATTACGCATAAACGGCTGGATCGATTTGGCAGATTTTTTTATCAAGGCCAATTCTTGTAATAAAAGAATATTCAAAATCCAGTCCAGTCCTAATCTAGTCTCGATCCAAATGTCAAAAAAGGTATTCTTGTAAACAAAGGAAAACTTTTTTGACATTTGAGAAATAATCAAAACTAGCCTAAGACATGCCCGGGATAAAAATAAGCCTATCTAATGGTCTTACTTTACCAGAGGGCCGATTACCGTGAAAAAAATTTGAACATTTTTTTACGAAAATTGATCTTCTGGTAGAGTACGACCATTAGATACAGTACTTTTTATCCCGGCAATAGGTTCCTGTGGGTCGTCAGAATGGATCAGTATAGCCATAGACTATCAATCTTTCGATCCCCTTGTCGGTCCAACACACATTCAACGGACCTCGATACACGAAAAAATTAATTTGTGTTGCAAACAGCAAAAATCATCCGAAAATAAAATTTAATTCAATCTCAAGGTCAAGAAGCAACATGAATGTAATAGAAGCCGACACATACACTACATAGACTCACATGTCCTAGTACCTTTTCTTCCTTTCTACGTTTGACGTCTAAGGGCTCCGGTTCGACTGGTGATCGGGGACGGTACTTCTGCTCACGTTCGTGTGGCGATACTGACCGCCTCTGTGGAAAATAGCCCTGTGATGTGTTCCTTGCGGTGAGTAAGGTTTCTATAAATCCTTTACTGCCTCAACTAGGTACGTACAGATTATATGATACGCACGTAACTTGGCCAAGTTTTGTAGTAGTGGGGGTAAGTTCGCGCATCGTGCACTTTGAGCCAATCAAATGATTCAAAGTACGAACGAACGGAACGTTGATTCGGTACAAGACGTCTCTCGGACACATATGATTGGTCCGTCAAGTGACGGACCAATCATATGTCCGCGACGGCGCAACCGCGTCTTCCGCGACCCGCTCATACCTCAAAGGGGACCTAAAAATCGACCTTTGCGCATATGACGCGTCTGGCCAATTTACCTGCCGGCATCTGTACCACTAGCGAGTCACGCATGTGCGTCGTATGTGGTACGTACGCCTACGCTACGGGCGTCTTCACGTCTAAAGTGACAGGTTACTCGCTTTTTACCCGAGAAAGGAGGGTAATGTTTTTTGTTATCTTACAACAAAATATACATTTTTAATAGCTTTGGATTTAGGATAACCATGACAATAATAGTACGTTACCTGTTGTAAACCCCTAGATGATAGTCTATCGTCCTCCCGTAAAGGCTGTCCAGACAGCAAGGGTGGTGGAGCAGGCCCACCTGGTAACACTGGAGGTTTAATGTCGGCTGGAGGGGGTAACTCCACCTGAAACAAATTTAAAATTCTTTACCAACTAAATCTTATTTTTAAGTTGTGAAAATTTCAAGCAACTTTTTCAAAACATGCCCTGGCAATTTTTTTTTAATTGGCAGGATTGGGTTTTATTTGAGCTCTATCCTACTAACTGAGCGATGTCCAGTCCAGACATAAACGGACATCACCAAATCGCGGGACGCTGTACTCTCAGTCCTGAGACTTTACCTTTAACTTACCATCAGGCGAGGTGAATTCATGTTAACGTGTACAATATAAAAATTGTTTGCACGAAAATGAACTGTAACGCTTTACACACTCACTTGTATCCTATTTCTTATAATCTGTCGAAAACAATGACTAAAAGTATACTGGATTTTCATAATAATCTATATTCTAACATCGTATAAAAGTAGTATTACCTTATGCGTGGGTGGCGGCAAATGTGGAGGAGGTGGAGGTCCTCCTCCCGGTGCGAACAAAAGGCCGCCAGCACCTAACAAACCTCCCGGACCTCCCACTCCATGTGACATCCCCGCGCTCGCATGGATTTGTTGCTAGAAGGGAAAGATAGAATTCGTTAGGTTAAGGGTTTTATTTAGTTTGCGCGTCTTTGCTGTATAGTTGTTGAACTAGAACGTGACTTGTGGTTAAGTGTTAGGTACAGCAGGCTAGTCACAACGCGTTTATAACAGTACAGTATTGGGCAGTAACGCAGAGGGAGAGAGATGGAGCTATACAATGTGTATAGCTCTATCTCTGTCTTTCAGCGGCGCTGAATTGAACTGAATTACTATAAGCGCGTCGTGGTTACCCCACAAAACTTACCCAATTTTTTATTTGGCACAAGACGTATTTTATAAACACAGACTGTTTTAACTACTCTATTAAGGTACTAAACTGTCAGTTTGATGTGCGATAGAGAAAATGCTCTACAAAACCAGAGCTAACAAATTTTAATCAAACTTTAACAAAACTTTTGCCCGACGTATCAAATTGAAAACCCGGGTAGGTACTGTACCTGCTTTTGTAAGTTTATACCCAGATATATTTTTAATTTCGAAATATACATAATATACTCGTATTTATTTTTATTTAGTTGTTAAATATTTAATAATAACTACACTAGGCTATTATATACGGTTGTTAAATATAAATTATAAATGCAATTATAGCAATAAATTACTTGAATAAAAAGTGTATAGTTGGCACATAAAAAATTAGTCATAATAAAAATAAAATATGTCCTCATGATTTTATTAACCTTCTTATCTTGTTGTTGAAGTTAATTTAAAAAAAAATGCAATGATGATCTTCAGCACGAAAACAAAGCAACATTTTTTTATTGCCATCTTCTAAATTTTTCGTGTCATAAAAATCATTTGCCGTGCCGTGTGCTCAGTCAAGCAGCATCAGTGGATATGTTTGTAACATACGTTTATAATATCCATTTTAGAGAAAATAGTTATAAAAAATACTCATAATACGAACAAAAATTATAATAAACTAGTTTTAGCCTACGACTACGTCTGCGTAGTTACTAACTGAGATTTGAGCAATTTACTCATGTGAGTCATATCCTTCTCCGGTTCTTGTACTACGACCCCTTTTTCATTAGTGTAAATATAATTTGTCGTGTATTGCAATATGGTAAATTTCAAATCAAATAACCTAAATTGCTAAATAAATATTTAACTTGCTAATGAAAGGTTAGAACATTGCATTTTATCATAAGCATAAAACTGATTTGCAAATTTTAAAGTTGAGTAAGTGATAAGATTGTTATGATGAGATTAGACTCTATTCGGTCAAAACTTGAACATTAGTAAAATAATTATTATAATAAAGTGAACATTCTTTATTACATAAACTTGGAAACTATTGCGTCATTGTGATTACATGAAATTAAATTTACTATTTTTGGTCCATATCACAAAATCGTTACATTACATAAATATCTAGTTTCGACAGTAAATAGTGTCGACAGTTTTACATAAATTCTGCCGTCAATATTTTGTGCAAAAATTGGGGACCAATACCACAGAATATATAATAGTACTAACGTACCAATACCTTGATATAATTCAGCAAGTAATCAAACAAGGCAAGAATTATGAAAAACATTATAAACTATTCTTCTACTGGAGTGCCTAAATATGGATAAAACGCATTTCATTAATTTTAAAAAGTTGACAATGTTCAATGTTTAAATGAATGAGTCTTAAAGTGTATCCCGAAATGTTATAATCTGTTATTTGTCTTTATATGTATAACAATAAAACAAAATATCCACAGACGCCAAACCAGATGCCGGATTGACTATTGCAACAAACAATACAAACATGTAAAATGATCCTTGTGTGCAGATAATAAACACTTATTTTGCGTGTGATTAACCTTCTACTACTACTACTAGCCGTGTCCACAAAAATACTTTCTAATCATATTTTTATGTTAGAATATTAGGATATTTAGCGATAAATACATAATAGTACATAAAATAAAAATGTTAACATAGACAAGCCAGGATTCCAAAATGTATTAGAAAAAAATAACTAATTTTTCTTCAATTAATGATACAAGCATGTGCATGACATTAATAAAAACTACATAATATACGTAAGTACATAACATTGCGTACGAAACAATAAAATCTCTAAGTTAGGTACAGTTAGTTCATTACTGCTAAAATGCGCTAGTTTCGCATTTAGGTATGTTTTCAAATGATATCCTAATTTTCAATTTTCACAACTGCATAATGAGTATAATTAAAATCCCGTTATTTCTTATTTAATAATTAATTAATGTAATATTTTTCGCTCTGTTTGATCGCTGCCAAAGTAATTTTTAGTTTAAAACCAAACTATAAAATAACATAGTAGTTTTTAAATTTGATATGCCTGTCTTATTGCAAGTATAAGAATTCTTAGCAATTGTTGTAGTCAAGCCGTTTCTTCTAGACAGTACCTACTTTAATTATTCTGTGGTCTAGGCAAGCATATTCCTTCGTAGACTAGATCATAACTTTAACCCATTATGGACTAGCGATATGAGAGCAGGTGTGATTGTGGTCAAACGGAAGCTTATCTATTATAAAAAAAATATTTCCTATTCAAGAAACAAACTGATGTATATCGCAGAGTGCAAGTACTATTATGAATAGGGCACAGTTAGTTAACAAAATTGAATTAAAAATCATTTTTATTAAACGGTTTTATTTTACTTAACCTGTTTTTTTGGGTCAAATCGAGTACCTAATTAAAATTTGACCCCCTTGCAGAAGTCTGATTGGTCTGATATATGGCAGAAGTCTTTAGTTTATGACAATACAATTTAAAACCGTTTAACTTAAAAAAGATTTTTTAACAATTTATTATTTTTATAGAATATAAGACAGACATCATAAAAGTATGGGCAACAACTACACATGAATAAATGCAATCTCATATAATGGAAACGTATAGTTAATAGTGAGATTATAAAACCGAGTACACACTAGGAAACTTTTACTAACACAACACACCTAACATTAGTAGGACTAAGAGGAGAATGTCAGGTTCCCTTCCATTCAGCGTGCGGGTGGTTCGATGTTAGCATCATACCACTACATGCTGAAGGATTGCCATTAAATTTTATTTAACGTGCAAGGAACATAACTCTGTATTGATTTCGTATTCAACTAACATCCCAACAAACCAATAGTTGAACAACCACCCAACATGACTCTCATTATGGTGAGCCTACCTGTAAACAATGGTAGAAAAAAGCATGCTTCTTCGCCACAGTCCTGTAAAACTGCGTACTGACCAGTGTCGACAGGACGTAATGTAACATTCGCAGGAGGCAAACAACACCGTGTACGAGCGGCGCCTGAGTGAATGTTCGCTACTTTATATGTTACATTACGCTGATGCCGCAGTGTAACCGGTTAGTACACACTTTTACATTCTGTGTTCCCTCAGTGTCCACCCGTCTTTAAACAATAACGTCCAATTAGTTTTTCCAATTACTGTGACATAAGTTATGTTAAACGCTTGCGGTCTTATTACAAAACACGGACTAACTTTAAACCCAGGTTTAAATCGTCTTTAGACCATGGTTTAACGAAAATGTTATTACAAAACGCGTTTTAGTACTAAACCTGGGACTATCTCTGGTCTAAAGATAAACCTGCGTGACACCTAGTTTAACGTTGGTCTAAGTGTCTAAACCACGAAAATAAAACGTCAAACTTGTCATTTTGATTTGATTTGTGGAAAATATCAAAATACATCATATTTTGGCTTACTTTTTCCTCGGCAGTCCAATTTTCGCCCCTCTTTTTCTTTTCTCCTTCCATTATTTAATTCAAATTTAAAAGTTTAAACCACTGGAAACGTAAAAGTTAGTACGGGTATTGAAATGATTCAAAAGTGGGTATAAAAATTAAAAAAAAAATTGAACAACGCGCGGGCTCCGAAAAACTACGCTCCATTTAACGTCCATCTTCCAATATTATAACAATGATTGCTAAATAAAGGCATGATAATGATATTTTACTATAAAATAAAGTCCAACTATCGTTCATGACTTTAAATTTAATAATTATAATGTTGTAAATATTTTTTTCACCATTTTTTAGTAAATAATATTTATTAACGATTTCAGAAAATTTTTGCTTTCTGAGAAAACGGAACGTTGCGACCGAATGATATCACAATGAACGAACAAAAGTTTAGAGTAATCTGTGGTATCAGTTAGGCCAAGATTTAAACCATGGCCTAAGTAGTCCACGGATTATTCTGTTTTTGTAATAAGAAGAAGTTTAAACCTTGGTCTTAAAATTAAGCCTGGACTTCATAGTCTGGGTTTAAACCTGACTTTAGTCCGTGTTTTGTAATAAGACCGTTGCGGTTTATGTTTAGCTTGTGCATTCTCTTGATTGGCATCGTTTTATTGCTACTTTTTAGATTTGATTACGTTATAGTAATAGGTTTTCGTAGGTACGTAGTAAAATACGTCTGAGAATCATGATTACAAAATTAGTATGCTTGAAGCATGTTCTTGGTTTTGAGTATTTAGGTATAGCCGTAGATATGCGTGACTCTCAAACACTAAAACCCCTGTGGTGTGCCATAGTATGCGCCTTGTCGGGGCGGCCTGAAACTATACAGGAATACTTCCATGGCAACCTTGGCGCGTGCCCGTAATGTATCATGGGCACCTGCACCAACAAACTGGTATAACAATCGTACTTCGTTATAACCAGCAAGTTGTGGAGGTTAGGTAGCGGTCGCTTCATGGCCACCATAATCTAGATCGTTAAGGTTTTCGAAGCTCGAATGTAACAATATATATGTATTTAATAACTTTAAAGTTAACAGTTGCTATTAAAATGCTGCTGAATATACAGTTAAAGCGGCTTCTAAGACTGCTAGTGCATGGCGAAATCTTAGCTAATTTCGAGCTGGCATGCAAGCACACTTAAAGTTACACGAACCCAGTCTAAACTGGGGGTAAATGCTACGGATTTATCTTCATGATCCACACGAGCCTCTTATCCTGGATAATATCTTAATCTGGATTTTGAAGTTCGTATTAAATAACTCCGTTTGTAAACAATTCTATTATACCAGTCAAAAGGAGAACTAAAATAATTACTTTTGAAAGTCTAGCCTTTGTGTGAAAACCCTATAGAAACTGTCGAAAAATGGGTCGCTTTTTAATATTGGCAGATATTTTTAGTATAACGAAGAGAATTTCTTTTTTAATTTATTATGTCGTGTTGCGAAGGCACTTGGGACAAATATACTAGGATCAATACATATCTCAGATACAATTTTAGTAGCCCCAGGTTTTGGCGTTTTGCAACTTACGCCAGAAATAATCTGATACAAATTAAATGCCCCAGGATAAAGTTTTATCCATTTAAACCCAAAAACCAAGCTCTTTACATCCATATTAATCCACACTAATATTATAAATGCGAAAGTAACTCTGTCTGTCTATCTGTCTGTCTGTTACGCTTTCACGCCCGAACCGCTGATCCGATTTTGATGAAATTTGGTATAGGAGTAGATTAGACCTCGAGAATGAACATAGGCTATGTTTGGTCGCGATAACCGACATCCACGCAGGCGAAGCCGCGGGCAACAGCTAGTATTAAATACGTAAGAGACGTACTGAATGAGTAAAATGGCTGAAGGAATAGTTACATCCAATCCATCAATGCGTGATAACATCCAAGGGTATCTACCAGCAGTAATGACTAATGACCCACTCACACGTTCGTTCAAGACTATGTTTATGGTGGCAATTACTTGCGGCCACTTATGCCACAACACTCAATTATAACGAGAAGGATGAGCTTGCATCTCTAAGCATACATTTACAATTCATATGGGTTATATTTTTGATATTACTACGTACTATGTGCAATCTGTAATTCGATATGATTACTGCAAATGCGGAAATGACAGTTTTACATCAGCACGATGACGAAGATGAATGTCTCAGAACATACTTTGTGTCCTATTCCTTATTGGTTTTCCTAATAATGCAAGCATATTTTTTAATTTTTTTTTATTGCATATTTTACACAAAGCAAACCGGTATGTTAATTTATATAACTGTTTATTACTATTTTTTTCCGAATTTCACTGCTTAATTTTCTCGTCTTAAGTACCTACTTACTAAAATGTTTTATCTAGTTTTATCTGTATTATATAAACATAAATCATAATTAATTATATTATTTTTGTTTCAGTGAACAAATGCAAATGTTTAAAAAAGAAGGCATTGGTTGCTAATAATATCTACAAATATACTAATAAGACATTATCACAACATAAAAGTACAACAAAATCTAAAATAACATAAAAGACAAGATCAACCAACTAAATAATGAGAATGCAAAAGCTAGTATGACAGTGTGACAATATATAATGAAAATAATTTTTAAAGAATTGCAACACAAATTAATGGCTAAATGTTAATCACAACATATATCATGTACCAAGCACAGTATGTCTGGACTTACAAGCAGTTGCTGCAGACCCTGCTGTTGTTGTTGCTGCGGACAACATTAACAATATAATGCTGTATAGTCTTTGGTCACTCTCAAAAGACCTCTATTACTAAAATGTATACATGACATATACCCATAGATTTTATCACTTAAAAAAGCAAACCTGTGTCTATTTCTTATAAACACATATCACTCCTTCAGATTGGTTTTTTCATTTTACTTTCTATCACATATTACTGGCTTCGTAAAGAACCAGGCCTTTTCGCTCACTAAAGCAAGGTCTATGTGTTCTAAGCAGCTTAAAAAATATTTATTATTGGTACTAAGATTGCTGTTCTAGATTCTTATTATTAAATTTAAAGTGTGTTATCGTCACTTATAGCGTTACTCAGTCAATCGATCCACTGAATCTTGTTTTTGACTGCTAATTTTCTATATATATAGTCTCGTAGAATGCATATTTAGCAACAAGCATTTATACATAGACATAAGAGATTTAGTCTGTTAGTTTAAAGTGCAGCATAAAGTATTTTCAATTATAGTAGTAGGTATATAAGACATTGGGTTCCATTAGGTGACTAAAAACTGAAAACCTTGATAAGAAATAGTCACCTGGGTAAAAACTGAAATAAAATAAGCAAAACAAGAAATGGTCTATATTAATGAAAAATTTGGAACACTAAAAGCTTTGTAAAATACTTTTTTTTTCTTTGAATAATTGGCTAGAAAAACTTCAGCGCCAATAGTAAAAAGTGACTGCTTACCCCAATAATGGCATTCAGTTCCGACATCGTAACTTGTTTAGCTCTTTCCACAGCTGATGCTACTTGTTGCTGATGCTCCTGTGCTAAGAACGGTAGCACCTGTCCTATTATAGCACTTAGTCTTTTTGCTATTTCTGTCTGCAAATAGAAAGTAAACATTAGACTAAACTTCAGAGAACTTTCTAGAACGCTTTTTTACTATATTCATAGCCACTTACCTGTTTATGCATCTCTACATTGAGTCCATATGACATTTCATAATACTGAAAAATTATAAATATTAATGTTTACTTATATTATTGGGTTTTTACCAAACCAGCTATAATAGTGAAATATCTATGACTCATTATTTGAGAATTTTAAATGGATACTTATGAAAAAAAAAGCATTTCATGGGAAATATCTAGATGTGTGCTATTTAATCAAATCAATTAGTGACACTTTCTATTTGTAACTTTTACCACAGGTACAGATTATTACCATAACGTAATGCCTTTGCATTTCTGTCTTCTCACTGGCTAATTTCTCACATTCCAATTTCAAACTGTAAACAAAGATTTAATATTATATCTTCAGATAAGTATGATAGGAATACAGATCCAAGATTAGAAATGTAAATAAAGCTTATTTATATACTTACGCATGATATTGAGTTTGTAAAAAGTTGAATTCCTCTTTTATACGCTCTAGTGTGTCTGATATTGTGAACTTTATAGATCCTGCCGGTGGCTGAGGTCCCTAAACAAGAAAGACAAACAATAATAGGGTCTTAACTAAACCTATTACATGAAAGCACTTTAATATGATCATGGTGATAAATTAAGTAAGTACTACAAGTGAAAAATTAAACTTAGAGTTTGCTTTAACATAGAAAATGAATACAAACCCTTACCGCGGCCGCTGGGTGCCGCGTACCCGTTGGATACATCTTAGAAAAATCCGTTCTGTGTGATTCTTTATACACAATCAAATATAGTTCTCTTTTGATCCGTTTGCTAACACCATTGGAACCATTTCATATAACACTGGTCACCGCTGCTATAATACACTAAACACCGGAGAGCCCGACTTACGCGCTAACGACAATGATATGCACAAACTTTGCCTGCAAACTTTTGAATTATCGGTCATTATATTGACATAAACTTCTTTTAAGTACGATTATTAATCACCATCTAAACAATGCGACTGATTGTATTTAAGTATCAAGTATTTTCAAGAACGATCAACAGATTTTCACGATTTTTTTAACCATAAATCCACGCCGTAATTTTTGTTCGGCTGTCATGTCATCCATCATCATTTATCACAGAATGGCATTCTCGAAATTGTCATTTATGGACCACGTACAAAAACTTTCACACAATCATAAATTCTATCGAGAATGTCGACTTTTACTAAAAATTCAAAAATGCAACAATTTGATAAGCTTTATTCAGAACCATCGAAAAGAAAAAGACGCTTTTACACGTGCATTATTGCCACTTCAATATCGCTAGCTTTGCTAGCGACGTTATGATTAAGAACATGCTACCTGGGTGCTGAAGACGAAAGGTCATAATTACTCATAATTCTTTTTATCGTGCAGAAATCTCCACCTCCGTTAGCCATCGGGGGTGGCTATGTCAGAATCAAACTAACTAAAACCATACGCTACACTACTCGGGTCTCATTTACCGGCGTGTAAGGTTAGGTACCCAATAGGTACATCCCTCGAACCCCAGGCCCCAGCTGACCTCGGGCCATCTTGAACCACTGAAAGGGTCGCCGAGACTGAGATGCCGGAGAGGCTGACAGGTGGCCGTCCTGTAACCACAGTTTGCGCATATGGAAGCAGCCTGCCCCCCACCTGATTCCCCATGTGCCCTCTGTCTGATAGTCAGTCGAAGGCTAACGAGTGAATGGTAGCCAATGTTGATTATGCTTCGATGGCGTGCCGCGTTAGCAGCAATATTCCATTCTCCCATTCCATTTTCTAATACTTTCGAATTTGATATATTACTGTTAACAAGCTATAATATAATGTCAGTTTCATCCTTGGGATAAAAGACTAGTAGTCAGAAACATTAAGGCTCATAAAAAGATTACAAACAAGTTGTTATGATTTTGTCTGTGGTTATTTTTTAAATGGCAGAATTGGCAGATCGTCGTCGCGCTGCAGCTGTTTGATCAGCGATCCTTTAGGATATCAGTGTCGAAGTGTTTTGAAAAAACTGATAGGTTGCTTTGTCTAAACGTGAATAAGTGCATTTTCAATGATTATATTCAGAAGAAAGTGCTGTTCCTGAAGTGAATTTTGTTTTTTGTGAGTTATTTCTTACGAAGCAAAGAGAACCCATCATGGATTTCAAAACAGTCGTTTTCAATGCTGCCCGAGATGGAAATCTTACGCGGCTGAAAGTAAGTATTTAATAAATATGTATGTTATTGATTATCACTGATTGCCATCAGATTCATATAGTTTATTCTTATATCATAATAACGTTTAACTCTTTCTATGTGCTAGAATGTTACCTATGTTCATAACTGTAGAAATTACAGTTACTTAGTTCCACGTTTATAAATTTGTCGAATTGCTACAACGTGATTTCAGATCAAATAGTGGGTTAATTAAAATTGACAGGTTTTTATTTGGTGTAGGCACCCTTGTTTAATTTTTCTCTTATCTCTAATTCCGTCTGAAAATATGGTCCTGATGGAGTAACATTATATGTAGTTCTCCTAAAACCACCCCTACTAATATTGGCGTTCGTTAAAAAATGGATCTAAGGTATAAAATTAATTCAGCTAAATGAATATCTCTGTATAGAACTGTTAATGTTAGTATTATCAGTATTGGTTATCTCATAGTCAATATTATCTGCTTACTTTTATCTATCAAGTCATTTTGTGTATATACCTATAAGATTATTACATTATTTGTATTTAAACTGATATCATTATGATGTAGAAGTTAAATTAATTCATAAATAATACACTGGAAAAGCTATATAAAATTGCACTTTTGGAAGTATACATAATATAACATATTATAGTCACACCTGTTATGTCAGTAGTCATAGTCAGAGGTGAATAAACACCCACATTTCACTAATAACATAACATAACATAAACTCACGCCTATTTCCCCGAAGGGGTAGGCAGAGGTGCTAGCACCCACATTTCGCCAGTTTATATTTAGGTGCCAATGTAGTAGGTGGCGAGCCTATTGCCATTAACCGGGCACTTATAAACCTGCGATGAATACACACATAACTTCGAAAAGCATCGAAAAGTCATTGGTGTGTGCCATGGTGAACCTGGGATCGAACCCAAGACCTCGTCTCACCAGTCCATTACCCAGACCACTAGGCTACCGCGGTTTTTTACATTTCACTAACATCTGTATTCAGTCCCACTCATTCCCTATTAGGAAGCGTGTGATTAGTGCGAGCTGGTTTAGTGATTGGTTATAGGTAAAATTTCAAAATACTAAACAAACTAGAATAATTTTCCATGTTTGAATTTACAAAACAAACTATTCTACAAATAATAAAAGTACCCACATTACGAAATATAATCAGTAAATGTTTTTCTGAAATATTGTAACCAGATGTGTGTAAACAATATTTGTTTCCTGAATAAAGCTAGTTGTTATTATGCATGTGCAAAAGACCAACAGTTCTCTACCATGATTTCACATGGAAAATAAAAGTAAGAACAAAATCTGCAACCTGAATTCAGCAACACTATTTGTGAATATTGATACTTACCCTGAGATCCTTAAAGACATGTAGTTCAGTCTGGAGTCTTAATATAGTGTTCTGATAGTCTATGATGCTGAATGGAATGTGTAACAACAGATTTGACTGTTCTAATATTTGTAATAATAATATGCTATTTACTTAGCACTGTATACCGATGAAAGGGGTGTGTATCCAACCAATTAAGGGGTATGCATGCATTACTGTATCTAATTAAGACACACTTTTGTCCATTTAGACATTTTTGCACTTTCTTCCAAAGAGGCTGCAACTTCTCAATTTGGCTGAATCCTTTTTTTGTAATATTGTGGAAGGCACCTATGAATAAATTTAATTTCATTATTGTTTCTATTTATTTTGAATCATTCTTGATCTTTATTAAACAAATAAAACAAAATAATCTTTCTTATCAATATATTTTTTAAAAGAGTTTCTTAAGCGACTCAATAGGTGCTTAGAGTCTAAGTGTCTCTAAATTATACTCGTAATATTATCATTTAATACTCCATATTACATAGCCTCCTTCACAAAGTCATTTAGATATCAAATCTGTATGGATTCATTTTTAGTCTTCAGCTAGGCATTACAAATTGATGTTTGTCCTATTTTTCACTGCCATCATTTACTCTACTAAGTACAATATTATAACATGGTATTGAGCAAAATGTAGATCTAGGTATGTCTCTATCAACACCTTCATAAAGTTGAATGAAATTTTAAGCAATTGCATGCTAACTATTTCCAATGATTTCCTGATTCACGGGTTCAAGTCCCGTCCTGGATGATCATTTTTTCCGATCAGAAAAAACCTTCATAAAGGCGTGAATATATTATGTACTAAGTAGCTGTGCCTGCGACTTGATCTACGTGAACTTAAATCTGGGGTTTTATTTATTTTGCACAGCACCCTAATTCTTTTCCTAAAATTAAGGTAGCCTTTATGTGTCATAACTTATGATATTAGCTATCTACTAGTGAATGTCCTGTGAAAAGAGATTACCTGATTTCAAATGGACAGACAAAAGTTAATGGTATTTTGTCTACCAAAACCACACCACGGGATGAGATGTCAATTGCTCTTATTGTCTTCTATCCTAGGTACCTACATCCCAGGGAATTACCTACGTGCGATATAACCTCTTGTAGTAATCTTTTTTTTGGTACTAAACCCTGCAACGACTGGTGCCAACTCATTTCGTTTCCAATTTTTTCTTTCGGGTCCTTGAAAATAGTAATGTAAACTATTACTCAAGACATTTTTATACACTTTATACAACACAAATGCTCATAAATATCACATGTCCTTTTCACTTTCAAACATTTATTGAAACATATTCTATTTTACCTGAAATAACGCTAGTTTGTCTTTTTAGACTCATTGTTATGCATAGCTATACTGAAGTATTGTAAGTGCTCTTTAGAATATTACCATTTACACAGAGAATATTGTTTATAACTCCTAAGACTTCCTGTTGTATCAATGTAGTGAAACTTACTCTAAAGTTGCCAGACTGCAGTTACTATCCAAACTAATTATGGCGTATACCAATAGTTCTTGTTTACATAACTAAACTAGTTGTAGCGCGCGACTCTGTCCGCGTGGATATCGGTTGTCGCGCGTGGACTTCCTTACGAACTATCATCTCCTATTTCATATCCACGCAAGTCGAGATTTTTGAAACTTTTTAGCATATTTTTTTTAGCCTTTAAGTAACACAAAGTTTAATGGCGATAACTATGAAAATTACGAACTTTCATACAAACTTCCATTCCCTATTTCAAAACCTTCAAGCCTTTTGAGTGATGAAATGGTAGCCTATGTCCTTTCCCGAACCCTAGTCGCCTTTTACGCGTAAAAGCCTAACAGATAGGCAGATATTATATTCTGTCTAATGTAGGATGATAAAAATGACAGTTCATGTCTATGAAGTATCATATTTTTTTATACAAAATCATACCCCTAAAATTATTGTATTACATAGACAAGCCCCGCCCACTTGTCATAGTGAAGCGTCTTGCAAGAATATAGCACAATTGACTATACACAAATGAATCGAATGAATCGAATTTAAAATAATTTATTAAAATTATTAAGTACTTAAATACTAAAAATTTTTGTGATGTAATTAGCTAAATATGGTATGAAACATAAATACTATACCATAAAACTTCTCTTTTGTCATCCTGAAGTAAGTTACCTAAAATAATAAAAAATAAAAAGTTTTGTGTTTTTCTAAATATCGATTCCATATTCTACAGGAACGATAATCGAAAATCGAAAGATTCATTTTCGATTGTACCTACTATAATATGGGCTACCCTATTTAGAACTGTCATTATTATCATCCTACATTAGACAAAGTATAGTAACTTTCGTATTTATAATTTTAGTATGGTAGTATGAATCAGACCATTATAAAATATTATAATTTATAAAAAATTGTAGTTTGATGCTTTTTCCAGTGGTTATGGGTCGGCTCGACTTAGTACCTAGGTACTTACTGTGGCTCGACATAAAATTCTAATTATGCAATGTCCAATGTCAATGGTACAGTGTATGGACAAAAAGTTATCTAAAATGTAGTGCCGCGGAACTGAACACAGTTGTTTAGCTTTAATGAAAAAAATCGCGAAGTAGGTACCTTACAAAAATTAAACTTTGATGCCAGTAACACACTTCCACTGCGAAACAAAAGGGGGGAAATGCCATAGTTTCGCAGTGAGACGTCAATTTGTCCCTCCTCTAAAGTACAAAACTGACTATGATGCTGTCTCTTTCGGACATGCTTTCTCCCGATCAGACGCGGCACTGGCTACATCTCCGCCTGTTTCGCTAAAAAGATAGTATGTACTTACTGTTGTTATAATAGTGTAACTACACAGCGGTTAATTGCTTTGGTTTCGCAGCGGAGGTGTGCTACTGACATGACGTCTGAGTTCTCTGTGTTTTTAGTGATAATTATTGTTTTTCTTTTAAAGAATTATGTAGATATAGCACTGTATTAAAATACAGTTTTATCAATTAATTAATTTTAATTGTATATTTCGCATAAATTAACGCTAACAAAAAATGTTCATCCGTCTTATCGGAACAATATAAGTTATGCAATTTCAAACCATGACGTGGATTGCTGAATTAATAAATACATGACCACGCCTTAAAAGTGTCAAGAAGTTACCTATTTACGTACTGACTGCATTTAACTTAACCTTTCAATTCTGCCGTTTCTATTGCCTGTACGAGTGACCCCTCTGGTATTGCTAACGTTTATAGGTCATGTAATTAACTACCATTTTGTGTATGTATGCTTAATTATACTTCATCGTTTATTCTTTCAAAAAATGAAATTTCGATTGATTCTAGCCAATTCTAGAAAAATTGAGATCTGTTTTTTTATGTGGACGTCAAATAATTTCTTCAAGTCGTCTAATAGTAAACCAAAGGTGAAATCTTGGCAATGAATATCACCGGTATAGGTGACAACAATGAGGTTCAGATTGTGGACCCGACATAGGAAGAAGAAAACAATGTGTTGGTAAAGAATTTCAAGTCTTTATGGTGCAGCGGTAAGAAAAAGTGTTGCTGATCCGTTTTGTCCTAGATGGGTGAGTTTCGTTCCACCATTTTTTCGGACGCGATAGCTATCAAGGTATATTTTGGATAGAAAATTTGCATACTGAGCCAAGAATTACCTAGTAGAAGAAGTAGGCATTTATTTTCTTCTTAGGGTTGCTGCTGACGGTTAACTAGGATTGCCCATGTTTTGGTCTCATACAAGCTTATCAAACTATTTCATGTTTGTTTTTCCTTGTCACTCGGCTTAGCATTATCATTATCTGCGGGCCATTTCAAAACATTATCAATACCTACCTGTAATACTTGTTTTAAAATATCTGCGTCAGAGCGCCCACATCAATTAACGCCATTAGACATAAAAAAATGTCGCGTCATGACACTTATTTTCCGGGATGAGTATAGCTAAAAATAAAACAGCATTGACACTTACTACGAGTATAATATAATACGTCATCATAGAACGTCACAACACTCTTTCTCCCTCCTGATAGACAGGAACAACGACTCGCCCTTTTCTTTTGTCTTAACACAGCTTATGAGCTTCCTCTATCGTCTTTAAATTTTACGATCATGTAGAATTTCATTAACTAGGTCTCAAATATCAATAATTGTCGCGAATTCTGGTTTCGTACTTAATTTTCTTTTTACAATCCATTTACTAAATAATACTGTTCATGGTTCGTCGTTATCCCACACATCCAAAGATAATAAACAAGACAAAGGACAAAATACAATATTGCCAAGTTGAACTTCTTAAATGACTGCGGACAATGGAAGTTCTCTTCTCACGCTCATAAATGTTGTATTCAGCATTCCAACTTAACCATTGATCTATTTGACCGCTAGATATGACCAAATCACCTGGTCTGGTTGGAGGATCATTCTTTTGTGTCGGAGGAACATAACAGGAATATATCGTGTTCCTCCACACCAATACGCACATGATGGTCAGTGAAGGCTATGACATCTTAGGTATAGTGGTTGGGAATTCGAAATAGACTATTTAAAACAAAAATTATATGTCACCAGAAGGCCAATTCTCGTAAAAATATGTTCAAAATTTAGTCTCAGTGAGGTTACGATCTCAAGTCGATCTACGAAATGCCAGAAATGATAGATATTGTTGTGATGTTGTTACCAAACAATTTTTTTTTTGTTTGGGAGATCGAGACTACAGACTGAATTTTTAACATATTTTTTACGGTATTTGACTATATTTATGCGTCATGCTGATTCAATCTTACCATTTTAACACACTTGATAACACTGAAATAAATTTCACTGGAGCGAATTTCAGCGTGAAACTCTTTACACGTGTACATGTGACAATCCATTCCTTAGGAAAGTTTATTTAAGCTATTTTTTTTTTTCTAAATTAAAACTCGATTGAAGCCGTGAGGCACAGGCCGTACAGCAACCATCTTATAAAATACCTACGCCATTCATTAATATTTATTTAGCTCTGCACGATATACCTTCCTATAATTGTACTGCCAATGCTTTTGAATAGTTATTGCTTTTGAAACTCAAATGAAATATTCAGTAAGTAATTATCGAAACGAATAACGGTAATTCCACTTTACTGACATGCCTACCACGTACAGCCAAAGCAGTTTTTTTATTATATTTTATATCAATAACCATATCAAACATTTACTGTATCATGTAATGTTGCCACAGGATAAAATTTAAGTACTCACACGGTACGTACCTAAATAAAAACGAATGTGTAAAAAGCTGAAAAGAGGAAGCTAATTTTTTACTCAATACAAATAATTAATCATACAAGTACAAGCAATTAATAACTACCGAATATTACATTACCGGCTAAGTGTGAGTCGGATTTGCGCACAAAGTTTTCGCGGCACACTTGAGGCCCAAATGTCGTAAAAAATATGATCAAAATTCAGTCTGTCCAGTCTCGATCTCATGTCGATCTGCCGAATAAAAATAAAAATAATACCTATTTTAACAAAGGTTTTAATTTTTTTTTATTACGAAAATTGGCCCTCTGAACGTGCATTATGCTGTCGTGCAGATTATCAATTATTATATATTATTTTCGCCCACTGGTCGAACACTAGTACCTATAGTTCTAGTGTTTGACCAGTGGGCGAACACTAGTAATTGGGCAAACGCAGCTGCTTTGCCAAAATTAATGGCTTCCATATCGAGTGATGTTAATCTTATTCGGTCTTATTACAAAACACGGACTAACTTTAAACCCAGGTTTAAAACGTCTTTAGACCATGGTTTAACGAAAATGTTATTACAAAACGCGTTTTAGTACTAAACCTGGGACTATCTCTGGTCTAAAGATAAACCTGCGTGACACCTAGTTTAACGTTGGTCTAAGTGTCTAAACCACGAAAATAAAACGTCAAACTTGTCATTTTGATTTGATTTGTGGAAAATACCAAAATACATCATATTTTGGCTTACTTTTTCCTCGGCAGTCCAATTTTCGCCCCTCTTTTTCTTTTCTCCTTCCATTATTCAATTCAAATTTAAAAGTTTAAACCACTGGAAACGTAAGTTAGTACGGGTATTGAAATGATTCAAAAGTGGGTATAAAAATTTAAAAAAAAAAATTGAACAACGCGCGGGCTCCGAAAAACTACGCTTCATTTAACGTTCATCATAGATCTTCCAATATTATAACAATGATTGCTAAATAAAGGCATGATAATGATATTTTACTATAAAATAAAGTCCAACTATCGTTCATGACTTTAAATTTAATAATTATAATGTTGTAAATATTTTTTTCACCATTTTTTAGTAAATAATATTTATTAACGATTTCAGAAAATTTTTGCTTTCTGAGAAAACGGAACGTTGCGACCGAATGATATCACAATGAACGAACAAAAGTTTAGAGTAATCTGTGGTTGTTATTAGGCCAAGATTTAAACCATGGCCTAAGTAGTCCACGGATTATTCTGTTTTTGTAATAAGAAGAAGTTTAAACCTTGGTCTTAAAATTAAGCCTGGACTTCATAGTCTGGGTTTAAACCTGACTTTAGTCCGTGTTTTGTAATAAGACCGATTATGTTACTGAGTATTAGAACCATTTGTTAAACGAGTAATGAGTTTGCATCGACTTCCTACATTATCTGAACATGGAAGTGAAACCACTTCCTTTACATAACTAATGTAAAAGATAGTTTCCACGACTTTTTCATAGATTCGAGTAAGCACTTACTTGTATTTAGATTCTAGATTCTTTAAAAGTACTAAGTAGTGTACTAGTTCATTATCCTATTAACTAGTATTCTCTTTAACGCTTCCAACTAATTTAAATTGCTTAAATGTTATTAGTGTAATAGTCGGTGTAACGTAACGTCTCGGTAGTGTAATAGTTAGGGTTCGAGTCATCGTGACTTCCTAAACACAAATCCGACACCTTAGCTACTAGGCTAACATCCCTTTATTAAAATGATGAAATGAATTCATACCGACCTCTTCTTCTTCAGCCTAGCGTTAATCCCAGTCGTATCCAACTTTCACTTTTTTTTTCTTTTTTAACCCCCGACGCAAACCCGAACGGGGTGTTATAAGTTTGTTGATCCTTAACACCGACACTATCGTATGGTGTAATAATATAGGGTGTTTTTTTTTCAAAATTAATAGGTCAATTCCCATTTAGGTTTATTAGTATAAAAAAAATCTACTGATGAGGTTTTAAGTTTCATCAAAATTGGGCTCGTGACTCCTTTGAGCATTTTTCGCTATTCCTTATAGTTTCGGATTTGGCCATCCAATCCCTTTTGAAAAATTCATCCTGTATATTTGCCTAGTGTTTATTTTTACGTCTGCAACATGTTGCCGACTGCCGAGTATGTCTATACTCGTATATACCGTCCGTCCGTAATTACCTTGAACCGACCGCGATATGCTTATCTGCATAACTATGTGCGCTGATTATTCCGTTGTGAGATGGACAACAATAATTCTCTGTAGGGAAAGTAGGTGGCAGAGCGTTGACCCCTTTCGAGGTTTGTTTACACACAGGCGCAGCAGTGGGCGTATGTACTCCTACTGAATTCGTGATTGACCTAAGAAAATTCAGCATTAGTATATTCCAAAAGTGAATGGCGCAAGAGAAATCACGGATTTCTTTGCTCCCAGGTATCTATTTTCGGATGATTGAGTTGCTTGAAACGATGTTACTTTTTTAGCTGGACGAAAGAGCTCTAAAAGATGTGTTATAAACTATTGATGTTTGTGTTTCATATATTATCTAGAAACGTATCACCAGTCGTGCCGGATGAGAGGTATTAGGAAAACTTAGTTACTGCGAGTGCCAAGAATCATTCATCGTCTTTCAGTCATAATGACTGATATCTGGTCTAAGAATAAATGTATGTATATTTCAAGCAAGCTGTGTATTGAAACAACTAGAACGTTAACATGAAAATACGACGAATCATGACGTACTAAACGACCGTGTTATAGCTATAGTAAATCGTAATCTTAATCTTCTTTATATAGTCAACAACTCAAATTATGTTGATTGTGTAGCTTAAATATGTTTCTCTTGTACTTATTACACCGCGATAAATATTAATAATTGCTAGTTGAATCTATCTCAGTATAATACTAATAACCAACTTATCAACCGTACTGCACGCAAGGTTGAATAAAGTCGTGTACAATAATTTTATCTGCAGCCCTTTTATCGTAATTTTTGTGCGGAAAAACCTCTGATACATTAATCACTTTAATGGTAGACATAAGTTTTCCTTATCGTACCTACCCTGATAAGGGAAACTGGTGTCTACCAATATTTTAAAAACCGCCTATGCCAACAGCATCATCATCATTTACTAAATTGCTATCCACTGCTGGACACAGGCGTCTCCCAATGTGTGCCATAGCTCTTGGTCCTTCGCCTTCCCCATCAGTCTATCTGAATCCAATAGATTTTAAATATAAAAAATACCTACATTGTAAATATCAAAAACGTGTTGCTACATACTGACTGGCACCGAAACGTCTACAACATAACCATTAGCTTTAATGTTTCTATTTACCGAAGCAGAAACAATTGCACAAATTTTTCATTCCAAAAACGTGCCTCAGCGCATCTGTTCGTTAGAGTTAGAGACACGGTGAGCGGACCACGTGTTCTCTTTACGAGATTTAAAATAAGTATGTGAACGGATTTAGAGCGTTGAGCGTCTTACTCATCCTGACTGTGCGAATGCAACTTGCAATCGTCTTGGTTTACTCACAAAACGATGCGTTAAAATTAACCTACAGTTTTGCGCAGTGGTACAATTGAAATGATCAAGCGTTTTTGAATGTATTTGAGATTGGAGTTCCTGCGATTAAATCTCGCCAGTAAGTACGAAAATGACTAAGTGCAAAGTGGACCAAATGCGAAAAGGACTAAATGCGAAATGGACCAAATGCGAAATAGACACGTTTTCGTCTAGTGGACCAAATGCGAAATGGACCAAATGCGACGAAACGCTGCCATCGCTTCCTATAAAAAGCCTATAGGTAAGTATATTTTTCACGATGTTTTGTGCAGCATTTCGTACTAATGTACCTGCCAAAAAAATCAAAAAGCGGTCCATAAATAGTATGCAGCAAACACACCCTTTTATCCAATGGACTAAAATAATATTAACAAGAATAACGGAGAAATTTTACTTGGCTCGTCAAGAACAGTTGAAATTTACGATCTGTATAAGAGTACAAACAGACAGACTGACAGATAACAGTAAATTTGGGCACTTTTGTAATGTAGTTTCAAAAGTTCACTCATTGTTTACTACACTATTATATCTCGCATGCTTGTCTGTCCGGGTAGCTTTGTAATTGATTTTAAGTTTCCCGATGTAATAGAGACTCGACATTTTGAACATAGGACTGAATGGAACAGTTTTTTCGCTGGTGAAATCTAACCAATTTATAAGTCATTGCCAATACTTATCCAACTAATATTATAAACGTGAATGTTTGTGAGCATGGAAGAATGTGTATATTATGGATAGTTGTTACTCTTTTACGCAAAAACGGCTTAACAGATCTGAATGAAATTTGGTATCTGGATAGATTATGCTTTTTATTTCACGCGGGCGAAGCCAAAAGTTAGGTGATCTTTACATATTTATATTATTAATTGCGTTAGCTACTTATTTTTCCTGTTTGTAGGTACTTGGGTTTTAATTACCAAGCAACTTATATTATCTTTCTATATCACATCGTGGTTTTGTTCAGTTTACTGTTTACTATGCGCTTTATTAGCGGGTTACCAAACGGCCATGACTTCGCCGGACCTTCAGGAGACTAGTTACACATACAGATGTTAGCAAATGTTTATATAAATACTTATTATGTAAATAAACAGTTGCGTAAAGTTTCCTGGTCAAGTGCTTATTACGTCTCTGAAGACTTACGCTCTGAGGTAACCAATGACTTCCATGTGTACTACTAGAGGAGCTGTTTAGAACTAAAATGGTGTCGCGGTTCGAGGTGATGAAGGATGTAGAGGTACAGGAAGCAGACACTAGTTATGAATTTTGGCGCCTTTGCAGTTGACAGCTACAAAAAATTGCTGGTTAGTTGATCGCGATCGCCATTAACTAAGTGACCAAATTTTGTTCTGGACAGTCAGTCACTATTAAGTAATCTGTGATGATAGCACTCTTGGAGTATAGGTAAAATTTGTGATAGCAGTCTTGGAGTATGCCGTAACGGTGTTTCGACTACGAATACGTGTATCAAGTCTTCAGCGTAATAGCAACAATATCGAATTACTATACCGTTCGGCTAGAGCTAGATTAAGGGTGAAAACTTCCACATAATCGTACGGTAGCAGTATATTGTTTTACGTGTCTACACCTAGCGGGATCCCCTGTCTGGGAGACTTATGAATGATGCAGAGAATTAGTTCTGGATTTGTTCTACTGAATTATGCTGGAAACAGAATTTGTTCCGTATGATAAACGGAAATATAAACTTTTCTAACCGACCTCCAGCCAGCGGGATATTTACCAAAATTAAGTCTGGGGAACTATAAATTGGTATTACCTTTTAGTTCTGTCCTTGTTCTGTTTAACAAAACAAAAAACATACTTCTAGCGTCCTTACTTCAGCCACAATCAAGCTGAAATGATAGCAACAATATCGAATTACTATACCGTTCGGCTAGAGCTAGATTAAGGGTGAAAACTTCCACATAATCGTACGGTAGCAGTATATTGTTTTACGTGTCTACACCTAGCGGGATCCCCTGTCTGGGAGACTTATGAATGATGCAGAGAATTAGTTCTGGATTTGTTCTACTGAATTATGCTGGAAACAGAATTTGTTCCGTATGATAAACGGAAATATAAACTTTTCTAACCGACCTCCAGCCAGCGGGATATTTACCAAAATTAAGTCTGGGGAACTATAAATTGGTATTACCTTTTAGTTCTGTCCTTGTTCTGTTTAACAAAACAAAAAACATACTTCTAGCGTCCTTACTTCAGCCACAATCAAGCTGAAATGAAACCTACAGTCAGCGGACTTTTTCTCTCAGGGACATTTTTTTGTAACTTTTACACTAAATTGATAACATTTAAACTATATACGACTATAATTTTACTTAAATTACCTATTCGTACGTCTAGTATGAAAATTAAAAGTATAGAATTTGAAAGCTAGTAAGTGGGTAGAATACAAAATAATCTCACCGGTCTGCATTATCTTTCATAAATTAATATTATAAATGCGAATATTTGTAAGGATGGAAATTGGTATAATTTTCATACTAGATGTACGAATAGGTAATTTAAGTAAAATCATAGTCGTAAATAGTTTAAATGTTATCAATTTAGTGTAAAAGTTACAAAAAAATGTCCCTGAGAGGAAAAGTTCGCTGACTGTAGGTTTCATTTCAGCTTGATTGTGGCTGAAGTAAGGACGCTAGAAGTATGTTTTTTGTTTTGTTAAACAGAACAAGGACAGAACTAAAAGGTAATACCAATTTATAGTTCCCCAGACTTAATTTTGGTAAATATCCCGCTGGCTGGAGGTCGGTTAGAAAAGTTTATATTTCCGTTTATTATACGGAACAAATTCTGTTTCCAGCATAATTCAGTAGAACAAATCCAGAACTAATTCTCTGCATCATTCATAAGTCTCCCAGACAGGGGATCCCGCTAGGTGTAGACACGTTATTGTTTTGTATCAAAACAAAGAAAAGTGAGGTTGGGCCTTCCGTGCCTCGCATAGCACGTATCTTTAATGCCCATGATAGTCACAAAGGCAAGTTAAGTAAGGAAAAGTCACTCCCCGACAGACCCCGAGCTCCAAATTGCAAGTTTTGAGTGCAACCGCGATTGGCGCTGGAACTAAGAAGGAGAATCTCTCATATTAATTACCTATTGTAAAATTGAAAATTAGATTAGCTATGTCTGTACATTGGAGATATTAAAAAAACTTGGGTTCTGTTATATGAATGATTCCGATCACCAAAATTTTTGTTTTGAAATTATTATCGGTTTGTTCGCAATGGACGCAAAAATACAGAACGAAGTTGATGAATTTTTTTTAGAAAGTCCTTGTTAAGAATTAAAACGTACCGAATGTTTGATTGCAATTGGATAAGTAGAACCGGAGATGTCACCAAAAGACAATAACCAACCTCCAGGCGGAGTCGCGGGCATCAGCTAGTGTTAATTATGTCTATTAGGTTTATGAGCTGGCTTAGTCATAGTCATTCAGACTAATTATGCTATATTTAATGGTATTAAAAATATAATAAGGAAACATTTATGAGTTTGATTTCTTTCTTATTATATAAATCCAGCAGAGCTTTTAAGTAAGTGAGTATGTTAAAATAATTTAAATTTTAAAATTATAGCTAAATCTAATGTAACTAAGTAATGTTTTTCTTTTAGGCTTTGAAATTAAGTATTTAAATGAAGTGTGTTGGAGTCAGAACGTACTTTAATTCTATTTTTGGTAGTTATTATTAAAATTAGACCACACGCATTAGCTTTTCCTCTATTTTGTTTTGTGATGTCGGTTCTTTGTCCCTCAGTGACTCAGTCGGTCACTCGCAGTCAACCTCCTCCATACCACGGAAGATGGAACAAGGAAAGATGCTGTTTTTGTCATGATGTTTTCATTGCACGTCTTTTGTTGAACGTGAACATTGAATTTTTTCGTTAGTATTGGACGAGAGCCAAATTAATGCATTATGACGACATTTCCAAACATTTCCGCGTTAAAGTGGTTTATTAGGTTAAACGCTGGGGTGTATACTTATGTTAATATCAGTCTTTTTGTTTTCAATGTGTTGTATTCAAAGTGCGACACAATTAAGTGCCTACGGCTGTTTTCGAACAATTACGCAGCTCTTATGCGTTACAAACGAGATTCGAGTTTCTAAATAGTTTTTCAATCCTGTCCTTTTGAACTATTATGGCCACTACCTGATGGTGTTCGGTTACCTGGCCTATGATTTTTTGCAACAACAAAGGTATATGGAGATCTTCTACTCTAAAGCTGCCAAACAAAAGATGGCATTATAATGCCACTTTTTGTAACACCAAAGGTGCTTAATATGCCACCTGCCGAGAGAAATAGGCAGTTTCATCTCCAGTAGGTACTTCATTCCACCTTCTAATAGCCAATTCCATTTAATTTCCACTATAAAACCTGTGACTAGATACCTTACTTGTTGGTAAGTGATGATGTGGTCGACAATAGAATACGCTTGCTTAGAGGCATTCTTTTCGAAGACCTATGAAGATCCCCAGATATACCAAGATTTCAGTTGCTAAATATCACCTTAGCATAACAATTATCTATCTAAAGCGACGTGAAAACACTTTGGCAATATGCCAATCCAGTATAGCAAGTACAATTTCTAAAAGCACAAACATTATTTGTTTCGAGCGAGAGTGCTTTTCGATCTTGCTATCCCGGAACTAACATACATATACTCACGCCTTTTTCCTTCAAGGGTAGGCTGAGACAACAGCCCACCAGCTTCTATCTTTACACACTTCACAAGCTTCCTCTACTCACTCTACTGTCATTCAACCTTTCATGCAAACTGGTTTCAAGTGCCGTTTTCTTAAATCATTTATCAATTTGAAAGGGGTAAGTTCTCCTGCAGCCTGCCCATAGTATACTTATTTTTAGATACAAATATTTGCTCTGAGCGGGCATCGAACTGGCGGCCTCGGAAGCTCTACTGCTACGGCACACAGGCAAACTATTGGTATTTAAAATATATTATTTTCTAACCTTGGCAACGTAGATCGCATCTCTAAAAGTATTGTTAGAAAGCTTTCTAAGGCGATGAAACCGTGACTCAAGTTCGCAGAAGAGTTCTTCGAGTTCTAAAATTGTAATCTCTTGGAACACTATGTCCGTGTGTCGTATTGTGCTGACTTGTAGATTGAGGTGTTGGAAATTTTAGTCGGCATCAAAAGTGCTGATCATAATTGTTTTCAGATTTTAAAAGGTTTAGAGCAAAAATATTATGTTCCTTAATGAAAATACTGTTCGTAGTATCGTACCACCATTTCCTATGGCATTATTCAAATTCTCTTGCAAACCATACCGTTACTTCTACGCTATGTTACAATTCGCCTCTAGTTTTAATACCGTTAGTGAGGTACTTGTATTCCGATTATATGCAATTGTAACTACCTATTACACGCGCCGTTGCCCATGCTCTGTGTACTAAAAGGGTATTCAAAATACCATGAACTAAAACAAGTAAAAGGATGTGAAACCGGTTTTCTTGTTGCCGTTAGAAGTAGAGGATAATTGGGGCGTATGAAAAATGTTGTGACCAAATGACGATGTTATGTTTAACTACTAACTCGACTCTATTAAAAAATCTGAATTTTATTACAATAATTAAGAAAAAAATATTTAGAAAAAAGCTCATAAGTAAATAAAAAATGCTGTGTAATTATAATGTCCTATAATACCTAATTATTTTATTTGTAGGAATTGATGTAGGTATTTAATGAATTTCCGCCCAGTGCATGAATTTGTGTCTATTTACATAATAAAGCAAAATACAACGCGCACATTTTTTTATAATATATTAGTCAATAACCCTGAGTTTGGCCACTATCTCACTCAGCTGTTGCTAAGTGATGATGTGGTCAAATCAAAATCAAATCAAATCAGGCGAGGTAAAGTCATTTTGACGAGACCTATATAAAAAAAAAACTTTATTGCCGAACATGTAAGATCTTCGAGATCTCATTATGTAAGCTATGCTATGCTTAGTTTATATTGTTTATGTCAGATGATAGATACTTCTACGTCACACGTTTAACTAACTGTGTTACAATGTTACAATGATGTTACAGAATACAACTAATTTGAATGTTTTTCGAATATTTGGCACTTGATGAATTCTTCGGTGCTCATAGCTCAATATCTTAATAGACATGTGCCAACTACATAATCTTTCTCAGAAATATATTAAGTAGTTCATGTACGGTTTTGTGACGTCACTGTAATATGCGTCTCAAATATTGGATTAGTTTGATGCCGTGCTGTTGAACTTTGTCTTTATATGTAGTAGGTAAGTGCAATAATTAGAACAATTTGATGATTGATCTTCGTCGTCGTCATATCCATAAGATTTATACGTTCATGTACCTATAGAATAGATTTCTATTCGTCCATAGTAGATTTATTTAACATACTGTATCATTACACAGTCATGTCCATCACTAGCCTTTTCACTACAATTAGGTTAGGTAACAAGCCTAACTAAAGATTGCGGAAGTTTCTACGTTCGGTTTAGATAATCATCTGTAATTTTGGTCACGTTTTTAAGATTAAGTTGTGCAAAGGTTAAGTTTGATGAAATGAGGTCATCCTTTGTGAAAAAAAAGCTTGGATTTATGGCTTAGAATAGAATGAGAATCTTTACAATGGGGTGAACAAATTGACAGTTGGTTAACCTGTTTCGGATGGCTATATTTTACTTTAAAATTGAATATTTGATATATTATGTCTGTTAGTTAAAAAGAATACTTTTATGTTAGGAATTAAGGTTTACTAGCTGTGTAACTCTAGCCACGTGAAATTCTGATCTCGTCACCGCGCCCCAGCAACGTATTCCGGGAATAAAAAGCCTATGTGTTATTCCAGACCATAATCTATCTCTGCGCCAAATTTCGTCCAGATCCGTTCAGCCGTTTTTGCATTGCAATAACATACATCCATACAATGTTATAAAGTTATTCGTATCCATGACGTGTAAGTATTTAGTTAACTACTTGGTTTAGTGCCAGAGATAATAACAAAATATTTTGAATATTTTTTAGAGAATCATTTTGTCGTATTGTATTTGGTACCTAATTATGTACCTAATCATTAATTAGCGTAAAGTGTTTCCACAATTTGCGTACAAGAGATTTAATCATTTAACGTAAATGTGTTAGTAGTCCGAATGATAAACGTTTAATTGTTCTATACGAAAGTGCTCATAAATTTAGTTAATTGCCGTATTAATTCTATAGAAATGTTACATTCTGAAAGGGTCAAGGTTATCCCTTACGAGAAACTTCGAAAGCATTGAATAAATTAAAAAAGTTGTCTCCCATGTTTCATTTATCTTTATAACACTGTTTATGTAATAACGATCCATTGATATTAATAAAATTAAAGTTATTTAAGTATTTATTAAAATTATTTGAAAACGAACTTGTAGGACGAGTTAAGTGCAATTAACATGCATTTTCTCATTTCCGTTTTTGGCAGCAGAGCACAGGGAGACAGATGGAGGTATTCATGGTGTATCGTTCCATCTCTCTTCCACAGCGGATTTGCTATAAGCACGTGGTTAACCCTCAGCCCATTATTCTTTGTCAAGACGACTAAGTCAAGGATAAAAATTAAATATCTGCTATGGTCTTGGAAATTCTTTTTTTTTTGCATGGATTGCACGGAGTGGTCACCTCACAAGGTACCATTTTATAACACCGATCACCATATTTATGAAACAATTAGGTATTTGATAATTCAAAGTGATGTATTCTGAGCGTGTGCATACATTGTGTTCGATAATTCGTATAGTCTATGATTCGCAATATATTCCACAGGTGCATATTATGCTTTGCATAAACAATAGAAAAAATATTCCGGTGAACTGTCCGTTAATCTAACTAAAAGATCGCAAAAGTCCTTCCAACACATTTCACAATTATTTTGTAATCCATTTTAACGAACCGTTCACAATTTTGTAAGTTTATACGTATCATTTTAGCTGCATTATTGCTTGTTTTAATTTAGGGATAATACATTAACTAAGTACCTACTTTTGTAGACCGTTGTTGTTATTTTCAAGTAGGTACTAGTGATAAGCTACTTCGTTGATGTGACCACGTGTTGCGATAACCGTCAAGTTATGTAGGTAGCACGCCGCCGCCGCTTCCACCAGACCTGATAGGAAATAGCATTTTTAGTGTCGAACGGAACACAAATACAAACAAAATAGAAGGGTCCAAGAAGCCGGACCCCGGGCTCCAAACTCAGTTGTCACTATTAAGTCTATAGCGGCCAACATTATTATTCTAATGTGTTATTCCGCTCGGTGACCACTGCATCACGGATCTCTCTGATAGTGTTATTACGTAAGGAGCAATAACTTCTTAAACAGGTTTCTTCGGTTTTTTATTGTCACACTTAGACACAAATATCTTTGACCGGTTTATTTGGATTCAATAATGATGATCTTAATATCTAGATCTAGCTTTTTGTTAATTTATATTTTATAATATTAGATGTATCCAAAAAACCGAAACAAGCTTAAAAATCTATTTCAAAATCGTTAATGTTCCATGAGTTGGCAATACTAATACTGTAGGTTTTTGGTACTCTTATAATACGTTAACGTTCTGTAATACAGATACTTAGTTCAGTAAGTTTGAAAAATATTCGAGTAATATTTTTAGTTGGTACACCTAGACGGCAATAATTCCTTTAACTATGCTAATATTGTATAATAAATATCCACAATTTATACACAACAATAAAAATTTAACAGATATTTCAGAGGCTGGTGTGCGCAACAAAGACTGTTTTGAGTCAGGACAAGGCGTAAAACAGTCCCATTGTTGCACAAGACAAACGCTTTTCAGAATTAGTTCATCACTGAAACGCCCTTTCTTCCTCGGATCAGACAAGTGTTGCGCTTTGCTATGACGCATGTTTTTGTTTACTTACTCTGTAAAGCGACAAACATGCGTACACGTTTTTGTAACCAGTTATTACATATTTCTTTACTATACTTGAATAGCCCCGATTGTATTCTCCAGTCTTCTTGGAGCTCTCAAATTTTCCATAGTCTCGGTAGTCTCCTATGGTTTTCTTCTACATTATGGGTTCCCTAAAAAAGGTCCTAAAATTTTGCTGATGCGTCCTCGTATACATCTTTGCAATATTGCAAGCGTTCGTTGGCCATAATAAACGCAATCGAATTGTTTTCGCTTGAATGTGGTTATCTTAAAACAGGTATGATAATGTTTCTTCATGAACACCTTATTGCCTGACATCGGCATCGGATGACGGTTATGCAGATAGTATACTGCACTGGAATATCCATATTTTTGAATGAAAGATATCAATTAATCAGCCTATTACAGTCCACTGCTGGACACAGGCCCCTCCCAATGAACGCCATATAGCACCCGATCCTTCGCCTTGCACATCCATTCTATGAAAGAAGTTTATAACTAATGCGTCTGCAGACAGAGTCGTATAACAAAACAAAATGTTATGCGCTCAAATAGTTGACACATATATGGATACGACACAAATTTAAAGTTTATTCAAATCTTTGTTTTGTTCTAGTGGGCACACTATTTACATTGAATCAACTGAGGTTTTATTTGTGCTTGTCATTTCGGAACTTAATTATAAATAGTCTTTCTCTTTGTTGTTTAATTGTGTGCGCAGGTGGTACAGATTTAGAGAAATGGGTCAGTAAGTACGAATGACTGAAATAGCATCATATAAAATACTTTACAATATACTAGCTTCGTTCCGCTCTTTCACCTTCGTATTAATTAAAGATTTGTCATGTTATAACCTCTTTAGTTCTAATGAATAATACATACCTAATTATACTAGTTACCTATTATAAAATAAACTATCTAATATAAAGTAGTTGTATCTGCTCATTGGAGATATTAACGACTAGCCGATGCCTGCGGCTCCGCCCGCGTGAATTTCGGTTATCGTGTTTTTTGATGATATCTCCGGTTCTAACAAACAGAATGTGATCATTGCGAACACTTTAAGTCTGACCACATTTTTCTAATAGAGCAAACCACACCAATATCCGTTCTGTCTATTTGCGTTCATCGCGAACAACCAGACAATCAGACATGAATTACAATCTTTTTGTGTTCAGAATCGTTTACTAACATAACTCAGACACTTGATAATATTATAGACAGTTAGTAGATTAGTTAGTATATTAGTGTAGATAAGTTTCGCAATCAATTTTTAATATCTATACAATCTATACAGTATCAGTTACACAGCTATGCACTTAATTTGTATTTTCCTGCTTACCTACTTCTTGTAAACACTGAGGTCATTGACTTAACGACAGTTTATTGGACCGCACTGTGGATTAAAATAACCTAAGTAGTTACTATTTGTACTGAATTCAAGTAACGAGATGCCAGTTATTAAAAAAAAAGAAGCGTAAACACATTGGATTTATTTTGGATTGGCCGATTATAATTCTTAAGATACTTTTTAAATGACTCATGAATTAAAAATAACTAAAACCTGCTTGTACGTGGCCTACTGCTTGCTATAAAAAGTGATGCTATCTTTAAACGGTACCTGTTCACCTACTGCAATCTATGGCGTAGCGGTAGAGCGTTCGACTGTTAAGTCAGTGGTCGCGGGTTCGATTCTTGCTCAGTGCAAATGTTTGTGTATATGTACATGAATATGAATATTTTGCCGACCGAATGTTTACAAAAAAAATTATCTCAGTATGTTTATTCGCATTCTAGAATCACACAATTATATTTATCTGTAGATAAACCTACTCCAAAATGTATAGATTTAAGATATCATTCTTAATATCAAGTTATGATTCAGAATAAAATTCATTCGATTAACAAAAGCAACAATGCATTTCAAGTCCAAGGCTGAACATTGGCCTCTCCTGAACACTTCCACAGTGAACGATCTTACGCCGCCTTCATCCAAGGCTTTCTGCATCGTTGGCCGTTTCGTATGTCATATTTTATTCATTCTTAACTATTTGTGTTGTACGAAGATGTTTCGTTTCCGTTGAAGTACCGGTTTTTGTACAATTGTATACTAAAAAAAGCTGGAGAATTTGTTTATACTGTTTGTACGCGCTAATCTCTAGGATCTAAAACTATTAGTCCGATGTGCATGCATTGCATGTGATAGCCCAATTCTTGGAAAAGCTTAAAACTATTAACATCACGCTTCGACCTTTAGGTGCTGAGTAATTAGCGAAGTTAGCATTACGCAGACGGGCTGCCTCTTGAATAAAACCAAGACAGGTGAAACCGCAGAGCACAGCTAGTCACACATAATAGAACAAAACAAATGAGATGTGAGCTAATAGTTTTAACCGAGGTTAATCGATTACGCTTCAGCCATTGCGTTGCCATGTCGAAAATATAAAGCAATGTAACAATTCGTAATCGGATTTAGGAATTATAACCGCCTTACTTATATAATTCTTTCGAGGACTGTAATATGGTATAGAAAGCTGTTTGATGTTTATTTTTTTAATTTTGACAGTTTTTATTATTGAAGGTTTTTTTTGTTTTTTTATTTGCCGTGAACACCGGTTTATTCGAGGTTAGCGGGCCATTTGGCATAATATAATTACACATAATATTATTATTAATTTACTATCGTTTTAAATGCTGTGAAATTTCATTTAAGTAATTGGTTAATGTCTTTTTTCTAAGGTCAAATGAAAAATTAAAAGTAGTGCGTAATTAATAGTAGAAGCGCGATAATCAGGCAATCGATTTGTTCGCCGGTTTATTTTTATAGGAAATAAAAGATTTTTTCATGCTAATTATGCGAAAGTAACTTTGTTTGATACATATTCACCTATAATAGAAGGATGGAGGGCCGTTAGTTGCCCGACTCTTCTACCAGAAAAACCTGTTAAGAATAAGCATACTGGATGTAAGAAAACCGTTCCCAATAAAATGTTTAGAAAAATTAGACCAATTGAAAAAAATCACAAGTTTTTGGGAGTTTTCCAACACTATAAAATCATTGTCATATTTAAAAAATAGTAGGTATTTCAGCAAAGTAATTTGTATTTCCTAATAAATAATGCTGTTATGAGGTCGTACGGGGCCCGTTTTTTTAAATAGGGTCGTACGGGCACTATTTTCAGATGGGGTCGAAACTTGGAGGTTTTGGAGTCTTCAGTATTTGAAAATATTGATTAAATGAATACAAATATCCTTTTACTTTTTTTGACGTTACCTGTGCGTATAAAAAGCTTGTTATGAATTTAAATTTGTTTTTAGGAGTAATTCGAGTAACATGGCAATGTTATCTATATTATACCTACTTTACCATCAATAATAATTTATACAACTTTCCATTTGGCTTATCGCGACAGTGCAGACTTTGATAAAATGGCAAGCACTGATAACCCTTGTTCACTGGTGAATAACAAAATATCAACACCGCGTGTTTAGTGGAACTATGAATACACATTTTTATTTTCGTGTGGAAATCTCCACGAATGCTGGGCCAGTGAGTTATGTCGTACTTGAACCGACTAAAACCGCACACCGTCTTGGATCTTTGTGCAATGGGGTGTAAGGTTACCCAAAAAGCTTTTCCTTCGCACCTCGGCTGACCCGGGCCATTTCCGCCTTCGAGATGGCTCCCACGGATTTGGGAAACACTTTGTCCCCTCTTGCCCCCGGCAATGGAAAGGGGGTGGAGGTACCCCTTCCTTGACGGCCTTGACACAAAATTAAGCAATAGGTATTTATTTTACGAAGTTAAAACTTATTTAAAAGTAATATATTTACGATCGGTGAAATCGAACACTAAGATCGATTTCGACTCCGTAATTGTTCAAGATAGAAAACTGCGTAGTTTTAACTGCAATACATTGTGTTTAAATACGTAACTTAAAACGTTAAGGTCAAATGGTCATCTATAACCTGATAACGATAAATCGGTGACGTTTGTATTAATTAGTTCACAAATATATTTATTTTAGGATTTCGATATTGATACCGTTAACTGCTTGCTAAGATTATTATGAAATCGCATTACCATTTTAGTTAGCGTTCCGCACAATAAAAATGTAGTTTGCATATAATATTATTATATGCAAACTACATTTTTTTTTATATTAAGAAAGAAGAAAGAAAGAAAAATATTTATTGACACTCGTAACATAGAAATATACACGGATTATAATATACTAGCGACCCGCCCCGGCTTCGCACGGGTGCAATGCTGATACTAAATTAAATACACTACAGAAAAACTATGAACGTTGTATATAAAAACATAGCGGCCTCCCCGCACTCCCCCGTCCGACCGGTACCGCCCGCCGCAAACGCAAATTTTAAATTTCTAATATCTCCGAAAATATTTGTTTAATTTACATGCTGTAAGGAACCATATTGATCTATATTAATTGCACACTGTATTTAAGGTACTTAATTCGATAAGGATTAATGCCGTATTGCTTAAAATAGCTTCGTAAATAAGCCATTTTTTCACGTAAAAAGTAAACAATAAAAATGGTTAATGTGGGTTATCCCTAAAAGATAAAAATATACCATCGCGGACTTTTTTGTAGACCTTTTTATGGTGTACAATACTGTAGTACATTAATTTGATCTAACTCGTAGGGTTTAGGCAGCGTTTTTGCTAAATTGCTAAATAAGCCCAAAAAAATAGGTTAATTTACGACATCACGTTAGAAACCTCTAAAATTAGCAATGTTGCCTTAGTATATGATGCATGTATTGTACATATAAACCTTCCTCTTGAATCACTCTATCTATTGGAAAAAACCGCATCAAAATCCGTTGCGTAGTTTTAAAGATTTAAGCGCACATAGGGATATAGGGAAAGAAAAGGCGACTTTGTTTTATACTATGTAGTGATTTCATACGGAGAGTAACAAAGGGACATAACTCAGCATAATATTGGGTTGCACCCAACGCTGATTTTCAGTTGCAACCCAACCTTAGAACGGACGCGTGAACTTGATGGTGCGATTTAGTAAAACAAAGGCACCGAACCGCTTGGCGTGAGGGTGGTACCTCAGCCTTGCACATAGTGTTCTGTATATGAAAGAATAGGGTGGGTCTAATTGGATTGGAAGAGCTCATGGTGGAGGCGGTCGGATATAATATTGAATTTTTTCATTAATGTCTTTAAGTCATTGTTTTAACTGGAATGAAACTAACCCACAGCTAAGAGTTTAGCTCGCGTTTATTCGTTTAAATTCATATTATGTTTAAGAATATCTTCTCAATATTAATAGTTTGTTATTTTTCGTATAAAGAATTAAGAACTATCATAACTTAACTACATCGCTACATCGTGATTGATGTGATATTTGCATCCTAGCCAACGGTAATAAACTATTAAATAGATGCAAAATCAAGTCATAACTAAAATTTTAGGCCGCTAATAGTGTTAAGATTTTTTAAATAGAAAAGGCAAAGGTCAAACATGCAATGCAAATGTCGGTTTCGAATAGTTAGGTACAGAACACAAATTAGGACTTAAGAAATATACCAATGAATGTTAATATCTAGACAGTTTTGAGGTGTGTAAGTAGTTCTTATGAAGACCACGGTGAGTATTTCATCATTCATTGCTTAAATTAGCTATTTTATGGCACAAGTATCTACAGTTTCGACCTTTAAATGCTACTTGTTAAATGAATGCATTGCCCTATGTTTGACATTGTTAATATTTAGGTACCTAAAGTATAAATATAAACGTTATGGAAAATTAATGATAAGGATATGTTTGACGTTGCCATTAGAGTTCAAATTTGCGCAACAATCGTTTCACGAGGAAAACATATCAACTAGGTGATAAAAATGTAGAAAAACATATTGTTTACGCTTTTTGCAGTCAGCGTCTGATGACAATTTTCAGATTTACAAGACTAGTTTTTTAAACAAAAATAATCTTTTTTTCTTATTGAAAATGCTGTTACTACTTAATGGGCTCAATTATTTTCAAGCCGGTTTTTAACTTTTTTGATCTGAAAATGAACATCTACTTTTGATGCTGACTGACTTTGACCAAGTAAAAAATGTTCTTTTTACTTGGCCGAAGCTTATTATGAAGTTTCATTACCAGCTTCAGGTCTCCCAGGATGTTTCGTTTACTTGGGGTAAAGATTTTTAGGTTACTAAGAATAATTCCCTCCTGTGTGAAGTTTTATGTAAGTTACTTATTAGGAAAGTCTTGGTCAGATTTAAAGTCTGCCGTATGTTTGACTGCAATTGGTTGAGTAAAACCGGAGTTATGACCAAGAAACTATAACTGACTGTACAATTATTATTATCTTGACTAGAAAGTCGCGTTAACTTCCACTCAATGTAGATGGTTGTACACGTTTTTCAGTGCCAAGGACGCATCGATCGATAGCCCTTGACATTTATAAGCATCTTTGTAGATGCTGGTCTAATCTATGTATATGTAGATAATATTATACACGGAATAATGTGTATGTTAGTTTATTTTTGTGTGTGTGTGTGAAATTATTCCCGTCCATCCTAAGGTTGCCTGGAAAAAATCACTTTTAGTGACAAGGCCGTACTTTGTACAACATTGCGACAATCGTATTAATATTATTGAGGAAAATTGTGTACAAATAAAGTGATGTCTATCTATCTCTCATCTCTCTCTTCCTCTCCTTTATCGCAAGGTCTGCTGGAACTCAACATTAAGTTAAGCTCGCCGTACTTAAATTCCTTTTCCTTTATTTATGTATCACTAATTTTAATAAAGAATAAATAAAATATTAAAAAAATCGTATCTATTCTTTACTCGTAATAGTAACTAACTGTAACTAGTATTCGTCTATTGGTCGAAATTCGACTAAGTAATTATTATTAAAAATGTGATGGAAATATGACTTAAGATGAGGAAACAACCTGTATCAATTAATTTTTTGTTTGATAACATTAAAGTTCATCATTAGCTACTTAACAATTAAAAAAACCCAATTAACGAAACAGAGGAGCAGAAGGTCCTTTTCAGTAGTTTTATTTTTGAATGTCGAACGGATATTAAAAAGAGGTTGAACGGGCTCTTTATTATTTATATCAACTTTGAAGGTCGAATGGGTACTGAAAAAGAGGTCATACGGACAATTTTGTTAAAGGGTCGAAACTTGAGTGGAAGGGTCTCGAAGTTTTTACTTAGCATAAATTATTAGGTCAGCGGTTCAAGTATTTATTTAATAGTTCATGGTAGATTATTACATTTAATGTCAACATAAATAAACCATTCTTTTTTGATCGTGAAGATCATGTCAAATTGGCGTCCCCTTGAAAAAATGTATCCATGCGATTGATTAGTTACTCCTATTACATTAGATTATATCACACTGTGGCTATTAATGTTAGAATCGTATTATTTTTCTTCCGTCTTTAATTTATCTTCATCAATGTATTGTTTGTGCGTCTGTTATTAACCGTGTTACTTTTAAACGACTTGACCGGTAGAGGTCATATTCACGTACATATTTTATGTTCTTGTTTTGTTATGATTATATAGTTCAAAGCTATTTTGGCGATCCCATAGTAAAAAAAAGTGAAGTTAAAAACAAATTTTATAAATATGAACTAAAATTATTTATGTTTACAACAAACGTGTTGGTGTACTGCCAAAAAGAAGATCACAAATCGGGGGCAGGGCAAGTGGCGTTTTTCTATTCCTATAAAATTGGGGCTACTTTTGCATTTCTTTGCCTCCATTCACTATAATATGTATATTATAGGGTATACGATTTGAAAATTTCAACATCTTGGAACCAACTTATTCTATCAAAGACTTGAAAACCTTTACTCACATTTCTTTTCTCACCCCGTAACAGTGGGTCTTGTCTTTCACCGAATTTTTTTTAGTACCATCTGAAATATTGGGTCTCATTATTTGATTTTTAAGTTTACTATCAGGCAGAGTGAGTTCACGTTACTGACCGAATATACGCAGACCATACAAATTCCATACAAAGACCATAAAAATCCAGCATTGATTTTTCTAATAATTATATTATGTGATATACAGGGTGGAAACTTTGTACAATGATTATTTCACCATTTTTACAAAAATTGCACAACTGCAAACTGATATGTAATCTATATCGCTCAATGCATAAAGCTACATAAAAAATAGATAAAGTCATGCAGATTTCATATCATTTAATATTTTGCAATTTCTTTAAAAGTTACGAAATAATCGCCTGGAGACAACGTTTCCACCCTGTATATTTGGATAATAATACAATAATTTAACGCTGTGTATCCCATCGCATAATAGTTAAAACGGATATGGGACACATTTTATAGTGATTCGCGCATGCGAAACTGCCGTCACGTCGGAAGTTATTTTCTGCACGTCGTATATCAGGAAAACGTGATACAGTTTCTATAGTTTGTAGGTGACCTTGTTAGACATCTTAAGGTTTTGAGGTCAACTACAAAACTAGGAAGACTCATTGTGAGCTAGTAAAAAATTACGTTGCATTTGTTATGTTTGACAGGCTAAGTAACAGTTTGTGTTTCTTGTGATGGGGTAATTAGGCGCGCGACTGACTTTAATTGTAAGGAGTTATTATGGCGCTTGCAACACTAAAGCTGTCACGCTTTGTAACTTTCAAAATAGAAGTGAATAGAAGAGAATGTCAATTAGAAAAGGAAGGGAAGTAAGGCTTCGGTATACAATAACCACTTCGTTAGTAATTGATTTTCATCATCAGCATATCCCGCGAACACAAGACTTCCAAATTACCAACATTATCCTTTTGAGTGCCTCTTCAGTCCTAAAGGTCGCTAGCTTCGTATATTCCTCTCTCTGAGTAGCCAATACGGGAATATTCACCAATCCGGTTTGGTTTTTTAATTCTGCAGTTAGTGCATACGTGCGAATTAATTTGTCAAATAATTTGCCCTTACTTTTAGCAACAAATTATTGGTGAACTCAATAAATAAGTCTATATGGAAAATGAGTCTACAACATTACGCAGTAATTTTGATGAAGTCGGCTTATCCACTGAGCCATCCATGCAGTCTAAATATAATTGTAGTTCTTTATTATTATTTGCTATAATGCATGTACGTTTTCTGTACCTGATGCCGTAATAACAGTAGAAAAAGTTAATGAACGTGGAGTAATAACTAAATGCAATTGCATTGTTTATTTCTCAACGGTTCCTTTCAAATATTATTTCAACGGCGACTGATGATTATTGGGTTCTAGTTTTATTGCAATTTTGCAAAGAACGTGAATAATATAATCTTATTGCGAAACTTGCATAAATATATTCTGTACACAAAATATAAACCTGTCAATTAATATTTGATTCAATTTGTAATTGAATCGTGAAGTGGCCACTTGGAACTCTGCCTGTACTGTAATGGTGCTTAGCAAACAAAAAGTCTATGCTACTATAAAATTGTGAAGTAGCAGGCTGTGTGTATTATTGTAGATATTAAAAAAAACTTGGGTTATGTTAACGATTATGAACACAAAAATAATATTTTTGGGGCATTCTCGTCTTGATTGTTTGTGATGTGATTTTTTTTATTAGGAAGCTCTTCAACAGGCTTGAAATGTGCCGTATGTTTAATTGTAAATGGTTATGTGGAACCACACGCACATCAGCTAGTAGGTACATAACATATTAGTAGATTAACAAATATATTAACAGAAATCTAATAGATTCATGACGGCCGTATACACGATATTTCGTGCTCAAAGTTTATCTACACTTTACCCACGCACCTTAAAAATACGTTATTTAGCACCTATTCATTATAAACCAAACTATATTTAGAGATTACTACGCCTTAGTTCATGAAAAATGCGAGTGAAAATATTGACCTTGCGCCTACATTGAGTGAAAGTCTACAAAATTAGGTTACGTGAAATGATGTTACTAATTAATTATACTATACTTACCTACATACTTTATTTAGATACGGTAAAGTGGTAGATTTATTCTTCTTATTTAGGTACTTAATTGCCGTGTTTATTAAATGTTTGCCAAGAACCGGATTAACCGGTATTCGCGTGTCATTTGTTTTTAACCCCCGACGGAAACCCGAACGGGGTGTTATAAGTTTGACGTGTGTGTGTGTGTGTGTGTGTGTGTGTGTGTGTGTGTGTTTGTAAGTCTGTCTGTGGCATCGTAGCTCCCAAACGGATGAACCGATTTTGATTCTGTTTCTTTTGTTTGAAAGATGGGTTGGGGGAGAGTGTTCTTAGCTATGTTTTATAAAAATCGGTTAAGCCATTTCAAAGATATGAGGGGTGAAAGTGGTGATGAAAAATTGAATGTGTTCAAATATACCCGTGTTGGGTATCAAATGAAAGGTCATAACTTATACATCACGACACCGCAAGTTTTATGAAAATCGGTTTAGCCATTCGAAAGATATGAGGAGTGGAATGTGTTTCTAATTCTGTAACCACACTCCGCGCAATTCGCATTAGCTCTGAATAATTATTGTTGATAGACTATACGTATGTTGCAATATTAAATAATGAATTAGATATTATACTTAACTTACCCCTATAAAAAGCATGAAATAAAAAATTAAATTAAAAATTTAAAAAACCCCCGACTCACAAAAAAAAGCAATGAAAAAAACCTGTAAAAAGTAAATAATAACTATTATATATGAACAATAAGTAGCTATATTATTTACGTATTCATATTTTTAACTAACAGTTTGTCTCGTCGGGGGACCGCTCTAGGTATACCTAAACAATTGAGCATACCAAGGAACTTCAAAAATATTCAACGAGTACGCGCAAAACATCTACAGTTAGGATCTTGCGAGACAGACAGTACGATTAGGTTATGATTAGGTGAGCGGTCCCCGACGAGACAAACTGTTAGTTAAAAATATGAATACGTAAATAATATAGCTACTTATTGTTCATATATAATAGTTATTATTTACTTTTTACAGGTTTTTTTCATTGCTTTTTTTTGTGAGTCGGGGGTTTTTTAAATTTTTAATTTAATTTTTTTGATTCAACTTTTAGGTAAAACTGTACTCAACGTTTAGTTTGATTGGATATGTAAGTACGAGTACATTATACTGTGAGTAGTGTCATCGGTTTTGGAGTTTTGACCTCGAGAATACGACGCAAAAAATTTGCTAATATTAATGTCATGGCGTCGCGTCGGAATGCTTCGCTTCCTATAATCCTATTTATTGAAAGTAAATATTTTTGAAAATTGTAGCTTAGTGGTTAATGAGTCGGCCTTACGAACTAAAGGTCCTGGGTTCTAATCTTGGCCATTACACTACACCGACGTAAACCCACTCTTGAGAAAGAAGCATAGCTGAAGGGGTTAACTTGAATATAAAATATTTCGGTTACCTACTGATATTAAATAAATAATAATTTATTTGCATTATATTTCAGGTTTTATAATGTTATTGTTTCTGTGTATAGTAGTTTATTTACCAGGTACGTGTTTCCTTCTTTTTTTAATTCATGATACATTTAACCTCATGGTATGTGACGATGTGGTCTACGATGAATCACGCTTGCCTAGAAGGAACCTATTCACTCGTGACTTGAAAACTCCCAGGTTATAGCTTTATATTTATTTGTTTATTTCTCTCTGTTGCAGGTAAGTGTAACCCTACAATTTGGTGTAAGAGTATCAGGTTGGTAATATGCTTAACGCAATATGTTACTCACTTAGCCACGAACCGCTCACAATTTGCAAGAGAAGAAATTCTAATAGAACTCCTAGAATCTGATAAAGTACCATTTAATTGAAAAAGTACCGTCAAACAAAACGCTTATAAAATACTGTAAACTTGCGGTGCTCGGTCACTGAGGTCACCGTGCTATGAGCAAGTCGCGTCGGCCACGGAAGCACCTGCGTGCGTGCTATGACCAAATACGATCAACCGACAGATGTATTGCGACTAATGAACACTGTTTTCTTTATATTTTGCCTTGAACCGTCTAGTATATTTCATTACTTATCTATAAAATAATAATCTAAGCTATAACAATTAACCCACTTATTCGTAAAAAATAGAGTATGTTTGGGCTGAAGCAATTACAATACATTGAAAATGGTTGTACGACATTTCCGAAAAAAAAATCAGTTTTGTTACTATCCTACTAAAATTACTGCCGGTAATATTTTTTTTGTTGAATTTATAATATTACTGCCTACCCTAATAAATAAAGGTCTAGTTTCTTATGGCTGAACATTAATTTACACGCAATTAATTTACAAGAACAAAAAAATACGACTTTTGTTTTTCACAAACTTATTCTTTATAATTAACAAGCTTAACAAAAAAATAAAATGCCTTCATGTCAAAGAACGTGGAACGACTAGTAAATAAACACTTCATAATAAAGTAATTGATGTACCTAAGAGCATGTTTCCTAGTCCACGTCTAAGGCTGAGCGTTCATTATTGTCAAGACAGTCTATTGCTCTACAGAAACATATTATTATGAAAGTCCCCACCATTCGAACAAAACAAAGCTGTCTAATACCTGAAAGTCACGTCACGACAAATCTGTCTTAAGACTGTCGTGTCCTCAGCACTAATTTAGAGAATAGAAGTGCTATCGTTAGCGTTTTTTACGTCACCACTTTCTTGTAACTGCAACAAAACTCATACAGAACTTACACTGCATTCGATGCCTGTTTGAGCGACGCATACATAGACATCGCTCACGGACTGGATAACCTGTACGGGATCTAGTACCACCCGTTAATGGATGTTTAAAATTATACCTAAAGTTTAACTAGCGTCGTCTCGGTTCAGACGCAAGGGCGCCTCGTGCTTTAAACGCGTATCGCACTGCTATACTTGTTATTATTTCTGTGGTCGTGTCTGCACTCAGCCTAATGCCACACACATAACACCAATAACTTACTGACATAAACAGTAGACGATGTAATTACATTTTCCTTTAAAGGCAAACTAATAATATCTAGTTTTCTAAAGTTCTCACAGACTCTAACTCTTTCATACACGCTATAGTTTGTTACCGAGTGAGAGTGATAACAACATCATCACGGAAGAGTTTGCTCATAGATTGGACCTTGGCAACCCTGATTAATGCTCATGTGTCCTAATAGTTATTACCTATGACTTTGCTACGAATCTGGTTTCTTGCCTATTGTTCTTGTGGTTGAAGGCCTCGTTTGTTTAAATATTTATTATTTGTTACCTATGCAAGGTAGGCAGTAGACCCGCCCCTACTCGTGATAAGAATATTACCTTAAATCAGGTTCAGTACCATTTTCTATATTGATTATCTGAATTGTATTGTGAATAGGAAGCGAATTAAATATTTTGAATCAAACTTGCGCCCCCTAACGTAGCTGTCGAACGCTCTATACCGCCATGCCATGTAATAGTATTGTTTTAATATTCACTGTCTGACATCTCAAGTACTGTCCGACATTTCAAGATCGCGATGATAAGATAAATAGTCCATGTCTTGTACTGAGCGCTTATATCATTGCAGATTGGAATCATCAATCGCGGTAGTGGATGGATACAGGACGTTAATGAATACTCATAAATTATATGGGTTTTGTCCAACTAGGCGCGAAGAGATTATATTTTGTACTAGGATGTCGTCGTCGCGCAATTACCTATGAAAAAGTGCGTAATCTTTTCCCTGTCTTCTTGTAACCCTTATGGTCATGCGCTGTGACACCACACAGGCGTAGAGCAAAAGCGGGTTTAAGGTCGGACTGCCAGTTTTACCGGAATGTAAAAGGTGTCGGATGCAATACCTAATTGTCGTTCTGATAAAACTGTTGAACCAACCATAATCTCCTGACTTTATACACGCATACAACTGTACACAACGCTTTAGGCTGTGCTGTGTTTAAAACTCTAATGAAGTATTTAAAAAAAAATAGGCATTTGCGCGTCATGTTCAGATGAAAATGCATACAAGCCGCACCCGTCACTGCTTCTGAAGATGGCTTACTATTATATTTTTCTACTTCAATCAAGCATCAATTTCACTCACTCGAGAAAAAGTTGAAACGTTGAATTATTCTTTTCTTCACACTTTGCTTTCTTTCCGATTACTATTCATGTGGATGTACAAGTACATTCCTCTTGCCACCAGTCATTAATTCTATCTACATTCCTTCAACACATCTGATAACACTGTTGAACTGTCCTCATTAATTTTATTTATGCACAAAATTTTGTTCAAGAAATCAGATATCAGTTGCAAATAAAATCTCTCTCAAGGTTATTAAAGTCAACTACACTTATCGTGTTATGTAAATTATCTGATTTAAGATTGATAATAATAATTGTTTTTTATCGTCAGTATATTTTGTTATTATAAATATACCGGTCCTGCTCATTTACATACCTGAACTTAATATTTAATCATTACTAAGACTTGATACAATTACTCTATACATAGGTACATGACAAGTTGATTTAAATTCTAAAGTATCTAGTGTCTTAATCTTTGCATCGTGTTTGGTAAGTTACAAAATTGAAATAAAGGTGCTGATGGACTTGAGCATTCACTTGTAATAGAACATCGAGCATTCGCCGTTTCAAAATTTGTCGAACTGAGCAACAAACAGAGCCCAACATCGATACGAACATTTTCATGATCTTTCTAGCGATCGCGTCGCTCTAGTCGATGCTCGTCAAAAATATTCTTCTCGTTGATGTCAGAATTGCAGGTCGGTTGGTCAAAAAGGTCGAAGGAAATTTACTGTCTTTGCGCTAAAATTCTCGCCAGAACGCTCGATGGAAGGTTCGCTAAAACGTTGTTGTTTATTTTAACTGAGAGCGACGGCTACCTAAAATGACAACTTCTGAAAACGACAATTTCCTAAGTTCACACATTCACAAGATTAGAATGCTCCTTACAAGTGAATACTCAAGTTTATCAGCACCTTAAGGTCGTTGCTCTCTTACCAACTTAGCACTCGAGCAGCACCTGCCTATTCGCTTCGTACGGTTGAGATAGAATTAGATGAACTTCCATATACATACGACTATGTAAATATGAATCAACTACTCATCTATCTACGTCACGAAACGTCACCCTGTACATGTTATACAAAACAGTTGTCCGTTACTAATTCAATTATTGTGTATAAGACTACCTTGTGCGATAAGCTTTTACGTTTTCAATAATTTCTACACGTGCCAGTGTAATTTTACACCAAGCAACGTCATACTCACGAATTGAATGTCATTACTCTCTGTTGCCAAGACAGTTGCTGTATAAGTTGCATAAGTATTGCATCTCAGGACATAATAGGTGTTTGACATAAATTTGTTAATTCGTTTGCCAACAAGTGTTGCTAAAAAGTTTGTCTTGTTAAAAAAAGAAAAAGACTTACACTCTCGAACTAAGAATGTCAGTAGGTATTACTCAATGCAGATTTCATTTAGGTGTTCAATTCAGTAGAGCTGTATCATATTGCAAGTATTTTGTAACTGTGAGGGGGTGGTTTTTAGATCCTGTATTCAGTATCTCTTGGTTCTGCACGGATATCAATGCATGCCTACTCTGCCCGTCTCAGCATAATTCAAGATGTACAGTCTTCAATCCTACAAAAGTATTTAAAATCTTTCAAATCTGATGACAAAGCTACCAACGTTGGTGTTAATTAACACAAATGGACCTTGAGGACTGTTTATACTGGGTATAGTTCCATCTTTCCCCCTCAGCGGAACGGCCTGAAACTGATTGGTTTATAGCGCGAAGTGATAAGGTCCCAGTGAGGGCTTCTAGGTTTAAAGGCTAACCAGGGTTACCTCTATTCTTGTCATTTTTGCTGACTAATGACTAAGACTAGTGACCCACGTATGAGTACTACATAACCGTATTGACCATATCAATATATTTATATAGGTACCTAAGTTATACATGCGCATATCAAGTGCAAAAAGGAGCACAATAATATGGTATAAATTACAATGTGGTATTTATGATTACCGTTTTTCCTCCTATACTCCTATATACGCATATAAACAAGTCAGGTGACATTTTTTATACTTTAATTGCGGTCGTTTAGATTGATTTAATAGGATTAGATTAATTTCAATAAAATCATTTAGCTAGATGGTTTTTATTTTGGAGGAAACGTTCAGTATCGGACCAACGGTTTTATTGAAAGGTTTATCGGTACATTTACTTACGTTTAAATAGAATCAGTGAGTCGTGAAATGAAACTCGAACGAATACTGAGTGAATCGATCCGACGCGGCTCTAACGCTTCCGCAGTTCTCTATAGGTGAAAGTGGTTTAGAATCGATATGATTAGGTGAGATGCACCACTTGTTTCAATAGGACAGTACCTATCATTGAAAGCTGTAAAATATCTGTGAAATTTGTTTGGTAAGTTTCTAATTCTATGTTGTACCTGATTTGAATGTTTATGAAGCGATTAATAAATACTAGATACTGTGGTGAAATTATTTTAACCGACTTCAAAAACTGAGCAGCTTCTCAATTCGAATGTAATTTTTATGTTCATTACCTCAGAGCTCTCGACTAGGGTGAATTGATTTTGATGATTCCTTTTGTATTTGATTAGGTACTTCTCATGTGGTGCCATTTCAATTCCACCAGTGCTGGGGCGTCACACTCGCGCTGCCAACCCTGTAAATACATTCTAATTTTGCTATTGATAGTACTTATTTATTTAATAACGACATTATATTTAAAGATTCACGCTATTATATCGCAAGATACTGACAAAAGATAGTAAACAAGCAATATATTATGTACATTTAATTAAAGTATACCCTTGAACTTTAAAAGGACGAACGCTAATGATAAACTGTGTGCTTTATATTCATACTCGTTAAATTAAAACATTATCTAAGTAATTTAGAGTTAGTTAGTAATTTAGTGCAAACTAGCTGATGCACGCGACTCGGCTCGCGCGGAGGACGTTTATCGTTTTTGGGCATAGGTATCTCTGATTCTACTTAACCAATTGCAATCAAACATACGGCATATTTTAAGTTTGACCAAGATCTTTCTAATAGAAAAACCGCTGCAAAATCCGTTCGGTAGTTTTGGCGTCCATCACGAACAAACAGACAAGAATGAAAAATAACTTTTTAATCAATATTTTTGTGTTACTCTTTTTTACGTATTAAGTACCTAAATGTTATGTAATAAATGAGTCATAGACGCTTTAAGTCTATAAAGACAGATGTACCTAATTGTTAGTAAGTCTTAATCTCTGAAACGATTTGACCGATGCTGACCGAGATCGTTATTGTCATTATAGATTTGAATATTAATTGTTCTATCGAGACAATGGCTATGGTAGTATAATGGGTCATAGCAATAGGTATTAGGGACGCATAGCAGTCTCTGGGCTGACAGACACCACATAGCAGACACCGTGCTGTTTTAGTCATTTGGACTACGATGTAACCGCCCCCGCTGTGCCTGCTGCCCAGTGGAGAGTATCCGTGGGGATTTCCGCACGATAAATATAAGAGAGTCGCATAGCAATGTAGGTATCTCTACCTAGTTAATTTAATATCAATTCTAAAATTTTTGACAAAAAAATGACACATCAAGGTACTATTCTGCTGATTTATTGTCCAAAAAATAGACCCCAAAAAATTTCCGGTTTTTATAATGGTCTAGAAGAAAAACATGCTGAGTGCAAAATTATTCACGTTCAAATATGAACTTTATATTGATGGTTTAAAAGACAATATGCTAAGTGCTAAATTTTGCGCTAGGCACCTTTGTTTTTTAGACCATCGAAATAATGATCTTCCGCTGGCAAAAGTACTGCCGGTGAAAAATAGAATATTAATGTTTCACCTCGCATTTGTGAAACTAAACAAAAGATTTAATCAGATAAAATTAGAATTATGAAAAGTAATTAGTTTATTTGTCTTCATTATTTAATTATTTGTTAGTAAGGCCGATACCATCGCTAAGTGTATATATTGCGACTATCGCGAGCCACAGTTGCAAAACTGCCGGAAACTTTAGAAACTTCCTAAAAGTTCTTCGGAAATATAAATATAATATTGCATTTATATTATACCTATTGTTTCTAATTAACTACTATTAAAATGTAATATATTTTAATTAAGTACCTACTTTATAATATTATGTTATTAACCTATTTACAAGCTCGCGAAACATACTAACCAAGTATCTATAAGTAAATACTTTTTTATTTTAATATTATTTATTTAATTTTGTAAATCGCTGATGTTGCAAGTAACGGTTAGCAGCTTTCCATCGTACGTACTGTTTATGTAATTACTTGTTTATCAATTGAGCATTACCAAGTAATAGTTTTAGCACTGATAAAAAATATGTTCAAAATTCCGTCTCAGTCTAGTCTCGAACACGTATCGATCTCCCAAATGTCAAAAAAGGTCGAAGATCGACATAACTTAAAGACTTGACTGAGACGGCATTTTGAACACATTTTAAATTAGAATTGGCTCTCTGCGCGTTATTTCACAAATCACACTAAAAGTAACCCTATTTCTTCTTCGGCATTAGGTTTTGATGTCAAGTGTGTCTTAGTGCTTCTCTGGCCTTGGTCTACTGAGCAGTAAAATCAATAAAGCTTTAATCTACTGAGCAATTAACCTTTCAATCGATGGGTTCAATTGAGGTTGTCAATATTGTCGTTCGCGTCTGTGAAATTATATTGATCGAAAACATTTGCAAACTGTTTACTTTCGAATTGTTCGAATTGATTTATACTCGCAGCTGCACTCTCTGCGTTTTAAGGAAAAATAATTGTAACACTTAGTTGGCAAAACTCATTTGCCGTAGTGTCCGGCGAAGTTGAATACAAGGGCATCCTGAATCTCCGTGAGTGTCGTACAAAGCGACCAAGAGATAATCACTGTCCACCATCCAACAGTATCTAAACACACAGAAGTAAACTCGATCCCCTGACGCCCTCGCCGCTAATGTGAGACCGAAACACATAGTTAGGGTAATGTGGATGGTAAAGAAAAGTGATGCGAAAGCAATCAAGTGAGATTTATCGATCTAATGACCGTACGATGGAGTGCTGTAATGATTGGCAATTTTAACGTTTGCTTTCGTTTACCGTCTTTCTGTTGATGTGCACTTACCTAACTTAGTATTTTTGTTTAAAACTTTCTGCTTCCTTGGTCATTACATCCATTTTTTTTTAAATACATGGCTAGGATGCTTTCGCGCTTGCACCTCGCTTTTTGCACGTTAGATTAATCAACTTGTTTAAGGTGTTTTTTACCGTGTAAAAACAGGACTGTACAGTTATTTATATTACGATATCAGCATGAACATATAATAGCCATCAATAGTATGACATTGAATTTGCATTGGACACATTAATGCGCTTCAATCGTTAAATATCGTCAGCTTCTATTATATTATTTTAGTTAGGTATCGCATATCGCATCGCAATCTCATGTTTTCATTTATTACAAGCTTTTATTTAGTTTCACCTGTCCCGTTGTCTGTAACCAAATCTTGCAAGCCATTTTTCGACTACTTTTGGTTATCCGATTGAGCTGAAATTTAGCATACTTATGTAAGTCTCATGACAATGCAATATTGTAAATAATAAAAGCTTGTTTTTAAAAAGGCTTTTTTCAAACAGCAGTTTTTTTATTCTGTTGAAAAGTATCCTTTTATATCTTTCTAACACTAAATATAAAAATGGCTATTTATTAGCGCGGATACACAATTTCGTTCATTTGAACAAAATTTGTGCCGTCATGTTTGTTCGTTAAAAATTTCGAATAAGGTGAAAATAAAATACTGGGTTACGAGTGTGAGACTACAAATTAACCAACCATTAGTCACGGTGCTACAAATAAGCCATTTTCTTAAAACAAACTGCGAATAGATGTTATCTTAATAAACACAGTCGTCAGTTTGTACAATGTTTGACGGTGAGAACTGCTTGGTTGGGTTAATGCACTATTCTAAAAATACCGCAGTTGCCGCATTAAAGTCATTAAGCTGTTTCAAACTAACATTGACCTTCTTCTTACTTCTTTGTTGTTATTATTCTTGTCCTATAAATAAGATCTGCACTCCTACAATATGTTAGACAATAGTCAAATCTGTTAATCAGCAGGTGTACCGGCTAACTTCAGAGGTTAACATTGAAGTTATTTTCTGTGTTTTGGTGGAGTTCTATTAAATCATGCTATCCTGACACACTTCTCGAGCTTAGTCTGCTTCTAATCTGCCCATGAAACTATCCATTTGATCGGTATATGTTCTATAAGGTCGACGTTGACTGATGCCGTTTCACATAATATCCTACGTCGCAAACCACCCTACCAGTAATGCTAGGGAGTGGCATTCAGGGTATTTCAATCCTCAGCATGTTGTCTGTCCCAAGTCTGTGTTACCGGAAAGCTGTAATCTTAGAATCTTTAATTAACGAGTGAATAGGTTTCTTATGATCAAACGTGATTCATCGTAGACCAGATCGTCACTTACCATCAGTTGATTTAGAATAAAAAATAACTCTTTTTAATCCTCGTCAATATATTTGCTTTTCAGTTATCGCCAAGCTAAAACCTCTTACACGAAATATTTCACAAAAGTGCGAAAATATGGTTTTAGATTTGTTCCATGAAATTGGTTGGGTATGCTTCGATATTTCAGACCTTTAGTTAATGAGTTTGTTGAGAGAGGTCTTTGATATTATAATTATGTGCTTTACCGTATTGAATTTGGGAGTTCAATTTATTGAAATACCTGAATGTTTTGATCATATGAATTTCCTTTGATGGCTAATAAAACCAATAACGATTCGCTTTTGATTATTTATTTTGTAGCTAATAACTTCTAAAACTTGGAGTTATATCGCCGAGTCATACATTAAAATGTAAATCTTAGGCTCAAAGATCAATATTTTATTATTCTACATCTATTAAGAACACGGCTTTATGTCAAAATTATTATTTATTGCCTACTTATAACACGTATTGTATGTAAACAATACATATTATTAATAAATTCTATTACACAATAGAACAAAACAACAATAAGATAGTTCAATATTTTCATATTGTTATTCACATACATTTCGTTAGTTTCAAATTTTAATGTATTCATTATGAGTTTAAGCACACCGTTTGCCTGATGTTTAAACCCTAGAGAGCTCTGTAAGTCCACTTCATTATGCTTGCGACATAAGTACAGGCAAACAGCAAAAGTAGCTTAGCAATTCAAATTTGTTGATCACCTTAGCTGCTAAAACCCTTCATAAAATAATAAACAAACCACGAAATATTTTAACTGGACCTAGTGTAGGTCTAGTTATGGATAATCCAATGTTGGCAGTAGATTTGCCCCGGATAGGGACTGTCATGGGCTCTACAAGAAATCATTATTTTATAATTATCTGCTCCAATATCATTCATGAATTGAAAAAGTATGAAAGTTGATAAAACAATTTAAGTTATCACTTTAAAGAAAGGTGAATTTTAAAATACGTATTTTTGGCATTTATAAAAAAACCCCCGAGGCTATAGGAACTAAAATTTGGTATTACTGTTTACAATTACGAAATATTTTTTATTTCTTAATTGAATGCTGTTATATTAAATTACCTACTGAAGTAATTAACGATGTCTTGTAGTGTAGGTAGTAGTTTACATAGCAAATGCTATACTCTTATTTAAATTAAATTATGAATTAGGTTTAATGTTTTTAACCTTAATATTTGATTTTTATCAATTTCCATTGTCCAGTTTCGTATTATACAAAATTCCGCAAAAAGTTGATACTGCCGCTCGGATGGACAAAATCTTTCCGGTAAACGTAGGTATGTAGGTACTTACTTGTACAGTGAACGACAAAAGTAGCTTCACAAATTCTAATTTATTAATCAGCGTAACTCGTAAAATTATAAAATAATGAGCAAAACATGGAATATTTTAACTGCGTCGTTTCGAAATTACAAAACTACTTAAATTTATTTTGATACATGTATTCCAATGTGAAGAACGGTTTGTAAATATTTTAGTGTAAATCAACTTCTATTGTTGACTGTACTTGTACTGATAATGAGTCACAATAGTAAGGCAAAGGTCACCAGTTGATCTTCCGGGAACCTAATATGGTGAAAACACGTTAACGTGAGCGTGTTGACGTCGGGGGTCGCTTCGATCGTCAACCGGCATTATACGGGATTCACGTGTCCTTCTACAAGTACATTGTCAGTATCTTTGTTAAGCTTTAAATATGCCATACGTGTATCGATTCTGTTCCTTTTTAGGGTACCGTACATAAAGTGTAAAAACGGGACGCTATTGCTAAGACTCCGCTGTCCAACTGTGTCTGTCTGTCATCGACTGTTTCTCATGAATCGTTATAGCTAGACAGTTGAAATTTTCACAGATGATGTATTTCTGTTATCACTATGACAACAAATACTAAAAACATAACATCTCTTTTTTGCTCGATATTAATTACGGGGACAAATAAGATGCCTGAAATGTTCACAGAATATTCAGCGTAAGTAGTAAGTTAGACCAAAGGTTAGACGCAAAAAAACACTTTTATTTTATGGGAGCCTCCTAGAAACACACGGATTTTTTTGCCGTATAACACTACGGAACCCTTCGTGCACGAGTCCGACTCACACTTGACCGATTTATTTCTTGTTAGTATGTATTGAGTACGTGTATTGAGTATTTTATGGCGGAATGTTGTTCCGTGTTTTTTTTTATTTCTCTATCGAACAAGGCAATCAATCAGCCTGCCGCGGTTTACTGCCTTATACATTTTCATTTGCAATTTGCACCAGAGTTATCTTTATCTTCCGTTTTCACCATCCAGTCTATCATTTGCTTGAGATGATTATATTGATTTTATATAACTCCGTTGTCTTATTTGTCTAACAATGGATTTTCAATTTAATAATAGTACCTACAGATATCAAAATTTTTGGATGACTTATGAACGCATTGAAATGCTAAGGGCGGGTGCGTGCGCGTTTTAATTAAAACAATATCACAGCATAAATGAAGACATTAAATAAACGATGATGATGACGAAAAATATCTAACTAAACGATGTGACATATATTTCAGTACTAGCTGTTGCCTGCGGCTGCGCACGCGTGGACGTCGATTTTCGCGTTTTTTTACTATATCGCATGTTCTAATCAGCCGATTGTGATCAAATATGCGTAAGATTTTGAGTCTAAGCAAGACCAAAAAAACCGCATCAAAATCCGTTTGGTATTTTTACGTCCATCGCGATCGCGATAATAAAAATTTACCGTATGTTTGGTTGTAATTGGTTAAGTAGAACCGGAGATATGACCAAAAACGAAGCGCGGGCGAAGCCGCGGGTATCAGCTTGTATAAAAAGTAGCCTATATGTTGCCCAGCACTATGAACTATAATCATACCAAGTTTGATCAAAATCCCTCCAGTAGTTTTTGATTTTTGCGCGCACAAAAATTTGCGGACAAACAGACAAAAATTCTAAAAATCATTGTTTTGGCATCTGTTACATTCATAAAGTCCCCTAATTTTTTTTCTCATATATCTTCCATGTACAGACACCGATCGGTTACAGATTTAATATGTATAGATAGAATGCGAGAAAGCAGCTTCGTAGTGGTTGTTGCTAGGACAAAAATAGGTACTAAATAATAAGATTTTTACAAGTTGTATGGGGAATCAAAATTGATTGTCGTTTATTGGTTTGTGTCCCAAATACACTGTGAGAAAGTTGCAAATATTAATATATCTTAGAATTTATCAGATTGTTCAATAAGCAATCATAGTCGAATCACGTGGAACCAGTATATTTTAAAACAAGATAGGTAGCTACATCTTCAAACATTATTGTGTATTGATATGTGAAGATTGAAGGTGACACTTGGAAATACGCAGACGATTTTAATAGAATACGAGTAATGCGATACAAAGATTGTTGAATAAAAATAATCTTATGTAGGAATTTATTAGATACGATACCAGTACGATAATACCACATGTTTCTGCGGTGATTCGATCGTAATGCATCAACTGGTTAGGAGGTACTGCATTTACGAGATGGAGACAAAATATTTACGAGTATCTCGTACCTATCTTAATCCCGATACATCTCAAAATATTGAGGCCAAGGTAGGTGCGTTATCTTGTGTTCAAATGAATTCATAATAGATAGGAACTCTTTATTTATGTACTTAATGTATTTTTATATGGACCAAATCCTGGTCTCAGCATCACACTTATCGGTATTATTCGTTTTTGTTTTATTTATTTTGGGATGAACTAACGTTAACTTAATTAACATTGCGAAAACCATCTCAATATCCGTTGTATGGTTCAGAAATTCGAAGAAGCAAAGGAAAAAGACATACATGGTGTTAAAGTGTTTTTGTTTTTAAATATGTAATGATATCATGACCGTTTAATAACTCAAATCATTAATAAACTGTGGTAAAACTTAAAGTTTGACATAAAAAAGATAGAAAGTAAGAAATCAAAATTAATCGACCGCCGAAACCGCATAATTAAATCCGTGGTCATAAACATATTAATCATTATGTATCGTTGCCAGTTGCCAAGTACACTCGAGAGCAATGAATCCGGGTCACTTAAAGAATGTTAAAAATCTCGGAAACTAAAAATGATAGGTTAATGCAATAAATTGTATTTAATAGACAATGTAATACTCCATAAATGAAAGTAAAAAAAATATGAGTCACCATACATTTTATTAACACAAAATTACATAAAGAAAAAAACTGCTGATCTCTCCTTAAAACAAAAATAGGAAACATGAAATTTTTGAACTTTATTACGATTTTCTTGAATTTTAATACTTCGTATTGCCTCCTCGTGCTTCCATTACTGCGTTTACGCGGTTTGGCATGCTGTACACCAAGTTCCTTATACGATTTTGGGAAATATTCTCCCATTCCTCTGTGAGAGCAATTTTGAGCTCACGAAGCGTGATTGGGGGAGGGTTTCGTTGTTTTACGCATCTGCCTAGCTCGTCCCAAGCATGCTCGATCGGGTTGATATCCGGGCTGCGCGCTGGCCACTCCATACGAGTAATGTTCATCTCTTGAAGGTAGTCATTCACAATCCTACCTGTATGAGGTCGGGCATTGTCATGCATAAATATAGCATCCTCACCTAAATTGACCATAAATGGACCAACGTGATCATTGAGGATTTCTTCCACATATCTTACGCTAGTTAAAGAGCCGTTTTCTATGATCACCAGCTCTGTGCGACTTTCAGAAGAAATTCCGGCCCACACAAGTACAGACCCACCACCGTAGGCTACTTTTTCTTCGATGCATGCTTGCTTGAATCTTTCCCCTGGTCTTCGATACACTCTGTGTCTTCCATCGTGCTTGTAGAGCATAAATTTTGATTCGTCGGAGAACATAACTTTTGACCAATCTTCAATACTCCAATTTACGTGGCTCTGGGCATATCTTAGTCTCGAAATACGATGCCCACGCTCCAGTTTAGGGCCGTTTGCAGGTCTAAGGGGTTTTAAGTTAGATTCAGCAAGCCGACGTCTTACTGTCCATGCACTTGGGTTACTTCCTCCGAGGCGTCGAAACTGATTGGTGAGTTCAGTTCCTGTGAGAAAGCGATTTCGAAGCATGGTGTTCACCAAGTATCGGTCTTCTCGTGCTGTGGTACACCTGGTTCTGCCCGTTCCTGGTCTGCGTAGGTTAGAACCAGTTTCTTCGTAACGTCGGAGAACTCTTTGTACTGTTGACAGCGACACACCGACAGTCCTGGCTGTATCGCGCTGACTCCGGCCGGTTTCCAGCATTGTAAGTATTCTGGTGCATTCTTCAGGCGTAAGCGACATAATTTCAGCTTGAATAATGAATATAGAGCACTATCAACATGGTTTATGTACCCACATAAATGACAGATTACAAACAAAAGCAAAACCAAATGCTGTAATTTCGTAGTTCCATCTTCGAAAGTGGCCCTTTTTCAAATTTGATTTTTTTATGATATAACTTTACAATAACTAAGAAGTTTTAATACCTTCATTTAAGGAGTATTACATTGTCTATTAAATACAATTTATTGCATTAACCTAGCATTTTTAGTTTCCGAGATTTTTAGGATTCTTTAAGTGACCCGGATTCATTGCTCTCGAGTGTATTTCGGAAACTTAAGTAACGCCTGCTAAAATTAGCATTTCAACTAGGTTATTATGGCAGTCCAGTATAACCGGATAATTCAAATTAGGAACAAATAACCAATGAAATAAACAGGTTCATAAATAGACAAGATGAGAACAACAAACATCGTCATAAGTACGTATTTAGCGCATTTAGGTAAACCGGTAGGACAAAACATGAAAGGGCCAACTCGACCGCGCAGCTTCTCGATTTCTGTGTTAACCACAGAACATTAAGAGACAATAGAAGTAGTATTCCCGATGGAATACTACTTCTATTGTTGTACGGGGTTGGTATCCGTGAGGATTTCCGCACGAAAAAATACACTAGTTTGTTATCTTACTTAGCTCGCATCTTTTGATAATCTAGGGCCGGTTGATCGACTCTGGAAAGTTTAAAGCGAAGATTCGATGGTAAGTACTATAAAGATTAATTTTCTGATAGATTGCACTGATTGCAGTGCGAGTACCTACTCGTAGTGCAGTTTTGCGTGGTAGCGAAAGCCGCTATAATTGAAGAGAAACTTGTGTATAAAATGAAACACTATCATTTAATCTGTGGCGAGGCTCCAATTTTATTTGTATTTTAAAGATTGTTATGAAGTTTAATTCTAGATATTGTTATGGTAATCGACGATGTAGTCTAAATTCGGTTGGACATGTTCGGCCAATATGCGCCAATATTTTTGTCAGAATTTCTATAAGTATTAAAACTTCTAGCTTGCGCAAAAGTGATTTGCGCGTAGAACAATATTCTGGTATACTTACTTATTAGCAATGGCGTACATTGGCTTGCGTGGGCCCAATGTGTATAGCCAGCATAAGACAGGGTGTGGCAAGATTGTTCGTTATTCAACTAGATATTTGGGAGAAGCAAATACCTATTACTCTGTGGACATGATAAATGAATAAGCTGAGTGGAAGTATTATAAGAAATTCATTATTATGACCTAAGCACTCAACAGAAATCTGAATAATCATAATTCTGTCTAATAATATGCATCTGTAATAAGTATTTAATGTATTAAACCAATTTAACCTAAGTATAAAACAAGCTTTTTATATCAAAAATGTTTAAAGCTAACATTCATTTAAATAACGGATGTTAATAATTATTATATTTACATGTTTATTATAATTTTAACATTGCATAACATCTGTTAAAAGATTATATCTCACTTTACATAAATCATTATTTTTATCTTGTTTCTGTATAGTGGGAAATTTTTTAACATTTTTCGCAATAAGGAATTATCAATCCGTATCCTTGGGGATTTCACAAAGATAGCATAGACTTCATACCATAGTTCCTGTCGATTGTTGTCCCTGGCACCTTTTTATTGCGTTTGGGAACTCCTTCGTACCTCACGGAAGCTAACTATAAGGTGGGCATTGTAGTCTCGAACCGACTGAAATCGTAGTGTTTTGTTAAAAATCCCTTCAACCTTGGCTACCAACGTCGGCGAACCCGTCGTATTATTCGCTCAAATCTAGCCAATTAACTGTAGACATATAAATGTGGATGTCGGTTTTCCCGTTTGACTATATCTCCGATTCTACTCAACTGATTGTGATCAAACATGCAAAGATTTTAAGTGTGAACAAAACCTTTCATACAAAAATAAACGAATAAAAATTCGTTTCAGTACTTACCTAGTTTTTGCGTTCATCGCGAACAAATCCAAAAAAAAAGTGTTCGAAATCGTTCATATATAACACTAGCTGTTGCCCGCGGCTCCGCTCGCGTGGAAGTCGCTTATTGCATCCACTCCTACTCCTGGTCCCACTCCTGCTTCAGCTCCTACGTCCACTCCCACTCTCACCCCCGCTCCCGCTCCCTCTCACACTCCCACACACACTCCCACTCCCATTGCCACGCACACTCCCAGTCTACGCACACTCCCACTCCCACACACTTTCCCACTCCCACGCACACTCCCACCCCCGCTCTCGCTTCCACTCACACTTCCACCCCCACTCCCACTAACACTCCCACGCACACTACCACTCCCACGCACACTCCCACTCCTTCTCCCACCCCCGCTCCCGCTCCCGCTCCCACTCACACTCCCGCTCCCGCTCTCACTCCCACTCACACTCCCACCCCCACTCTCACTCACACTCCCGCCCCCACGCACACTCCCACTCCCACGCACACTCCTACTCCCACTCCCACCCCTGCTCCCGCTCCCACGTTTATTTATTTATTTATTTAATATTTATGCACACACAATGTTAATTAGTAAAGAAAAGGGAAGGTGGAGGTGGAAAGAATAGTACAATTATTATATATTTCACAATTTAATTTGTACCTAGTGTGATGTGGTTCATAATATGATTATACTATTGTACGTCTTATCAGACATGCTACGGTGATACTTTTATGTAATTGACAACATCTTCTATCTACCTGTGACCTTTCAATGAATTTTGAATTTTGAACTGGGTGACGTAACCTACGACAAACTTATTATTTGCGGTTGGTACAGTAATCAGGTCTAGGAATTGAACCGCAAAATTAAATTTAACTTTTATTGTATGTACTTTTCCGGGATAAAAAGTATCCAGTGTGCTGCCCAGGATATTGAAAAATAATTATACCAAGTTTCATCGTAATCGAACCGGTAGTTTTTGCGTGATGCCTGAACAAACAGACAGACAGACAGACAGTCAAAAAATTTTTTAATCACATATTTGGGTTCGGTGTCAGTCTAGTAACACCCCCTGCTATTTTTTATTTTTTTATTTTCAATGTACAGAATTTTCACTTCTACAGATTTATTATAAGTATAGATAACCCAAGTATTTTTTTTTTATATCTCCAATGTACAGATACTACTTTACAATTTTATGAAAGTATAGCAGCTTTGAGCACACTATAAATATAATGGTCTGTGAGTGGTATATAAACGCTATCACAGATTCAGGCTCTTTATGGTAGTCGTGGTTCGAACAGTAGAAAGAAACAAGTGACCCATTCGCCACTGACTGCTATAAATTATGGTCTCCCACCTGTTCTGTTGGCAGAACTAGTGGGAATTTTATTCCCATTAGTTCTGTGACTTATAAGATTATAATTTTATAATATTATGATATAATTATAATATTATGATTTATAACGGTAATATCTAAATATCTCCTACTAATTTATTATTGGAATAAACAAGCAGCTTACATATTTCATTGTTTATTTGAAATTAATTGTTTAATGTATATGTCAAGAACGTATATTTATGCTACTAATTAAATTCTTTGTATTTATTATACTAACAACAAATAAGTTCATAGTTTGCCTGATAGTAAGCGATTACCTCTCGTCTCTTAATACTCGAATCTCCAGATATGTCACACTAAGCCAAAACCGATCTACGCTGTACGTATACCCTTCCTCAAGTTGTTCTAGTAATTCTATCCGTAGAATCTCAAGAAATGTAGCAATCCTACCGCATTACTACATTTCTTGAGATTCTTTGAGGAATGATCTCCTTGCTATGGTATACTCACGGGACTACAATATGGATTCTTCAAGTAGGACATTAAAAGGTTTTAGAGGATTAGCAGCGCGAGTGTTATGCCAAATTCCGGCAAGTAAAATACAATTTCTTATCTACCATCTTACCGTCGAGCTTCACTTAAAAATCGAAAAGCATTTATTTCGTCGTGTCAGTCCGATCGAGACCCGGTCGTTGGCCTTCTATAAAAAGGTCTATTACACGGATCACTGGTGCCAGCATCGTCATCAATTCTAATACTCCTCTTTAAGAGTGCTTAGAAATAACGATAATGTGGATTTTAGAATTGTGTTCAGAGACTCCAGAGAAAATTCTGTATCCTATATTATAAATATGAAAGTTTCTGAAGATACTTTGGATGTATGTTACTCAATCACGCTCAAACGGTCGAATGAATCTGGCTGATATTTGATTTACGGATAGATTATAGTTTGGAATAACATATAGGCTACTATTAATTCCTATAATAGGTTTCCATGGATTGCATAAACGGTGTCAAAAGGACACCAGGGCGGAATCGTGAGTAGCTACTTGTTGATATTAAATAAATATTCTAGGACTTTGCAATCAGCTTAAAACACTTTCTTTATGCCGTATTTTGTTGTTATGAGATGGTTTCAACCTTTCATCAGTTCATGTTTTGTGTAGATATTAAGTATTTAACGTCGTTTCTCGTTTGAAACATGTATGAGTATCGCAATAATTGGTAGCAATGAACGCTTGCCAACGAGCAATTGAAATTATATCGAAACACGTGAGCGGTTCACGTGTGTTTGTAATATTTAACAATCGTGCAGATAAAAGCGTTCGTCGTATAATAATACGGAGAATAACATGAGCTTATAATTTATTTTGTCGATTTTCTGTATATTCTTCTGGAGAAATTACCACAAAATATTTAAATGGTACCTTAATAAACTGATGGATTAAATTTTGTACCAAAATAGAAGGAAAAAGGAATACTTGGCTGTGCATCAACATCTTCTAGGCACAAGTTAATCTCATGAAGCGGTACACTTGCTGACTAACGGGAGAGGCTCTGACGTAGGCTGTCTTCTCAAGGTTGGAGAATTAAGCCTCAATACAAAGAAAGCGTAGGCGATCGGACTTCGTGCTCTAAAGTACTAGCAAGAAACGAGATAACCAGGTGCTGAGGACGAAAGGAAAATCAAATATGGTAGGCAGATTAAAAATATCCTACAATCTCTAAAAATAAAATGTTCCGTACTAGTTTCTTATAACGTCATACTTATTCACGTATCCGCCAAAATATTTGTACTTAATATCAATTACCTGGTTCACGGTGATAAACACAAATTACACAATAAAAATTGATAGGCAACTAGGTATGTGTGTCAATTACTATGAGTATGAGTATAAAATTATCAGCGCGAAAGTTTAGCACTTAAGACACAGGCTGACATCTGCAAACTACTGCAGCGTGAGAATTTGGAACTACTGCCGACTAAGAATTTGAAATTACTACCGGGTAAAAAAAATATTGGAAAATACTGCAGGCTGATCTTTCGAACTGAGTAGAATAAGTGGCTTTAAACAAATTCTTTGATAAGTTAATGCTAGAAAAATATCAAAGTCTAAAGTCTAGTAGTGTTAGTGCCATTCAGTAAACCTTGTTTTTTTATAAACTAGACAAAAAATCTAGCCAAATTACTTTTCCTTGCATACAATGGAAGAGAACGTAGTTCTTTTAAAAGGGAATACGAATCTACCTATTTCAGTTGTAATTATTTTTATATATTGATTAGCTATATAACCTTGTATTTTTTATCGAAATTACCTTGATTTCAAAGTGTATAGATTAACTGCATTAAAACTATCTACAAATAAATGATTTACTCATGCTATTCTAATTTAAACGGTGTAACAACTGCTCAACGGTTCATATAGCAGTTCAAGTTTTTGCCGTGTCTGGTTCTATTACTGTTATTTACTGTTATTCATTAATCTCCAAATTTAAGAGCCGAACTATTGTATATGAAGTAATTGCCACTAATCTTTCTTAGGCTAATCCTTTGACTTCCCGACACGACCAGACTTTATCTTTCCTTTATCTGTTCGACGTTATTTCTTCTTGGCCTTTATCTTCCACTCTTTTCTTCAATTTTTCCTTCTATGGTCTCAAATAGCGTCGAATCAGGTAGCTAATCGTTTCACATCTTCAGTTCTAGATTATCTACAAGATTGATTATTTCTATTCTGTTTAGTACTCTTTCGTTTTGGATATCATCTCTATCCAACTTATTCCCTTCATCCGTCTTGAGCACCATCAATATTTTAAACTCTTCCAAATTCTTCCTGTCAACCTATGTCATAATCAAAGGTCCACATTCATAGAGAGCATCCAAACGTATATGGTTTATGAAAATTCTATATTACAATATATTAATGCAATGATGTTCCACAGACGATAAAACTCACTTTGGTTGTAATTAAATGGGACGAGCTCGCGCGCCAAAATGCAATTGTCAAGCTAGAACATGCAGCAGAATCTGTTACAAGTTCTAGCTTGACTATTAAGTTAAGTACCTAATTCATTATCATTTGATTGTTGACTCAACGTAATAGTAGTGTTAATAGTAGAAATATTATAACACAATTCCGTTGCTATGAGCTTGCAGTCAAGGTGCAAATGATATGTAAATTAAATTAGAATGAATTGCTTTTGCTGACTTCTAGTATCTTAACAGTGATTTATGCCTTATATATCACCTCTGTTTAAATAACCTGTTCAATTACAGAAATACCTACTCCTATGGCGAGTTTGTAACTTATGCACTCAGCTATAATTTTAGTGCTAAAAACAACTGGGAATATGTAAGTTGTTTTACTTTGGTACCGTGACATGGATGCATTCCCTAGAGTTCTTATGGTTAACAGCCTCTTAATATGTAGTGACTACAAATGGACTCCCGCACTCGAGATACATTTTGATACAAGTCGGTACTCGGTATTTATTGTCATGTCTTGCGATTTGTCTCAACCGTGACAGTTATGTGATGAATGTCTCTTTTGATGAATAATGCTTCGTCCATCAATCAGTAGGTGTACCAGGTTAATATGAGCTCCGAAGATATTGATAGTGCGGAGTGTTGTGGAGAGATTCTTATCCGAGAGACACAAGTCAGCTTCACGATGTCTTTAATACGACTGTTATGTTAATATTTGAATGTTACACTGCTTTACGATTTACTTACACACTACATACGAGTATGTATATGACAGTATATGTAAGAGATATCGGCGTTACGAAATGAGGGTCTAGACAAAGAAACATTGTATTGGCTACTACGCTAGTGGTAGATAAGAGAGTGACATTTAATTTGTCGACAAGTCACATGTAACAAACAAAATAACGCAATTACCATACATTTCGGTTTTTCGCGAAATAATTTTGAAGCGATTCCAGTAATAGAACGTTAATTTGTCTATAAGCCATGAATAATTATAACAATATTTATTTGTACTTATTTCTAACACGAAGCTAGTTCCAAAATCTGTTGTAATACACATTTTTATTAAACGTCTATAAATCGCAGTATGTAGTTACAAACATTATTTTTTGTTAAAGTAAAAAATCATGTCGTCATTAAAATGGTAATGCATGTTCTTATTCTTGAACAAGATAAATATTTCACAGCGCAGCGCTAGTAATATATCTAACATGGCGTGTGAGTATATCGCTTTCAGATTTTCCTCATTCCATCGCCCACAATAGTATAATGTCTTTTGTTCATTATGCTAGTAGCTAGTATAATTAAATCAAAAGCATGACTAATAAATTTGTAATTAATGAGACAACTAGGTAAGTGGCGCTAACATTCCGCATCTATAATATAGTTTCATGGATGGCTTAGAACAACACGGTCTTAACAAGATACGACATAGGGGCGTAAATGGGACTCCATCTAGATCTTCTGGGCCTAAGTGAGTAGGTGTGCACCTACTGATTGATGGACTGGTTTGCTTTTCTCTCGGGTTTAAGAATTTAGACATCAGTCCCATGTAACCATAACAAACAAAAAGAAAAGAGTAAATAGAACTTGGAGCGTGAAAAGACGATCCTTAATAAAAAAATTTTTTTTTTTTAGAATTGATCCTAGAATGTAAAGAAAAATAGACAGGAAAAAAAATCCTTGTAAAAATTACGATAAATACGATAAATTGAGGATAAAAGATAAAATACTTGCACAATAATGGTTATTATTATCTACTAAGCAGGATGTCGTTAAATGCTCTAGCTAGTTCTTTTTTCTAATCGTCGATGGCAATCAACTTGTCATCTGCCGTATATTTTATGAATTGCACTTATTGAAAAATACCTGTTTACCCTGAGTCGATATATTCGTTCATAGTTTCTTGTTTAAAACTGAAATTATCCAAGTGAAAACTTCTAAATGTCTTGGGTATTTTTGATATGGGTAAAAAAAAGTGAACGCGAGGCTGGTATCATTGATTTTTTTACGAATCATCTTATTAAAGTGATTCTAGGGTTTTTCGTGGGGTTTTTGAAGGTTCTTGAGTTTTTCATTGAGTTCTTGAGGTTTGGTTTTTGTGGGGTTCTTGAGGTTTTCGTGGAGTTGTTTAGGGATCTCAACTTTTGAGAGGTTATCGATCTCACAAATGTAATGAAAGGTATTTTCGTAACAAAGATGTCAACAACTAAAATCTAACTGTAATGTGATCAAGCTATAATATATCGAAATGTTACCGAAAGGTGAAAATGTAAATAACTATTGTGCTAGACTTTGTAATTGATAAGTAATGTGAACGAAACGTACCTAACCTAGTTTAAGTTTAACATGTGACTGAACTAAGGTTACCCATATTGAGAGTAGAGTAAAACCTACTAAATGTTGCCACAATTTATAATTAAATCTCAAGTCATTTGCTTTTCGTTTTGTGATTATTGCCGTGGTATTTGGTTTAACGTCACGAGAATTGGCGTCCTACTTAAAACAATTTCCAAATGTCAAACCTCGCATTTGCCTTGCCTTACCTTTGTCGGTCACACGTTGCTCAAGAATAGCAATCATAGTACAATCATCATTAACACGCTTTGTGTGCCTTTGCATTTATGTCAAAACAATCACCTCTGACATTTTATTTATATTGCTAATTTCATTGAAAATACTATAAACACACTATTAAGTTTAGTACCTACTTGATAATATCAAAGTTTATTATTATTTTTCCTTGAAAATTATTGATAGTTTTGTTTAGTAGTTTTATCTAAAAAGGTTGAAGTATTTTGTGTTATATAAGTAGGTAGTAGGATTATTGAACATCAAAAGGTATAACTCAGAATTTTTAAATTAGATTTTTGTTGCTTTTTTTGCTAACACTAAATTATAGAATTTATAGATACACAATAAAATTTTATACTTAATTATTAATTTTTATTTTATTTTTCTTAGATTGATTTTAATTGGAGGATTGGGCTTACGGAAAACAGGAAACATATAATGTTGAAGGACGTAGATTGTCCTGTTTTGAGCATTTTTGTTAATTTTTCAGTAAAATTGTTCACACAATGATGACTGTAAAAGAGAAAATAATTACTATATTTTACATCTATTTCATTGACAAAAATACAAGTCTCTGTTACTCTCTGACCAATAAACTATCTCTATGCATAAAAAAAAACAACGTGAAAGAAGGTCAAAACAATAGTCACACTTTCACATTTATGACATTAGTAGAGCTATATCGTTGCCCCGTGGCATAAATCGAAATTATGTTTTGCGATTATGCGTTCCTGGTTTCGATTCTTAAGCCTACACTACACTTGGCGGAAATGTCATCGCGGATCTTCCGCGTCAGAAATTTTATACACCGGGTACCTATTGCATTAATTGCATAAAATGAATAACGATGCTACGGCGACGAAGTGACATTTCCGACAAGTGTAGCCTAGGCCTGCAAAAGAATCCATACGATTTACGCAACGCGACGACTTTCGCGTGTTTCGCACGAGGCTGCGCAGACTAAACTAAAGCTTAGCGTCAGGCTTTTCGCCAGGAGACAGGCCTTTTACCTAAAATAGGTATCAGAGGCAATTAGTTGAATAAGCACTTAAATGTATTTGGGAGTAGACGGTTTTTTTAGAGCAGCAATTAAATATTCTGCGTCGAAACGTTTTGCATTGGTATGTAATGTGTCGCATTTTTTGTAAGTAATCAACGCTTTTTTTTTGCTATATTTGCTTAATTAATAAAGAAACATGTAAGAACAAGGACTAAGGTTATTCAAACACGTCAATGTACATACATACCTACAACAAAATTTGCTGTATACTAAATTATTTACAAACCTTTTTTATTTGTAATACCTACATTTTATTGATGAATTATTAGTTTTATAATCACGATAGGACAAACGTACAACGTTAATATATTTAAAGTTGAGTTTATGAAAGGTTTATTAACTAAGGTGATAAATAAATTAGAATTTGTTAACCTACTTTTGTTATAGACTGTACCTTTACATGCACATCATGCCATAGACACGATAAAGTGGCATCAATTAAAGCTTGCAATTAATGGGCTGGCTACAAGCTGTACTAATTTTAGAAGTAATGAATGCAGACAGCTCTCTAATTGTCTGACAGTGATTGTTTCCCAGTCTAAATAATATAAGTACTATAAAAAAATCTATGAAATTAATTCATTCTTTTAGTAAGTTAGGTGTAGTAGGGGAGGTATTTGGGATATCTATCTGATCTGGGCCTGGATCTATGAGGTTGATTTGGGCCCGGTTTCAAACCGCAGTCATTACAATACCGACGTGATGCCTAACATAAGGAGTTTAGTAATGATTTCGGTTACTAGTAGATTTTTTTTTAAAAACTCTAAAGGTAAGCGTCCACATGGCCGCATCGTACGCAACGGACGCATCGCATCAAACTGATCGTAGTATTCTTTGTGTATAGAAAGTCAAACAAGTGCAACGATGCGGACATGTGGACGCTTACCTTAAGACTGCTATTCTATATATATCTACTGATATTCTATTGTAAGCGCCCTTGCTCTTAATCTAAAATCTCGATATTCTCAACCGGTGCATTTACAAGTCATTATCATCGATTGTCCATCGATTTAAATATATACCAACGTCAATCGAGTACGTAATCGACTTTTTATTGGAATAAATGCAGTAAATAATGCAAACTGCAATGCTAATCGATTGTTACGTCATATTGTTTACTAACGAGAAACAGTTAGTGATAGACTCGTTGAAGTAACTCTATAAAAGATCGTGATCTATTGTTATACTTAATTGACATTTACCTATTTAATTATAAGATTGTTGTTTTGTTTGCCTTGTATGGTGTCTGAACTGTAATCGTGAAACATAAAATAAAAAATTTGTCATGCATAGGTACAACACCAACACAAGAATATAATTATAGGAGGTACCCCTGTTATAGGCGTACTCCTTTTTTAACCTCCAACAAGTACCACCTCACCAGGATTTGAGAAGTAGTTACCAAAACCACACGGTGATCCGTCTACGTTAGTATTTAACCAGGGACTTCCTATATCCTGGGGAGTTCTTTCTTAGGGTAAAATCATTTTTGGATGTAAACGATATGCAATTTATGGATTATGACTGATGCACAGAACTTTATAATTGATGTCAATTGTTGAACGATGACGTATGTTCATAATTTTATGCACACGTGAATGCAGCCACAATCTCGCAATCATATCCTCTTCGGATTGACATTTGACATAATTGAATATCTCTTCAGCAGTTGATTAGGCGGGAAATTGTACATTAATTCTACTATTAATCCTGGTTAGAATTATATCATCTTGTTCAATTTAAATGGTTCAATTCAGAGCAGCTTGAGTGAATATCATATTGTAACAGAAGTTCAAAAACTTTTCTAATTGTAGTTCAGTTGTTTGATTTGACTTGAAATGCTTTTCACTTCAATTAATTGAAGTTTGAAACTCTATTTTATGTTCTTTATTAAATACAATGGGTGTAGATGAAATAAAGCTACGGCGTACACGGTACACCTATGCCGTAGCATATTGAGCGATATGGAAGTTTTGATCAAGCAATTCGTCACGTGTCACCTCTTGTAACTGCTTATCATCGGGTAGGCGGTTTCCTTGTTTATAAACTTGATTTGTAGTATAAAAAAATACATATTGAGACTGAGTACTTCTATATTATACGGACATATTAGTGATAATAGCCACCGGGCTACCGCGAATGTCACGCTCCATGCTAAATAACTACTATGACAGGTTGAGTTGTGTCGACATGTTGCAAAAAATTTGCACCGTCATAATGTTAAATCACATCCCGTTATGCAAACTTAATGCTGTCCTTAACTATAATGCCGTTATGTAACAAAAAACAAAGTCTCGAGCAAATCGCAGTTTAAATTTGGAAAGTGTGTGCTTTAGATAGCTGAGATCTATTATATAGACTAGATGCAGAAGGCGAAGAGCCGGATGCTTAGGCACACATGGGAGAGGCTTATGACCTGCAGAAGACTGCACTGCAAGAGGCTAGTTGATTGAAATGCATATAGTTAAAGGACTTTAACAGCATTTTTTTTTTACTTCCAAAACTATGAATATTGAAGAACACTGTTTAGTTAGATCGATACAGTAAGTGATAATTGAGAAAATGTTTGATAACGGTATTTTAGTTAAGGACGGCGGCATACCGGTGTTAATACAATTAAACGATGACCTTTGAACACAGTGCCAAGTCTGTTTTATCACTGCGCTGTGATAAATCGATCAATTTGTATTTATAGTTTTATTACACCGGGATGCGACTGTTTTGAACTGTTACGGACTTGCATTGACTATGAATAGCCTTGTCAGGTGTGCTTGGTATGACATACTTACTTCTTACTGTTAGATAAGTATACCGATTATTATTTATTTAGGTAGTTCAAATAATGCTCAGGTAACCATCTACGGGTGTCTGGACTTTAACATTACAAGTTAATTACGAAACTGACGTCACATACGTAATTTTTTTTATACCACTTAGGTGGCAGACAAGCACACGGCCCAGCTGATGGTAAGTGGTCACCGTGGCCTAGGGACGCGTGCAACATCTTCTAATGCCCTTCTTGCAGAACCCCATGTTGTAGTCGCTAGAGAAAACCACGGAGACCATTCCACAGCCTAAGCGTGATCGTGAACTGAGCCATCTGAGGACATGTATTGTGTTAGAACTTTGATGAACCGGGTATTGCTCCACTGTACCCATGGTTTATACCCCCGGTGGTAGAACGGGTAAAATTGGAATTACTGTTATTCATTACTGCAACCCATGAATGAAATACCTTATTACCGTTAAAAGAAAGAACTTGTTAAGTACGGTAATACCAGTAATACGCAGTTACTGTTGTTACATTATGTAATGTATTGTGAACTTTGGTATTATAGCACGCACGTGTATTTGTCATTATGCATGACTTATAATGACTGTATAGCCTCGGAAACGCCCAGTAAAGCGCTTGTGTAGACAATGTGCTAACATCCTGTCAATACTTTAATTCTTTCACACCTTCATATTTATATTGTACCTATACCGATTCATCACTTTCCATTATAAATAGGACGTAACGCATCTATCGTTAACGTTTTAGCAGACATGTTAATGATAGATTATCTAGCACGAATAGGCCGCCTGTAGGGAACTTCCCTCAGGTACGATAAATAATATTGAATTTCATCGAAATCGAATCAGCCGTTTAGAAGAACTTTAATTAACAACGAGCCATTTTATCAAAAAAGCAGTTGCTGCAGGTTCACCCGCGGCCTTTTTGTATTTTAATACCAGGAAGCTACTAAATAAACAGATGGTGCAATACCTACATACATTTCACCATTACTACCACAAATAAATGTCACAATTCGATCCAATCCAATTTAATTTAAGCCCAAGCAAAGCGGGACGTGAAAAACCGTTTATTTATTTTTATTCAAGATTATGTGCAGTGTACTATACACACATAATCGAACAAAGTAACACATCAAGTGGAAAAACGAGTACAGAGGTTTGGTTAATTTTTGTAGAGAAATTTTTTGAGCAGACCTGCGAGAGGAATTTGTGAAGTAGTGAACTGGTGAAAAGTGTGTAGGGAAGCTTCTCTCTAGTCTAGTCAAGGAACATCATTTGGATGGAATGGTCACGTTTACTTTTTGGACTTCACCTTACCATCAATCACCAGTAAAATTCAAATCAAATTAAAAAAAAAACAAATATTACCAATTGTATCCAGTTAAACATACATGCCTACCTCATTAGAACTTTGAGAGTTTTGGAGTCTTGTCTAGAATCTTGGGAGTGTAATATTCTCTAATTTAATTTGTGTGACCCACTGCAGACAATTGTGCCAATTCGTGGTAAATTTTTTATCAGTTCTGTTTAAGCGAGCGGTACAAGGCCTTAAATATAACATTATCACTTTAAATAATCTGATAAAATGTATACTTAAATACGGGCAGTATGGTAGAGCTCATTTTTCTTGGTGTGAACCAAACATTACGAAACAGTTTAAACAATGATACGATTTACTAGGTCTCATATATATATGTACACAAAAGATAATGTATTTGGATATGGCGGTCAATGTCGGCTCCCACGTGTTTGAACGGAAATGGCCCAATTTGTGACGACGATACGCGAATATGGCAACTATTGTGTCGTCGGCCGCGGGCACCTAATAATACAAAAAGTTTGTATAAGAAAAAAATGTAGTGGAAATGATTCATGCTTTAGTTGGATAACGACGACGACGACGAATTTTCGACGGCCTCTGTGGCGTAGCGGTAGTGCATGTGACTGCTACGCAGGGAGCGCGGGTTCGATTCCCGCTCAGTGCAAATATTTGTATGCATGAATATATCTATTTGCATTGGTCTGGGTGTTTCTATGTATAATAAGTATGTATTTACAAAAAAAAGTATATAAGTATGTTTATCAGCATTCTAGAACCCATAACACAAGCTAGTTAAACTATGCTTACTTTGGGTCTAGAGGGCGCTGTGTAGAATGTCGTAGAGTATTTATTTATTATTATTTATAACGCTGCAAAGTTCTTTACAGTATGTAGGTACTTACTATCTAAGTAGGCCGGACTTCCTAAACCCGAGAGGAAAACCTGCGCCAGAGATTTCTCCATTAATCATTGGGTATACTGAATTTTGAATTGGTTTGGTTGGCTTGGCTGGAAGTACGAAGATCTTGTCTTGATGTCGCCCTCTTCATAATAAAAGTGTGTTCGTCAAATAATAGTCAGAACCCTGAAGCCTCAGGGAGTCAATTCTCGTAATAATTCTCTTCAAAATTCAATTCCGATCTCACAAAATGTCAAACTTGACGCATCGTAAAGAGGAAAGAGAAACTAATAATTTCATTAGCGTTACAATATTCTTTATTCCGTGGTTACAATACTTATCAATCAAAAAGTCAAGTCTAGCAGAATACCATTCCCTTCCCCTTCTTTCAACTTTCGGTCACAATCACGAACAGATAATCAACATTTCTGAGATCGAGGTGAGATCAGAACTGAATTTTGAAGATATTTTATTACGAGAACTTGAATGCAAAATAAACCTCTGATATCCGCCTCAGAAAGATAAACAAGTGATGTCATTTGTAAGAAAATTCCCTCTGCAACTGCATCGTAAATAACTCACTTCGGACACTATCTCGATATCAATATCCATTTGGTAATTGTATTGTAAACAATTCATGTTTTAAGGTTTTCTTCGAGAATACATCAATCTGGGATGTCTTCAATCACACGAGGTAATGACTCTCAACGTGTGACAGGAATAAAACTTTTTATTGATTTGTATCAATGATTTCTATTTACAACTAGACAAGTGGTTTAGAAGAAATAAAAATTGTCAAGGTAGGTTTGTCAACATGTTTTGTAATAAAAAAGTAACAATTTGGCAAGTCCTAAATATTAAGGGTTTATTCCGTAAGTACAGTCAGCGTCAAAAGTAGATATATGTTGATTGCACAAACTAAAAAATCTTCATGAAAAATAATGAAAGATATGTTTTAATGACAATTAAATCATTTTTATAGAGCATATTAAGCAGTTCAATAGCATTTTATTAAGAAATTAAATTAAGTGAATCTGTGTGTGAAACACAAAAAGTCCGCTGAGTTTCTTGCCAGAGTCTTCTCTTATCAGTAACAGTGCGGTGGTCAGTTCGGTAAACATTAGACTATGTATAAAAAAGTACGTCGGTACCTACACGTATCTAGATTGCTTTAATTTGCATATATAATATGACGACGTTGGTACCAGTCAGTGATTTTACTTTGCTGAAAAAAAAAGATAATTTGGTCGCTAAGTAGGTAAGCTACACAGATTGTTCATTGTCGAAGTGTGAAAAACTGAAAGTGTATTGAACAGTATTTACTTAATATATAATACCCAAGATCATAATACAGGTACAAGGTGCGCAAAAGAATAAAATAGTTCATAGTTAACATTATTTAGAACTTTAATTAAAACATAATAATTTATACTAACACGATAAACATCTAATCCGATGTTTTGTGTAATAAATTGGGTTAAAATTTACAATACCCAAATATAAAAATGAATGTCATAGTATTAATTTCACTTTTTAATTCTGTAATGTACGTATATTATTCAAATCAGGTAGTTAATGACACCGGTATTGTTCAAAAACATTTAACACTTTCACCATGGTCTATGAATAACACGAAGTGAAATCGTTTGACAATAGACAAAGTTCGTGTGGGTTGTGCCAGCCTTACATGACCTCTACACAATAATAGTCTATTACTGTCAATGTTCTAGTTGTCTGAATTTCAGAAGCTCTGACTAATTTGGATGTATCCTGACTGATTTGTAGTTGTTATTGATTTCGGTCATGAGTTCAATGATTACGGTCATAGAAAGTAGACTGCTTTAAATACTTGTTATAGATGCCTCTAAGCATTGTTCCATCAGTCAATCTTATATTGAAAAAGAAAGTAAGTTCTCGTTTTTTTTCTTACTATTTAAGTATTGTGTAAAAAATTTAGACAGGGAGAATGATGTTCGCTTGAGAGCTTTAGCTATCTATGTAAAAATGTACTCGAATGCACCCTTACTCCGTCTACCCTTCTTAGATTTTCCTAATCATCATTCTCTGAACCTTTTTTCCCAACTCAGTTGGGGTCGGCTTTCCAGTCTAACTGTGATGCGGCTGAACTTCGATATTTTCCGTGGAGCGACTGCCATCTGATCTCCACAACCAATGGTCATTATGACGGCGATATCTAAGTTTCAAGTTAGTCTGGTTGGACATTTGTGGGCTCCAACTACCCGTATAAGTTACGTAAAACATTGTATTTATAAAAAAAATTGAACATGAGAAGCTTGTTCAAAGACCTTTATGTATTGAATTCAAGGAGCATTGTTTGCATAAAAATATAAGATCAAACAAAGTTGAGAGATAAAATTAACATTTCAAAATAGTCCCTTTTATTAACCCGATCCTCCGCCTTGCGCATCCAGTCTATTCCAGCTGCCCTTTTCAGGTCGTCCGTCCGTCCATCTTGATCTGACCTATTGTTAAATTATATTAAAATGTTTTTCTATGTCCATGGAGTATGCATTGCTAGAGGCCTCATATAAATTTTTAGGCCTAATGAATTTGTTTTAATAATATTTAGAATTTAATGTTTTCTCGGAATAGTTTTAGTTTGAGAGTTGACTCAACAAACTGGAAAGCGGTCACTGACACACAAAATTTTATAACATTTGCTGAGTCATTATTACAAGCAATTATTCGTGACTGCGACTTCGTTCATCCGGAACATGTTTTTATTTAGTGACCAAAAACATGGTTAATATATATTTTTTTGTTTATAAAAATCTATTTGGTTACCTGTCAACGTCACTGTAAATGTTGATAGCGTAACTGTTTAATAAATAATATAAGTAGCCATTCGATAATGAGGTCAGGCTTTGGATAATCAGTAATCACTCCTTTTGTTTTGAAAGAGATGAATATACCTGTACTAGCCTTCCACGAGGGCAGAGCTAGTAGCATCATCAATCCTCATTGTTGAAATAATTCTATGAAGATACGTACGACAGCGGAGCCATAAGTAGGGCGTTTTTTTGCTATTTTTTGTGTCACCTACGACGTCGATTTGATTTTATCAGGAACAAGTTTTTATTTCGTATTCAAACATGTTTTGATATCAGTTGTTGTTAAAAAAAAAACAATTAGATTGCGTGTTGGTAACTGTTTACCATGTAGGGAGTCATACGGCTACAAACGAACATCATCGTGGTTAAGTTCCGGATAATCACAACCCTGATGTTGAACTAGAATAAACGCTCTAAAATCAATACAGAAACAACTGGATATTACATTTTTATCGATGGATCGATACTAAAAATCAATACACAAATAAATTCATGTAGGCAGGATCCTACGGTTACTTTTATGGACCAACTGTAGTAAGTTATTCACTGCCAGCTGCCACCAAGCGGAGATAGGAGTAGGAGTTAAAGAGAGCATTGCTTCAAGATTAAACTATACGAAATGCCGCTTCCTGCTATATAAAATCTATGTTAAGTGAAGGCATGGTGATCCAGGTTGAGCCAGCCCAGAAGCATGGCTATACCATCTACCTAGGTATTGTCAAACTTCAATTTTCATAGTTTATCGTGTTCAACAGCGTTTTGAATAATAATTTCATTATTTCAAAACGTAGTTGTTATACAGTTACTACCCTATAGGTAGGTAAGTATAGGAATGCCGTAATAATAGGAAAATGCATGTTAGCGTTTTCCCTGTCATTATATCGCATTGCAAATTGGTTGATTATGTCGTAATCGGGTGCTTCGATTATAGTTATATCGAGGCTCATTTCCAGGTGCAATGAAACTAAGTTTTCATATCGTACAGTCAGCAATAAAAAGTATTCCATTCAGATATGTTCATTAACTGAACAGACATTTGAAAAGAGAATCATGGAAGATAGCATTACAAGTTTTGTAGTGGCAAAATTGACAATAAAGCTGGCATTACAAAAGTGGGCATTACACAACTCTGTCCTCCCACATTCCGCCATCGTAGGTACACACATCGATACCTGAAAGGTAAACGCATATGATGTCATAAATCATAGTCTTATTATAAAAGCCTATCCAATTATAAAAATGGCATTACCGCACGTAATAATTCATAATTACATAGTAAAAACGCTTCAGAATTAATTCGCGCATTCATAACAGCACTTATAATTGATAGTCGAATGATATCATTACCACAAATCATTACGGCACGTAAATATACAGTGTCGCCCTTGTTAGTGACAAACTGCAACAAAGTGAAATCGAGGCGAAAGCGTTTACGCAACGTACACTGTTTCTAAGCAGGAACTCGCTAGCTAGATCTAAAATCTTGCCCTGTCACAGCTTGTTTACAGCTTTCCTAGGTCGATACTAGGATGTTGTTAGGTTAATTGCGTCTCAATATAACCTTATCTTAACAGGGCACTGACTTACGATAAGACTTTATCTTGGAGGCAGAGAAAATTACACTTCCTGTTCATATTTTATGGTTAAGGATGCAGTCATAGATGTCACAAGAAGAATTTTATGTCTTTATGAACATGCAAATAATTTAAATATATGTAGCTACTGGTTGCGGCCTGCGGCTCTGCCCGCATGAAATTCTGATTCTGTTCCCACGACCCATAGAACTGAGCCCATTTCTTCAAGATAATAATCTAGCTCTGTACCAAATTTCAACCCAATCTGTTTAGCCGTTTTGGTGTGAAAGAGCAACAAACATCCATATTTACAAACTTTCGCGTTAGGATAGGATATAATGTACATAAATATCCCAAATAATCGAAACATGTCTTGAAGTGACGACGATTCGGATAATTTCGAATATCGAATTTACCTAGGACGTGACTGGACTGGTAGCGAGTTCAAATCCTGTCCAGAACTGTCCAGAATTTTTCCGATTTAAAATTTTAATCATGAACTAATAATGATTGTAGTTTTGTCGTACTTAACATACTGACTTTAAAATTTTCTAAGTCAATCAACTACTTGTAGTGCAATTTTCTTTTCATAACTCATTATTAAACAATTAAATGACCGTTGTTAAGAATGTCTTCTTTTAATGGACTGTAATTATGATTGTTTTTGCACTATTTAATCATAGTTACTCTTAACCTCATTTATAGGTACTAAGTAGGTAGGTAATTGACTTTCAGCACTCTGCTCGCAAGACAGGAAATTTAATAACGAATAGTATTTTCAAATAAGCGCCCGATTCAGTAGCGCCGTGTTTACAAAACCCGCGATTGCATTCGATTAGAAGGAAAAATTAAAATAAAATGAACTTTGTTATTTGGTATGATCTGTCAAAATAACCTACGCTTTCGTGAGGTTAGAAGACCAAAAATCTTTCAGTCGCATAGTTTGATACATTTTCAATTAGATTTTGAAAAATCAATACCTAACTATAATTTTCATATGGGTATTAATATGCTTTGAAATGTTTTAATAACGTAATTTTACAGAATCAGGCCCCAGGAACCCGATTCAGTAAATTATTTTTTAAAAACGTGGGCTTTCAGAACATACAAAAGCTTATAAAATTACTGTAAGTTTTTCATTAATTGCCTTTAAAATTATAATTTTATAAGTTTTCGTATGAAAGCATTCAATAATATTTCATGTCAATTAAATATCATAAGTTAAGAGTTCACGCACATTTAACGCACAGTTCAAGGATTACGAGATGATTATTTCAGCGGTGAACTTAAACTTAGCGAGGTCACTGCAACTCGATATGTGCGTCATAGTCAATAAAAATAACACTGCGTGAATTGGCATGATCGGATTCGTATGTTCCTTATCTGTCCAATTTTGGAAAACCGACTTAACCAAACCAGTACCTACATAAATAAATAAAGATACCCGGCATGGGGGTATTTCAACTTTTTTAATGATTATCCTGGAAAAAAAATCTGTAAATATTGACAGTAAATTGACAACAAACACACTGGTCGCGGTATTAAATTGATTACAAACATTTATGGTTATATTTTGACGTGACCAGTTTAAAAAAGTCCATTGTCACGGTGACTGCTTCCCATCAGGCGGGACTGGCGGTACAAAAAGAAAAAAAAAACACCCTATTACGGTTACCACAGACATTTAAAACATTTTCTTGACAAAAGTCGGTAATTATTGCTACATATCATATGCAGACGACAATACGAAATACTCATAAAACATAACGGTTTAGTTGTGCAATCTAAGTTAACCAGATACCAAATAAATATGCTATTCGACATTTTGCTCGGATGCTGTCGTGGTGAAATGTGGTGCGCGGAAGTCTACAACTGGGCCACACTGGGTATGAATGTGTATCTGGACTAACGAAGCTGTCTTATTCATACCTGTTTTTAATTCGCGTTGTTTGTATGAGTCATGCATTTTTTGGTTAAATAATTTATGTGCAAATTATGGTTTGGTTTTTGTGAGCAGTAGTCACGGGTGTAAGATTTTTGAGTATCCTTAACTGGCAAGTATAATATTGTTAGAATGAAGTAGATACGTTATCTCAATATGTATAACGCAATGTCAAAAGTGTACTGCGTACAGCGAGTACAGAACTTTGTGCTCATTCACACTTACTGATTAGTACCCACTGTGCCCACATTCTTGTAGCACTAGTGGTTGCGTTGAATTAGGCGAAACCGCCTGTATATAGTAGCCGTTATGGTTATTGTCGTATTTACTTTCATAGAATATTCTGGAAATAAAAAATCGATTGATTTTAAAATTCTAGAGACAGTTAACGGCACATCATGAAACCGTACAACGTGTTTAATGAATAAAATGTTTATATTTAGACACTCTTTGTTCGAAAATATCTGAATATAATGTAAAACATAAGTGTGAACGTCCTCCTCTTCAAATTATTGATTTATAAGACGTAAGTGGGTCGAATGTTTTCATATTTATATATCCACTATATCTATACCGTTTTATACTGTTACGAATGTTTGAGTATGCTGCGAAAACAAATCGATGGTTTGACAAAGCGTTTCTTATGACAGCTAAGCGCCCGATTCAGTACCGCCACGTTTTCAAAACGCGCGATTTCAATGCGATTCGAAGGAAAAATCTTTCATTAAGTACGATCTGTCAAAAGAAAATCTACCCACCTTTTCGTAACGTTATCAATAATTTGAAATCACTCATAGTTTGATTCGATTGTTAATAAGATTAAAAAAAAATAAGTAAGTATGTAAGTTTTCGTAAGCTTTGGAATAACATGTTTTAGAAACGTAATCGTACTGAATCATGCCCCAGGTCACGTATAATTATTCTTGACAGCTCTTGTGTTACAAGCTCGTCTGACGTATACTGTTACCTTTCAAGTACCACTTAGCATATTTTCGTGCACAATATCAGTTTACCAATCAACGTCATCAAACTGGATCACATAATAAGTTTTTTTTTGCATTGGAATAGAAGTAGGACGTAAAAAATGTGTCAATTATATTTTTTTTTTATCTTTAAAATAAATAATATGCTTGCAAAAGCCTTGGTATGTTGTCATTTGCACTAGATTACGTAGCTAAATTTGACGTAGTTATAATTTTTTTAGTAAGTCAACTATCGAGACCTAATAAATGCTTGCATCATCCAAGGTGTCGCTGGTGTGTTGCTATGGCATCTGTAAACGAGGAGAGGGAGAAAAAAGGAAATAGGGAAGAGAAATGAGGATTATCTCACAAAGAGTTTTTACAATATGCGGCATATGGCTCAGGGGTTATTAGAGGTGAAATTTCAAAGCTCCTTTCTTAGTAGATACAAAGATTTACTTGCTTAGTAGATATACCACACGACATTTCTTTTTATTTTTCAGATAATTTCTTTTATTTCAAGAAATGCGATTATGTTATCTATGCTATCTTTTTCATCACATTACATCTTTGATCTAAAAAGTGGCAATAGACTTAACATCGAACCGTTAAATGGTCTCCATTTATTTATTCAACTAACTCGTTTTATCCTAAATTAAACTGTTCATTTTCGAAAGACGCTCACTTAATTAGTATAATTGCTGCGTCTTGGACCGTGGCTGAATTGATGTAGTGGTTCGAAAACACGACCTGATTATTTCATCGCGCGATCAGTATGTTGCCGCAATTCGGTTGTTGCTTAAATTAATTACGTTTATTTGTGCCATCCAAATACATAGATTCGCAGTTCAAGTGATAACCTTCTAGCGGATATCTTACAAAAACGTGATAAGGAAATCGAAATCACAATACCATCGTTCTCTGAAGTATTATTTACTGTTTGACATCGAATTCTAATCAGGATCGAAACGTGAGAAGTCATTGGATTTCAATTGGTTAACATAGCAGGAAGAACCGGTGTAAAATTAAACCAACTTAAATGTGTCGGCTAGTACGAACGGACGTAGTTACAGTACAGTTGGTCATCCAAATAAGAAGCCAAGTAGTGATAAGCCTAAGTTTTTCCGAGAATAAAAAGGCGGACTCGACTCTGGAAGTACCAGAAACCCGAAATGATTTAATCGCCGGTACACCATGGAACACCTTAGATTAGACAGCGTAAGACTTTAAGAAATGCTTCTGGGACTATAATAATTGTTTCATAATAATTTATATTTACTTAGTGAAATTTAGTTAAACGCTACCTCTTTCACCTTGGGCCATCATGTGACTGGTACTATCAAGTATTTCTAATAAGGCGTTCTTTTTGTGCCACAGTAATCAGCTGTTACGTATTGATTTGCGTTCCATATTTTCTTGAATATATTTTGCAAACCTCTTAACATGAATTTGATCACGACATAGATTTAATTTTATGTTTAAAGATAATATGATTGTTCTATTACTAATGTTGTGCAATAGGATTTGAAAATGTGTGTCCGACTTCCTTTTCTTGTTTCGATATTAAGAGCAACACATCCATTCACCACTGTGTTTATTACTTTGACCAGCCTATGGCCTGCGGCTCCTTCCGCGTGGACGTCGGTTTTCGCATTTTTCGACTATATCTACATATATATTTTTGCAAGGTCGGCAGCTTGAATGTGATACCACTGATATGGCACACGTCCATATGTCGTGATGACTGCTTCCCATCAGGTGGGCTGTGTGCTTTTCTGCCACATAAGTGACATAAAAAAAAGATTCAGAAGTCTTTTGCGATCTCTTGCGACTTTGCAGATGGCGAACTACGACTTACGAAAATGCAGAACGCGACACTCAACGAGGACCCAGGAGAATTATATTGATATATGAACCGCATTTAATAAGATATTTATATTGGAGAAGTTGGATACCTATCAACTTTAATGGTTTGCGATCATAACCTGATAGATAAATATTACAAAATATATAATCATGGTACAGATAATTCATAAAAGGAGACTAATATTACCCCAGTCCACCCCAGTATCTACAGAAGTGACCTAAACACTGAGAAAATGACACTTGGGAAGTTCCAGGGGAAATTAAACTGTCTTGGAACCCGAATTTCTATTTTCATGAATGATATCCATTGTCACATAACCACTGAGACATAAGGAGAAATAGAATAACTATACCGTTACCTTTACAAATGGATTGTATACTATACCATTATAAATTATTCTCTAATCTTCCTTTAAAATATTTATGAGATTATAAGAATTTATGAGGGAATTTAACGAGCGATCTTGTAAACAAATTAATGAAAAGGTAATTAGAATTTTCTGGAATTACATTTTACCTCATATTCTGTTCGCTAATGACTACAAAAACATGATACTTAATCTTAATATGCTATTTTTATAAAACAAACATTTGTGTTCCCACACCTATGTACATTTTACCTAATTTTCATCTAACTTATTTCATCCCATAGCTTGACAATGTTTCCAGTTTTCGACAAGGAAATGTGGTACTTATTGCAGGAAAGTAATTATTATTACTGTAAGAATAGTTAAGAGCAACATTTAGGTACCGTAATGTTGTAATGTAACTGTGGCAACTGTTTTTAATTGGTGGGATCATTGAACTGTGTCTAATCTGGATTTGCGATACTGGCGTATAAAAGAACATCGTATGTGTTGTTTTCTTTTCATTAAAACAAGACTTCACTGCGCCTGATGGAAAGATTAAGGCAAAGTCTCAGGCTCGGGAGTCGCCACTACACACACCGATAGTGCTACAGTGGTGGCCCTCAGCTTGACGGCCTCATCAAATGCTTTTTCACGCCTCGCCGTTTACCACTTTAACTTATGAATAGAAAGAGTTATATCGACTGCACGATACTAGTGCTAAACACTCATTTTAATTTTCCTTGGCACAGAATCTTTCTGGGGCAACATCGCCCCCCTGTGTAAGACAAAAAAGGAAGCGTTGTAAAGTATTGGGTGTTAATTATTAAAATAATGCCGTAGTGGTACTAAAATGAATTGTAAACTATTTAACAAACCATTACCTCATATAAAAGAAACAAGCAACTCAGTAATAACAGGCGTAATGCCGTAAAGAAACAATTGAAACAAAGAGATTGAAAGAATGGTTAAAGATGAATTGTAAATCTTATAATGAAATGAAAAGACTTGAAGTACGTTTTAAAAACTAACATCGTCCGTTAATCCACATTGAAATATTAAAAATCAAGTTATGATTATGAATACCTAAAATAATAAAGCGCCTGTTGGTTTAAGCATAGCTATTAAACTCAACGCCGTAACTAAGTACTTTAAACTTGTTAGGCGAATTCAATTACAATCAACGCCTTATAACTTTCCTATAGCAAACTATGTTGAGAAATAATCTATTGCGAATTTGCTTTTTAAAATAGTATGTGACTAACGATTGAAGAATCTTTATTATCTGATGCAATTGTATGTATGAACAATAAAATGCATAAATTACCCATTAAGTACCTATGATTATGACTCATGCATACGTTACTATCTGAAAGTTTATTATAGCAATGATTGGCATACGTCACACGCGTGGGTTTCAGGTTTCTGCACTAGAAAGTAGTTACACCTACCTACTGCAAATTTTATCTCTTAAAACTGTTGTTATATATCTTCATTGTTTATTTGACTGTGTTATGTTTTCAACGTTATTACAATACAGTAACAGCGTTTTGCATACTTTTAAAAGACTTAGTTTTGTTTCCAATCCTTAGCCTTGCTTTTTTGGAGAAAGTGACGGAAAGGAAGCCTTGTTACCGAAATAAATAGAACAATGATTCGCACAAATAGTTGTTCATTATACAGGTAATGAACAACAGTTTATATTATCGGTTCATTGGATTTGTTTGTGTAGTGCAAATAAATGTTGAAATGAATACCAAGAGACATTACCTACCTTCAAAAAACCCTCTCGAGGGAGAGCGTTTGAGATAAAAGGTATGTGATCTAATGTTATTTTCTACTAGCAACCGATGTAACCCGCCCCTCGTTTCGCTTCGGTTTATGTAAGTGTTTTTAAAACTCGAGTCACATAATATTATAGCGATCCATCAGGGATGATGTACCTTTTAAATAGTGCTATTCTGCTCGTAAATCCTTGGGTTGCCTCAGTGTTAACTAATTGTAACTATTGTCCCCCAGCTACAGCACTAAATAGGTAGATAATATAATAATACAAGCATCTTGGAAACCCTTAACACGATATGTAATCGGAAAACCTGTACGCTTTTAATTACTTAGTAAACATTTATTTAACAAAGCACCAAACGTACACAGTAAATGTAAACTCGATTAGCAAAGTAAAGATTATTATTTTAATACCTACGTATTAATAGATGTTCATAGAGTACAGCTTAAATAAACTACTAGAGTGGCTACAGACTCCATCAGATCTCTACTCATTCTTCACTCAGTACTTAAAAACAAACACTCAAGGATTGAGAACGTTCTTCTAGAAATGTTTACTTTCTTTGAACACTCTGTAATATGTATTAGAAACTTACTAAACACTATCATCTTGTACATTCGTATTAAGATATAAAATTCATTATGTTCCAAAAAATCTCTTTAAGACATAAAACATATTCTGTCATTCGCTCGAGTTTTGATGGCAATTACGATTAAGACAAATTATTTATTCTTTGAATTACAAAACAGTATGATAATTAAACAGCATCCAAGGGGAAATTCGTATGTATTCAGTATGCAATACTAATGGAAGAATTCTTCATAATTAACCTTTCCAATACCTAGAAGGAAAGAAAATTTTGGTCATTGTAAGAACAGAATCAGATGGCTGGCTGTTGTCCCTGCCTACTCCGGAAGGAAAAAGGCGTGAGTATATGAGTATATATGAAAAAGGCACAGATAGATACTGTGGTGGATGCTGTTTACCAAGAAATTGAACTGAAATTTATGTTCTTTTAATCTGTGTGATAAAAAAAACGATAATTTCACCGTTCCAATTTGTCAGTGTAGACGTCTCTATTTGAAATCAATAAACCTATAAACAAAGACAATTTAAGTCAATTTCACAAGGAACATTACGTGTGTTTATATGATAATGAAGCAAACTTATGTCTGCATTACCAATTTGAGGAGCAGTAGCAGCATTTTAATAACAGCTGTTGTATAACATCGAGAGCTTTTCAATGCGTTTTGTTACTTGTTTCGCAACTTCGTATTAACACAAGTGTTTTTGCGAACTCTTTATTTAGTTTTACATAAGACGCAGTTGGTTGGCGAAAATACCGACGTTCGCGTTCTTAAAAACTGTAAACAAAACATTTGGATTACGCCGAAGACTAGTTGTATACATTCGTTACCCAGATATTTTATTTATTAAAGTGTAAAAAATAGAGTTATTTTAAATACGCAATATACATTATTTATGTAAAAAAAGTGTTTTGAAACTGAAGAATTAAGGCTGTTTTTCATCATAGAAAATTCGTTCAACTAAAATTTACACTCACCTTGAGCGAAATATAATCTCGCAGTTTAGGTTCAACTTGATAGCTCTGTCTATTATTGGTGAAATCGCTCTCAGCCCTATTTAGTCCTCTTTTATTATAAGAAGATCTTATCCTTGGAATTTGGGAAATCTCATGGGTTGCGGCAACGGTTGCCATACGAACATCTATGACAGTCTTTATGGGTGGTTGGAGTACTAAGCCATATCGACAACTTGTCTAACTAGGTACATCAATTTATTTTCCGAAAATATCGCAGTTACACAGTACAAGCGCTTCGTAGTTACCTACACTGAAAATCCAACCCCGACTGAGTTAGAAAAAGGCTCAGAAGATGATAATGAGATGAGATAAAGATGATAACACTTAGTGGCACTATAGTGGCTAGTAAAAGACTTGGAATCTATGCCGCATCACAAAGACTTGGAATTCTTTACCAGCGCATGTGTTTCCCTCCTCCTATAGGCCCGGGTCCTTTGAGCAGGGCGTGAAAAAGCACTTGATGAGGCCGTCAAGCTGAGGGCCACCACTATAGCACTATCGGTGTATGTAGTGGTGACCCCCGATCCTGAAACTTTGCCTTTAGCTATTCGTCAGGCGAGGTGAACTCATGTTGACGTGTCCGTGTTGTATGTTCAATTACACTGTTTATTTAGCTAGCCTTATCTATGCAATTAATATAAAATTAGTAATTGATCCACTCAGTCATGTTGACCTTTATCGAAACACTAGAAACTGATGTTAACAACCTGCAGTCAAGGTCCCCCGGTAATATTTACATAACAGCTGATGTTGTACATATTTGTCTGTTACATAACGCAACTAAAATGTTGACACATTGTTACGTGGTGAGCGTAGTGTTGGGCATGTGTGAAATAACCTATTTTTAGTTATTGGTATTGATTTTATAGATAACTAATTTTAGAACGTATTTGAAAAACGATTTGGATTGGGTTTTACCTATAAATATATACGTGATAAATAACATTTTACTCAAGAAATGTTGTTAATAAAACATGAACACTCAGTTTGACTTTTTGTAGGTAGTTGTTTTTTCACTAATGAAATACAGCCTTAATGGTATTAGGCATATAAATGTAAACGTTACGGCTATAAGGATTTCATCGAATTATATATTCCGTGGCTACATCCATGGCCGATTTATACTAGATAAAGCGTACTTTACCTTGAAATTTGTGTGAATTAATAACAACTTGACATTATTATCACAATGTCTCGAACTTGAAATACATAGGTAGTACGTGCTCTGAGTTTGCATAGTAAATGCTCGCATATCTATAATGTTTGTTTTTGTTTCGAGATTGTGGAAATATGTAAACTCCTTTATATACTTATCATTTAGCAAGCAATCGGTGTAACCCAGCGTTTCCCAATCTTTATAATGCCCTGGCCCACTGGCCCAGTTATAAGTTGTTTGACCCTTTCAGTGCTAAAAATACATATAATAATTACTAAATTTATTAAAGTAAACAGTAAATTTAGTCTTCAGTGCATCATTGCAGCGTGCGATCACGTTCTCTCAAGAACCACATGTCTCTTATTTGAATGAAATTTTTAAGCAATTGCATGCTAACTATTTCCAATGATTTTCTGATCGGAAAAAATGATCATCCAGGACGGGACTTGAACCCGTGACCAGTTCCTTACAGGGAAAATGCTCTGACCAACTGAGCTACCTGGACCCATCTTCACATGTCTCTTAATCGCGAATGAGTATGCCCGATTGTAAATAATGAGTCAATGCTGCGATCGATTATTATTTTCGTGATCCACCATTTGGGAAACACTGGACGACGGATGAAGCAAAATTTTTACACACCCATATAAGTAATTTAGGTCGTGTTAAAACGTTATTAACGTTCATAATATCGTTTGTCCTTAAGTGAAAGTAGAACAGCCGACTTTATGAGTTGTATTACTTTTGAATGCCATAACATCAATATATGGGCAAATATTAAATAACATTTACCGAGTGAGATTACACTTACTAAAAGCAGATTTCACGTTCTTCAATTAATTTCATTGTTCATGGTAACCACCATGAGACACAGTTCAGTGGAACAATTTTGACTTGTATCAAATCCTTACCAAATATGCATTGAAAATGTAATACACGAACTATTAGGTAATCGGTGGTAAAAACATTTTTTTTACTTTATCTTTTGACCTTTGACTTTCATTTTTGCATAACGATAAAGAACCAGTTACCTGCAGGACATCACTAGTGTGATTTACCACGACTCCATTTTTTTTATTAATAATTGTAACTACACTCTCAGAGAGGGACAAAGAATATCTTCCAGTTGACAGGCCTTTTTCTTTTTTCAAATAAAGAAATCTAGGTAAGTGGGTCACACATTGCAAGTATTCTCACCCTTGCCTCCAATCAGACTAAACGTTATGCTCGTTGTATTGTTCCTGTACATTATACGGGATTATCCATAGTGCGTTATAAGAGCAATTAGCAAAGTGAACAATATGTGAGTTTTAGGGAAGTGGTAGTCTCTAATATAAAGGAGTGGATCGAGAACGTGACTTGCCAACGACTGGTGAATCATTTATTACAATTTAAATTTAGAAGACACCGTTGCCCGTGTTACCTCTTTGATCCGGGTCTGAGGTTACCATATTAAATTTTAATTCCCCGTAAAGTTTGTGAGGGAGGTTGTATATTTGTAACTTATTGTACAGATAAATGCGATTAGACCGTCAATTGCATTTACTATAAAGACGTTTACTTCCACAGCCAATTTGAATTAATTTCCAATGGAAAATACAACACACAATAATTGCAGTCACACAATCATTTATTCGTCCATTGGTGAAACAAATATGACTCGTTTTTGAATACTTTCTCAGTCATTTATAGCGTGTATCGATAGAGCACGCAGAGACATTCAATCACGAATCGCTATAAGTTGTTTCTTGGACGTCATCGATCCATAATGTTTCTTATACCACTTAACTAAAAAAGAACACGGTCCGATTTTATAATAACTGGCAAACAAACTGACAATGTAGGTACTGTAGCAGCGCAGATAGCGAACTAGTCATATTTACTATCTTGTCCTATCGAGAAGTAGTCCTAAAGTTTCTAACCCAAAGCGTTATAAACGTCTCTTTGATAGTTGTGCGAGGCACGACAGCCCAGACGTGCTAATTAACCAATTCTAGATTATAAATTAAACCCGTCAAGGGCTTGGGTCACTGGTTGATCAGTCCTTTTATTGTTTTTTTTTTGGTTGGTGGTGAACATGCGCGAAACGATAGTTTTTCAAGGTGTTTACCGGGACTCATAAGCAGTGGCTATGAATTTCAGTGGAGAAGGTAGATACTTGCATAGTAACTTAACTATTTCTTTGTAAGACGCTGTAAGTAATTGCTTTCAAGCTTTCTTGAAAGATAGTTGGGCTAGCCATTATATTTTAATGATTGGAGACATAGCAGGACTCTTTTCTTACAGGTCCTTGTAGACTCTATAATTGGTTTCTTATGATTCATTGATTTAATGTTATTTCTTATAAAATATTAAACATAGGTAGGTATATACCTAATCGAATTTATTCAACGAAACGATCTTCTTCATTATTTCTATTTATAAACTTATTTAAAGTATGAGATCTTCAATAAAAAGTTATTTCTTAAGGCTCTACTACCTATACCAATTTAATAGCTATGAAGCCAATTAATCGTAAACACACAAAGCGTCCATTCATCTTCGGTTAATGGCCCAGCTGAACCCTTAGATTGCTTTTCTTGAAATATTTGCTCTATTATAACTAGGCGAATGTCTTTATCTGATACAATCAACGATTTTCTCATGTATAGAAGCAGAATAAATAAATGGTTATATACCTAGCTGAATTTTAAAAAGTTGACCATCTTGCCAACTATTGTAAGCGTTGCACGAATAAATTTAATGGTAGAATAAATAAAATTCATCACAATTTAATGACTTGTGAACTTCCTCCACTAATAAGGTACCTAACAAAAAAGGTAATGCTAAAGTCTAAGTTCCTTGGAAGAACCACGGCAGGAATCGATCTATATTTTATAAGTAGGACGGAGAAAATAAGTAAGTTCTCACTCTTTTCCTCAGCTAAAAGTGACTCTCGGAAAGGTTTTTCGAACATTTTACGTGAGTGTAAGTGCAGTACTAGTATTGTGACATGCAAAACTTGGCAAATACAACGGCCGCATATTCGTGGCAATCGTGGCGTCATGTACCTAAACCTTAGATGTGCGTAATTTGGATTATCATAACTACGGATCTATGAAATGCTTGGCAGTCTCTTGTAACTACGTCAGGCATGACCTCATTGGATAATGAATACCCCCTACGCTGACGTTTTTCTTTCGTGAAACAAAATGTTGTTTTGTTAGATATTCGCGTTTCCCTAGAAAGTGATTCTAAAATAGCCCGGAGAATCCGGAACTGCTGACTTCAGTTCTAGTTGTTTTGTATCATGAAATGTTCTTGCGTTCACTATTTTAAGGTAGGTATGTAAAACAAATTTTGTTTATAACTTTTTTATGAGTAGGTATAATGATGTCAAAAAGTGATTAAACATCATAAAAGATAGCAGATTATAGGTTTCAGTGGGCAATTTTTCTTTTAATTACTCGCCTACTTACCTATGTAATTCTAGATGTTTAGCTAACCATCAGGAGGTGAAGTCGTATTGACGTGAAACATACCTACCTATTAAATAATTAATACTTTTGTATAAATTTATACATTTTTGTTTGTTACTTACAATGTGTCACATTAGCGCTCTTGTTAACGAACGTTTTTGTCAACGGGTAACGGGCCGACGCGAAACGGTTACCTTTGTACACGATCCGCTAAATATAACGTGAACGCGTCCGTTGTTGTCGATATCAGTTCTATATTTGAAGGGCGAAGAAGTGCACGTACGTTATGTCGAGTGCAAAGAAAAAGCTTATTCTAGCCTACTATTTATACAAAAAACAGCAGCTACAAAATAAAAGGAAAAAGCTGTGGGTGCATCCTATTTTATTAGAAAGAGAGTCTTATGGAGTATTCCATACTCTGATGGAGGATTTAAAGAAAGACGGAACAAAGTTCTATAACTTCTTTCGAATGACTCATGAAAGTTTTCGCAAATTATTAGAACTAGAAAAGAAATATAAACGTGCGCACATCCGTCGTCGTCAACACACTTCTATGAAATGACGTAGTTCACTGCATCGGACAGTCCGCCGTCGCGCCGAGGGGCAACGTGCGCGCATCCGTTGAGTCGCGTTGCAACGGGTATGAGCCCGTCGCGTTAACAAACATTCACTCTAACTTATTGAACACTGCGCGTCGGCCCGACGCCCGTTGTAAAAATCGGGCCGTTGTCCGTTGTCGTTAACAAGAGCTCTTCCTCGTAAAAATAATAGATAACACATCCATACTGGATGTAATAGTGATAGTAAAGAAAAAAGATGCCAAACAGTAGTTAAATGTGAAAATAATAGACATAGCTCTCATAGCTGTAACGCACAAAATTATTAACCATTCGTCATTAGATTTAAATGCCCACTATAAAAGTTTATGTTTATTTTTAACAGGCATCATAAAAATGGGTTTTTCTTTTCCTGTGTCTAATAATATAATCTATGGCATTAATTCTTAATCACGTTGTTCGAATTTTTTGTTTATTTTTTTGTTATGACATGAAAATTACAATTTTATTGATTCATCTATTTTTAATGTAAAAAATTGGAATATCATCGTATCATAATCAATTTACGAATACAAGTACTTTATGTACTTTATGTAAAGTTGTAAATATTTAATAGGATAATATTTAACTTTACTTTCAAGTGTAAGATGATTTATCTTACAGACGACTTTGTTTATAAAATAAATATATCTAAGTAATTAAAACTAGTTACGACGTCATCTTTATGAGCCAACGGCATCGTATAAATAAATGCTTATATTAGTAATTATATCTAAAACTAGCGAAAGTTACGGAATAGTTCTAATTTTAATTCGAAATCACGTAAACCGGTTACCTAGTTTCTAACAATTCATCAAATGACTCATTAACACTATTGATCATCCAAACAACAACTGCTACACGTTGCAGCATTGGAAAGGCAAAATCACGTTACATAACTTTTTTTTTATTGTGTAAGCCTTCGGTGAAAGAAGTTGTTCCCACCAAGCAGCTGCAGTATTGCAAACGGCATGACTACGGGCGGTCGGTTCCGTAACTCCGCGAGCGCTCGCTACGTTATAAATCTCTGGTTAAACCCAACTTGGATGTGATTGTGCAATCTACTGTTGACGTTTATTGTGTTTGTGCTGATGAAATACGTATGATATTTTAAATAAGTTTTTCATAGAATTTCCTATGAGCAAACTAGTTATTCTGATATTCTCGAGTTCCTGCGTTCACCGCTGGTTCAAATGGTAGGAGTATATATCCGATGTTGCAATTGCTTGGTGTTTCAATCAGCTTATTGATGTTAATTCAGGAGTGATAAAATATATTTCACAACACTCTTACTACTTACTAGAATTAGCTATATGAAATCACATTTAGATAACAGATGAATTTTATCATTTTTATCATACACACGCTGTGTTGTTACCAGCGGCAAAGTAAAATAGAAGGATGATCCCATTTCACTCCACAAGAAGTGCAAGGCAAGGAAGAGATAGAGCAATTCTAAATTCGATAGTTGTTTAATAACAACAAACGGTTGATGGCAATAGGCTAACAGTATGTGGATGTCAACCACAGAACTAATAACAAAATAGAAATATTATCGCTAGCGTTTTCTATCAGATACGATGTCGCCAGTTTTTTGCGACTGCAACAAAACTCATACAGAACTTAAATTCCATTCAGTACCTGGTTTCCCTTCAACACACCTTCGTTTACCCGTTTAGGGATATACAGACGTGAGTAATAGTTGATTTACATCATGCCATATCGACTAGATCACTGTTATCGGCATTGTTATCGGTTTGATTCCCACGAGAGACAGCCAATTATTTGTGTTACACATTGCTAAGCAAATCCTTTGATTGTTGGTACTTACCTACTAGATACAACTGTATAGTTTCCGCGACTCAGTGATTATTTATTAGTACCTACAGGTATCTCAGTCACGTATTGCTTATTAGTTGACACGATAAAGAAATGGACTGCTTTACCCACAATCACGTTTCTTTCTTATTACCATACCGGGATCTTTAAGCGAGGCATGAATAAGCATCTGTCTTGATAAAATAGCTGCCACTGTTTTAGGATCATCAATATTGGTAATGGTGTCTGGTATCTTCTGGACTTCATCCTAATTTCTTACCATTTTGCGGGACGCAGTTAATCAATCAATCAATTAGCCTATTGCAGTCCACTGCTGGACATAGGCCTCTCCCAATGTACGCCATAGCACCCGGTCCTCCGCCTTGCGCATCCAGTCTATCCCAGTCTATGCAGTCAATCAAATTGAAGTAATTGAAAGAAATTAAGCTTTAGATCCGCCCTGCACTAGATTGCAGGAAATCAGAACGTTTTGGTCCTGATTTACTTCATTAATAACGTAAAACTTCTTCCTAGCTAGGGATAATGCATTCTGCTCAATGCATCAAGTGGACAAACTTGTCTGCGTTAAGCCATCGTGAATTACAACGGAGATGGAATGCATGATTACGAACACTACAGGCTACTGTGCATTCATCACTTGTAGCTCATGCGTGGCAGTTCTATTTATGGATCCCAACAGTGGTTACTGCAAATAACTCTGTGAGCTTTAGTTAGCCTTCGATGATATTTATCTATATAAAAAGACAATATCCTAATGATTTTGGTCACAAAACTCAAAAAGTAATAAGATTGAATGAAAATATGACAAATTGCTGCGTTTTCTGGTTAAAATTGTTCTCTACATAACATACATAACATAAACTCACGCCTATATCCCCGAAGGGGTAGGAAGAATTGTTCTCTAATGGAGATGTTTGACTAATGGATTCATATTAATAGTAGTAACATACAGAGAGGGAACAAATGCCATCTTAGTAGGTATTATTCTGTAATAGAAGTTGATTGGATCGGAAAACCCATCGATACGACACGTAACTTCTCCTTCACTCAACACAGGATAACTTAATTAAAGTTATACAATGATACCTATACCTATTACTCGACTATGGAATACCTAGTTATACCTAATCAAAGTCACGCCCTTTCCTCTTGCTACAATCCTGGCCTACCCTTATTGCTTCTTCTGCTTTCATAATAGTTTTCGTACATGCACTTCCACACTGATTGCAGATACTCTTGAGTCTTAACCTAACCTTTCCTTAGAATATTAAAAATTTCAATTAACCGCAATAGAGATATTGCTGCACACAACTTACCATTAAAGATAAATATATATCCTTGTTAACACACCGTGTGTCGGTCAAAAGTAGCTAAACACATTCGTGAGTATCCGCAATACATTACAAAAGGTTAAGTAAGCGGTACCGGTCAATGGATTAGAAAGCATGAGGCGATGCAGTACTCGTTTTGTGGTACAGTCAGCGTCAAAGGTCTATTATCATTTTAAGATTCTGACCAGTACCTGGGTGGTTCTACGATAAGAGGTTTTTAAGTACTAGAGAACACGGCCAAGGAGAATAGGCGTAGATACGCAAAAAAAGCGGGACAAAATTTAATTTTCAAAATCTATTTGAAATTTAAAAATATATTTCATTTCTTTTTAAGAACATTTAAGTATAATTATTTAACTTCCGATGAAATATACTTGAACTAAGCATTTTCTTACAAAAAACATATAAATTGTTTGAAAGTTTAATTGAAAACGGGAAGGGGACAAGCCAGGGTAGAGATTTTTTAGGACTTTGTAAGCAATTTTAGAAAAATGTGTTTTAATTAGGCCTTCAAATGTAACATTACTTAATAAAGTACATTAATATTATGTGATTTATTGTGAAAATGGATAATATAGAATAAAGAAAACTGTTTTAAATGGATTGCCGCACAAGTTACCTCTTATCGTAGAATCACCCACCTAGTCTTGTGCAAAGTAACTTATGGTTTTAAATAAAATTTATGTTTGATTACTAAGTCGGCTCCCTTGCACTACCTTTAAACTTTGATTACATTATGATGTCTGTGTTTCTGGAAAGCTATAACCTGGGAGTCTTTAAGTCTTGACTGATTAGGTTGCTTCTAGGCAAACGTACTCCATCGTCGACCATATCATCACTTACCATCAGGTGAAATTAATTAATTAGATTAGAAGGGCATTAGAAGGTTTTTGCACGGTCGGCAGCGCGAGTGTGACGCCCCTGGTGTTGCACGCGTCCATATGCCACGGTAACCGCTATCCATCAGTGTGGGCCGTGTGCTTGTCTGCCACCTAAGTGGTATAAAAAAAAAAAGATAGTGGTAAAACGCGGGTATATAAAAATTAACCATTTTCCTTCGAATTTTTAAGTTTGGAATCGGTGCAAACATCATAGACTTTTGCCGCTGACTGTACCAGTACCGAAAGCTAACGGCACGTGTATCGACACCGCTGCAATGCTGTCCCACTTAGTTTGTTTTACAATTGAACACACGTATCTTTGAGTAACTGTACAGCTTTTTTTATTCACAAGAGGCTCTTGTTACGACGTACCTAGGCAACTTTGACATTTTAATGTTATAATTGAATTCCTAGTAATTTCAGTTGCGAAAAATCTAATACCAGATTTCTGTTCAACTTTATATGTCACCAGTCAAGGATAAGATTATACTCGAATAGGTCTCTACATCTCTTCCGACATTTTATTCCATAACTAGATGACGCGGTTTTGCCCGCGCTGTTGGTTATCGTTTTTCCAAGATAAGGTATTTCTAATATTAAAATTGCATCAAAATCTATTCAGTAGTTTTTGTGTTCATCGCGAAAAAACAGAGAAACAGACAAGGATTCAAAAAAATAACATATTTTTGTATTTAGATGCGTTTATTAAATATAACCCAAGTATTTTTTTTAATATTTCTAATGTAGGTAGGTACAGACGCAACACAATTAATGTAAGTACAAGTTTATAATAGTAATTGCCAAATTACAATACAAGTGATCGTAAGCAAGTTCCGGCAGAAATTATTCTCACGCTTAAATTATTATTATTATCTATCGCGAACATTAGGAGGCTTAACTACACACGTGGGGTTCTCACCAACGCAAAATCTCGTGCTTCAAATTACTAGTCTGACTCAGAAGGAATACAAGGCTTTTTACATTCTGTGTGCTATACGAATACTAAAAATAAAGAGTTTATTGCTTACACTCGTTGATATTAGAACTTTTTTTTATACCTACCACTTAGGCAGACAAGTGCACGGCCCGCCTGATGGGAAGCGGTCACCGTGGCCTATAGACGTGTGTAACACCAGGGGCGTCACACTCGCGCTGCCGACCCTGCAAAAAACTTCTAATGCCTTTCTTGAAGAACCCTTCTTGGGGTCGTTCACCACATATTGTAGACGCTAGGGAAAACCTATTTGTGTCATTAAAAAAAATATTTGCATTTGATAGTCAAGTTTTGAAATGCTCTTGGGGCCACCTTACACCCTGGCGTCAAAAGACCCTAGACGGCGTGCAGTTTTAGTCGATAACAGTCCGACATAACTTGCCCCACTGGCCGCGGGAAAAAAAGTGTGGAAGGTAACGTAAAAGACATTTACCAGTTATCGAACAGCCAACACCAGATTGATTGATGTGACCTTTATATTGACGTTTTATAAGTGCCGCTTAAAATGGTCTAAAAAAAGAATAAATAATTTTTGACTTTGACTTTGACTCCTATCATAAACACAATATGTATTTAAATTGGCTTGTAACTAAAAAACGTGTACGTGCAAAAATAAATATAATTGACATAATGATTCTATGTAATACCCACAGCTAATCAAATTTAAACACTTTTTTTTAACAAGACCTGAAGTTTGACGTCAGTAACTTTTAGAGAATAATTAATCTTTGTTTAATTTTAGACGCGTACATAACCTCGAATTTCTTGAAAGTTACTACTTATAAGGACGTCAATTGCAATTGCTTCAATGCTATCAATCTAAAATCATAGAAATATAACTAATTATCATTAATCTATTGATACTTGCCAATTGCAAAAAAAAAACAATACGACATCGGAAGGCCAAATATTTTATCAAAATGAATGAGTTGAGTACTGAGTAGCACCTATACATAGCTAATATTATCTATGGTCTTGGATCAAACAACAATCTTCTCTTGTAACTAAAAAAAGTGTACGTGCAAAAATAAATATAATTGACATAATGATTCTATGTAATACCCACAGCTAATCAAATTTAAACACTTCTTTTTAACAAGACCTGAAGTTTGACGTCAGTAACTTTTAGAGAATAATTAATCTTTGTTTAATTTTAGACACGTACATAACCTCGAATTTCTTGAAAGTTACTACTTATAAGGACGTCAATTGCAATTGCTTCAATGCTATCAATCTAAAATCATAGAAATATAACAAAGTATCATTAATCAATTGATACTTGCCAATTGCAAAAAAAAAACAATACGACATCGGAAGGCCAAACATTTTATCAAAATGAATGAGTTGAGTACTGAGTAGCACCTATACATAGCGAATATTATTTATGGTCTTGGATCAGACAACAATCTTCTTAATGGGTTTTTCATTAGGAAGCAAAAAAAAATCTCCATTTTTTTTACTTCATTAAAAATTGTAATGCCAGTTTCATTGATCGATTTGTTATTTGTGGAAAATTTTATCATTGATTCAAAAATTTTACCTTTAAAATGTACTTTTTGTGATCACTGTAAGTTGTGTACCGTTGATATTAAATATGTACGGTAGGCACTCAACTCTTGGTCAATATTTACCACCTAAATGACCTTTTTATTTCTGTGCTAACAAGTATTTCCTACTAAAAGCAAGGTAGAATCGTTCGTGACAGATTTTATCTCAGAAGGTAAAGTGGAAATTACAATTTGCCATTGATAGCTGTAAATCACATGATAATTGCTACGGTATCTATTAATAGCTTCAGAATATTAATATTTACATTATTATTTACATAATTACATAATTTGGTGAAATTTGGCAAAGGTGAGTTGGAGTGAACTGAATTAATTTAGACAATAATTAGAAATCTTATTTGCGTTCACGCAATTTTTAATGATATTTAAAATGTTATTATTAAATTCCACCTACAAGCGACCACGTTAAGAGGAGGGGAGGGGGGTATTCACTGTAAATTACAATAAGTTCGTGGTCAACATCGTTCCACATGATGATTATATTATCTTTATGTTATATTATTTATTATGCTAATGTTTAACTTAATACATATTTCATGCATAATTCAAAAAAGAAAAAAATACTTACGTCCATACACCGGTTTATACGCCCTATGTCAGATACGCAAAATGTCAAATTCGCAAATTGTCAGAATCTCATAATGACAAATACGCAAAATGCCATGAACGCTGAATGTCAGATACTCATTATGTCAAAAACGCATAATGCCATGATTGCATGACAACATGGTTTAGTCGTGTTTGTTCCAATACGCGTTTGGTTCAATGCACCTAATTCGCGGTTTGTCTAATTCACAGTTAGTCCAATTCGCGGATTGGTCAATTTATTTTTGTTATATTTTTAATATTGTAATTATGGCTGAAAATTGTCTAGGGTTAGGTTAGGTTATGTCAAAACAGTGACCTAGTAAAATACATAGTTTCTGTAAAACTTTTCCGTTAAAACTATTAATATCATGAATTAGTATGTAAGAAATATTCCCCAGTGACTGAAAATGTTATTACACGTCAACATTTTTTGCTCAAATTTACCAGACTATGAATACGAATTTCGTAAAGCTAACTGTCATCGTAAAGCACACATTTTAACAATTTTCGTCGGTATCTCAATTGAGCAGACTACCGTTTGTCGCAAGCGTCGTTACTGCAACCGAATTTTGTCGGTATGTTATCTTGCGAATTCGGTAGCAAACTCGTAGCGATATGTGTACAGACTGCCGCCCCTGTAATGTGCGAAGGCGAGCGACCGAAGCGAGCATGCCGCGGCAGCGGCCGCCGAGCAGTAGATTCTCTCTATTTTCATGTTACACAATCCAAATGAAATAATGTATACCTACATATGATTTATCATGACCATGACACATTAGAAAAAGTAATAATAAATGAAGTAATTATGGATCACAGACTAACGTAATATTACTTCGTGAAACTGCAAAAACGCCAGAAAACTAAATGGGCGAAAATCGCTAACGGAGAAGGATAGAAAATGATAAGATAAAGTAGCCTAGAAAAAATCTGAGTATCGATACATTATTCTTTTCAATTGGCCAATGTTCAAAGGCATAAAAAAACCTCAAGCAAGCTTTAAAAAAAGTGACATAAATTATCAATTTATACTTTTCTGGCTTTATGTGGTTCTGACTTTTTGCGTATCAGACATTCTGCGTATCTGGCATTCTGCGTTTCTGACTTTTTGCGTATTTGACATTTTACGTTTCTGACTTTTTGCGTATCTGGCATTTGGCGTTTCTGACTTTTTGCGTATCTGGCATTCTGCGTTTTCTGACAATATGCGCATCTGACATTTTGCGTATCTGACATAGGGCGTATAAACCCATACACCTTTACCAAAGAATGGATAATAAAATATTAATATTTCAAGCACCTCTTAATACTCTTTCATTAATTCATCTACGTTAGGTATTTTGTAGACTTAGGTCGGATTTCGCCAGTGAAAATAATTGGGAATGTTTTTACCATAGAACCAATCGCGCCTAAAGAAACCCAAGGCATTGTTTAACAACAATAATTCAACTCACGATGAGTCATAAAGGCTCATATCAATATTGTTCAGGTATGTACCCGTTACCTACACTTGACTTTCAGCCCCGTTATTTACAAGTACACTCAAATACCAGATACAAACGTTTACCGAATGCTATTCACAGTTTGCTTTGCATGTCGCAAACAAAAAACAGGCTGTACGGTAAACCTCTCATAGTTAATCATCCTGCAATACCTTTTCGCAACTCAGTTGGGGTCAGCTTTTCAGTCTAACTACGTAGCGTACTTCGATATTTTCCGTGAAACGATTTCCATCTGATCTCCATAAGCCATTGGCGATATCCAAGTTCTATAGTTATAACAGTTGCCGCACCATAAAGACTTGGAATTATTTACCAGCGCATGTGTTTCCTTCCTCCCGTGTTCTTCAAGCGGGGCGTGAAAAAGCATTTGATGAGGTCGTCAAGCTGAGGGCGACCGCTGTAGCACTATCGGTGTATGTAGTAGTGACCCCAGATCCTGAGACTTTGCCTTTGGCTTTCCATCAGGCGAGGTGAAGTCATAATTAAATCGTCCGTCGTGTCCAATATAAAAAAAAAGTTGTCGGACTTTTTAGGATTCCCAACTACCAGTAACGACTGCCATAGATATTCATATTGCAACCGGGACCGCCGCTGGCTTAACGTGCTTTCCGAGGCACAGAATCTTTACCACCTGTCACAGTTAATGGCAATCATAATCATCTAACTTGTTACTTACTAATAAATTAAGCTGAAGAGTTTCCTTGTCTGTTTATTTAAACTTGCTAATGATGCTTTGATGTTGCGATGATCAAATTTGTCTGATTGGTCTCCCATTTTCTAATAGGTACAATAATTTACCTGCGCAGGCGTCACGCCACCGTGACTCGACACGCGAGTCACTGATAAAAGTTCCTTTCATATTTTTTATAGTTAGTGCTATTTTTGGATATTCTGTTATTGTACCATATGGTAAACAAGCCAGTGGCCTGCCGTATGAAAAACAATCACCGTAGACTATGAACTCTGTAAAACTTATGCCTTCTTTTGAAGATTTATTTATTAACTGACATCTAATTTAGTTCGCTTTCCTATTCGGTTGGTAGTAAATATTTGATGATTTTTTGGTTAATGACAACATTCTCTGCATCATTGCGAAAGCTACTACAAGGTGGCAGAGCAAGGCTTTTCCTATCTAACCTCTGACTAAGACCTACTCGTGTACGACGGAAATTCCGCCGCGGATTCCGTGTTGGAAGGACAACATGTATTGGTGTTCCGATGCGGATGATCAGCGACAAATGTAGCGTAGCTCTTAAAAGTAGTAGTACGACTTCATATAAGTATATTTTTGTTTTAAGAACCGTTCAAATAACATAACCCAAGTTTTAAGAAATAATTTCAATGTACAGACACAACTGACTCGCAATTTTATAATAGTATAGATGTAGGAAACAATTCGTTTAGTGCAGCCGCAGCTAAACTCAATACGGTCCACTGAGTTTTTGTGAGTGGCAGTTCATTGTCCTGTAAACATGTAAGTATCATAAAAACCGCGAGTATTTTATCTATCAGCACTACGCGAAAAAAAAATATCCACAAATAATCTGACCACAACGTGATATTTATAATTTGAGTATGATCATCATATACGTTGTTTTCAATCTGCGCCATACCAACTAAAATAACTCTTTTTGCTCGTCTGTATCTTATTATGTCATGATCCTCATTGAAACGCTAGTCTCGCTTAAAATCAAAGCTTAATGCTTTGGATCCTGGTGTCCGGTCTCCTCCTCTTTCGTTTAATTTGGATTAAATTGACTTTTTGGGGCACGACTACTGGACGCTGGTATCAGACCCCTAAAACACTTGAGGAAATCCTGCGCCAGATCCTTGTCCGTTAACTGATTAGGTACTACCCGAACGGTCGGTCGGTGACCGGGACTGGCTAGCTGGAGATATAGGTTTTTTTTTACCACTAAGATGGTTGCCAAGTACACAGCAATGGTTTCGGTGGCATATAGACGTGTGCAATACCAGGGTTGTCAAACTCGCGCAGCCGAATCCTTTAGTCGTTTGGGGTCCTGAGATCTTTGTGGGACCTCCCATACACCAATTAACATAATTATGCAATTTTACGATTTGAAATTGACTAACAGTAGGTTTGTGTCTCTAATTAAAACTATACAATGATTTTGCTTGGGGCGACCTCTTTACCTAAAGGTCGAATAATTATTTAGACGAATATAGACCAAGGCCTCTAGACAAAGTCACATTCTTTTAGTAATACATATTGGAATCGAGCGAACATGTCGACAAATAATGTCATTCCCATACATTTCGGATTTTGCGAATTTGCTTCGAAGTGCGATTCCACGAGTAGAATGTGACTTTGTCTAGAGGCCTTGGTCTATATTTGTCTAAATAATTATTCGACCTTTAGGTAAAAAGGTCGCCCCAAGCAAAATCATTGTATAGTTTTAATTAGAGATAGTCTTGACTTCACTGTCGCTTCGTCTGCTAATAGTTACAGTTTCGATTCAATCGATGACTAATTTGAAAGTATGGACTATCCGTCTACGGTATACCGACCCGGATTCATGAATCATTTTGAAAGCCACATGGTTAGAATACCGTATGCCAACTTATAATGAATATGTTTCATGACAGAAACTAGTCTCACTTTCTGAAACAAGGTAATAACAATAAGGTTCGTATTACACAGGCTATTTTTTTAATACATTTTCTATATTATGTTCTTCTGGTTATTTTTCAATCGTTATTGACGTACAACAACCGTTCAGACATTAATGCATTAAAACAATGATTTATGACGTTTTATTTCGACTATCAGTTACTTTTTGCGTTGAAGGTTACCTAAATGGAATTTAAGTTATAATTTTTCATTATTTGTGAATCCTGAAAGCTTTAATATACAGTTTATACCTAAGTAACGTTACCTCACAAACTTCACCTCTTTATAGTTATATAAATACCTACAATTTTATATTGAACAATAAAGTTCTTGGCATACAAGTCATTCACCAACTTAAACTTAAACATTTTACCTTAAAGTATGAATAAATTTGATGAAATTTACATTAATTTTGAAAAACATGAAACCGAGTTTGCCACAAAAAAACCTGCATCCGATATTTTTTTGTTTGAGGAAGTAATAATTAAGTAGTCTTGCAAGCAAATGATAATAAATACTCGTTTCGTTTCCCGCTGTTCTGATAAATATTATGACTTGAGTTACTCGTAAATGCAGTGGTTATTTTATTGTACACAACAACAACTTCAATTAAGCGCACCACATACTATATGTATACAAATGCACACAATCCCCACGAACGGTGGTAAAATTTTACGACGGGATGTCGCACTTCAAGTATTGTGTAAGGGCCCTAAGGAAACACATTCGTATCGTGTATGATCTTGTACATTTAAATTAGCAGAACCAACCAGAACCTACCCGCACATGAGCCGAAATTTCAGCAATGCTAGAAACCGAGAGTAATTAAAATTTTATTGCGTCAAACATAACAAATTGACGCACTGAAATTAAACAGAATTCCACTGAACTGGAAAACTAGCCTAAGTCTAACACGTTTATAAGGGATTAGAACCACTTAGGCTAAGAGCAGATTAGAGACACGACAGTCTTAAGACAAACTATTGCTTTACAAAAATACTTCGAACAAATTGTTTCATAGACAAACCCGCCCAATGTCTATAAAATCCGCATAGCGACAAATCTGTCCTGAGACTCGCGTCTTTAATCTGCGCTCAACCTTACATAGACGACCTTTCTGTCACCATCATTAATCTTTTCAAGAAAGGCCCTTTCTACGGAACGTCACTACGATATAATATGCTTTTCAATCTGAAATTTTGGTATGCAGGACATACCTACATTTTGATTAAAATGTTATACCTAAATAGTCTTAAACATAATGGTCACCATCATTTATTGACACCACCTGTAGCCATAATATGTAATTATTGCTGACCATCTATAACCGTATAAGCGAGTCTATATTTAATCCACCTTCAGTTTTTTTTGTGAACCCTGTTCATGTTCACTGACCCCTTCGTCCAAACAAAGGTCAAGGTAGACAGATAATTCTCTACATATTCATCTATATATACATAGCTTTGCAAAACATCTATAGTTTTTTTCTTATAATCAGTTTTTAAAACAGTGATCTGTTTGTGTAGAACATGACAAAATCAAATATTAAATATGTATGATGTGTATATAATATAATTAATTAATATCACTCAATGTGGTAGGATGTAGAGTAAATTAGGTATAACATAATGATAAGACCTGTACTTTAACTAACCTATGTTCTGCAAATAAATAATTAGGCACTAAATAAATATTTACCCGACCGAGTTTCTAGTAGAATAACAAGCTGTCTACAGGCCATGGTGGACTCTCTGTTTCCTTTATTAGCTAAATTCTGTACAGCGGGTACAGAATTTTATTAGATAGTAAGTCTGGTGTTAAAACGAAGGTATTTAAGAAGATTCAGTCTGATAAACCAGATATGTTTATCATTTAAAGTAAGTAACGTAGGAGTCTATTCTAATTTGGTATTATAAAAAATACTACAATAAAGTTTAAGTGCTTAAAATGGTTTATAGAGTCAAAGAAATGCTAGGAAGTAGCGTATTTAAATTAATACATGCAATTAAATAAAATAAAATTAGTATTATATATTTCATACCTATATTATAAGAATAAAATATCTATAAAATATACCTACTATGAAATGATGTAAATACGAGTACATGGGTACCTACTTTTACTATTGAAATTACCTCACCATATCTCTAAATTATTATTCAATACCTACTTATTATGTAACATGTTTTACTTAAACTGCAAATATAACTTTTAATGTGTTTTTCACATGAATGTAATAGAAATACGACACTTTTAGCTGTCTCCAATCGCTTGCGTAAACTACATAAGGAAATATATAAAATTCACATGTACGCTCGAAGTTGGAGCAAATATCATAAATTCATAAAACTCCATTTTCCTTTGTGGGCATTACAAAGTTTGTTCAAGCCACGTTTGAATATTTATAATCGGAACGTGACTGACAGCCATTGGTTTTATCTCCATCAAATCAATCATTGAATAAAGTCATGTTCGCAATGGCGCTCTGTGGATTTTGTTTTGACTCTAGAATCATGCTCTTGATTTAATAAGATTAAAAGTTCATTAAATGTTGCATTTGGAGTTGTGAAACTAAGAAAATTCCATTTAATTTTTTGGATTTCAAGAGCGGGTTATATTTTGGCAAATTACTATGTGACACTACCATGGTTAGAGCGGGATGAAGGGTGTAATGCATCTTCTATGTTGTATGGTTCTGCATCTTTTAGGTGTGGGACCAAAGAAAACGAACTTATGATACACAAAAGGAACAGATAACAGCATAGGAAGGAATTAACTTATGTACCTATATAAAGAAGCAGTGGTGACATCTAGATATAATAACTTTCAACAAGTGTCAAGTATCAACACGGCCGGCGTGACGTAGTCAGATTACATTCCGAGTTTGTTTTGCATTTGTTTGTTTTCATTGTGATATTATGTAAACAGCAATCGGTGTAGGCTTAATTTTTGGGTTTGTTGATGTACTTCTATAAAAAGACTAGCGGTACGTCCCGGGAATAATTCGTATTTTACCTCCTTAGGAATGAAATTTGCAAAAATTGTTCCTTATTTGATGCTATCAAACTAAAAGACATCATTTCAAGTTATAGCCCTAGCGGTTTAGGCTCCGTAGCAATCAGCATCCACGTTCCGCATCACATGATATTAGATTCGTAGATACAACACTTGCGCGTTGCCACCAGGAGAGGGAAAGGAGTAGCAAAATGATGAAATAAGGAAACAAGCATGGTAGCAAGGCCGTCGGCATCATTACCGAACGGTACACAGCCCACAATAACTTAAATACGGCTTTAGTTAGTTGTGTGCATCTTGTGTACTTCGCCGGTCGTGATGGAAAGTGTTGATGTTATAGTTTAGAAGGTTAAGAAGTGATAATAAAATTGTCGTTCATTATTATAATTTGTATAATCAAACTTCATAACGGAAAAATCTGTCAACCGGAATGTGAATTGAAATTAACGAAAGTTTTACTAGGAAAGAATTACATATTACATCTTTTAGCACTTTGGTATCTCCCTCAAGTTGGCCTTTATATTTTATTGCAACATTTACCTCTTAAATAAAAAAAAGTTATGCGTCATTATACGTAGTACCTACAGTCACGACTACGTATACAATTACTGACAGTTCTCGGCTTCAGGGTTGGGTTAAGTATTACGTAGTTAGTATTTGACGGAGAAACCCCACATAATCTGATTACTTACTCGAGTCAACGTTTCTCTGCGGTTTATATTTATATGCAGGCACTCGAGCATATCAGTTATGAACTATACTTTGCTACGTAGATTTATTCAGTCAGTAAACTATAAAATATTATGTTTTTAGGGTTTTCTAGAATATAAGAAAAGGCCTCCACTTACAAGGCAAAGAAAGCACACAAACTTTATTAAAAACTGAACAGTTAAGTGCAGTGTTACAAGTGTTAACTACGAATGAAAATTAATTGTGATGTTTTGAAATAATGTCTGCCGGTGTTTGGGATTTAATGCCGGTCAGGTGCCGATGGATTGAGACACTGAGACACTGCGGGAAAACGCTGCTGAGAAGGCAACGGCGGTTGCTCAGGGGATTGAAAAAGGTATAGTAACGGTCAATGTAATTAAATAGTTTCGGAGAAAAGTGGCTGTGACATACGGACAGACAGACTGACGGATGGATGGACAAACAGACAGACAGACAGACAGACATGACGAATCTACAAGGGTTCCGTTTTTTGTCATTTGGCTACGGAACCCTAAAAATATGTACAATGAAGTTTACTTAGGTACTGTTGCTTTTTGACTTGGGAAGAGATCAAAGTATTTTTTCTCATAACTCGTTTGGAGATCTTTCCTCGTTATATTTCAATTACCTATCTACTTCTACATTTTCTGGCAAATGAGTAAAAATAAACATAAGTAGAGTGAGTTAGAAAAATAATAACATTGAATAAAAAGTACCTTATGCTTAATAATTAACTTATAATATTTTGTTGTTCGTATTTGTTTGAAACAAAAAGAATATTATAAAATAATAAGGAAATAAGCGTACGAAAGCAATTTGGTTGCATTCGGATGCGGACCAGACAAAAATTTCGCGAAGCTTTAAAATGATGAATTTATGTTCAGAAATAGTAGACAAGCACACGGCCCACCTGATGGGAAGCGGTCACCGTAGCCTATGAACGTGTGTAATACCAAGTGTGTCACACACGCGCTGCCTACCCTGAAGGGAAGGAAGAGGGGGGCTAAGAAGGGCAGGGGAGGCTAGGAATAGGAAGAGTACATTGCTCCTCTCCTGCTTGCACCGTAGGTACATAAAATGGATAACATAAATTATAACCAAGTTTATAACCGGACTCATATCAAAATTTCATCTGAACGAACGATATAAGTGCATTATCGGCGCGTTTCTATTGATTATGGCCCTTTTCCTAAAGACGTTCGATTTTGATTAGTGTTTGCACTTACGCAACATTTAAAACAATTACATGCCTTGACTCCACTTGGCCTGAACTATTGTTCATACAAGGATTCATTCATACATAATATAGGTCTACAATTATTTTGAAATACTTATGAACATGCATTTATTTGAAAATGACTCACATGTCAATAATAGTGAAGTGAATATACTACTTTTAACCGACTACAAAAAAGGAGGAGGTTCTCTATTCGACTGTATTTTTTATGTTTGTTACTTCAGAACTTTCGACTGGGTGAACCAATTTTGATTGAGTATCCATTTCAATTTGGTCCTGTTTAAGTCGCTTTTTTTTGTAAGAATGCTGAAAGATGCCAGTTGTTTTCAAATGAGGAAGTTGGCTTGGGCCCCGAAGTGCAAGAAAAAAAATATATTACAAGCTTTTATTTAACTTGCTCTGTTGTTTGTTTGTAGTAAAAAAAATCAAATGTCCACTATGAAGCTGGTCTGATAATAGCGTTGGAAGGAGTACATCGGAACTCCTGAATTAAACGAGATAAAACAATTGAGTTTGGGGTCATTTGTTTTCTCGTGGTTTTTTTTTTATTTAACTTCATACACAAGGTAAATTGGCGGACTTAATGCCGTAGGTTTACCCAGAGTCCTGAAGATGGAGACGGTCATGGAACTTCTGAACTAAAACAGATAAACGCGTCATGTTTGGTCGCATTTGATTAGTCTGGTTATGCACTTATTTTTAAAAAGTCTTTTTAAAATCAATACTTTACTGATTTTTCTTTTTAGTAAAATATACCAAATTTTTAATCATAAAATATGCTCATAAATAATTTATTATTTATTATGCCAGTGATTCAAATTATGTTTGTTTCACCTCTTATTATTATTTTAATAAGTTGCATTTCATTAATTAAAATAACAATGCAGTGCAATAACTTGTATGTATGTAATGAGCACGACTTATTCATTACATACATACAAGTAATTGCACTTATTTATATTATGAATGCCTATGCCCGCGGTTCCGCTTGCGTGGACGTCGGTTTTCGGGATTTTTGATTAGGTATGTCTCCGGTTCTGCTCAACCGATTGTGATCAAACATGCGTAAGATTATAAGTTGACCAAGACCTATTGAACGTAAAAGAAGCCGCATCAAAATCCGTTCAGTAAACAGAAATATTCAAAAAAAATCAGAATCGTTTAAATAATGTAACCCTCTTTCTTTTTAAATATCTGAAATGTACAGACACAGCTCCCTTACAATTTTATGATAGTATAGATAGGGGATAGAGTATACTGCAACGTTAAGAACGTCGTATCAATCATCCTCGTTAGCCAATGTTGATCTTGACATGCAGCTGTCAGGGCCGCTAGAACAATACGAAAACAAAATAAATAGGTATTTAGCTTTTAACTCCTTCATTGTTTTAACACTCTATTTAATTAACTGCCCGTCTGTACTGAATACTCAGTATTGTGCTTGGCCACGGTTCTGATTCACATCAGAAATTATTAAGTTTTTATTTATACAAATAGTCCATTGTTTTATTTTATTTCGACAACCTGTAAGTTATTATGTATCTTGTTTTTATCATTTTATTTTATTTTTATTTTTATCTGTAGTTCATAATACCATAATGTAACCTAGTACACAGTTGTATAAACCTATCTTATTTTATTTTGATTTTATTGGGAATTCTGGTATTTTAATTTGTGTTAGCATTTTTTTTAATTGTACACATTAATTTATAATTTTAAACAAAATAATGTAAGTATGAAGGAAAGCTTAATAGCTGAGTTTTCATTCAGTGTAGAGTGTATAGAGTTGTTATCTGTATCGACATTATCATCGAAGGCCTATAGGTTCAAATCTCCCACTCCTAAATAAACTTATTCTATCCAACGAAATAATATTGTTTAAAAATTATAACATTATTTAAATACTTTTAAATTATTTAAGTACAGGGTTTGTAAGGCTTTTAAAAATCTAAGCATTTAAAATTCAATAAGTTATAGTTGGTTCAAGTGCAACACAATAATTTATACTAACTATAATTTTGTAACAATGATTTATTTTAATAAATAAAAAAAAATTACTTTTCCCTCTAAGAAAATATCTCTTATCGAAAAAAAATGAAACTTATTTTTACTTATTCCAATTTCATGTTTGTTTATTTTCTAATATCTTTGTATATTTTATATCATTTTGTAACAATTTTTTTTATCTTTATTTTTAAAAATTACTATGTTTATTGTGTTTGGGAAGTATCATTTACCTATTTCAAGAATTTGGTTTTATAACCCTTAAGAACTCTCTCCCTTTTTGTATGGCCGATTCTATGGGAGGTTCAGCGTATATGGAAACATGTATCCATCACGCAGACGCCCTTGAAGTATTTTAATATAATATGAGATGAAAGTTGTTCAAAACATACGCTCCAAAGTATATTTTAATCGCTTTCCACTACGTGGACTTGTGAGCACATAATTATAAAGTAATTCTCAAAGTTATGGCACTATCATTCTCCATCGTTATTTCTAGTTATATTCCGTCAAAGGTAAAAGCAAGGTTGCTTTGCTACCTATTCAGTCACTAGGTTTAAATCATAAACTAAACACCACTTAAGGGCATGGACGCATGGTTGTCGCCTGAACTATTTCTCCGTATTGACTCTGCCATAATGATACGAGCAACGCATCGTGGCAATTAAGTAAAAGTTACATATTTATCTTATAATAATAATAATGGTATGGTATTGTAGGTTTTACGAATTTTCGTAATAAAATATGTTCAAAAACCAGTACCAATCCCTTTTTTATTATTACGAGATTATATTTATTATTTTATTTCGAGAGTTGACCCTCTGGAAAGTTACGAAAGAAACTGAATTTGTGCAAATGAGTATTTATTACCATGTGTAGTGTGTGTGTGTGTGTGTGTAGTTTAGTGTCACCTTTACTAAACTGTAGGGGTTACAGTTCATGAAAATTCATTAATTACTTATATTTCACTATTATATTCACTTTGCTTGCGCTTGTGCAATGTATCTTAAGTAGTTGTTACATTACATGTTGGTAATCAACTTTTATAAGTTTATTTTAGTTGTAAACATTCAAGAGACGATTTATTAGAATTGAACGATGCTGTCTTAACTGCAATATTTATTTTATCTTGGGGTTATTCATGACTAGTTCAGCTTCGTAATATTAGTATACAAAAATCTAACTTTCTAGAAATAGAAGACTGAATTATATAGAATATTGAATTTTGCATTCTTACCCTTCTCGTACATAGAACTATGCCAAATCTTACATTCCCACTTGCGTGTAAGATTCCTAAAGTGTTCTAACATTTTGGCTTTACATATACATAGAGGTATATAAATAGACTAAATCATTGAGTTATAATAAATAGGTAGAGTCAGTTCTAAAACAGGTACAGGTGTATTCTACCTACCGTGTGTTTTGCAACCGGCCAACGAACGCATTGCGCCACGTTCATTCGCTTGCCAAACTTCGCTGTTATTATATCTGGGGATTTCACTTTTGCGAATTATGACCTATTGATGCTGTCAATTGCATTTACATTCACACACGCGTCATCATTCTTATCGCTGCCTGCAGTGACATTGTGAAATTTTGTCACTACTCAGTTTTTCTGGTCTTCATTTTTGTTAATTTGTGTTTCATGCAAGCCCACCGGTTTGAGTGGTTTGATCTGCCCTTTTTTCAACACTTTATTAATTTGATCAGTTTGTGTTCTGCGAGGTCGACCCCGGCTTGCATGCCCACTTATAAATATGTAGGTACTTGGTGTGTCATTCGCTCAGTACTCATTAGATCTAAGTGCCCAAACCACCTTGCAATTCTCGTGTTCATCCATCATACTCTTTCAGGCCTCACCATTCTCGATATCACCACATCATTCTCATACAATTACTTATGGAAAGTTGTCATTTATGTTACTTTTGAGTCGTTATTCGATTCAACATTACAATTTATCAAGTACCTATGTACGTACAAATATGTATAATTGAAGTTATCATTAGTCACAATAAATATTTAAAGCGTTGTTTGGACGCGGCCTTAGGAGTCTTATTAAATATTTATTCATCCGGCTCTCCGTGTATTATTTGTAGTGATTTTTTTAAAAGTAAACACTACATTTACCGCCGTTTTCTTGTAGGTACCTATAACGTTACTTCGTGTATAATTTGTGATCTTTCGTCACGACATGACATTTTGGATTACCTACTACTCAGGAATGATCGAGGGGCTCTTGAATTTATTACATAAGTCTCGTTGACACATTAGTATTATCTGATGGCTCGTGGCTTCGTGGTAACCGAAGGTCAATACGTTACAAGGTTTAAGCAATATTATCCGATAACTCTTATCCCTCCGTGCCTCGGAGAGCATGTTTAGCAGTTGGTCCTGGTTGCCATATGAATATCTATGGTAGTTGGAACCTTGAAAAGTAGTCCGACAACACTGGTCTAACTAAAGAAATTCAATGTCATCAATGGGTTGTGGAGGTCAGAGGGCAGTCGTTTTGCGGAAAATATCTAAGTACGGCCGCTTTGTAGTCGGACCGAAAAACCGATCCGTACGAAAAAAAAAACCTTAATTACGATTTCCGCCCTATCACACACCAAAATATTTTTCTTAAACCATTGTTTAACAGCTTTTTTCTGTCTTTCCAGGCTTACCTACACAGTTGGCGCTCTGCTGACGAGCTGAACATGTTGGTGGGTGCGAAGGTTGGCGGCGCGACTCCATTAGTGATCGCTTGCAGAAATGGACACTACGATGTTGCCGAGTACCTAATTGAGAGATGTAAAGCTGATATTGAACAGCCTGGTTCAGGTAAGCATTGCGACAATAGAATCTGAGACAACAATGCCGCTTTAAGATGGATCGATTACACAGGTAGTCGTTGAACAGTTAAAATAGGATGAATAGGCAATATTCGTGTGTATGTAGTGGTTGTAAAATCGGTAGGTAGAAAATTTTGCTCGGGACTTGGTCCACGGGGAAATTATGTTGGTCCTGGTGGTTTCTCAATAATTGCTGCGCCATGATTCCTTTGAGGTGTGCCAAAAAGATGAACAATAGTACTTTTTTGTGTACTTGCCCCTTGTATATAATGCCGATGGCGTGCCGTGGTCAATCATGGGTCGTCGCACCAACTATTATACGTAAACCGATATAAAAATATGTCTATACTAATAATATATACAGTACAGATTCGTTTGTTTGTAATTGATAAACTCTGAAACTACTGAACCAGGTTTTAAAATTATTTCACTTCTCTAATGGTGACCACATTATCCCTAAGTAACTTTTAACCTGAGCAATTTCTATCAGGACTAACTCGGGTGAAACCGCATGCCGATGCTAGTTTTCTAAACAATAATCTTAACGATGACAGCCTAAGAAATATTTCGATCCATTATTCGATGTGTCAGACGTCAGTGTTGGCATCATTTCGTCGTTGACGAAAACTCGACATCAACCGTTGTTGACAACTACCGTCAGTCAATCAGGACCTCGTTAATAATGTCCGTTCTTCCAATAATTGTTTATCATTTCCATTTACGAGTCCACTGTTGGGTTGTCGTGACAGTTTTCCTATTGCGTCAATGCTTTGGACTGAAGCCATACCACTTTGGTGGTACTTTTTTGTAGACAAGAATACCGGTTTGTTGCTCGTGGATAGATCAGAGTTCTAGTTTTCGATCAAAGAACATTTTATTTTGCACGTGGTTCTATTAAAATTATCCATAATCCTATCAATCGAACCATGGGCTAATCAAAGGAGGATGGGCAATTTGGTCTCCCTTTCCAATATTGTCCAATCAAAATGAATTTACCATCATTGGATAGCTCTTGTCAAGAGCATAAAAAACGACTACGGCAGCTAACCTTTATCTATTGTCCGTTTTGTAATATAAGCTTCGGAAGTTACTTCGAAATAGAATTTAAAAAATATATTTATCAGATTTAGCTTGACCGATTTTGATGACGATACCATTTATTATTAACTATACGTGTACGTAAGCAATAAGTATTAACTTGGAACGGTTTTGTTATCTCTGTCGTCCCCTGGAGGGCGCAGCGCAGCGGTTGAGCAAAAAAAAAAAGGTTAACAAAAAACGGTGGTTTGCGGGCGAGAAATGTAGTGGCCGGGGGTGCCGGGGGTGTAGGGGAAGCGAGGGGCGCTTGCGCACGTTCCCGTGCCAGTCGTTCGCTGATATTTGTTGTGTGACCACGTTATCTCGTTCCTCATTCTCACGTCGACTATAGACCCTGGCATTATTTTGGACTCCGTTACCGTTGCGTTGTGTTTATACCTCGTTATTGTTTTTAAACCTTTACTTTCTACTGGACTTGAGTGCTTAGCGATTGGATTATTTGTTTACCATGGAACGTTTCCGTAACTGTGTCATGTGCAGAAGAGGGCTGCACCGAGGCAGATATCAGGTGCGCATTTTATCGGAGAGCTTACCAAGAATGCGCGCAGACCTGTCAGAATTTATTCGAGAAAATGCAGTATTGGAGGTTAGTACCTAATCATGGAACTTTTTAACTTTTATGTTAAGTATGTCTAAACAGTTCTAAAAAAAGTCTAAACAGTGTCTAAACAGAATGACGTAAAATATTTTATTTTAACGTTAAGTACATGGTATTTATTCCATTCTTATCTAGTACTAATAATATTAACATATATGTACCTATATTATTAATATTAGATATATTATAAGTAAATGCATTTATTTCTACAATAAACTATGTATCTAAGATTTAAATATTAGTAAAAACGACATTTTTCCTATACGAAATATATTTGTACCTATACGAAGGTTGCCTGGCAGATAATGTGTTAAGCTATAGCCTACCTATCGTATTGACCTTTTCTTTTTAAACTCTAGCATGAATAATGTAATTAGCGTGCAATAATGTATATAAATAATGTAACAATATACCTAGGCTATTAATCACTTAAATCATCATTTACTTACACTATTATTACCGATTTTCAGGTGGTATTCGATAATACTCGGAGAGTATGCTATCGATGCTGGCAAAGAGCTGAAAACGCGATTGGAGCTCTACCTCAACAACTGCTTCAACCCGACCCACAGCCGCAAGAACAAGTAATGCCGCCGCACGAGCAAGCAGACCCACCGCACGAACAAGCAGAGCCAGACGAACAAGTAGAACCGCAGGTTGGACATATTATACACGTGCCCGAATATATGAGAGCACCAAATAGTTCAAGGCGTTGTATTTTTCGTGGCTGTACTAACGCAAACCGCTGTCGAATCCCAAATGTTGTCAAAATCTTTGTGTTTACCCAACATAAAATCTACATTCCTGACGCTGCTAGAGTGTGCCTAGACCACCTAAATGGGAACGATTGGAATGAATTACCTCAAGCATGCAATATTTCTCATGACTTTACAGCCGCTTATTTCAGTAACCTGTGTGATTTACTGAGAGATGCCTTAAACGCACCCAGATTGCGTTTTAGCGAGCTAGAAGGAAGAATGACTGAAGAAGAAATGCACTTTTGGACTGGACGTACTATGGAACAATTTAATGATATCCTAGAGCAAACTCCTTCCTTAAGAAGTGAAACTACAGATGCCAGGACCGCTTTAGGTATTTTACTGACGAAACTACGCACAGGAGAATCCAACGAAAGACTTGCGACGTTGTTTAATATCTCTAGAAGAACATTCGAACGCCAGTTGGCAATTGCACGAGGGTGCCTCAGTTCTGATTATGTTGGTCTTCACTTGGGAGTGGATCACATAAGTAGAGACAATGTACTGGAGAGAAACTTGAGGATACCAAAAGCATTGTATGGGAATGCCATCAACTCTAAAGCCATTGTTATTTGTGATGGCACGTACATTTATATTCATAAAAGCTCGAACTTTTTATTTCAGAGGCAATCGTATAGCTTACACAAGTTCCAAAACTTATTGAAACCATTTTTAATTGTGACCACTGACGGATATATTATAGACGTAAAAGGACCTTACGCTGCAACTAAAACTGATGCCCACATTATGAAAGATATAATGAATGACGAGGAAAACCCGTTGCACATATTGCTTCATCCCAATGATGTGTTTATTTTAGATCGTGGGTTTCGAGACAGTTTGGCCGATATTGAAGCGTGTGGCTACGAATATCATGTTCCTCCGACTAAAAACCCGAACGACTCACAGCTCACTACTTCTCAAGCGAACGATTCGCGACTGGTTACGATATGCCGATGGGTAGTGGAAGTGGTTAACGGGCGCATTAAAAGAGATTTTAAGTTATTGCGGCAAAAATATTTTAATAATACAATGCCTAATATGTTTATAGATTTTAAAATTGCAGCAGCAATAACTAATCACTTTCACGCGCCCATTGCAGATAGCCAGCATGCAGAAGCTTTTCTACAAAGAATATCTACAAAAATACAAACACCAAATGTGTTGTACAATTATGTAGAAGCAAAAAGATTAAATAATAGAAGAGCCAATTTTCAGAGAATAGAAGCACATGATGTGCTCGATTTTCCACGATTGAGTGAACAGGATGTGATATTGCTGTCATTGGGGACATACCAGTTAAAACTCGCAAAGTCATACTGCAGCGAACACCTGAACAATGGCTTATATCTCATAGAAACATATAGAGAAAGCGCTATGGAGGATGTGAATGAATATGGGATAGAAGAAGATGTGTGGCTTTTGCGTGCACGTATACAGTCCCGACATGTGAGAGCAAAACAATACTTTTGTTACATATTGATTAAAAGACATGAAAATATAATACTACATCACTATTGTACATGTTTGACAGGACGTCGCACGGTAGGTTCCTGTGCGCATATAGTGTCTATAGTCTGGTATTTAGGATATGCTAAACACGAGGGCTTTAATGAGCCAGCATTGTTTTTAAATAGCATCCTTGTAGATACTGAATAGTATTATTGTATAATTAATGCTTATATAATAAACCTGTACAAAACGTATTTCACACGTGTTTTATTTTGATAAACAGTAATAACTAGCTAAAGAACCGTGGCATCACCTGCTCCATAATAGAGTACCTGTTCCAGGGATGAAATGTGACCTTTTGTACCTTTCGGTACCTCTTTTACATTCATGCAAAAACAAATGTATCAATTACATAAAATGAAGCACAAATATCGGTATTGTTGGTGGACTGCTGATTCGCAGGTCACGGGTTCGATTCCCGCACAGTGCAAATAGTTGTGTGCATGAAGATGAGTATTTGCATTTTGTCTGGGTGTTTCTATGTATAATATGAATGAATTTACAAAAAAAAGTATATAAGTATATTTATCCGCATTCTAGAACCCATAACACAGGCTATCCTTAGTATAGGTCAAGAAAGTGACGTGTAGAATGTGGTAAGACAAGAAAAGATAACATATTGTAATTATTGTTATTGTAATAATAACCTGGCATAATCGAGAACAATGTCAATAAAAGTGTACGTAAGATGTAACAAAAAAAAAAATTACAGCTCTCGGACAGCAAAGCGGGACTAGCGCCATAGTTATTCATAATCCACATAAAAATACCTTTCCAACGGTGTATCATTCATTCCGATTGGAGGGGGGGGCCAACTTCCATACATTGGTGCCCATCATCCTTTAATTATCTGTACTCCTATCGATAGTAGGTACTACGGGCAACTCGTACCTATGATTCGATTAAAACCTAAGTGCGTAATTACTAGATCTCTACAGGAATTTATGTTTAACACATTGACTGCCAAGCTGAAATGCCTAGTGACACGCGTGTGGCCAGTTAGGCATAGCAAGCAAGTATACACTCGCGACTGTTTATTCCCGAAGGGTTAAAAGTTTAGACGTATTATACTCTCAAATTTCGAAAGCTTTAATTTTTAGTAGGTACACGTGATAGTAGCTTACCTACGGGTTACCCTATTGTGGCACGTTAACTTTGATATAAAAAATGGGAAGTTGGGAAATTGTCGCGTTTCTGTAAGTCGAACAAAACACGTTTTTAGCCTCTAGGAAACGAGAGTTTTCGGGACCGCTCGTGCTAAGGCGAAGCACGTGTCGAGGTTTTTATTGTTTCGAAGTAGGTACCTACGCAAACTTGGTTAGCAAACTTTTCATTTACTTTGACGGGTTTCAGTTTAGCAATCCGTTCTATACAGATGTACCTTTGCCAGTAGGCACTGGGGACTGACAAAGCAAGGGTGTGCAGTGGGTTCCTTCCCTTATTTTTTTTACATTGGATTTCTGTGTAACGGTTAAGTAAACATTGTTATCATTTTATCATGATGTTAAAGAGTGCGTGAGAAGTTTGTTACGTCAACGGATTTGAGTACAATTAGGCAAGGAAGTTTCCATTTTATTCTCAACTAGCGACCCGCCCCGGCTTCGCACGGGTGCAATGCTGATACTAAATTAAATACACTACAGAAAAACTATGAACGTTGTATATAAAAACATAGCGGCCTCCCCGCACTGCCCCGTCCGACCGGTACCGCCCGCCGCAAACGCAAATTTTAAATTTGTAATATCTCCGAAAATATTTGTTTAATCTACATGCTGTAAGGAACCATATTGATCTATATTAATTGCACACTGTATTTAAGGTACTTAATTCGATAAGGATTAATGCCGTATTGCTTAAAATAGCTTCGTAAATAAGCCATTTTTTCACGTAAAAAGTAAACAATAAAAATGGTTAATGTGGGTTATCCCTAAAAGATAAACATATACCTACCATCGCGGACTTTTTTGTAGACCTTTTTATGGTGTACAATACTGTAGTACATTAATTTGATCTAACTCGTAGGGTTTAGGCAGCGTTTTTGCTAAATTGCTAAATAAGCCCAAAAAAATAGGTTAATTTACGACATCACGTTAGAAACCTCTAAAATTAGCAATGTTGCCTTAGTATATGATGCATGTATTATACATATAAACCTTCCTCTTGAATCACTCTATCTATTGGAAAAAACCGCATCAAAATCCGTTGCGTAGTTTTAAAGATTTAAGCGCACATAGGGATATAGGGAAAGAAAAGGCGACTTTGTTTTATACTATGTAGTGAAAAGCAAATATTAAATTAAAATTACACTCTTGTCTTTGCGTGTTTTTGACAAAAACTACAGGAAACCTCAATTACGAGAATTGGCCTTTAACCACTTCTATATTATGAAAACTTGTATCCCGTTTAATAGTATAACCATGTTTTATTGTTCAAGAAATCTTACTACTACAGTGTTTAGAGGACAAATTATTGTAATTTACGGTTTATTGAGCGATTTAAATCTATTGTGTACAATATTTCTATGGGTACTACCTATAACTTCTAAGACTTACCTATAACTTTGATAAGTTGACTACCTACTTTGTAGCCCAGGTGCCTTTTATCCTTGAATGAATTCTGAACCATGCGATTTTTTTTCTCGTCCAATAAGTATAAGGGATGTAGTAAGCCTTCTCGAAGAGCGATATCTATTGGTCGGCTCCTCTCCGTAAGAAGCGGCATTGCAGTGAAACCAATTACTCAAGATGGCAACATTGACACGAAATTAGAGGCAGTACAAATTGTTTAGGATAATTATTATTTATTTGCCGTAACTTTGCCGCATTTTTACCAAACAGATTTATTTAACTCGACCTGTTTGTTTGGATCAAATCTAGTAATTGAAATTTGACCCCCTTTCAGTTGTTGGACTGGTCTAATATTTTGCAGAAATCTTTAGTTCTGATGACAATACAGTTTAAACCTGTTTAACTTAAAAAAAACTCAATTTATTAAAAAAATATTCATCTCTTGCGAAAAAATATAATCAAATATTTCATCGGCTCGTTAGGCACGAGGCAATAAAATATTTCTGAATATTTTTTTTTCACACAGCTACAGCTCAATTATGAATAAGTACATAGGTAATTAATTAATAATATTGTTATCAAAAATATACGGCTGTTATGAATATTCGCTGCTTTTTTGTAAAATAAAGCGGGCAGATGATTGGATTAGTTGATGGACGAGATTATAGTTAAAAAAAGTTACTTAGCATAATTGTATCTATTTACAACAAAATTGTAAATGTAAGTCCACCATGCACCCTCCTCGGATGGAAACCTATTCCGGGAATAAAAAGTAGCCTAAGTGTTAGACTGTATATTTTATTCCTGTATCAACTTTCAGTCAGATCAGTACAGCCTTTAAAGCATGATTGAGTAATAAAAAAAATTCAAACATCTTCAAACAATTTCACATTTATAATATTAGAAGAAAGTAGGATCATATTCTGTGTACTATACAGGAGATTAATCAGGTTGTCTCATTCCAGTGACATTCGACGGTGAGACGATTGAGGGCGCGCCGCCTTTGTGGTGTGCTGCTGCCGCCGGCCACTTGCCTCTAGTGAAACTGCTGGTGCGGGCCGGCGCCAATGTCAACTCTACCACGAGGACACACAGCACACCCCTCAGAGCAGCATGCTTCGACGGACACCATGATATTGTCAAATTCCTAGTTGAAAATGGGGCTGGTAAGTCACTTTTTAAATTAGCATTCGAAATGCATGACGCTTTGACTAGACTGCCCTTACACAGAGCTGTTGGAAAGTCAGACGGTACTAACTTTTAAACTGTCGCGTTCCAGGATTATACTAGAATTATGATAACGGGAATTAACGCGATCACGGTATAGGTATATACATACCTTTGGAATGCCTGACGGTGAAGTCAGACGGTGTTTGTCGATATTATGAACTAGACCCGACCTTAAAAGTGAAAGGTGCCGGGTTTGAATCTTAGCCATTACACTAACGATGTGAAATATCAACCAGGTTGTACTGGTATAAGAAAATTCACTTGGCTTAGTTGGCTTATAGCTAAGGTACTCTATCTGAGTTGCTTATCGAAAGATCTATTCTCAGAAACCCCTTCAGGCTTGGGATATTTCTCGTAGAAAAGGCGGCCTTATCGTGGTGTGCTAGGGGCCTTGGGCCCATTCTTTGGAAAAGTCACCAGATCCAATCCGCGCTCATGGAGGACGGTCATTATACGCCGGAGGACGCCCGGTGCTACACGAATAAATATATTTGACATCTAATACGGCTTTCAAATATCTACCAACTTTATCGTACAATTCAATCATTCCCTAATCAAAAATTCTCTCGATTTCAGATATAGAAATAGCTAATCGTCACGGGCACACGTGTCTGATGATAGCGTGTTACAAAGGCCACATCAGAATCGCCAAGTACTTACTTTCTCTGAACGCTGACGTGAACAGGAAGAGTGTCAAAGGCAACACAGCGCTGCACGATTGCGCTGAAAGCGGTTCGCTGCATATACTTAAAATGCTGTTAGGACATGGAGCAACGATGGACGTTGATTCATATGGTGAGGTTTTTAATCATATTATTTTGCATTTGTTTGTATCGATGCATAATATATTTTTGCACCAAAGTACTAGGTAGCCACTACTACTAGTAACTTGAAAAAGATAAAAAAAAATGTAAAAAGATTACCCTTTTTTTTCGTGTGGAAATCACCCCAGACACCCTCGCCGGCTAGCAGAGGCACACGAACTGACTTCTTAAGGTCTTAAGACTCGGGTATAAGGTTGCCCATAATTTTCCCTCGCACCACGGCGAATCACTGTGTCCCCATCTTGCCCCTATGAAAAACGATTAGGTACCTTAAGATACAAATGAATGGTTTACTAACTGTGGAATTTTCTTTTTCAAGGTATGACACCTCTACTAGCAGCATCAGTAACGGGCCACACGCACATAGTAGAACACCTAATTAATGTAGAATATGGACTAGTGACGCGGCAGCAGCGCATCGACGCGCTAGAACTATTAGGTGCCACGTACGTCGATAAACGACGGGACATGGTCGGCGCGCTAGCGTTATGGAAACGGGCCATGGATGACCGGTAAGTACTTTATATTTCCCTATATCAACGTCGATAAGCGTCGGTAGCTTAGTGGTTAAGTAGTCGGATTTACGATTAAGAGAGCCCGGGTTCAAATTCAAATCCTGGCCATTACCGATTCTTTTTACATTCATCTAAGTTTCTTCAAAAGAGAGGCAAAATTGGGTGTTCAGCAGACAAGCACACGACCCACCTGATGGGAAGCGGTCAGCCTGGTCTATAGACGTGTGCAACATCAGGTGTGTCACACTCGCGCTGCTGACCCTGGAGGGGAGGGGTGTCGAGAAGTTTGTGAGGGGGAGGGTTAGAGGAGAGAATTGGGCCACCAACACTTTAGGGGCAAGTCAACCTCTCCTGCAAGCCGGCATACTGCTGATTGACGGATGAGGGTCTAGTGCAGGCTTACACTCTTGGGGGAATGAACCCCGGCCTCTAGGGTAAAGGCCAAAATGATGATGACTTGATGACTTGTCTATACATAATATCGACCATGATTGTAGATAGAACTCGTCTAGACTAGACGTCCTAGATCTAAACTATAATGTGGATATTTCCTTATGAGTCAAGACTCAGTACTTAATACAGTCGGATATCGACATACTATAAGTTTGAGTGCATCGATCTAATCTACATCAGTATTAATTAAATCTTGTTCATCTTGCCCATCAGATTTCCCGCAGATGATAGCGAGCCGATCCCTAAACCCAAAGACATACCAAGAATAGAGGCGTACGACTACGCGGTAGAACCTAGCAACGCACAACAACTAGAAGAAATACTCGCCGACCCAGATGCCATGAGAATGCAGGCGTTAGTCATTAGAGAAAGAATTTTGGGTGAGTATTTATAAGTTTACGATAATTAAGTTTGAGAATGTGTAATCCCTTTCCACATTCTTTCAACATTCAATTAGCCGTGGTAGCCTAGTGGTATAGATAATGGACTGCTAAGACGAGGTCTCGGGTTCGATCCCAGGTTACCATGGCACACACCAATGACTTTTCGATGCTTTTCGTTATGTGTGTATTTATAGCAGGTTTATAAGTGCCCGGTTAATGGCAATAGGCTCGCCACCTATTACATTGGGACCTAAACATAAACTGGCGAAATGTGGGTGCTAGCACCTCTGCCTACCCCTTTGGGGATATAGGCGTGAGTTTATGTTATGTTATGATATGTTATATAATCCCTTTCCCTGTGTGCCCTTTTGTATAGGGTAATGCTGTTATTGTAAATCTGCAGCTGCTATTTCGATCTAAGCATCGGTATCTTAGTGGTTAAGCAGGTTCGAATCCTGGCAATAGCGTGATCGACGTGAACCCACTTCTAACGCCAGCTATCTAGCTTGACGGGAATACTAGAAATATTAGTAAAAAAAAAGAAAAAAAAAAGTTGTGTGGACGGACGGCCTTATAGCTTTACGCAATTTCTGCCACCCTTTACGTACCCTATTTCTTTACCCTATTATGTGATCACAACCGGAGTGCCTATACTAAGTTTTTGCGTTTGCCATTTCACACTCGCTAGTGAGCGCGTAAACGCAAATTTGTATGGAATTGGATTAGCGCCGCCTGGTGGCAAACGTGGGAATCATTTTTCGGTGAGCAAGTTAGCTCCTATCGTGACACTCCGATTCACTTAACTCAGTGATAACTTCTGTCAAAAAATTTTGTGCAACTCAGTATAGGCACTCAGATTGAAGAAGGCTTATGTTGATGAATGCGTGTTTGTGTCCTCAGGGCCGGCGCACCCAGATACTTCGTACTACGTGCGTTACCGCGGTGCGGTGTACGCGGATGCGGGCCGCTTTGCACGCTGCCGCCAGCTGTGGCACCACGCCCTCGGTACGTAAAATAACTACTAAGTACATTATAAGGTTTATTATATACAGGGTCGACACGTCCATAGGCCAAGGTGGCCGCTTCCCATCAGGTAAGCCGTTTGCTTGTCTGCCTAAAACACCCACCTAAAACACTATTAGTATTTTTCCTAGCTGTACCGTACAGTTTTGCCAGCGTCATACTTTGTCCCCGGGCATAACTTAAATAATATGGATAGACGATTTTACTAATAGAATACTTCATTATGATTTTCAAACAATTTTAACTGCATTTAAATATTTTCGAAAATTCTCTTGCAACACTCGGTAATCGAACCGGCTTAAGTCCGAAAAAATAACATTCTGTACTTTTTCTGGCATCAATTGATAGAGTCAATCATAAGGATCAAATCTCGGTGATTCTCAATGATTTATTCATTTGTATTGATTTGAGTCCATATCTGAATATTCACTCATAAGAAACAATGAAAAAGAATCTGTTGAGACCGTTACAGTAGTGCCACCATTCTAAGATAAACAGCATCTGAAATGGTGGCCAATTTAGACTTCTCTAATCACTATCCAGCGGGTACAGTCAACTAGCGTCAAATTGATTCACCAACCCCTCCAACAGCACGAAGATATCCACTAATGGTGGGACTACATTAGCGGGCGAAGATTCGTGTCACGTTCGTGCGCTAAAAACATCGTATACGGGCATACGCGATGTTCAGGTCTACATTATCGCGAATATGATGCGGGACAGTTTACCGACAGTCTACGTCCGAATACTACGCGTTGCAATAACACCCTACCTACCCGGCCACACTCATCGTGTTAACATGAATATTCGCCCGCTAATGTAGCCCAAGCATTATACTATGAATTTGCTCTATTTGCAGATATGCAGCGAGCCGTACTCCCACCACTTTCGCCTCTCACTCAGTCAAGTCTGTACAGCTTCGCGGAACTGTTCTCATACATGTTGGCCGAGAGAGCACGTCCTCCACTCAGAGGTAATAATCAGTCAACATATTGATTGATATTGTTTTATGTATTAAAGTGTTATATTTATATCCTCTGGCGTCACAAAGCGAAATAAAATTCATTTGAAATTAACGCACAATTATCACCCATATTTCAAATTAACTCAAAATTATCACTCACATTTGAAATTGAAGCATACAAAAAATTATCACTCAATTTTTTTTTGGTGATGTGATGCATTTTTTATGAAATTATCATTTCATTTAGCTATACTAACATGCTGGAGTGTGAATAAACTTAATATAATTTAAAAAAAGCAATAAAGCCGATCGAAATTTTTTTTCTCAAGATTGTATTTTACTTTAGTAGGTATTTCCTGTTTTCTATTTCGTTAGCGTTTCTCTAACAACCGGTATTGAGACGAACATTAAATTTAAAAAAAAAAATGTTTCTGTTTCCAGGTCGCATAGTTCCACCTGTAACATTCGAAGATATTGAACCAGTATTTAAGAAAGCACTGTCCGAGATCCACAGAGGCATGGAGCTCCTAGATTCCAAGCTTAGTATTGATCGGGAACAAACCCTGAGCACCTTACAGAGGGTCTTAGTCATATCGTTACACCTGGCCGCCCTAATGGCCAGGCTATTGGAGGAACCAGACTGTACTGAGGAAGTTTCCAGAAAGATTCATAAGGCTGTGTATTCACTCATTAAGTTAGATATTAAGGTTAGTGTTCTTATGGATGTTTTTAAAATTCAGGTGACAGACAATCACACAAACACACCAAGTAATGACACCTGGGAAGTCCCAAGGAAAGTTAAACTGTCTTGAAACCCGCATCGAAAGTTAGAAATATAATAAATTCACTTAACTCCTTATCAAAACGGGAGACAACATACATAAATAGGCAAACTACGTATAAAAGAGATAAGCACCACGGACTCAAATACTAAGTACTAAGTGAGCTATATTTGATTTCAATAATATAATAATATCACGGTATATCGCAGAAACGCCTAAATGCACTGAAAGGAGATGTTTCATTTTGGGCCTCCTAATTGTACACAATACAGAAAAAAAGAAATAATACCGGTTATTGGCAAAAATACAATTGTATTTATTCGTCTCCGAAATTCAAGGGCATAAATTAATAACATATGAGTACATCTTTATAGTTTTAGTCCGCCATGTTTGTTGTGTTGCAAGAAAATGTTTAGTTAGTTAGATTCCGTCCATAATACGAGGCAATATTTTATAAGAATTGAATAGTGAAAAATGAAAACTACATTGCCTAGCTATTTTTCTAAGGGCCTCGTTCAACATCACTAATTAAAGTGTTGATTAGTAACTTCTTAGTTAACGATAACCGCTAGTTAAAAGTTCCGAGTATCTTTCGCCAGTTTCACAAACGAAATCGATCCTTTGAGTAACTACTTAGGGGTTAAGTGAATGACATACCAAAATCATACGCTCATTCATTCTATTCTACGTCATAAAATGTCCTTTGATCCTTTGTCCTTGTGAATGTTCCTTTGTCTTGTCAAACAGTTCAAACAAAAAAATACACGTGTTGTTTGCTTATCGTTTTTTTCGTTATAATTTTTAAACTGGACAAGATAAAATGAGAAAGGAGTGCTAATTTTATGTTACAAGAAAGGGACATTTTAGCATCCCTTATTTTATAACATCAAGACACAATAGAAAATAAAAAGAGCGATGCTGCCACGCAGTGGCGGATTTACCAGTAGGCTGAGTAGGCTGGAGCCTAGGGCGGCAGATTTTAGGGGGCGGCAATTTTGAGCCAATTTTTTTTTTCTTTCATAAATAAAAAAAAATAACTTTATTATATACACAAACGAGTTTTGGGGAGCGTTTTCTTGGAGAGGCATATCTTAATCCACCTTCTAATTAGTACTCGCCGCTGTTTTTAGCTCTTCAATAGCAGGTATACTCTTCACTAGGGCACGTCACAATTACGCGTGGTCAGTCGCCGCCTCCCACTGCGATGCGTGGTCGGCCGCCGCCTCATTCTGCGAGCAAGTGTTGCTCGAGAAGGAGGCGGCGGAATGGTTTCGGGAGAGGCTGCACAGAGCTCACCCGGACGGTGACGTGCGCAGACGCCGCAGGCGTCGGAGGTCTGACGACTTTCGTCCTCTATGAGCGCAGGCCTGTCACCCTAGCAGAAGCAGACCAAGGCGGCAGCGTGCACAAGCACGCCCCCCCCCCCCCCAATGCGAATAGCGTGGTTCCCAAACCCGAGGGGGCCATCTCGAATCCGGAAATGGCCCGGGTCAGGCTGGGGTGCGAGGGAAATGCTCTATGGGCCACCTCACACCTTGGCGTCAGAAGACTCTAGACGGCGTGCGGTTTTAGTCGGTAAAAGTCCAACATGACCTGCCCCGTTAGCCGCGGGTTGGGTATCCATAAGGATTTCTGCACGGAAAAAAGAGCACGTTACAATTATATTAAAACTAAGGCGGCAAGACCCTTCATGGAAGAATCATGGAGCTGTCACAAGAATACCGCGCTCCACACTCATATGGAGTCACAAGAGTGTGGAGAGCGGTGTCCTTGTGATAGTGATATATCCACCCCCGATGGCTGAGGGGGGGGGGGTAGTCATGGGGAAAATTGTATAGCCTACTGGCGGCAAATTTGTAAATCCGCCACTGCTGCCACGTGGAAGAACAAAGAAGCTGCTTGGACAAGCCGTAGTAACTTTTTTGACAATGCGACTTGCTGTTGGTGCACTAACACCACAAAAATCTGCTGCACTTCTCAAGTATGATCCCGTGGCGAGATAACGTAGCGTCAAAAGTAAACTTGTTTCCGAAGAAACTGCATGATTTCTGAAATAAAAACAGGTGCTTTTTTGGTTATTGTAAATTTTTGAGAACCAAATATCACCCACCTTTGCGTTTTAGAAGCTATTTTATGTTTTATCAAATTATGCACTATGCTCATAGCGTGCTTTGATAAATGAAACCTAGCCAAAAAATCAGTTTCATCTAGGTCGGTAAAAAATCTACACGAAATTTAAACACACGAATTCTCGGTAATCGCCGCATCGTAGAATATTCTAGATCTAATTCATCTAATTGTTGATCAATTACCTCGAAAAAATCCATGAGGTATTTTGTTTTTCACAAATATTTAGGTATGTTGTTACTCGGACTTAAATGTCCAACTGATGTAGTAATTACTTACTCGTCAGTTAAAGTCGTTAACCAGCAGAAGGAGTAGTGGGTAAGTTAATCGTCAGTTTAACCGTTGAGTAGTGCTACTCGGACATTGTGAAATGCGAGTATTCAGTTAACGGCGACTTTACGTAACGATTAGCCTACTTGACACTTTAACCAGAGATGGTGAACGAGGCCCTAAGTAGTGTACAATTATCGGGCCCAAGCTCCATACACTTTGAAACATCTTCTTTGCCACGGTTTACATAAAGGTTATTATTATGTTGTATAACGCGTGCGCTATAAGTTGAGACTTGGGCTCTCTGCCTACTTCCCCCTGCACTGCCCCTCAGTCGCCCGTGATGTACTGTTCGCAAAAAAATAGGTAGACAGGTAGGTAACGTCTCGGGCAGTAGCTTGTTTATGATATTTTTTGTACGCACATGTAGTATAACTCTATGTTTGTTATGTATCAGGTGCGCCAGGGCCGATCGGCGCTGCACGTGGCGTGCTCGGCGGAGGGCTGTCGGGGGCGCGGCGCGCGCGCGTGGTTGCCGCCGGCGGGCGAAGCGCAGCCGTGCGCCGCGCACCTGGTGGCGCTCATGCTGCGCCTGGGAGCCGCGCCCGACGCACGAGACGCGGACGGGAACACGCCGCTACACCTCGTGTGCAAGGTACCCACCGACATTTTATTATATATTATTGTAAATAGACCAAAAAACAGCCCGCTGAGTTTCTTGCTGGAGTCTTCTTAGGTCTGGGCTGCGTTTCGAACTGGTGGTTCATTTACTTCTAGTTGTAAATATTTTTGATTTTGAAATTTTGTAAGTACCGCATATTATAATGGTCTATACAAAATAAATGATCTATTTTGTAAAGACCATTATATTCTATACGTTCCGATAATGCCTGTTAGCTAGCTAGACGAGAATACCCACTCACCAAGCGAGAATCCAATTGATGCAACTAAACTAGTAGAGAAAGTTGATTCAATTCATTTTTTCAGTTACTTATAATAATATGGCACCAGAGATAGTAATATTAAATAGAGTAAATAGCTAATCACATTTACATTTTAGATTAGCTATTTACTCTATGACATAAATAATAGAAGTAAATGTATATTTGAAGCAGAAAACATGAAATTTGTTACCATTTTGCGCACACATAAAATAAAAATATGATCCAAAAACTATACTAAAAATACTTTTTCCTATTTCAGCTGAACCCATGCCCCGCGGAGGTCGTACGTGAACTGTTAGCCCACGGCGCGCACATCGACACCGTTAACTACGAGGGCGAAACCCCGGAGGAAATACTCAAGTCTTCCCAACAAAGTCTCACCGCCATCGTCAACCCGCTCAGGTACACCTCGCTCAAGTGCCTCGCGGCTAGGACGGTGAAGAACTACAGGCTGCCATACAGACACGTCGTCCCACATTGCCTACACTCCACCATCATTACGCACTGAGCGCCTGGTACAACGACGTTCTACGGGCGGCCAGACACTAACCAACGATTTACTATAAACCTGGGCCTCGATTCTGCTAAAGGCAAACCACTGTAATACCACTGACACTCTAAAAATGCTATTTAATTGTAGACATTACCGTTATACAGTTAAAGTCTAAAATCAAATGAAAAGAATTCGTTTAACTTTTTCATTCACTGTACAAAATATCATTTAATTTTAGACTTTAACTTGATAATAATAAAGTCTACAATTAAATGGCATTTTTTAGATTGTCAGTGGTATTACAGTGGTTTGCCTTTAGCAGAATCGAGGCCCTGTATCCACAAATATTACTAGAGTTCGTCGATCAACGATTTACAACTTTCTATTAACCTAGTATTGTTTGTAAGCACAGCTGTAATTCTCTCGTACCATATACGTCTGACTCTAAGAAGTTATGCATTTCCTACATCGAACTATCTGGAATTGGGAAACCCTTATCTTAAGTAACATCGACCTCAAAAACTTAAATTGGTAGACGCGTAGTCGCTTTTATCAGTAGATTATCGCAGTGAAAATATACCGAACCAAGGTTCAAAACACTATTTAGCACATAACAAGCCCAATGTTGGAATTGATGTCGTTTGACACGTCACTGAGATGTGTCACAGGTGACAGGTACATTTGAGACTTAGATTTTGTTTGCAATGTAGCGGTTTAGATTGGAACAATATTATTGTATATTTTAGAAACTTATTGAGGCTACATTTTTTTTTAATCTTTGTATTACCACCGGATTTGAAATTTATATGTTGACTGCCATACGGATACGACAATTGATACAAGGCTGGTTCTTAAGTTTGTACTGAAATTGTTAAACAATACAACATTACATGATATTCCGTCACATTAATGTTAATCCCGCTAGGGTTAATCTTGTTAGCGTAAAGTTCGGCGGTTCAAGCATCATTCTAAGTGTAAACTCGGTTTCATCGGTAGCTCTAGCTCAAAGCAAATTTATTTAAACGTATGTATTGTTCAATTCGTGTAAGATTCAGTTCTGTGAATTTTTATTTTTTAAATTATTATACTTTATAATTCCTTCACCTAGTTTACATAATATTTCAATTCTATTATTGTATAATATTGTTTTATAGATGTTTTGACCGCGAGTGAATGTAGATTATATACAAGGTATTATTTTTATATGTGTCAAAAGTAAATTATTGTCCTTATTTTTGGTAGTTTAAAAAGGTATCTAGAAATAAAATTTCAGTGCTGTGCCGTACGTGATTTAAATAGATATAATTATGTACATTGGAGTAAGTAATCGATGTCCTTAAAAATTAATAAATCTTAAATATATATTTGTATGTATAAATGTATCTGATGGCCGTGTGTCTACATTCAAGGGAGGCAAGAGCTATTTGACATGGCCACTGTATCCAATATTAACATTTTATCGTCACAAATACTTTCCTTAGGCATGTTTAATTCTTTTGAAGCTCAAAATCTCCTATCATATGGCTTAAGGCAGCCAAATATTACATTTATACTGAGTTGTGTAGTTTATAAAGTGAACAGGATTGATAAACGTTAGTTGTGGCTATATGGTGGCAGATCCGATAGACCCCATAAGGCCAGTTAACATTCTAAAAGCCTCTAGAACTCAGATCATCCTGGCTAAATGCTTTGGGAAGAGAATGGTACAGGGCCAGGGCCAGGATTGGTAATCAAATTATTATAAAAGTAATTTAAATGATCATGTCAATCTAAAATCCTTTAAAGTCAGTTTCGTTGACTAACAGTGTTCGTTAGATTGTTATGTTATTAAGTAGACTAATTCAAAATTAACTAAATGCATTTAGTACAGGTTTTATTCATTGTTTTGTGCCACCATTACCGATGAAAAGATGTACTGTGAAGTATAATTTAAAATATGACACAATTGTAAGGTTGTAGATTACTTTCATAAGTTTTCGACTAGAGCAAGTCTGATTCTCGTTTCATATCTTAAATATGAATTTTAACCTCGTCACAGCTTCGCGTTCGATTTTTTATGCCTGTTACACACCTCTGTTGCGAAACGGAAACGGCGAATCCGCCATAGTTTCGCAGTGAGTTCTTTTAAGTCTTTCAAGTCTCCGCTCTAACGCAAATATTTCATAATGTACAAAACTTACTATGATACTTTCTAACATGATTTCACCTGCTCTGGCGTAGTACCAGCTACATCTCCGCCTACGTTTCGCTTTATAGTGTAGTATTATTGTTGTATAATGAAACTACAGTAGCTGTTCATGTCGCCGCTTTGGTTTAGCAGGGGGTGTGCTACTGGCATTATACTTTGGTCCTTATATGTTCTGTCATAATTATAAAACTTAGATGTTTATAATTATGTTTAGATAAAGACAAGTTTGTATTGCGTCTGATAACTTGTTACCATCTAAGTCACTTCAATATTTATCTATAACAAAGAAAACAAATCATTATCGACCGCCTTTATTATCAAGTAAGTCATTTTTGATATTTATAATTATCCTGTATCCAGAAAATTGATACGAGGGTTAGTTTATTTTTACAGTTTTCATTTTCATTCGATAATGACATATCTCTTAACTTTATTGAAAGCACAGATTAAAGATACGTCTCTTGCTCAGCACGTTTACACTGTTCACAGTAACTACCGTAGACATACGACGCTTGTCCTAAATATTTCAGTAATCAGAAAATTTGTTTTTGTTGTATGGATATCAGCCAGTACTATGTCCATATAAACCCACTAATAGCCTGTAAACATATCTTAAAACTCATGAAGGTTAAATAGATGTATGTGGTGCCAAAACCTGTTAACTTAATCGCATTGTAAGTCGTACGAAAGTGTGCTATAATAAAATCAAAACATATATTATTGTTACGTACACATAACCATAAAGATAGGTAAACATTTTTACATGTGAAGTTGTATACTTATCTCCTTGGCAGTCTATACTTAATGAGCGATCCGGAAAGGCGAATTTTTAGATCAGTGCATCTGAAATTATGCCCAAAATGTAATCTGAGTCAGTGTATGCAAGATTTATAATAAAGGTTACGCGTACAAAATGTAACTTTATCTAAACATAATATTAACAGTTGATTTCAAAGTGATATTCGCTTTTAATAGTTGATGTATAATCGTATTCGCTAGACGCAGAGCCGAACACGCGACTCTGCGAGGACTAGAGCTCTATATTAGTTCGTGTGATCCACTGTCGCCCTCTAGTCCTTTATTTTAGTACTATCAGGATAACTTAGTGTTCGCATAGAACATTTTTATGTAAACGTTATAACTGTAATCCGTCAGTGACTGTTCGTTTATTGCGTTTATGTGTAAAAACAAATTAGTCTAAGTAGGCATATTAGAAAATAATGGAGATACGTATAAATTGGTAATGTATATTAGCCGATTGGGTAACGACAAAGTAAACTATTAGTACTGAATTATAATAAAAAAAATATATGTTGATTATGTTGTAATAACAGCATTGTTCGCTATATTGTGTGTATTTCCTCATAGTATATTATATAAATTTAGTAATACTGTGTGATTATATGCTAGTTATTTTTTGAAATTAATAAAATGCTTTAAAATATTACCCTTTTTTATTTAGTGCTGTAGCTTTTCTTTTCCTTGTAGTAGTTTTTGTATGACGTGTTTGACTATTACGGGAACCACTGCCCTGTGACCTATACCCGATCGGAAAACCTGCGTCAGAACTTCGTCCGATATTCGACAGATGCATCGGATGGCAGGTGATATTGGCTGGGCTCTTTGCTTCCTTACTAACGCGACTCATAATTTGCATCCTTATTCTTACAGAGGTCTTAACTTAGTTACACAGTATTTGACAAGTGGAAAATATAAAAGTCTTTATTGAAACGAATCGATTTGTATAGTCATCGTGCGAACTTAGCCATATGATGAGTTTTCGATTTGAGATCGTTTGTATTTTGCGTGGTACCAAGAACATCAGAAATTTTCTTGTTCTTCCTTGCGTGTTAGGTACCAAGAACATTAGAAATTTCGTGCGTGGTAATTAGGCTTGTGTTATTGATGCTTCAACGATTTATTCATATAATTTTTTATACGTCTATGGTTGAACTCAGGCTTTTAATATTGTTCAGGCTATCAGGTTTGTGGCTAGATGTGAGTAGAAGTATATTTGTGTTAACTATTGACTACTAAGAATTCATTTGATTCTATGAAAATACGCCGAACAAAGAGTATCTGTTCTGAATGTATACTACTATTAGGATACACTGTTGTCATACAATATTATATTGAACAAATAAACACAAATAAATTATGTTATGCTTATCTCTATAAAGGAAGCGCAATGTTTTTGTTAAAATTATTTATTGATAATAAGTGTCATAGCAATTATCAATGTATCCAAGCATTAGCAAATACAATTCTTAGAAACATTTAAATTTAAACTATGATTATAATTTGTAAGAAACATTCATATAAGATATATTATAATATCAATATAAAATTAGCAGAATATTATTATACATTAAATATCTGCTCGTCAAATTGAAGCCAAGAAATTAAAAATTTAACTTCATCAATCTTGGAACAGTTTTTTCAACTGTGGTGTTCCTTGAATAATCGTTTCCAGATCCCGAACTGAGCTGCCAGGGAACGACAACCAGATACGCTTAGCTGTGACTAAGTTCCTTTTCATAACCTTTGCCATAGTCATCCCTTCATTATTTTTGACATACCCCATACCTGCAACCAGTGCTACAGGAATCTTTTTAAGTTGGAACTTTCTTATTCCACATATAAAAGGAAAGTATGAAAATTGTTCGATCATATTGTCGGTTCCGCTTACGGCAGATAGATATAGCTTGCTCTTTTCGTCGTTTTGGTTGTCCCAGACGAGCCCTAGTGCTTTGGCTTCGCTCGCCTCTAGAACTGGGAATCTCTGACGATTTTCATAGGCATAAGCTGCAACGAGTCCTTGAAGGCGATTGCATGTAAACTCAAAATCTTCGACCGTGACCCCTCCTCCAGCTCTTTTAACAATCAATGGAGACCTGAAATGGTAGACATTGAATATTATTATTTTTTTAATCTATACTACTTTAAAATTGTAAATAGGTACATTGGAGATATTTAAAAAAACTAGGTACTTCGGTTTATGTTCGGCTCAACACAAAACAATTTTTTTTTGGATGGACGCAAAAACTTCCTACTGAACGAACTTTGATGCGTTTTTTTGTTTGAAAGGCAAGACCTGTCAAAAAAATCGCATTAAAATCTGTTCAGTAGGACTACTGAACAGATTTTAATGCGATTTTTTGACAAGTAAAACTTAAACGATTGTGATCAAAGATGCTTAAGATTTCAAGTCTGGACAGACTTGAAATCTTAAGCATGTTTGGTCACAATCGCTTAAGTTTTACTGGAGATCTGATATCTATATCTATATATATAAAAATGAATCCATATTTCCCTTGGTCACGGCATCACGCGTGAACGGCTGGAACGATTTCGTTAAGTAATTCTTTTTTGTTGTGTTTGTTATTGTCAGGAGAAGGTTCTTATGAAAGAAAAAGTCAAGAAAGTTGCGCGGGACATTAGAAAATTTAAGAAAACTTAACGACTATATTAACTTATTAGGAGACGGACATAGAATACTTTTTATCTTGCCACGGGGACGACGTATGCCACGGGCGAAGCCGCGGGGCACAGCTTGTATAATATAAAATAAAGTCATGTTAGTTACACTATTTATAACTCAAGAACGGCTGAACTGATTTGGATGAAAATTGGTAGAGAGGTAGCTTAGAACCAGGAAACGGACAAAGGATACTTTTTATTCTTTTTTTAGAGCGGAGAGTGGAGTGGAGAGTCGTTTTATTGGTGGCGATACCGACTCCACGCGAACTCCGACCGAAGCCGCGGGCGAAAGCTAGTAGTTAATAAATGCGAAAACACGTACCTACACGCGGGCGGTGCCGCGAGTATAGGCTATTATTGGATAAATAAATAAACAAACTGTGTTGTGATGACGCATAATGATGTTTGAACTACGTACTTCCTTTCAAGCATCATTCCTTCAATGATGAGTGAGTCCCCTATCTGGACGTTTTTCAACTTATGTCTCATCTCGTACCCTCGAGACAGGAGAGTTTCGACATTAGCATCCACGCGAAGAAAGTCTGAATCTTTGTACACATTGTAGAAGATAGAGCCATTGAATACCGTGGCGGCAGCAGGTCCCTCTCGTGAGAATCCAAATGACTCCATTTTCAATAGTACCTTTGAAAAAAAAATGACCTAAAGTTAACATGTGATAAGGACATAATTACATTACTCCTGCTAGCAAGTTATGCTCGGGAAGGCGGCAGTGGAATAGGTCCGGGATTCCGTAGAACTCCTCTGGACCAAATCCACAACAGGCGACTCAGGCGTCGGAGGTCGGACGACCTATGTTCTCCATGAACGCAGGTCTAATGGTGACGGGTGGAAGGAGTCTCCTTTCACTTAGGCAGAAGCAGCTTGAGACGGCGGCGGGCGACAGCGCCCACCTTCCTTTTATGGTATGACGGGGACACCGTGGTTTCCAAACCCGAAAAAGTCATCTCGAAGCCGGAAATAGCCCAGGTCAGCCGGGGTGCAAAGAAAATGCCTCATGCGCCACCTCGGTTCCATTCCGACATAACCATCACCGGTGGCATCTGGGCGATTTCAGTACGAAAAAAGGGCCCACGCCTTAACGCATGTTGTAAGCGGTTATGTCTAACTGGATACAAAAGGTGGAGGATCGGGTGCTATAACCCACATGGGGCAATGCAGCCGTGGATAACAATAGGCTAAAGAAAAATAAATTTTCTAGTTTCCACATAGGTATTTCGGGCAATAATCGGGCGTTTATTATATCAGCCCAAAACGCCCGATTAATGGCTAAAACGCCAGGGTATAAAATTATCACTGACTGTGACACAATTTTGGTTCTAACAGCTTGCCTAGTTTGCCTACTTTTACTTACATAGAAGTCATTCATTGTATTTTATTCATTGTACCTAAGTACAATATATAAGCTTAGCGCTCTGTTATATTAACAGTGAAACAATACCTAATGTAACTAGAGATCTCGTTCGAGTTGTTTATAAAACCTCTCATAACTCATAAGTCCGTACTTATGCTCCAATAGGTACAAAAGTGTGTACATATCTACTTTAGAGGTACTTCAAATATTTCCGATAAATCTATACAAATAGACAAATAAATAAAATTTATGACTGTTTGTAACATTAAAATAAAAATACTACTACTTAGGTATAATAACAAAAAAGCAATTGTCAAACTGTGTCTGTCTGTCTGTTTAAATTATGTAATCTCTGGAACAGCTGGGCCGATTTTGACGGGACTTTAGCTGGCAAATGGAAATGGGTAATATTAAAAAGCTTAACTAGGTAAGTAACATGTTTTCTACTTTAATTTCAGAATAAATAACTATTAGGGATCTGCGCGAAAACCTTATAAACCTAAATCCCCACGAACGAAGTTGCGGGCACAGCTAGTATTTTATAATGCGAAACAACTTTCATAATTTAATTTTTATTAACATTATAGAATTAGGTAATTAGTTAAGTTGCCTCTAGCATATTTAATTACCAACTTACTAATAACAACAGCTGCAGTTTTAGTATAATATCACTCATACCTACTTAATTAGATTGGATGCATAAACCTGCAAAACCTTGCATAGGTAGTTAAAATTATAAATGAGAAACAAGAAAGTTAGCGTAGTTACTTACCGAATATGATTAATGAACGTAGATGCAACTGATGAATCGGTATTCTATAAATAGAACACAAAAATATCACAATCAACACACTACTGGCGCAAGGAATAACAAAACTATAACTAATTTATCAAGTACTTACTAAACTCTTTGTTATTGAAATGCAATCGTCAATCGTACAATCTGTGCGAACCAAACGAGTTTAACTCTTTGCTTTATCTCGATACCCAGTAACTCGACTACTCGTAAATATGAATAAAAATTTAAAATCATCTCACTTTTATAATAACAATATCAAACTATTGACATCTGTTACAATATACCTAATTTGTTTACAAAGGGAAAGTTATTATATACCCACCTAAGCCTAGTGATTTAATAAAATAGGTTTATTATTTTTATCGATTAAAGTACAGTTTATAGCGTTTCTACTTTAGCACTACAATAAAAATAATATCAAAAGTAAGTTTATAATATTTTTTTTACCGATTATTTGAAATTATTTACTAAAAATATTAATAATCGTCTAACAAACTTGCAAATTGCTATCTATGGTTCGGAAAATCCCAAGATTGGAGACTCAGCATCGAAACGTCAACTAGCGATAGTGGCGGCATAATACACATTACGTTATACAATGGAACTAAAGCAAGCGCTAGTCAAGTGAATGACAAAAGTTCAACGTACGCCACCACAGCAGCGCTATGATCACTTCTTGTTGTTGCTAGTGTTACAACAGATGGCGTTTGGAGCATTTAAGAAATGATATTATATTCTGTGATTAATTTTATTTATTGCTGTTGAAATATGACGCTTTTGTTATTTTAGTTTAACCCGTCCCGTTGTCTATGATCATCTATCTTGCAAGCCATTTTTCAACCACTTCTGGTTATCTGATTGAGCTGAAATTTGGCACACTTATGTAAGTCCCTTGACAATGCAATATTGTAAATAATAAAAGCCTGTTTTTAAAAAGGTTATTTTTTTATACCTACTACTTAGGTGGCAGACAAGCACACGGCCCACCTGATGGGAAGCGGTCACCGTGGCCTATGAACGTGTGTTTTTTAAACAGCAGCTTGGTTATGTCGTGAGTCGTGACATTTGTGTGCTTATTACTCTTTGACGCAAAAACGGTGGATCTCAGAAATTTGGTACAGGAAAAGATTGAAGTCTCGAATAACCCATTTTATCGCTGGAATAGATGCCCATGGGAAGCGGGAACGGGAACACAATTCCAAACGGGTAAAATCTAAGAATTTTTAAGGAGGCAGGACACGACGATATCTCCCGTCCGAAACGAGCTGTCCGACTGGGGTAGTACCTCCGCCCTACAGAAGACCGCGGCCATAATAACCATCGTGTTGTGTTCCCGCCGGTAAGTAGAGTAGCCATAGCCATAGCTCACTGTACCCCTCCTTCCCTCTCTCCTTCCTAGCTCCCTCCCCTTCAGGGTAGGCACGTGTGTGAAACCCTTAGGGCTGCACACGTCCACAGGCTATGGTGACCGCTTCCCATCAGGTGGGTGGTGTGCTTGTCTGCCATCTATGTAGTATAAAAAAAAACTATAATTATATAAATGCCTAGAATATTTAGCCACTTATTGTTTGAGCAGGCCTTTAGGCCCACCAATATTTTCGGAGCCTAAGATTGCAAATCCTGCGATGTGACTAAAGCGACCAGGTGGACATAGTGAGGTTTAGTGAGTATGCCCTTTAGGGAGAGTCCCACATAGGTCTACGGGTTATCCCCAAACTCGGAGATATCATGCATAAGCACGCATTCCTAATTTAAAAAAAAAAAATCTCTGGTACTGACTTTCTTCCCATCGTGATTAGAAGTCAGACGGTTATCGCTTCTGCAAGAAATGCAAACGGGACTGCCGGTGGATGACGATGACGGCCGCCAGCTAATAAAATAAGTAATTCACACAATGATGCTAGTTATAATTCAACTGAGGACACAAAACTGTTTTTTCCCCTACACGTCGAACCTTCAAAACATGGGTGGATAAAAATAAAAGGCTCATAAAAATGTATGAGCGGGTAGATGTTCAGCTAACAAGCGCTTATGGCCATCGCTATAAGCCAGTTATTCCGCGCCAGCGGTAATTGTGACAAATGAATGTGTTTCGTTATACTTACAAATAGTTATGCTCTCCTGGTAGTTTGGTTTTTTATATCGATGCTTCTCTTTGTATTTAAGGAAGTTTAGTTTACATCAAATATAACACATTAAATATAATATAATTACATTAAATACGTTCCCTTCAGGGTAGGCAGCGCGTGTGTGACACCCTTAGTGTTGCACACGTTCATAGGCCACGGTGACCGCTTCCCATCAGGTGGGCCGTGTGCTTGTCTGCCACCTAAGTAGTATAAAAAAAGAATTAAATTATCCTACTAATCTTACTATATAGAAAATGTGACAGCTTGTAAAGATATTTGGATGTTTGTTACTTTATCACACTCTAAAGTCTAACGGCTGCACGGATTTCCGTGAAATTTGGTACACCGATAGATTAGAGTCTAGATTTTTTTATATCGGTCACGTCAATATGACTTCACCTCGCCTGATGGTAAGCTAAAGGTAAAGTCTCAGGAAGGGGGTCCCCATTACAAACACCGACAGTGTCATAATACCTATCATAATGATAGTCCTTAACTTGACGGCCTCATCAAATCACTTTCACGCCCCGCTTAATGGATTTGAGACTGTAGAAGTAGGGAAACACGTGAGCTGGTAAAGAATTCTGGGGATATAACATCGGGAATTCGTTCGCATGAGTCGCAGGACCGGGATCAAAATTTCACGCGAGGGGTGTCACGAGGAAAAGCTAGTAGTATACATATCATCGATATTTCCCAGTTGCGTCTAAAGTATTCACTTTGGAGCCCGAGATCCGCTTACCGTTTTTGATTGGTAGGTGTATCGACTTTTCCGGGAGCGACTGCCCAACCTTGAGAAGAATGCATGTGCCAGGGCCTAGCCCGTTGTTTAGCAGGTGCACTAGCAGGTAAGCTTGGTTTGGGCTTCAAGAAGGAACGTTGGTATGCAAGTAATTTGTATTTCAGCTATTGCTTGGAGAAAAAAAACAGGAGAATCTGTTGATGCGAACTTTTATAACCCACGGTAACTGTTTATTGCCAAGCGAGTGTTGTGCTGGTTTACCACTGTGTTCTATATTATTTTTCAATCAAACAACCACACACTACACAGTTATTGCGTTATCCAATTACATTTAATAACATTATCCAAATAAATCTACGAATATCGTATAAAATCTAAACATAATTGTCAACAATTATACTACAATGCAACAATTCAACCCTAAACCGAGCGCGTATACAACATACGTAACATTCACAGACGTGGGTCCAATAGACCCATTGAAAAAACTAGGCACGCGCCGTGTTGGAATAGAAAGACGTCGTTAAACAAAGAGGCTATTGTGCTAGAAACGTTCCCGGGTGGGCAGTTATTGTACAAATACGGCTGATTCGCGGAATTCAGAGGGAGACGGTTAAAATTTGCGGGAAAAAATGGCGCGCTTGGACGGAGACAACCGATTGTAAGCGATAGGGTTGATTCACGCGGTTTTGGTGTTTTGAAGTTTAATATCGTGCTGTGTGACGTTTCAATAGATTGATATGATAAAAAATATGGTTAATAGGTACATTTGGTACATTGTAACTAGCTGTGTGCACGATTTTTCCTGCATTGATTTTTAATTTTTTTCACGCAGAGCCTTTTTCCAAAATTAATGTAGCCTATGTTGCGCCTTAATTACCTATCTGTCAGTGAAAGTTCCGTCAGAAACGGCCGACACCGGAACAACGGGTAGGTACTTACATGAGAGATCAAAATAAATACAATCTAAAGTCAATATCTAAAATAGGATTTGAGATCGAGAGATAGCTTGTGTTTGTCTGCCACCTAAGTGGTATAAAAAAAAAATAGCGAGTTTATACTCTACCCAGCAAACAAAATAATATCGGTAAAATGCAAGATGTTAAATATAAAAAAATAGGTACAATTAGGTAGGTACTTAGGTAGGTACCTACCTATATAATTTTGAGAATCTTGATAAATCATCACAAAAGTTAGACTTCGTTCTATGCTAGTATACATAAGCAAATGAGGGTTAAGGTTATCGTTGAGATTTTCAATATTTTGTGGCAGCTTGGTATATAAGTATAAAATACCTACAAGAAAGTGAAATTCGCGGAAGAAAATTTCCCTTGTTAATATTAATTTAGTGATAAAACATCGCCACGCTAAGCTACACTTTAATTTCTCGGTTAATAACATATTCTACGATATTTTCAAGTACCTACTTACAGCTCTGTTGAGATACCGTTAACGTTCATAAAATTTACTGGCGGGGAGCTTTTGCTCTGGCTTCACCTTGGTACAATTATATACCTAACCTTTGGCATTTAGGTACTACTGAAATTTTAATTTAGGTACCTATACAATACTACTTTTCCGAAAGCCGCATCAAAATCAGCTTAAACAAACGCGAGATCAGAAAATCATTGGGAATAGTTAGCATGTAATTGCTTGAAAATTTTCGTTCAAAAAACATTACTCTCCTTTCTTCGGCAGTCGGGTAAAAAACGCGAGATAATCGCGGAAATACAAGCATTTAGGTCATAGGTACGGTGACCTTTTTTTGGAGTCGGTTAAAAAAGAACTTTCTTGTAATAAATAATTATTTGGTACCCTCGTTCGGAAACCATGCGCGTCACTTATTCATACCTACACAAACACCAAGATGTAATATATGTACACATTCCGGTAATTCATTTTTATTAATATACCTAGATTTTAAGTATTTATTTTAAAGTAACATCCCTGATTGTCTCCACTCGTTGTTATTAATAACGGTAGCATATTACAATTCAATTTGAGCGGTCCGCCGGCGCGGGCGGGCGGGGCGTAATCCTTGCGTATAATCCTACAGATAAACTGAACACAATTATAATAAAAGCAAACATGAAAATTTTGCCAAATCGTGCCGAGCTATTAAGTCTTCGTTTAATAGCATTGTCAGCTGTAACACACATGTACAGGGTGAGTTTAAATCGAGAATTATAAGGCTTTTGTACCGAATGCTGTCTTGAACAGGTACTTATAAAATCCAGTCTCAATGCAGAGAATTATGATTTTAGAGATGTGCTACTTTGTTGCTTGGCATCAGAAATATTTATTTTCTCAGTGCTTGCCTGTAAAGGGATTTACATGAATTATATCTATACTATTATAAAATTGTAAAGTAGCTGTGTCTGTACATTGAAGATATTAAAAAAAAACTTGGATTGTATTCGAAAAACGATTCCGAACACAATTTTTTTAGAATTCTCGTCTATTTGTCTGTATTTTTCGCGAAGCATGCAAAAACTACTTTACACGGATTTTCATGAGATTTTTGTCTATTAGAACGATCTTGGTCAGACTTCAAATTTGCCGTATATTTAATTGCAATTGGTTGAGCTGAACCGTAAATATGACTGAAAGTTGCGATAAATAATAATAATATCCGTTGAAATCTGCGGAAAATGATTTTTCTTCCACGAATTATAATAGAAGGTTACGTAACATCTCTCCCTTGTTAGATATAACGTTACAACCGTCATATTTACAAGTGTTTCCGCACCGGGGCGCGCGTATCGGCTTGTGTCCCGTTTAACTTAATCGGTTTACTATAACTAATGCTATTTGTTGCTACAGTGAGCAGGCCCTTACATATATACAATATGTATCTACCGGTGTAAGTACTGTTGTACTGATTTATTTTCTTATTATTTACTTTCTTAGGGTCAACGGGAAATAAGAGGCTTGTATTACCAGGGCATTCAATAAAGATATATCTGCTTTTAAGAGGTAGGATGCGACGGTATCTCCCGTCTGAAATGAGATGTCCGACTGGGGTACTGAAGACCGCGGCCATAATAACCATCGTATTGTGTTCCCGCTGGTAAGTAGGGTAGCCAGAGGACTTAGGTGACATCTCACCCGCAAAATATTTCATCCGCGAAGGAAACGTCACCCTTCTCAAATTGCTAGGTGACATCTCATCTGCGAAAGATTTCATCTTTGGATGAAATGCCGCCCTTTCTAAATTGTTAGGTTACGAATCATCCACACTTGAAATTGATTTCGGATAAGTTATCATAATTAATACTAATATTGGTATTTTCCGCCAAAATAAAATACTTGTTTGTTTACATGTTAAGTAATTTAATCATCAGATTTATGTAACACATAAGCAAATTGTTGGTAAACGAATTTATTATGTGAATAGAGTGGTATAGTTCTGACTTTGTGTTAAGCCAAAAAAAAAACTCTGATGTCGCCCGAGCAAACAATGTTTGTAGTGTGGGGTCACAGTAAAACACTCAACATTGTTAATACTATTTGACAATAAATGAATTTTTATTTATTCATTTATTATTTATGACAACTAACGTCTTGCGCTGTGCGGAAGGAAGCATAGCGTAATCCGACATGGTTCGCTGGAGTGTTCATACCAACTATTAGAATACCGTAGATACATGTCATGGTTAGTTTGATCATTAGGTGTCACGATTAGGTGTACCCCGTGTATCTAATATGTACCTTCATATATATAGGTACATTCAATGGAAGAAATTCTTTTCAAAACTGTTGTTTATAAGATGAATAGGTACCTACATTGTTCTGTTTAAACAAGGAGAGGTGAACAGTCCGATGTTTTCACGAACGCTGTCAGATATAACTAAAACTGTGAAGGTTCTACCAGCCTTCAGTTAATTGAATACTATCCCCTACTAATGTAGCCACGTAGCTCATGATATACCTACAGTGCATAATCGAGATCGAAGTCTTTATAATAAGATTTTGAATAGCTGTATATTATGATGGATGGTGTGCATGAGGATATTCTTATAATAAAGGTAAGACTCACGTTGGATGGCTGGGGAAGGGCCTGATGGGGGTACGCATTGTGAGGTGGTTTATAAGTATCTGTAGCCTTATTCACCGGTAGCTTGGTCCAGTGCCCCATACTGGTAATTTCTCTTTTCACTTGTCTATAGCACGTTTTGTGTTTCAGGAATGGGATTTTTCTTTCTTTACTTTACGGTAGGTGTATTGAATTATGGCGTTTAGCGAAAAAATCTATTTTTTTATACAACGTAGGTGGCAGACAAGCACACGGCCCACCTGGGCCTCGATTCTGCTAAAGACAAACCATTGTAATACCACTGACACTCTAAAAATGCTATTTAATTGTAGACTTTACCGCTATACAGTTAAAGTCTAAAATCAAATGAAAAGAATTCATTTAACTTTTTCATCCACTCTACAAAATATCATTTGACTTTAGACTTTAACTTGATATCAATTAAGTCTACAATTAAATGGCATTTTTAGAGTGTCAGTGGTATATCAGTGGTTTGCCTTTAGCAGAATCGAGGCCCTGATGGGAGGCGGTTACCGTATGTACCTATACAAAACAGTGTTTAACGCTTTAGTAATATAGACATCCATGGTTTACAGTCTTTTTTAAATATTTTATTCGATCATTTACTGTTAATGAGTGAGTGGAGTGGATATATGCCACTCTCGCTACCATCTCCTGATATAATCTCATCGCCTTTCACGATCGATGTGATGTCAGGATGTTATTTCTCTACCAGAAATGGTTTTCACAATCGAGTGCCATTAGTATCATCGAGGTAGCGGTCCGGAAAGTTAAAACGAGCCCCTGGCCCCCACCCCCCGGAGCCGTGCCGCCCACTCCCGGGCAGCCTCCGACGCGAAGACTTTACACAATTCAATTAAAACCAACATTGTTATCGGTTTTAAATATGTTTGCTGAATAAAGATTGAGTTTTCAAAGCTACTTAAAATGAATATTTTTAATTGATTGTTTATAAGTTAACTAAGTATATATTTTTTATTCGTGCCTTAAGTTTATTATTATACTACTAAGATAGCGAATAACCATACCTTCCTCTAGATAACTAGTTAGTGGTATCTCATAATTATACTCAACACAAAATAAAAGGCCCGTTTTGACGTTTGCTCTCTTGGCGTAACTAGTTATGTACCTATACGATTCGGTATTCGATACTCAGGATGAATCGAATCCAGTTTGCATGGGGATTTAATCGATTTGAATATGTATGTAAACTGCATTGGATTAAAGTTCTGATTAGAAAAAATTGCTTAACCTTTGATTTTGTAGGTATTTTAAAACAATACAATTTTAATAAAGGTCAATTTACTCATATTTAATAATTTTTTTACAATAACATTCACTCAATCACAATAACAACAAGAATAATTAAATCAGTCTTCAGAATCTAAACACAAGTATTAAAATAAATATAAATAAAAGTGCGCGTCGGGCTTGAAAAAAAATATCTCACTCGATATTTTCTTTCCTTAACTGATTATTAATAGTCTATGGACTACATGAAAAAATCGTTATGCACAGCACTTAGCCGAGTGGGCGGTACCTGTCAATGAAAAATGTAATTATCTTTAGAACATTTCAATTGATAAAAAATTAAGAACTTCATAAACACGAACTGTCAAAGTGGGCCTTTTATTTTGTGACAACTATACGTTACGCCCGGGATTATTGACAAAAGTTATCAAGCTAACGATTTCCGATTACGTTAGCTTTAATAAAGGAGCATGTACTATTTCCTACAAAGAAATAATTATAACTACGTTTAAGAAACCGACTTCACAAACTAATATTTTTTAGTTTTTAGTGTACGGAAATAGAAAAGTACCTATTTAGGAGGTTTATTATGTACAAAAACATAATTTTTGCCGTAAATTTGATGATTTCCCCTCGATTTTTCAAGATCCTAGCATCAGATCCTGATACCCTGGATATGACACCACCTCATAAGTAGCCTCTTTCAAACAAAAAAAAAAATTTCAAAATCCATCCATAATTTGGCGCCGCTATCGCGTAATATACATACAAAAAATAGCGTAAAAATTGAAAACCGCCTCTTTTTTTGAAGTCGGTTAAAAACCATCGATGTTTGAGTAGTTATTTAATATCACCATGTGAGCTTAATCACTTTGTGGGGAGTTTGTCGTCACACGACACCATGGGTTAGGCTGTTTCATTAGTTAATCTGTTGGCATTGCGCGTTATTATAACTATTATTTATTGTCTTACTAGCTTATACCCGTGGACTCCCTCGCGTTAACACTTGATCGTCTAAAAGTTATTTATCTGTTCTAAGGGACGGATAGATAGATGATAACTCTTTATCATATCATTTGTTATTAGTCTTAACTACAAGCCTTCTTCAAAAGTAAATAAATAAAATAAATAAAAGTTAACAAGAAAAAAAATAGGTAGTAGATAATAATAATGTAACAGTAGAATTTCCAATGGGCGGCCTGCGATTTCTTCCAGGCAAAGGACAGTACCTACTTTTTTTGGGTAAACGGTACATTATGTCCTTTTATATTTTTCTGACGAAGTTTGTGCAAAATTGTATGTCATTAAGAAAAATTAGCTAACTGAAAACCAGTTTCCTTCTAGTAAGGTGATTTGAGTATCAAGTAGGGACTACTAAGTAAGTCACAATTTCATTTGGACTACGAGACGCATTAATAGCTTTTTGGATCACAAAATATAATAAAATATTACTTCAATCCTATCCTATCACTATAGCTCTGCTCTCCATTGCACCTGAGGCTTTTAAACCGAAGCCCGGGATCCAGGATTCGGTTAATTATAACCAAAAAATAAAAAAAGAGGCAAAAATTATAATGGTATGGTAATTAAATGGTAAAGTCATCGTGGACCTTATCGATGTACCTCCATGGACCACGGTGACCGCTTCCCATCAGGTGGTCCGTTCGCTTGTCTGCCACCTAAGTGGTATAAAAAAATGTACATTAAAAATATGTCTTTTTCATACTTCAGTGGTTATCCACAAATAAAAGAAATTTACTCGTCAAAAGTAAAAGTGAATAACGGTATTATATTCCCAAACATCCCTAAGCTGCCAAGAATGGCCATCAAATTAGACGCGCAAACCACGCGATTCACAAATATGAATACAATCTTTAAAATCTAAGTACACAGAAAAATATCCGCAATTAATTGGCGCTTAAATCACAGGCATCATGTCGGATAACCGTTGCTTCTTTATAGATGGTTTAAAAAAAGGTACACCCTTAATTATATTCCAAATAACGTATGATTGATTTTAAACTTTACGTTCACTTATTTAAGGCATAATTTTGATTGGAAATACAGGTTTACACGATGTTTTTATAGGGTTGTTTAAGTCGTATAGGTCACGTGGACGTACCTTATCTCAAATAATTTTACACTTGAATAAAATGGCCAACCTGGTTTACATACGTAATTATTTTTTCTCTTTTAAGTAGGTAGCTTTATTATTATTATTACTAGCAGCACTAAAGAGTTCTCACGAGGAAAAATATCAACAAGTAAGTGGGTAAATAAATAATAAGGTGTTGGCGTTCCAATTGAAGGCAAATCTGTTTTCGTCAACGGATACTTTGGGATTAAAATATAGGAATTTTATTCGAGTATTTTGAGAAGAAGTAAGGAATATAATGCACGCGGAAGTCTTTGTGAGTGTAATTAACAGCTCAAAAAGCCTGAGCTTTCAAGCTAATTTCTAATTCTTAATGTCGACTGTAATATTTTGTACTTTCTTACGTATGCAGGATATTATTCTCTGAAGCTGACTAACAGGTTGTTACCTAGTCAGAGCCTTGATGAATTGCTCTTAAAAAAACGTCATCATCTTAGCGTTTTTGCAGCTATAGCAGAGGTCTTCACCTCGGACCCCAAGGTACACATTCCGACGTTTTCTTCTTCACATCGGCATCCCTGGCAATAAGACAATTGTTACAGTTAACAGTTGTAACACATCAATGAACAAACAAACAATTAAAGTAGCATCCAATGAATTGCGTAAGTATTTATCAATGAAAGCTTTTGATAACGAAGAGGCGCACACACCGAGCGGCAGTAAGGGCCATTCCACACTCCACAATGGCAAACATTCGCCGAGTGCGGCGTGACGACACTTCATTATTCGGTATTGAACATCAAGTGTAGGGATGTGACCTTATTGTTTGATCATGTCGATATATTAACGACATATTGGGTAACTTTGCAATTTTATTGATCCTGCTGTGTGTTTTCCTAAGCGACTACTACATAATGTTACTGTTTGAAGAATAAATCAATTTACTTGTTACAAGATTGATTATACGAGTTAATAATACAAGAGAGTTAGGTATTTAGGTTCTTGCCTATTTATAGATTCAAGTGTAATAAATGTTATATTGACATTTAGGCGTTTATATAAAATGCCCGAACCAATTTCTGAATATATATGATTTGTAATTAGTATTCAAATTATCACACCCATGACCTAAAATTGTTATAGTGAGTTTAAAATCGTTTTGAAATCAATAATTTTCACTAGGTTGCTTTCAAGGGATTTTACTTAAATTAATCCAGCTAAAAGTAATCCAGATCTATTACTTTCATTTAATAATAAAACAAGCGTTACCTGAATCAAAATATCTTTTTATTCCAAGAAACAGATCTACAATATATCGATAAACATCTATCGACAGCTGCGCATCACTGTTCACATCAATACCCGTCACGCTAGGGGTGCACGCAACCCTTCAACGCAGCTTAATTCTATAATTGAGGGTTAAATCTCTGACAGACGGGCCTGCTCATTATCACACTATGTTTATATCTCGACACTTAATCGTTTTCGACTCATAGGGAGCCATATCTCGATGGTATTTTGACAATTGCGTCGTAAAAATCTGCTGGGAATAGAACGGCAATTATAATTTTGATTTTGCTTTTTTTTATGTCGGTCACGTCAGCATGACTTCACTTTGCCTGATGGTAAGCTAAAGCCAAAGTCTCTGCTATTTTTTATGGAAGGTTTGTGTACTATATTGAGTATTTTAGTAGGCTATATGATGTAAGTTAAGATGGTGGGTGTATGAGGCTCCATCAAGTTCTTCAGGGTCAAGTCAACCTCGCCTGAAAGCAGGAACACCAACTTATTGACGATCATGGCTTTCCTCTCCCTGTTAGTGGATCAGATGGCAGTCGGTCTCGTAAAAGCCAAAATAAATCAAGTCACGTGAAACGTCTAAAAAGCAATTAAAAAAATATTGTCTGTCTTTTTGTCTGTTTAAAATACCTATAACAGAAAGGTTAAACGCTCGGGCAATTTTCCCCAATGAATACGAGATCCGCATTGTATGTAGGCATATACCTACCGCTTCATTTATCATCTGTTAACTATTCAACATAACACTATACATGCACGATCTCTTACCTTTTTAACCTGGTTTTAGAACCTTCTGTATAGGTACAAACTTTTGCTCGTGAGTTATGTAAGGATAGAAGCTAATAGAGGGCTGTTATCTCTGCCTACCTCGGAGGGAAAAAGGCGTAAGTATTTAGTATGTATGTACCTACTAATTACTGCTGAGTTCGCGGCAAACTAGAATGTAATAACCACCCCATCTATACTTCTATAAGTGGAAAGATGTAGTGGCATACTAGTATTATAATGCGAAAGTAACTCTTTCTGTCTGTCTGTTACGCTTTCACGTCTGAACAGCTGAACCGATTTTGATGAAATTTGGTATAGGAGTAGTTTAGACCTCGAGAATGAACATAGGCTATGTTTGGTCGCGATAACCGACATCCATCCGCGGGCGAAGCCGCGGGCAACAGCTAGTAATAACTATAAAACTAACCAATTAACTAAACGATAAGCTATGAAAAACTACTTAACCGATTTTAAAATTGCATTGACCATTAGAATGCTACATCATCCATGAGTGATATAGGATATTTTCAACCTGATATTCCTACGGGATTAATACTTATGCGAGTGATACTGCATGCTGGTCTCTTATATAATGTGCTTATAATTATGTCGCAAGAGGCAACTAAGGTATAAGGTTGTTTTTCATCCTACAGTAAACATACATCAATAGTATATCCATAGATAAGGAAACAGAAAACATACCTACTTAAATATGTGTGAGTAATATTAATCTTATCTTATTACAATGAAAATGGAATTTTTGGGATGAAAGAATGTTATGTCAGAACGAAGGAACGGAGTTTGAAGTAGACATCCGTTTGGAAATGTAATAATAAGAACAATAAATAATATGAAAATGCTGCGAGCGACATCTAGTTCCATATTAAGTGACAAAAATAAAGTACATTTAACTAAACATAACTAACATGGTTAAGCTTTCCAATAAAAATAAAACGTAGAAAACTGATCTGCCTAACCGATTATCAAAAGCATAATTGAATTTATAAAAAAAAAATAATTGTGTAAATAACATAAATATATTTATTTATGATGATAGTAAAGAACCGAATCGAACATCAAAACAACAGTGGTGATAACCGCGCCGCAGCCGGCGGCGGCCAGGCGCGAACGAATTATACGTTTTTACTCGTAATTTCAATCACAAAATTAATTCAGTCGCCCGCCTTAAATAAGTGCTGCGTCCGCCCAATCGATAAGTTGAGGGCGGGCGGGCGTTTGAGGTAAATAACGTTTTGGGCGGGGACTGATTGGTGCGTCGGGGTTGTGGGCGGGCTTGGCTGGGGCGTGGTGGCCATTGGCTGCGACGGAACGTGGGCCAGTCGGGTCGGTACCGTCGCGTCGAGCACTGCTCGAACTGTCGGGTTATGTGTTGATTTGTGTTTGTGCAGCGATTCAAGGTATGTTACATTCTATAGCTATTTTTATACCATTGATTTTTGAATCATTTTGAAAAAATTGTGAATAAATAAAACTTTGTAAATTATGTAATTAATAACATTTGTTAAGTTTATATAAAAGTATTTATGCCGTAATTTCTGTAAAGTATTGTAACATATTATAGTTATACTCTTGCAGTAACCTACTTATAATACTGTAACATTCGTTATAGTTACATAAAAATATTATGAGGCATTTAGGAAATGTTAATATTATATAAATAGATTATAATTTGTCTCGTCTTTGACATTTCGCCATAACTTTGACATGCAAACAAATAAAAATAATCATTGCTGTCACAATAAAAGCGTCTTCTGGTTGAATTGTTACAGTGTTATATAAAAATACTAGCTGTTGCCCGCGGCTCCGCCCGCGTGGATGTCGAAATCCGTTTCAAAAACTATCCTATCTCTCAAGTTGGGTCGAACTGCACATGGTGTGCGAATTTGATTATAATCGGTTAAGTGGTTTAGGAGTCCATTGAGGACAAACATTGTGACACGAGATTTATATATATTAAGATATACACAGTCAGTTATTTATTTTATTATAATTTTTCTATAGTTTAAAATCATATTTGGTAACCCAGTTACTTAAAATGTTGTTTTATTTTCATTATTATTACATAACAACACTTTACTATAATATTATTTTTATTACTTATGTGAAATATTGTAACTTTTGTGATAACATAAAGAAAGATAACTATCCCGTAACTTGATCGATAATGTGAAATGTTACGATTTTTGATAGTTCTGAGACAATTAGTTGCGAGAAAATATTTATGATGTAACCTATGTAAGGTGCTATTCAGACGGCCTACTTCAAATTAAATTAGGCAATTGAAAGATTATATTTTATTTTATATTTTTCGAATTTCAACTGGATCTGTTTATGTTAAATCGTCATCAGCTTCACAGTCTTAACATAATATGCATTGTGTGCTTACTCTTTATGGTTCAAAAATAAATTTCCCGAAAAGATTCTAACTACTCCCACTCGTCACCGGCGGTTTTGTGTCATTCAATAAGCGGTTTATTTGGCTCATAGTCTTTAGGATATACGTTACGTAATTTTTGCGTAGTCGGCAGCGCGAGTATGACGCCTTTGGTGTGGCACACATCACAATTGCGCCTTTAAAACCGTCTTATGCCTTTAGTGAAGAATCCCATATTGCACACAGCAGAGAAAACATTCCATAGCCTAAGTGTGCGTGGAATAAAATAATGGCCTAGGCAAGGTGATGCCATTAAGCTTACTACATACTGTTTTATTTTTAATCCATTTTGAAAAACTCCATAATTATCGTATTTTTGAAAATCATAGCAACCACTTTTTGCAGTAACTTTTTGTATTTGCATTAGTTTTGAATAGTTTTGAATCTATGCATGACTTTAAATAATTCGGGCGTCTGATAAATCAGTTCAATGAAGTGAAGTCGTAGACTTTCGTAGCTCGTAGCACTGTCTACGCCAATTAAACTTTAAATGATTTTTGTGACAAATCCTGAACAGTTTTAATTAGAACTACGGAAGCACAGTTGCATTATTTTTATAGTAAAGTCTTGTTCTTTTTAGTAGATATTTTTTAGATTAGCTAAAGAATTTAAAATCCGTCCTGATAAAAAAATTAGGTGAAGTAAAAAAAGCCGATATTTAGCATAGGTAACAATGGTGCTAAAAAGAAATGGTCGAGGTTTGATGCTTTTTTATCTGTTCAAGAATTAGATATTTTCATTACAGCGGCATAAACTATAATATGTATCAACGATGGGTCTGATTTGAACTTTATTGTCTGAACTTTTGTCTGATTTGTGAAACTACATTATATTTTAGCAATTAGTAAAGGATGGCTTTATTTTATGTTCGTACTAAGAAATAACTAGTCGGGATTCTGACATATCATCAAATCGACTTAAACCATACATTTACATTACGTGGATCTTTTGCCGGGAATCCTGGAGTAAAGTAGGAATCGCCGAGAACTTTTGCAAATCTTGTCACCCAGTTTACCATCGTGGAGTTATAATACTAATACTTTTCTCACAGATTCTACTTTTGCAATGTGAACCAATTCAAATCAATAAAACAAAAAATACAAAAAAGACGATGATCAATTAAATGAAAAAAAAAGACAAAAATAAAAGACAAGCACGTCCACGAAAGTCATTGCTTCCGTAGATTACATTTTGAACAACACAGATAAGCGGAAGATTTAATTTTTGTCCCTCCTTAAATATACATGGGAGTGTTACGTTGTTTAAACAGGGGGGTTTGGGCCCTGGGGAGGCCATAATTGAAAGACAAACAGGGGCGGACGATTCGCTACGAATTCATTATTTCCACATTAAGTTGATACCGGCTTGACGTCATGTAGATTATGTTTCTGTAGTACTTAATTGTTATGGTTGAAAACCTTATATTTTAAGATATTGATTTATTTAAGAAACTATTTATATTAATGGTTTTTTGTCGGCATTAGAACGCCGCACAATAATAATGTTGATATGATACGAATACTGAGAATGTTTTTCATATGTGAGGTTTTACGGAAATGCCCTAATTACCCTAACAATATTACTTACACTTTTTGGCTTTGAAAACGTTAAATTATTTATTAAACGTATCAAATAGAGAGATAGATTAACACAGGGAGAAAACGGATTTAATTCCTGGTGAGCCCGATTGTGACTGGTTTTTGAAATATCAAACTTTTAGATGTTGTTTTTATTAGTACTATTTTTATCTACTTTTTAGCACATATAGTTAGACAAATGACCGCGCGCGGACAAGCTAGCAGGTACTCAAGATACAGTCAACAAGAAAAGTTGATTAACCAATTTTAGTCCATTGATCACCTAAGTTCTTAAACCTTTAATAGAATAATAAACTAAATACATATATTAAACTTTAGCCTTAGCGGACATTTTATTTATGAGAAAATAAGTAATGTCCCTAATCGAGTGAAAATTGACGTCAGAAGTCGCAATTGATTAACAAGATATAAAAGTCAATCTTAGCCAGTTCGCGCCAAGCACAAATCAGTTATTACTTTGACATTTAACTTTTAAGATGGCGTCGCACCGTCTAACTTCTCTCCATCTTTTATGAGATTTCCTTGCCGAGTTTGGTAAATTGTGTTTATAAAGCTGTTTCATTGTGAGTTCATTTGTTACGCCCGTTCTCGCGAAGTGGATTATCGGTTTGTCAATTCACTAGGTTGTTGGGACACAATTGATGAGTTTGTGCGGAGCTAGCGATTGGGGCGAATTGCGGTAATAAGTACTGGAGTCTTTTTCGTGATGGAGTTCTGTGTAAGCTTAAAGAATGAGGTTATATTTAGTGAAACTAATACAAATAGGTGAATATATAAATGCTGACTTTGGAGTTCAGGATTCAGAGGAAACATATTATCCTTTCCATAATTTGGTTTAATTGAATTTTACATCTTTTGTTAAATCTCAAAATGGTTATGTTGTAGGTGGCAGGTGGCCTACTTGATGGGAAGCGATCACCGTGGCCAATAGACGTGTGCAACACCAGAGCGTCACAGTCGCCTTGCCGACCCTGAACTATTTGTTTTTTGACACCGACTGTACGTAAATTAAAATGAAAATCGATACAATTAAAAATGATTTTCATCCAGTAACTAATCGGTAGTTCTCAGTAAAACTTCACAATAAAAATCAAATGAATAAATTAAAATGCATCATTTAGGTAAACAGATAGTTTGAAATCTTTCGTCCCCTAACAACACCAGTACTAATAAAGGGAATGTTATAAAAATACAATAGAATTTTCTTCTGTCTCAAGTGTAATGAGTTCCATACGGGGGGAGTCAACGCAGAGTGGCCATCTTGCAAACAGTAATTTTCATCAAATCAAGTCTACAAATGTCATTTTCGCTGGCGCGGGCGATTCAATTACTTAATATAAATAAATTGTAAGCCAATTTGCATGCTAACGGTACATTTTACTGAATTCATGTTTGCTTAAACTTTTTTCATTTTGTTTATAAGCTGATTTTAAATTGAAGGAATATTGTTACTTTTAAAAGTATTGTTTTTTATATATATTATGCGCGCTTGTATATTACCGAGGGGATAAGAAATGATACAATAATAATAAGTAACGTGATGTTATTAAATAAATAAAGGAAATAGTAATAATGAAATTTATTTATTTCACATACAAGATATAGATATATTTTGCAATGCAGAGTAAGCCCATTGCCAGCAACCTATTACTTAATTACGCCCTACTCCATGTTTCTAGATATCTACTGAGAAATCTAGTAACTCTATGCTCAAGACAGAAATCGAACCTGGGACCATTTGATACCGCTGTAATACTGATCCCACCCCTGCAACCTACAGGAGTCTATATCCTCGAATAATAAGTAGCATGTGCTAAAATTTCATCCAGATCTTAAGCCGTTTTGCCCTGACTGAGCAATAAACATCTGTTCAAACTTTCACATTTTCTTAGTTACCTACCTAAAGCTATTCGCATAAATATATTCAATGATAATACAAATTTACAAATGTTTTTGTAACACACAAACCCTTTTGTTTAATTTCAAACAAATTAATTCACAAAATTAACAATGGCTTGCGAATTAGTTACGAATTCAATTGTGCGAAAAATCCGAGCGCCCGGGCCTATGTGTCAACAGCGCCATTGTGACGGGGAACGGTGGAACAAACGCGCTCGGGTTAGGCACGAGTCTGCCGTGAGCATGGCTGCGAAAAAAAATCCTTTCACTAATTTTATTTCAGTATACACTTTATATGATGTATGAAAAATACGTGATGGCTAGCGCGTAACAAATAAGGTGGCCCATGAGGGGTTCTCGCACTTCGGCTGACCCAGGGTCTAAGTTTTGGCATGGCCCACTCGGGTTCGGGAACTGGTCTTTGTCTTGCCTCCGGAAAAGGAGAGCAAGGGGGCGCCGCAGTCTGTTTCAGCTAGGGTGATAGTTGGTTCCACTTTTGATGCAGTTTCTTTTATTAAAAAGGATTTTATATATTGTAATTGGTTTAGTAGAACCGGAGATATGCCCAAAAGTTCCGATAGCCAACATTCACGCGGGTGGAGCCGTGTGCGTCGACTAAAAGATCCTTTAACTTAGCAGTCAAAACGCTCCGTCTTTACATAAGAGTACCTATACCTAAATATAAACCGTTTATAATTACCTATCCTAACATTGACATACCAAAAACGTAGCTTTATCCACATTAAGAGCTCTCAATAGCTTCCAAATCTCATCTCTCAGCTTCGTTCTATACAAACCCGAGGTACGGCCATGATTAAATATGAATCGTCGAATTAACTCCACGTCTTCAGCCAGAGACTCAATTAACCGAACAAAGTAAGAGGGTAAATAACGGAGTGGAATCAATTTTACAGTAACGTTTGTTTAACTGTCCATTGTTGGGTATATATGGGGATTATGATTATGTGATTTAGTTAAGGGTTATATATTTGGGTACACGGATCAATTAGTCGTCACGTCATCGTGTAGCGCTGTGCTTGTGAGATGATAGCGATGGAACTTATTTTTAGGTCCGTTTTTTTTAATGTTTTTGTGGTATTCGTATCACATTAGGTATGATTCAAGATGATCATCTGATAAGATGGTAACCATAGATGATCTATCTATACTAATAAAAAATATAAATGAGCTGTGTCTGTACATTGGAGATATTTAAAAGATTCTGAACACAATTTTTTTTTATATCTTGTCGGTTTTTCTGTTTCTTTGCAATGGATGCAAAAATTACTAATAATGCGGGTGTTTTATTAGAAAGGTCTTATTCAGACAGTATGTAAGATTGCAATTAGTTGAGTAGAACCAGAGATATAACCAAAACATACCACATTATTTTAGTATATAATAAAAAGTACAATATAAGTATCCACTATTTGTTTGCTTACTTCGGCACATCGCGAATATTTTCTGTACCCAAATATTCAAAAAACTGTACAAAATACACCCATCAATTAATATGATGCAATCAAGCAAAAATTTAACCCTAAAATTCAACTCAGCACACAAACTATAAATAAAACACTGCACCTTTAAAAAAACTCACCATCAGAATACCGTGTCCTATTATTTTGACTTTCAAAACGGACTTGTTTCGTCACGTGTCATAAAAATTGCAGAAACTCACCCTCGAACTAGGTAACAAACATTGGAGCGTAACAATGAGGACCGGCTACCGTCCAACTGCTATCTTTATAAAGATTAAATAGTATTTTGTTATACAAAACGGGCCGATCTCAAAGGAACTACTTGTATACGGATGCATGATTAGGTAGGGTGGCTGTGTTTTTAGCTTTTCGTTAGATTTTAAAACAGTTGCTATTAACCAATTATAGCGGCAAATTTTAATTAAATAGGAAGTTTTTGTTCTATTTAGTCCGTCTGATGGACTGCACCCCGCCTTGGTAAAATTGAGGTGAAGTCAATAAATAAAAGTTACTATTTCCATATCTCCTGCTTCAGATTATGAGCTACCTCTGCTCTCTCTAAGCTAAATTTTATACTATTTAGGTATGTAAAGGTAATTATACTAATGGGGCAACAGACAACGCTGTGGTCGTAGACAATTATTGGGCTGTAAAAATCTAAAAAAAAAAGATTGCTAGCCGAAGAAGAAGAAGAAAAAGTTATTCTTCATATTTTTTATTAATTTATTCAGATTTCTAGAGGTCTATCTTTTCTTTCGAGGCTACTCAGATTTATTTAACATACGGTTATTTAAAACCATTCATTCTTTTCTTCAAACAAATAATTCACAGTCACCCTACAGTTCCCAACACTTGACACACACAGATTCGTATGTCCCCTTAGTTACGGATTATCCGGGAAAGTGCACAACATGTTGTCAATGCGGCAATCGGTTGCGGGTATTGTGCGACGAATACCGATTTATTTGGACACCCGATGATAGCTCGAATGTGAGTATTTGTTGCGGTGACTAGGAGAATTTATTTGGTGTAGATATTTGTTGGTATTCTTTTCTATTGACACTGTTTATTTAACTTTTCACTCAGATAACATGGAATATCACCCTCCTTGACTCCTTGGTCAACTTTTCTTTCATTTTATTTTCGAGAAAGATGAGCTAAGCTCGCAGTTAAGCGGAGGTGGTTAAGTCGCACTGAAACCGACTAAAACGCACGCCATTTCACACACACACACACACTCACCCACCAACACATACATAATAATAAACACATACACATATATATATATATAAAATATCAATAACAATAGATAAATAAAATAAACACACATATAAATTAGTATTCACATACTGACTCCACATCTGTCTAGATTAAGCTGAAACTTTTAATAAATCCAAGAATATGTAACACAGGAAGAGCGAGGCATTCCCATCACAAGTGTCTATGACTACTTACTGGGAAGCCCCAACAATGTATAAACTAGGATTTTTATAAATAAAGAATTTTTAATTTTAATAATAATTTAATAATAATTTAATTTCATGTTTCCAAGCACCAGGTTGTAAGGTTACCCTAAGGCAAACGCATTCTACTCGCATGCTGAGGTTCTTCAAGAAGGCCATAAAAAGCTTTTTGCGGGCAGCGCGAGTGTGATGCCCCTGGTGTTGAACGAGTCCGTAGGCCACGGTGAACTCTTCCTATCAGGTGGGCTGTGTGCTTGTCCGCCATCTAAGTGGTATAAAAAACGCTCTTTAAGGCCTTAGGTAACTTCACCTGTATGTTGGTGCACCTACTAAATGATGGCTTAGGCACTCTCGTAGACTTTGTTCTCGAGTTGCGCTGAGTGGGAATCGAACCCTAGACCTCTAGCATAACAGTCAAACACTCTACTGCTGATGCAAATCCACCAGTTGCGAGTACTTTTAACCTTCCCTATTTTGTCATTTAACCGGTGTATGATCTTAGACCCCGACGAACATTTACATTATTAACTTAATTTGGCCTCCAATCATTTCTCACTCAATCGCTCTCTGTGCCTCACAAATAATTTATAGCAAAATGTCTACAGGAAAAATAAGCTAAAATCAATATATCCTGACCTTCTTATAGAGTTCACACGCCGTTCAAGTAAGTATATGTAAAATGGGATCGATGGATCGGTATATTATTAGTTATATTCACGTGAATATCGGCTATTGCCAGTTTAAGTCATATCTCAGGTTCTAGGTAGGTACTCAACCAATTGCAATACTACGGCAATTCTTAAGTCTGACGAAAATCTTTGTTAAAAAAAACTGCATTCGTTTTATAGTTTTTATATCTATCGCGAATAAACGGACAAAAATTCCAAATTAAATATTATTGGATTCAGAATCGTTCATTTAACCCGAAATACCCGAATAATCCGAGATTTAAAAAAAATATCTTCCATTTATAGACATAACTATAATACAAGATTTTAAATTTTATAATAGTACCTTTAGTTAGATAATAATTAAGTATTATGAAACTAAAGAAAATAAAATCAATATTATTTTGCATATACTATAAACACCGTAAACGCATAACAGTATAATGCCGACAACCATAACGAAAGAACAGATTTCTTACAAAAACCGATTAGTTCCGTTACAAGTGTACACATGTGCTCATCTCCGCTAGCCCCATGGGGATATTCCCCATACATCACGGGTATCAACACCATATGGCCCCCATAAGGGACTTATAATTACAGTGAATATTATTAAATGTATTGTCCGCGCATCATCTCAATTGTTGTCAGTTGAGTCGTGAAATGTAAAAAATGATTAATATGGAATTACTAACTGATGCTCGCGGCTCCGCTCACGTAGATGTCGGCAATCGTTGTCAGTCATAATGTCCTATACTCGACTTTTTGAAGATTTTAAGTCTGACCAAAACATTTCCAATAAAAATAGTTTTTGCATTCATCGTCAACACACAGACAAGAATTTCAAAAAGAGTATTTTCCAGTTCAGAATTGTTCTGAAGGTTAAGGAGTTTACACACTTTAAAAAGGGATTAGGAGGTTTATCTCTTATTCCAGATTATAGTCTATTCCTGTGCCAAACTTCAGCCGGGTTAGTTTAGTAGTTTGAGTGTGATTAAGTAACAAACATTTTCATAAACTTTCACATTTATAATATTAGTCGGTTAGGGTAAAATTAATGAAAATCAATGAAAAAAACAGGAAAACACCCAGGACTAAGTCCTGGTTGTTTTCAAACCATCTTGATTTATAATCTTGGCTTTCTTGAGGGTGACTGTCAACTGACGCTCAACCCTGACAGGAAAGTGTGCATCAGAACTTCGTCCATCAATAAGCAGGTTTACCGGCTATCAGATGAGGTTGCTTCAACCCCAAAGATCTTAACGGGGCTCCGTACATCCGTTAAACATTAAGACTAACTCAATCACACAAAAATCAAATCAATATCACAAAAAATTAACATATGCGGACATTACATTAACGCGCCGGTCGCTTAAGTTAATCAATTATTTTGGCGGGCGCGACGACCCTACGAGAGACGCAAGGGTGACGCAAATTGACTAATCACACCCCATAATGACTCGGCCGGTATGTCGCGATGTCAACCCTAGTTTGATTCTTGATGTAGGGTTGCTCTCAAGTGGTGGTTTATGATTTTAAAGTGGTGACATGTTTTGTTAGTTGTTGTTAAATAGATAGGTGTAATGTACAAGTATGCAAATTAGGTTGTTTTTGACTTTGTGTAGATTTTTTTGGATAACTGTTTGTTTGTTTGTTTCGTCGTTATGGTATGGTGGTGTTATATCATAATTTTAGTACTCTTGTATTTAAACTTTTGTTTTTAAATATACGTGTTATTCCAACTTTTCGTACTCAAACATTTTGGTCTTTTTGATTATGAACCAACTTCGAAAAAGGAGGTTCTCAATTTTGATGTTTAAATTTTTTTTGATCGTGTGTATGTTCGAGCATACCTCCTTCATATATGGATGGATAAGCTAAATTCTTTTTTTCTTGTACAGATATTTATTAGGGATGATTGTTTTTACAAGAGTAGGTACTAGTAACCCATGTTACTATTATCCCCGTTAACCCTCCAGCTAAGCTAAATTGCTTGTGTTAGAATTGGTCTCATGTTGGTAATGGCCAGGATACGATCCTAGGACCTCTCGTTAATAAGACCGACACCTTAACCAGTATTTATAAATACAGTCGAAAATTGAACCCGAATATCACGATAACACATTATAAGTCGTGAGTTTTCAAACATACATTAAACTAAAGAGTACACAAAAAAGTCAGTATGCCGAGTAAAAGTGGCACAAGCGCCTTTCAATGGGCGGTACTCCATATATTATAGCACCCTTCGTCCCCAATATACCCAATTGATATTCGATACAGTGAATTGACACGCAAACTGCCTATTTGTATACAAAACGTTCACTTTTGTTACAATACGTTCAGTTTTGTTACAAAATGATCCATATTGTTACATTCCTTTCATACCGTGCGGTTTTATTGTGCGGCTAAAGTAAATGAAGTCATTTTATTGCTTATTTGTCACATTAACTGGAATAATGGTCGGATGTAATGATTTTTCGTATTATTAGGGTAATTTTATGGGTTTCTGACCCAAAAATGTTGTACGGCGCATATGATTAATTTTATGTTCATGTATTTAATCGTTATTTATATTTTTCTACTATGTGTATTTATTTGTACAAAAAAATTAATTGTCTGTTTCAATTGGATTTAATAAATGCATATGTCAGTCTGTTTGAATTAGGTAATCTCGGGAACGGTTGGGCCAATTTTAACGCGACCTTCAATATTCTTCTCTTAGAAAAACCACTAAAATTTAAATTCTTATGTTATCTGCAATATTGTTACATATTTATCATTTATTGTTACTTTTGTCACTGGCCTATGGTTTATAGGCCAAAGAACTTTGAAAGTAAATACTACATAAATCAATTAAATAAAAATGTCCGGTTTTGCCACTGATACTTGTGAAATGGGTCTTAAGAACGTGCTCCAATTTAATTTATGATTGTCTAATTATATTATTTGTTACAGAATGGAGGCTACAAATTTGGCAATGTCGCCAAGAGAGTCCCTCAAACCTAGAGAACACAAATCTATGCATCTCAATAGTAAACCCAATCAGGTAATAATTTCACTTTTATTTTGACTTTATTCGTAGCTTGAAAAACAATATATTATAAGACCGTATTTGGATCAAAGGGGCTCACACAAGATTTTAGGGACCCAAGTCACCATCAACATCCCTCGTAATACTTATTAAAATTTGTGCAATATTAAAACCCAGTATCTGCATAAATTTAAATTTTACAGGGGAGTCGTAAAAACTTTTCATATCTTTGACTTTTTTAAATATTAATCGTAATTTCTTGGGCGTAATGGCTAGGCCTAGTGATATCATGTAGACATAATTTTTTAGTCTGGTACTTGAAAAGTGGCCAATATGGTCTAAAAATGAAAAAAAAAAATTGTTATTCGAAATATGTCAGATACTAGGTTTTTAAATAGGACAATCGCTTACACCCTTGTATCAACTATGATTTCCTGTAACCGAAAGGTATATTATACCTTCCTATTATGCCCAATTTCCTCTAATATAAACATTACTTGTCCCTAGGTCGGAACAGTACTCCTCTACGGCGTACCAATAGTATCCTTAGTAATAGAAGGAAACGAACGACTCTGCCTCGCCCAGATATCGAACACACTACTGAAACAGTTCTCGTACAACGAGATACACAACCGACGGGTGGCGTTAGGCATCACCTGTGTACAGTGCACTCCGGTACAGCTGGAGATATTGAGGCGAGCTGGTGCCATGCCTGTGTCGTCTAGGCGATGTGGTAAATGTACACTGTGTTTCTTTTTCATTATTCACACCCATTTTTACAAGCTTTTGTTAAAACTAGTCATGGACGTAAAAACCAACGGACGGAAAGTGTCGAAGAATACAACTATCGACACTAGAGTCAGCTAGCTTGCTTATACCTAATTAAAGTCGGCAAGCACACATTACTTCGTTCGTCATTCATTCAGTCATGGTTAGCCGCCGACATTATTGTGTTTCGTTTCACACACAGTTTCGTCTTCGGTGCGTTTTGCCCGTTGGTTTTATGTACATTGAACTAACGTTCATTGTGTTTTCTTTTACCTACACTTTTTTCAAGCATATTTTGATTAGTATTTCGCCTATTGGTAGACCTAATCATCAAGGAAAATTCGAGGCATATTTTGAATTTACGCGTCAAACGCGAGCCTATGACCAATTAAAAAAAATTAAGAAAAGAAAAGCTTGTCAATCGCTACTAAACAAAAAAAAATTGAAAGACAAAAACTCGAGAAAAAGTTTACGTATGTTTTTTTTCTACCCGGTCAGGTGTACATCCAAGGCTTGTAATTTTGAACCCAGTGTACACTTTCGTACTCTGATTGGATATGTTTTGCTTTTACATAATTGACTGCCTTTTACCTCCTAACTTCTGGAGGAAAATCTTTAACAGAGCCTTGTGTCCCCATCCCCAGCTGGTGTGTTGCTAACCCACTTATCATTATCATACAGGTATGATAACACGTCGAGAAGCTGAACGACTATGCAAGTCCTTCCTAGGAGACAACGCTCCTCCAAGATTACCTGACGATTTCGCGTTTGCTGTACACCATGAGTGTGCTTGGGGATGCCGCGGAGCATTTCTACCTGCCAGGTAGATCATAAAACAATTTAATTAAATATTTAAAGAGAATATTATCGTTATTTATATTATAAAACTAAATTTAAAAAAAAGTTAATATTCAATTATTTTGTATAGATCTTGAAAACGGTACTTCAAACTGTTAAAAATCCACTTCTTTACCAATTGAATGTTCTATAAAAACGAAAAAAATCATAGGTATTAAAAGTTAATATTTTCTTCTAAAATACAAACTTTCGAGATAGGTACGTATCATATTTTAATTGAATCATTTAGCAGCGAATTGACTAGTCTGAATCCTAGATATTGCTGTCGTCGTTCAATTTGCGATAACTGCCGATAATTATAATTTAAAACTTAATTTCCAACGCAGGTACAATTCGTCACGAGCTAAATGCATCAAATGTGCATACTGCGGTTTATTCTTCTCACCAAACAAATTCATATTCCACTCACATCGAGTTGGCCCTGGTGACAAATACATCCAGCCTGATGCAGCCAACTTCAACTCCTGGAGACGACACATGAAACTCAGTGGAACCCCACCTGAAGAGGTGGTGCATGCCTGGGAAGATGTTAAAGCTATGTTCAATGGGGGAACGAGAAAGAGGATGCTGTCAGCAGCTAGGTAAGAATGAGATAAATGTATAAATTTGTTTCTATTTCGTAGAACAATACGTGCAAGGCTAAGATATCGCCCTCATATGGTGCAAACAATTCCATCAAGAACCAAGCGGTTCGGTGCCTCTTTTCTTTGCCGCACCATTAAAACCTATAATTTTTTAACAGCTCATGTGTTGCCTTCCGCCTGCAGTCCCGGGTTCTTTAAGCGGGGCGTGAAAAAGCAGTTGATGAGGCTGTCAAGCTGAGGGCCACCAATTGTGGGATTATCGGTGTTTGTAATGGTGACGCCCATTCCAGAGACTTTACCTTTGGCTTACCATCAGGCGAGGTGAAGTCATATTGACGTGACCGACATAAAAAAACAAGAAATTCTTCAGTTAGATTTTATAAGAGTGTGTAATAAAGAAATTGAATGTCAAATTAAAACAATACTTTAAAAAAGTTCAGCTTAAAATTGTGCTTCAGAAGAGTACCTATCCGCAGGCCGGAGTCAGAGGGTAGCAGTGAGGCGAAGAGGCCCACAGCCAGCCCGCCCAGTGCGCACGCGCCAGTGCCTCGTCTGGCCGACTACGTATGGGGGGCGCGGCTGCCACTGCCGTATGCAATACCTTGGTTAAAGCCTACCTTATGGACGCCTGGTGAGAAATGTATATTTATAATCGTTAAAATAGCTCGGCATTATAGTGGGTTCGAACCCTGGTCGTTACGCTACCTACTACCTATGTGAGTTTATCCCCAAAAAAGACATTTTGGTGGGAAAATGACTGGCATTAAATACTAGTAGGTAATTTAGGTTGCCTGTATTATATATCTTCCGAACCATGTAGAGACTGCAAGAATAAGATGATCTAGGAAAAAATACCTGCTAATTGCAAAAAAAGCACATCCAAATATGAACCTAATATCTACAGAATTAAAGACAAACATGCCAAGTGCAGGGTTTTGCACTTAGGATCTTTGTTTTTCAGACCATCGATGTAATTTGTTGTCTACTGTCTAGGTGCATTAACTGCTCTAAGCAGCGTGAACTCAATAGAAGAGCCCCGTGCTTTTCGTCCAGTGAGAGGACATCGGCTGGAATCACCCCAGTTGTCGCCAGTTATGTCACCTCCAAGGTCTCCTAATAGGTAGGTAACAGGTTTTTTTAGAGTAATTCCTCCATGATAAGTGTATAAAGTGTCTGGTAGATTAGTGTAGTGGTACTAACAGATCAGTTCTATTATCACACCACTTGCTACAAACTGGGAATTTATCTTCACAAGTTGCATCCGACAATGGTGCGCACTATTCTTCAACCTAGCGTTAATTCCCAGTCGCATCTAAAGCTTTCACCTCTGAGTCTGGGGTCCGCTTTACCAGTCTTAACTGCGGATTTGGCTTGACCTCGATATTTTCCGTGAAGCGACTGCCATCTGACTTTCACAACCCAATAGTGACATTAGGCGATATCGAAGCATTGCAGCTAGACCGTTGTTTTTAGAATTTTTAGGGCTCCAACTATCCGTAACGACTGCCATAGATGTTGATATGGCAAACGGGACCGACAGCTTAGCGAGCTCTCCGAGGCACGACCAGACCAATGCAAATACCCATATTCATGCATAAAAATATTTGCACTAAGCAGGGATCGAACCCGCGCCTCCTGCGCCGCGGCCGCATTCACTACTGCTGTGCGCACTGTGGGGTGTAAGAATTTTATTCCGCGCCCGCTTAGGCTGTGAAGTTATCTCTCTGCTGTGATTTTTCCTTCCGTCAAGAAGAGGTTCTTCAAGAAGGGCATTAGCATCGTAATAAAAGAATGTACTTGAAGTCGGTTTACTTTTTTTTAAAAATTTAATGTATTTCGCCTTCTTTGCTTGCTTTATAAAAGTATCCAATGATCCACGTGTGGATCGAAACTGTGAGTCCTTTCTTTACTTATGCAAAGCGGTGGAATACAAAACATGCTAACCGGTACATTATCCTTATAATTAAACGTGTTAAAGCTGAAAATATATTATAATCACCGTTGGTTGGAGTAATTAAAACAGTTCTTATCGTGTCTATAACTGCTTTGGTACCTAACAGACAATCTAAGGAAAATCCTATATTTATGTTCATACAATTGCATTTACCACTGAATAAGCTGGCATCCTATTCTATTCTACATTTTTATCTATATACTAGCTGACCCGACAGGCTTCGTCCTGTCTTAATGTGTTAACAACGAATAGCGAGTTTTAATAATTAATATTGGTCCTACGACTCCATCTACCAAGACTCTTAAACTGTACTTTTGAAAGCTAAAATTAACGGTATGGAGATAAGTATGTAAAGAAAGAAAGAAAGGAAACGTGTCTTTATTCATGAGGTTTTTATAAACAAATAAAAATAAAAATGATCACCAACAAATAATACGCAAAAGTCCACGAACAACCAACCAATAGACTAACCCGTCTATGGCCTAATCTATGCTCTATGGACCATAAGAACATCTTGTTACTCCATATAAATGTAAAACAAATTCCTTAGGTCCCGATCACCTATCACACCTTCACCTCGTCGTTCACCGCACACAAGATCACCGCTCCGATCACCGCCGCGGTCATCACCAGCGCGGTCACCGAGGAGTGACCGGGACAGTGATGAGAGCGTTGATATCGAGACCACCGAGGAAGACCAACCCAGGGATTTGGTGAGTACCTCTGCTATTAAACTATACTTTTTTTATACTACAATTTCTACTACCTACTAAAAATTCTTTCACCAATAGAAAGCCACATTGTTCGTGAATGTCATAGGCTAAATATCATCACGCTACTGCCCAAGGGAGCGGAGCAATAATCATAAATGTGAACAATTCCGGTAGATTTAATACATTTAAGGAAAACTGATAAATTATGAGCATATTATGTGAGTTAAAAAGGGTGCATCGAGGTTCGAAATACGCCACGGGCGAAGCCGGGGTGGGTCAGCTAGTAATCTATAAAAATGTTCAACGAATGACCAGCACAAGTAGGTACCTACATTCCGAATCGACAACTAAATATCCACTAAAAGTAAATCCAATCCTTCTATAACTCACGTAAACGTTTTTCAAAGATGCAATTTAATAGTATTGGGTGAATCGTATTATCCACTCGAGTTGAATTTTTCAGAGCTTGAACCAAAACGGGAGAGTTGGATCCAATTTAAAAAGTTCGAAGAGGAAAATTTTTCCAATCACCTTGTCGGTAGCTCAGTAATCGTTGCTTTTGGTTTTTTTACGAACTGTGAGCTCAGATTTTGTATTAACTTTGTGAAATACGATATATTTATTTAAAATAGTTAAACGAATAAAACATACCTTTAATATAATCAACATTCGTAACACAATAAATCTATACTAATATTATAAAGAGGTAAAGTTTGAATGTTTGTTAAATTGTAATGGGTAATCTCGGGATCTACTGAACCGATTTTAAAAATTCTTTCACTAATAAAAAGCCACATCATTCGTGAGTGTCATAGGCTATTTTATTGGAATACTGGAATTTACACCCGGGCAAAGCCAGGTCCCGGGTCGCTAGTATATTATAAGCCAAAGCGGTAAAAAACTGCATACATACATAACGTTCGAAATGACACACTCACAATTAGGCACACGCGTCTACAAGAATCATCGGTAAATAATATCAAACCAATAAATAACTTTTAAACCAAAGAAAACTTATATAATTAATGCATTAATTAATTTTATTCAGCTCCAAAGATTAGCCATTACATTTCAAGCCGTGTCTCTCATGTTCCCTAGAGGCACGAAGCGCGGCCATTTAAAAAAAAATATCGGCTATTTGGGGCTTTTGCACGTCGTAAACTGTGTAATTACTGCCAGGGACGAATTCAAATGAACTTCATTTCGATTTTAAATAAGAGAAAATGTTTAATTTAGTACCGATTGGCTGGTCCGGACCAATTAATTGGGGATTTTCGTTTTAGTACCCACTGAAAAGCCAGTTTTCCATGTTTTTTTTGCGTATTGAACATTGAGTAAGCTTCGCGCTATGGTAATCGAGTTCGTTGGGTTGTAATTAGTGTTTGTTTACATAAAATGCTTTACGTTTTTTGCTTTAGTGCTCAGTGCAAAAGTATGGATGCATCTTTATATACATATAAAATTCTACTGTATATGTGTTGAACTCCTAAACGGCTGGAGCGATTTGAATGATTTTTTTGGAGCCCTGGATAGTTTAGATTCCCAAATCAGCCCGGCAGATGGCGCTGCAGTCGTTATCCAGGACAACTAGGTCCAGGACCAGGTCCACTAGTAAATATATATATATTTCCATCGGTTTGGGTTTCGGAAATTGCTTTAACGATTTGGGTGAAAATTTATGTGATTGTAGTCTATTAAGTCGAAAATTGCAAACTTACTCGTTTTTTTTAAATTGGTCAGATATAAGGTTTTGAAATTGGATAGCTGTGTTGATATTGTCATAGTGGTTGGTATCTCAGAATGTTCGGTTGATATCTGAATGACAAAAATAATAAAACCGAGTGTAATTTGATCGCTCAGAGCAAAATATGCATGATTAAAATTAAAATATTTGCACTGGGCAGAAATCAAACTTATGACCGCTGACTTAGGCACAGAGGGCTTACCATGACGTGTTATTTTGTATCTGTCCGTATTCTGGACGATAAAGAGAGATGGAGTTCAACACCCTTCATTCCTCTTTCTCATTCGCTTGAACGTTTTAAGACGTCATGGCAAGCTCTTACGTCACAGGTCCGTCTTAATTACTACTGCAATGATAGGGATGCTACATAAACAATGTTTAAAACTTATTAAGTAAAGCTTACCGTAGTGATAATAAACATGTTATTTACTCATCGTGAATAGGCATTATGTTGTAAATAAAAGAGGCGGCGGCTCTAATGATTGACGTAAACGATAGTAATTAACGCGCCTCGAGAACCCTACCGTTAATCCCTTCAAAAGACTCGTTAGGGTTGTCACCTTAAGTTAAGTTTGATTTAAATATAGATTTTTTTTCTTTCTTTCTTTCATACCACATAATACAATCTACAAGATCATAAAATACGCTTATTGGTTAAGAAGTCGGCCTTACGTCGAAATGTCCCGGGTCTGAATCCTGATCATCACACTACCGACGTGAAATCACTAGTAACACAAGCTATTTAGATAAGCTAGAAAGGCTAGGGGGAAAAATAGTAATGTGGTCACAAAACTTCATTTTATAGCTCTCCTAATAGTTATTACCTACGCAGTGTATCTAGTGCTATCTTGACCCAAATAAGGGCAGCTTAACAAGTTTGTATTATGGGTTGGCTGGAATGTTAAAACACAGTTAGATGTACTATAATATACAATATTAAATAGAAACATCCAGACCAATGCAAATAAATATATACATGCAAACAAATATTTGCAGGGAGAGAGAATCGATATCGCGATGCAGTTTCGATTACTGTATACTATTTTAATTTTGTCTTTGCTTAATTGCACTGCGTAGGTATAATAATTATGTATTGTAACGTCAATTATTGAAGTGAAACAATACTGTAGCAAAATAAACTGGAAAAACCTATTTGTGACTAAAAGTCTCTAATCCTTTTATGCTTATATGTTCTCCCAATTATTATTATTCCCTTCCTCCAATTAATCAATAAACCTGACGACATGGCCGCAAATCCGACTCATATCTTCAATAGCCAAAGTGCAGTACCAGCCTTCTAGCTAAACAAAACAATTAATATAGATTGGCAAATCACAACTGGGATTAAAATGTAATCGCTAAATCGCATCCAGGATGGACGAGCAGATAGACTAGACTAGATTGAAAGCGGCTTACGACTGACGCCGCGGGCGCTCGAATTATTAAACTGATGCATTGTTTGTGAATTGAACTATATGACAATGTTTGTGGCTTAACATGTTTTGCATTTTAGCGTAAGTATATGTTTGTGAGAAAGAATGTGTGTGTGTGTATGTGTTTTGATTTTATACAATGACATAACACAAAAATGTAATGTTATTAACTAGAAAGTTATGTTAAGTTTGAAAAAAAAAACATGAGATGCAGAATTATAATTAGTAGAATAGATCCCGGGCGCTAAAGTGCAAGCTTTGGATGCTATCAGGATTAGCACTTGAATGAAGAAGAATGGATTAAAAAAACACAAACTGAAGAACTTTAAAAAAAAATCTTTATTTTGTTAGGGGTTTTTATCCAGTTGGATATGCCAACCCCATCATACCCTGTATAGCTGAAGTATTATAAAAAAACTGCATTATAATAATATTGTGAATATATAGACACAGCCAGTTTACAATTTTATAATAATGTAGATAGATATAGGTACAGTAATTAAATAATGACATTTAAAAATAGAGTAGGTACACACTAATATAGGTACACTGAAATGAGTGGTGACAGCCCTAGCGCTCTGTTCAGATTAGGGCGCGTACACAAACAACGTCTACACTGCCATAAGCTCTCAATTCAGTAAGTACAAGCTATTGAGACTTCAAGTTGTGTTTAATTAGTAGCTACCTTTACCTACTTGTTTTGTAGCGAATATTGGTGAAAAATGACCTTAAAAAGATGTTTTGTATTGTATAAAATATATGTGGACTATGTGCAATTCAATTCTTAATGTATGAATAGTTCAAAACTACTCAAAATATTGAACAAAATTGTGTCATACTGTGAATAAACTGATTTATTAATATCCCTAAATTAAAATACCAAAAATTAAAGCTTTCACGACTAATATTCATGTTGAAAAAGGTAAATTGGGTATATTATCATTAATTTATATTTAACTAGCTTCCGCCCGCGGCTTCGCCCGCGTGGAATTCGGTATTGCCACCAAGTCTATTTGAATGAAACGACTCTCCACTCGACTTTCCACTCCGTTGTTCACTCCACTCTCCACTCCACACTCCACTCCACTGTTCACTCCACTCTCCACTCCACTCTCCACAACACTCTCCACTCCACTCTCCACCTCCACTCTACTGTCCAATCCCCTCTCCCGACTCCACCCTACATTCCACTCTCCACTTCAATCTCCACTACACTCTACTCTCCACTCCACTTTCCACTCCACTCTCCACACCACTCCCCACTCCACTCTCCACACCACTCCCCACTCCGCTCCACTCCACTGGTCTCCACTCGTCTAGCCAAAACCTTTCGGATAAAAAGTACTAAACGGATTTTAGTGCGGTTTTCTTGGTCAGACCTAAAATTTGGAGATAAGACCAAAAGTTTTTTTTTCCTTATTTATTGGTTTCACCTTACACCATCTTTACAGGGTTCACCTAAGGCGACAGTGTGGACATCATATATTATCCCTTTATAACAGTACTTTTAGTTGTAATAATCGATATTTGAAAAAAAAAATGATGATGTTGACCACAAATATCTACTTTTTTGCAATCCTTGTCTGTTTGTTCGTGATGGACGCAAAAACTGCTGAACAAATTTTGATGTCGCCTTTTCATTAGAAAGGTCTTGGTTTTAAATAAAATCTTCCGTATGTTTGATTGCATTTGGTTAAGTAGAACCGGAGATATGACCAAAAAACGATTACCAACCAATCGACTCCCACGGGCAGAGCCGCGGGTATTAGCTGGTATAAAAATTAGCCTATATGTTATTTCACACTACACTCTATCTCGGTACCAAATTTCAACCAGATCCATTCAGCCGTTTTTACGTGAAATAGCAACAAACATAATATTTGGACATCCCGACCGATCGACTTTGCGAGCGGAGCCGCGGTATTAGCTTGTATAAAAAGTAGCCTATATGTTATTCCAGACTATAATCTATCTCTGTACCAAATTTCAACCTAATCTATTCAGCCGTTTTTACGTGAAAGAGTAACAAACATACATCCAGATATCCCGACTGATCGACTCCATGGGCAAAGCCGCGGGTATTAGCTTGTATAAAAAGTAGCCTATTTGTTATTTCACACTACACTCTATCTCGGTACCAAATTTCAGCCAGATCCATTCAGCCGTTTTTACGTGAAATAGGAACACACATAATATTTGGACATCCCGACCGATCGACTTTGCGAGCGGAGCCGCGGTATTAGCTTGTATTAAAAGTAGCCTATATGTTATTCCAGACTATAATCTATCTCTGTACCAAATTTCAACCTGATCTATTCAGCCGTTTTTGCGTGAAAGAGTAACAAACATACATCCAGACAGCCCGACTGATCTACTCCGTGGGTCGACTGATCGACTCCGTGAGCAGAGTCGCGGGTATTAGCTTGTATAAAAAGTAGCCTATATGTTATTCCACACTTTAATCTATCTCGTTACCAAATTTCAGTCAGATCTATTCAGCCGTTTTTACGTGAAAGAGTAACAAAGATATATCTAGAAATCCCGACCGATCGACTTTGCGAGCGGAGCCGCGGTATTAGCTTGTATAAAAAGTAGCCTATATGTTATTCCAGACTATAATCTATCTCTGTACCAAATTTTAGCCAGATCCATCAAGCCGTTTTTGTGTGGCAGAGTAACAAACATACATCCAGACATCCAGACATCCAGACATCCAGACATCCAGACATACATTCTTACAAACTTTCGCGTTTATAATATTAGTAGGATAAATGAGTATAAGTGTGCCTGATATTAATATATCTCGATATAAATTCTTTAGAGACAGGTATTGGATTAAAACTTATCTCGTTTGTTCGTATGATTAAAATTAATTTATTAAATTATATATTTATTTTAAATTATAAATTATATAAAAAAAAAAATCATAGATGTAAACTTAGGGTGGTACTTACAATTAGGGTTTCTTAAATGAACTAATGCTACCATGTAGCTTCAGAGAAACGGAGTTAGTGTTGAACAAACCACCACATTCGATACCTCTGTTCGTAACACATCCTAAGCACCACTCTTGCAGCAAAACGAAAACGTTCCCTCCTTTCCAAAAGACGAATGAACGCAATCCTCCGGGCAACATTAAAACAAAGAAAAAACTGGCCAAGTGCGAGTCGGACTCGCGCTCGAAGGGTTCCGTACCGGCAAATGACAAAAATCACGTTTATCATAGGGGATACAACAAATGTAATTTTTTTACTGTATTGTAATAAATATTTATTTTATTTTGTTTTTAGTATTTTTATTATAGCGGCAACATTATTTGTTGTTATTTGTTTTCTAGATATCACGGATTATGAGACAATTTATGTTTATAATTAACCACTCCTTTCATAATCACCTGTAAGGTTTATTCATGCACAACACCACAGAAGGGGGAGGGGTAGCCTTCTCGAAGAGCGATACCTATCCTCGGGTCCTCTCCGTAAGTAGTGGCATTGCCGTGAAACCAATTACTACACCACGATGGCAACATCGACACGAGAGAAGAGAACCTATAAGGTTGACTGATAGAGAATATTACCTCACACCTGTGTACATAAAGTACATGAAAATTAAAAAAAATATTAAGCCTTAGTCTTAGTATCATTATCCCTGTATAAGTCCCGTTTGGAGTCTTGTTACTAGGGTTTTAACATATAAGGAACCCTAGAAACGTAGTGTTACCAACATAAATACTTTTAATACTAGTCTGTTCTCGGTAACCGGATCACGTACCTAATAGATACTTCAGGATTTGCACCAAACGATTCAATTGTACACTTGATGTTCGAATAAATCACTCGACTTGGAAGAGAACAAGTTTGTGTAAGTCACGTAGAGATTATGTTCGTTCATAGAGGGCGTGGGGGATGAAAGTGGTTTTCAGTGGTTGTTTTGAGATTTTCTATTTAACTCAACGTCATTGGGGTAGAAAATTGTTGCTAGAGATATAGTTTTCTATTTGTGGGGGATTATTTGTTTGAAACTGTAGATTTGTTAAAGTGTATCTTGTGGGAATATCGTATCTTTACTTATAGATATAGTGACGTCAAAAGTAGCTGATCATTTTCAGATTTTATTAATTAGTTTGTGAGCAAAGTCGTTTATATATTTCGCAACGAAAATGAAAATATTTTTGAACTTTGATCACAATATAATAAATATTTTCATTAAATTTTTTAATTTTGAAATCTTTTCAATCATCAACTTTTGCGCTGACGAGAAGTATGTAGGTATATTATACTAAAAGAGCTTGTCTTTTCGTTTACTATACCTACCCTAAATTAAGAAAAGCGTGGATGTATGTCAATTGAATCAATTGAAAACAATAACTTATATTTGTTCAAATATTAGCGTTGCAGGCGAACTTGTCCGCGAAGTTTTAGATTTTAAAGGTTATTTTTTTTACCCGGAACCCTAATTTTTTTTCCAAAATTAAAGTAGCCTAGGTTACTCTTTGTAAAACAGTCCTGCCATTTCAGAGATTAGCCGGCACAAACAAAAAGATACGCAAAATTATAAAAATGTAGGTTGGTTAATGTACCCTATACATCCAAATGCTTTTTTTAATATTACAGACAGACACTCCAATTTTATTTATTTGTATAGATTTGTGTAACAAAGTTGGCTAAACTAAATATATATACGACAACGTCATTGTCAGTAGCGGAGCGTGTAATTAACTCGCACGCGCCAGGGGACGGGCGGGCCCAGGGGACAAGACTATGCCGACACTGTTGTTCGGAGCATCTATCAATTGTTTATAAATACTAATTCTATTAGGGACAACACTGACTCGGCGCAGTGCAAATATGGCCTTAAATAGGGCTGTCCTATGTAGATTGTGCATAATTTATAGATTTCTTGTTAAGAATTAAGTATGTAGTATAAAATCAAAATTATATTTTATTCTGTTGCTCGGGTCACTATTAGCAAGTGGAGTAATTTTGGTCAATAGGTATTCTGTTCAATAATAAAATATACTAGCTGTCACCCGCGGTTACACCCGCTTGGAATTCCGTTCCTGTTCCACATACACTTTTGTTCTAGTAACAAACAATAACTTGTAGTATTTTAGACTATGAATACTATGATTCATTCCTATACCAAATTTCAGCGAGATCTGTTCAGTCGTTAGAGTGTGATTGAGTGACCAACATTCAAACACCCAAACATCTTTACAAACTTTCACAATTTAAATAATATTTAGTAGTAGGATAACACTCGACAATACAATAGAAAATAAGTACAAATTGTACCACCGCTGTCTACCCCTTCATAAGATATACAGGCGTGAGTATTAACGTATGCAATTGGCCAGACGCAAAGATCGATTATCGATCGATTGGATTATGCGCAAAGGTCGATTTTTAGGTCCTCTTTGAGGTATGAGCGGGTCGCGGGAGACGCGGTTGCGCCATCGCGGACATATGATTGGTCCATCACTTGACGGACCAATCATATGTCTTCGAGAGACGTCTTGTACCGAATCAACGTTCCGTTCGTTCGTACTTTGAATCATTTGATTGGCTCAAAGTGCACGTTGCGCGAACTTACCTCCACTACTCCAAAATATTTTACTATGTCACACACAGAGGGTGAACTAAAATCTAGGTTATGACCTATCTTTGTATGTACGACAGCGAAAACGTTTCAGCGCATTTGCCACATGGCTCGATCTTCTTTGTGAAATATTAAATTCCCCGGTTTTTATACTTTGCTTTAGTTGGATGACTGCCAGGGCGAATTCTTCATATACCTATCTCTCTTCCTGAGGGCAAATTCTCGTAAGAAATACTAGCGGACGTGAATGTCGGTTAATATTTCCGATTCTACTTAACCAATTTGTAAAATGTATAAAGTAACATTTAACATTAATTAAATGTTTAACAGATATATTTAACATTACTGCTTAACAACTTATATTGTATGTTTTATTTCTATTTTCTGTTTATCATGTTTGTTTTAGTTTCTGATTGTAAATTGTTTCTTTATATTTTTTTTACGTATGACATTCGTCAGATTTTTAGTTTGACTAAGAATAAGACCTTTCTAATAAAAAAGCGCATCAAAAGCCGTTCGGTAGTTTTGACGTCCATTGCGAATGAAGTAGACCGGAGATATGGCGACAAAAAGCGATAAATGACCTTCACATGGAGCTAAGGTCATCAGATAGACTAAAAATATTATAATTATAGTTCATTTCAAAAGCAAGTAAACCAAATGATATCTTTAAACAATTCATTCGTGTCGGGCCTTTTATTAAACAAAAACACATTTACATCAATAATTCAGGCGTACATTCAACGAATGGCGGTTACAATGAAATTATTGATACCACAATACATTAGTGACGAACTGATCCTTATCGCAATAATATTAAAAGTTTGTTGTTTTGTTTAACTTAAGTGATGTTTAATTTGAAGGCCCTTCTTGTTACGTCTGCGCCGTTAATATATGCATTCACGAGACGGTTGTAGCTTATGATAGCCACACACATTCCAGTATACTTATGCAATTCTAAACTTGCAAAAGTTTAGTGGAACGTAGTGGCTATCGTTACGTTCATCACGGTAGTCAATTTTAACACCTAATACTGTCTCATAAGTTAGATAGATAGATAGATAGATAGATAGATAGATAGATACTCTTTATTGCACACACCATCAGGATACAAACAAAGCGTATACATAAAAAAAATTGTACAAAGGGCGGTCTTATCGCTGTCTGCGATTTCTTCCAGACTACCAGTAGGTATGGACTGTATTATGGGAATCTGGGTAGTTCCTGGTGAACGCTAATTCTTTAACAAAGAGAGAGACAGAGAAGGAAAGAAAGAAAAGAGAGAAAAAAAAACAAAATAAACAAAATATAAAATACATTATTTCCTTAACCTCATATCATAGCTTTCTAAACACTTATAATATACAAACAAACATACAGCAGTGACATAATAAATCTGTTTCACCTAAGACTGTAATTTTAATTATCGATGGTATTATTTTTTGCCCTCAAAGAATTCGGGGAAATCACTGGCTCCTGTAATAGGTATAGTTTCTCTAAACTCTTAACTAATTCGGGAGCCAGGGATTATCATTATGAAATGTATGTGCCAATATCTCAACAAAGATGATTATTATTATAGCAAGATTTTTGGTTCGTGGTTTACCTACTGACGATATGTGTAATCTTTTTGTTTCACACTCTTTTTAATTAACTGGTATTTCCTAGTTATCAACTGTTATCAACCACAATAGTTTTATCAAACATACTATATATCCGGTCCGAGAATAAAATAACATACTTAATTAACTATTAAACTTTCATCTATACACTGTTGCATAATTTTAAATAAGTTGTGTTTCATAAAAATCTTGGGTAATGTTAAATGAACGATTTTGAAAACCTAATATTTGCTCGCTATGGATACAAAAACTATTAAACAGATTTTGATGCGGATTTTTCTATTAGAATGGTCTTGGTCAGACAAAATTGTACCGCTTGATTGTGGTTGGCAAAAACGATAACTGACCTCCACGCGGACCAGTTAGTACCTACCTTGGTCTTTGCTATAATATACGATATCGTTCATTAATTTAAAAGAACAACATTTCTTATCTATACTCCGCGTTCGTTATTTAAATGTCGTTGTGACATTTCGTATTTTTTTATTTACCTCATTTGGGATTTGGCATTTTGGCCCACGCCGTTTTTATTGGTAGCCGTGTGCGGAACATTAATTTTGTTGTTGGCTCGAATATATGCCCCCCGGTCTTTTGTCCGCGTTACGTCATTTACGAAAATGGTTTTTGTTTGATTGTTTTTTTTTTGTTATGTGAACCGTGGTGATTTAATAAATAGATGAATGATTGTAATTTTCGGTAGTAATAAAATAATTAAAATATGTTTTAAGTTAAACGCGTTTATGCGCTAAAAGCGACCATATTGGATTATTTTTTCACAGTAGGTAACTATTTTTAACTAGTCAAGTCCTTTCATTTGATATCCTAAATGGGGGTAGTTGTGGAAAAATACGTAAGCCGCCATTTTGTAGTGGCAGCCATCTTGGATTTACAATGATACAAATTAGATTAACTTGTAGGTATTGTCACCAGAACTACAGTTGTGCCAAATATCAGAACAATCCGTCCACAGGAAAGGGGTAAATTTTCAATTACTAGATTTAACCCAAACAAACAGGTCAACTTTAATAAAACTGTTCAAAAAATAAACGTGGCTAGTTCAAACATATTTCACTTTAAAGGTTTTAGATAAGACCGCGAAGACTAACTATATACAATTAATATTAGGAGAGGGAAAAATAAACAAATAGTTAAGGAAAAAAATATGAAAATAGAAAGAAAAACTGCTCCGATGCAATAAACTAATACGTTTCAGAATCGTAACTAACAAACAGCAGGTGTAATTCGAAACGTTTTTATTAACACGCAAGGCTAAGTATGTTAATCGGACACCTGATATATTATTTAACTTAATAACTGAAGCATTGTGACGAAGCCGTTACGTTAATAATTACATAGAACCGCCCATGAATAGTTTATGTGCCCACAGCTCACAGAAAGTTTAGAATAGACCGTGAATAAATTCATTAATCGATAGATATTGATACATTCTTCGTTCATTATCATCGGTAGCTTAGTGATTAGGCAGTCAGCCTTACGATCGGGAGGTCCTGGGATCGAATTCTGACCATTGCACTGATATAAACCCACTTCTAACTTTTCTCAGTTTTCCAACTACCGGTAACGACTGCTACAGGTGTTCGGTTGGCAACCGGGACCGATGTTTAAACGTGCTCTCCGAGGGATGGATAACCTCTGACCATTCAAATAGACATATTCATGCATACAAAATATTTGCACCGAGCGGGAATCGAACCCGCGACCTATGACGTAATTGTCGAACACTCTACTGTCAAGCCACAGAGGTCGTCGCGACCTATTAAATTTCTCCTATAGGAAGTAAATTTTCTTATTCTCATCACTTAATTTTTATAGTTGCAACCTCGGTCGCATCGATGTAATAGCAGGATGGTACCTAGGTAGAGCAATATAATTTTGATATCACCAGCTAAGATTATCAAAATGATATTTATCACAAAATTTAGTGTTAAATGCCCATTATAAAGTATTACGTGGTCTATGTATAGTCGCGTTGTCGGTAATGCAGTGGCTTTTAAACCAAACAACAATAATTACTATAAGCTTTGTTCGTAATGCTACTATCTGTGAACTCGCAAACAGGCCACGGTTACTCAACATTCAGTTCTGTTAAACTGGTTTGAGTACAGTGATCGGTTTTCAAAAGCCATGCACTGAAAATCCATTTGATATTCATTATTGTTTCTCGGATATCCAGTGTGCAGTATTTGAATGACTTGTAATTGAAATACGTATTTGACTTGTGGAGCTGTCTCCACGGGCGAGAGAATCGCGACGAGTCCGCGCTTTTATTGTCGGAGAATCTCCACGAACGAGCGATAATTCCGCCACATATAATTGCGAGTCGTAACGGAATCGCAGCGTATCCGCGGCGATTCCGTTACGAGTCGCCGCGGACACGCTGCGAGTTTACTTGACGACGCGTTGTGCTAAGAATTTAGTTACGCTGCGCGCTCGTTGCAAGAGCGCCACGAGCGCGCGGCGGGCCCGTTGCTATAGTCGCGACGGGCTCGCGGCTATGTAATGACGTTTCGCGCGCTCGTTGCCACTCGTCGCATCGCCGCGATAATATCGCCGTGTGGAGACGGATCCATAGAGAGAGTATAGATATATGTGGCACGACGATAATATCGCCGCGATTCTCTCGCCCGTGGAGACAGCCCCTTGGTACTTACATATTTCAAATACTTAGGTACTTATAGCTTCAAAATATATAATGAGGATGTACAGGGCGTAGTGCCCTAGTCAAAATTTTGGAGCTAAGCAGTTTTAAGATATACTTACCTCCAAGCTGGTATACTTGCTAATCGATGTAAGAGGCCCTGGTGTAGACTAACTCTTCAAATTCAAAAAGGCAGTCACTCCCATAAGTCGCCCTAGAAGCCGTAGAGGTGAAATCATTCCGGACTGTGAGGTCAAATCACGTAAGGTCAAGTCTGTGTTTCCGGAAAGTTATAACCTGGAAATATTCAAGTCACGAGTGAATAGGTTCCTTCTAGGCAAGCGTGATTCATCGTAGACCACATCGCCACTTACCATTAGGTGGGATTGAGGTCAAACGTAAGCCTATCATGAATGAAAAATCCTCAAACCCTTTTCTCAGCTCAATAGAGGTCGACTTTTTTCGGACTAACTACGAAGTCGCTTATCTTCGATTTTTTCCGAGAAGTAATTGCTTCCCTGACATGTACAACCCATTGGTGACATCGAATTAATATGTAAATATTGCTATGATAATTTAGTTTGCGATGGTAGCTGAATGGATAAGGATGCGGCCTCTTCTTAGAAGTAGCGAGTTCGAATCTGGCCAGACAGTACCAATGTGAATTCTACTTTATGGAATTTATATGTGCTAACCACATGATTTACCATCTGCTGAAGGTGAAGGAAAAACATCGTGAGGAAACCAATATGTCCTAGAAGAAATTCTAAGGACATGTTCGATCCACCAAACCGCATTAGGCCAGCGTGTCTAAACCCTCTCAACTCTCTCATTAGAGGAGAGGAGACCCGTGCCCAGCAGTGGGACATAAATGGGTTGCTATCAAATGTGATAATTTTACTGTTATAAGTGTTTAAGTAGCTTCCTAATACTAGAAAACTTTGACAATCTCTGTTCAAATCACGGCTAGTATTATTGCAGTAGTTATTAGTTAAGTGATAGCGCCGAAGTGTGTTCGAGTGCCGTGCTAGATCAGATAGTCGCACAGACCGGCTCTCGTGACGGTAATGGTCAAATTAATGTTATCGCCCGACGCGTGTCGAACTCGATTATTCAAAACTCTGCTTAATTGTCTACTATTTACGGTTCAGATTAGCTTGAAGATTATGTAACTGATGGTCTATAGAATTTTTAAAGAGAGTCAGTTTTTAATACTAGGATTGTGTATGACTAGACTATTAACGATTAGACAAAGTAACTGTTACCTACTGAAAAGCGAAAAGGTTGTACTTAAACAACCAACAAAGTTTGTGAGTTTGTGAGGGCTGTAGGGGGTAATCTTTGGATCTACTGAACCGATTGTGAAAATTCTTTTACCAACAGAAAGCCACGTTAACTGTGAGTGACATAGGCTATATATTTTACTAAAAAAATAGGGATCCCAACTAAAAGTGCAATAATGTAAGCCAAGGTATGAAAAAACTTGCCATAAAATGACTTCGTGGCAATGCCGACCTCCACACGGGCGAAGCCGCGGCTGGAAGCTAGTATTTAATATGAGTGGAGCCGCAGGCAACAGCTAGTCTAAAAATAGTATTCAATAAAAATATAGATACTAATTTTAGTTTGTTGGACTTTCGGCAGGCATGTTCGTGGCCTTGCAGCACCGTACCGACGCCTCGGTCTGAGGAGACCTGCTGGAGTGGCCTAGTGCCGAAGGTGGAGAGGGATGACGAGTCCAGGGTGGAGCCTTGGCGCTTGCCCGACCTTCGGCCCTCGCTCCACTACATGCATGATCGTGGTAATTATTTACAATCAGTGATTAAAAAACTCTTATTAAAGGGCGCTAATTACCTTCTGCACAACGAATGAGCCTCTGGCACAAGCTTTTCTCTGCTGGCAGTCGCTTCTGTAAAAGTCAATAAGCAGACCCCGGGTTCCTTAGCCTGTTCCGTCCAAAGTGGGCTTTGGTCGCTATGATGATGATGATGATCATCCGTAATAATATAAGAGTCCTAATAATACATCCATAATAGTAGTACAAATTATAAAAAAAATTAATACTTAAATAACTCAGGTAGACAATTACTTATGTGTTGAAAGTATTTGCTACGGCTACGGCGTAGCTGTCTGGTCTACGACTATACGCCTATCTGGTTAGCCTAAGTAATTATGTATGTGAAATTAATAATATATTCATAAATCACAATTGTAGCTTAACATAATAAAATATTGTACACTTTAAAATTGATGAATATTAAATATAAGGTTGTTCTTCTACAATAAGTTGATTGAGTTTCTGGTCTCCTAAATAGGCTATAGGTAGCCTGTGTTAAGGAGATACAGGACCATCCCCCTGACACATTAAGAATTGTAGTAAAGTTTTTAACAATAAAAGGTTACAACATTACAATATTTGATTAGAATTTCATGCAACATCCAAAGAAGACAATAGCAAGTAGATAGACTTAGATCTGTGTGTGAGAGGGTGTACGTGAGGCTGTGTGGTGTGTGTGTGTGTGTGTGTGTGTATGTGTGTGCGAGTATGTGTGTGCGAGTATGTGTTTATATGTGTTTTATGTGTGTAATTATGTTGTTGTTTGTTTTAAATGTACTTATATCTTGCAATTTGACTATGGGCAGATAAGTTGTTGGATGTTTGAAATATATTGGCTTCTTATGTTAATAGAATGATTACCATTATATAACATTTACAACGAGAATGGTATATAAAACTCAAAGAAACGATTTACACTGACGCTAGCGAAAAATTACCTTTTTACCCGACTGCCGAAGAAAGGAGGGTAATGTTTTAAACTTATCATATATGATTGGAAACATGCGTTGTAGTGTATCTGCACATAATCTCACCGAACACATAATTTCAGTCGACGGCTCAATGCTTCGATTAGGTTAGGGTTACAATAGATATACCTACTCGTATTATAAAAGTAGGTAAATACCGCGTGAACGTAGGTTTTCGAGTTTTTTTTAACTATATGTGCGGTTCTACTCAACCGATTGTGATCAAACATGCTTGAAATTTCAAGTCTAACCAAGACTTTCCGAAAAACCGGATCAAAGTCCGTTCAGTAGTTTTTGCATCCATCGCGCAGAAACAGATAAGAATTCCAAAAAAATATTTTATGTTCAGAATCGTTTATTTAACTTAGCTCAATTTTTTTAATGCCGATGTGCAGCTACTTTCCAATTTTACAATAGTACTAGTTGACCCGACAGGCGTTGTCCTGTCTTAATGTGCTAACAACGAATAGCGGGTTCAAATTGGTCCATTGAAACTCCCATTGACTACCAACAAAACTGCCAAAACTCCATATTAAACTGAACTTTTGACCGCTAAATATTGAAACAACTGACATGACAGTTAAGTAGGTACGCCATGAGGTTACATTAGAAAAGTGTATATTGTCAAAAGCACTAAGAAGGTTGAATTAGAAAAGTTAATATTATGGTCGTTAAGTTTCTTAAATTTTCTAATGTCTCGCACAACTTCCTTAACTTTTTCTTTCATAAAAACCTTCTCCTGACAATAACAAACACAATAAAAAAAGAATTGCCGTGACCAAGGGAAATAGGGATTCATTTATGTATATATTATAGACTAGCTGTTGCCCGCGGCTCCGCCCGCGTGGATGTCGAAATCCGTTTCAAAAACTATCCTATCTCTCAAGTTGGATCGAACTGCACATGGTGTGCGAATTTTATTATAATCGGTTAAGTGGTTTAGGAGTCCATTGAGGACAAATATTGTGACACGAGATTTATATATATTAAGATAAGATGGATATACATTTTTGAAAGGTTTCTTTATTAAGTACGACAAGCATCAATATCACAGTCAGTAATCAAACGAAATGTACACGTTACCTGTGAGCCTCGCTGTTACTTACCGCAATTATATTAGGATTAGTTACCTAGCGACAGCTGATCGATATTTTCCCTCGTATCAATATATTAGTGTTGATTCTACTGGCAAAACTCGAGAAACTTGATTAAAAAACATGAAATAAAATTATGTTTAAATGAAGTCTATCGCGATATATTTAATATTATTTTATTATTTAATAGCTGATACTCGCTGCTCCGAGCGGAGATCGGTTATCGTTTTTTGGTCATATCTCAGTTTCTACTTAACCAATTGTAATCAAACATACATACGGCATTTTAAGTATTACCAAGACCTTCCTATTAGAAAAAAGACACATCAAAATCTCTATACTTAGTAGTTTTTACAATTATTGCGAACAAACCGATAAACATACAAGAAAACTTACTATCGTGAATTATAAAAAGTTGGTACTAATATTTTTTATTCTTTTTTCAAATGGAATACGGAGTTTTGGAGTGTAATATTTTTAAATGTAAATTTTTTTTTTTTCAGACCGTGACTGTGTAGGCTGCATCGCGCCTCTGCCATTGCTTCCACAGCCTGCTCCTGCGCCGCACTAGCCAATAAGCCACTTCTGATCTCACATATCAATAACTTATACATAATCCACATCATATATTGATAAGTGTCTTACTGAGGTTACCTTCCTTACTTTGAGATTACTTTAAGAAGCATTATTAGTGAAAAAGAAAACTTTGTAATATAATAAGTACCTACTGAACTTTTAAATAGTATTACAGTAATTAAGCAGTTATATAGTTTTGTTATAAATTTAATTAGCTATTTACAAAATTGCTTTCTCAAAACAAAATGTTTTTACTAAAAGATGTTCTGCTTTTCTCTCTCTTATTTGACACTACCGAACCGCTCTGACTCAGCGAGAGTCTAATTTTAGATAGAAGAGAAAGAAAGAAAAAAAGGTATATTTATTTTTAATATTTTTTTTAAAGATTTTTTTTAATTGAAGTTTATTTTGAAGATGTTTATTTAATATAAAAATATCTAACAGTATAAATCGTATGAAAATTCGATATGTGGTTTAGAAGATGTTAGTGGGAAAACACACAGGTATAAATAACATTTAAGGAACCTCAGACTAGCATTTCCTTTTTGCCTTTTACCCATTCGCTGTGTGTAGAAAAACCATATTAATTTTATTACATTCAAATTATTTTAATAAATCTCTAGTCACAAAAATAGCAACTTGTACCTAAAGCCTAGTCTTATACCATTAATCTTAGCATAGATAATTAGAAACATATCTTACTTAATAACGAAAAGCAATTGTAATGAATTCAATTCATTAGATGTACTCATAAGTATTGTAATCTAGTCTATTGGTCAATTTCTGAATTGAGAAATTGAAGTTGAGTCTCGGCAACCACTGCTTATTACACTAGGCGCACATTGGGCGACATGCGACAGCGACAGCTCGGCTACTAGACGCGACGACAGGCTGCGGCCGGAAATTTCATATATTTTGTTCTAAGCTTCGTACACTTGGCGTCAGAGACACGGAGTCGCGACGCAAGCTAGGGGAGTTGCCGCGATGTCGGCTGCAACCTGTCATCGCGTCTAGACTCCGAACTGTTGCTGTCGCTTGTCGCTAAGTGTGCGCCTAGGGAGGCATAGTACGCAGTAAGAAATAGTACGTTGCATTGCCAAACCTATCTCCAATATCTCAATTCAGAAACTGGTCATAAGTAACTTAATTTCTATTAGATGAAATGTAAAATATGTAGTTTGCTATAAACTGAATAATTAAATTGTAAATAGTTATTCTATAGGTCGAGTCTTTAACGGCAGTGGTTCCATATAGTGCCATACACTACGTCCTCAAAATATTACTTTTTTGTGCACTTTGAAGTGTCTGGCAGAATTGATGCCGACAAAAGCTGTCTGGCAATATTGATTATTATTTTTAAACAATATTCTGTATAATATATTTAAAAATCAACTCTGATATTTTAAGAAAATTAAGCAATATCGCCCATACATGTGGACACAAGCTAGTTGGGCCTCAATTTTGTGTTACAGCAAGCCACTGTCGTTTCACTGATATTTTAAAAATGCCATTTATTTTAGACTTTATGCGCAACAAAATAAAGTCCAAAACATAAAGCTTGAATGACAATTTGTGATAAAATGTCTTCTTTTAATTTTAGACTTTAAGTTTATGATAAGAAAGTCTAAAATCAAATGGAATTTTAGAGTTTCATTGGAAAATTGATACAAAATGAGGCAGAATTGAGGCCCTGGTTTGTATACCTTCTAATATATTAAAACTTCTCTATAAGATTGATTTTGATGTAAAATCCTGCTCCACCTAGCTGTCATCGACACTTCTATTGAGAACGCGGCCACAAGGTCATAATTGGTGTAAGATTCACATAGTGGATATTGATAATATTTTTTTTTATTCTTACCAGGGTGTCTAAAAAGGCCACATTGAATTGAATGTTTCATAATGTTCAATGTTCATCATATATCTATCAGTTATTAAATCTCTCGATACTATAAAATACACTGCAAACTCATATGTATCACAAATTATGTTGTATTTTGTAAAAAGTCTATTTAGTTTATTATATAAAATTATATATTTATAAACCCCTTTTTCATGTAGTCGAAATCAGGATACATATATAAGAAAGAGCTGGAGATATTTTATTGATTATTAAGGTGTGTCCAGACATTCGTAATTCAGCTTGAAATTATGTCAAAGAGTCTACTCCCTGTCTCAGCGACCTCAATCTCTAGCAATATTAATTTCAATCTTACATTATGACTTTCATAGTGTGAGTCCGATCATCGTCGTCGACGGATACGAATGTTATGTGTGTCAAATAGTAAGTATCTCTAACTTCTATCTTCTATGCTGGGTCATATTTTTTAGATTTATTTGAAACAGAATACTAATATAATGATGGACGACCATTGACCGAGTCTGGGGCCTTACTCCGAAAAACGAAAATATTCGTATCCGTTGACGTTTTGACCATTTAGCTACCCCGAAAGTGTTTCGTTTCGGATTTCGGATCCCGTCTTCGATCGTTTGACATTGAGGTTGTCGATCGTTATCAGTACACCTCCTACTCCCAAAATACATTTGACGTTTTCGCTGTCGTTGTTTGACAAATGGTCCATTTTCGTTCGATCCGAAACGTTCATGTTCGATTTTCAGAGTAAGGCCCCAGATTCACACTATGAAAGTTAAGTAATATTGAAATAATATTGCTTTAAGAGATGATAGTACGCCACCTGGACCAGTACTAGGTATTTGAAATTCTCGTCTACATCCTTCCCAGGTCGATCTTCTTCAACCTAACGTTAATCCCAGTCGCATCCAAAGCTTCCACCTCGGAGTCTGGGGTCCGCTTTACCTGTCTTAACTGCGGATTTGGCTGGACCTCGATATTTTCCGTGAAGCGACTGCCATCTGACCTTCACAACTCAATAGTGACATTAGGCAGTCGCTTCACGGAAAATATCCGAGGTTCAGCCAAATCCGCAGTTAAGACTGGTAAAGCGGACCCCAGACTCCAAGGTGAAAGCTTTAGATACGACTTGGATTAACGCTAGGTTGAGGGTTGAAGAAGTTTGGTATTGTCTTTAGCGCGGTTTGTCTGCAGGTTTTATACATCAATAGATAGAAAAGAAAATGTAAGTGCATAGTGATTCGACAAATACTATCTGTAGTTTATACATATCGCAATTATCTGGTATTATTATGTAATTACTGTATTAAAACTGTAGTAATGTATTAGCTGCACAAATTAAATAAGCTAAATTTTAGTTTAGTTATATCGCCTTTAATTATTTTCCTGTTTTTAAATCCCTCTACATCGATGAAACTGCAGTGCTTACGTAGGTAGGTATTATTGTTCATGTACTTTAAACCACAGTCCACATTTCAGATAAACAATTTTTTTTTTTTTTTTTTTTTTTTATGTCGGTCACGTCAACATGACTTCACCTCGCCTGATGGTAAGCTGAGGCAAAGTCTCTATAATCAATAAATACGTTATCATGGGCCTTATTAAGACCAATATCTATACTTTGTACAAATAAATAAAATTGAAGTATCTGGAAATAAAATAATAGTTTTTAAATGAATGCACATGGAGGTATGTATTTACAATATCAATAACAAAAAAGCTATTCTAAAATTGTTTGTCTGTCTGTCTTTGAAAGAGGTAATCTCTGCAACGTCTAGGCCAATTTGTTACGGGACTTTCACTGACGGATAAGTATTATTATAAAGTGTAATTAAGGCTACATTGATTTAGAAAAATAATTCAAACCTTAAGTCTAAATCCACGTAGACGAAGTCACGGGCACAGCTAGTAGTGAATGAAAAAAAAACAATATTAATCATTTATGTTAGTTTATTAATCTATAACATAACCTATATACAATACATACCTATACCATAACATAACTGATAACACAACATAACAAACCTACTTATAAAATAACATAACAACGTACACAATAACATTGAGAGATCGCTTTAAAGTTTAAACTAATCAACCTGGTACTTATTTCTATTATTGTGTGGTAGGTTATAATATCTTCATTTTGACATTTTATGTTTTAGCACTTAAATTATTTTCATTAATTAGAATTTCATTATGATAAAATTCTATAGAAAAATATACAATATTATCCAGTTTAATACTTGCATATGATAACACCAAGAGGCCCTTAATATAGCAAACATCGAAGTTCTTGAAATAATATAAATAAAGTAAAAAACACTAAAGTTACTGGGAATGCAATGTTATAACATAACATAACATAAACTCACGCCTATATCCCCGAAGGAGTAGGCAGAGGTGCTAGCACCCACATTTCGCCAGTTTATGCTTAGGTCCCAATGTAATAGGTGGCGAGCCTATTGCCTTTAACCGGACACTTATAAACCTGCGATAAATACACACATAACTTCGAAAAGCATCGAAAAGTCATTGGTGTGTGCCATGGTGAACCTGGATCGAACCCGAGACCCTCGTCTCAGCAGTCTATTACCCAGACCACTAGGCTACCGCGGCTATGTTATAAAAGTAAGTTTAAGTGATCAAATTGCTGAATTACAATTATGAAAACAAAAATCAAGCAAAACAATTAATGAACTGATTATTTTGAAACGTCACTAACTAAGATTTTTGGAAGTTCAAATGGCACCACATTATATTATCAGTATATTTAATATAATATATAAGTAAATACTCGTAGATAATAGAAAGTACTAGAAGTGCAGTATCTTTACTATATTTAGATATGTCATCACAGTATAATTTGCAATGTTATGCCCGGTATTTGCGAGAGATTTGAAATTATTTTGACCGGCCTTACATGGTGCCGGGTCTACACTTATTAATAAAATTAATTGTAAACTAAAATATAACTATTCATTTATCCAGGGTTTGTAAATGTTCGTCTAAATCAAAGGTATTTAACTATACTAAGGGTAGGAAGAGGTGAAATATAAACCGTAAAATTCCTTTACATTTTCACACTCTTAAAGATTACCTTGTAGTTCCAGCTCACTGGACTAGCTAGGAGCTACTTTTAAAAGGAAAAACATTGCAGCTATCAACAGTACATTATAACGATGTTGAAAAGCGTTACCTCCCTCAGTCTTAACAGGTTCTTCACGAGGTTTTTCCCAATCCAGGTGCACTGACTGCTCGGGCGCGTTGACCCTATACCGCGTTAAAAGTGTGCGTTGTCCTCTGTGCCATTCATTCATATATACCAACACTTCTTCCGGCGAGCGGCCCTTGTATGTCACATTCTGGAAGGTTGTTAAAGGACTTAGCTTCATGAGGCTCTCCTCAAACCGCCTGAATAAAAGAAAGAAAGGTATTAGAGATTTCAATTAATAATAAAATTGTGTAAAGGGACGCATATAGAGAAATCGATCGCAAAGACATATTAATTGTGTTAGGAATGATTGACAGACTTTTTTCAGCTCTGTCCACTTAGATCCATTGAATGAATCCATTGATGGATCCAAGGACGCTTTTCCCTCCTCTTGAATCCATCGTACCGTATTTCCACAAGTACAAGCACACGGCCCACCTGATGGGAAGCGGTCACCGTGGCCTATGAACGTGGGTAACATTAAGGGTGTCACACACACGCTGCCTACCCTGGGAAGGGGGGAGGGCTGAGAAGGGGCGGGGAGGCTAGGAAGCGGTGGCGGGAGGAGGGGTACAGTGAGCTCTGGCTACTCTACTTACCGGCGGGAACACAACACGATGGTTATTATGGCCGCGGTCTTCTGTACCTAAGGTTGGTGATACAGGAGTGACATAGTTTAATTTTTTTATGGTTGGAATGAGCAATGCACATGTATCTATTTTTGTGTGGCGTTACCCAAAAATAAATACCGTATGACTTGCAGACTCTTTTGATTATAATCCTTATAAATATATTGCTAATTGTGCTAAATCAACAGGCGTATCTGAATGAATCGAGAAAAATGGAAACTAATTATTTCACTCATTTAGGATACTTACGGAATAATTTGTTCACGTTGTGAGTCATGAAGTGCGTTTGGATATATAATACTTTGGTTATATAATAAATTATAGCCCATAGCTAGTGTTAACACTGCATCTGCAACAGCCATAGCTTTGGAGGGCCACTTTTGGTCTGTCCATAATGCTTCCAAATCTTTCGATCGATTATTTATTAATGCATCCTTTCCATTTTCATACCAGAATGAAAAAGTTAAGTGCTTCATTTCTAAACTTATATCACGTTGACTCCACTCTCTGACAATCCAAGTGATTTTTTTATCATCATTCATATTAAGTTTTACAGCGGCAGATAAAATAATTGCAGCGTCATCATTATTTGTATTTACGAATACAACACTTGATGGTTTATAGTTTATTTGCTGCAAAATTTTCTTAGCGTCTTGTATCGTCAAATTTTGGCGTACATCGTAATTGGTAATACAACCACAGATTTTATTTCTTAAACCAGCAGTAAAAAAATTTGCCTTTTGACTCGATTCGGTTAACACCGTGATATGAGTTATATTCTTGCTGGCGATGAAGTGTTTTAGTGCAAGTGTCAGGTGGAGCAAGCGGCCATTGGTCAACCAGACGGATTTCATTGAATCTAATTCAATATCTATTGAATTATATAACATAACGGGTAAATTTACTTTGTTGAGATCTTTGAGAACATAATGATCTTCAATATTCTTGACCCCACCTATCACATATCCAATTTGATATGGTTCGTACCACTTTTCCACAAAATCTCGAAGTTCGTCTTCCAAAGATTTAGAATCAGTACATTTTATGTAATAGGGTTTCAAATTTATATGCAAGTAATCTTTTTCTATTAAATAACCCAAAACACTAATATAGCTTGAAATAATTGTGTCATTTATTAAATCACCAATGTCTTTATCTCCTAAACAAAGTAAGATACCTATTTCAGGGATAGTCTTCTTATGCAAGCTATACAGTATGGTTTCGGTTGTACCATATTTATCAGTCTTACACCATTTACAAGTAGCTTCCTCAATAGATTTACTATTACTCTCTAGTTCAAGTACTTGTCTTAAAGATATAAGAGATGGTTTAAATGTATTCATTATTTTAAAAATTTGATTATTTGCCATTTCTTTTACTAGAGACATTTTGTTAGTTATGATAGTATTCGTTTTTGAACATGGATGATGCTGTACAACGCTCACATTTTCAGCTTCATTCCACATGTCATAATCTAGAAACAAGAACGAATTATCATCCTTTCTTAACATTTGTAATAGATTCTGGCGGCTTAGTTCTTTATATTTGAGCTGAAGTGAAAAATTATAAAGTTGTATTTCGACAGCTGTAGCCGTTATATTGTAGCCGGGTTCCAAGTAATATATTTCCATAATTCGACTCTTACTGAAATAAAAGAATAGGTATTTATATTATGTTATTAATTAATAATTTTTACAACTGTTATTTTTTATTTATTTATTTAACTGCATGCATGGTACATAGGCGGACTTAATGCCGTAGGCATTCTCTACCAGTCCAACCATGGTGCAGAGCTAGGACGGGGCGAGCACAAAAATGAAGTCTACTGTCAACAAATATTTAAAATATTTTATTTAAACATAAAAATACATTATGATTCAATTTTTTTTCAAAGTTTTGTTTCAAACCTTTTTATTGTTTCAATGGCAAAATCTACCTACATAAATGAATTATACATACATACAAAACACGCCTTTTCCCCATTAGGGTAGGCAGAGAGTCAAGCCGGGGTGCGAGGGAAATGCTCTTTGGGCCACCTTACACCCTGCCGTCAGAAGACCCTATACGGCGTGCGGTTTTAGTCGGTAAGAGTCCGACATAACCTGCCCCGCTGGCCGATGAGGATTTCCGCACGAAAAAAAAAAAAAAGGGTAGGCAGAGAAAACATCTTTCCACTTGCTACGATGTTGGCATACACCTCTCGCTACGTCAACTTCAGCAATTATATTTTGTGAACTATAGGTACTCACAAAATATTCTTATTTTTATACACTTTTCCAAATCTTATTACTAATTCTAATCTCACTGTTAACTTTGTATTAATAAAACACGTGAATTCTTGTGTTACCTTGTAATAGAGTTTCCAAAACCACAATCTTTGAGTCCGTTTGTATCGTTGAAGGATCCTGTTTTAATCATGTTTCTGCAATTCTCAAGTCGCCAATCCTTCGCTAGATGCGCGTGTAACTTTAGTTTTGTAGGCGGTGCGGTCTTGTCACATATTTGACGGTATGCAGTAGCCGTCCGTCGTACATCCGTGAAGAGGGTAATTTCTATCCTATTATGAAAAAAAGAATATGTACTTACGTCAATTTTCATTTCATTAATTGGAATTAATTTATAGCACTTTTATGAGTAAGTTGCGGCGCGGCATCTTTCCGCCTGAAAGCTTGTTTATCCTAGTATCATACAAGTGATTGAAATGAATTTATTTAATAGGTAAATTAAGTAAAAAAAAAATTCAAGTTTTTACCTACTAAAAGTGTTTTTTTTTCACAGTGAACTATATTCTACAAGTCGAGGCCTTTCATTTAATATCCACATTGCGGTAGTTGTGGAAAAAAAATTACCTAAACTGCTGTTTTGTAGCGGCGACTATGTTTGATTTACAACGATACAGAATAGATTGACTTGTATTGTCACCAGAACTAAAGATTTGTGCCAAAAATATCAGAACAATCCCTTCACAGAAAGGGGGTCAATTTTCAATTGCTAGATTTGACCCAAACAAACAGCTGGTCAAGTTAAATAAAAGCGTTTGAAATGGGGCCCGATGGGAAGCGCCAGCTATAAAAAAAGAATCATCAAAATCGGTTCACCCATAACATAACATAAACTCACGCCTATATCCCCGAAGGGGTAGGCAGAGGTGCTAGCACCCACATTTCGCTAGTTTATGTTTAGGTCCCAATGTAATAGGAGGCGAGCCTATTGCCATTAACCGGGCACTTATAAACCTGCGATAAATACACACATAACTTCGAAACGCATCGAAAAGTCATTGGTGTGTACCATGGTGAACCTGGGATCGAACCCGAGACCTCGTCTCAGCAGTCCATTACCCAGACCACTAGGCTACCGCGGTTATTCGGTTCACCCAGTCGACAGTTTTAAGCTGACAAACATAAAAAAAATACAGTCCGTTGAAGTACGTTCAAAAACCACCAAATTGGACTCAATTTGATACGTTGAAATCGGTTTTTTTTTGTAAGAATTACGTCAATTGGATGAATTTGTAAGAATAGCGTCAAGCTGAGAGCCACCATTGTGGCACTATCGGTGACTCCCATTCCAGAGACTTTGCCTTTAGCTTACCATCAGGCGAGGTGAAGTCATGTTGACGTGTCCGACATAAAAAAATATATTTGAAGTTGGTTAAAAATAAAAATATGATTGCGTTACTTTTCGTTTAGTTTGTCATCATCACTGGATGCTTCGGTTGGTGAAACGTTGTGTGGCTTCTGTTTTAGTTCCACGTGCATGTAATCGAGTGCATAGTTTAATGTGACGCTCAGCAGAGCGGCGGCAGCGCGTGTCAGGTCACTGTCCCAGTATACTACAATGGGGGTCTTCTTTTCCTCACCCATGGCTCCGGACGGCTCTTTTCGATCTGTATAGTCAAAGTCAAAAATCATTAATTCTGTATAGACCATTTTAAGCGGCACTTACAAATCGTCAAAATTATAGATATTTAAAACTACCGCCGCGCCGGTTCGAAAAGCGGCCCAGACCTGACTCCGGCAAGAAACTCAGCGGGCTGTTTTTTTTTGGTCTATTTACAACAATTGCCTTAGTCTTGGATACAGTGTTAGTTCGAGTAACATAGTTGAGTGAACAGTTCATTTCCAAGCTTCTTTATCATCCAAATAATTTTTAACTTTACTTACATGTGAATCTCTAATTTCGCTTGGGAGTTTGTTACAAAAAATCGTTTTTATTATTAAGAAGTAGGGTCAATACATAGGCTACATATTATCACGCTATCACCTACAGGGAGCGAGCAGTGAACCTTTATTTCTACAACGCATTCTGTAACAACGTGTAATCTAACGACGCATATTTGAATGTTGTTAGGTATTATGTTAAAACTATGCTATAAGCTAGCTTCACACTATAAGGGTGAAGCCGCGGGCGGAAGCTAGTCTATACTGATATTATACAGAGGTAAAGTTTGTGTGTTGTATATTTGTTAAATTGTAAGGGGTAATCTCAAGATCTACTGAAACCATTTTAAAAATTCTTTCACCAATAGAAACCACGTCATTCGTGAGTGTCATAGGCTATTATTGGAAATATTTTATGGATATATTTTATTGGAAAACTGGAATTTACCTACACCCGGGCAAAGCCGGGTCCCGGGTCGCTAGTTACTAATGAAGCCGGAAAGTTTCGGAATTTAGTGCTCAAGTTTGAACAAATTGAGCATGTATTAGTTTATCATTATTAGTTTATCGTGTAGGTAATATTCTGTGGTGTAGGTAACATTAATGGTTTGTTAACGTAAACGAACTCATTAACATTATCAATGTTACAGCATTTTACCTTATTGAAATTATTTTCGTAGGTATTGCATTTCCGTAAACATATAACATAAACTCACGCCTATATCCCCGAAGGGGTAGGCAGAGGTGCTAGCACCCACATTTCGGTTTATGTTTAGGTCCCAATGTAAGGTGGCGAGCCTATTGCCATTAACCGGGCACTTATAAACCTACGATAAATACACACATAACTTCGAAAAGCATCGAAAATTCATTGGTGTGTGCCATGGTGAACCTGGGATCGAACCCGAGACCTCCATAAAACATATATGAATTGCTAAATGAGAGGATTCTTATAAATAAATAATAAAATAAATATTCTGCGACATTCTACACCGCGCTCTCTAGATCCAAAGTAAGCTTAGTTTAACTAGTTTGTGTTATGGCTTCTAGAATGCGGATAAACATACTTATATACTTTTTTGTAAATACATACATTATTATACATAGAAACACCTAGGTGTTTATTCGTCTATTTACGTCTATTTGCATTGGTCTAGACCAATGCAAATAGACGTATATGATGCATACAAATAGGCTACGCCACAGAGGCCATCACATTATAAATTTAGACCGGTAAAAGTTAATATTCAGGCAAAGTTAATAAGTGCATTCGGGATACAGAGACGGCAGCGCCTCTCACTCGTAGAGGAGACGTTGCTGCCTGCGGCAAATGCTGGCCGAGTTGGACGAGCGAGCGAACGTGCCGCGGCAGCGGCCGCCAAACGCTAGATCCCTGTACCTATTGTTGACGTATTCTGTGCGATGGTCATTATAAAACATTTATATATTTCATTTGGTTTGTGTAATGTTAGACACCAATAATAGAATTGATTTAGCGTTCGACGGCTGCTGCCCCGGCACGCTTGCGTCACTGTTCTTACCTAACCTAAACCTATCCCGCTCAGTGCAAATATTTGTATGAATGAATATGTCTATTTGCATTGGTCTGGGTGTTTCTATGTATTAATGTAGATATGTATTTACAAAAAAAGTATATAATTATGTTCGTCCGCATTCTAGAACCCATAATACAAGCTAGTTAAACTGCTTACCTACTTTGGGTCTAGAGAGCGCTGTGTAGTAGAATATTTATTTTATTCAATATACGATACTTATGATATGTGAATCGACTGTAGTTATGTTGAAAATAGTTAAATAAGTATAGTTATAGACGTGAATCGATTAAATCCTAATAATTCCTTAATCAGTGTTTTTATGAAACTATGTACTCACGGTATTTGTTATACATATCTTCGCAGAAAGACGCATCTACGACGGTGAAGCAGATGAAAAATGCTAGTGCAGATGCGTTTAAGAGCATTGCTATGCGCGTGCTCGTTGATACACAAACAGTAAAAAAATAAAACGGTCTGTTTTTGGCACGTGTGGACGCACGATCGTTGCTGCCATACACGCGGTCACTACTGATAAATTTGCTGGATTCCACTGTGTTTTCGCCATTTGGAAAACACCGAGAAGGAAGGAAAAGTTTGGTATCAGTTATTATTCCATATCAATGGCCATTTGATATAAAATCTATCGATTCTATATAAAACTGGAAAGTAGGTAGATGTGTCTACATTGGCGATATTTAAAAAAACTTTTAGCTTTTTGTAATATGAATGATTCTTAACACATAAATAGTTTTTTTAGAATTCTTGTGATCTTGTCTGTTTGCGATAGATGCATACAGACTGGATTGCAATGCAGTTTTACAGCAGGGGTTTTTTTTATTCATGATAGGCTTACGTTTGACCTCAATCTCACCTGATGGTAAGTGACGATGTGGTCTACGATGAATCACGCTTGCCTAGAAGGAACCTATTCACTCGTGACTTGAAAACTTCCAGGTTATAGCTTTCCGGAAACACAGACTCAGGCAAGGAATTCTTGTCCTTAGCACTGTACGCACGATGAACGTGTCAGCAAAGCGCTTCGTGCGTATGAGTGGAATATCGACCGTATAGCGGTGGTGTGACGCTGTTCGTCTGCTCGTTCGTTGATGGAAAGGACTTGGAGGTATCAGGTTGTGCAATTCCAGAGCGCACTCTCCGAAATGTATCCGATAGAACACCGCTTTGATGCCTTTTCTCGACAAGTGCATCGTTATTGATGAGCCTCTTGGCTCATCGACAGTAGTAGAACCGGAGATATATTCAAAAAACCGCGAAATCGACGCGACGTCCACGCGGGCCAAGCCACGCATCCACATAGATACACTATACAAGCGTAGGCTAGTTTTATAAATATAGTTTAAACGCTACTTATATTGGTGTATGTAGAATGCGGTGTAGCAAGATTTTCTGGAGTCAAGTCAACCTCAGCTCAACGCTCGCCGAAACACCTTCCAAACAACGGATGAGACTCAGGCGCAGACTTTTCTTCATGTCGTCATATATGTTGTTCTACACTCCTGTCCCTGTATCATATTGCAGCCAGATCCATTCAGCTACGTTTTACGTGAAACAGTAACAAAATATCCATACATACATATAATTCATGCATCCATACATCCATATTCTTGGGACAGGAAGTATGATCGAAAGTAGGATATTATTTGGTAGTATGAGAATAGGTCGTAATGTATTTTTTACCTTCCTATCCCCCTCCCTCTTTATTTTCCATTTTATTCGCATTTCGTGACGTTTATTGACGTGCATTCAATAGTTTCGCGTCACTTTAATATACCTAATATTATTTATGCTTACTACATTTTTAAACAGTTTTATTTAACTCAACTTGTTTGTTTGGGTAATGGAACCGCGGTAGCCTAGTGGTTTGGGTAATGGACTGTTGAGACGAGGTCTCGGGTTCGATCCCAGGTTCACTATGGCACACACCAATGACTTTTCGATGCTTTTCGAAGTTATGTGTGTATTTATCGCAGGTTTATTAGTGCCTCGGAGAGCACGTTAAGCCGTCGGTCCCGGTTGCCATACAAACATCTATGGCAGTCGTTACGGGTAGTTGGAGCCCTCAAAAGTCCAACCAGTCTAACTTGGAACTTCGATATCGCCATTGGTTGTGGAGGTCAGACGGCAGTCGCTCCACGTAAAATATCGAAGTTCAGCCGCATCACAGTTAGACTGGAAAGCCGACCCCAACTGAGTTGGGAAAAGGTTCAGAGAATGATGAACTTGTTTGTTTGGGTCAAATCTAGTAATAGAAATTTGAACCCCTTTCAGTTGTCTGATTGGTCTGATATTTAGCAGAAGTTTTTAGTTCTGATGACAATACAATTTAAAACTGTTTAACTTAAAAAAGATTTTTTCATAATTTATTATATCTACTTACGTTCAATTTGTTTATGTGGCAGAAATACGTTATTAATTAGTTTTTTTTTTGAAATTTCGTTCTCTATCAAGTAATAACTATTTTACCCATCGGGCATCGAATCAGGGACTTCATGACAATAATCACACTTGCTGCCGCTGTTACTAAGATATAGGTAGGTACATCACGACACATAGGTACATCGTAAATAATTATTTCTCGGACGAGCTATAAATATTTTTCTCTAATGTAAACACAAAGGCAATCCTCATAAATTATTCTCGTAAAAAATCACTCAACATTCCCAATTCATGATCCACATCATACACATCAATAAAATCAAAAAGTGGAAGCGGCTTCAAGGAAAAAAGGTCCTAATTGACATCATAAACAGTTGACGTAACAGCAATTTTCCAGTCAATTGTTGATATCACTTACGCGCTTTTACCTTCGAAGAGCCGATATATTTGTAAACAATAATGTATGAACTTCAATTTGATCAAAATATACTTCATAGTTTCGGCACTTGATAAAGACGTACAGTCAAATTCAAAAGTTATTGAACTGCGACAAATTTAAAAGATTAGTTTTTTTATTAAAATACTTAGGTACTAGCTGATTCCCGCGGCTCCACCGGCGCATGAAATTAATATTAAGTACCTATGCCATATTGCATTTATTATTTCATGAAATTTTATGGAACTAAGGCGCGTATTATACCAAAAGGCATAAGGTGTAAGATTTATGATCTTAGGAGAATTTTACCTATGTATCGACGCAATTTTTCTCTGCGATCCCACTCGCCTTACGGTAGACTAGGGTGCTTTTCCACCAGAGATAATATGCTATGTAGCTATGCTGCGAAGATGTGAAATCTACGCTACGAAAATATGTGACCGTTTCCACCAATACTAACGCTAGGTAGCTGTGCGAGAAAGATGCCCTACGAAGATGCGCCGCCGCAAAGTAGCTGTGCGAGAAAGATGCGCATCTCGAGCTATGCTATGTATCGATAGTAAAGACGTTATGATAGTTATCATATCGTCTTTGATCGATGGTAGGGAAACGGGGGGGCGGTGAAGGCTACACCACTCGCGATGGCCCATAGCAGGTTAGCAGGCATCTATAGCACGCATTCATAGAACGCATCCGTAGCGCGCATCCATAGCACGCATTCTTCCATATAAAAACATATCTTAGTTGAATCCGTTCCTCCAGTGCACCAATGAATATGATTGTTGGATACCAAATTAGCCATAGCAGCGTAGCATAGCACATCTTTGGTGGAAAAGCACCCTAGCCTAGCTCGCCTTTTCTGTATAATTTACGCCTAAATGTTTAAATTGGAATGAGTAGTCACTTTTGTTATTGATTGTATTGTTATTTTATATCGCTAGCTAGGGTGACTAATAGACAAATGAGCGTACCTACATATTTAAATGGATTTAAATAGAATTAAAAAGTCAGTTGAATACACAGGAAAACAACGGAGGAACTGTTATTTATATTATATTTATTTTGGTCCAACAACAATTGTAAATATTTTACTTACTATATAACTTCCGCACGCGACTTCGCCCGCGTGGAGGTCGGTATCGCCACCAAGTTTACTTATGTGTAGGTGATAGCATGATAATATATAGCCTATGTGTTGACCCGACTTATGGTGTGAGGCTAGCTTATAGCATAGTTTTAACATAATACCTAACAACATTCAAATATGAGTCGTTAGATTACACGTTGTTACAGAATGCGTTGGAGAAATAAAGGATCACTGCTCGTTCTCCGTAGGTGATAGCGTGATAATATATAGGTAGCCTATGTGTTGACCCGACTTATGGTGTCAAGCTAGCTTATGGCATAGTTTTAACATAATACCTAACAACATTCAAATATGAGTCGTTAGATTACACGTTGTTACAGAATGCGTTGAAGAAATAAAGGATCACTGCTCGTTCTCCGTAGGCGATAGCGTGATAATATATAGGTAGTCTATGTGTTGACCCGACTTATGGTGTGAAGCTAGCTTATAGCATGGTTTTAACATAATACCTAACAACATTCAAATATGAGTCTTTAGATTACACGTTGTTACAGAATGCGTTGAAGAAATAAAGGATCACTGCTCGTTCTCCGTAGGTGATAGCGTGATAATATATAGGTAGCCTATGTGTTGAGCCGACTTATGGTGTGAAGCTAGCTTATAGCATAGTTTTAACATAATACCTAACAACATTCAAATATGAGTCGTTAGATTACACGTTGTTACAGAATACGTTGAAGAAATAAAGGTTCACTGCTCGTTGCCCGTAGGTGATAGCATGATAATATATAGCCTATGTGTTGACCCGACTTCTTAATAACATTCGTGCCTTTGAAGTAAATCCATGCAGTACTTTTTGAGTTTATTCCGGACATACAGACATACAAAAATTTCAAAAACTATATTTTTGGCTTCGGTATCGATTGTACATCACACTCCAAGTACCTATTCGTTTCAAAAAATATTCGATGTACAGTTTTGACTTTCCTATCATTTTATGATCTGGAGGCCTAAATAGGCCACATTGAATGTTTCATATATATTATTACTAGCTGTTGCCCGTGGCTCCGCCCGCGTGGATGTCGAAATCCGTTTCAAAAACTATCTTATCTCTCAAGTTGGATCGAACTGCACATGGTGTGCGAATTTTATTATAATCGGTTAAGTGGTTTAGGAGTCCATTGAGGACAAACATTGTGACACGAGATTTATATATATTAAGATATTATCAAACATTCAACGTGGACTTTTAAGGCCCTTAGGTCGATTCACTTATAACTTAGAAATATTTGTGGAGCCTCCGATAGCCCGGCGGGTTGCAGTACTACGTAGCTCAGCTTCTTGTCGTTAGATGGCGGTACATGTAGTGTCATGTACCACATTATAATAACTTTATCAGACAAATTTTTTTGAACAAATGGTTTCATCAACAATTTTCTTCGAAAAGATAAAATACAAATTTCACGGTTAGGCTCTCCGATTTGAGCCTGTTCAGCATTCAAGTGGTTTCGAATTTTCTTTCGCCTCCAAGTTTTCTGGCCCCGGGCGTTAAGTACTTATCTAGTACTTTTTAACGATGCTCTAGTAGTCTAGAAATAAATAAATTTCCTTTCTTTCTAGAAGCTTCGGTCGGTTTCAGTGGACACTGGCCATTTTGCGGTGTGTCCCCTTCAACTAGTTGCTTACGGTGCAATGTTTACTGCTTCGTACACTCTGCAAAAATAGTGCGTAATGTTAAAAGACATGTGCATAAATGAGATAATAAATCGGTGCCGAAAATCTTAATTTTTTAGAGGATCCTCGAACTTTGGTCTAAGCTAAGTCAACTTTCAGAAAAAACCAAGGTAAGTCACATCAGCAGGAAAATAGTATGCGAGCGTATTATTATCTGGGATTAGAGAGCATCGTCGCGCATTTTTCTTTTCACACTGACAAATGATTTTTCATAATGACAAAAGCAGTGCAGATGCAAAAATAAACCTTACTACAAATACTAAAAATTCTGTTTTCAACGTTCCGAGCCGGTCTGTGTGAACGGACCCTTACGCTGAGATCTCAGAAGTTGACAAAGATTCCAATAGATGGCGTTAAACTCACATTATTAAGTTGTTCGAATGACATTTAAAACTTGCAAGAGGAATACCTGTCTCCATTTTCATACTTTACTAGCTGTTGCCCGTGACAACACCTATGTGAAATACTAATCCCATTCCCGCAACCCATGGGATCTTGTATATATGCTACACCAGTGTGCGATCTGCACTTTCGCGATTCAGGATCGTTGACGTAGTTGTGACGTAGTTGTAGTATCGAAGTAGTTCGTCGTGCTGTGACTAGATGGCGCTGGATGGCGCTGGATATTTGTGGTATCATATTTGTGGTATCGCCACACAGGGATAAAAAGTAGCCTATTTTTATTCCAGAGCAAAAATCCAGACTATTCCGGATTTGATGCGGTTTTTTTACTAGAAAGGTTTCACGCGGGCAGAGCCGCACGCATCAGCTAGTTTGTATTATTAGAACGAAGTAGGAAGTATCATACTTACGTATTCTTAGGTTTGCGAATATATTTGTGTAGCTGTACGGTTAGTAAGATCAACCCTAGAATTAATATCACAGCTATCCAAAAATAGTCGTAGCATATTGGGTCGTATGGGTGACCAGTCTGTAGTATGCATTTAGAGGAAAAATCATCTGGTACAGTTTTCCCAGCATACATTTCTCCTAATATACCTTCCTCATAGACTAGTATAACTTTGCGAGAAGTTGCATTTACTCGCATTTGCGCCAGAACCTTCCGATGGTCACCATGCCACTCTTCTAAGAAGACAACTGCTTCTTCTAGCATATGCATTTTATACCTCAACGTCTGGGTAATACCCTTCACCGGCACTTCTCTAAGGCTTCTTCCAAATTGTCTGAAAAGTAAAAAAAAACATAATCAAAATGTAATGTGAAACACAATAGGTACTTGATTTTATAAAAGTCAAAAGATGTGAATTTATAATCTTATAATCGGAACCATAATACTAGAATTTCATATCATTTCTGCCTAGAGAGATTGATTCATCCTCCGACCCTTTTTCAATCACGGTCCACCTGATGGGAAGCGGTCACCGTGGCCTATAGACATGTGCGTTACACTCGCGCTGCCGACCCTTTTTTTTTTTTTTTTTCGTGCGGAAATCCTCATGGATACCCACCCCGCGCCCAGCGGGGCAGGTTATGTCGGACTCTTACCGACTAAAACCGCACGCCGTCTAGGGTCTTCTGACGCCAGGGTGTAAGGTGGCCCAAAGAGCATTTCCCTCGCACCCCGGCTTGACCCGGGCCATCTCCGGATTCGAGATGGCCCCCTCGGGTTTGGGAACCGCGTGGTTCCCGTCATACCCCCGGAATGGACGAGGGGGTTGGGTTGGGGAGGGGGAGGGTGAGAAAGTTTATGTGCTGACACACTAGTCTAACTAGACTAGTCTCCTCGCTGATAGCACATAATCCAGCGAGCTCTGAAATAAAGCTCAACAGCTACTTCAAGTCTTTAAGAGTATATGATTCCCCACCAAGATCTTAAGAGCCGAGACGAGATTGGCTACCAATCTCGTCTGTAATCCAGAAGATACACATGCTGATTTATCGAGCCTCTGGCGCAGGTTTTCCTCCCAGTGATGAGAGGTCAGACGGCATTCGTTCCCGAAATAGTCTCACTGAGTTATATTACTAATTACATGCCAATTATATTATGATTTTCCTTTAGTTACAAATATATTTTCCTATCTATAAACGTTAAGTTTTGTACCGTTTACAAGTTTATGTACACTCGCAGTATGTAGTTAAATGATTTTAAAAGAAAGATAACTTTCTCAATTTGGTTGTAGCTAATTGAAACTATTTCCAATAGATCATGGTAGGTACTACAATATTAACATATTGTAAGTAAACAGTTTTACGCAAACTTTCGTCTTTTGCAGTAACTCCATAAATCTGTGAATTCAGGTGTTTTTCACTTTTTGTCTTTTTTGTTCAGGTTGATACTTCAAGAAACAAAAGTGAGAACATCCTTGTTGTGTTGCCAGAAAGTTTTTATTTAGTTAGATTCCGCCCATAATACGAGGCAATATTATAAGAATTGAATAGTGTAAAATGAAAACTACATTGCCTAGCTATTTTTCTAAGTAGTGTACCATTATCGGGCCCAAGGTCCATACATCTCCTTTAGTTTCTTCTTCCCCGAACTTGCGAGAATAGAACGCTACCTTATGTACGATAGATACTTACTGAATGACTTGCTTACTTAGTGTGTCATCTTGAGCTTGAGGGTATTTGAGAATCACATCTTCGAATCCGTCAACCAGTGTTAATACTGCATTTATAAGAGCGGCTGCCAGAGGAGGCCACCGACGATGTGGAACAATTTCTTCAAAATGTGCAAGATAATCAAGACGAGCTGCAGTACTTAAAACATCCTTGCCACGCTTGCACCAAAATGAAGCAACAAAGTGTCTTATTGGTAATGATATATGGTTTGGCCTCTCGCGTATAAACCAGGCATAATTTTTATCACTATCCATTTCAAGTCGTATTGCTGCTGCAAGGATAGTAACAGCTTTTTTATAATCAGTATTCACTATAATAATATGAGCATTTTCATTTTGAATTTCTCGTAGAACTTTTTCAGCCTCTAGATCTGTTAAATTATGTCCGACAGTGTGGTCTCGTAGTGCTAAACCTTTTAGGTCTATCAAGTTGTCCATAAAATATTTTGCGCGTAGAGTCTGCTCAGAGATTACAGCTACACGGATCCAACCCTTGTCATGGATGAAAGCTTGCAGTGCAAGTGTTAGATGAAGTGATTGTCCAGCAGAAATCCATATTGATGTTTTAGGTTCCACGTCATATTCGTCATTAGCAATCATTTTAATGGCATCGGCATCCATGTCAGTTGTGTCATAAAATAATACTGGTATATCATATCCGTTCAAAATCTTAACGACGGTCTTGATGTTCCCTACATTACTTATTACAATTCCAATGTGATTTGGCTCAATATCGTACATCATAAAATCGTTTATATCTTGTATTACACTATCTGGATTTGAACAATTCACATCCAAACTGCCGATTTGAATAGAAAATTTTGAATTGTTCATTTTCTCTCTGCTTATACCTAGGTAAATAAGTGTTTTATCATACAATTTGTGAAATCCTGGGTCATCTTTGCAAACAATAGATGTTAATTTATATGTTTTCTTCTTAGGCTTATACACGCCAATTAACGTATTAACCATAGCGGGATTGTTTGATACCCATTTGCAGATCTTTTCCTCAACATTTCTACGGCTGCTCTCTATTTCAAGAATCGGCCTTAATGATTTGACAGAAGGTGCATATTTGTTGGAGATATAAAAAAGATGAGGTGCAAAGTCTTTTATCGGACAGTCTTCAACCACGGTTGTATGAATATTAGTATCTAACGCCTGGCTTAAGCATTTCGCCTCATATAAATCAAGAGGTAAAGCTCCTGCGTTCACATCTGGATTTGCAGTCCATATATCATAATCAAAAAACAAAACTGATTGATCGTCTTTTCGTAACATTTGGAATAGATTCTCCCGATTTATCTTGTTGAATCTCAAAGGTAATGAGGATGATTCCAGACACGTGGTTACTGTGTGTATCATGCTTCTATATCGTGAATACAGCTGGTTGACTATCATGATATTCAGCACACTTAAAACAAAAACAAAAAATGTTATTGTACATTTACTGTCAGAGAGTACCTACAGTTATTTGTTGTGTTACGATGAAACAGTTCCTAGCAATAGTCTAGGTTAATTATGGAAAACTATTGTGTTAAACGCAGATAATAAAAAACAAGACAAACTTGTCGCCATGCAGAAACCAGCCCCCGTAGACAAATGGCAATAGCTAAATCGCAAACGATCGCTTAGAAAACTAATAGATTAGGTCGACCAATCACATCCCAGCTCGTCGCCGGTGTACGATGCGCGCGCCGCGGTGGAATCACGAGCTGGAGTGTGATTGATCAACCTAATCTATTCGTTTGCTTAGCGATCGTTAGCGATTTAGACGTTTGACACTTGGCTACGGGCACTGATCTTGTAGATTTTGACAGCTTTTTATACGAAATAATTTCGATTGTTCGAAGTGAGCGCTGGCACTTTCATAATGCTTCTATAGTCTGTCTAAAAACTGTTATCCCTAATGAGCAATTAGCTTATCTAAACGTCTCGAAATTGATAGAAATCAAAGTAGCAGTACAATACCTTGCAGTAGGGTCTTTTAAACCGCATTCAGAAGCAATACTGGAGAAACTCCAACGAGTAATGTTGGTGCACACTTCTTTATACCTGAAGCGCTTCGCCAAGTGCAGGTGTAGCTGAATGCGTGCCGGTACACTAACAGTTATGTTCACCCTGATAACAATAACATACATGTGTTGTATAATTCGTCGTGTAAGCAGAGGTGTATTATCACAAAAAGGACACTATCCATACTAATATTATAAATGCGAAAGTAACTCTGTCCGTCTGTCTGTTACGCTTTCACGCCTGAACCGTTGAACCGATTTTGATGAAATTTGGTATAGGGGTAGATTAGGTTAGACCTCGAGACATAGGCTATGTTTGGTCGCAATAACCGACATCCACGCGGGCGAAGCCGCGGGCAAAAGTTAGTTGTATCATAAATGCAATATGTGTGAGCTATCAAAATTATCATCATAAATTTTATGGAGGTCGTTAAAGACTCTACCCAGGTAAAACACTTTATACCTAAGAAATTCAAATTATTAGAAAAGTTGCAAATAAGAGGAATGAAATCGATAAAGTTGTTCTCAAGTTGAGTAAGTATATCGACTGTGGTCAAGAGAAATAGGGATCATTTTTTTATGTGGAAAGTGTATAGTATTACAATGGTACTAATTATTTGTTCAATTAATTTCCTCCAACAGACCGTATTCAATTAATTAACAAATCCAAATTCAAGTAGGTAGCAATCAATCAATCAATATAATTTTGAATTCATATTTTATTTTATTTTGTTTTTATTATTTTATACATAGGTACATACATATGCTCACGCCTTAGTAGGTACGGTAGGCAGAGACAACAGACCGTCATCTGCCTCTGTCCTAACATACTTCACGCGCTTCCTCTACTGTCATTAAACCTTTCATGCAAGCCCGCCGGTTTCGAGTGCTTTTGACCTGCCCTTTTTTCAATAACTCATTAATTTGCTCAGTGTACACTCTGTGAGGCCGACCCCGGTTTGCCTGCCCACTTACATGTGCCTTACATTATACTTATTTTATAGGGAAGTTATATTATTATTATCTAAAGAAATTGATTATATACTATTGTTACAGATGCCGGCACGTAAATTGGCCAGACGCGTCATATGCGCACAGGTCGATTTTTAGGTCCCCTTTGAGGTATGAGCGGGTCGCCGGAGACGCGGTTGCGCCGTCGCGGACAGTGAATGACCAATCATAATATGTCTCTGAGAGACGTCTTGTACCGAATCACCGTTCCGTTCGTTCGTACTTTGAATCATTTGATTGGCTCAAAGTGCACGATGCGCGAACTTACCCCAAACCTGGCCAAGTTACGTGCCGGCATCTGTATAATTTGTGATTTAATTTGATTTTATGAGTAATTTCATTATAATATAAGTGTACTTGATGCATGTCTACATTGTTTGTTATTATTGCATGCCGCAAGGTCAAATATAGTGATACAATATATAATGAGTATGTATCAACCCTGTACCTACATTTGCAAAATAAACAAATAAATGAAAAAAAAAAACATACTCAGTGAATATATCATCATCATTGCAAGGCAGTTCGGCAGGGATGCTGCTAGGAGTTCGTTGAACACGCACGTGCTCGTAGCCGAGAACATGACGCAGCATGACGGTGAGGAGATCGGAGGCAGCGTGCGTCACGTCACTGTCCCAGTATAGAGTGATGTTCTTCGGCTCCCCATGCTGACTTACGTACCGCTCTGGAGGAGCTGTAAATATAAATTTGAAATTCAGTTTCATTATCATCACCATCATTAATTTTACCTAATAATTAAAAGTTAATCTTAATTAATGATTAATAACTAGCTTCCGCCCGTGGTGGAGGTCAGCAATGTCAGCATTGCCACCGATAGATATAGATAAAAAAACATCATTACACAAAAAATCTACAAAGTCTTTGATAAAAAATTCGCAGTGCTTTTTTAAAAAAAATAGGATTGTATAGGTACGTCGCGCATCGACTGTGGCGTTCTCACTGACCTGAAATAATAAATCGCTAGACTGGCTATGCCATAGCAAATGACAGATATTTTTTGTGCCGATTTGAAGCGCCGCGTTTGACAGACGAGTGTACTGAGAACTAATTAGTTTGCAAATGGCCGTTGTAAATAGGGATGTCAAAATGTATATCGATAATTTTCTATCCAATGCCAAAATTCGTAGGTATACTTTTAAAAACAAAAGGCTTGGTATATGTACTATAAATAATTTTATGAACATATTAAAATGGTATTTATCATTAATAAACACTTCAAATTGAAGTAGGTAGTCGAAACAGTGATATTTGAAAAAGTTTCATCGATACCAAGACAGTTGTTGTCCATCATTATTATTAGTTCCAAGTACACTCACGGCTGCTGTCAGCGCCAAAATGGCGATTTTCAATTAGGCACACTTTATTGGGACTGATCGCCAGTCCAGAGTACTTATTCAGGTCAGTGGGCGTTCTACGAGTAGTATGTTTGATTGTTTGTTTAAATTTTTGTATAAAAATAGGTGTGTATGTGTTTGGTAAGTGTGTTTCAAAAGCATGTTAGTGTGTGTAATATATTTTGTATATGAATTAAAATGTATATGTGTAGGTATCATATAAAAAAAAATGCTTTATACACTATACGCACTTTTTGTTCACATAAACTTTAACTGTACCAAAGTCTATAGGTATTTCTCTTGTACTCTTCTATGTCACTAGATTAGAAATAAACGTGTTTCTACTTATTCTTAACACGGAACACAAATACATATAGATTACACATAGATTACAAATAAACACATATTAACTACTTATATCCGAAGCTTACATCTATGGCGAATGTGGATAATAGCTTAACATAGGCTACTTTTTATTTAAAAAAAGAACAGTCCCGCGTAAAAAAAAAATAAAGCACGCGGGCGTATTCGCACGCACAGATAACTTACGTAAGTAAATAAACTGACAAATTATTTTGTATTTATTTTTTAGGACAGGCAATTGTTAAATACAACAACATGTTTAAATACTCTATATTTGAATTATTATGGACAATAATATATTTACTTACCATATTCATCTCTCAGGTTTTGACAGTAGGAGGCACTAGCGTTGCTAACATAGGCAACGAACATTATAAACAGGAAAAGACGCGTCTGCATCTCGACGACGTTCAATTAATATAATTGTGTTTCAGGATGTTGTTCCCTGAACAATCAGTGTTCATAATGCTAACACAGTTACTAGTGGTTATAAGTTATACATGAACCTACATGAACATATGGACGAGACGCGTTGAATACGAGACTGTGTCACAAATGACACAAAAACATACAAAAGTACCTATGTGAAAGAATTTTGAGTAAAGTAAAACCCAAAATATAATTATGGTTTAAAAAAGGTACTAAAATAACCTAAGAATGTAAATGGTTTTTTTATACTACTTAAGTGGCAGACAAGCACACGGCTCACCTGATGGGAAGCGGTTACCGTGGCCTATGGACGTGTGCAACATCAGGAGCGTCTTACTTAGATACACAATTTTTGGAACAATAAAAAGATTTAAAAAAATTGATTGAAATGCGATTCTCAGATATATTTTTTTTATACTACTTAGGTGGCAGACAAGCACACGGCCCACCTGATGGGAAGCGGTCACCGTGGCCTATGAACGTGTGCAACACTAAGGGTGTTACACACGCGCTACCTACCCAGAAGGGAAGCGAGGAGGGCTGGGAAGGGGCGGGGAGGCTAGGAAGGGCGGTGGGAAGAGGAGGGGTACAGTGAGCTCTGGCTACCCTACGGCGGGAACACAACACGATGGTTATTATGGCCGCGGTGTTCTGTATGGCGGAGGTACTACCCAGTCGGACAGCTCATTTCGGACGGGAGATACCGTCGGGTCCTACCTCCTTTTTCTTGCTGTCATTACGGTTTTTACATTATTTCAATACACAAGACATGCTAATTTTTTTTCGGTTCTTAAACTCTAAAAACTGACTGAACCGAATGACGTACGCTGCGTACTGACAGACTAGTATGTAAGTATGTGCTATATCACCTGATGGTTAGTGACGATGTGGTCGACGATAGAGCACGCTTGCCTTGAAACAACCTATTCACTCTAGACTTAAATACTCCCAAGTTATAGCTTTCTGGAAACACAGACTCAGGCAGGGCATTCCACTCTTTCCTTAGCTGTACTTATAATTAACGTATTGCTGCAGCGATTCGTGCGTATGAGCGGAATAAGCAAGCGGGTCGACTATAGATTGTGTCGCAAGTTATATTATGTAATGTGTTACGTCTATATATTTTATAGGTTCATTAAGTTAGATTAAAACTACACGGTCAATGCAAACAGTGTTCGTTTATGTTGTCGTCATCATAAAAACTATAAAACTGCGTAAAATAGTACAATGGTATAGGCAGATATTATGCTGAGGTGGCGACCAGGGCCTCGATTCTGCTAAAGGCAAACCACTGTAATACCACTGACACTCTAAAAATGCTATTTAATTGTAGACTTTACCGTTATACAGTTAAAGTCTAGAATCAAATGAAAAGAATTCATTTAACTTTTTCATTCGCTCTACAAAATATCATTTGAATTTGAATTTGAAGAAGTACAAAAATTTCAATCGGGAAGACGGTTTCAAGTTACCTGCGACATGGAATCCAGTGATTAAAAACTTGCTACCTCGCTTTTCTGCGCGGTCGGATAGACACCAAGGCGTTTGCACAGATAATAGGGACCCTGTGAGTGTGGTATGTGACGGTACCTGGAGACAAGAAAATATAAAAAATGTCGAAAATGTGCGGGTAGAAGAAGAACCGACTACCTCACGGACTCGGCGACGGAGGGCGTGCACGGCTGAAACAGTCAGCCTGTGACCACGGCCGGTGTAACCTGGTCGAAACGTCAGGCATCCAAAGGTATGTATATACCTTTAACGTGTATCGCGTTAATTCCCGTTTACGTATAACAGTTATGAGCAGTTTTTGATCGGAAAAAGTGAAGGACAGGACTTGAACCCGTGACCAGTCCCTTACAGGGGGAATGCTCTGACCAACTGAGCTACCTTTCTGGTTCTGGATGTTCACTTTTAGTAATAGTTAGCATATTAATTGCTTTAAATTTTCATTAAATAAATGTAAGCTGTTTTCGTCCTTGTGCGTGTTCTAGAATAAAACATTTTTCTTCTTCTTTAAACAACTTCTTTACTTCTTTAATCGTCTTCAAACTTCTTTAAACAAACAAAAAACAACAAAAAGAAAACAAGAAATGTAAATCCTGAGACTTTGCGTTTAGCTTTCCATCAGGCGAGGTGAAGTCATGATGACGTGTCACATATAAAAAAAAAGAAAATCTATGCGGGTGAAGTCGCAGGTACAGTTAGTAAATTATAAGAATATGCAGTTTATTATAAGCACAGTAGTTATTGTTTAAAATTATTTCTATTTAATAAATAAATATAGCTTTACAACAATTGTAATGATAATCATGATGGTGTCATCATGTGGTTTGTGGCATATAATGATACAATACACTTAAGGATAGCTTGTGGTTTTAGTCGGTTTGATTCTAAAATGATCACTTCGTTTATTCTAGATTGATCATATCCTCTGGGAAAAATTATTAAAAAAAAATTTCAAAGAAAAAAATCGGACTAAAATTAAAATGGGAACACACGGGAAGCACCACGACTACAGAACACCGCGGCCATAATAACCATCGTGTTGTGTTCCCGCTGGTAAGAAGAGTAGCCAGAGGTCACTGTACCCCTCTTCCCCCCGCCCCTTCCTAGCCCTTCCCCTTCCCTTCAGGGTAGGCAGCGCGTGTGTGACACCCATATTGTTGCACATGTCCATAGGATACGGTGACACTTCCCATCAGGTGGGCCGTGTGCTTGTCTGCCACCTAAATGGTATACGAAATAGTTTTCTGAAATTAAATGAATTATTTATAAATTTTTGTTTGACATTGTACCTACACCTAGAAATTCTTAGAAATCTTGCGGACATAAAAAGCCTAAATTGAAATACATTATCCTTAACGTATTATATCGTACAGTCGCCCTGAAAAGTTGTCGAACAATTATGAATTTAGGAATGATCTTTACATCAAAAAAAAATGTGGATTAAATAGCCATCGTTTTCAGTCCTAGTCCCCATCATAATTTTCGTTATAATTGACTCTGATAAAGGTGTTTCAAAATTCATGATGTTTAGATTAGATAATTTTATTTTGAAAAGTAAACTCTAAGTATAAGGAATTGAATATTTTTTCTTTATTTTAAAGGATAATAAATTATACAAAAATCATAAATAAATTTTAGGACAAAGACAATTTTATGTCGAATTGAAATATAATATTTTTGTAAATATTTTTCAATTCAATTCAAATTATATATTTCGGGCTAAATCCATAATATTTTGTTAGTCAGTTAGTCATACAAAATAAATAATATAAGAATCAGTAAAGTCAATAATTAAAATAAAATCAATTATGTATATTTTGCGTAAAGCTTTAGAGCCAAGATAGTGGGAACTCCGTACCAACCGAAACAACGCATTATCGGTATATTCAGCTAATTCTAATTAACTAACAATGGATTTATCCTTGTAGCTTGTAGTTTATGGTTTATATATTATTTTAACTTTAATAAGTACAGTCAGCGTGGATGATGATCACACATATTTCAAACTTAAAAATCTGCATGAAAATTGTGTATTATATTTCAATTTAACTATTAAATAATTGTTATATAACCTGCTAATTACTTAGAAATTGCGATTGCGAAAAACCCTTCATAGTAATACAATCCCGGTTGGATTGCGTTTGGATTGCGTTTGGATTGCGTTTGGATCAGCAAGTGCATAGCCGGGCAGGGGGGGTTTGTGGTCGCAGCACTTAACTAGTGGGACCGGTGAGTGTCACGCGGTGCTGCGACAACAATCCTCTTTTTATGAGGCCGTCAAGCTGAGTGCCACCATTGTTAACATGGTACGTGTATGTAATGGTGACCCTCTTTCTTGAGACCTTCAGCTTACCATCAGGCGAGGTGTATTCAAATTGACGTGTCCTATATATAAAAAATATATAAATTAATTTGCTCAAAAACTAGCCTTCAAAATATGATCATCATCTCCTTTTGACGCAAAATAGTCTTCAAAAAGTGACAATGTTTATCTAATTTTGTCACTGACTATACGCGTGTGATCACAACTGATCATTGATTTATTTAGCGAGAGCCAACTCGGTTCCAAAGTTCAAGCTTTGGATGATGGTGTAATAGCAGAGATGATGTTAATTAAAAAACCCTTTTTATTGCGGAAGTCCCCACGGATACCCTGCAGGGTGTTTCCGACTTCAACCGATTGAAAATGCACGCCAGCTCGGATCTTCAAACGCCGGGGTGTAAGGTAACCCGAACGGAATTTAGCACGCACCCTGGTTGACCAAGGATTATATCTGGCTTCTAGAAGGCCCTCTCGGCTTTGGGAATTACAGTGTCTATCATGAGACCGGAAAATGGGGCACGTAATAGACGTTTAAACATCTGGACCTTCTTCAAACAATGACATTTTTCCCTTATGGACCTTCTGATTCGGAGGCACGCATCGTGCGCTCTCCCTGCCTCGGCCTGCTTCTGCTAGAGTGACGGACGGCTTCACCCGTCACCTGCTTGCGGTCATGAAGGATGAAGGCGTAACTGAAAAATCCTCATGCCTATTTTCTTTGTATTAATTAAACAGAGAAGGAAAATGTTACTTGTCTCATGCCTATATAAATATCAGTTAGTATAATGTTATTATTATACTATACGTCAGTACGGGTATGGCAGTATTGTTACATTAAATCGCAAGAGTATGGAAGTCCAGGCGGGCGGAACCGGTGGGAATAAGCTAGTTATTATTATGTTCTGTTCATGGCTCAGAGTGCCTATACTGAGTTTTTGCATTTGTCATTTCATACTCGCTAGTGAGCGCATAAACGCAAAGTATGGGATTGGATTAGCGCCGCCTGGTGGCAAACGTGGGAATCATTTTTCGGTGAGCAAGTTAGCTTAACTCAGTGATAACTTCTCATGAGACGGACGCTCGGTTCGGTAGTCTTTGGATAGTCGGCCGAAGAGCTAATGATGTCGTGTGACGTCACAACGGCTTCGTCTATACTTCTGAGGTTCATGGTTAGTCAGGAATATCGTAGTTATACATTTGACTAATCATCATGATAATGCATTGTTATGGATGAATAAAATAAGCAAGGGTAGTATCAGTTGTCATTAGGTAGTGACAACCCCTTTTTTAACGCGCGGTAATCCTAACGGACACCCCATCGATCATTGGGGGCAGTTATGTCGGAATCGAACCGACTAAATTCGCACGCCCTCTCAATTACTGTGGTGTACGATTACCCAAAAGGCATATCCTTCACGTCCCCAGCTGACCCCGAGTCATCTATGATTTACAGTAGCCCCCTCCACTCACAAAATTGGGGGGGGGGAGGAGGCTAGAATCTCGCCGTGTCGCCGACGGTCGGATGTAGGGTGACAGGTGGCTATCCTATCTATATATATTATAATCGCTATATATAATCGGTGAATATAAATGCTGTCTTCACTTCGTAAAAGTCCATGAAATCAGGATATACAAGAAAAGACAAATTAAAATATTTCTAATTTATTGTTCTATTTAATTTTTTTTTTCATTTTAACATCATAGGTAGTTAAAATCAGCATCAGTTCCCAATGAAATCAATGATCTAATCATTGATGTCAGTCAAGTCTGATGTCGGCATCGGTGTAAAAATAATGTGCACCACGGCAAGACATTATGTCATGCCGTAGTGCTCATGAAAGAAAGAAAGAAGATAGAAAAAAGAAAAAGAAAGAAGAAAGGAGAAAGAAGAAAGAAGAGCTGATCAGCAGCTGTTGGCACCTTTAGAATGATGTGATGCCGTCACGCACAGGTGTACAAGCTCATAATTCCCAATGGAAAAAAGGCGGGATATGTATGTATGTATGATTAATGTCGTCGCTGATATTGGAAACGATGCTAATTTTCCACGCATGCTAAAGAATTCACAACATATTGGACACAAACTAACTTACAGACTATTTCACACAATACCTTGGCATGTACTTAGGTAAAATGACTTATACCTATGTAAATTTAAGTACCTTTATACTTTTATACTTATATCTGCTTTCAATAACATAGGTACACTTGTATGCTTGTCTACTACCTTAATAAAAATAAGCCTTTTCCATTTTGGAATGAACTACTACTAGATTACATTATAATATATCATAGGATATACGAGTATGTTCGTAAAAACAATAATTTTATTACTAAAGTAATACCTATTAGTAAAGTCATTTATAAAGTAGTAACTTATAATCTACGTTCGATAGGTATTCCATTCTATTCTGGAATTGCAATTATAATACACAATCATAATTTTATTATTGCACCGTGTTTAAGTAATATTGGTCACTTCGTCATTTATAAAGTGGTAACTTATATCTAAATTCGATACTACGTCTTGTGGAGAAATAAACGATTATTATTAATTATACTTTATTCCATTCTGGAATTGCAAATATAACACTTAACAATCATAATTATTGCACCGTGTTTTTATAAAGACATTAATTTTATATCTAATGTAAAGTAATATTGGTCACTTCGTCATTTATAAAGTGGTAACTTATATCTAGATTCGATACTACGTCTTGTGGAGAAATAAACGATTATTATTAATTATACTCTATTCCATTCTGGAATTGCAAATATAACACTTAACATAAATTATTGCAGCGTGTTTTTGTAAATCCTTAGTAAGTATAAAAATTATATATCTACGTGTAAGTATACATGTACCTAACTGAACTTAACATAGATTGAGTTTTATAAAAGTGGTAATTTTTGAAACTCCACACTTTTGCACGACACGCTACCTTGCTGTGACGTCACTACTAGCCACGATATTTTAAGGATTTTTTTTAACTGGCTTGAAAAATTGAATTTTCAAAGTCCAATATTTCTAAAACTATTCCAGTTTGGCAATTCAATATACAATTATAAAACGTACATTTTTGTATGATATAAAAATCGTCGACTTTGTTCAATAGGTATTCTGTATGATTTTGAATTTTACATAACTTAATTAATATTGACTAGTTATTTATGGACTTAAGTAATCGTCATAAAGTAATTATTTTGTTTTATTGGCACTTCACGTATGTGATAACGCTAAAATATTGTATTTAATAAAAAGCTATTAGATGGTAAATATTTAAATAAAGAGTTATAAAATTAACTCTTTAACTAAGAAAAAAAACCTTAAAAACACAACTTAATCAGCACAAAACCTAAAACAAATTTGAGATTATTTCTTGAGATCGAAGACAGATCGGAATAAGTGTCATACAATCAGTTTTGTTTATTAAGTACACAAACGCACACATATTCTCAAGATATGTTATGTCGATGGCTCCGTCGAATATACTTGCAATCGAAAAATGACAATTATATAAGAGAAAATTAAAACGTTTATCCTCAAACGTATATTTTATTTTAAATAACCAATAATTACAACGTTTGGCTGTTTGTACAGATACCGGCAAGTAAATTGGCCAGACGCGTCATATGCGCAAAGGTCGATTTTTAGGTCCCCTTTGAGGTATGAGCGGGTCACGGGAGACGCGGTTGCGCCGTCGCGGACATATGATTGGTCCGTCACTTGACGGACCAATCAGATGTCTCCGAGAGACGTCTTGTAGCGAATCAACGTTCCGTTCGTTCGTACTTTGAATCATTTGATTGGCTCAAAGTGCACGATGAGCGAAATTACCCCATACCTGGCCAAGTTACGTGCCTGTATCTGTATCTATACACGTCTATTTTTGTGTAACAGAGAAAGCATGCAGCATGTAATAGTCACAAATATTAATGTTTTTGTGACAGAAAAATATTATATAGTTTCCAATCTAAATATAGTCCTCAGATATAGTCTTATTTGGTTAAAAAATAAGGGGCATGATACGGACCATAAAACTGAAAAAAAAAATTCGTGCAATGACTGTTACACGCCTATTCGATGGAGCCATCGATTTTTAAGGTAATTCTTTTTGCATGTAAAAATACTTTTTGTAAAAATCTTGCACTGTTTACTGTACGTAAATGTACACGATCGATTTTAAAATCACTGCGACCGAGACCTTCCAAAGGAATCAATCAATCGAGCCAATATTAGCACAAAATTATGATTATGTAATACATTACTGTTTTTGTTTACAATGTCTATCGATAACCAGGGCCTCGATTCTGCTAAAGACAAACCACTGATTTACCACTGACACTCCAAAAACTGCCATTTAATTGTAGACTTTATTGTTACCATATTAAAGTCTAAAGTCAAATGATATTTTGTAGAGTGAATGAAAAAGTTAAATGAATTCTTTTCATTTGATTTTAGACTTTAACAGTATAAAGGTAAAGTCTACAATTAAATAGCATTTTTAGAGTGTCAGTGGTATTACAGTGGTTTGTCTTTAGCAGAATCGAGGCCCAGGGCCTTGATTCTGCTAAAGGCAAACCACTGTAATACCACTGACACTCTAAAAACGCAATTTAATTGTAGACTTTACCGTTATACAGTTAAAGTCTAAAATCAAATAAAAAGGATTAATTTAAATTTTTCATTCGCTCTACAAAATATCATTTGACTTTAAACTTTAACCTGATAACAATAAAGTCTACAATTAAATGGCATTTTTTAGAGTGTCAGTGGTATTACAGTGGTTTGCCTTTAGCAGAATCAAGGCCCAGGTAGGTAATACGTATTAATCTGCAAATATTTGTTCATGAGATATTTCATCATGATCATCATCATTCTCTGAACCTTTTTCTTAACTCAGTTGGGGTCGGCTTCCCAGTCTAACTGTGATGCGGCTGAACTAAGATATTTTCCGTGGAGCGACTGCCATCTGACCTCCACAACCATATTTCATGATATATTTGATTAGAGTAATTTTGCTTGCATATTTTGGTTCAAATTTCAGAATGCTATTAGCTGAAGTTCACTGCTCACTCTCTGTAAATACATATAAGTTTTATGTAGTTCAACTGATTACTATATTATAGCACAGTGAAACGATATTCAGGGTTCGAGAAATGCCACCTGTCTAGATATACAATTTTCTCAGGGTGTGTCATCTCTGGGTGCGGGCTGGAAACTCCACGCAGTGCACCCGGGTAACGGAGACGAGCGGTGCCTCCCACTCGCCACGGGATACGCCGCTGCAATCCGGCCGGGGTGGGAGTGGCCCTCTAAAGGACTGCTCCCAGGCTCTTCACGTGTCCCTTTAACTAGTAGAGGGCACAGTGGGGAGCGCGCGGGGGGTCGAGCCGATTGTTCGCGCGCAGACGGTTGGGTGACAGGACGGATAAATAAGTTATTAACTTTAAAAAAAGTTTTGGTTATTCTATAGGGAATTAATTAAATTGATCCATAAGTTATTTCATACAAATTACATGGTAAATCAAATGAGCCTTAACATGACAAGTTAATCTTGCTAGTTTATAAGTTCCTATCATGAGAATATTTCCATAGCATCAGAGTATTTGCCACAACAAAATAAATGAACCCAAATTCGATTGTTTAAGCTTGTTTAGTTCAAAAGTTTCTATGGACACCTTCCGACTTCATCATCAGACCAGCTTCATAGTATCACATTATTGTATTGTCATCGACTCAACAAATCAACAGTGCAAGTTAAAATAAAGTTTGTAACAAAGCATCCACCGCCGAATAAACATGTTATGTTGTAACGTTAAGTTTAGTGTATCCACACGATTATGGACGAAGTTCTCTTAAGGTAACGAGGGCAGGAGCTTCAGACAGTACCTACTCCTGCAAATTGTGGTATAGTGGGAATGGAAAAATAAATCTCGGGCTCCACAGTGCAAGGTTGGGGTATATCTGAGACTGATGAGGAAGGGCTCGTATAACGAAGAAAATAATAAATTGTTCTCACGGTATTAGCATTTCAGTAGAGGGTGACTCGCCATAGCCACTATCAGCATCAGTAAGCTGAGTTTTTTCATAATCCAGGGCAGGACTTAGTATATTTGGATGTTCTGCTAAATATGCCACTAACTCCGCTGCAGTTGGACGTTTTTCTGGTAAACGCTGCCAACATAACCGCGCCAAACTAGTTCTGTAAAATCAATCAGTAATTTAATGGAATTGCTCTCATCATGTCATATCTGTACAAGTTTTTATTCAAAGAACTTACGCTTGGGGTGTAGCATCAGCCGGCATCCGTAGTTGCCCACCAGAAGTGACGTGTTGCATTACACGTAGTGGTGAAATTTTTCCGTAAGGCCGTGCACCGAGTGTTACCAACTCAAATATCAGCATACCAAGTGAATAGACATCGGACGCTGTGGAGAAAACCCCGAACATTAAGCTTTCTGGCGCCATCCACAGCACAGGAAAGAGACCGCGACGCCGACACGCGTATTCTCCACCTCCATCTAGACCTTTAGCTTTCGTTTCACGTGCCAAACCAAAGTCAGCTAACTTAAGAGATCGTCTTTCGTCAACTAAACAGTTTGAAGCGCGCAAATCCCTATGAATTACACCACATAAGGCAAGATACGCTAACGCCGATGCAGCTTCACGCGCCAGTCGAGTTAGAGACTTTGCTGATACATGGACAGCCTCTTCGCTAACCTGTTCTTCCTCCATTTTTGCATCAAAGGCAGCACCTTCTGCAATATATCGACGGTCCTTAAGATACTGGAGCAAATCCCCGAAGAATGCAACCTCCATTAGCACTAGTGTCGGTTCATTATCGATACAGACACCGACAAGACGAATGATATTATCGTGCTTCAAGGAAGCCAGAATACACGCTTCACGCAGAATTTCACTTTCATCTTGGTGACCACGAAGTTCTTTAGCAGCGACAACTCGAGCTTTGCTACCTGGCACTTGTAGATCTGCAAGCCTCACGCGACCAAATCGACCAGCACCGAGTTCCTCACGAGGTTTCAGCGTAGAGCGATCCACCAAATAACTGCTAAGTGTGGCAGCACGTTCCATCCGCTGCGTCAGCAGGTCAGATATAATCTTTTTCTGAAGGTCCTTTAGATGACGTTGAATAGCGCGGTATATAAGGATAACTGCCGGAGGTACAACTATAAGTAATAATAGTAAACTTATCCATATGGAATCGTAGCAGGTCTGGTAGTATAGGTCAGCGGATTTAGCCAAACATTTGTTGGTTCCATCATGAGGTATGGCGGTGCCGCTAGGGTACGCATCTTGGTATGTATACACTGGAATTACTTTACTCGTTGATGCACTCACACGCCACCGAGCCAAAAGTTTTCGTTTGCCGTCGTGCCATTTATCTAAATATACCACTGTTTCATCAAGTGAGTGTCCCTTGAAAGTTAGATCCTGAGTGAAGCCCTTAACTGGACTCATGTCAATGAGGCTTTTCCCGAATTGCCTGTTGAAAAACGTTAATTATACACAAACCGTACAAAAGAAATTAAATGGCCCTTATGATATTTTAAGTTATGATAAAGGTATTTTTCAATATACAGTTTTCATATCAGTTTAAAGTTTTGCAATAAGTAGTATCCTTAATAATGACGTTTCATATTTTATATGGTGTCACCATGATACCGTAGCTAGGTACCGATTTCTGAAGCAGAACTTCACACAGATACAATTTTTTCTCGAAATTTTTAGAGCGATGTAAAAGCGGTGTAAAAATCTATACATACATTTTTTATATACTACGTAGGTGGCAGACAAGCACACGGCCCACCTGATGGGAAGCGGTCACCGTGGCCTATGGACGTGTGCAACACTAAGGGTAACACACACGCGCTGCCTACCCTGAAGACAAGGGGGGAGAAGGGGTACAGTGAGCTCTGGCTACCCTACTTACCGGCGTGAACACAACACGATGTTTATTATGGCATTACATTACATTTACACCGACTTTACACTGCCGATGTGAACCCAAACCTAGCACAAGCATTTTAACTTAGCGGGTTGGTTTAGCGGGAATAATCTAGGTTACTACTTACTACCACTCTTTTAGAAAAAAAAATACATTAGACATCAACACCTTATACCAGCTGTTTTTTTATCAAGCGGTAATGCCACCCCCGTCGTCCATCGGTGGTGGTTTTCGGGATCGAACCGACTAAAACCGCACGCCGTCTCGGGTCTTACTACGTGCGGGGCGTGCATCGCGTCACTTCAGTGACGGTAGGGTGTAGGGTGACAGGCGGCCGTCCCATCACCCAAATGTCGGCGCACGGACAATCAGCTCACCCCCTACTCGCTCCCCACTGTGCCCTCTGCTAGTCAGAGGGACACGTGGAGAGCCTCGGAGCAGCCCTCTAGAAAACCACTCCTACCCCGGCCGGATTGGTCGCAGGCAGCAGCGTCTCCCGTGGCGAGTGGGAGGAGCAGCTCGCCTCCGTTGCCCAGGTGCAGCGCGTGGAGGTTCCGCCCCGCACCCTAAACACCTTATACCTATTCTCAGAGGGGTAGGCAGCATAATTATTTAAGCTCACATCTCATCAGCCATATGTTATATACTCACGTTATAGCTGCGTCACTATGGGGATCCTCCCGTGCCTGGGGATATTTAAGGAATGCGTCTTGGAAACCCTCAGCCATTGCCCACACTGCATCTATAAGTGCCGCAGCAGGTCGAGGCCATTTGTTCATAGGCCATAACTCATCCATTTTCTTTAAAAGATTCCGAGTACTATTATGCCTTGTTGATACATCATTTCCACTGGGACACCAAAATGAAAGTGTAAAAAAATCTACGTTTAAACTTGTATCACTCTGTTCCCATTCGCGAATAATCCAGACGTAATTGGAATCATTCATATTTAATTCGGCAGCCGCTTTGAGGAGGGTAACTGCGTCTAGATAATGTGTATTAACTACAATAATATAGGCATTATCAGTCTTTAGCTGTTCAAGAATTTTTTTAGGTTCATTATTCAACAAATTCTGTGCCACAGGATAGTTATGAACGGCCAGGTTACTTGCGTTGCTAAGATTATCTTGAAATAGATTAGCCTTGTGAGTTGAGTCTGATAACACAGCTACACGTTTCCAATTGTGCTTGTATATAAACTCTTTCACTGCAAGCGCCAAGTGAGCCAAACGACCTGTGGTAAGCCATACAGACTTCGTAGAATCCGCGTCCTCGCTGGCCACATCGTATAATAATACTGGAACACCCAGTTCATCGATGGCTTTAACAACTTCTGTCATATTATTATCACCACCCACAACTGCACCAAGCAGGTGTTGTCTGACACCGCGAGCCAAGTAATAGTTTATTGCAGATTTAACATCATTAGTGTCAAAGTATTGAGTGTCATAAGGTCTTACAAAAAGTTGAAAACTCGAGGAGAACTGATTGTTAAGTTCATTTCGCACTGTCTCGTGTAATCTAATATATTGTGATTGTTCAGTGCCGTAGCTATAAAATAACGCTATTTCATACATATTTTTTTTGGACTCATATGGTTCTACCCAGTTTTTTTTTCCTATATCGAAGTTTTTAGTAACCCACTCACAAGCAGCTTCTTCAATAATTGTGCCACTTGAATTTCGCTCCAGAATGAATTTTAGGGATTCGAGAGTCGGATGAAAAGTATGAGCGAGCTGAAAAAGTGGAAATGCGTACTCTGCCAACAGGAACACGTCACAAACACGCATGCCTAATGCATTATCCAGTCCTGGTAGGCACGGGAGATCCGTTGGTAAACAAGGAGGTTCTTGGACGGTATTTATCTTGGAATCATAAAAACGCCGGGATTGGCGCGCGGATAATGATTCATTATTATTTTCCACCCACATGTCGTAATCAATGAACAAGAATGATTTATTTCCATCGTTTAACTTTTGAAAATGACTTTGTCGATCCAGTTTCTCGAATTGCAGAAGTAATTGAAAATGTTTCGCACGTTTTTCTAGAGTTTCTTCCACTGTGATTGTTTTGTTGTCTGAGTCCATTAAAACGTATACTGTCGCACTTTTAACACTGAAAGATTAAAAAATAAATTTATTATTTTTTGTATAATGTAAGTCAATGTGGGAAGTTTGTTGAAGTGATTTTTGAGTGTTCTTCAATATTAAATAGTAGATTGTATGATTTAATGATTCATGAGTTTTCGGCCACTAAGATTAGAGTCCTAGATGAAGGAGTACTTTACATTTTTATTAATTTCTAAATGGCTGATATTCCAAATTTGGACCTACTAAGTGGTGCTGCAATCAGTTTAAAGAATTTTTCTCGTACATAAATGAAGCGGCTCTCACTGGTAGGTATAGAATACTCCAAGAAAAAAAATAAAAAAATTGGGTTTGTTATTATTTCTAATTAATTTTTCTTATTATAATAAAATATAAACGGGAATTAACGCGATCATGGAACGCGGAAGTTTAAAAGTTAGCATTAAGTATTATAGGTAATTAAAGAAATCCGTTCAGTGGTTTGAATTGAAGATATGAGGTCATAAAGAATCATACAAACATACATACAAGATACAAACGCAAAACATAACACTTCTTGGCAGTCGGGTTAAAAGTAATGTCCAAAGATGACGTACCATACTCAAATAAGTTACATTTACCTTTTATCAATGAAACCACAATTTTCTAACGCATCATGATTGGCGTAGAAATTCCAATGAGCAAAATCCTTGCATTCCTTTTTTTCTCGGTAGTAGGTCGGTAAGTGCACATGCAGTCGCAAACTCGCTGGCACTCTGCTCACATCGATTTCTTGAATTCGGGGACCCCCCAATCCAATTGAATTTCCAAACTCATATGTTTTTTTGGGCTCAGTCGCGGGGTCCCAGGCCGTTGATAGTGCCAAAATTACGCTAAAACAGAGCGAAAAAAATTATTGAATGGATATATTTATTCTTCTACTCACAAACGACGCGTGTTATAAGTTTGTGTATGTGTACGGATGAGTCGATTTTAATTTTGTTTTTTTTTTTATTTGTAAGGCTAATTAGTCGGGAGTGTTCTTAGCTATGTTATAAGTATGTAGATAGGTCATGGATTTTTTTAAATATTTAATTTAATACTAATTAACAAGCTCGGTTGCACAGTTTATTTTAACTAAGGGAAAGTAGGTATATCCGTGACATCGCTGATGAAATACAGGAGAGTTGCCTCCGCTGGTGCGGCCACATTTTGCGGCAGCCGCCTGACTGCTTGGGTTACAATAGGTATCTGACCATGGTACTTCTGACGAGCCGGTAGGAGGCGTAGACCCAAGAAGTGCTGGCTTGATGTCGCAATGCCAATGGTCTCACTGCCACTACCAAAAGCAGGCAAGTCAAAGCACTTATAATTATGTTGCAGTCAACTCTTAGCCAGTCAAAAGTACTACCTATTGAATAGCAAAACGTTCTTTTCACCGTATGCTGTAGTCAATAATACCTACTTTTTTTTTTTATTCATGATAGGCTTACGTTTGACCTCAATCTCACCTGATGGTAAGTGACGATGACGATACTTACTTTTAACTAAAATCACAGGTAAAACTACTTTTGCCAAATGGAGCCGGCTTAAAGTACCTACTTTTGACTAAGTGATTCCGTGGTTTTGACTGGTTGTATCAGTCAAAAGTCTTAAAATCTTTTCCTCCGTGCATTATCACAAGTAACCTAACACGAACTTGACTGATGCTTTATTGCAGTTAAACTAGTTTTGACTAAAGGCACTCAAAAGTACTAATAACCAATAATTTTTCAGTCAAAACCACTTTTGAGCAATCTGTTCAGTCAATAGTACTTTTGACTGGTTAAGAGTTTAAAATACAACTAGACTGATGCTTTATTGCAGTTGAACTAGTTTTGACTAAGGGCACTCAAAAGTACCAATAACCCATAATTTTTCAGTCAAAACCACTTTTGAGCAATCTGTTCAGTCAAAAGTACTTTTGACTGGTATTAAAATACATTGTATTAATTAAAACATTTTTTATTTCATTTCTTTAAAAGAACAAGAAGTGATACATTACTCTTCGTATTGTCCATCAGGCCTAAATGTTATGTCGTGGGCGAAAGTTGTGAGGTCGTGATAGCCTTGCTTTATGCGCACGCGTTGGTATCCATGCGCATGACGTAACACAACGGCGAAGAGAACACTGGCAGCGTAAGCAGGATCACTACCCCAATATAAAGAGATGTCCTTCTCTTCTCCATTCGCACTAAGGTACCGATTTCGAGGAGCTGCAGACAAATTTATATTTCACAATCAATGCTAATACGATACGAGTAGGTACCTATCTATATCTATACTAATATTATAAAGAAGTAAAGTTTGTGTGTTTGTATATTTGTTAAATCGTAAGGGGTAATCTCGGGATCTACAAACCGATTTTAAAAATTCTTTCACCAATAGAAAGCCACATTATTGCTGAGTGTCATAGGCTATATATTTTATTGGAAAACTGGCATTTACACCCGGGCGAAGCCGGGTTCCGGGTCGCTAGTATTATTATAAAACTGAAGAGTTTGTTTGTTTAGTTGAACGCACTAATCTCAGGAACCGAATTGAAAAAATATTTTTGAGTTGAATAGCTCATTTTATCGAGGAAGGTTAATAAGATATATATTATTACGCTACTGTCCAGGGCCTCAATTCTGCTAAAGACAAACCACTGTAATACCACTGACACTCTAAAAATGCTGTTTAATTGTAGACTTTACCGTTATACAGTTAAAGGCTAAAATCAAATGAAAAGAATTCATTTAACTTTTTCATTCGCTCTACGAAATATCATTTGACTTTAGACTTTAACCTGATAACAATAAAGTCTACAATTAAATGGCAGTTTTTGGAGTGTCAGTGGTAAATCAGTGGTTTGTCTTTAGCAGAATCGAGGCCCAGGAGAGAAATAACAAATTTCCATACATTATTGCAAAACTAAGAAATTACGGACATTTATGGGTAAAATAAGTTCCACGGGGACGAAGTGTGTCACGGTCGAAGCCGCGGGAGACAACTAGTTAATATTATAAAGTTCAATTGTTTGTTTACAAATAAACGCACTATATAATCTCAATAACTAAGTACTACTTTGAATAAAAAATCTTTATGCGTTGCGTTTAATAGCCCATTTATCAAGGAAGATTAGATAGGTACATAATATCATCAAGCTAATTACCCAGGAGACCGGAGCAGTAGTCATAAATGTCAAAAAATCGGGCAAATTTTCATACATTATTGTAGACCCAGTAAATTAACTGGTCTTCGATCGTAACCGGTTTCTTAATTTGAACTAGGAAGAAAACATCCTCGAACGTAACTGGTTCGTAACCGACGAAAAAGACTTCAATCGCACCTGGTTACGAAACACAGTTACGATGGCAGCCCAAGGAGACATAGGGAGGTGTTCTCATGGATCAAGGCAGCACAGCCCAGTGAAATTGAATTCCCGTGATACTTTGAACAACTGCAGTCGGCCTCTGTAATCGTGAATATTGGAACCCCGTAATAACCTCATTACAACTTTACTACCTACATTAAGGATAAGTTCAGTATGTAGCTTATCGCGAATACGCTTATAACTTTAATTAACAACCATATAATATTATATTTCATAGGTACTTCAATTATTGTGTTATTTAACTCTAGCAGTACGCCTCGGTTTAGTTAATTAACTCGAGCCACTATAATTGACACATAATCTACGAGTATCCATCTTCTATCACTGTACTATTATAATAATAATATATAGTAGCTGTGTCTGTACATTGGAGATATTAAAAAAAAAACTTGGGTAGGTAATCCAAGTTTTTTTTTTAATATCTCCAACTAGCTTTTGCCCGCGGTTTCGCCCGCGTGTAAGTCAGTAGGTATCGCCACCAATTTAACGACTCTCCACTCGATTCCCCACTCCATAAATTACCAACAAGCTCAAAATTGGTGAAATCGTTAAAAATATAATAAATAATAAGTAAAATTTGAAAGTGCCTGTTTTACGTTTCCACGTTAAAAAAACGTGCTAAGTACACTACCTCATTATAGGTATTTGGCGTGAAAACCGTTTGCATATATTATGACGATTACAACTTTTACAAATTTTTTAATCGTTTTATCTCAAAAACGGTGACTTGTAGGCAAAAGTTTGTACACATTTTTATAGATAATTTTATGATCTACAATTAAGCCGCAGTTATTTTTATGATAAAACTTGCCAATTTGCTGAAAATCGCGAGAAACAAATTTTTTGACCTTTGATTATGAATAAAAAAAATTCTACACAAATTCTAAAAAATTTTACCCTTATAACTCTTATAACCCTTATATTTTTGTTTAATTTGACCGGACTACTCGTAATAGTGACTGGAATTAGCAAGTAAACAACATAGTCTGATATGAATCACGTGTTTACATAAGTAATATCTATTGCGTTTACAATTATACACATAATAATATAATAATGGTAATAATTTTTTCCTACTGCTAACAAGGCGACTACGAGTTTTTCAGTTATTTGTCTGAAATTTTAGTTATCAGTTATCAGTATTCACATGATGAGAATTAATTGTTTTATAAAAGCTATTTATTTGTATAAAAACTGGAAAATAGACGGTTTTTCTAACTTTGCATTTTCTAGCTGATCCAATTTTTTATAAGGAATACTTATCAAGTATCAAAGCCTAAAATGCGTACAGATTCCAACGGTGCTTCAGGTGCCATCTTATAAAAAAAAATTGTCATTAAGTTGTTTTGTCCAAAAAATCCGCAACTATGCACTTTAGTCACAAGACACTTCGCGGATTTTTTTAAAAAGTAGTTTTTTTTCATTGAATGGGCAGCTTTCTTTAACATTATAAGAGTCATTTAGCTTTTCACTAAATTATCGATCCAATTTTTATGAGATTAAGGATCACTTATACTGAGTATAAAAACATAAAATGCGAACAGATTCCAGTAGAACTTCAGGCGCCATCTTGCAACAAAGTTTTTATCTGAAATCTCAGCAATGACTTATGTACTTTAGGGCAAAATTTCACGTCTTTTAAATTTGTACATTTTTTTAAAATACTTACCGCTTACGATTTACAAATGCCTCATAGGTAAGTATAATAAACAGGTTTTTCCCTCGTGGACGATAGTCCGAGCACATAACAGAAATACTCGGACTACCACTACCTACATATAGGTACCTACCTATGAGATATTTACACACACGCACTTATATATAGCACTTATAGATAGGTAGATATTATTTCTGTGGTCTAGACTAGACTGTGGTAAAAACAATTATCTATACTTTAGACAATTATTTTGATTTTAACGTAGGTATACTTACCGCAGAATATTATAATATTACTTATTTATACCTACCTACAACCCTACGATTCGTTGACATATGATTACTAATCTGCTCCCCTGGGCAGTAGCGTGATGATAATTCCTCGATAAATGAGCTATTAACTAAAAATTATTTTTTTCGGACCAGTAGTTCCTGGGATTAGCGCATTCAACCAAACAAACAAACAAACTTCAACTTCATAATATCAGTATAGAATAATTATATTGTTTTGTTTTACATAGGCATAGGTTTATTTATGTTTAGATGTATGAAAAACACCCCACCATTAACAAGATCATACATACATAGGGTAAAGGTTGGCTTTATGGTGATAATAAGGAATAAAATGAAAAAAATATACAAAAAGTAACATTTATTATAAACGAACTTTACTTAATAGGTTAATCAAACTTTTGTTTTCAACTATTATAAATCACAGCGACTCTAAGTCTTATACTTTAATAAAAAAATTAAATTTAAAAAAACCTCTTGACGTGGTCAATATGGAGATACGGGGGCAATATGGTGATACCATATATGGCAATATAGTGACTCCGGTGCCCAATCACTGTCATCGGAGCCCGAAAATCCCGTCTGTCACAGTTATCACACAGGAGCTTTGGTGACTCAATGCCAGTACATTCCTGATGGTAACATTTGCCACAGCCCATGCACTCTACCCATACAGCTCCGTTTCTCAGCGCCACATCCTGGGAGTACCTAATGGACGCCACAGTAATCACACATTGTACTTTTGTTTGAATTTGGCGGTTTTTCCCTCTTAACTCTTGATAATTTAGGCTTGTCTCATTTGAAGGACCTGAAATAGGAGAGTCAGGGGGAACTGAAGCCGAGGTAACTGTCTCCACAGTGGCTACAGAGGTCGACGTTTCATTTGGTTCGACAACGACAGTTTCTTCTTCGCTGCCAAGGTTGTTTGTACTTTGAGGTGTTAAGTATCGGGCCTGCAGATTCCTCTTAGGTCGTCGCGCACCATTAGAAGACTGCGGGACATTGGGAGGGGAAAGTAAAGAAGATATTGAAGGTGACGCAATTCCAAAGTTGTCTTCAGTATCGATAACAGTAGATTCAGCAATTGGTGACTGTAGACCTTGTGGCTGTATCGTTGAAGGGGCAATACTGTCACTTATCCTTTGTAACCTTTAGGTAAGCTGCTTTGAAGCTAGATGAGTCATAATTTCTTCGTTTGTAGCCCTTTATATGGCGCTTTCGTATCACCAACGACTTGTTTCTGTAAGAAAAATCAACCAATTCGTAAGGTCATAAGTTGAACAATTTAAATGATAACTGTTTTTTATTTAAATATTATTATGTAATGTTTATTGCTTTACTAATCCTGCAAAACTCACTTAAATCGTGCTAAAAACAAAGTAATTATAGACTATATAATGTTGTTAATAATATGGTGATATTTACGTACCGATTATCCTCCATTTTTGGACTTAATTTCGCGCGAAGCCAGCGAACGGCTTCCGCCATCGAGAACTGCGCGCGGCTGAATGAAGGGGAGGGGCAGTAGCTTGCGTTGGGTACATTCAAAAAACGTAACAATCGCGCTGGACAATATAAGCAGAGGAAAAACCAAAATTGTCACCATATTGCCATATATCACCAATTAGCCAACCTTTACCCTACATATGCTCGCGCCTTTTTCCCTTCGGGGTAGGCAGAGACAGCAGCCCGCTACGCTTCTGTCCTTACGACTAAAAGATCTGAGAATTTATACTTCTTATGAAAATGCTGTTCAACTGGTCTGTGTTACAATATCTTAAAATGTATATAAAAATGTGATTGTAAACATTTAAATTTTTAAGTTTAAAATCTGTGCAATGATCTACTTTTGACGCTGACTGTACCTACGTAAGTAGGTCAATAGTATTATTAATTCAACAACCACATAAAAATATTCAAAAAATGTCAGTTTTACTAAGTCATCAGAATACATAGTTGACACTTAATTGAGTATTCTGAGAGAGATAGAGAGAGATATACACAGAATTAATTAGAAAACGTAAATATTTATTTTGTTTAGCTTTTAGTTTTTATTTTAATGTAAATATTATTAAATTTTCATTATATTTTTATCATACTTAATAAATTAAATAAAATCCAGCCTGGAACTGTAAAAAAACGTATTATTATTATTTCTGTGGTATTTTTTTTATATTGGACACGTCAAGACGACGTCACGTCGCATAATGGTAAGCTAAAGGTCAAGTCTTAGGACCGAGGGTCACCACTAGATACACCAATAGTACTACAGTGGTGGCCTCATTAAATACTTTTTCACGTCCCGCTTAAAGGACTCGGGACTATACGAGGAGGGAAACACATGCGCTGCGCTGATAAAGAATTCCAAGCCAACGTCAAATAAATTGAAACTATACTTACAATATTGGTTGTGTAGTTTATCACACCACGAAGATGCAGTCGAGACATCTATAAGTACTGTTAAAATGAACACCCCTACCATATGTACCCACATAGCAACGAGTCCCATCTTAGCTTAAATTATTAAATAAACCATGTTTCACAAAAGGCATGAATGCCACCCATGAATCCGTGACTAATACTGAACGCGTAACTGCCTATACATTTTGTTACTACCCGTTCGCGCTAAGTTTGCCGCTGTCAAATGACATCGGTATAGCGTTGTCTCACTGGAACTAGAACTGAGTGAGTGAGACAACTAAACGCGTGACAGTTGGCAGCGGCAATCTTAGCGCGAACGAGTAGCAGTGACTTTTGCCCGTTAACTTAAACTGTAATAGGTATAAGTTCTACCTATAGCACGCCACGCCTCGCTATATTTCTGTCTCATTATTTCCTTATAATACTTTGCAGTAATCGAACCTCCTGTCAAAGTTTGAAGTAAGTTGAGTAGGTAATTTTCGAGTTTTGCATACACAAAAATACAATAGATTACCTACTCTTTTTTTACATTGGTCACGCCAGTATGACTTCACCTCGCCTGATGGTAAGTTAAAGGTAAAGTCTCAGTAAAGGGGTCTTCATTACGTATTAATATTAGGTAATTAATACGATATATACTTACCTCTGTAATCAATTCTTTTAAATAATGCATAATATGCAACATTTGCCCTTCTTTTCACCCTCTTAGGGGTAGAATTCCAGAAAATCTTACCCCTAAGCGGTTTAGGCTATGCATTAATCCGTCAGTCAGTTATTCAAGATATTATAATGTATAGATATCGCATAGATAGTTGAACATAGTTAAATTTTTACGTTAACAAACGCGTTTGCTCATCACCACAAAAATAATTAGTTCTGTGGTCGACACCGCACCTATATATTATCACGATTGCAATATTTCTTTGACTCTAGTAATTTTCGATCGCTCTATCGAATAAACGTGCAATCAAGAAATGACAACTTTACAGGAGAAAATAAAAACGTTTACCTAATACTTAATATTATATGAATTTGTAGTTACGAAATAAATCTTTTGACTGGTATAGAGAAAGCAAACAGTATGAAATAGTCACAAATATTCATGTTCTTGTGACAGAAAAACATTGTTTCCGTCGAAAAAAGAAATCAAATACAAAAAAAATTGGGGGTTCTGAGGGAAAAAAAAATTCGTGCAATGGCTCTTGCACGTCTATTCGATAGAGTCATCGATTTATTGACGGTCCCCATACGCCTTTTATGACATCACAGAAACCATGCTACGTCAGTACCTAACTACCTATCTATACCTTACTAGCTACTAGAGAACTATTAGGGTGCTTTTCCACCAGAGATATGCTATGCCACGATGCTATGGTTGCGTTTGATATCCACCAATCATATTCATTGATGCCACTGACCTGAATAAGTACGCGATTATTATTTCAGGTCAGTGATTGATGCACATAGCTTAGCACTGGTGGAAACGGATTCAACTAAGATATTTTTTTTTATATGGAAGGGTGCGTGCTATGGATGTGTGCTATGGATGTGTGCAGCTATGGATGCGTGCTATAGATGCGTGCCATGGATGCATGCTATAGATGCCTGCTATGGGCCATCGCGAGTTTCCCTACTACCGATACATAGCATAGTTCGAGATGCACTTCTTTCTCGCACAGCGACTTTGTGGCGGTGCATCTTCTTAGCGCATCTTCCTCGCACAGCTACCTAGCGTAGTATTGGTGGAAATGGTCATCGTAGCCCAGATTTCACATCTTCGCAGCATAGCCGCATAGCACATCTCTGGTGGAAAAGCATCCTTAAGTAGTTATTCTGTACAACAGCTGGCGCCCGGGGCACCGCTCACGCCTGTTACCGTTTTTTTTAAATTGGACACTTCAACATGAAATTCACCTCGCCTGATGGAAAGCTAAAGTCTTAGGATCGGGGGTCCCCACTACATACACCAATAGTGCTACAGTGGTGGACTTCAGATTGACGGCCTCATCAAATGCTATTTCACGCCTCGCTTAAATGACCTGAGACTATAGGAGGAAGGAAACATGCGCTGGTAAGGAATTCCCAGTCTTTATGGTGCGGTAAAGTTTTTTGTTCCTATCTCCGGTTCTAGTTACCCAATTGTATTTAAATATACCTACGACAGATTTTAAGTCTAACCAAGACGTTTAACATAGAAAAAAATCTCATCAAATACCCACGTTCAATAGTTTTTGCGTTCGTCGTGAACAAACAGACGATGGGTACCAAATTAATTTATTTTATTAATAATTACCGATGGGTAAATTCGTGAGGCAATTTGTGCCTTCCCCGCCTAATAATAATAGGTAGGTTGGTAACCATCTCAGGATAAGGTTTAATAAATGAATGAGGAAGGAAAACTCATGTTATCGAATCGTATTTAAAATAGTAAGTTTTACTTAATTAGACTTTAGTTGGTAACTAGGTAAATATTCTTCCTATAGGTATTGATTATTATTGTATTATTCTTTCTTTACACATGCGTGCAGTGGTCCGTGAAATAGACGAAAACCTACCTATCTACGTAGGTAAGTACGTTTCCCTTATCTTTTTTTGTAACTAATGGGAAACGCTGGCGTTCCTTGATAGCTGCTTGTAAGGTACCACAAATTAGTAGGTGCCTACTATGCAAGCGCTAGTGCAATCTACCCATATTATACCTAGGTAGGTACCTGTCCATTCAGTACCTTTTGGTTTATTGGCACTTGGAAACTTACGTAGGTACATCAGTCTCAAGAGCACCGCTGCGCCATTTTTCTCCAGTACCTACCCATATTCCATGGGTAGGTACTGGATCCTTTAGGTTCATCATCTTTGAAGCTGGTTACAATCCGGTTATCACAATTACCTACACATATCGGTCCACCAGATATTGCGCGTACCTAGCTACCTATAAACAGTATTTTGTGAGCGATATTTTCAGTAAGTCGATACCTAATCATTAAGTATGTACTTACCTAGGTATTAAGTTTATCTTCTTCTGTACCTACCTAAGATTTCTAAAAATAAATAAAATCGCAGTGCCCTTTTCTCTTTCTTTTGCATTTTTGTTTATAAAGTTTAAATTCACGCGAATAAGATCGCGGGTACAGCTACTTTATATTATCTAGATAAATAGTAATGACTAAATAAATATGTTAATGGTATCTAGGTATATAGGTAATTAGATACCTACCTACCCTACTGTTATACGGTCCGGGTTAGGACAAGATGATTTTGAATTCAACAATTTATTTATTTGTTGAGATTCGTCAATTATCTAAAATGATCCCGACTCCGAGGGACACCCGTACGTTTCATTAAAACGAATTTGGGTAACGGATTCCAACATAATTTTTCACTTTGCATAGATTTTTTGATCGAATCGAAAGAACGGTTGTTCCACGCCAATTTATTGCTTCAAACTATAGTTTCCAATGAAACGGCCATGCTGAGCAGCTGTATGCTTAGCATGGTATAGTCTGAGCCATTTGAGCCATTTTATTTTTCAGTTTATATTCTAAAAAAAGAAAGTCTCACCAAGACTTTTTTTTTCAAAATAAATTTCAGTTAACTAAATTTCAGTTTAATAATTTTGTTTTTGAAATTTTCAGTGCCATCTGTTGGTGTATTAGAATATCAGAATAAAATTCATAAGTCGTCCGTTCATTAGGAAATAGTACACCGTAATGCCGCGAGAGGGCCTCTAATACACGTAGTTGGACTGGTTTTGTTCTTACTTACTGGCGCAGACAGCTCACTCGCAGAAGTCGCAGATATTTATGTGCATTAATTATTAATACATTCTTCTCTATGCAGATTACATTACATAATTTAATATTAAACAATAATAAAATTAATACACACTTTTTGCGTGCTTCTACAATACCATAGATGATAATGTTAAATACATAAGTCACTCATCGAGTTTAAATATATTTTTACTGGCAACATTTTTAAAAATTGTCAATGTCAAATGTCATAACGTCAAAGTTTGTTGTCTATTCCTTTTCCTGTTAAATTTTCTCCTGAGAGGTTGGTTTCGTGTTTATAAAAATCCATTTTAATCCGAAAAACTACGAAGTTTTGAATTAAATCCAATCATGGTGTACATTCGAAAAGTGTATTCTTATCATTCATGTGTTTATTTAATTTATTTCATGAGATGCCGGGATGTTATAAAATGATAACCTAAGTTGTTTAGCATTTGAGACAAGGCGTTCTGTGTTTCAGAAACAAAAATGGGTCGTTACTCTCGGGAACCGGATAATCCAGCGAAGTCATGCAAAGCGCGTGGCTCGAACCTTCGTGTTCATTTCAAGGTAATTATCGATTGTTATATTTGTATACAAGTCACTTCCACATGGAAAGCCAACGTTATCTTAGTGCATTGGTTAGAAAATTAAATTGTATACGGAGCTTTGTAGTGTGTTGTGTATGTGTACTTCTTTATATTGCAAAACATAAAAACATGAGTTACCGTGTGAAAAAATTTTGATCCGCTTCTGCCATAGTCGGACTTCCAAGTCACTACCTACAGTATGTAGTATGTACGCTTTTACAAACTCCTCCGAAAACTCTTTCACGCAATGACTTCAATACAAGTTCTCTGCAATCTGTTGAACAATGTATAACCTTCAAATCCGGCCTCCTTTTCAGAACACATACGAGACAGCAATGGCTATCAGGAAACTGCCCTTACGCCGTGCTGTCCGTTACCTTAAAAATGTGACGGAACAGAAGGAATGCATTCCCTTCCGCCGTTTCAACGGTGGTGTTGGCCGTTGCGCACAAGCCAAGCAGTTTGGCACCACACAGGGACGATGGCCCAAGAAATCTGCAGAGTTCCTGCTTCAGTTGTTGAGGAATGCTGAATCTAATGCTGACTACAAAGGCTTGGATGTTGACAGGCTGGTCATTGATCACATTCAGGTGAGGGTTTTGTTTTAATTGTTTTTGTCGTAGGAAGTTTACAAACATACACTTATTACTTTATGAATTTCTATGCGTAATATACTCTACAATCAGAGTTACCTAGAGGCAGAATAAGAATGAATTGATAACTTTTTGTGCATCTCGAAAATGTGTGCATGAAGAAAGTCTTTCTTCTTTTTTTTCTAATTAGATACTAATGAGATTTTGAATCATTGGTGTATGACCAATGATTCCATTTTAGTTGTTCACTAGCAGAGTAATGTAACACAATTTAGTCATATATTATTCAAGACCTTCCTAATAATTAAACTGCATCAGAATCGGTTCAGTAGTTTTTGCATCCATTGTGAACAGGCATGAATTCTAAAAAATATTTTAAGTTTAGAATCTTAATTGAAAGATTCTAAACTTAAAATATAGGCAGCTGAAAGTTTTTTTAAATAGCTTCTAATTTAATGTACAGACAGATTATTTATAATCTTAATATATATAAATCTCGTGTCACAATGTTTGTCCTCAATGGATCCTAAACCACTTAACCGATTATAATAAAATTCCACACCATGTGCAGTTTGATCCAACTTGAGAGATAGGATAGTTTTTGAAACGGATTTCGACATCCACGCGGGCAGAGCCGCGGGCAACAGCTAGTGTTAGTATATAGATAGTCAATGATCAAGTTATTAAATAGCTGGTAAAGCTTATAATTTCTTCTATAATTGTGTTTGTAAGATAGTATAGGTGCGTTGCACTATTAACAAAAAAAAATTCTCGTCTTACCCCTTCTCCGTGGGTGCTACCTTCAGAGATGGGATTCACTTCTTTCTAATAGTAGAGGCAGCTAATTATATCTCTCTCTTCAAAAATAAAGAGTAAGAATCTGTTTTTTAAAATAAGGTTTTATTACTTTAGTATTAAGTACTATGATTTTGTATATAAAATGTATAATATTCTCTAGAATGAATTACATGGTCCAGATTAAGATTTTGCATTGCCTTTAGCTTGTCAGTGTGACTGTTACCTTGTTTTCACTGTTTTCGAAAGGCATACAATAAAAGAAGTAGTTAATGGTATGGAAACTTTTTTTTGAAAGTTACTTGAAACTGCCGCTGACATTAAAATAAAATGACTTCATTAAACCACTAAGTACATACACAAATATTTAGCAACTGTTGCTATCCTCTATCCACCGACCCCTGCCTACTCAATCTATATTCATGTTTGTTGTGCATTATGATCTAATGTGATGATCTGCAGGCTGTACCATTCATTGGATTATATAAACTTTTCATAGGCCATCTATCTTGTGTCAGCCAAAATGTCTTATTTTTTTGGCCCTTTTTTGCTCGGGTGTAAGGTGGCCCTAGAGGCTTTTCCCTCATACCTTTGCTGACCCGAGACATCCCCGGTTCAGCCCGAGTTTGGGAACCAAGGTGTCCCCTCCTATTTTTGACGCTGGAAACGAAAATCGCATAATATTACACCTGGAATTTATTCTCAATTTTTGCATTTCAGGTAAACCGCGCGCCCTGCCTACGCAGACGTACATACCGCGCCCACGGTCGTATCAACCCTTACATGTCCTCACCCTGCCACATCGAAGTGTGCTTGAGTGAGCGCGAGGACGCCGTCGCACGCGCAGCCCCCGCTGATGACGCACCCGCCAAGAAGAAGTTGTCCAAGAAGAAGCTTGCGCGCCAGAAGGAGAAGATGATGAGGGAATAGATATTTAAGGGTTAATACATGATTTACCATCATTTCTCGTTTTATTTTATGTGGTGGTTGATGTAACCAACTGGGGAAAAGGACGAAGTGGCAAGCATCACGGGCCTTCCGTCCGGCCGCCGGTGTCTCCCGCAGGGAATAATAATAATATAGCCAATTCTGTTCTAAGCAAAATTTTTATGAATTAACTTTTTTTCCATATTTTGAAGCTTTTGAACTTTCAAAGTCAATCGCATTGAATTTGTGAAGACACTTGCTTTAAAATCTAGTTTAGTCTACAATTAAATGATATTTTTTAGAGCAAAAAATGAAAAAGTTTAATAAATTCTTGTCATTCGATTTTATACTTTGGATGTAGGTAAAGCGTACAGATTAAATAGATTTTTTTAGAGTGTCAGTAGCATGACAGTGGTTTGCCTTTAGCAGAATCGAGGCCCTGTTGGACTACATCAGAAATTCATTTGAACAACCGCCGTGGTGGCACATGTAGGTATGCTGATGATATAGGGCTGGCGGACGTGGATGGGCATATTGGTACATGTGAACACGTGGAACAAGGTGCTAGTGAACTGGGTCTGAAGCTTACACACCAATAGACATTTACACAAACAGGCATTACTTATTGTGTAAGAAATGCATTAAAATTACTAAAAAATTATATTGCGCTGGAAATCCACCAGTAATAGGGAATCTAAATAAGTATGTATGCCAATGAATCTATACACACATTTTATTTACATAAATTCTTAAACCAGACATTTTATATTTAACACTAGCGACTTATTTTTAAATATCACTAAATAAAAATTATTTAGTTTCCTGAAAAATACATATGAGATAGTGTTGAAGAGAGACTGTTCACCTCAGCACAAAGTCTTTGCTTCTCTTGTACAAAGCTTTCATTTTCTCTTTTTAAATCGTTTATTTCTTGGTATACTTTCCGAAGGCAGTTCTCTAAGAAATAGTTGGATTCCGCTAATATTTCGGCGTTTTCAGTTGCTTCCTTTCTTTTTTTCTTTGCTTCTATTATCTGTTTTTTTAATACCTTATTTTCCGCTTCCAGCGCTGCAGTATTTTTATTATTGAGTGAACTCATTATGTGTCGATATTCTTTAGTTTAATGCTTAGTTCTTTGAGTTTAGTAGCCTCGATTTTTGCCTGATGTAGTTTGAATTGGAGTTGGATGTTCTTTTCTTTAAGATCTATAGCTCTTGACATCTCCTGATGCTGTTTATCAGTGGCGAGCCGTAAGCGCTCTCGAAGGGTGTCGTTTTCCACACTAATTTTATTAAAATTGTTCGACTTCTTTTTATTAGCGCTGAACCAAATGTGATGTTTCATAATAGTTTAGCACTTTCACATGGAATTTGTTACGATGGCTTTAAATTATTTTATTGATTATGGCGTTAATTATTTTGTTTTTACGACTTTTTTAAAGAATGATTGCCGCGTCGGACCGAAAATGACAAATAAATCTTTGACATGTGTGATGTATGGAATTGAATGACGTTTGAGAAATGAATGTACCTATGATTGGAATAGTTACGATTTTTAACCGACTTCAAAAAGGAGGTTTTTTTTCAATGTTTGTTACCTTAGAACTTTCGACTGGGTGAACCGATTTTGATGGTTCTTTTCTTATTTGATAGCAGGTTCCTCCCGTGTAGGGTTACCATTTACGAATTTGATAAGTCCTGACAAAAAGCCGGACATTTCGACAAAAGTCCGGACACCTCGTGGCAAGTAACACGGGGGGGGGGGGGGTAGGATGCGAGGTGCAGGCGGGTTTGACTTGAAACGCCTGCCACATAGATAAAAATAACATAAATTCCCACTTGCTGGAAAGCTGGGATTTGCCATTACACATAATATTTTACAAATCCTCATCGATCCTATGGTGTGCTACAAAAATTATTCGGGGTCATAAGTCAAAACTTGAGGTTTTTTGAATTTTTGTCCAAAACGGAAATTTTATTAAAAAAACATCAGACCAAGTTGTAGATCTTAAAATTATCTACAAAAATAGTCTCCATGGCTTTTTCCTAAGAGTTATCATTCCTGAGGTATCGCGATTCTAAGAGTTGTTTTTTCGTCCATCGCCGAAAACTACCGAACGGATTTTGATGCGGTTTTTTATTAGAAAGGTCTGCTTGCTTAGACTCAAAATTTACCGTATGTTTGGTTGTAATTGCCGTAATTGGTTAAGTAGAACCAGAGATATGGCCAAAAACGACCTAAAACTAATACGGCCGAAGTCACGGGTATAAGTTTGTATAAAAAGTAGTTACAGTGTTCATACTTCTGGGTAATATAATATATTATAGGCCCAGAAGTATGAACACTATAATCGTACCAAGTTTGATCAAAATCCCTCCAGTAGTTTCTGATTCATGCGTACACATACAGACAGACAGAAAGACAAACAACTTACTGATTTTATTTTTGCATTAGCATATACAATCTAATTTAAAAAGTCCGGACAAATTAAAAAGCCGGACAAAGTCCGGACAAGTGCCTAAAAGTCCGGACATGTCCGGATTAATCCGGACGGATGGTAACCCTACTCCCGTGTGGTCTCATTGGAATTTGGTCCATTGAAATAGTTTTGTTATAAATATATTTTTCTATACAAATGACAAAATTGAAATGTCTGTAATATTATAATTTCGTACACAAGTATACCTTGTTTGTGGCAAAATGCGTCGCATAGAAACAAGTATAGTGTACAGCATCTAACTTGGCAAGGTTTTGGAGTAGTGGGGCATACACTACTCCAAAATCTGGCCAATTTAGATGGGTGCACGGAGAGGCTACGCACGTGTATTAAGCTTCGCTTTGTAAGAAAATATATGTGGTTGTGTCCACTGCAACCCACGGAGAGGCTACACATGAATTGACGTCATTGATACACGCGTGGCTTGCTCGAATAGGCGGTTACATAGCTCAACGCTGTCAACGTGGGTCTACGTTTCCACTGGAGTACACGAATAAGACCCACCTCCCGCAGTGAAGCCCGTGTCCGTAGATTGCAGTGGCATGTGTGTACGTGTAGCCTCTCCGTGCGCCGTGCCACGCTAAACATAGTCGTGGGTCTTTGTGTAGGTACTCCAGTGGAAACGTAGACCCACCTTGTTAAACAAATGAATACACGCAGCTAAAATGCGCCGCGTGCCCGTGCACAGCATGCACCGCGGTGGGGCCGCGCCTTAACACATGTCGTTGACAGTAGGTGCAGTAAGTAGGTATGTCTACCTACTGTCTATTCTAAAATATTAAAGACACACTGCTTATTCAGCGTAGTGTTAAAGTAACTTCGACTCATGCATGTATACTAGATCGTGTGTGGTTAGCATTAGGATTGTAGTAATCTTCGCTCCAGCCTCCATCCACCGCCAGTCGATATCGACGTACCACGCATGTCGCACGCTCGCACGACCGCTCTGTTGTACGCGTGCGCGCTCGTTGCGAACGCCGCTGCGGACGCTGCGCCCGCGCTGGCAGCTCCGGTACGGTCCGATCATAGAGGTAAAATATTGCTGTTTATTATTAAGTATACTTATTTATATTTTTATTTTAGGACTATAATTATAATACTCGGGTCACCTTACACCCCGGTGTCTGAAGACCCGAAGACATGGGGTGATATCTGTAGGGATTTCCGTATGAAAAAAAGGACTAGATACATATTTATACTTATGTGAAATGTGTTCGAAGAATAATTTGAATTTTCTTGTGAAAATACTGTACCTAGGTATTTTGATTTCTTTTTACTGACTGACTGACTGACTCTTGGGTCTTAATGTCCTTGTTGAGATTGTTTATTTCATGGGATTTTAGGAGGGTGGCATCCGTGGGGTTTTCTGTAAGATAAAATAGAAGGTAGGTAATATTTGTGTACGTTATTTCTTTTATTTTATAGGTAATTATCTAGTTGCAATAATATGGCAAGTGCGACATTATTGGAACAAAACACGAATCTGGCAACATTTTCAGTTACCGCTGTGTTAAAAAAAGTATAAGTACACATTAACCATGCCATCAAGTACCTAGCAAGAGGGCGGGGTTGCGTTGCCAAAAAAGTTAAGTGTAGATAAACTTAAGGTAAAACATAATTATGCATCCAATGAGACGTAGGTACCCACTAGAATCTGCGCGAGTGTATTTTTGGCGTCAAATTTCTTTGTATTTTTACTTAGATACTATTCAAAGCAAAGACGATAGATAACCATCGTCTAGTTCTAGTATCTATCGTCTTTGATTCAAAGTAAAAAGTGTCCTAATGTTCTGTGACAAAACAGTGACTCTAAACTTGTTCCAATTTATCAAATTAAATGATAAAACGATCTTCAAGTAGCGAAGTCATAAATCTGAATGAAGCCAGACGTTATTTACTTGAAACAAAACCAAACATTGGTGTAGGTTATGGACACTTATTATATTAAGTGAAACGGTTTCTCATGTCCAGTAAATCACAGTAATTGGGGCAGGGAATAGGGTCATTTCATGCATGAGAGAGATGGTATCTGGGACAGTGCAATCCCCTGTGGTCTTGTCAAACGTAAAACTGACGGTTATTTCGAAATAAATTGAATTAAAATTGTATTTGCCTATCTAACGGTTTCAATGGTGATTTATTTAGTCTCATTAGGTACCTAATCGATTTCGACTGGAGGTTTACTGTTGACCTGTTTGTTAATTTGTTTATGTATGTACCTACGTATACCTATACTTATGTTTGTCCGCGATTATCTTGCGTTTGGTGAATTGATTTTGATGCGATTTTCAGAAAAGTTGATTATTGTTTAGTTATATTACTGATTCATAATACCTAATAGATTTTTTAACAGTTCAACCAAGTAGGTACAGCCTAGTTTGTACGTTCAAAAACTTATTATTCTCCCAGCGTTAATCTCAGTTGCATGAGTTGCATCCAAATTTTGTATTTAAGAGAGCCCGATGTATTTTAGAAAGCGAAGAAGATTTAAAGGTAAAGTCTCGGGAATGGGGACACCTTTACAGACGGAGGCTAAATCTAAAAGCTAAATCAATAGGTAATATAATTGCTTATTACTATAAGCGCGTGAAGTATGTCAGGACAGAGGCAGATGGCGGTCTGTTGTCTCTGCCTACCCCGGCGGGAAAAAGGCGTGAGCATATGTATGTATGTATGTATGTATGTACTAATTGCTTCAAAATTTCATTGAATTCATAACACTATACTACCAGAGCCGCACTTCCTATCTTTATTCAAATTCCGAATGTTGACATCAACACAGTATTTAGATGAACTCAGGCGCATGTCAACGATCCTTGCGGCATCTTTGATCGCGTAAGTGCCTGACCTACATTAGTGCTGCACTTAACTGCGACCGGACGTCGGCAACTGATTGAATGAACGTGCCTGATGTGATTTTGACCTATTTACGATTGTTTTCACGCTGGGTGAATCAACTACTTTCTTTTTCGATATTGAACGAAAAGAAAATAAACTCTATTAATTTTTAACTGACTTCAAAAGGGGGTACACTGACGGGTCATGGTCGGTAGCGCAAGTGTAACGCCCTGTCCTCCGTCAAAAAAAAAAAAAAATCAATCGTCTATATATAAAAAAAACCACGGTAACCGCTTCCTATCAGGTGTACCGTGTGCTTGCCACGTAAGTAGTATAAAAAAATCCTGTATTTTTTGTGCGTATTGTCACTATTAGGTATCTCGCGTTTGACTGAACCGATTTTGACACCATTAGAAAGTATCTTTTACTTTCTTGTGTACGTTTTAGTAGGTATACTTAACCGACTTAAAAAGGGACGTAACTGTCGTATGACTTCAGACGTTGAAGCTATAAAATAAGCAAAAATATCACACTCAGTCACACACTCTTCTTCAACCTACCGTTAATCACAGTCATATCCAAGGCTTTCACCTTGGAGTCTGTGGTCCGCTTTACCAGTCTTAACTGCGGATTTGGCTGGACCTCAATATTTTCCGTGAAGCGACTGCCATCTGACCTTCATAACCTAATGGTGACATTCAGTCACACACTATCGTTAGAAATACCTAGGTTAGATATATTCAATAAAATTTTAGAGCAATTTTAGTATGCTAACTATTCCTAATATTTTTGAAGCATTCCCCATGTAAGGGACTGGTCACGGGTTCAAGTCCCGTCCTGGATGTTCATTTTTTTCCGATAAAAAATAATTAGGTTAGAAATATTCTTAATCCAGCGTCTTTTTATTAAACGGTTTTTTTTAACTGGACTAGTTTATTTGACCCCCTTTCAGTTGTCGGATTGGTCTGATATTTTGCAGAAATCTGTAGTTCTGATGACAATACAATTTAAAACCGTTAAACTTAAGAACAAAAAGTTTTCTTAATTTATTTACAGTCGATAGGTCCGCGTTTGACCACTATCTCACCTAATAACATAAGTGATTATGGGGTCGACGATGGAGCACGTTTACCTAAAAGCAACCTATTCACTCTTGACAACACTCCCAGGTTTCCGGAAACAGACTCAGGCAGGGCATTGCACTCTGAGGGGGCCATCTTATCTTAAAACCGTAGATGGCCCGGGGTCAGCTGGGGTGCGAGGGATATGCCTATTGGGTGACCTTACACCCCGGTAATTAGACCCGAGACGGCGTGCGGTTTCAGTCGGTTCGATCCCGACATAACCACCCCCGATGGCCGACGGGGGTGGTATCCATGGGGACTTCCGCATGATAAAAAAAAGGGCATTACACTCTTCACCTACGCATACCTACCTAATGAACGTATTACTGAAGCGGTTCGTCCAGTATTCCGATCCGCAATCCCAGTATCTAGGATGTACCTACTATAAAAGTAGTGGGTAACTAGATCTAAACTATAGTTTATACGGGTCATTGTCACGACATGCTCTAAGAAACTCGCTCAGGAGGCCCGCTAGATGCTCCAGTTCCTTAAATTGAGCGTAGGTTACAAACAGTTGGCAATAAAAATTCGCAATACTATTTTTGGCTGTAATACGTGGCTTGGGATGGTATAATGAGGATGTTGTTATGAAGATAGGTGCTAGATACTTTCCCCTACACAAATAACTGGCTGACTATCATGACTTTACTCTCTATTAAGTCATCATTTTCTGAACCTTTTTTCCCAACTCAGTTGGGGTCGGCTTTCCAGTCTAACTGTGATGCGGCTGAACTTCGATATTTTCCGTGGAGCGACTGCCATCTGACCTCCACAACCAATGGTCATTATGACCAATGGCGATATCGAAGTTCCAAGTTAGACTGGTTGGACTTTAGTGGGCTCCAACTACCCGTAACGACTGCCATATGTTTGTATGGCAACCGGGACCAACGGCTTAACGTGCTCTCCGAGGCACTAATAAACCTGCGATAAATACTCTCTCTTTAAGTATTATTTATATTGCTAGTTCCTGTCCATTCTATAACGTTACGGTTTCTATGGCGTAGCGGTAGTGCATTAGACTGCTACGACAGAGGGTGCGGGTTCGATTCCCGCTCAGTGTAAATATTTGTTACATGAATATGTCTATTTGCATTGGTCTGGGTGTTTCTATGTATTATGTAGGTATGTATTCACAAAAAAATATCTAAGTTTGTATATCCGCATTCCAGAACCCTTAACACGAGCTAGTTAAACTTAGCTTCCTTTGGGTCTAGATAGTTTTTTCTTATGTCGGTCACGTCAACATGACTTCACCTCGCCTGATGGTAAGCTGAGGCAAAGTCTCTGAAATGGGAGTCACCTCTGCAAACACCGATAGTGCCACAATGGTCGCTCTCAGCTTCACGGCCTCATCAAATGCTTTTTCACGCCCCGTTTAAAGGACCCCGTTGAGGAAGGAAACACGTGAGCTGGTAAAGAATTCCAGGTTTTGATGGTGCGGCAAAGGAAAGAGACACCGAACCTAGTGCTGTGTACCTAGTATGTTAAAAAAATTGCTACAACAAATACAAAAACTTAGAGATTCTTAGATATACATAGTAGGTACTTACATCATCTTTACAATAAATCATCAGAATACAATATCTCCATTAGTTATATAAATATTTACAAGCTTCATAAAGGTGCTCGGCCACATAGCAGAGCAACTATTGAACTTCGTCCAATTTGTTACTACGTTTATTTTTAGAATTAAGGAGGGTCTTTCTTTATGGTTGTAGTGTTACTGAGAGTATTATAAGTATTAACAATGGTTTCTGGGTTGACGATTGTCTTTAAAATATATCTAGACTAACTGTTGCCCACGATTTCGCCTGCGTGAAATTCTTCTCCCATTTCCGCTAACCATGGGAACTGGTACAAAATTCGAGGGATGAAATACAGCCTAGTGTTATTCCAGGCTATAATCTATCCCTGTACCAAAATTTCAGATAGATCTGTTTAGCCATTAGAGCATGATTGAGTAACAAATATGTACCTAAACATCCAAATATCTTCATAAACTTTATCATGAGTATCTATCTATAAGTAGTATTATAAAATTTGTAAAGTAGCTTTCTCTACATTCGAGATATAAAGAATACTTTGGTTTTCTTATACGAATGATTCTAAACACAAAAATGTTTTGTTGGGAATTCTTGCCTGTTTGTGCGTGAAGGACGCAAAATATATTGAACGGATTTCGATTTGTTTTTGAAAGATATTGGTCAGACTAAAATATTATACCTACACGTATATGATGATAGATTCAGTAGAACTGGATATATAGGCAAAAAACTCGAAACACGTCCACGCGGGCGTCAGCGTCTAGTAGGTATACTCATACAGGTATTCTCAGTATCCTAAAAGAGGAAACATTTTCTTGTCAACGTATGTTAAGGACGTCCTACGCTACAATGAAGGTAGTTAAACTCTGTCTCGAAAACGGTATCACGTTTCTTGTAATCTAGCTGTTCACGTGCAAACTATCTGCAAGACTATAATGAACTGCAGTGCGTTCTTCATTGTAAGTTTTTACTAAAACTCAAAATCGTTGCTCAAAAATTATACAGCCTGGTATTGGTATCCTCTATTGACTCTTTTACATACATACATATACATAAAAATCACGCCTTTTTTCCATTGGGGTAGGCAGAGACAACATCTTTCCACTTGCTACGATCTTGGCATACTCGTTTCGCTTTTTTTTTTTTTTTTTTTTTTTATTCATGATAGGCTTACGTTTGACCTCAATCTCACCTGATGGTAAGTGACTTCTTCGACTTTCATAATTTTATTGTTTTCATACACGTACGCCGGTTCCGGGTACTCTTGACCTGGCCTTTCTCCAAAACGTCCTGGATCTGATTAGAATATGTACGCCTAGGTCGGCCTTTGCCGGGTTACCCATTCATCCTCGCCTCATAATATCTGTTTCGTCAATCTTCCTTCATCCATCCTCTCTACATGTCCGAACCATCTAAGCATCCCTTTCTCTATCTTGGTCACTACATCTTTTATCTTTGAAGTTTGCTTGTCTGTATGATTTTTGCACTGCAAATTCGCAATCTCTTCAATATGCCCGTACTTGTTTCTTCGTCTTATGTTCTGCAGGAAATTGTCATCTTATATCCATTTATATTAATTTTGACCCTGACATACAGAGGATCCACACAACATTTATACCAATATACCTAATTTGGAAAAGGCCGTTGAAAGACCCTTGGTTACTTTAGGGGCTTGCGTTCGTCGGACAATGATCTATCGTTATAACATGAAGTCTATACTATTAAAAAATCGTAAAGTAGCTGTCTGTAGGTAGCTACTTAACTGTAGATATTTTTAAAAAAATACTTAGGTTATGTGGCTGTCTATTTGTGTTTTTTTTTTGTTTAAAAAGTCTTGGTCAGAATAATAACTATTTATTAATCTGTGGTCAGACTTAAAATCACTTAAAATCTTAGGCAAGTTTGATCAAAAGTTTTTACACGGTCGAAAGCGCGAGTGTGACCACACCTGATATTGTTCATGCGTCCATATAGGTCACGGTAACCGCTTTCCATCAGGTGGGGCGTGTGCTTATCTGCCACCTAAGTGTTAGGTATAGAAAAAAAAATCAAATATTAGTAGGTAAGTGGATTCAAATCCACTACACGCTTATAGTGTAATCAGCTGAAGATTATGTGCTAATAACTTTTAACTCGCGTTTTTACTCACTGTGACGTTATAGAAATTATGTCCAATATCCATAAATCTGTTGCGTCTTCGTGTCCATATTTATAGATATTGTCTTAAGTGAAAAATCGTAGTAAGCTACGGGCAACCGGGAAGTCACTGGTAGAGCAATTGTCCACCTTTGATTATGCTGTGACGCGAGAACGGTATTTATAATAGAAGTGACTACATAATGTCCCTTAGGGCCGGAGTGCAAACAATTGATACTTCCGATAATATTACGGGTATACATATCAAATTCTCATGGAATTTGTACATTTTCGTTTGTTTTTTTTTTGCATAAGTATGAAATTTATTCAATCTTCATTTCATGCTTATGCATACATACATGTGAGTTGCTTCGACTGTGGTAGTATTTTGAATCTTTTAAATACATAGATAGATAGACACTATTCTCTTTGTATTTACGAAGTGTAATTTACCATGAATATATAATTATGGATTATATGAATAGCAAAAGTTAAATTAGTCCATAAAAACCTCGCTGATTTCCTTGCCAAAGTCTCTCAGGATTGAACATCACGATCTTCTGCTAGGCGGTACAGCTACAGACGAAGCTCTGGTGCAGGTTTACCTCTCCGAATGCGAAGTACAGAAGGTAGTCACTCAAAAAAGGCCGTTTAGCCCAAATCAAAATGGGGCGAAAAGGATTTTGCTTTGTTCTGTGGGGGCGAAGGAAAACGCAAACCCCGAGCTACCATGTGAAGGCCCCAGATACAACGCTAGGATCCGAAACCAGGGGCCAGATTTGAGCCAAAACTTCTAGGTATAAATTTTCTAAATCTAATTGAAAATGAATCACTATGAGTGATTTTAAAAGTTTAATGACCTCATGAAAGCGTACGTAGCAAGTATTGACAGATAAAATAGTTTCTTTTCCATCTTTTCACCTAATCGAATTAAAATCATGCGGTTTTGCAAACGTGGTGTAACGCTAATACTGCAGTAGGTTCATACTATCATTATAATACCTACATGTCATCTGACAAAGTTCCGGGATTATCAGGAAACTACTACACTCGACCAATAATAATAATAATCATATAATGTAACATCACTATCACATGTAGGAAGCCTTCGATATTTTAATAATACCGTAATGCATTTGACATTGACTGTACCTACATTATCCTTCCTGGTTTAGTAGGAAGACTATTTTGCATAGCTAGCTATTATTGTGAAGCCCTTCCGCGTACTATTACAACTGAATTATATTACCAGATGTAGTTCAGTTACCTAGGAAGAGGATTATTATTTAGTTCTACGACTTATTGGTGTTTTCTTCATTTATTTATTTACCTACATATTCTATAGATACATCGCCCTTACAGAATAGGTACAATACGACAACGTATTTATTCCTTAATTATAATTATCTAGACATTTAGGTAATTGTTTGATTGTTATATTACATTACATTCTTAGTGGGTCTAAAAATGGGACGCAAATTATATTTTATCCTGGGAATAAGTATCATTGGATCATGGGAACGGGATCAGTATTAACGCATGCGGAGTCGCTCGCAACAGCTAGTATTCATTATACTTTTTTTTCAAATACTTATGTACTTGTAACAATGCATTTGCATTCAGCGGTAATCAAACCCTTGACCACGGAAGTAGCTATGTTTTAGTACAGTCAACTACAAAGATATGTATCCAATTTAATCTTCCAAAATTATGTACCCCTACGAGTGCCACTATGAAATACCTAAAGAATGTGACAAACATGGTATCCACCGAACTTGACAGTAACATGTATGCGCGTAAAGCGCAATAACTATGTATCCTACTACATTTCCTGTAATATGTACACTCTCAATCTTAATTAAAAATCTATCCAAATATTGTGATAGAAAATTGTATACATTTAATATTCCAAAGAAATGTAACCATAATAAAAAGGATGTACGAATTTCGAACTGCAAAACAAAAGATTTCGCGAGAAAATGTCATTACAAATCTTTAAAAGGTAATGTGGTCCTACAGTTGTCTGAGTACCTAATAATTAGATATGATAAGTACGAACTTTTCCGAATGAAACCGATGCCAAAACATTATTGATAACATGTGTATTGGATGACGAATAAAAGAAAAAAGACTTATCATTTATTTTTATTAGTAAAGAACTTACACTTAAGATGACAAAAAAGAAAACAGAAAATTACAAAATTATCCCTTCGAACAAACATTGAAACTTATAATTACACTCGTTTTAAGGTCAATTTAAAATCTTGTATAAACATCATCAGCTTGTAATAACGGATTCTGGTCGGTTACGCATAGACTGAACGCATTTTTCACAAAAATTGCTTCCACGACTCATGTCCCATAGATGGTGACATGTTCTTTTAAATATTGTCATAATAATAAGTAGGTATCGCGAATATTTTAGTAGATAATACTGGCGGACCCGACAGACGTTGTTCTGCCCGACTACAGCGCCATCTGCTGGACTGATTTGTGAATCTAAACCATCCAGGGCGCCACCCAAACGCATACAAAAAAATTCAGATTCAGTCTTGGTTAGACTCAAAATCTTACGCATATTTGATCACAATCGGATTAGAACCGGAAATATAGTAAAAGATTAGCCGCCCACGAGTTTGGAGTCCACATGCGTTATTACACAAAACTAATGTTATTATAAGATTCCATGTAATGTTTTAAGTTGCTGATTCTGTTGCTTTCTCGTCACTAGCAGTCAGTCGTAATCGTATCTCAAAAAGGAGGGGCGTCCGCACTTTTTCCTTCAAAGGGGGGGTTCTACCCACCCCCTGCCACCCCTTCACCCGCTCCCAACCCTTAAATCGTGGGCGGCTAATCTAAAGTTGAACCAAAAAAAACGCGAAAATCGACCTCCATGCAGGCGGAACTGCGGGTAACAGCTAGTATATAATAAAGATGAAGTGTCAGATAGATAAGTCAAACTCTATAAATGTGCAATGTAATGAATTTATTTTTAAATGGCATTCTTCAGAGAAGAAACTTTTTTGTTTTCGGTAGCACTTCGAAATTCGTAGGTAGGTGCATCTTTTTTATTATGGTTACATTTCTTTGCAACATTAAATGTATACAATTTTCTTTCACAATATTTGGATAGATTTTTAATTAAGATTGAGAGTGTACATATTACAGGAAATGTAGTAGGATACATAGTTATTGCGCTTTACGCGCATACATGTTACTGTCAAGTTCGGTGGATACCATGTTTGTCACATTCTTTGGGTAGTTCATAGTGGCACTCGTAGGGATACATAATTTTGGAAGATTAAATTGGATACATATCTTTGTAGTTGACTGTACAAAGATCATTCACGCCTATCTATTGTGTATCGACATTGGCGTCAATCCAGCAGATTTCACGCTGTCATAAGACTGTCCGACTCGGGCATTAAATATGACAACAAAACAGTGATTATACCCTTTAGTTAAACTGTTTAATTTGTTCCAGGAACAAAAATGGCGCAGGATGAGACGATAGTTGTTAGAAGACTGCCGAATGCGTACTTTTATCCGTTTAGTTTATGGCCTTTACCAAAGTTTCCAATAAGAGGTGAGTTTTCTGAATTTTTTTATACTACTAGGTGGCAGATCTATTGGACGTGTGTAACACCAGGGGCGTCAGACTCGCGCTGCCGATCCTGGAAGGGGGAGAGTTGGGAAGTGGAGGGGATTTGGGGATGAGGGGGATTGTGAGCTCTGGCTACCCTACTTACCGGCGGGAACACAATACGATGGTTATTATGGCCGCGGTCTTCTGTAGGGCGGAGGCACTACCCCAGACGGACTGCTCAGTTCGGACGGGAGGTACCGTCGTGTCCTGACCTCCTATAGAAATACGAGTGATGCAGTGGGTGCACTAATATCTTTAGGACCCTAGCCTACTCTGCCAATTTAGTTTTGATTAATTTCGATGCGCGTTCCAAGACAGTTAAACTTTCTTAGGGACTTCCTGAGTATCATTATTCAGTGTAGGTACCTATTATGTGGGTTTATAGAAGTTACAGTAGGAGCAATAATAGTGGAAATTTCACAATATGGAAAAGAGGAGTAACAGAACAGACATCAGTTACTAATTTAGAAGCTTTGGATTCAACTGGAACTAGATGAAGCAGGAATTTTGGAGCCTTTTATATAATTTTCATTTTTATATTTTTTCAGAACACGAAGAGTCCCACGAGACGAGAAACTATAGAAGAAGATATAATATTAAGAGGCAAAATGAAAGATAGAAAAAATTGTAGACATTAGTTATAGTGATCTAATCTAGTTTTATTGTAAACGGTTCACTCTAGCGATAAGGCGATAGAGTAAGGCGTAAGCAGATAGAGGCGCGGGGCGGTCAAAATGTCCGCGATGCACTCTTATTATTACTATCATTATATCGCATTTAGCCCGCGTATGTCTGACAAGCGACATGAGTTATTGCGCGGATAAATGCAACCTTATATTCGTACAAATAAGAGTGCACCGCGGGCATTTTGACCGCCCCGCTCCGCCGCCGTCTGCCCATTGCCTTAGAGACAAATAACTAGTTTCATAAGTTGTAATTGTAACTTAACGGAATAAATAATTTATAACAAATTTTGTTTAATTTTTAAATTCTAATTTAATGTTTCATTAAGTGTTCAAAAATTATAGTCAGTTTTTTATTACAACTTAGATGGCAGGCAAGCACGCGCCCTACCTGGGCCTCGATTCTGCTAAAGGCAAACCACTGTAATACCACTGACACTCCAAAAATGCTATTTAATTGTAGACTTTACCGCTATACAGTTAAAGTCTAAAATCAAATGAAAAGAATTCATTTAACTTTCTCATTCGCTCTACAAAATATCATTTGACTTTAGACTTTAACATGATAACAATAAAGTCTACAATTAAATGGCATTTTTTAGAGCGTCAGTGGTATATCAGTGGTTTGTCTTTAGCAGAATCGAGGCCCTGATGGAAAGCGGTCATAGTAGGCCTATGGATGTGTGCAACATCAGGGGCGTCACACATTTTAATGGGTTGATGGGAGAGTTTCTGTGCTGGTAGCGCAGGAGACCTAGGTTTTTGACCTTGGACTTCTTTGGTCATTAAACTTTCTAATTGCTTAACGTTCAGACCCGCACGGCCCCACACTTAAAACACTGAAAGTATTGGAAGTAAGTAGGTAAGTACTTGTTGTCTTTCTTAAAAATATATATTCCACGATATTGTACACAGCACTATCTAGACCAAATTAAGCATAGTTTGTGTTATGAGTCCTAAAGTTCTTTAATATCTTCAAAAAGGCGTCGTTCGTCGGCAGCACGATGCGACGCTCAGTATTGTTCAATAGGCTACGGTGACTATTTCCATTAGGTTCGTCGAGTGCTTGTGTGCCACCTACGTAGTATAAACAAAAGTATAAACGTATTAAATTGAGCAGGCATCGAACCTGCGACATATATACTTTGGCAATCGAACGGGAGCCCCTTGTTTCGCAGACAGAAATTTCATAGAAAATATTTCATAATAATCTTTAAGTCTTTTATATTAAACAATGTAACAAAAAAGTATATTATTTGAATTGTTATTCTGTGATATGATTATTCTAAGTACCTATAAATTTTATGTGAAACAGAAATCAATGATTTAAAAGTCTTCAAAGTAAGTATTCTAATTAAATAATTCTGCCACCTAAGGGCTATATAAAAAAATTCTGTGTATTAAATATTTTATGAAACGAAAATATGGGAAAAAAATTCTGTTAAAAGAAATTATATAAAATAATTAGCTATAAAATAACGCACACCCCAATCGAAAACTAGAGCTAGGTGCAGCGTACATGTGACTCAAAGGAGAAATATATTTTCTGCTAAAGGCATTAACTAACAATACATTGCTATTTGAGACAAAAATTGCAAAATCACCGCCATCTATTATTGGGACCAGGAACTATGTGTCCCTGCATTACACAGCACATACATTTCAAAAGAATAGGGGCGTATGTATAATATTGATTACGCCTGCGCGATAAACGCTTCATCTCGCCTTCATACAGCATCTTGCGATTTGTAAACATATTGTATTGGCAATGTCTTGAAATAAAATACGAAGGACTTATAATACAAAGGTTAAAATGAAGTGGGGTATTCTGTTTATATCTTTGACCTACGTGAGGAATTGCCTCGGTAAGTACAGATTTGCCTTCCTTATGCACTGTTAAATACCTAGTACACTTGTGAAGAAACGTGTTACCTTCAATTATTCATTAAACTCGTGCCCTATTAAGTTTTCAAGGCTGCGGCTACGAATTGGTTATTTTGGAATGATCATTCATATTTTAGTACTTTACGTCTTTATGAAGTAAATATCAAGGTAGTATTTATCAGATAGATATTCGAGATATCGGTATGTAGAAAAGTAACTGGTACTTTTGGCGATTTGGTTCAGTAATATTTATTTATAATGACTGTTATAATATCCATTAAAATATATATAGACATAATAAATACGACGTGTAGCAGATAAGATTATAATTTTTTATTGATTAAAAAGTTTTTGTTGCCAAAACATGGTTATCATAAAATAGTTTTTGTTGAATCTTTTAAATAATCTTCGAAATCATTTTCATTTTGAGTTTTAATATGAACCCGTTTCTAAAAATTCAGGGCTGTAAGGCTTGCCGTCTAAACCGGGTGGAGTCTTTAGGCGTGTTGTCATTATTATCTTAACTAACTTATATTATAGTTTCTATAATGCTAATAAATATACTTAGACACTTTTTATTGTAAATACACAGATCACTGCAAAAATATATTATATTCATACAAAGATTTGCACTGAACGGGAATCGAACCCGTGACACGACCTCTGTGAATAATACTATTAATGCTTTTTAACGGATACTTACTTTTGATTGCATTGATACTCTGTTTATCCAATTTTTCATAAATATCTCCATGTTACAGGAGTTAAACTTCTAGAAGCAAATCCTGACGTGAAAAGACTCTACGATGATTTGTTGAGCAACTACAATCGTCTAATAAGACCGGTGACCAATGTGAGCGACATCTTGACAGTCAGGCTGGGCCTGAAGCTGTCACAATTGATGGAAGTAAACCTAAAGAATCAAGTTATGACTACCAACCTTTGGGTGGAACAGGTTTGTAAACTTACTATATTAACTTGGCGATCAAATCTATATAGTGTATTAGTCGCCGCTTACAGTAGCATCTGTAGATACAAAGAGTAGTTTTGGACCACTACCGTATCCTTGAAGTAGCAGTCAGAGAGGAAAGCCTCACGCAGCAGAACTTAGTGCTGACCCTGGTTGGCAGTGAGTGTGTGGAACGCCGTCGTCTTGATGCTAGCAAAACAGGCGGCGAAAATAGACCAGAGAGTTCTAACCATCGAGCTCTCCTCGATGGTTTTACCACTCTCCCGTGCCGTAAAAGGCGCGGAGATGATATAGAAAATAAAAAACACAATTTCCAAACCCTATCAATTACCGAACCAGATAGACGGCGATGCGCCATCGTTATATGTTGGACATTACACACATACGCACGAACTGCTTTAAATGTTCTAAGTTCATTATACGTACTGTTAAAAAGTGGACTCTGTCTGAGTCTGTGTTTCCAGAAAGCTATAACACAGGAGGCTTTAAGGCAAGAATGAATAGGTTAGATAAGTAGGAATAACTCAGCGAAATTGGAATTTGTTAACTGTTAACGATTTGATACCACCAAATTTATTGTGTCATTATCATCATTCTCTGAACCTTTTTCCCAACTCAGTTGGGGTCGGCTTTCCAGTTTAACTGTGATGCAGCTGAACTTCAATATTTTCCGTGGAGCGACTGCTATCTGACCGCCACAACCAATGGTCATTATGACCAATGGCGATATCGAAGTTCCAAGTTAGACTGGTTGGACTTTTTGTGGGCTCCAACTCCCAACCACCACAACCAACCAAACCAACCAACAAAAAAACAACCAAACTTAATGTGTACGTTACAGAAATGGTACGACTATAAGCTGCAGTGGAACCCGGAAGATTATGGTGGAGTTGAGATGCTGTACGTGCCGTCTGAACACATCTGGTTGCCTGACATAGTCCTTTATAACAATTGGGATGGAAATTACGAAGTAAGTTGCTTTATTTTTATTGTTGTGTTGAGTTGAATCGACTGTATAAGTTTCTAAACAGGCACAATATTTTCTGAAACGCGCTATACTTGATGGACACACAAATTGGTGGCAATTGCGAAATTTAAAAAAAGATGCTAGAGCATGATTTTTGATTAAGGTGGCTGCAACTTTGTGAAATATGTGTAATAAGTGAAAATATCAATGATTGAATGAAATTTTAAGCAATTGCATGCTAACTATTTACAATGATTTTCTGATCGGAAAAATGATCATCCAGGACGGGACTTGAACCCGCGACCAGTCCCTTACAGGGGGAATACTCTGACCAACTGAGCTACCTGTAAATCATTGTAAATATCAATGATTTTATTATATTCAAGTCCTTTGATGAAAATTGCAAACTTCTTTTACTTATATATGAAGTTATTAACACGAGTATATACTCGTAGATAGGAAGTCTAAGACTAAGCTAATGTCATTCAATAATTTGTATACTTAAGTATAAACAAAGTAATTCATAAGTTTCCTGAAGAATTCTTTATCACATTTTTTTTAATTCAGGTAACCCTCATGACAAAGGCTACGCTTAAATACACCGGTGAAGTGAATTGGAAGCCACCAGCGATTTACAAGTCGTCTTGCGAGATCAACGTGGAGTACTTCCCATTCGACGAGCAGACTTGCTTCATGAAGTTTGGCTCTTGGACTTATAATGGAGCTCAGGTTGGTGTAAATCTATTTTTTTTATAAATAGGACACGTCAATTTGACTTCACCACGCCTTATGGTAAGCTGAAGGTAAAGTCTCCGGAAAGAAGGTCACCATTACATACACGTACCATGCTAACAATGGTGCCCGGCACTCAGCTTGACGGCCTCATCAAAAGAGGGTGGTCGTCGCAGCACTGTGTGACACCCACTGGTCCCACTAGTGCTGAGACCACAATCCCCCGCCCTGCTATGCACCTGCTGACCCCTGAATGCTATCCAACCGAGATTAGATTATTATGGAGGGTTTTTCGCAATAGTGCACGGTGGTACCTACCCAGCTGAATTTTATGACAAATTTGTGCACTCAAATTCCACGTATATCTTTTTGTTTTCTTAGTTGAACTTGATTAATGTTGGACACGCAGCCAAGGAAATAACTTTTTATTATATCGGAAACCTCAATCGAATGAAAAACAGTTCATGTGCTATTTCAGGCTATAAAATCTAACAAAGTACCAACAGATCCATTTAGCCGTTTTTGCTTGAAAGAGTAACAAACATCCATTTTATTATATCCATCTATATATCCATACTTACATGGGATCATTCATTCGTAGACATACACGTTTGTAATGTTAGTAACCAAAAACCAAAAAAAAGTCGAAGAGTTACTATAGATACAGCTGCAGCTCAGTAATGAATGATTTACTTTTCTGTTGTCCTTTAGGTGGACTTGAAACATATGGACCAATCTCCTGGCAGCAGTCTGGTACACGTTGGAATTGATTTAAGCGAATTCTATCTCTCAGTGGAATGGGACATCTTGGAAGTTCCAGCGACGAGGAATGAAGAGTACTACCCTTGCTGCCCTGAACCCTTTTCTGGTAATAGTTGTTGATTTCTGAATTATTTGAAGGAATTTGCAAGTAACATTTTTAAAGTGGGTTTGTGTTCTGTTATGAGTATCTAAGGAAATATTTTGCAACTGAAATTCTGAGGTAATTAAAAAAAAAAGGAAAAGGGAATGTCTCTTTCCATCCTGGATGTTCTCTTTTTCCAATCTAAATTTACTACGTGTTTAAATCTATACACAAATGAGTTATGTTATGTATCAATTTATTTTCTGCATGGACAGTGGACGGAGCAATTTGCATATTCCTAACGGCAACTGCTACTGTGTCTATAATTTTTAAAAAATATATCTGATTTTGGGTACACCTGAGTAATTACTGCAAACACATGGTTAATTAATAAAGAAAAAAGTTGAAAAGTCAAAGGAAGAACTTGCTAAAATGATAACGATTAAGTAACAGGAATGTGTACTCACTAATCCAATATTAATTTTAGATATAACCTTCAAGCTGACAATGCGAAGGAAGACTTTGTTCTATACAGTGAACCTGATAATACCGTGCGTTGGACTGACATTTCTGACTGTACTAGTTTTTTATCTGCCGTCGGACTCCGGCGAAAAGGTAATTATGAATCTTTGATAAGTGTGTGATATGTGTCTGTAACTAGACGTAACATTCTATCATGAAATTCAGACGCTGATAATGATCTTAGTGAAGATTATAAAAATATACGAAGTCTAAAATGAATGATAAAGATTTTAAACGAAAGAAAAATGGTGAACAGATATTCAAAGTCTCAACAATAAATGTATGCAAGAATTTATTTTAAAGAAAATGAAATATGAACTTTGAGCAAAAAATGGTTAGAATCTTAGATTACCGGACGATTGATGAGAATTCGTAATAAAATGTTGAATTTCATGACAAAATGTTGTTGGAATATAGCTTTTGATCTAAATGTGAATGGGATGTTTCAGGGCATGCTCATTAGCCTTTAACCCGCAAAACCACCCTTTATAACCCTCATCCATTAGTAATGGTCTTTTTTGAATCATTAGCTAGATGTGTGAGTGTGTATATCATCGTCTGAATATTCTTTATTTTGATCTTTGTCTTTCCACACTTGTCCGTGAATACTGTTGCTATTAACTACTCTAACGTCTTTGCATCTATCTGTTTGTTCTAAATTAATTACTTATTTGATACTTTTATTACTAACCAGAGGTTTTGTAGTCCATTATTTATGTTTCAATAGCTTTGACGAGTGCTGTAACAATAGCGAAATTATATACTGCATCGTTATCAATGAAGTGTATGTTTTTTGATGCTTCAATTACTACTTCACAAAACTTTAACTGATATAATAGCTTTTTTAAAGACAGCAATGTTACTTCAAAATTTGATCATAAAGTACATCGTCAAAAAATTACGGGACTACGGTGCCATTATTTCATACATTCAAATGATCGGGTACCAAAAACCTCAACTCATTGCATGATCCCTAAGAATTCATTCATTGAATGCAATTTATACTAAACTTTATTTTGATATTTGTGTTAGTGGAAAGACAATGTGAACTGTGATATAGCTATAGACTCGAATTTTTTGTGCACTACCCAGTGATAATCGGTTTTATGAATAATTTTGACAACCCTTTAGAAATACTAGCGATCTAATTGGTGAGTACGTGTTGTTTTTTGACTATAGGTATATTGTGTGCTAACTCACAGCAACTCTATTGAATTATAGCAAATTAAATGGAAAAATGCCAAACGTGAGAAACATGAACTAAATAAAATGTAATTATTGATCTAACAATATTTTAATGTCAGACCATTTTTCCATCTAGGTTGCACGTCTTATCCTTTTAATTGGAACTGCATGAGTCGCGTGGAACGTGTGTCTCATTGTCTTTTAGTTTATGTTTGAAATAGTTTCTATGTGCATTTGTCTGTTCTAATAAAGAATTATTTTTACCTATCTATAGGGTTGTCAAAATACAAGAAACAAATTCAATGTATAGTGTACCAAAAATTATACCATCAACTGTGTTACTCAAAAGAGACTTCTCTTCCTTAGATATCGCTCTGCATCTCCATCCTGGTGTCCCTCACTGTGTTCTTCCTTGGTCTGGCTGAGATCATTCCGCCAACATCCCTGGCAATCCCTTTGCTTGGGAAATATCTACTATTCACCATGATACTCGTCTCACTCAGCGTATGGGTGACTGTTTGCATACTTAACGTGCATTTCAGGTAAATATTCTTTTTCTTTTTTCTCGTAGATATCGTTAAGCATCTCAATATTGGTGTCGCTGACTGTGTTCTTCCTGTTGCTGGCTGAAATTATCCCGCCGACGTCGCTCGCTATTCCTTTATTAGGGAAGTATTTGCTGTTCACCATGATTTTGGTGTCTTTAAGTGTGTGGATGACCGTTTGTGTGCTCAACGTTCACTTTAGGTGAGTAAAGAAAGTGTCTATAGCTTCCTTTCTCACTGTATGATTCTTTTTCTTCCCAAATTCTTGCTATCTCTGCGCTTCAAGTAGAAAGGTTCACTATTATTCAAAATTAATATTGCAACTAAACAATAATTATAACATGATGAAAGTATAAAAAAAATAAATATACTTATAACACAATACGTAGAAAGCTTACTGTAGGCGTTACTTTATATTATGTTAATATCCTATCTTAAAACAAATTAGTTGTCTTTCTTCGCACATTTAGTTTGAAACTTGTAAATTATACCCCTTTTATGTTAACGAAGGCTGCTGATATCCAATCATGACCGTGGTTATGTATCACTTTTGCTGGGCAGGTTCTTCTTAGGTAATTAATTAGGTAATTTCATAGTCGATAGGTAGGAAAAATTTTGAATGATTATATGGATGAAATTGGTTAATACAAAATGTAAGTATGAACACTATAAAAATTTAAATAAAAGACGAATGAAAGGTTATGAACGGTGAAGAATTGGTAGCTTTTTTTCTCAGTTAAGATAGGTACGTAATAGGTGTCTCTTGACAAGTCTATCTAAAGTGATTGTATCTCTGGTACAAAATCCTTTGTGATCTATTTGGACGAATAATGGACGGGCGTCGACAACCACCTTTACACTAAAGAGGGTAAGTAAATACCTAAGTTCTTGGTGTGATGTGTATGTGTTATCTAGATGCCATTACTGCAAAAGTCTTCGAATCCAGAGGGACGAGACACTTCAGCAAAAACTGCACAGTTATCTTCAGAATGCTCCTGACATGATGAGTGTGTTTATAGGTACCCCGGCTTTGCAGGAGATAGTTATACCTATTCTACATTGAGGTAAAGACCTAGAATAGACAGTACAGGGTAATCCAACAATGCCACTTACTATTTAGCGCAAGACCTTGAATTGGATTATTGTTATTGTAAGATTATAACTCAAATTCTACTAGAGTAAATAGAAGTCTATTATTGATGGATTAAATTTCACTGGTAAGTACATAATTTGAAGTAACATACAAATCAAAATAAATGCAGCAGCGTGCCATCCGTATCATTGGGTGTCTCGAGGTTACTAATACCCTAAAATTGGGTACCTATAGGTACTTGAGTTATCCTCATATTTATTTGGCGGTCCGAGGTTAGACCTCTTGCGGCCCGGACCCGGCTCGCGGGCCGGAGTTTGCCGACCCCTGCCCTAGAACCTTTGCAGTTGCGTACAGACATTGCGCCTCTGGCGGCACAACTAATCAATGTTGGTACTCAACCTACCTAGTACCTAGTCATACATGAAAATCATCATGCCATACTTTTCCAACGATTCATACTGCCGCAAAGAAGATTAACTTTTTTTGCGGAGGGGCCAATAGTATCTGCACTATGACCTCTGATGATCTATGATTCTGAACTCAAAAAAATATATTTTTTTAAATTCTTGTGTATTTGTTCGCGGTGGACGCAAAAACCACTTTTGATGCAGTGTTTTTATAAGAAATGTCTGAGACTTAAATCTGCTGTATTTGATTGCAATTGGTTGAGTAGAACCGAAGATATGACCTGACCAAAACTCGCGATTACCGACATTCAGGCAGAGCCTCAGTCATCAGCTAGCTAGTGTATGATATGTTTGAAGTTCTTGGAAGTTTCAATTAGAAATCCAATCACTGTTTGCTTCATTTTCAAAATAGTTGTCCAAAATATTTGCATACAAAGTGGCGGTTTATTGCCAGCTAATTATGAAATTCCAATTTTAGTTAGGAGCTTTGAACTCAGCCCGTGTGAGATTTAATAGGACACCTCTCAAGGGTATTCTCTACAGGGAAAGGGAGGTTAATTTATTTTATTTATCACTTGTGTCCCTGCGGTTTCGTTATCGCGGTTATGTACGTAAAGACGACGTAGATAGAATGTTTACGAAAAGATTTATAATGATGCGTTGTAGTGAGTATTTTGTATAGGCAGAATAACATGACGCTAAACTGTTACGAACTACCGAAGTTAAAGCAGGTAGTTTATACGTTACGTATAACGTTTTCAAAACGCATGATTTCATTTCAATTAGAAAAAAATGGAAAAAAAATCTTCGTTATCTGGTATCAAAGATTTTTTTTCATTTTTTATAATCATTCATAGTTGGATTCATTTTCAATTTTTCAATGAGAATTTAGAAAAAAAACCGTAGTTTTATGAAGTGTAATTTTATTGAAATAGGCCCCAGGAATGCAGACCCCTGGTTCAGAAGTGAACACTTCAGGAGTCGCCAGCAAATTGCTATGTGAATGATAATGTTGATGAATATGGGGTTCTTCAAGAAGGGCATTAGAAGGTTTTTGTAGGGTCGGCAGCGCGAGTGTGACGCCCCTGTTGTTGCACACGTCCTTAGGCCACGGTGACCGCTTCCCATCAGGTGGGCCGTGCGCTTGTCTGCCACTTAAGTGGTAAAAAAATGAACAAATATTTGCAGATGAGGTGAATACTGTGTAGTATGTAATAAAATATGTTGTGATAATGACATCCCTAGGTGCGGTATGACTGTCATCTGTTATCTAATAGTGATTAGGAATTAATTTGTCTTTGAGATTAGAGCCTACTAGTGTGTTTACTCTGTGAGTGTGCCTACTACTCGTATATAATAGGTCATTGATCTTTATGCTATCGCGTTTGAGTTAAACTATTAAGTACGTCGCGTCCATAATTATTAAGTCGCGAGTGAATAGGTTCCTTCAAGGCAAGCGTGATTAATCGTAGACCACATCATCACTTACCATCAGGTGGGATTGAGGTCAAACGTAAGCCTATCATGAATAAAAAGAAATAAAAAAGATAATGGTAGTGATAAGCTGGTTTTTATAGCAACCTCAAAAATTTTCAGAAATTTCGCTCTATACAAAATTAAATAGTTTGGTTATATTTTTCAAGTTTATACTCATAGTTAAAGTATTGTCAGCGTCAAAATTCAAAACCATTTTTTTTGAGCGTAGCAATGTAAGTATATCCATAAAGAAAATTATGTTTTACTACCTAATGGGCTCTATTATGCCTACGCGCAAGTAAGGTTGATTCAGGCCCCGAAAATTTCACTGGGGCCCCAACAACACTCGGCTATTACTGTATCTTATTAAACTTAAACGGATCATTATCACATCCCTAAATCCGATGACGGTTGAAAATATCTAATAACCGCGTACCATTCTAGCTCTAAAGCTACAGAAATCTCCCCAAAATAGTATAATAGAATATTTGACTCGTAGAAGCAGTTCCTTTCATAAAGGAGAGTACATAAATCTTTCCGCTCATTGTAATAACGTCAGTTCGATAACGACACAATAGTGCGTGATATATCGTGGCCTATAGTCTATGCCAGAGTTTCTCAACCTTATTCCGTGCACGGACCCCTTTTTTTTTTATCGTGCGGAAATCCCCATGGATACCACCCCCGTCGGCCATCGGGGGTGGTTATGTCGGGATCGAACCGACTAAAACCGCACGCCGTCTCGGGCCTTAGTAACCGGGGTGTAAGGTTACCCAATGGGCATATCCCTCGCACCCCAGCTGACCCCGGGCCATCTACGGTTTTAAGATGGCCCCCTCGACCCCCCGAAAGGGGGGGTGGGGCGAGCATCGCGCCACTTCGCTGACGGTGGGGTTTAGGGTGACAGGAGGCCGTCCTGTTACCCAACCGTCGGCGCGCAGACAATCAGCTCGCCCCCCGCTCGCTCCCCACTGTGCCATCTGCTAGTCAGAGGGACACGTGGAGAGCCTCGGAGCAGCCCTCTAGAGGGCCACTCCCACCCCGGTCGGATTGACCGCAGGCAGCAGCGTCTCCCGTGGCGAGTGGGAGGCGCTGCTCGCCTCCGTTGCCCCGTGCACGGACCCCTAGAAAATAAAGATGAAATTAAATCTAAATTATAAATTATTCGTGTGCAAGTGAAGCTATAAAAAAAATGACAGTAAAGTGCCAATTTTAATGTATTTGGTTTAAAAACAATTATTATTAACGCCGGTAATGACTAGTGTAACATGTATAATTGTAAGATGTAAAAAGGAAATAGATAATAATAATAAATCATAATTTCAAAGTCCTTCCAATAAAAGCAAGAAAAATAATCTATTGTACTTACAAAAAACTAATTCGTAAAAAATACCGTTTTTTGCAAAGAAATTAGTGAAATTCAGGTTGATGTTACTGCTAAGTTATAATGTCAAATCAAATTCCACTTGTAAACTATTTCTGTAAATGATTCATAGATGAGACTGAGACCCACATACATTATGCTCACGGACCCCCGCGGGTCCGCGGACCACAGGTTAAGAAAGACTGGTCTATACTATAGTTTACGAGTGTGAATGTTAAAGAATGCAATCATTGTAGAATGAAAATGTAGGCATAACGTTTCAATTTATAAAGCACTAACTAAAGCCTGCGGCTTCGCCCGCGTGGAGGTCGGTCTTCGTTTTTTTGGTTATATTTCCCGTTCTACTTAACTAATTGCAATCAAACATACGGTAGATTTTAAGTCAAATTCGTACAATAGTTTTTGTGTGCTATCGACGTGAATATCTACTTGCCTGATACACACAATTTAGCTAAGCTAGAGGGGTGAAGAATACTAGTCAAACAAAAACAATTTAAACTTTTGTTTGTCACACATAATGCAGGTTGTTGCATTTTCTATTAATATTATGTATTAATTTATTTTCACAGTGTTTTGTAATTCTACAAGTTCATGTGCCCCCATTAACACAATAGCAATGGCAACACAGCCGTAATAATAAAAATTAACCGACTGCGTACACTTGAAATAGGTATACCTACGAATAGCTTTCGCGTAGTGACGTGCCCGCGTCTCGTAAGCGACGAGTCGAGTTGAGTGTGAGTTAAATATTTGTGACGGGTATAAATTTTGCAGTTTTTACCTGATTCTACTAATTTATATCCAGTCATGTAATTTATTGTCTTCAACAATAAGGAAGGAAAGAACGGAACGTAAATCACGGTTAAAAAGTATAGGTAATTATTCATTAATTAAAAACAGTTTAGTCTGAAAATTGCAAAATATATAAAATATGTATTGCGCTATTTCTCCTAACATGAAAGAGTAAATAATCATATTGCAAATGGCACTTATCGTAAATAAAATGTACCTTGTTTAGACTGTTGATTGATGGCTGTTGGTGGGACTTGTTACACAATATTTATTGAATTAAACCTGACCAGTTTCACCTTACGCCATTCTCAAAGGCTTTTCTTATTTTTTCCCTGTTTAAGAGAGCCTTTAAAAATGCCATAGGGTGAAACAGGTCATGTTGAATTCAATTAATACTTAGAAAAATAGAAATACAAGTGATTTGTTTCCATAAAACATTTTTAGTAATGAAAAAATACAAAGAACTCCAATTATTACTATCAATCGTTTTAGACGATCAAAATAATGTATTCTAACAAAGTTTATAAAATATCAATCTCAAATTGGTTACTTCAACTCGAGAGTAAAGTAAATAGTTCTCAATTGGCACATCACTACCACGTAGCGTTTCGAATAAATCTCTCGTTTTCATTGTTATTTTGTCATTACTGTTATAGAACATTGTGTGTGTGATATATTGCACATGAGATCGCGATATAGGCGCTATTAGTGCTTTGAATAATTTCCGCAACCATATAAAACCGGTGTTTATAGCGTACGTAAAATTAACGCATCAATTTTGGTGGGATGTTTCAAATTATTTGAAGTGAGATAGTAGGTATAATTATAAAATTTAATTTACTTGTGATTGTAGTACATGTATTTGTACTTTTTATTATGAAATGGCATTTTAAAGTCTTCAGAAAACTCATAGCATGTCTGCGTATATCAACAGATTTGAATCAAATATAAAGCCTACGTTCTCCAATCAATATTTTGAACTGTCAATATTTTTTACCATTTTGGAAAAATTTAATTATTTTTGTTATGAATGGGGAGGTTGAGTTTATATGAAAATAGGATCCGTGAGACAATATATTTCCCACTAACCCATATGCACAACGCAAGTTTAGAATAGGCTAGATCTAAAAATGTTCGTGAGCCACACATAGACATGACTTCCCACTGCGCCGGTAAGCCGTAAGACATGTTCCCTGGTGAAACAAAAAGAAGACTAGATCCTCAATGTGAGAAAAAAAATACCGTTTGGATCACTATACACGGGGTGTTCGTAGACCCAAGATGGCGTGTGGTTTTGGTCGATTCAAGTCCTTTATATATATAACATAACATAACATAAACTCACGCCTATATCCCCGAAGGGGTAGGCAGAGGTGCTAGCACCCACATTTCGCCAGTTTATGTTTAGGTCCCAGTGTAATAGGTGGCGAGCCTATTGCAATTAACCGGGCACTTATAAACCTGCGATAAATACACACATAACTTCGAAAAGCATCGAAAAGTCATTGTTGTGTACCATGGTGAACCTGGGATCGAACCCGAGACCTCGTCTCAGCAGTCCATTACCTAGACCACTAGGCTACCGCGGTATCCTTTATATATATTCGTATTTAACCGTTCCCGCTAGCAGCGGGGTTGGTATCCGTCCTATCTACACTTTAAAGTATAAAACAAGGATGTCATGAAATTATACTTTCGTACTTGGTAAGAAAATCTCACCCTTAACACTTGAAAGCACGTAACGAAATTTTATTAAAGTACTTAATGATATATTTAGATTTGATGTAGTTAATTTTTCAGCAATTATGTCTAGACACATAAATAGTAGTAACGTATAAATTGAAATGATTATCTTTTAATTTTCAGCTTGGTTAGCACAGGCACTGTAAAGTATTATAACGATTATAATAATTACACTCGAATAACACTTACCGGCCAATATAACAGGTCTATCGTCACAATGGATTAGCTTAACAATGTCTTAATTTCAGCTTGTATCTAGTCACACTGTATAGCAACAATAATGCCAATATAATATCGACAGTTAAAACACAAAGGTTACAAGTGATTTTAACTTTTCAAAGGAAAATAGACCTACACAACGTTAAAACTAATTTACAGCAAGGTGATTTTTCTGTCAACTGCTGTCGTCACTTGCGCCCTTTTGCTATTTTAGCCGTCGATATAATTCTAAGCAAAATAAATAGTCGAGAATTAAATAAAAAAAGTAATAAAAAATAATTATAAAATTAATTACTACCTTATTCATAAGAAAATAAAGTTGGTTATAGCTAAAGGAAGTTTTGATTTCATCTTCTTTCTTATGTGATACATATTCCCTTTAGTACCGGCGTGTATCATCTGATCCTCTTTAATAGTATTTTATTGCCTCTACCATGGTGAGTATTCCAACGAGCTCTTCTAATTTTAATACTATCCTCTCCCTTCCTCTTTAATATAACACGTGTAGGATTAAGATGTCATCATCATAATGTAGCAAGCGATACCAACATGATCCCATTGGATTAAATATCTCATTTCTTTGTCGCAAGATAAAGAAGTGGGATACCTTTGGACTTTACTTAAGCTGGTCAGCTAAGGTGATGGTAATTAGGCGTGTTGCAGTTAACTGACGGGACCAATATATTTTTTTATTATTTGTCTGAAAGTGCATTCTGTACTCAGTGCCATAATGAGGTGCACTATCATTTCAAAGGTTTTTGAAGAAGCTGATGGTAACGGCCGTACTATAGGATCACTAACAGCGACACACGAAAACACTGAGTATGATACTCGGGGTTTTCTAAGAAACGTTGGATTGCCTTAAAACTGGTAGCTAAGTCAGCCAAAATTAATTGGAAGAGTTGAAAATTTAATAAATGTACTACCTATCCTAGTCAAATAAGTGATAAAAAATGAAACTAAGTTACCAGCCTATATCAAACCCACAAACATAAAAAAAATTGACTTAACCTATATTTGATGCCAAAGTCAAAGTCAAAGTCCAGGTCAAAAATCATTTATTCTGTATAGACCATTTTAAGCGGCACTTACAAAACGTCAAAATCAAAGTTATTTAAAATTAAAAGCAAATGAACCACACCGGTTCGAAACGCGGCCCAGACCTAAGAAGACTTCGGCAAGAAACTCAGCGGGCTGTTTTTTTTGGTCTATTTACAATTATATGCCAATTATATGTATGGTAGAAAAGTTTAACTAAATGAATGGAAATTCCTCCCAATTCATGCGAAATTAATTTGGTACTTATAAGTGACCAACCAGTTACATAACTGAGCAGGGTCATTAACCTTACCTGCATAGCTAATACTTTGTCCTGTATACGTAACAAAAGTCAAATAAGAAAGGAGATGGCTTAAATCACTTTAGCTAAACATACTTTATTTTTTTATGAATAAGGGGTGAATTAAAGCCAAACGAATTGTATTTGAATCCCAACCAGGTCACCTTCAACCCACACGATGTCTCCATGGATGAAGAAGCTGTTCCTACAGCTGATGCCGAAACTCCTCATGATGAGGAGGACCAAGTACTCTTTGCCAGATTACGATGATACCTTCGTATCCAACGGGTACACCAATGAGTTGGAAATGAGGTACGATTATCATATAGTTGTAACCAGTTTGATTGCTAAGCTGCGGGTTCGATTCCCGCTCTATGCAAATATTTGTATACATGAATATAATATGGATGTATATCTGGATGTTTCTATATAATAATGTGAATATATGTATAATAATAATCTATAATCTAATCTATTCTTATATTATAAGCATTGGATTGCTACACACGTCTACGCAGGTCTACGTAAAGCTACGACGTCCGTAGCAACGCTACGCGAAAAGAAGTGACTTTATTGACGCTCTTATGCTTTGTCCTCTAGCCGGGATAGCTTGACAGACGCTTTTGGTGATTCTAAAGGTGATAACGGTGATTACCGCAAGTCACCTGGACCAGAAGATGACATGCTGGCCGCTGGAGCTCATCAAAGACCCTCAGGTGAGATGTGTTTAATTTTTATATTTATTCATTTAGGTTACAAATATTTACAGCCAAACGCAAGGCAATTCGAGGTACCTTTTGGCTTACCTTACACCGCGGTGCTCAAAAACCCGAGGCGGCGTGCGGTTTTAGCTGGTTCAAGTCCGATAAAGCCGCCTCCGGAGGCCGTAGGTGTGGCATGTCAGAAGAAAAAAAAAGATTCGCAAGGCAATAGAAACATAATCTGACAGTAAAAATACGAATTTTTTATGGCAGTTATTGATACTATGGAAAATGTCTATATTTTTTTTTCTCATCACGTCAGTGACGGAATCGGAGAACATGCTGCCTCGTCACTTGTCACCCGAAGTGGCGGCGGCGTTGCAGAGTGTACGCTTCATTGCACAGCACATTAAGGACGCTGATAAAGATAACGAGGTAAGTGATTATTTCTTTTTGAAGTTATAATTATAGTCAACCGCGGTAGCCTAGTGGTCTGGGTAATGGACTGATGTGACGAGGTCTCGGGTTCGATCCCAGGTTCACCATGGCACACACCAATGACTTTTCGATGCTTTTCGAAGTTATGTGTGTATTTATCACAGGTTTATAAGTGCCTGGTTAGTGGCAATAGGCTCGCCACCTATTATATTGGGACCTAAACATAAACTGGCGAAATGTGGGTGCTAGCACCTCTGTCTACCCCTTCGGGGATATAGGCGTGAGTTTATGTATGTTATGTAATTATTTTCGTGTGTGCAAATTTATTGGTTTAAACCAGAGTAATAGTGTAAGAAATGGTTGTAATATAATTCATCATCTTAGCGTTGTTCCTGGTTGCATCCGAGATTTTGAAGCACGGACTCCACATTCCACTACCTTTTATTGGTTGAACTTAAACAACTTTTATGGGAACGATTACCACCTGATCCCAGGACTAGAGGAAAGTGTACGCCAAAACTCCGTTCGTCAATCAGCAGATATAAATGTGAGGTTGGCTTTGATTCTGAAGATTAATGGGGCCGTGAAAATACCCGTGGGTTGTAATATATTCATTGTTCGTTAGGGTGTATAAATTCCATTAGATGGCACGAATCGGAATCGGAATCCTCTCAATAGGTACTTTGATGACAGTTTCAACTATGCACCGTAGATTCAACTTATTGACTTCTACTATACTATATTGGCTGTACTATATTAACTAAACTTTATTACTTCTTGGTTTCTTACATAGGTTTTTTTCGGTAAGACTTTATGACACATTTGACCCAGTACTTCACCACAGTCACACTTGCCACTGCTATATAATAAATATTATTTCATTTGTCGTGGGCAAATTAATTATATTACGTCACACACAACTGTCCAATCATTTGCTAATGGGCGCGACGCAACGCTTTCACCAGCCAACGTTATTCCATTCTATCCTTGAAAAAAAAATACAGCTGGTTCCATTATGCCAATTACATTACAGTACAGGCAATAACAATATAACATAACGGTTACGTTACGCAACATAACTGTTTACGTTACGTAAAATAACGTAACACTTTATGCAGAGAATCAGTTACTTCGTTTTATTTATAAGTAATCATGGAATATTCAAATCGCAAAACGTTGCAATGTTTAGATATGAGTCGTTTCTTTTATATAGGTAGGTAGAATTTAATAGTCTGGGAGGCTGTAACTGCTAGGCCAACGTCATTATTTAAAGGCAAATTTTAAATTGCTTCACATTAACTGGCTTCGGGAGTTACTGAACACTAACATATTCTTTTGTATAACTACCAGTTTGGTGGCAGTCGGCAGATAACATTTACAAACGATCGTAATACATTGCAATAAATCCTAAGAAATAATTGATATGACATGTAATAATTATATTTGTAATGCAATACCAATCAATTTTTATTATAATTTCGTGTAAACTTTTAGTGCTAAGAGCTGGTCTGTAACTTCGGCAACAACTCCCCCTTTTTTGAAGTTGGGTCACAAAAATCACTTGCCCGTTGACGCAAAAGACGAATGGCCCTATTCGAAAAATGCTTATTAACAGTAAATTTGATAAAGTATGTTCAGTCTGTCTTCAGAGGGGACCAAATTTCCATAACAATTTTTTTTATGAACAAGGGGAAGGAATGTCGTGTCAGCGGAGGTCATTCTTTCCCTCTTATTCATAAGGGTACGGTGACCCTTAAGGAGTTTCAGAGACCCTATTTAGGAGAGACAATTCTCAGATAGTACAGTTGCCAGATTAATTTCCCGGAACTAGACTGTCACAAGTTGAATTCCCATCATAAATGATGAATTTTTAAAATTAAATTTATGGAACGAATTAGTATAGTATCCGTTAAATTACGCTGTTGTTATGACAATAAATGGTTATTTTTTTTATACCAGTCAGGTGGCAGATAAGCACACGGCCCACCTTATGGGTAGCAGTCACCGTGGCCTATAGACGTGTGCACACCAGTGGCGTCAAACTCGCTAACCTTATTATTATAACTTGCTCGTTACCTAACCAGCCGGTGTTACATTTGCCTGTGTGGTTGATAAAGCAGGGTGTGTCCTAGTAAGGATATAATGACCTAGGACCTCAACCGGCATTGGCCGCCAACGTTGGCGACCCTCTCATTCTGTTGGTAGTCAAATTCCTTCTAGCGAAGTATACATTGTTATATAGTATTGTTCATCCATTAGGCGTTACGCAGACGGCGGGGCGGGCAGGTCTTTTTGACCGCGACGCTCTCTTATTTGTACGATTATAAGGTTGCATTTGTCCGCGCAATAGCTCATGTCGCTTCTCATACATACGCGGGTTAAATGCGATCTAATGACAGTAATAATAAGAGTGCGACGCGATCATTTTGACCGCCTCGTCCCGCTATTTGCTTTCGGCCTTATTGTTCACTAACAACAATGGATCATCAAACAACTAAGTACGTAGTTCATACAAAAGCAAACTTTTCAATTTATTTCCTACATTTTAGCTACATGCGCTTTAGCTGTAGCTCACAAAATAACTATTACCTAACACGAAGTTTGTATTAAATTCTTTTATTTATATTGTAAAGTTTCATGTATTTCCAGTGTTATGAAAGTGTTTCACTCGTAACTTGGCCGGCGGTTCATTGCGGGCTCGCGTGCTGAATGTAGTCTATCGCAAATATACAACAAAAATACGATGAGTATAAGGACATTGGGAAAAGAACGTCTGAAAGGAATTGTTCATTTGTTTGCTCAGTTTACGTCCAGTACAGTAAATTTTTGTGGACTGTTTTTTTGTCTAAAGCTGTTTATCGGATTCAAAAACTCCAGCAAACATCTTCAGGACTAACATTTCAAAGACTGGTACGGTTTAGAACACTACAATTTCACCAAGAACTAAGCGGTTCGCTGCCTCTTTTATTAGCCACACCATAAAGACTTGGAATTATTTACCAGCGCATGTGTTTTCTTCCTCCTAATAGTCCCGGAGCCTTTAAGCGGGGCGTGAAAAAGCATTTGACGAGGCCGTCAAGCTGAGGGCCGCCACTGTAGCACTACCGGTGTATGTGGTGGTGACCCCAGTCCTAAGACTGCCTTTAGGTTACCATCAGGCGAGGTAAAGTCATTTTGACGTGTCCTTTAAATATAAAAAAAAGAAATAGGTAGGTACAATCCAAGTTAAATACTTACCGCTGAAATAAAATTGAATTGACTTGATATTGTTGGATTGACGGATTCTATTGCAAGTTATTTGGTGTGATTATACATAATAATATATATTTCAATATATTAGTTTATTAAGACTATATTGTATTATATATTGGTTTATTAAGACTATACATCACACACTACTGAAAGCGGGCATGGCATAATCAAAGTTCGAAATACGATAGATAAAAATAGATCTAAACACGATGAAAACAAAATCTAAATTTCACTAAAGATTATTGCAGGTCCAAAACGAAATTGCGGTATGACGATCACTTAAATTTAAATTTTATTACCATGCTTGCAAGGTGTATTTCTGTTCGTTACTAAATTCCTTTGCTTTAGCGTACCGACAGTTTGCTTCAAAGATTTAGGATAAGCTAGATTGTTAGTTTTCGGTCTAACTTCTACTACCGCTTAGCATCTAAAGGCTTGCCAATCGCGAATATATTCTGCATAATACCTTTCATCCCGTTGATTAGATTCTCTTGCCCAATTTATCGGTTTATTCCTTTTACCGATTTTCACTTTTTTTTTAGTGAACGTATCCCAAGCAATCGAGAAATCGTCTCTTTGATCGTTAATTCCAATTTAAATATTCAATAGGTATTAGATGAAGCATTAAAATTTCGTCGTTCGTGTCCTGGAAATCCTTCAAATCCCTTGTAATTTTGTGTCTATTATGAAAGTGTTTGCTAATATAGATTACGGGATATAATATTATTCATAGTGGCTTAAGTATCAATGGTCTCTGCGAACGTGACGTCATCGGCAAACTTAAGTTTACCCGTACTTATTTTGAAGACAGTTTGTTTGACAGAAATACGGGCAGATAGATTATAGAACCCTTTATTTAATAGGCCGGTTCTTGTATAGGCCCGGTGACTTTTATTAGGGCGTGTGCGCGCCTTTATGAAATTATTTTTAATTGATACTTGGTTTTGAAAAAGCGTATATAATTTTTCTTCTTAACCGGTTATGAAATCATACAAGGGGGTATTTTTCCTAACCAGTTAAGAAAACATACATAAAGGTATTTTTTCTTAACCAGTTAAGAAAAAACAGTTATGAAAGTGGCCGAAAGGATATTTTGTATAGGTACTTGGACAGATTTTTAGTATCAAGCGGGGTGAAATTTTTAGAAGAGTCCTAAGAAAAGAAAAACCCCGTTACTTCCTAATCTTGCGTATACCGTTAAACAGATTTTGATGAAAATTAGACTATTTTGGGAGCAGGTACCTGTGGGAAATGAAAACTGTGAGCATCATCTAGTGACAAATAAAGTCTAACACCTTACCTTACCTTACTTACCAGCGGGAACACAACACAATGGTTATTATGGCCGCGGTCTTCTGTAGGGCGGAGGTACTACCCCAGTCGGACAGCTCATTTCGGACGGGAGATACCGTCGTGTCCTACCTCCATTGATTCCTTCTATGTCAACTAATCGAAAATCACCGACTTCTCACTTTTCCACCGTAATTAGAACTCGATGTTAAACAGAATTATGCCCCTGGTTCCCACCCATCACTACGTAACCTAAATTGCGATTTTTCAAATCTACTTAAGCACTTACAAAATTGATACCTTTCTCGAAAGTCTCATTATCGACACTTAGGCAACTCGACGATCTATTCACTGGTCCCGCGGGGCCGATCAGTTCGATAAGTTCCTTCCCAATATTGACTTTTTTATACACTTAATTCCTTAATTTAATGTGTTCGTGAGGAAGGTAGAGGGGTAAGGTGGTAACCGATTAGGTTGATACATTGTAAAGTTAAGTATTATTAGCCAGGTCAGTTTGAAGATGGGTGGTGTTACCTACCTAATACCTTACTTACCTAAGACTGACCTGTCCTAGAAAGAAAATAACAGTTTACGCACGCCATGCTGAGGCTTGATTAAACTGTTATTTTCTCCGGACCAATGAAACATTTAATGAAATTTAAAGCAATTGCATGCTAGCAGTACACACTCAAATTAAATACTTACTGCTTATGGAAAACTTTTTTAACCAAGATCTTCGGCAATAATTGAACATCCTGTGTACACGTGCGCGGTGGCTAGGAATATTTTATGTGAGCCGAGTGGCGCGAACAATACATACGGCGAACGAACGACTGGCTTACCCCTCGACTTATTAACAGACTACCCCCGGATTTAAGCACTTTAGAAAACATTAAGCCTAACAGTGTTAAATGTAGACTAAAATCTCATTTTTTTAAAACAATATGTTACCATTACTTTTAAGCTTTGTGTACAAACCGCATAGGTTTTATTAAAATTGCTTATTTTTTTTTATAAACTGTTTGATATGATAAATAAAAAAAAACTATGTATCAATACAAAGTTTTCCACCTCCGTTCAATGAGCTGCCACAGTATACTCGTACATACAGGTGGAAGTAATGACGGGCCTGTACCCAACGCACGTATCCACTTCATCCTGTTCTCGAATAAGAAACTCGGTAGTATCGAGTTTTTGTACGCATTAGAGGAAAATTAACGCCACAGAGAATGAAAGAAAAACTTTGTACGTTAAGGTTTTTATTGATATAACACTTTTATATAAACATGCAATGTTTATTGTTTACACATCTATACATATAATAAAATGGTAGGAAAGTCAAAACTGTACATTGAATATTGTTTGAAAAGAATACTTGGGGTGTGATCTACAATCAGTCCCCAGCCAAAAATATTATAGTTTTTAGAATTTTTGTCTGTTTGTCTGTATGTCCAGGATAAACTCAAAAAGTACAGCATGGATTTACTTCAAATTTGGCCCGAGTACCTATTATTAAGAATTCGGGTCAACACATAGGCTACCTACATATTTTCACGCTAAGTATCACCTACTGGGAACGAGCAGTGAACCTTTATTTAATCAACGCATTTTGTAACAACGTGTAATCTAATGACTCATAATTATTTGAATGTTGTTAGGTATTATGTTAAAACGATGCTATAAGCTAGCTTCACACTATAAGTAACCTTGGTGACGATACCGAACTCCACGCGGGCGAAGTCGCGGGCGGAAGCTAGTATATATATAAGTAGAGAAAATTGGAGTGTTTATTTGTAATATTAAAGTAATTGCTTTTTACTAAGTGCATTTGGATGTATACACGGTAGGTATATAATTATAATACTAAAACAATTTTTTTACGATTTTCGTCTGTCTGTCTGTCTGTTAGTTCTGGTTAAACGCCGAAACGGCTAGACCGATTTCGAAGGGACTTTCTGACTGGCAAATAGCTTATGTACCTAATAAGGAGTAACTTAGGCACCCAATACATTCATAGAAAATTGCTTTTCCAAGAATGTATTTGGTGTATAACTGTTCTCTAGTACTAAGTTCCTGAACGTCCTTCAACAATTAACTCAAATAATAGTAATTTCATTCTTCAGCACATTTAATATAATCTCACACGTCACCAGTATTGTAATTTCCAAAAAGGTTTACAAAACATATCGCTATATTGGCACCCAAAGCAAAAAAAACAATTTTTCTTCCAGAGACAGTAGAGTACTTATTTTAGAGCTCATTTCTTAACATTTCCATTCCACGCGAATGCAACATCAACTCGAATCCTAAAACATAGTCATATATCGTCACCGGGGCACCTGTAGGACCCGTCTAATAAAACATTCATTCGCTCATCACGTTCGTTCCCCCAGAGAGGATTCATTCATTCGTTCGCGAAGAAAACCCTCTTTATTAACTACGTAAGTTTGTTCTTGTGGTAGTGAAATTAATTGCTATCGTGGTTCAATTTGATGTAGGTAGACAGTCTGTCACTTAGAAAATGATGTTGGTAGTACAACTGTATTATTGTTTAGTGTAATCAAATATTTATTATCATGTTTTATTTATACAGCGTGATTTTATAGTCGTTTTGGACCCGAAAGGGGGTTACTCGGAATAATAAATAATACCATTTTGACATGTCCGAATTGGTGTACGAGTTATAATAAAAAAAAATAAGTTGCTGTAAAGTTTTTCATTCGTTCGAGTAAAAACATTATTAGAGCTTCGATAAAAAATCACTGTCAATTTTTAATGAATGAATATGCGCTCCCAGGCATATTTCAAGTCATGACATGTCTGATGTCGGTGCTGGCATTGTCGCGGTCGTTCGGGATGTTTTGTGATTGGTCAGTGTTCGAAATTTTTTGAATTAAAAACATTGTTAAGATTTTTAAATTGATCCTGTTATCGAAACTGTGTAGAAAATAAATTTCGGTCCAAAACGACTATAAAATCAACGTGTAGGTATATTTACTTCACACGCTTGCGTACCCGAAGGTTTAGCTAAGTTTATGTTCTACGTGATAGAAGGCAAGCTTATTGCCGTCAAGAAGATATTTTTCCAGGCTTTGACTGAGAATTTCATTAATAAGTGACATTAATATTATCATCATCCAAAAATGTCGGGCAGTTGAACCTGGGACATCATGTACAGGAAGCCCATATGCTACCGGATCCGTTAGTTATAAAGGTGAAATTCACCAGTTTCAGTCGGTGTCCTCGATGAAAACAGCTTTAAGAATTTGTTTTCAGCCTATGATTTTTATAATACAATTTATTCATTTTTTCGATGTTTTGTCAGATATTAACTTTTAAACTTTCGCGTTCCATGACTACGTTTTACGTTTTACGTTTTGTCAGACACTCATACTTTAGTACTTTTTATATATTCTATGAAGCAAATAAATAACTGACCTAATAATTAGGTCTAGCCATAGATAGCTTTTTGGGTATAACCGAAGCCTAAAACCACGTGTAAACTAGAGATGTCGGCGCAACTACAGAATCGTTTAAAACTCTGATCGGATAACTAAATACTTTTAATAGTAGATTATTAGATCTTAGATTTAATAGTATCTTAATCTCGCCCCATTTAATTGGAACTGCTCTAATAATACCAATTTTGGCTACATGAGACAGATTAATAAACTTAATGGCCCCGATTCACAATACGGTCCGTTGGGGCCAGAAAGTGCTGAATTTAATCTCCCTAGTTACCAGCTATGACGCATGTAGGTAACGTCTTTGAATTAAGCGATGTGAGTCATAATTTTCTGAGGTAGAATTAATACGCATGTCTACTATATGGATGACTGTTTCTCTTAATTTCTTACGAATTTATTGAAGCTTATAAGAAAATTGTAATGGTCATTAAAAAAATATGGATGCTAAGTTTGTTGGATTATTTTGTTCAATTAAAAATTGTATTGTTAGAAGTATCGGTAACTTAGTCGTTAAAGATTTATGAGTCAAAGTCAAAGTCAAAGTCAAAAATCATTTATTCTGTATAGACCATTTTAAGCGGCACTTACAAAACGTCAAATTATAAATATTTAAAACTAGAAGCAAATGGACCACCGGTTCGAAACGCGGCCCAGACCTGAGAAGACTCCGGCAAGAAACTAAGCGGGCTGTTTTTTTTTTGGTCTATTTACAACAATTGCCTTAGTCTAGATACAATGTTATTATATGATCGCAAGGTTTTGGGTTCGAATTCTGGGTATTACAGTGTCGTAGTGAATATACTCCTAAAACAAAAAATTTGGGTCTTTCAGTGGAAATTTGTAGAGTGAGTCGATTTTTTGCTCTCAAGTGTATTATTAAAACTATTGTCATAAAACTGACACAATTCCCATTTTACAGCTACTACTTAAGATGTAAAAATCGTTTTAAGATCTGGTAATCCTTATTATACATTGCACGACCGTTCTTCAAGATAAAAAAATATTGGAACTTACAGATGTATAATGATGTTGAAATCGCGTTTACAAGTTAGTAAAGGAGCTGATAGACACAAAAGCTTTCAAAAAGTCCATTAATTTGATGAACTCTAACCGCTAAACACAATTACTAACCAAAAACGCAGCGTTTACTAATGTCTTTTTATCACCAGAACGATCTAAGGAATAGGGACTGAACGTAATTACGTTTCATTACGCGTTAGGGTAGAAAAAATCAGCACATTTAAATTGTTATCGATTTTTTTCCCTAAAGAGCTGTTCCGTCCTCGGTTAGTCTTGTCTCCGGAGAATAAAACTGCGGCAACCGTGTGAAAAGATTCAGAAAAGTTATTACGTTTATATTTTAATGTAAGTGAAGTCCATGTTTTGTTGAAATTAAGTGTGCAAGTTTGCAACGTGATGGGGCTCGTTTGTTTTTTAAATTGCCGTTGCATGTTTTAGTACAATTAAAACATTAAAAAGGAATGCGTAGCATCCATTTACACGAACAGAAAATTGTTTTTTTATTATTTGTACTGTCTACTTTTTTATTGTTATGGGTTATTTATCTTGTTTATTAAATAGAATTCTTAAGAAATAGTATCCTAATATTATAAAATGTGGAGGTTAGTTTGTTTATTTTGTTATGTTTTTCACGTCTTAAATACTATTCATCGTTTTGATTGAGAATGAATATCATTGTTTGGAATCGTGTAACACGAAAGCTTTAAATTTAGCAGCATTTATACGGTTAAAATCAAATCACTGCGAAGAATGTGCGGAGTAAGATTAGGTAGCTAATAGAAATAGGAATGCAGATATACGAGAGCGGTGTGGCTTGAAAGAGGATATAGTGACGAGGGTTGAAAAAGGTATGCTTAGGTGGTTTGGGCCCGTTGGACAAATGAGTACAGAACTAATAACAAACACTAATCTATTTGGTGATGTTTTGAAAGAGGCAGATCTGAAGCACCTGGCAGCAGCGAGTTTATATGAATATTGATGATGTTAAATGTATAAGGGCAGAACCAAACGATGGGCTTGATATCGTGGAGAGAAAATCTCATGATCTGTACATGTTGCACGCTAAATAAATAATATCCTATCCTACTTCTTCTCCTACTAATTTTAAAAATATAATATTTTGTGAAGATGTTTAGATGTTTGTCTGTTGGTACTCAATCATACTCAAACCATAGGTTCAATGACTAAAATTTGGTACAGAAATATAGTCTGAAAGTTATTTCATCAGTACCAGTTCTGAAGTTCTGTTCTATTTTCTATCCCTGGAATATGTTCCCATGAGAAGTGTGAACGGAAACAAAACCACGTGGGTGTATCTACGGGCAACAGTGTGGGCAGGAATGTGTTGATGGTACCTTGAAGGCCTATATACATACAAATAAATTCTTTTTTCTTCCTACTCCATTAACAAACTTTTTTTTTCTATCTTTCCTGTCCTGTACTAACTTAACTGTTCTAAAATAGTTGCAGCGCACTGTAAAACAATATAAGAATTCGGCACATATACGAAAAATTGTTCAATCATCATTTCTAAGTAGCGTATGTGTTTCAGTACATTCACATTTGTATGTTGTCGATTGTCTACTGAAGTAAAACTTTATTCGACCCAATTTGGGGACCGGATACTGCTCATCGACGCGTGGGTTACGTTACGTAAAATATTTTATTTTGTTTACCAATTTACCAAAGAAAAGATGGCACTTGATAGACTCTGAAAAATCGAAGTTGTTGTTTTAAAAAGTAAATCATTAATTAAACGAATCTGTCTGAAATTTGCTAGAGGAATAGGTAAATGATCTAAAATTTTTGCAGGAATGGGATCATAGTTCCACACGGGCAGAGCCATATATAATATATCAGCTTGAATAACATTAAGAGCATGACTAGGATTAAAATCGACTCGTATGTCCAAATATATTTTTCACATCCTACTAATATATTTGAATGTTAAAATTTGTGAAGATATTTATTAGTTAATCACCTTCAAACCGCTGAACGGATATGGCTGAAATTTGTTACAGGGTTAGGTCATAGTGCAGAATAACACATAAGTTACTTCTGGTACTGTTTCTCGTGGTTTGTGGGCATTCCTTGGAAATGGCGCTGCGGATAATAGCAAGTCAAAAATAAAAATACATTCTCTATAAGTCCAGCAACCTTATCAAGATCATTTATTAAAGAATGAACTTTAACGAGGGACCATGAGCCGTCTCGCGACGGCGGAGTTACCGTGTCGTCGGTGGCGATAGTCGTAAATGGTTATGAACCTCATTTTTTGATAAGCGAACACCTAAAATTTCATACCAACCGTTAACGGTAACCGATAGATCGACTGCTCGGTAACAGCAGGTGAATGTTATCAGAACGACAAACGATTTTGAACTCAATTTGTAGAACGTTAAGTTTTATAATGTACACAAATAAATTGAATTAAAAGTGTTTGTTCTGTATAATATTGAAATAACAGCTTCTAATACATTTTATAACTAATTTAAGTGTATATTTGATATTTCATACGCAGCTCTTCCTGCGTCATATTCTGATCCTGTGTACCTCTGCAATTCACAGGAACTTAATTTCGAGATAAAAAGTAAACTGTGTTACAGACCATAATTTATCTCCATGCCAAATTTCATTAGATCCTTTCAGCCGTTTTAGCGTAAAACAGTGATAAAAATCTCCGTACTCACAAATTTCCGCATTTATAATATTTTTTAGGATATCTAAATTAAATTATTGACCGTTTTTAAGCTAGTGATTGCATTTCCGACATAAAACATTAACTCGTTAATTTCCCAAAATATAATAAGTACATACCAAAACATAAAACGTAAAACATAACTCGTTTAAATTAACGAAGAAAACTTACATCACGTAGTAGGTACATAAGTAAATTAACCAGCTCCCCGACTATTGCCAACAGCGTCTATCGCTAAACCGGATTGTTATTCCGAACACGTCTTTACGTCTCCCAGATAACCGCACTTCATTTTTGAAACGACGATATAAATAGCACCCGAAGGCCGAATAAATTTTAAAAAGCATCTCCCGGATTACTTGGGCGATCCATTTTTGTTCGCGGATTAATATCACGTTTCTTTTTATTCGTGTAAATAGATATTCGTTTTGTTATTGATATTTCTCTTCTATTTGGCTCTTGGACTCTAGGGATGGACATGTTGTAATTCCAATCTGTGAGCGACCCAAAGTTTTTATTTGATCTTTCGTATCGATTGGGATTTGGCTGCAGTGTTAGTTTATATTACATAAGTTATTTGGCGTGATTGAATTCAGTATTACGCTTGATATTACTTTCTTGTTATTATCTTTAAAATTTTCCACATATTTTTTATACCACTTAGGTGGCAGACAAGCACGTGGCTCACCTGACGGAAAGCAGTGACCGTGGCCTATGGATGTGTGCAACACCAGGGGTGTCGAACTCGTGCTGCCGACCCTGTAAAAACCTTTTAATGTCCTTCTTTAAGAACCCTATATTGTAGCCACCAGGGAAAACAGAGAAAGGGAAATTATGAAATAATCGCACTTATAAAAAACTTTAAGTTATTGACTACTTTATCAACAGATTCGCGCAGAGAATTCGCTCTTGAGAAGGGAATTAAATTGACTGATTTGAATATGAATAGTAAACATAAAATGTAAAGAACAACAACAGAAAATAATATCCTCAAAATAAGTCGTAAAAAGAAGTTCTCCCAACTGATCTCATTTCGTTGTATTGGACACTAGAATGTAGTTGTACCATAAACATGATGTGTATAAAAACATACTTACTAGATTACTTGAGCAGTAGCGAGATGATGTATAGCCTATAGTCTTCCTCAATAAATGAGCTATTTAACACAAAAATAATTTTTCAATTCGGAACAGTAGTTACTGAGATTAACGCGTCCAACCAAACAAACAAACAAATAAACTCTTCGGCTCTATAGTATTAATATAGATCGATACTACATCTTACATAACACAGGTTGTACAATCTAATACATCATTCATTAAGGACACAACCCTAAATACCATTGAAACTGAGTAATATTTTATCTTATCTGAAAGATATCCATATTTATTGATGCACCAAATATTTCATTGTTGACAAGGGGACATCTTTTTCTATTGACCCAATAACTCGGCTTTGGGCGTCTCAAACAGGATCCGAGGCCATTTTTATTCGTCAATGTTGATGAGCTGTAGGATCTATTACAAGAGACGATACGGTAACGACACGATATTTCGATATTTACAAAACATTGATCATTACTTCTCGGATTTGCATAATAATAAATCTGTCTGTGTGTTAAATATCAGATGGTAAAGATATTAGCTATGGCAGGTTCAGTCGCAAAAAAAAAAATGCAATCTTGTACGGATTAAGGGTTTAACATTTTTTTAGATGATGATCAACTAAAAACAAATTATGCGCTCCCGAACTTTTTTTACGGGATTAAGGGCGCGGCCATACTGTTAATCTGATTGCGATAAAACTTCGCAATTTGTTGTTTACTTTTGCACAAGGGTTAAACTATTGAGTTCGGTACGTTTCATTGTATTTAGATTAGGTATAAGAGGGTCAACTAGTCTATACTAATATCACTAATATCACTACTATTACCACTGTCATTTTTGGAAAAATTTTTGGCCATTTGTAGGAGACATTATTTGTGATGGACATAATAATATATACGAGTATTATGTATAAATTCGATTTAACTAAATTAGTTGCCTGAGTTAAAAAAAACTTATATATGTGATGAATAAAATTGTTGGTACCTATATAATAAACATTTCTAGTATTCGTATCGGAACCGTGTCGTCGGTATTAAAATTTGATGTCGATGAGTCGAAGGCGTAAAAATGGTCTATTCACTTTGTTTGCCATCTGGACCCTATATTAATGGTAGCCGCTCTTATCTTAACGGAACGTACAGGGCCTGAATGCGAAATAAGATGAAATATGTAATGCCGAAGTGTTTCTGCGGGTTTTTGTCGGAATTCATGTCGAAACGTTGAATGTTTTGATAGTGTTTTTATGCGTTTTATGAATTTATATTTTCACGTCGATTTTCTTCAGAGCGATAAGATGTTATTGTTAACATATTTATTCACTATCAAAACAGTTGCGTAATAAAAAGATTATTTATTTATTTAGGTCAAAAAGTTGTTTCGATACAGTTATATAGGTCACTAGCTATGCCACGCGGCTTCGCTCATTACATACTTCGTCTTCGTTGCATCCTATAATATATAATGCTCGTAATTTATAGTCAATGCTTTGTCCGATTTGTTGACATGTTGACATTTATTATTATTTCTCCGCTCTATTGAGTAGTGATATAATAGCGTAAGGCACTCACAAATAATATAGCTTCCTATTAGTAAAAGATTTTTCAAAATTGGTTCTATAGATCTAGAAATAACCCCCTTTTTATAATGCGGGAATCCCCATGGATACCACCCTCTCGGCTATTGGGGGTGGTTATATCGGGATCGAACCGACTAAAACTGCACGCCGTCTAGCGTCTTAATACCTAATAATAATTAAGGTTACCGAATAGTCATATCCCTCGCACCCCAACTTACCCCGGGCCATATAAGGTTTTAAGATGGCCCCCTCGACCCCCCAGAAATAACAACACAAGAAGCTCACAAACTTTCCTTTTAGATTTATCGGCATTATCTGAAATTGATTGAGATAACATTTTCCAGGCAAACTTGCATCAGCTGCAGTGCCGCAAATCTCCTTTAAAAGCTTAGATACCCCGAGAGGCTCTATACCAATGTAAACACGGATCGCATTCTAAAACCCTTCGATCCTCTTGTCGTGGATTCCCGCCAGTTACGGCTACATATACACGTTGAGTTTATTTTGTTACTTGAGAACTTGAAACTAAAAAGCTTATGGACACAACGCGTTGGAGAATACAACTAAAGAATATGTAATGTATCTGGGTAATTTTACTTTTGTTCTGTAAGAAAAAAAATGTATATCGACGTATTCAACATCGTATACAACAATGTTGAATACGTCGATATATATTTTTTGCGCTATGCTTAGCAATAAAAATGTTTTCTTTCTTTTTCTTCAACTGACGACACCCACTGGGTTATACGTACCGGTCGGCACGCACACACTTACACATCAGTCAGCCATTACGCGGCAAACATCATTCGATTAAGTCACTAAGATTAAGGTACTGAAATTGTATAAAACCCGTAGTTACATCAAGAAAAATTATCCAGGAATTTTAATCAAATTTGGGTGACACATTGCAACTCAAAATTCACTCACACATGGATAGCCACCGCCATTTTTGTGACACAGTCTTGTCTTCAATGCTTTCCATCCGTTGGTTTTATAGTTTCATGCTTGAGTAGTTCACAGTAAGCAAGCAAGCTATGTAATACCAAGAAAAATGGTTGTGTTGAATTTGTAAGTTTATGATATAGTCTGGAGATAATTCGTACCAGCTGTCTGGCGTTTGCATGTGCATTCTGATACTTTTGTGTGTGTGTGTGTGTGTGTGTGTGTGTGTGTGTGTGTGTGTGTGTGTGTGTGTAATTGCAAATATTGGTCCTATCTTCTTGAGATTGCATCCAAAGCTTATACTTTGGAGCATGGGATCCACTCTCCTACTCCTCCGTTCCATAATTTGGTCCCCTTATTGAACTTTCTTACAACTGTAACAAAACTCATACAGAACTTAAACTTAATTTAATACATATTTAAGCGACACATACATAGACATCATTCATAGACGATAATCTCGGTATGTGCGGTAATCTGTACGGGGTTCAGATCCGTTAATGGAGGCTGAGGTATCACACAGTACAATTAATTTCATCAAGAACCAATTCGGTGCCTCTTTTATTTGCCGCATCATAAAGACTTGGAATTCTTTACCAGCGCTTGTGTTTCCTTCCTCCTATAGTCCCGGGGCCTTTAAGCGGGGCGTGCAAAAGCATTTGATGAGGCCGTCAAGCTGAGGACCGCCACTGCATCGGTGTATGTAGTGGTAAACCCGGTCCTGAGACTTTGTCTTTAGCTTACTATCAGGCGAGGTGAAGTCAGTCACGTGTCTAAAAATTAAAAAACCTAATATTAAACTAACGTCGGTTCTGGCGTAAGTACGCCTCGCGCTTTTAGCACGTACTACTTGTTCGCGCTAAGTTTGCCGCTGTCACATGTTTAGCTCTAGTTCCAGTGAGAAATCGCTATACTGACTTCATTTGACAGCGGCAAAGTTAGCGCGAACGGGTAGTATAGCTCTTCGATACCAATTATTACGCCTGTGTAATGAGCTCTATAAACCTACCATTATATACTTATGGCTAATTACCTCATTATGGCAAACATTATCCTCATTTAGAGCAGTCTATAGGGGATGTCTAATATTCATTGATACACATTAGCTGAGTAATTTGACATGTTATTAACCGTGTGCACAGGGTGTTGTCTATTGGTTAATTACTCATGTATCTCTGTGTGGGTGCGCTTCTGATGTTGACATCGCCGTAATTAGAATTTCGGTTACAAAGTGATAAGGTAAAATATTTGATAATAATGAACGTGCAAAATTCACCACTGTGTTCGCGGGTAACTTTGTGACGTCATTGAATGGAGCTTGTCATTTATATAAATACAGTTATACATACCATTTACAGTTTTCATTAAACGCTTTTATTTAGCTTAAGCTGTTTGTTTTTTAGGTCAAATAAATCTAGTAATCGAAAATCGACCCCCCTTTCTGTGGATTTTGGCACATATCTTTAGTTCTGCTAACAATACAAGTTTAATCTATTTTGTATCATTGTAAATTCAAGATGGACGTCGCAACAAAATGACGGCCTACGTATTTTTCTACAACTACCGCAATATGGATATCAAATGAAAGAGCTTGAGTAATAAATATAGTTCACTGTGAAGAAAATAGAAAATTCAATATGGTCGCTTTTAGTGCATCAAAGCGTTTAACTTTAAAAAAAATCACATAATTTATTTTTCATTTGTTTACGAAACATTATAATACATGCTTTGTATGTAAACATGGTCAAACCTTTAACCTAACTCAAACTACTATGGTATGCCATAATATAAGTAAACAAACTGAGCTTAAAATAACTGTTAGATATTATAATTATTATATCGTAGAAAAAGTATACAGACCTAAGATGGCGTGCAGTTTTATTCGGTTCGAATTCAGCATAGCCACTCCCCATTTTTTTTATACTACGTAGGTGGCAGACAAGCACACGGCCCACCTGATGGGAAGCGGTCCCCGTGGCCTATGAACGGTGCAACACTAAGGGTGTCACACACGCGCTGGCTACCCTGAAGGGAAGGGGTAGGGCTGGGAATGGACGGGGAGGCTAGGAATAGATGAGGGGAGGAGGGGTACAGTGAGCTCTGGCTACCTACTTACCCCATGGCTGAATGGGTGTCATTCGCGGGGATTTCCGCACGAAAAAAGAAAAGCAACATTATAGTTGACTACCTTGTGATATTTAGACAGTACACTCAGCTTCACAGTAAGCTGTACACCGTTGAAAATGACATGAAAGTATAGAAGATTTTTGGACCTTTGGGTATATGGCATGTTGGTCTAGCGGTTATGACCAATGCTTCATGATTACTACAAGCGGGGGTTCAAATCCTCGGACGCTAAGTTCTTTTTGTAATCATACAATTATTTTTTTATTCTCACAAGCACTTTTTGTTAATTATTATTTAAGGAATCAAATTTTATAGTAGGTATGAGGTTTGTAAGTAAAGATAGGCTAGTTGCATGAAAAAATTTAATTTAATTCGCCGAATTACATTTCTAGGACTGGTTGGAGTCCATTCCCTGGTTGAGTATACAATTTTTCTTTTCTATCTGACTTAAATTGGGGTTACTTATTTTTAGATTTTACCTGACCTAAATTTATTGACAAAACACAATGCCTACCCTAAGTGAATTATAAATTGTTTAATATTACTTAGATAATTCCAGAAACATAACTACAATATTTATTTACTTATTTATTTAAAGTTGTAAACATTATTTTTTACACTCTGTATAATCTTCGAATATGAAAGAATAGTTGAAAAATTAAATGTTATTTGTGCCTGTGAATCACGAAGAAAGAACCAACATGCTAAACTATAACAGTATAGCAATATACATCTTTCTCTTTGATCACATTTTCTGATAAGTAACCCTTTTAACACAACATTAGATTAATATGTGAGGTCAGATGGTGAAGATTAATAAACTTGTAAACGAGAGTAATGGGATATATTATTATGAATGTTAGGACACTTTATATACAGCGTCATCTAGTCCAAAATAAGCACCTTAATGTGATATTGATACTAGACAACTGATATATAATACTTACTTATTTTAGATATTTTTTTTAGATAAACTACACCCAAAAACATAACAAATAATCGTGTTCATCACACAAAGATTTGTCCTGGGTAAGAATCGATAAACGATCGAGGATGGCCGTCACTGTCTATCACTTCTTGCTAACGACTTTTCATCCCCGAAACCATATTAAAACATATGGCACTATTTCGCATTAGTTCCCAAGTTCTGTTTACTTCTTTATCCAATTTTTTTTTACTTTATTTCACTTGAGTCCCAGTTTAAAACCATCTGACCCCACAAGTTTACTTAGGGCTATAGGACTATATTCAAACACCGATATAATTATCTTCTTGTGCATTTAGCCAGTCTTGCACAGTTCGGGACCGATGCACTGAAGAGTTATCCTGAATCAGGTAAATTTGTTTCTGGATATGCCACCCGCACTGAAGGCAGCATTACGTCTTTCAACACTCCTAGGTATCGCTTACTATTCATGCGGCCACCTATTTCCACTAGGTCGCCTGGGCCCATTGAAGACATCCATCCCCAGTAACCTAAAATAATAAACCTTTTCAATAATCTGTTGCAATATGTAAATCAATGTCAGCAGCAATAGTATTTTTTTTATACTACGTAGGTGGTAGACAAGCACACGGCCCACCTGATGGGAAGCGGTCACCGTGGCCTATGAACGTGTGCAACACTAAGGGTGTCACACACGCGCTGCCTACCCTAAAGGGTAAGGGGGAGGGGGAGAGAATAATTAGAAACATATAATATTAATTATATAATATGTATCCATACATACATATATACATACGTATTATATACACATATATTATATACTATATATTATATAAAATAAATAAATAATAATAAATAAATTACCTAATGTTAACCGCCCGCTTGTTCTTAAGCATAATACGTTTTTTGACTATCTACTTCTTCTTCTCTGATTCATGAGTGTAAGCAACTGGGCGAGGTCTTTAGCGTTCACATTTTTTACATCACTTCGAATCCATCTACGCACTGTTTTTCTCTGTAATGAAAACGATAATAAATAAAAGGACATCCGAAAATCTAACTTGTAAATGAAAATTTTATATGATTATGCAATAAATAGGTATATAATATATTTGTATTGTAACTCTTACCGTTATGCCCATATCTCGTGCTTAATTTCTTTATACTTTGTTATTGCTCCCAGAGAACAACAATTTTAGGTTTCAAAAATTTTGTTAATCGAAATATACTTTCAATTTACTTAAAAAACTTAATAAATTGAATAATATTACGAGGAGGATTAACATCAATACAAATTACCACGAATTATAAAGTTACCTTCAATCACAGTTTAGTAAATAAGGCAAAGAAGTATTCTAATTGCAACCTTAGCGCGCTGTCACAAATAACATAATGCTGTAGCCGCAGCTCATACAGCAGATAAGTTATTGTGACGGTAGTAGTGCAACAAGCTTTATCAAGCGTCTAATTTCAACCTTATTTTTTAGTCAAATGAGCAGTTATTATTATCACATATGGTGAAAGTTGAAATTTAAACCTTAAGGTCTAGAAAATTACATCGTTATCACTTTGTTCGATAAAATAGGAGTAATGTTATTCATATTTTCGCCATTACTATTAAGTGAACCGATAGCCTAGTGGCATAACGCACGGTCTAAATGGTCGGCTGGCGCTGGAGACGCGGGTTCGTATCCTCAAGCGGCACATAAATTAATGTGGCATCTTTTTGTGAGTATATTGTATCTTGGTATACAATTGAGCCGAAAGACGAAAAATATCAGAAAATTACAAATATGAACATGCAAATAAAAGGCAGATCTCAGCGACGATCGCATCACGTGACGTCTTCGTGAGTCATGTACCGCGGCCGGCGCAGTCGGCCGCGTCACCTAAATATTCTTTAAGTATTGAAGGGGTCTGGTCTCTATGAAGCTGACTGTACCTATTGAAAATTTTGTCAGAAAAATATGCCTTTAGCTTACCATCAGGCGAGGTTATTGACGTGACCGATATAAATAAAAAAACTCAGTACCTAGGTATGTACAAGTCAATGACGATAACATGTTGTCTTAACGTTTGCTCCTTCGATCGTATTGCACCGCATGGCTACGTGTTGACAGAAAAATATTACCGCGATTAAGCCCCGTGATCTCATAACTCGGACCTTTTTATTCTTAATCGCGTTAATATACCTACGGTTAATATCACGACACTTTATCAGTTTATCGTTATTTTCTCCTCAATTCCATTTACGTTACCTATTCAGTGCCTACCTTAGTGCTGAATTGGTATCAATGCGGTTTGATTGCGAAGCGAAGGCTCAATTTTGCCTGATTGATTTATATTTCATACCGAACGTAATAAGAGCCCTTTGAAAAAGCTTAATTATTTTTTTAATACCTTTTTTCGATTCTTATTTTTTTTTAGTTTAGTTTGCAAATCTTATAGTTTAATTGTTATAAGCCGCGAAATAACTAGGCAACCTATGTGCAATAATGTTAATATGAATATTAAATAGGTATCTATCATTTATTTCCTATCACTAATAAATAACAGAAAGAAATATTTAATCTCATCTGATAAACCTATATTATTTCTTTTATCGGATGTTGGCCTATATTATAATGTTGAAAAGTAACTATGTTCGTACCTGTTTAATTTTAGTATAACCACACACGTTACCTGGCGGTAAGGTACCCGTGGAAATTTCCGCACGATAAAAAAAAGTATTATGTCATAATGAAAACCTGAAATACAAGTTTATTTGGTCATATCTAAAAAAAAACTTTAGTAGAAGAAAAAGAAAGAAACAAAAATACATTTATTTTGGTTACTGCAGTACACAAAATAGTACATTATTACTCATGTATTTATTTTGGTATAATACTTAATGCAAAATTACTGTTTAAATCATTTTAAAAAGCAAATTTGCATATATTATACTGTTAAACCTAATATAAGTGAAATAATGAATAGGAATGTTGCCACAAACCTCATGATCACACCGCATATTTGTAGTCGCAATGCGGTTCAACGTGGAACATAACGAGGGTACGAAACTATATAAAGCTTTTACTATTGCCATCAAAAACTTACCGTACACATCCATTTTGATACAGAATTCCGTATTAGAGGTCAAAGTACTGTCAAATGAACCAACAAGCGTCTCCAAAATTGCTGTGAGTGCACGGTTCTCTAGGGACGTGGAGACAGTGGGCTGTGCCGTTTTCCTGTTCACGATACTGTGTCACAGTGTGTGTGGTACACACTTAAGCACGTACCTTCTCGCTCCTTACTGACACGCCACTGTGTTACCGTGTGGGTGTGTGTATTACATTGTAATGCGGTGACGTTTGTGAGTTACGTGCCTACTCTTAGGGGTATAATTTAGGATTCGATTTTTATACGCTACTAAGGTACGTGTGCCTGCCTACTATTCGATCTATTTGGAGATATATGAACTTTACTTAAGATGTGTCACTCGTGTGCTGCCATTACAGAAAAGTTTAGGAGAATAGAATAAAGACGGTTAGGCTTTCAGGACTCTCCACATATTTTTTTTGTAATTGGGCCACCAGTACCAGCACTCTGACCATCTTTATCCTTTTCGTCGTTAGATAGTTTTAAATTAATAAACAAAAACATGTTTATTACTAAATGTAGTGTACTCGTTCTATTAAAGTAAATGATCCCAATTCGAGTCCATTCCAAAAAAGGGTTTACGGGGATTCGCTGAAGAGTTCCACTTCATCACGGTGTTAGGTCAGTGCCAAGGTACAAAATTATAGTATTATCATTCAAACTGCATATATATACAATACTATATTACTAATTTTAGAAGTACGATTGAATTGAACTTATACAATTTTATTGTTCACTTGAACAATTACGTACCTATGATATAAACAATTGCCTTGAACAATGGAATACCAATTTATGTCTGTAAATTATTTAAAATCGTAAACCAGCAACATTTATAAATAACGAATTCTACCAACGCTATCAGACGAGAATATATGAAAACTTCCTGTGAAAATTTTTGCTGAAAATAAATAGTGTCCAGACAGGCGCTCGGGCGCTCGTATATAACCAGTAGCCATTATCATACCACATGCGATATACTAGCTGCCCGAAAAGTATTTTCTGTGGAATACGGCCTTAATTTTAGACAGTACTTTGACCGTACTTTGAAACTATTTATACGTTTCGACCATGTAGGCACACCATGTAGACGGTGGACTGATGTCATAGTTCAAATTACTGGAAAATACTGGATGAAAGCTGGCGCTAACAGGGAGTTATACCATGACAGTTACCATATTTTCAGTGACCATTGTGACCAGGGAAATTATTATTTATATACTCATTTTTTTGTTTATTTCTTAGGGGGAAAGGGGACTTACCATGAGCTCTTAAATAGAAAGCCAGGGTGCGTGGGAAATGCCCTCTGGGTCAACTTATACCTCGGCGCCAGAAGACCCCTACACAGCGTGCGGTTTTAGACAGTAAGAGTCCGACATAACCTGCCTCGCTGGCCGGAGGTATACATGAGGATTTCCACATAAAAAAGAGGGAGAGAAATGGAGCTATGCACCATGTATAGCTCCATTTCTATCCCTGAGTTGAACTGTGTCGCATTTGAGATGCTATTACGAGCTTATGGCGAGTTCTCAGTACACTAAATAAGTTTTAAATTTCATTTCACACGTTAACCCTCCACCTGCAGGGGTGGTTCACAACTGTTCTAATATTAAGCAGCTGTGTATTAACCTCCACAGATGGCCTATCTCATTTTACATTAAAATTCTCCACGGACCTCTGTGTGTTAGACCTGTGTCCCTAAGTAAACCTCTCAAAGGTAGGTCGATATTCGTAACAAAAGGGAAGATTTTTGTGACAAGACTTAGTAATATATTTTTATCTTGTTTGTCCGTGAGTTTCATGTCTAGTATCTATTTTATATGTATGGTATAATATGTAAGGTATGATATATAATGCTGACATGTATACCTACTTATATAAAATCGTGAGTTAATTGTATCTGTACCTTGAAGATATTTCAGAAAAGTACTTGTGTGATGATCAGTGAACTTGAACACATTTTTTTGGGAATTCTTGTCGGTATTTATTTTTTCGTGTTCACGATAGATGCAAAAACTACTGAATGGATTTTGATACAGTTTTTAATTATAAAGGTCTTGGTCAGACTTAAAATCTGCCGTAATAATAGATTACAATTGGTTGAGTAGAACCGGAGATATGACCAAAATTGTGATATCCGATATTCACAGGTTGGCGTGACAGTGAATCCAAATTTGAAGACGTCTCAAAGAACATACTGCAAAATAATCCAAATAAGCACTACAAAGCAAAATAAAACAGTACAGTTTAAAATTTAAAAGTTATCTTTTTAATCACCTTTCATCACTTCTTTGAAAGCAAAGTGCTTATCACAAACGTGTCGTATTGTATACATAATCGCTCTGAAACGGTTAATCTCAAAGGGGAAATTGTCCCTTGATACGCTTCCCCTCATTTTGAACTCAAGAGGCCTGTTACGAGAGGAAATAATGAAAAAAGTACGGTAACTTTGTTTATGCGATAAGGTGGGTGCAGACGGTGCTATATCTCTTGTTAGAAAGTTGATGTCCACATTATGTTGAACTTTAAAGCGATTCTTTTACAAAATCTCGCTTAGCTATCTTATATATCGCTAGCTTATATTATCTTCAAATGGATAAATAGAGAAGTGCTTCATCAACATGTCAGCAACATATATTTTTGGTCCTTCGTAATAAGAACGGGCTTACCATTGTTACTTGTTTGGGAATTTGTGACAGATAAACTCAATAGGACTGAAACTGAAAATAAACAAGATTGTACTGAAAATTATGCAAAAGCACTAACAGATAGTAAGTCTGAAGTAATAGCGTCAATTATGAGTAGGTATCCCGAGTATGTAATTATTTATTTTATTTATTTATTGGTTTCGCGTCCAATATTAATGCGATAGTGTGAACATCTTATTTTCTTTATTTAAATAACTAAGTATATTTATCTATTATTATTTCTTTATAATATTTTATATCTATCATATTCATAAGTCTACATGATTGAACCCATTTATATGTCCCACCACTGGGCACGGGTCTCCTCTCCCCTAACGGGAGAGCTGAGAGGGTTTAGACCTTAATCCACACGCGCTGGCCTAATGCAGGTTGGTGAATCGGACATGTCCTTAGAATTATTTCTAGGGTTGTTTTTCCTTCACCGTCATGGTAAATCATGTAATTAGCATGTATAAATTAACACACATAGTAAAATTCACATTGGTAATGTCCGGACGGATTCGAATTCGATACCTTATCCATTCAGCTACCACCAACTTTCAACTAAGTCTACATAATTACGATTATAATATCATAATTCATACGTATCATTTGACACATCCGGAAGTGTTTGTTGATTGAGTAAACCTCTCCGATCTCTCCAAGATAAATCGATAAATCCAAGAAGAAAACCAAGAAGCTAATAGCGAAGCGTTTAGTTGAATATTATATTAGCTCACTGCATTGTTGTCTGTACATGCCCTTAGTAGAATTACTATTAAACTGCGCTCTTTGGTACCCAAGTAAGCAACGCTTGTTGACATCAAATTGGCTCTTTAACATAATTGGACGTCTTTTGAGAAAACTTCTAATTATGACAAATTAGAGGATAAATCAGAACCAACTCGAAAGTTGATAAGCGTTTAATTATAACTCGAGTTTTAAATATTGGTCGAATAAGTATTTTTAAATAAAAATGTTATTATAAGATAACAAACAGTATGGAATTGCATAATATTTTGTAACCAGTTACAAGGTCATGCAATTTAAATTTGACTAGTTGTTTTTATTCGAAACCCAATTAACTTAAAGTACAGTTATGGACAAAAATCTTGAAAAAAAGTCAAACAGTGCGCGCAATGTATCTCACTAAGTCGTACTAATTTATATTTCCAATTCAGTGCACTGTACCGATACACTACACTATCCTTGAAGGTAATTTACGAAACAAATCTAGAACCTTCAGAATTCATGTTCGTTATCAGATGACAGTGTTGTGTTGGAATTTTACGATACCTGGACTTGGTAAATATTTATTCTTTTCCGTTCCTCCTGACTAGGTTGTCTTGTAAATTGACTTCGAAAAGGAACAAGTATTGTTATTCGATTATGCATGAACACCAATTTATTCGAGGTCTCAGAATCTATTTGCGCAATCCTTTTTATAATCGATGCGATTACCTTCCAAACGGTCTCAAATATATTTCATTGCTATAGATAAATTGCTATCTTTTAAAGGGAACTTTTTAAAGGTTATGGATAAAAAACGATATAATTGCATAGGTAATGATATAAATGGATAATACGAGTATGTTTTGATATAGACTGGATGTGGAAGGTGGAGAATTAGGTGGAGGTATGGCGCGCATTTGTATAGGTCTATGTCTAACAGTGGAAGTAGATAGGATATTGATTGATTAAATATGTGTGTTTAGAGCATGAAAATATCTAATCATGACTACTACAAAAATCTACTTTAAAGTTATCTAAAGTATTCTATAAGTCATTATACTAAAAGTCTAATAATTTTATCTCTATGCTGAAAGAAGTAAAATGAATGTACGAATATTTTTATATATTTCGTAGTAAAAGTTATGTATTATTTATTACTTTAATCAAAGGTTTTAAAGCTAAGTTGTTAGCTACTTTTACCGCTGAAATAAAAAAATAAATGAATTCCTTTCATTTCACACGCATATACGACTTGGAATTCTTTACCAACGCATGTGTTTCCTTCCTCCTATAGTCCCGGGTCCTTTAAGCGGGGCGTAAAAAAGCATTTGATGAGGCCGTCAAGTTGAGGGCCATCATTGTAGCACTATCGGTATGCAATGGTGACCCCTAGTTCTAAGACTTTACCTTTAGCTTACCATCAGGCGAGGTGAAGTAAAAGTGTCATTTATTTTTTTAATCGTTTAAAAAAATTGTAAATGCTAATAAATATTTTTCTTTTGTCTACAGGTCGTTGAAGACTGGAAGTTCATGTCCATGGTGTTGGATCGGTTCTTTCTGTGGCTTTTCACCATCGCTTGCTTCGTTGGCACCTTCGGTATCATCTTCCAGTCGCCTTCTCTCTATGACACGAGAGTACCCGTCGACCAGCAAATCTCTTCCATTCCAATGAAGAAGAATAACTTCTTCTACCCGAAGGGTATCGAAACGATTGGTATTATTAGTTAAATTAATTAATTAAATTTGATAATTAATGAACCTGATAAATGATGAATTTTAATAAAATGTTTGTATAAAGTGCGACAAATAAGCCAGTTTTAAAAAGAGCAAGTAATTTTTTTTTTGTTATCATTAACTGATGATGATGATACCGTCATAACTGTTTTACAATAATTTTAAATATTTTATTGCCGTGAACTAAATTAGGATTAGATCAATTTAAACAGATTCAGAACAATATACACCAAGTCTTACGTTCAAATATCAGTCCTTGATTGATTCCTATGATTTGAATACCAAATTGGGATAATTTTCACTGGTTCCAACTAGTGAGAAAGATACACAATTTAAACTTAGCTTAATTATAATGATAATAATCAATAAATGCTCAAACACTAGACATAATTTGACTTTATGAAATATCATAATTGTTCATGCTTTTTTTGTTATACATACCTCAAATATTAGTGATGTAGTTGATCTGAGTGGTAAATGGTTTGTGGGTATACGAAGCTCAAGTCATAGTCTAGGTACTTTTAGTGTCAACTTGCAATTGCAACCAGCTCATGAAAATTCATTTTTAGCACAATCACATAAGATATTTTTAATTGTAATCACTTTTGACACTTTTCTTCAACCATTTAGCTGACTGCTCACACCACTCTATATTTTTTTGTATATTTTTTTCTAATTTTCATATTTGATTTTAAAAGAACTAGAATTTAATTCTTCTTGTGAGATTCTTACAGGAATTTTTTCTTACCCTGCATTTTTAGTTGCCTTTACTTGAATGATTTTAAATAGCTTATTAGATCCCTAAGTATTAAGATAAAACTTGACGTTCACCACTCATTCTACATCCATGATTCTGTATTTGTTAATAAAATTTTGAGTAGCAGGAGAAATCACCATAGTGACAAATAAATGATGATGCCTTGTGCATGTGTATGTATTCAGACTTGTTTCGTGGAAATAATATACAGCTGATTTCATGCACTTAATTTGCACGATATTCGTGCAAAAATACATACAATTTGCACGATGCCCGCTTGTCACGCATGATGTTGCGGCCTTAGATTTAACAATGAATTAAAACATTAATAATAAACCCGCGTGTTACCGCATGATAAATTACAATAATTTTAAGTTAGATTAATAGAATTATATACTTATAGTTGTGTCTAATGAATATTGAATTAAACATTTTAATGTAACGGCTGTGAACGATAAGTTTTAAATTTTATAAACTGACAAGTTTAATTATTGAATAATAAATGTGTACGGTACAATATTGTACACGGATAACGCACTAATATTAGAGCCTAATGAATAAATAAATGAATTATACAACTAAACAATATTTCTTGTTTTATTTATTACATAACATTCCATCGTCAGAGTAAAGTTGATTGACTAAGTATGATGAGTTAATCTAGATATAAAGCTATCTAATGCAAATATATACTGCAGTAGATAACTGCAGATTCGATTTTCGGTCAGTGCAAATTATTAATATTTGTTAATATGAATAGGTATATCTATCTATATATAAGTCGTGTTAGTTACACTATTTATAACTCAAGAACGGCTGAACCGATTTAGCTAACAATTGGTGGGAAGGTAGCTTAGAACATGGAGACGGATATAGGATACTTTTTATCCTGCCACGGGGACGAAATATGCCACGGGCGAAGCCGCGGGGCACAGCTAGTAATGTATATATGCATTGATATGGATGTTTCTGAATTTAAGAACCCATAAAGACAACCTAGTTTAACTATGCTTACCTTAAGTCTAAATAGCGCTGTGTAGAATATTATAAGAGAAGTGTAGGTAAGATGCGGTAGCCTAGTGGTCTGAGTAATGGACTGCTGAGACGAGGTCTCGGGTTCGATTCCAGGTTTACCATGGCACACACCAATGACTTTTCGAAGCTTTTCGAAGTTATGTGTGTATTTATCGCAGATTTATAAGTGCCCGGTTAATGGCAATAGGCTCGCCACCTATTACATTGGGACCCAAACATAAACTGGCGAAATATGGGTGCTAGCACCTCTGCCTACCCCTTCGGGGATATAGGCGTGAGTTTATGTTATGTTATGTAGGTAAGAGAAGTGCTTACAACACAGTAATATAGTGGGTGTGCGTTGTTTTATAGCTAATTGTTTTATAGAATTTCGTTTCATAGAATAATCAATACACAGAATAACTATGAAATCGAAATTCTATGAAATTTCTGTCTGCGAAACAAGGGGCTCCCTGATATACTACCTATGGGAGCTGTTCATAACTAAAACAATGATATAATTGTGTCAATCGTTTATTACGGGTCTATGGTGTGTGTGGCATTTCAACTAGTCTTGTGATATAGTCGAACAAACTGACGGGACAGTCTTGTGCATACTTGTCACAGTCTCCCCTGGAGCCAGCTAGTTCGGCCTCATAGTATTCATCGTCTAGTCCTTCCTCACGAGATGCTGAGGGTCTGTAACATGAGAATACCTTTGAAGATGAAGGAAAAAAATATGCATATGTAGGTAAGTTAAAAATAAAATATAATATCTATACTATTATAAAATTGTAAAGTAGCTGTATCTATGTATGACATTAGATATATTCTAAAAAAAACTTGGGTTATGTGAATTTTGTCTGTTTGTTTGTTTGTTCGCGATGGACGCAAAAACTACAGAATTGATTTTGATGCGGTTTTTTGTTTGTACGGTCTTACAATCTTACGCATGTTTCGTCACAATCGGTTGAGTAGAACCGGAGATATAGTCAAAAAAAGCCACGCAATATAAAATGTATCTTTTTTGATTTCATAAATGAGCATCATTTTGAGGTAAAGTAACACGAAATATCATAGTAAGTAAATGCTTTCAATTTATTCGTATGTATGTAGCCAACTGTGCATGAACACCCATATCTGATTACTCGACATTCGTTTATTGATTTACATTATAATTTGCCAGTAAGCTGTAATAATAAAAGCTCCTTATAATAAAATGGAATGTTATAAATATTTAATATCAAGTATCTATTATTATGTCTAACTTTGTCGGAGAAATTCAAACGAACAACGAATCCCCACCCTCCCCCGTCCCGCGTACTCGTATTGGATTTTTTCCAGTCACATAATTTCTAACACAGTCAGGAACACGTCATGTGTGAATATCCACGATTTCTCATACATTGCTTGGTTTAATGCTTCAGAGGTTTAGGTAGTAATATGATTTAGGGTATGTCCCTTACGAAATGTTATTTTCGGAGAAGTAACTATAAATTCGTGTGCCATGTTTGCCCATTCTCCTTTTTTTCATTTCAGCCTATATATACTAGCCTATGCCTACAGCTTCGTCGGTTTTCACGTTTTTTGACTACTTCTCCCTATCTCCAGTTCCACTCAACCGAAAAATATTTATGTGTTCACAATCGTTCATGTAAAATAAGTTATGTTATTACATAACCCAAGTTTTTTTAATTACTTTACAATTTTATAATAGTATAGATATATAGATAGATAGATTAAACTAATAACGGGCTTAAAGGGCTTGCTTTAATGGGTTAATCAGGATTTTTGGTTGGCAATTAATTCATTGCGTAATTTTTTTTTACTTTTGTTCAAGATTTTTGTCGGTAAGTAGAGGAAACGCGTGAAGTATGCCAGGACAGAGGCAGATGGCGGTCTGTTATCCCTGCCTACCCCGGAGGGAAAACGCGTAAGCGTAATATGTATGCGTATGTATGTATTTTTGCTAATAACTTTTAAATCTAATAGAAACGCATTAGGTTGTGTACTTACGTGAATATAATGTGCATCACATGGCCGATAATACCGTTGTTATGAAGCGGAGTATCAGCAGCTTCACAGATGTTGCGGAGCATACACTCTCTACCGTTCATACCATATCTAGAATCAAGTTTTAAATGAATTATTACTAAACTTGTCGGGTGAAAAATGTTCACAGGTAGCAGAAAAAGGAAGGCTACAGGCCACATAGAAGATAGGTAGATGAAAAAAAAAACAGTGACAATAGCCAAAGGAGAGACATTTGGAGGAGGCCTTTGCCAATAAGAGGCACACTGGCAGTAGAATGTCTGAAAAAAAAAGGCTTTTATTACTACTAATTTTACTTTATGAACCAATTTACGAAAACCAAGTCAGCTAGTTAAATGATAAGAGAGTAGTTTAAAACGAACTAACATTTACTAATGTAACGAAAAAGATGTGATTTGAGTGAAGCGCGAAAAAATATGTGACAGACCGAAAAAGTAAGGATCCCTATTCTAGGAAAAGCATTTGCCCTAGCTTGCCATCAGGCGGAGTGCAGTCAATTGATCGAAGAAATAAAATAAAGAGTCTAATATCAATAACTTATCTATTGCATGCGTTGAATATTTTTCATTGCGGATTGGATCAAATCAGTGAAAATCTCTGTACAGTTCTCTGTACGCCGCTCTCTGTTAGTTTAATTTTGACTGGAGCAGGTGTAGTGTAATGTAGCTTGTATTCTCGCTATACGATAAAGACGTACCTACTAACCGTCGCGGTGGAAAACATTCGAAATTATGGGTATCGGTGTGGCGCACTTTGGCACTACCGTGAGTCGCGTTTCGGTACTTTAGGGCTACAGTTCATCGCTATTTTGAACTTCGAAATTCAGTATGACAGTCGATAAAGATGCAATAATTTTTGGAACTTATTCACACTTACTCACTGAAGCGATTTTCCAGTACAGTGTACGCGAGCTCCCTCGTGATACTGCGACTGTGACGTGAACTTATAAACTGAAATTTAAAAGCAAATAATTCTACATTATTAAAAGTGTATATATATTTAGGCCACAAAGTAACGTAAACGATAGGAAAGATAAATAGGCCGAAAAATGTTGATTCGAATTAAGTAGGAATTTTGTGCACAGGGCAAATGCGAATTAAAATGTTCAAAAATATTAGTAGTAGTAAGCGCCTCTTTTTTCATGGGGAAATCCTCACAGATAACACCCCGGTGCGGCGGTGGCCAGCGGGGGTAGTTATGTCGGAATCAAACCGACTTAAAACGGACGCTGTTTCGGGTCTCTAGCGCCGGGGGTGTAATCTCAGCTGCATAGGAATTTCAAATATAGGAGATGAGTGGGTACATGATGCGAGTTTCAGGGGACCAGTGGGTTCTGACCCCGTTTTTCATTATAATAATGATATATTATTATTATTGGATGTAAATAAACTCACCGGTAGGTTAGGGAACAATACTTCGTCAATCTCCGTGATATTTGTCACCACACTGTAGTTAGACTCGAAGTTATACGACACGAACACATTCTTATTCGGGAGATCTATTGGAACCGCAATTGCAACAAATGTCTGTAATAGTAAAAGTAAAAACATCATCATCATCTTGGCGTAGTTCGCTGTTTAGAATCGAACCGGCTGAAATAACATGATGTCTCGGGTAAAAATGCTATAGGGTATGTACTATTGCAGTCCACTGCTGGACATAGACCTCTCCCAATGTACGCCATAGCACCCGGTCCTCCGCCTTGTACATGCAATCTATCCCAGCCCAGCTACATTTTTCAAGTGGTCCGTCCATCGTGCGTCCTACTATAATTTGCCGATTCACGGTAGACAAGCACATGGCCCACCTGATGGGACATGGTAACCGTGGCTTATGGACGTGTGCAACATCAGGGGCATCACACTCTCGCTGCCCACCCTGTAGGGAGGAGGGAGGACTCGTTTGCTACGTATGGCACTTATTACTCAGTAATAGTATTTTTTATATTGTCTTAAAGTATAAATAGAACTTACTCCATAAAGAGAGGTGGGCGGAAATATAAGCGATCTTTTCAGTTCGGATTTTCCTGAAGTGCAAGATATCAGGCTCCTGAAACAGTAAAGTTGCTCCTGTAAGAATAATATAGTAAAGTTCAGCATGACGATATGCCATGATGACACAGCATGACTACATGAAATGAGAATGACATGACGACATGGCATATCGATATATGATATAACGACATAAACAACGTGTAATAACGATATGACAACAATACATGACTACATGACTTGATTACATGACGACAAACCATGACGGCTTGACATCATGACATGACAATATTCAATGATATATTATGACATGACAACATGACTTGACGACATGACTAGGCAACATGACATGTCATGATATATCGAAATGGACATGACGATATACGTGCCATGGCAATATAATATTACAACGGACAAGCACCTTAGATGCGCCAAATGTAAATTAATTATCACTTTTTTAAACGAAGAATAACGCAAAGAAAGATTGCGCATCTGGCCGTTCTCCATTATTATCATATTCAAGTCTGTATATTTTCGAAGGTGTAAGCAGAGGTGTATTCACAATTCATCCATTATTATCTCTTATTGACCCAGCGGGAAAAAGCATAAGCATATGTTTAAGATGAATAAAGAATTGTACTTACAATGATAGTAAAACATGAATACACTTCACATTTAATATATTAACTGAATTAAACATCGTAAATAATATATTAAAATATAATATAATAATACACACTGACACAACCGAGTATATTTTAGTACTAGTATGTATCTACAACAAAGTAACTGTTCCACTTTTTAGAACTGAAAATTATAGTACGTACGCTAAAATAGTGTGCACGGTTTATTTGAAGAGAGTACGTCTGCGTGGATCTGGCTTATGAAAGTGAATGGTGAACTACATACTGGTACAATATTTTCAGAAGCTTTTAGTAAAGTGCGATGTTTGTGGATTAGTTTGCAGGTGTATGGCATTTGTTTCGCGGAATAATATCAAGGTAGGTATCTACCGCCGTTTCATAGTTAAATTGTAGTCGACCCCAATTGATTTGGGAAAAGGCTTTACGGGTGGTAATAACAATTAAAGTCTATTAACTATATAATTATCTTGTACCTTAAATTTTTTTCATGTCGGACACTTCAACATGACGTTACCTCGCCGGATGGTAAGCTAATGGCAAAGTCTCTGGAATGGGAGCCACCATTACAAACACAAATAGTGCCACAATGGTGGCACTCGGCTTGACGGCCTCATCAAAGGCCTCATCAAAAAAATATATAAATAATACTAATATCAACCTGCCCCACGAGCTGATAAGGGTAGCAATATAGTTTTAAATTACACATACCCTATATGTGTAATTTAAAACTATATTGCTACCCCTATCGCGAGCGTTCTAGGGGTTTCATTAAAATATTTTTTAATTAGTATTATTTAGTATTATAGTGATAGGATCCGGTTCAAATAATTTTATTTCAATGAGTAACATTAGCGTAAACTTCTGATATTATCAGGAAAATAATATCTCAAAAAGACCCACACTAAATTGTCATGTTTTCTAAATATTCTCAGACCCGTTATGCTCCAATATGTTAACCAAAAGGGAAATGAGCTAAATTAGGTTCTAATTGTTCCAGAACACTACGAAAGTGACCTAGAATGTTTATTCAAAGAAAGATTATTATCACATGGCAATATAGTTATCGATATTATCATACTTTCTTTGTTAACGATATGATTCATGATCATCAGATTAGCTTGAAATTTTTTTTTATTAATAGTTTTATCTCTTTTAGCTTGAATTTGTTAACATGCAAAATGGTATTTTATGAATATTATTGAAGTAATTATAGTATTTTACAGTTTTTAGTCATTTAATAATATGCCTACCTGCTTTCACCTAGGATAAACATATCGAAATGAACACTAGGCCTCATATTATTGACTTAATATATTATATTTACTACACTAAAATCCCTCCGATTTTGAGCGCGCAACCATCCGCTCCGATTTAGACAATGTTAAACTATTTAGCTAAACTAAAAGTTGCTAAACTATTTAGCAACAAATAGGATACCTATTTGTTGCTAAATATTTGATCATTCTAGTTTTAGTTTTTAGTTGCGCGTCAGGGTCACGCTCGAATTTTTAGTCTAGTAATTATATTAATAGAGCTCATTTTTGAACGTGAAAATTTTGTACTTAGCACGTTTATCTTCTAGTCCATCTATATCCCTCTATCTACAAAACTATTTATAAAAGCGTTGGTCTATAAATTTCCAAATGGAAGCAGGATATTACATGAACTCCCGCCGCTGATGCATTCGTTATATATACGTCACAGGAATACGATGTTTGTTTGTATACCACAGGAATACAGTCGTCAACAACAGTACCCATATTCGCTTACCAACAGGAGTAAAATATATCTTGTCTCTACCTCGCAAATTGGCTTTATGTCGCCTTGACAGATGTAATCGTGGAATTTACGTGACAAAAGCTCCTCACCAGACATTATTGAGGGGTGTTTACACGACTTTAGCCTTAATAGACACATCAGTCATGTAGGTTGTAGGTAGGGGAGCTGAGTTCTGAAAGCCGAATTTTTAATGTCTAAGAGCCGGTGAAGATCAGACCTTTATCCATATGTTAACCAGATTGGGTATATTTTTATCAAATGTTATTCATATATTTATTTTCTATTTTGTTTCTATTTTTTTCATCGATAGAAAATTACGTTACGGGTAGTTAGAGCCCACAAAAGTCCAACCAGTCTAACTTGGATCTTCGTATCGCCATTGATCATAATGACCATTGGTTGTGGAGGTCAGATGGCAGTCGCTCCACGGAAAATATTGAAGTTCAGCCGCATCACAGTTAGACTGGAAAGCCGACCCCAACTGAGTTGGGAAAAAGGTTCAGAGAATGATGATGAGATAGAAAATTACATTTTCATCATCATCACAAATAATTAACAATAAACCCGTCATGGGTTTAAGTCACGTCCCATCAAACTACTCACCCCGTATCGTTCCCGATGCAAAGGTGCCCGTAATGCTAGCTGCATTACCTCACTGTATAGCGATGGCCATCCTTTGTACCAGGAACGGACGGAACGGTTTTGTTTCTATGTGTAGGTATTTACGAAAAAAGTATATAAGTATGTTTATCCGCATTCTAGAATCCATACCATAAGCTAGTTTAACTATGCTCACTTTGGGTGTAGAGAGCGATGTGTAGAAATTAAATATTTTTATCAACTATTATTCATCTATTAATATGCCCATGATGGCTTCAATATCAAAAAAATATTCATTTTTTTATACTACTAAGGTGGCAAACCAGCTCACGGCCCACCACGGAACAACACGATGGTTATTATGGCCGCGGTCTTCTGAAGAGCGAAACTACCCCAGTCGGTCTGCTCAGGTTGAACGGGAGATACGGTCATGTCTTTTTGAACTTCACTTGCAAGCCAGTACGCCTACTGATTGATAGACGGGTTTCTGGCGCAGGCTTTTCTCTAGAAGTTCGGTGGTCAGAGGCTGCATGGGAGTCACTCCCATGAAGGCCGGATAAGCCAAATCAGAATGAGGAAAAGGAGTAAGCAGTTCAGGGTCTTGAGGTTATAACTTCGGATGAACAATGCTAAGATGATGGTGATGATTTTACCGAATGTGAACGGTACCCAAATTATAGATACATAAATGTATAGAATCTACATAATACAGCAATTTTGCCTCAAACGTCAAAAGCACTCATGACGTCAATACTTACGTAAGATTTTCCTTATTTCCATTTCTATTTTTATGTAGAAAATCTAGTTGTCATTTCGTACAAATAATTGCTTGTTATTTTGACATGCGTGTTTGAAGGAGACTGTATTATGGTGCTCAGAGCTAAACCATCGCTGTAAATCTTCTTCTAAATAAGAATTTATTTACTTCAGATATATAAAAACGCCGTGGTGTTTCGTTAGATGATTTCTTATTCGATTATTAGATTTACCTATTATTTCAACCGATTAAATAATAGCAACTCATTAATGTCCCACTGCTCGGCACGGGTCTCCTCTCCTCTGCGGAGAGAGCTGCGAGGGTTTAGACCTTAATCCACACACGTTGACCTAATGCGGGTTGGTGGATCGGACATGTCCTTAGAATTTCTACTAGGGCATGTGGGTTTCCTCACGATTCTTACCTTACCTTACCTTGATTATCAACCGATTATTATATAATAAATAAAAGAAATAGAAACAGTATCCTACCAATATTATAAACGGGCAAATTTGTGAGGATGGTTGGATTTTTGTTATTCAATCGCGCTCTAACGGCTGAACAGATCTGGTTGGAACTAGGCCCATATGTTAGAGAACGGGGAAAGAGAATTCCAGCCGGACACAGCCGCGGGCGAGAGCAAGTTCTACATAATTTTCAGCAATGATTATTATTAGACAACTTCAACTATGCCTGTCATTACAGAAGAATTCGGCAGAGGTGATAATAAACTCCCGCATTTCATTAATATATTCTGAAGTCTAATAAGGATATGTGGGTAACTCATTTAAAATAATAAAGTAAGTCAGAAAATCTTGTGACGTAATAATTTAAACACGTCGATGCAAAGTTAAACTCAAATATTGTTAAACTCAAAACTGTTGTTGTAGCATTCAACCTGCAACTTAATTACGAATATCTCGCAGTAAAAACGAAAATCAGCGAATAAAAAGCTTCGGTGCAGCTAAAAGTAAACAGTACAGAACCGACGGCCAACATTTATATAGATTGTGCAAGCAAGGTGAATTATTTCAATAATGTAGATTGAGAACTGTATTTTTTAATATAAGTACATCTGGGAGCAGTGGGGCGAGCACGAATTTTCTTTCGAATCGAGTTCGTAACGTGTGCGATAGAAATTATATGAGATTTGTACAGTGCCTTTTACGCACGATTACGAGGGGCGCTGTACAAATTGCATACATTTTTGTCGCACGTGTTACGAACTCGATACGAAAGAAAATTCGTGCTCGCCCCACAGTACTATACAGTCATACTCTCTGAAGCTGCTGGGTCCTACCTTGACTTCTTAATAGCAATTCAATTATAGACCTTAACTGAATAGTTTCGTAATCATACTATGCCGTAGTATTAAGTCAAATGACAGTGTCTGCTTCATACTTAGGTAATTATTTTAGTTATTATCAAATGTCATAGGACTTGAATTTTAATATAATAACCAATCTAGGCGATGGTAGCTGAATGGATAAGGACGCGGCCTCTTCTATAGAATGGATGATGCAATTCCTAATATTATGTGCTAATCATACAAACAGCAGAAATTTATTATGTAGGTACCTAAACATGTAAAAATTAGAGAAATAAATTATTACTATATTATTATTATTATGTCCGATCTACCAAACCCGCATTAGGCCAGCATGTGTGGATTAAGGTCTAAACTCTCTCAGCTGTCTCGTTAGAGGAGAGAAGACCCGTGCCCAGCAGTGGGACATTAATGGGTTGCTTTAACTAATCTAGCTTCTACATAATGTGTTAATAAAGCGTACGTATATTACTGTGGTTTGGCGACACGTATATGCTGAACCGGCAGTTTGGAGTAGAGCCCATTTGAAACATCGGGTGTTCGCCAATTGCTTACATCGTGCGGTTACGTATCTTATGTAATTTGAATCGATTTCTTGACACAATACCAAGAAATCGATTCAATTCGATTCGTACGAAATATTAATTTTAACAAAATATACAATTTCATGCAACATCAAGTGCCAATAAACGGTGTCCCCTAATATGACCTTGTGACGTAATATCTAGATAGATTTCCAATCAAAATTAGAACTGTTCCTAGTACATGTACAACATAGCCAAATTACTTGTATTAGGAGTGGTTTCACGAAGGTAAAGCCACTCCCAACACAACAGTAATTTAGCTTAGTTGGAGGTGGTAGTGAGTTGAATAAGAATCAGAATATAAAATATTTACTAGATTACTAAATTAAACGAAATATTAGGATTAGGAGTGTTATGTATATTAGTGCCTCGGAGAGCATGTTAAGCCGTTGGTCCCGGTTGCCATACAAACATCTATGGTAGTCGTTTCGGGTAGTTGGAGCCCACAAAATCCAACCAGTCTAACTTGGAACTTCGATATCGCCATTGGTCATAATGACCATTGGTTGTGGAGTACAGATGGCAGTCGCTCCACAGAAAATACCGAAGTTCAGCCGCATCACAGTTAGACTGGAAAGCCGACCCCAAACCGAGTTGGGAAAAAGGTTCAGAGAATAATGAGGAGTATTATGTGAAGTTACCATAATTATGTGAATCCCGAATAACTACATGACAAAGTCACTCAAACTTATACAATGATCACCCGCCACTAGAGAGCGCTGTGTTGAATGTTGCAGAATATTTATTTATTCAACTAAATTAAATATTACTTGTTTGCTTATTACACTCTGCAATTAGACGAGTTTCCGGAAAGCTATAACCTGGGAATATTCAAGTCACGAGTGAATAGGATCCTTCTAGGCAAGCTTGATTCATCGTAGACCACATCGTCACTTACCTCAGGCGAGATAGTGGTCAAACGTAAGCCTATCCTGAAAAAAAAATCCTGTCAGGGGTATCTCACCCGGCAATAGATTTGACTGTGTAAATATCATCATGTGTTTGAACGTCATGAAGTTTAGACATTATATTTTATTCGTGTCCACTACAAAGTTTCAAGAACAATACCGCCGGTTACATCTTTGGTACACTGGGAATCAAGTCCCAAAATTGCCAGTCAATTTATTTATCATTCTCAATAAAATATTGTCAGCAATTTGCGTCATACACAAAAACTTCCATAACTTTTTATCGTGCTATGTTGCTTGCATCGACGAGCCTGTTTTTTATACGGCCACTTTGGTAAAATCGACTGAACAGTGTGGCAACACTGACAATTTCGTGGTTGAAAATATTTATAAATGGGATGTGACGATGACAATGACGGCGGTTGCCAATAACGATATTTTGATAGGAAAATGATTTTTCCAGCATATTCAGTGCTTTTTTGGGAGGTAATTAAAATCTATTTTTTTATAGAGTGATAGTGTGATCTTGCCTTGGATGTGGTATTATGTAATAATTACTTTTTCCCGATTAAAAAAAAGGAGGTTTTTTATGTGTTTTACCTCAGAACTTTCAAATGGGTGAACCAATTTTGATGATTCTTTTTTCATTTGATAGCGGACGCTTCCTGTGTGGTCCCATTTCAATTTGTTCCGTTGAAGTCGGTTTTTTATAAGTGCGGGCCGCTAGTGATGAATATATATAATGTAATAGTTTGTGAGGATGAATCTATCCGATGATTGTTACTTTTACAGTCCAAAACGGTTGAACAGATCTGATTGGAATTGAACGCAGAGATAAATTGTAATCTAGAATAGTACCTAGGCTACTTAAAATATAATGCTACTGGGATAAAAAGCAGTCTGGCCGTGGGCAACAGCTAGTATTCTAATAGAAACTGGGTAAAATAGAATTGAAATAACGTTTTACACATATTGTATCTGTTAGTATGCGACTTGTGTATGTGTAAAAAATATTTCATAATTATGTAGGTAAGTTTGTGTACTTTCGAAAATAATTCTATTTTAAAAAGTTATAATTTTTTTATTATAAACCATGAACACTATAATTATAGTATTGTGATAATAAAATGTTATCAATACTATGCACAGTAATACTAATTATTTTGACGCATTTTCAGCTGCTAAGGAAATCCTATCCAGAGGATTGGACGGACATTCTTCCCTGAATTTATTACAATTATTCTCTAAGCCGTAGTATTCTGCTTCATAAAAACTATCTTCTATATCGTCTTCTGACATCGATGCTGAGGGTCTAGAAGAGAGAATTCAGTTTAAAAACACTTCAAACATACTATCAACTCTAATACCATTATACATAAAAGAGAGATTTGACCGTAGAATTGACCCTATTAATCAAAGCTATAAAAGTGCAGAATGCAATTTTTTCAGATTTTAGCAGGTTTGATTACTAGGTAACTGTGGCAAGTAATTTTACAAACAATTTTAAATTCAGATTCAATTCTTTTCAAAATTTTTATTCCTTTATGAATGTTTCGTTTGAGTAAAATTTGCTTTAATCTCCAGTATTTAGAGTACTTTCCCTCCAGATGAGGTCCAAAATTTCACCCTGTTTATGGTATCCAGTGTGTGGACTGCATTGTTGCGATTCAGGATTGGTAGTTTTGTAATGGTATCGAAGTACTTCATCTTGCTGTCGCTAGATGGCGCTGGGTATAAGTCGTTTATTCTTCATAGAGAGCTTTTATGAACTGCAGAAGTAGTACTTACGTGAGAATAAAGTACAGTAAGTCTCCAATAAGGCCGTTATGCAAGAAATGGGCGTCTGAATTCTCGCAGATGGCTCTCAGCATGCAAGGCCGTCCTGCGTACCCATGCCTGCAGAAGAAAAATGAATATAGGTTGGGCAGTTTTTATAATACCATTTTATCACCATTCAGTTACCTTTCTAACATAGACTCGATGAAAATATAAAAAGCTTTACGCGTTACAATATCGTTTGCTCCACCAACACTTCGGTGTTCTCTATTTCTTGATTGCTACAACAAGATGAAAGGTTATGGTTAGTTTCTTGAACAAAGCATGTCCAGACACACACATACATATGCTCACGCCTTTTTTCCTCCGGGGTAGGCAGAGATAACATACCGCCATCTACCTCTGTCCTGATATACTTCACGCGCTTCCTATACTGTCATTAAGCCTTTCATGCAAGCCCGCCGGTTACGAGTGCTTTTGGCTTTTGACTTGCTTTTTTTGCAATAACTCTTTAATTTGGTCTGCGAGGTCGACCCTTTGCCTGCCCATTTACATGTGCCTTAAATATTTCATCTAAGACAAGACCAGTTTTCCATGCTTCGAGCTACCCTGGTTCATAAAAATCTCAGACTGCGATGAAAATGAAAGATTTATAAGTCTGGGTATTTTTAGTCACTAAAGGCAAACGAGACTTAAGAAATGTACTTACGGAATAAATATCTCCAAGTAGTGGCTCGTAATATGTGGTATTATCGACGGTGTAGTAGCTTGCTTCGAAGAACCAAGCTACGCTCACATACGAGTTCAATTCCAGTGGTATGGATATCGTCGGGTATATCTGTTACACAATAAAAATTATGCTTCTCATATTTATAATATCTCTTTCCTAGTAGGTTAGTCAGAGATCCCATGTTTAAACTAACATTATTCGGTTCTTTCACTTTTATAATTGTTTTTATTTTGTTTTTGGGACTCCAACTACTCGTAACGACTGCCTTTCGTATGACACGATTTTATGTATGTACGTACGGCACGGATGGGTCTCAATAATGTTAAGAATGATCACCCTTAGACTAATCTGGCTACGATTGCTTAACTTTGAAGTCTGTTTACCACTTAACGATTTATATCTTGGTCAATATGATGTTCAAAAGATGCAATACATTGATCATACTCACACCCCATTGTGTATCTGTAGTGAATGTTAAATAACGTCTATGTCGATTCTTCCTCACTGTTTCTTCAGAGGTTACTTTAAATATTAATATAACACTGAAACAGAAAACTTTTTAGCATCGGCATACAAATTTCTGGCTTCAATATCAGGAGATAACCAACCTTCAAGTAAACAATATTAAACTTTCAAATCAGTAAGCTAGGATTCAATTTTGTTTAGTACGTTTTTGCAGACTAATTAAGTAGCATATTATATTTTTCGTAAACATTACAAAGTTTATCTTCATCTGACTCGAAATCATTACTCAGTAAAAGTTTATGATTTCGGGTCAACGTAAGAAAAAGAAGCGTTAGAATGAACTATAAGTATGTATACTAACTCATGTACATAATTTTTTCATCTCCCAGTTAAAAATTCTTGTAAAAATATAACATAATCACACAACATGAAAAAAAAACAAGACATACACAATAACAAACGTGGCCACCAACATTCTAGTTCCAACAAAATTTTCTTAGCAGAAAATTCAAAAAGACATAAATTAGTTCTGGACAAACTGTCGCATGGTTGCAACTTGACAAACTAACTGAGATTATTTACTTTAGAAATTTGGGAAGCTGTTTACCTTGTCATCATTGCTGTATTTGCTTAAAATACTTAACAGTACCTAGAATTACTACAAATGTTATATTTTTACTTGTAAAGCAATATACACAAGTGCGGCTATAAACTGTGGCTAAAAAATTAAAACTGAATTAGGGGATAGGACCTTTTAAAATAAACTTAAGTTACATAAATATCAGGTAGCTAGGTAGTACTCTTGTATTGTTCTTCTTTATTTCGCATGGTCCTCGGTATCCTTGATAATGAAACTATTGGTATGCATGTCATCTTTTGCGACGTTTAGCTAGACTTTGACTTTGACTCTGACTTTGTACCAAAAATTAAAATAAACAGTTCAAGCACGTATACCATGCTAGAAGGATCCGCAATAAAGTGCCTAAAACTTTTTAATTCTAATTTATATAATACCTAATAATAAACATAAAAATAATGAAACAATAGTGCGACTGTGCAGAGTATAGTAACTCTATCTACTGACAGTATTGCAAGATACGGATGAAAAATATGACGGTAAACTCAAAGAGACAAATAAAATGGTTAGAAAAATAAACAATTTCAATATTTATTAACTATTTTCGAACTGAGAAATCATGTACACATTATTTTAACACATTCTCAGCGTACAAAGAGATTTTTTCTAAAGGATTTGATGGACATTCTTCAAAATATTTATCACAATTATTCTTTAAACCGTAGTATTCTGCTTCATAGAAACAATCTTCTATATCATCTTCTGGCATCGATGTTGATGGTCTAAAAGAGAGATAGGTCAGTTTTATAACAGCTGATTACACTCATCATTGTTTTTCGAATACGATTATGTCAAGATATATTTTCATTTGCATATTACCTACTTTAATAACTATAGTATTCTAATAATAATAATATGTAAACGGGAATTAACGCGATCATGGTATAGGTATATATAGGTGTGGTAAGTGACGGTATCTGGAGAAAATATAATATAAAAAATGTCGCAAATGTGCGGGTAGATGAACAACCGACTACCTCATGGACTCGACGACGGAGGGCTTACGCGGCTGAGTGAGACAGTCAGCCTGTGACCACGGCCGGTGTAACCTGGTCGAAACGTCAGGTATTCCAAAGGTATGTATATTCAGCTTATGATTCGAATTGATTGATTGATGCAATTTAATTGATTATGATTATGTTATTTATGCAACAGGTTTACGCGACTATATCAATACCATTAGAATTGGACTCATATGTCAGTTTGGGCTGGTATACCTATACCATGATCGCGTTAATTCCCGTTAACATAATATTAGAATCATGAAACGCGAAAGTTTAAAAGTTAAAACTATAGTATTGTCTTTAAAATATGAGTTACCAAACATGACGCTTTAGGGCCTAAATTATCGAAGAGTATTCTAGTCTAGAGAGAATAGGCTGCTTCTAGGCATGCGTGCTTCATCGTTGCGTCGCTTGCCAACAAATGAGATAGTGGTCAAACACGGGACTGATGGCAAATTAGAAAACCCAAGACACTCTTATAGAGGGAGAGAGATGGTAGGTACATAGCACGGTGTATAATTTCATTTCTTTCCTTCAGCTGAACTGTATTACTTTTGAATTGTTATAAGAGCGCCATGTTTCCAGAAGAGCAAATACGAAACATATAGTACAAACTTTTACAACATAACGACTTTAGTGTAGTAGAAATAACTAATCAGTAAAAGTAATTAATTTTATCCGTCTACTTAACATTGCTTATAAAAATTAAAAGTTAATTTTACATCTAGCAGTTGCAATTAATTAGAGACTACGAGAAAAGAAAATCCGATTGACGCGAACTGCAAAAAGCTAAAAACTAAAATTCAGAACCGCGGTAGGTATTTAGATTCATAAATTCTGTAACTTTGATTATTGCTATGGCTGTATATGTAACACTTACGTAAGAATAAAGTAGATTATGTCTCCAACAAGACCGTTGTGCAAGAAATGAGCATCTGCATTCTCACAGATGGCTCTCAGTATGCATGACCGACCGGGGTTTCCGTGCCTGTAAAACATATAAATATGTACTTGTAAGTATGCCATGTAGCTTCATATACACGTATCGTGTACCTTCTTATTGACTTGATGGATTGATTACCAACTATTTATTACTACTGTAATTTTTTTCTTCTCCTATGCTGCAAAGCTCAACTCTGATTTTTTGAACTAATGCAAGTTAATTTTTGGAATATTCAGCTTTAGAAATATAATTAGTGTCCATAATATAATAAGAATCGTATTTATTCTTCCTCTTCGTTTCTATTCTCCCTGTTTTCGGTATGGAGTATTTGGCTTACTATTTCTTACTCTCTCGCTTTATGAAGTTTTGAAATAAATTTAGAATTATTATCACTACGTACCTTTCTAGCATAGATTCGATGAAGATATATAAAGCTCTTCGCGTTAAGATATCATTTGTCCCTCCAATACTTCGATGCTGTCTGCTTCTTGCTTCCTGAAATCAGATGAAATTAGAATTCAATGGGCATGCTATTATTTGTAGTCGGTTACTTAAAAGTATAGAAAAAAGAGGTATACTAACGGAAGATATGTCTCCAAGTAATGGCTCAAAATATGTGGCATTGTCGACAACGTAGTAGTTAGCTTCGAAGAACCAGCCCAAACTGACATATGAGTCCAATTCTAATGGTATTGATATAGTCGCGTAAACCTGTTGCATAAATAACATAATCATAATCAATCAAATTGCATCAATCAATCAACTCGAATCATAATCAATAAAGTTGCATGTATATAAAAAAGTATATGAATGTTGAAACGATGTGGCAGGTATAAAAATAGAGGCAGATGATGATTTTGGGATCTCGAAAGGTGGGTACAAACCGAAGATATCAAATACAATGGATAATGCATTAATGAAATAAAAAAGTGTAGAAGATGTCCTCATTCTGCATTTCTTCAATAAAAGAAAGGATAAATCTAAAAGGAAAATATATGTTAAAGGTATTCCAAAAAGCTTTTGCTGTTTGCGGATACCAATAACTATGTATATTGAACTAAAACTCGCTGATAAGCTAGTGCACAACTAAAATTGGCTAATATCCAGCCTGGCAGATGGTAAGGGTACCTAGTTATGGAGCTTAGGTTATATTGCTCACAATTAAGAATACGGCAATTTAGTTTCTGTACTCCTAAGGTCTATATGTCAGGTAGCTACAAATCCGATCTAGAATTTGCCACTTCAATCAATCAACCAATTCATTTATTCGCATCGAATATTGTTACTTGTTTAGAGTTGGGTTTATATTGATGATAAGGGTCATCAAAACATCTTGTGAGATCAGGAACATAATTATGAGTGACATCAGTTGTTTGCCACCATTGTAATATTTTAAGTTAAGATTTTTTGTACTCACACCCCACTGTGTATCTGTGGTAAATATTAAATATCGCCTCTGTCGCTTCTTGAGAACTGTTTGTTCACAGATAACTCTTAACATCAAAATGAAACTGAAACAAAAAGTATATTATTGCACTATTCTTTTAAATTTATTGACAGGTCCAAATCACTGCCAAATTTTGGACATGATCTCTAAAAATATTTAAGGGACGTGATGTATTCGACTGAAAAATATATAGTTAAATCAGCTAAATACTTAACTATTGGATAGTTATGGAGTGGAGAGTTGGAAACAAAATGAAAAAATGCCCACGTGGCGGACCACGTGGATGAAATAAAAAGTCTCCCAACAATCTTTCCAATTCTGTGTAGTGAAAATTGTGTAATATTTGGTAAAAGGTATATGAAAACAGTATCTCCATGCCTAAACCTATTGACCCATATAATATCGTTACTTCTTCATCTCTTACCCACATGGACACATCACATATAATCACAAAACACTTAAAAATAAAACATACACAACATACGCGCCCATCAACATTTTAGTTTCGAAAAATCTCATTTGTGACTGTTAGGGATTGATCCAAATAAATTAGTTCTGGACAAACACTGTCGCATGGTCGCAACTTAACAGACTGACTGAAACTATTTACTAGAGTAATTTGGGGAACTGTTTACTGTGTGTACATAAATACTTAACAGTACTTTAACCTGTTCTATGGATACGTGTTTTTATTTGAAAAACAATACCTATCTAAAAGTTTGGTTACCAAGAGTAACAAGTAAATAGAGGTGCGAAATAAGTTAAAGGTCTTTTAAATAAACTGAAGTCACCTGTTGATTTGATTTTAAGTTTTGGTAATTTCAGTAATAACCACACTATTGTCTGATCAAAATCGTGTCAAATAAAGATCATGTATGATCAGTAAATTCAAGTCAATGAACTGAAAATGGGACATTATATTATCAGATAGATATTTTCGTAACGCTGTCACAGAAAACTACCGGTTGGCGACCTTATGTGCCATCTAGTAGGAGCATATTTAGTTTGTATATCTATCAAGATGATTGTGAGGTAGCAGTAACTTCTGACTTTTGACATGGTGGTCAGAGCTTTATTATTTCGATATCTTGTCTATCTTATCTACTAGCCATTCTCCATTGCAATAAATAAATAGATAAGAAGCCCACCATAGAATTGATAGCATCTGGCTTGCAGATACATTACGGGTTCTATTTAGTTGGCAGAACCCATTATGCCTCGAATATCCTGCATCACACTGCTTAAATTTACGTCTCCAGCAGATTTTTTTTAATAGTAATTTCATTATCTGTTATATGAACTTCAGTACAATTTTTTTTTTTAATTTGTAAATATTTATAACTTTATCAAAATGTACCTCAATACTTGTACTACAATAAATATTTTGTAATATAAACCACTATAATAGTTTAATGCACTTTTTCATTTAATGAAGAATTTAATTTATAAAATTATAGTTAATTATCCTCTCCAAAATTGCACTTACTAAAACTTCTATTGTATGTTTTGGCGACCGGAATCTTTTTCAACGTAACTTACAATTAACTACCCTGAAAGTAAGAATGTCGTAGAACCAAAGGATGCTTCTCTGCATTTAGTACTTACAGTAATTCTCTGTTATGCTCGAAATGCTCCTTTTCTTGGAACCGCTTCCGAGCGGACTGGCATTATCATGATGAAGGATGATGCATCGCTTTGCAGTTTTGTGTACGGTGATTGGTATAGACTATTTTTAATTTTTTTTTTACTTTGTTTTCTTTTGACGTTTGACGACAGTCGTTTTCGTCGATATCGATGGTTACAAGCTTTTATTTAGTTTCACCTGTCCCGTTGTCTGTAATCAAATCTTGCAAGCCATTTTTTTACCACTTCTGGTTATCCGATTGAGCTGAAATTTGGCTTACTTATGTAAGTCCCATGATAATGTTATATTGTAAATAATAAAAGCTTGTTTCTAAAAAGGTTGTTTTTAAACAATAGCTTGTTTTTAGACAGACTTGCCGGAGTATATATTGTTATGGTTTCATTTTGATCATGATGAAATCAATACAGTTAAAATAATCGTAACGAGGTGAAACCTGTCAAATATTTTTTAATGTTTGTTCGTAGGTTATTATTGAGTCGAAAACCACTGAACAGATATTAAAGCTGAAATTTTGCATGACCATTCTTATAGTCTAGAAGGTCTATTACAAGCAGGAGAGAAAAACCTATCTTAACTATTATTGATTATAATTTTATTGTTATAAAGATAAGAAAGGAGGGTTATGTATTGTGTTCAACCTGTATAAAAACTACAAAAAATAACAGGAGTTCTAGGAAGAACTGGAGAAATAGATTATTTATTAAATAACATGGATACAATTTTCAACAAATATGTTTAGGAACCATCAAAAACTTATTAATAACAGTATCCGAATTTCTGCAAATCAATTAAGTGCAAAATCTTGTGATACAAGCTTTGAAAGGTTCTTGTTCAATCATTCACAGTAACATAGTTATCGTGGTAGTTGTTTAAGTATCTTGTAAGTTTGGGATCAACATTAAAAGGTTTTAGTGTAACTGTATCGAGAATTTCCCGTAGCAATAGTTTGGTGAATATTGAGACTATTTTTAAGGTAAGAAGAAAGAACCTTATAGATAGGACGCGTTATAAGAGTATTTGATTTAAACCATTAAACGCTTTTATTTAAGTTGACCTTTTGTTTGTGTCAAATCTAGTAATTGAAATTTGACCCCTTCCTGTGGACGAATTGTTTTGATATTTGGCACATATCTTTAGTTCCGGTGACAATACAAGTTAATCTATTCTGTATCATTGTAAATCCAAGATGGCCGCCGCTACAAAACGGTGGCTTACTTATTTTTACACAACTACCGCATAATAGGTATCAAATGAAAGGGCTTGAGTAGTTTTTGTATGTTTCAATAGGTTTCTGGATGGTTTGACACTCTGTTAGTTCTCTATTAAAATGCATTTCAGATAAGTACAGTAAGTAGATGTTTTCATAAAATTTGTTATCTCATCCCTTGTGTTATACCGAGTACAGTGATTATTTACTGCAAACTCAACTCTATTCCAAATACTGAATATGGAAATTTAGTAAAACATATAAATAATTTAAAAAAATAGGTACCTAAGTATAGGTATGTAAAATAAAATGCAAATCCACCAAAGATACAAAGACGGAATTACAAAGTAAATCCATGGCAAAGGAACGAAGTAATAAAGAAGCACTTATTTCGCCATAATTAGATTAGGAAAAATGTGCTAATTAAGCAGATTGTTAAACAATCTGCTGCTCAATTTAGGAAACGAGAGAAAAAATGAGGAATGATTTAATTACCATAGATATAACTCATAAAAGTCAATTTGCTCCAAGGTGTAGCAATTTGTAATGGAAATTAGCCGCGGCAAATAATATGTTGGAACTCGTGAAGATAACTGAAGGAATATTGTTTCGTGATTTACTGCAGACTAATAGTGCAAAAGAAACATCTCTTGATTACGACTGACGACCGGCGGTTAGATCTGTTATTCTTATAAGGCAACTCGATCGAATTGCGGATCAAATGCACCATACTCGATTCAGTTAGCGTTGACAAGATAATCTTTGGTACCTACTAGATTTGTATTGTAGTAGAAATTGCTGTATGTATGCAGCAATTTCAACTCTTTCCAAGTTTAATTATGTACTTACCTATTTAATTTAACTTTGCCTTAAGTGAAAGGAGTACGTAATGAACGTGTTCATAATATAAATTGTTACAACCCATCACTTAAGTTTCGTATAAAAAATAGTAAACATGTAAATCTGGCAGATACAATAAATAAGCTATTGAAGCAGTGAATGTATATGTCGTGGTTCGTGGTCTCAGTAGTAGATTTATTTGAAATCTAAAATATAGCACAGTTATTTTAAAGTAATTTTTATATTTAGTTATGTGCATTGTGGCCATTTTTTTTTCAAAAATAAAAAGTTTCTACTTGTACAAAAAGCAAAAATTACACACTCAATCAATCGCCTTAACCTTCGCATTTATTACATACTATTTGGATTTAGTACGTCATAATGTTTTCACAAATCCTCAAAGAATTATTCTAATATTCTTACAACACAGCCATGCCATGCCACTGAAGTTAAAAACCGAGGTTTCATTAACAGAAACTCTTCATAGCACAACAGGTAATGAGCAAGCAAAAACATCTGTTCACCTTATTCCAACGGTAGCATGCAGCCGCAGAATCCCATTTTAACCCTTCATTTCAATAAATTGGCCCGTGCAGTGTAAAGGGGTCTCAACTTTGATGCGGTGGCTTCTGTACATAGTCAGGGTAAATGTTTGCGGGAGAAATGCACCGGATACTGGCAACTTATAAAAATGAGGAGAAAATTCTAATGCAGAGAGCCAGGATGGAAATTCCTTTATGTAGTGATATCGCGTGTTCGTATTTAAAATGCTGTTTAAAGCTGAAAATGACAACAAAATTGTACTTTATCTCATGTACATTTTCGTTTCCACGATTTTATTAGCTCGTTTTGGACAATATGTTTGGGTGGAAATTCGTAGTTAATTTTAAATATTCCCGATCAGCTAGATGCGTGGGATTTTAAATTTAGCATAGAATTACAGTCAAGACTAAGAGGTAAAAAACAATACGATATAGAGAAAGACTTGGCAATTCTTTACCAGCGCATGTGTTTCCTTCCTCCTATAGACCCAGGTCCTTTAAGCGATGCGTGAAGAAGCATTTGATGAGGCCGTCAAACTGAAGGCCACCACTGTAGCACTATCGGTGTGTGTAGTGGTGACCCCTGATCCTGAGACTTTGCCTTCAGCTTTCCATTCTAGGCGAGGTGAAGTCATGTTGAGGTACCCATAATGAAAAAAAAAAGCTACGCCACGTAGGTTATCAATGTAAAATAATATCTGCTACACATAAACCAAAACGTCCGGATGTTTTAAATGTGTCATGTAGTTACAGGAGTCATCAAACTCAAAGTATATGGCCGGATGTAGTTCATAGTGCCGTTAAAGAGTTCATGTTTAACATCAATATTTGTCTCAATATGCCACTTTGTGAGGTTGTGATTCTAGTTGATTTTATTGACGTCAGATTCACTTAGTAAAAATTCACTACGTGCTTGAATATGAACGAAATATTAATGTCGTTTATAACATACACATTGTTTTTTGTTTCTAACTGCCCTGTGAGAACCGGATCAGAAACTGACAAAAAGTAGAGAAAAAAAAACGGAAAATAAAAGATTGAAAGTTTTGATAAATTATTTAGGACTTACTTCCCCTGAAATATTCTGAGATACCTACTTCAACGTACAAATTTTAATCGAACAAGCAACAAAATTTTAAAATATTGTTTTGTTTGAAGTATCAAAATATACCCATACAGGTTCAGCATATAATCGTAATGTGTAATGTTTTGTTAAGTAAAACCATGTAAGTTTTACCTCTGCTCGACGTTAGCAAGCATCTGGGCCGTTCGGTACAGGCCAAATCACTGGGAAAACATAACGGTTCATTAGACAGACACTGCCGTAGGCTCTGTGTAAACATTCTAACATTTTATCTTATACAGTATTTACACTTCGACGGTGCCGTGCGCTCAGAATCGACGTAAAAACGAAGTACGATGCTGTGCGCTTTAATTCTGTTCAATTTGATCTCACTGTTTGGCGCGGACGCGGGCAGGCAGAAACGGTATCTCGTGTACCCTGATGGTGGCCCAGCGCGAGCACAGGTACTCTCCCTATCTTATTAGAACAAATCCATCCAAATTTACATAGCGTACCTGATTCAACTTAAGCAAATGATGTTTTCTTTGCACAACGAATGGGGCTTAACGAAGCAGTGTCTTTTTTGTTCGTGAATTTAAATGCAATTAAGCTTCAGTCTGCCTTTTGAAGCGTGCCATGAGAGGTTTTGTTTCAAATTTATTTTCTGTTTCGTCTGACATGTTTTGTCTCTATTTCTCTAAAATGTGCCTCCAAATTGTTGAGCTCAACGCTGGATTTTTTCAGCCCCACGTTCAAATTTTGTGTTGAAATTTTTAATTAAGCTCCAGGATAACAAATGCTTATTTTGTTTCGACCAAAATGTATTTTAGTACTTGAGTTCACCCCACAACTGTCATTTGTTTTGTTCTATGAGCCTATTTGTCTCACACTCCTATTGTATGTTTTTTATGTCCATTATTTCGTAAAATATACTCTACTTAATTGGTTAAACTAATAAAGTCTACGGAGAATTTTAGTGTTCTCGTGCTACTGCGTAAATTCATTTGAACTTTTGTTTCAATTACAAACAAAACATGAAAGACTCGAATAACTTTTGAAAAAATTATTAAGTGTAATTAACAAACAATACTTTTTCATGCCGTTACTTTTTATCTCAAAAAGTTTGAATAAAATTTACTTGAAGACATAAATAAAAGTTTACAGAGGTTTAATCAGTAGGTATTAGGTTAAAAATATCCTCGTGATGCACTATGGGTTTCTGCATGTATAATAAAAGGCTCAGTTGAAAAATGACGGTAAAATGAATGGGCTTTGCTTGTTTACAACCATAAATATAGTATGGCACCAACCTCCACTGGGGTGGTTGCTATTAGTAGTATCAGGGTTATAAGGAAGAAGCTTTACTTGAAAAGTCCTCCCTGGTGGAGAATTTTCAGTCACAAGTTTTTCGTAAAGGATAGAAAGAAAAAGGTTTATTTCTGTAATTTGCAAGACAATAAATACATTAAAATTAAGTGGACTGACAGCATGCGCGTGATTTCACTAATGTAGCTAACGTGGATATGCTACGGCGATCACATTCCGGCAGGTGCAATAATATCTACACTTATTTTCCAACTTAATGATAGCTTTATGCATAGATTAAAAAGATATTTATATCTGATCCAAAGTTTTAAACCGACTACTAAAAAAATGTATTTAATGAAATTTTTAATATTTCCAGTTCATCCTTGGTCTAGGTATACCAGTTGACTTGAAAGAAGCTTCAGTTACGGTGGGTACCGTAATAAAATTCCAGTATGATCTACCTACGAATAGTTCGGAATATACAAGCAGGATTTATGGTTTTGCTAGTACAGTGGGTCGTTCAGGAGATACGGAAGATAAAGATTCATCCGAACATGATTCGAATAGTATAGACTCTGATAATTTAAATGAAATAGATCCAAATGATTCAAGAAAACTAAATATAGCTAAGGATGAATATAACACTGAGACTGATGAAGCTAAAACAGAAAACAATACGTTATTAGATTTAAACTTTGATGAAAATAGAAGAAAAAGATCTCTAGCATATGCTGAGGGTGGTTTAATATCGGATATAACAACAGAAACAGAGCTATCTCTAGATGAGGCAATCAGAAGACAAGAAATAATAGATCAAAATGCAATGGACGAAGAAGAACCGCAGAGAATGAATAGATGGGACTTTTATAAGATTATTGAGAGGATGGCTGAAAGGTAAGGTCTTTAATTTATTTGTATAATAATAATTGGTCCTAAAGTTATGCTTTATATTGTGCATATGCTATCGATATAGATATTACAATGTTGCATTAAATAGTAGAGAAACCCATACGCCAAGAGGATGATAATATAAAGTATAAGAGTTGCTAAAAGCAAAAGTGTCGTGAAATCAAAACAATTGCATAGACGTAATTATTATTTATCTTTTCATCAATAAAATACGAATAGCGACACAAATCTAACATGATTATACCAGGAGCTGAATGAGAACATAATTTACTATAATAAGTGTAGCCTTTATAAAGAGTTAACAAGAATCGCTCTGAAGGTATAATATTTTATTAAGGTTGCCCATTGAAACTTCAGGTACGGGTATTCAGGTCGGCCGTGCTTGCTCCGAACAATCTGCGAAGCTGCCGAGGTACCATTCACCCATGAAAACGGCTTGCTCGGTGAAATTGGACATATACTATTCACGTAAGTCACTAACGGTATGAAAAGATTTCGGTACCGTTTTATATATGGATGATGTATAATTTATTTGTGGATCGCGCTGATGGGTTAAGATTGGTATTTATTTTTTTGTATTCAGACCTGTTTAGTTTTTTTTTCTTATGTCGGTCACGTCAACATGACTTCACCTCGCCTGATGGTAAGCTGAGGCAAAGTCTCTAGAATGGGAGTCACCATTGCAAACACCGATAGTGCCATAATGGTGGCTCTCAGCTTGATGGCCTCATCAAATGCTTTTCACGCCCAGCTTAAAGGTCCCGGGACTGTATGAGGAAGGAAACACGTGAGCTGGTACAGAATTCCAGATTTTGATGGTGCGGCAAAGGAAAGAGGCACCAAACCGCTTGAAGTTAGGTAGGCAGCGGCACTTATTCATAGCTACGTCGTTTGATCTCATAATAGAGAGTAATTTTCCACTTGGGATGCAATTCCCTAGTTGGGCAAAGTGTCATTAAATATTTTTGTTTGGTAATTCTCAGATTGTTCTTCTGTGAGACGATGTCTAGAAAAAGTGTTCAGTTGAAAACAAAAGCACGTGGTCAATGTCTCTCCAACTGTACTTTAGACTTCTCATTTCCACAACGTTAATTTTATGTTCAGTACAGAAAATTACCACTAAACATAAAAACCAAACAAGTAGATTAAGCTATTCAATGTCGTATAACGTTTAATTCTTGTTAACAAATTCCTCTATCTATAATTTTCCTTCAAGACCTTGTTTAAATTTGTGTATTAATTCCAGCTAATGGCGTTATTACACAGTATACACTCTAGTTACTGAAATAAATTTTGCTTAAATTAAAACAAACAGATAAATTGATTCTAAAGACCTTAAGCCTCCTTAGTGGGAATATGGCAGGTTTACTGTAAATAGCTCAGCTAACAAAGTATCGTGTTATTTAATAATTGGATTACTCATAATCACCAAACAGTTTAAATCAGTCTGTATTGAGTTACTCTTTGATATAGATCTGGTTATTTGGAGTTTCATCGCCACTAAAATCTCTAGGACCCTAGTCAACCTCCCCAGCAAGCTGGTACATCTGCTAACAGCCGAATGAAGTTATGGTACAGGTTTTTCTCTTGGGGTTGGGAGGTTAGACGATAGTCGCTCCCATAAAAGTCAAAACAAACCAAGAGAGAGTAACAGGAGAGCGGACCCCGAACTCCAAAAGGCGAGTTTTGGATAAAGTTTTTGGAAAATCTTTGCCCATCATTTACAATCATTATAATGTAACCTTATCAATTCCAGGCCATCAACAACAAGTGATTCTCTATCCCATCACACCGATAACGAGTACCACGCAGCTGAACGGCTCGGTCGAGAGATAGGAATTGACTGTGAGGAGCTGTTCCCAGAGTGTGAAGGATCCGTGCTAAGTACTTTTACGCAGATTGGAGAGCAGACACTACATTCATTTGGATTCATATAAAGTTATTCTAAAACCATAGCGAAACTTGAAAGATTTCAAGACTCCGTATGAAAATTTAAACACATTTTGTATTTTTTTATAATATGGAGATTGTAAGGAAGAATTAAAACTTTGTATTCATAAATCTGTATAAAGACAGGGTCTCTAAACAAACTCACTTTTCACTAGTGGAATTAATTCTAAACTAATTTTAAACGAATTGTTAAAAGACCTAAATAAATGGGAGTGACATTATTTGTTACATGTGACATATGGATAAACAATACCGAAGGGGTGGGCAGAGGTGCTAGCACCCACATTTCGCCAGTTTATGTTTAGGTCCCAATGTAATAGGTGGCGAGCCTATTGCCATTAACCGGGCACTTGTAAACAATGTCTCTCCCATAAATTTCAGTCTTATGACAATTCGCTTGAAGGCGTAGAACGTCACCTTGTCTAGAGGCCCAAGTATCAATTTGCCAAATGTTAAAGAAACTATGAATAGTTTGTCTTTTTATTTATATGTATAGGGTACGTTATGGAGTATCATCTATTTAGCTATCTCTAAAGTAGGTATTTATAATTTACCAGAAGTTTGTTATGACTACTTTCAGGACCTTAATTTTAAGTAAAAATTAAAATCTTATCTATAACGAGCAGGCAATAAGTTAAAAAATATTTTAGTTTCAAAATGCATTAGCAAATTAGCTATCTGTATAATTTTTTTACAAAAAGATAGTGTGCCGACTAAAACTATACGAAGTACGTTATATATTTACTAGCTAGGTACCTACGTCGCTACTTCAGAGATAGGTACAACATGGGTAAAACAAAAGAGATTTTTCCAAATATCGACCAATATGCTTGACAGTTGGAATATTCAAAGTACAAGGAAATTTCTAATGTTTTGGATTCAAAGATATTGTAGATATAACAATAAAAAATAACAGAATTTTTGTTCTATTTTTTCACCTAATACCACATGTAAAATTTACTTAACATTTTCTTTAAAAAAAAAGGCTGCTTAGTCTTTCTGCCTAATTAAACTGCTTCAAGAAGAATATTGAACCTAAAAGATTTTTGAAGCTGCAAGTACACGAATATACCTAATCGCGATACCGTAGAATAAGCTTAGGAAGCACGCTGTTGGTGCTTGAAAGTGTGGTGCTTAAATATTCGAATAGCTGTCAATATAATGGTGTCCGCAGTGAATTTATCGTTTGACATCTGATTATACAACTGTCATTTATTCCTGGCAGTTGTAGAAATCTTTTGTAAATTTTTTTTTTTTCCGAATAGTAGATTTTGAGAATATAGATGGATCAAGCAAAAATTACATTCTATGAATTTTTTTTTGCAGACTTAGACGTCACAATAAATCAGTTCATATACGTATTAGTCTGGGATTTTGAATATTGTAAAGTAGGATAGATTTAAGTGACTGAAAATAATTCGATGTCATTTCACAGTATTCTTGTCAGGATGAGGTGAAATTAATCACCATGTCTGTCAAAACGTATATAGGTGATATTTTTACATGCAAATCGCACAGATGGCCAGCGAGCAACGGATATTGAAAATAGTGATATTGGCATGTCCGAATCACATTCGAAAGCGCCGAAGAGACGCCAGTGAACCTAAAACGGATAGTATTCTATTACGAACCGGAAATCGATTACAGTGTTGACAGTTCAGTAACGATTTTATATAAATAATATGCATTTAATTCCTTTGAATTGTAAACAAATTTCATTTTAGAAAAAAAAAACGATGCGAAGAAATCCATAATATACAAACGATACTGCCAATATATTGGAAATGGAGTAGAAACATTGATTAGGATTAATAGTTATATTCTTCTTCTTCTTCTTTTTTTTTTATATAGGACACGTCAAAAGACTCCACCTCACCTGATGGTAAGCGAAAGGCAAAGTCTCAGGACTGGGGCCACCACCACATACACCAGTAGTGCTACAGTGGCGGCCCTCAGCTTGACGGCCTCATCAAATGCTTTTTCATGCCCCGCTTAAAGGCTATCTTATCTTCTATCGTATCGATGGCATTTCTGCTCTCAGATTTTACTTTCCCAGCATGCTGCTACCTGTATTACGTTCTCAGAGGTAACCATGAGTTCCTCTGGTGTGCAAGTACGTGGCCATGCAGCACACGTTAATAGGTGGCCTATAGTCTGTAGCCTGTAGTCATCTAAAGAATTGTAGTGAATTCTATGAAATTTTAGGTGATAAGAAATTCATCAGATCACCTTGTCTAGTTGGTTTAAAAATAAAGGCGACTTTTATAAAATTTTAAATAACTTCTAAAATATATTTGTTACAATTTAGTTGCCTGCAGAATTTTTAGAGCAAACTTGACAGAATTTAAAAACGTCTTCAATTTTTTTAATCTTTGGAAAAAAAAATCTGTTAAACTCGCTTCTAAGAGAACTAATACTCACGCAATGGGAGACGTTTGAAATTTTTAACATAACATAACATCACATAAACTCACGCCTATATCCCCGAAGGGTTAGGCAGAGGTGATAGCACCCAAATTTCGCCATTTTTAAATTTTTAAATGTCGATTATAATATTATAATAACAGAAATTATGTGAGTGTGAAATGATGATGTGGTGGTCAGGGAGACCCGGTGCCAGGGGTTGACTGGGGGACCTTCCGCCCGCCGCCGCACTAGCCAGTCACATAATCATGGCATGAAGTCTTGCTTTGTATGCTGCATTATCAGTACAGAAAATTTCTTAACACCTTCCAGTCCCTCCACGCAATCCCCTGAACCCCTCCCCTTTTCAGGGTCACCAGCGTGAATGTGACGTCCTTGGTGTTACACGCATCCATTCAGGTGGGCCACCTAAGTGCCACCTAAGTGATATAAAAAAGGAAAAATCGTTTCAACATCTAGGCACTTTTCCCAAAAGTCATACCACAAAAACACTACATTTAATCGTACAAATTTTATTATCACAATTCACTATGTATTATGCAGTTTTGTAAATAAATCTATGAGCGATATTGAACATCCATCGTATAACTTGGTACAGGGTTGTTGATTCTGCCCGTCTTTGTAAGCTGTTACGTACGGGTAAATCTCGTTCCCTTTAGTGATAGCGTGTGATGCATCGTTCGTTGGACTGAAATAAAAAAAAGAGTATAATGGAGCGGGGAGCAAAATATTGGTAAGGATAAGCTGTGAACATGGACTCTGATCAGACAGAATTAGTAACATAGAACATTGAATAGACTATTATTAAATTATGGTGTGGAATAGATAAAAATTCAAACGGAATGGATGTTCAGTAGTAGAAATAACGGATTTAAAGGGTATGTTCACTGAATTAAAGTTTTTAGTGAATTTGTTTCTACAAGATGTTGGTAATGTGGGTTAGTGGATATTATAGTATAGTTTTATGAGATTATGAGTCCTCTATTGTTAGGTTAACCCCCATCTTGATATATCCTTGGAAAAATTTATGATTCCCTTCCAAATTTACTTCTACATCACGATTATCACACATCATCAGTTAACATCACGATTATATGTGTACTGTAGCTATTAAGTTGATACCTATTATTTCTTTTATCCGCTTATTTTATCGGCAAGAATCGTCAATCACGTCGACCACTCTAGTACGGGCACTGTATTTAACGCGTTAAAATTAACGCAAGATTTATCGCAATAATGGGCATTGACGTACTCGCTAGTGTGGCCCCAGGTTCGTGGTTAGAAGATTAGTTACAAAGTCAATTAATCAAAACATGCAAATTCTGTATTCCATTTCAATCCAAACAAATATACCTAAGGGGGCGGTACTTAACAAAGTAGCACCTTAAGTTTGGTTAACGCCTGCAAAGGGCCGTATAGTCTACTATGTGTACCTAAGTAATTTCCAAGTTCAGGCGACTAATGCCGAACCGGTTGTGTAAAGTTACTGAGATCATGTGACGCAAGTTACATACATGTCACGATAGGGCAATGAACTACAAGTTTAAAAGTTAAAGACTATAATATATCCCCGAAGGGGTAGCCAAAGGTGCTAGCACCCACATTTCGCCAGTTTATGTTTAGGTCCCAATGTAAATGAGCTTAAACTCGATTGACTTATATTGTTTAGTTCGAAGTTCCTATGGACACCTTTCGACTCTATCATCAGAACAGTTTCATCGTACCATATTATGGTATTGTTATTGAGGATAAGCAACTATACCAAATTTAGACCCAATCTGATGTCAGGAAGTGGTTCTAATTGGGCTAGCCAATGAGCCATACTAACAAATAACAGAGCAAGGCAAAATTTTGTAAAAGGTTTCTGTAGAGAAATAGTTTATCTGAAGCCTGTCTAATTATCTTTAGTTAAGCTACTTACTTTAGCACGAATGAGGCCATTTCATGTAGAAGATCCTCTTCATCTTCAGAGTGTAGCGGTTCGGCTCCAAGTTGACAAAGTGTTTGTAGCACACAGGCGTGACCGTTGTATCCTAAACTGAAATAATAAAAAGAATGGATTTTCAATATTTTACACAAGGTTCATACTGAAGTGACAGGTACGAGTATATACAGAGGCTATACTGTCATTCTCCTATGTTCTATAATGTTCTGCGTTTGAAGATCCGAGATGGCGTGTGGCGAGGGTAGTATCCATGGAATTCCGTACGAAAAAAAGGAATGTTTTCCTTTCAGGAGATTTTTTTTAATAAATTCTACATCTTGATAGTAGTTCCGTCTACAACTGGGTTCTGAGACTGCCATCTGACCTCCACAATCCATTGGCGATATCGAAGGTAAGTAGTAAGACTGGTGTATCCACAGAACTTCGATATCACCGTAGTTTTTATTGCTCCAACTACCTGTGACGACTGCCATAGACGTGAGTATGGCAATCGAGATCGATAGCTTAGCGTGCTCTCTCAGGTACGAATCAACCCAGTTCAATGTAAATGATTTATGCATACAAATATTTGCACTAAACGGGAATCGGTCCCTCGATTTCTGATGTAGCAGTCGTCGGAGATAATAATGTGATATCTTTTCAAATTTCTCCGCAAATAGTCATAGCTTTTCATCCTGATAAGGCACTTCACACACTGCACCGCCTATCGCCGCGGTTAGCGGTGAAGCGGATCTCATGACGCATTGGCCTCTACTAAATCCTTTGATTAGGTATCATCGGATACACCGACCTATCGCGCGGTCGAGCGGCAAAATCTGCTTTTACTGCACCGCCCTCCGCGGCGGAGCGCGGTGTCGTGTGTCAATAGCCTAATAGCGTCACAGCAGCTGCAGAAATGGGATCAGTTTTACACGTGGAAGAAGTCGCAGGTTACACCTAGCTAATAAACAAAACAATCCTTATAAAACGAGATCAAAACATGAGAAGGTGATTATTAAAGTAACCGCGAGGGAAGTAAACAACGATAAATAACAATTTCGATATTCGCAAAATTGTTATTGACGAAACCAATTTATGTGAAAATTAGTTTCGAAAAGTAACAAAGTCTCAAGGAAAATAAATCATGAATTCGATATCTGCCGAGTTCGCAATACTGTCAATCAATACGCAGGTGAATAAACAAACAGACAAACATCCAGTGACTCTTCACATTTTAATAATATTTCTATTATTGTAACGTGCTTGTATAAATTTTTATGGTAAATCAGAATTCGATGGGAGAAAAATACTTGGGTGTTACAAAGACTGCAAGCTTCGGAGTTTTTTTGTGATTTCGAGCTCCTGTAAATTACCTTTCATAAAAAAAGCACGGGCTGTGCCTTTGTATGCCACTTATTTCAATTTCAATTTCTTTATTTTTCAAAATAGTGTAACGTAATTACATCTTTTTGACGTCAAAAACTACTTAATACTAAGTTTACCACCGCTTCCTAGGCGCTAGTGGAGAAGAAACGGCGCAACAAACTCCACTGCTGCATTTTAAGACGTCAGGTTATACATAGATATCTTAAGACTAAATATGGACGAATGTACATTTTGTCTCGTGTCAATATAAATAAAGGCATATAAAAAAAAAAAATATATATAATAAATTTTAACCGAAGTTAAACAATAAAATAATTGAAAATGTCAAAAATATACTAATGTCAAAAAAAAATAGCAAAAAAGGTCGCGTGCCTACCACAATATCAATATATTGTAGTAGGCAAATGCCACAACTACAGCATTATGTAGTTGTAGCACTTTAGCATTCTAGGAGGGGCCTGCACCATGCTCAAGCCAGACATTTTTGTCTTCAAGGTAATCAGTAGTCCTATAGTATGCTTTTTTGCATAAGGTGGCCTTAGAGGTATGAGTTAGCTCAAAAATGTTACTAGGTAGTCTAAATAAATGTTAAAGGTCATTGCCTTTGTTTGCGCATGTCTATACCTACGGCACGATATGATGGCCGGTTTGACATATTACAATAGTGATGGAAATGTCAATTTACTCTCGATAAAAATATAATCAAATCAAATAAGTTTTTATTGCAAGCAGTACTTACCTAGGTACCTGATTCAAAAACTTTAGTAAAAAAATATAAATTTTTACCTACTTAATACATATGAACGAACTGAATATTGGAATTAGGAATGAAAATGAGTATATATTAATCCAGCTTCCTTCAGTGATTGCACTAGCTTTTTTCTTGTTGGATACTCCTTCCGTAAATAGTAGCTACACACATGTCTTCGACTGGTTTTGCTCGTTTTTTTCTGTGTGTGTGAAGTTTATTTTCTTCTGTGCCAGTCTCGCCAGATTTTTCTTTAGTTATCTATTCGTCTAACAGTTATAGGTAAAATTGACCTTCCATTTTGAGATTCACGATCGAAATGTTACGAAGGCGTACCTATAACGAACACACGTGCCTGACTGTTTAGAACTCAGCTCTGCGTATGTTCGGCCATATCGACGAAATCCACAACAAAAGGCGTAAACAGAGTAAGTTGAGGGCTACCATTATAATTATCACTGTTAGTGTATGTAATGGGGACCCCTTCCTGAGACTTTACCATCAGGCGAGATTTACCATTTAGCTTACCATCAGGCGAGGAGGTCTAAACTATATCGCAATCGCACTGCACTCCTAGTTTGTACTTTTCGAAGCAACGTCAAGTCGAAAATGCTTTGTTTTGACGTAAGTTTGCCGGAGGTATTATTGGGCTTGCCAGTCGTCCTAGTGTCGATTATATAGATTTTATTTAAAGAAATTGAATTTCGAAAAACAAATACCGAGTTGTGTGAAATTACACCAATAGGTAATTATAATCTTATAAAAATAAAAAATAAATGATCGTGGGACACTAATATACATTATATAATTCAGAAATCAATGTAATAAATAAATATTGTGTCCTAAAATTATACCTACATTCGATAAAATTTTATGACTTACTGTACGTCACTATTGACAATAAAGAACAGCAATTTGCTCTTTCAAAATGTCACAATAATTAATACGAAACTTCATGAGCGGACAAACGTCAAACCGGCCATTATATCGTGCCGTAGGTATAAATACACACTGAATCCGTTAATACACTAGTATGTACTAAATAATTAGAGTAACATTCGTTTTGATTAGGTCTAGGGTTGAGTTTTTTACTATTGGAGCTGGATGATTGGCGCTTCCAAACGTTCTAATCCTGTAAGTTGTGTGAATAATTTTCTAAATGCCAAGAGCGCATCCAGTATTTCTCCTCAAATTGATACTGGAGGAATGTATACAAGACGGGTACGTACTCGTACAATCGGCGTCATAAGTACTCGTACAAACACGCGATGTAAGGATTTTTTAGGGCAAGTTTTTACACCTTGGGTAACATTATTGAAATTTTTAGTAAGGACCCCTAACTTTTTTGGAAATTTAATATAGCCTATGTTCACCGTAGATAGTGTAGCTTCCCAACAGTGAAAGAATTTTTCAAATCGGTCAAGTAGTTTCGGAGCCTATTCAATGCAAACAAACAAACAAAAAAAAAACAAACAAATCTTTCCTCTTAATAATATTAGTGTAGATAGAGTGAATAGATTGCTTCTATTATAGAATCGCTGAAAGAATGCGTTCCTGACAGGTTGTGAGCGAAAGGGCGATGTAACTTTGAACTGGTGTATAATTTACGGCAAAATTTTAAATATCGTTTATTGACCTTATTAACGAGTGATAACATTAAAAATTTAATTACTGTGCCAATTTACAATACACAGATTAATTTTGGGCTAAAATGATTAGGTAACAATTAATTAATTAAAATATAAAATCAATAGTTTTTAAAAGTCATACCACGTCCAACCACGTCAAACTGAGCTGTTTCAAGGTTATGTCAAATGTTCGCTTTCATAGTGATGAGACAAAATAACAAGGCAATTGTAACCGCATATTTTAGTAATCTTAATAATAATAATAATCTGTTGGTTAAAAAATATAAAATAGAACGTTATAATTTTATAATATGTAGGTAATTTTGTAATAAGCCCCTACCCAAGCTAATAGAAAGAATGAATCATATTTTTATAATGAATGAAATGAATATGATATTTTTTTTATTATTTCAGGTAATAACCCATCATTACAATTAATAATCACATAAAATTAAATAAGAATGAAACAAAATTAAAAATTAAAAATTGGAAAAATAAATAGGGCAGATAGATAGCCAAATTAGAATAAAATTAAAATTAAAATGAAATCAAGTTGTCACAATTGCTGACTGTGATTATTATCATGTTATTGTAAGTTGGGAACAGGTTTAGAGAACGGTTCTAGGTACCTACAAGTTATTTATTGTAGATACATAACTAGTCATGAAGAATTGACATGTGTCAGGAACGCATAGTCTCAGCGGCCAAACTATAGTCAAGTTTGCTCCATTGTCAACCATATCAATGCTTACCAACATATAAAAAATAAATATGTGCCAACCCTACAGAAACCTTATAGTTTAACGTCGTGATCGTGCGACGTCAATACATTGTTAGATCCAACGTGCCACTGCATCGGAGTGTTAACTCAACTAACAAATTGTACTACTCAACCACACTGATTAGCGGCGAGAGACCTAGCTGAAGCTTACTTGAGCTCAGCTTTACAATGATTTATTTTAACTTAGAGAAACTCTGTTAGAAATGGCTTGAAAACGATTAAACACTACGACTGCTTCAGATGTTTTAAGCGTACCGTTTCTGTAAGTACTCAATATCGGTTCGCGGAACCTGCACAATGTCTGTGTTCAGAGAAATAGCCCGCCAACTGTGCTCTTTGCTAGTCAGTGGGCTACGTGGAGAACCTCCAAGAAGCTCTCTAGACGCGTCTTTCCTGCGAGTGAGCGGCGCTGCCGTCTCCGTTGCCCGGGTGCTCCGGGTGGAGGTTCCAGCCTACACCCGATACATTTAGTACCTATATATTATTTTACAAACTTACCCGTCCAGCACTCCTTCAGCATGTTTATAAAAATGATGAAGCTTAGCGTCATCTTGATAAGCCATGTCATCTCTGATTCCCAATTCTCTCTTCTTCCTCGCTGTGCCTACGTATCCAGAATTCGCATATAGAATATCACCAGGAATTTGGGTTCTGTTCCAAGGGAGTTGGAAGTTGGCTTGAAAAGCGTAGTTAATATTGATGTTTTTTGCCGAACTGGGAATCCCGATACCGGCGTTAAACTGGAAAATGAAAGGGTCCACGTTAGAAGACTAAATAAATTTTGAATGTATGTACAAATATGGTTCCAGGTAACCCCTTTGTGGCCAGATTATTGTCCATCAACAAGCCATTAAAAAGTCTCATTTCATAAGTCAGAAAAGAACGACAAAGAAAGTTGATTGTGTCTAGGATGCAATCAGAAAAATCTTTATGTTGAAGATGATGGTTCCCGGCGTAATAGAATACAAGGGTCTCTAAATAGAGTGACATTTGTTTAGTAGAATCACTTCGAAGTGAATTGTCAAAAGTTTGAAATGTATGGCACTGACATTATTATGTTACACGTGACATGTCGACTTACAAACTCTCATACATTTCGGACTTTTGACAATTTGTTCCGAAGTGACTCCACTGGTAAAATGTGACTTTGTTTGGCCAAGGACACGTATTGGTTGTAACTACCATCTAGCATCACTGAACTGGCTTATCTGTCATTCTTATATTGCTTGCGTTTCAAAATAGCGAATAATATATATACATTATGGGTATCTTGTTTTACCCATTCCATACTACGGTCTTTTAGAATTTAATATTTTGTGTTATTTTTTAATATTTTGAACAGTTTGGCACTAGATAATGAACTCTAATTTTTAGGTTACAAAGTAGCACTTTAATCATCAAATCATTTATATTCGAAATTTGAACCAGATTTGTAAGGCATCAGAGCACATGACAACACTTCTACATTAATTAAATTTGAGTATTTATAAATACGTTTTCAATTTACTTTATACAATACAATTAAATAATATATAATTCGTAAGCGCTATAAACAAAGGGTGAACCGTGTTCCTTTCAAAGGCAGAGCGTGGCACGGCCTTATTTATGAGTGAAAATGAAATTAATAGATATTGTACAGCCAACATGAACCTTTAAAACATAGACAGAACGCGTTGAACATACAACTGACGACATTATAATTACATACAAGTATTACTTGTGGTAGAAATTTGATTGCATAAAAATTTGTCTTATTGGAGGGCTATTGGATTGCGTTCAAGGGTCAGCAAGTGCATAGCCGGGCAGGGGGGGGGGGATTGTGGTCGCAGCACTAGTGGGTCGGCTACTACGCGGCAATCGTCATTCGATTCGGTCAAATAAATACAAATACAGCATGTCTTGTGCAGTGAAATTGTGTAAAAACCGTAGTGACAGCAAGAAAAAAATATCCAGGAACACATTCCTATCAAAGTTGGGTAACACATTGCAACTAAAATATTCACTCTTACACATGGTTAGCTGCCGCCATTTTTGTAACACAGCCTCGTATTCAATGAGTTCCGTCTGAAGGTTTTATAGGTTTATGACTGCCATATTATTTAGTAAAAGGCCATCCTAATCTAATTATTCTTCTATCACAAGAGAGGAAATGTCACTTTTCATGCCTTTTTTGTTCAAAGATTTTGTTGAGGGGTGAGGGGAATTGTTTTTATTTATAGTTTTAATGTAAGTATTTTATTTTAACTGTCTCCTTAAGTAGTTCATTGGGAATGTTACATTACACCCCGGTCAGTACGCACCTTAACAGTCGAAAGCCTTTGTCAAATTGCTTTCATTAATTGACAGTGATTAATTGTAACATAAATCAAAATTTAACATTTATATCTAGAAACATTTATTAATTTCAAAGATTTTAGGTTCATTTGTTAATAAATTATTAATCTTACTTAACAAATTTCATACACAATAAACTTTAAAAAGCGACGAAATTTGGTGCATCATCAAAAAAGAAAATAAGTACTATAATCTATAACCTATATACTACTATAATCTATCCCTATCTATTTTAGCCCAATCCGTACACCTGTTAGAGTATGATTGACTAACAAACCTCTTGACAATCTTTCACATTTGTAATGTTAGTAGGATAATGAATAAATAAATCAGTAAATAAATATATAATCATGCTAGTCTTAAATAGAACAATTTTTTCAAACCTGCAGAAGAGTACTGTTTGGAAATAATAACTGCCTCTTACTCCTGTGAAGGGCTTCACTGGATATATCCATCTCTTTCGCACTAACACTAAAAAATACAGCACTTAATACAATAGTGACAATCAAAAGATTGTTTTTCGAAAACATGGTGTTGAAACGACGTGTTAGTTTCAAGTGACATGGTTAGTATTCACGAGTGAACGATTAACTTAACGGGATTTGAACCGGTGATACGGATACTGCAAGTTTTCGTTTCATATTAACCCGGCTTCATGGGGGTAGGAAATTACTACATAGACGTTGGGGGTGGGTCGTTCTTACCCAACATTTTGATTATATTTCAATATATTAGATTAATAATATATTAATAAGATATACACTTCTGAAGTACTTAATTAATTATTACTTAGTTACTTACTAATTCAGTATTTGGTTACCTATTTATTATATGAAACATTGTACTTCTCAACAATTATTACAAAATATTATTACATTAAACTTGACCTGTTTCGCCTCATGGCGTTCTCTGCATTTGTTTTTTTTTGTATCCTTTTCAAGGATAAAATAGACCTAAACACATTGGACTTGTTGTTCCAATCTTGTGGCCAAAAAAGAATGACATCAGTATTTATATAGAAAAGTAACTATTAGCAATTCAAAACCGGGTTATTTTGACCCAACCATTGTGATGGCGGGTTAAATGCATTTTTATCTGTGGATGCTGAAATACGATGTTGAGCCAAAAGCGAGCAAAAATTTGCTAAGATATTTACAGTAAAGTTTAGATAAATAGTTACGTCAGTGGGCGGTGTAGTCACATGACAAGAAAAATCCTATAGGGGTTAGTTCACACTCTGAAGCGAAATTTGTACGTGGTTGTTATGTAGTGTACTGGTACCTGGATTTTGATATTGTGTAAGATAATATTTAAAAAAAAACCTAGGTACTGAGAACAGCGGTATAAGTAAAACTGCCTAATTATTTCATATTTTACTGTTGTATTAAAAATGTAGGTCTTACCTACTTATCGAATAATACGTTGGAGTTCATTTTGAGACGGAATAATCATAAAACTACATTTTCATCAGTACCGTTAGTATAATCTTGAATCCTAATCCATACATAAATAAACAAAATGGTCACAATACTAACTGAGTTACCACCTATTTGAATCCACCAGATAGGTATCCACCGGACATAGCAATATTCTGTCAACTATGAGCCGGCTCTGTGTAGAACAATCACGGCATACGACGATCGACGTATTGTGGACGCGGCTTTATATGCTGTAGCGCTGACAGTGCATTGACACTCACTCCTACGCTTATTGGTGATTTCAGCACACGTACAATATGTGATACGTTTGCACGAAGTGTCTAGTGATACTTTTGCACGAAGTCGCTGCTGAACGAGCTCGTTTAGTACTATGGGGTAAGATTATGTTTGTAGTTAATCGTAATTCTTTATCTTATATAATCTATACTTCTATGTGAGTATTTTGAAGTGAGAGGCCGAATTTTGTAAGTTTATTTATATGTTGGGGTAATCTTCAGAACTGCTACACTTAGGTAACGGAACAAATTATTTCACTATGCGATTTGAAAGGTAAATTATCCTCAATGGATATTGGTTATATAACTTTGTGTAAATTACGATATAAACGGTAAAAATAAACGCTTATAAACCAAAGCGAGGGTGGAATGCTAGTTTATATAAGTACTTTAATGACTTTAAAAATAAAATTAAAAAAAAATGTTTTTGTTTTTGACTATGTAATTTTTTTTAAATGATAATGATATTATAATGATACCGTATAATATTATTGTTTATTTCTTCCAAAATTTCTCGTAAATGTTATAAAAGAAGCAGTTTTTAACATGACCGGCGCGTGACCCGCGATTTGTCAATTTTATTGTTACTTGTCTGTTATTTGTTTTTTATGCAAAATAGTAATATAATCGTTTATTTTCCATTACAGTTACTGTCAAATTTTGTTAGCTATAACTTGCATTATTGTGAGTTCAACCACAAATGATGAAGAGGAACACAAAAAGATGGTAAAAAGACAAGTGAACAGTTTACCATTGGTATATCCTTATGGAGGCACGTGTAAGGTAATTAGAACCATATTATTATACTCATTAGAAACATATTAGAACTAGCGAGTATGACAACATTAAAGTTAAGTAGAAGAAACGATATTAAAAAAACTACAGAACAGAACCTAAAATATTTAAGGGGACGTGTGATCACTGGGTGCGAATTCCAGGGGAAAACTGGGTTCTGATTCGATCGTAACTACTAAAACATATTGCCACTGTCATCTCCAATGGAAACAGCGTGTGATATGTATGTCGCAGCCATAAGGTTAACTCAGGCAGTTAACTGAATGCCTAATTAACGACCACTAAAGGCCGGGATCCAATCAAAACATTATTCCGATAGTTAATTGAACTAGAATCGATGAACATTTAACGACTTGGGGTGTTGGCAGTAAGCCCGTTGAAGATGGCTGACAAAAACTGAATCAAGTATTTGAATTTAGTTCAGTTGCTAACCAAGACTTAGCCTGATGATTCAATTTTAGTTCTGTTTCTTTACTATGCTACTATTAGTAATCGATTTATTAGTAAACGACGGTATATCCCGTCCGAAATAAGCTGTCCGACTGGGACCTCCGCCCTACAGCAGACCGCGGCCATAATAACCATCGTGTTGTGTCAAATATTACTGTACCCCGCTTATAATAAAACGGCTTAACACAATTGGATACTCTAAGCTTGATACCTTGCATGCCTAATGTTATACACGTTGTTGTGGCGGGTACCAGTCCATATGTTTATTTGTCAAACTTGGGGGGTACTTGTTAGCGACCGGTAAGTGGGTATGTTGCTGATCTTAAAATTAACGGCTGTGAGTTTGCGAGCGGCGCGAGTCAGCTGATTTGCGAGCGACACGGCAGTCAAATTTGGAGCTCCTTTCGAGATAGACGCCTCCAGCGGCTCACCGCTTTGAAACACAACTTAGTGTTTTCGCCCCGGGTCTACTGCGGATCCCGGACACCGCATACGAAACGACATCGGCTGGTGGCCACCAGCAGCAGCAGCAGCAGAACCAGAACAGCAGCCGAACACCAGCGCTGGGTGAGTGATATACTCATTTTTACTGTGTGGCTGCATGGCCCCTCTGGTTGTCGGCATAGACAATTGGACTGAACCCGAACTCCACGGTAGGTCGTAACCTGTTCTCAACCCGCTTTGGAAGACACGGCTATTTACACGCCTGCCACTCCATTTTATGGTCCTTACGAGCCTGATAGGTTTCAGTATTATTTTAATAATAGGCAATTTTAGTAGTTAAAATTTCCTACCCGCTTTAATTAATTTAGTGCCGTTTCATACTTACGTAAGTCTTGGTAAGTGTGAGCGCCATACCGCATTTATTTAAATCGTTTCATATTGCTTGAGTTGTTTGTTAAATACATACACTTTACAATGTCTATCGAAAAGTCTCGAATAAATATAACGCAGCTAACTGCTAAAAAAGAGGCTATCTTCGAACGAATGAATCGTTTGTATAATTCTTGTAAAAATATTTCGAATTACGATTCGCGTTCGAACGAATCTTTCTTGGCGCAATCTGAGTCAATTACTGAACTGTACGGAAAATTTGAGGAAATAATCGATAAAATTAATCAAATAAATTTTGAAGTGGACGGTACCCCACCAGATTATTCATGTTTGAGTTCGATTGAGGATTTATACTCGAGTATCAAATATAAACGCAATCTCATACTTTCTAAATCTAATTTTGAATCAGGCACAGTTGCTCCGGAAAAAGTCAACATTATGTTACCGCCTATTAAGTTGCGTACTTTTGACGGAAATACCGAGAATTGGCCGATGTTTTATGAGATATTTCGAACAAACGTACATCTTAATACCGATCTCACGGATGCACAGCGCGTGCAGTATTTAATTAGTAATCTGACTCACGGTGCATCAAATATAACCGCAGGTATTATTCCATCAGGAGATACCTATAAAATTATCTGGGACAGTCTGATAAAAAAATATCAAGACACCCGCAGTTTAGGTGAACATTACCTAAACAATATTTTTAATACTAAATGTTGCACTGTTAATGCCGCTGGTTTAAGTGCTTATATCTGAAAAATAGAATAATATGAAAAATATAAAATAGAAAAATATTCCGCGTCTGTCGCTGCATTGAAACAATTAGGCATACCCGACCTATTAGATTTCGTTCTGTTGTATTGTGGGTTGAAACCACTCGACTCACAAATAATTCAACAGTTCGAGAACAGCGTCAGTGGGAAAGAATTCCCTTCCAGTGTCGAATTAATCACATTTATACAGGAATATATTAAAGTACTTGAGAGGTCACAAAATAAAAATTCTAAGGTCGAGCCGCGTGCGAGGGCTAGTGCGTCTAACAGTCGTGGCGCACAGAGCACGTCGAAAGCGTTCGTCGTTAGTAAAAAACCGGTTTCCGAGTCCAGCTGTATATTATGCGATAATATAGAACATAGGTTGTTCAATTGTGCTAAGTTTAAAAATTTTGATTCACCGCGGGCCCGGTTCGAGTTTGTTAAGTCGAATCGTGGCTGTATAAACTGTTTGAGCTTAACACATTCGATATATAAGTGCAAGTCGCGTAATGTTTGCAATGTTTGTGGCAAACAACATCATTCGTTGTTACATTTTTCGAGTGAAAATAATATCCCGACTAATAATCAGTCTGTGACCGCGCTGGCGACGCAGCCGGTTCGAACTCCGGCCGTTGAGAGCGACAGCGCGCAGGCTGGGTACTTGACTACACCTGCTTTGTCGCTAAGCGAGACGCATTCGGTTTCGCTCACAGCGGGCGCTAAGTCGAACACTACGATTTTATTATCAACTGCGCAAGTTTATGCGCATTGCAAGGGCCAAGATAGAAGGTTGATTAGGTGTTTGATAGACAGCGGCTCACAAAATAATTTAATTACCGTGGATTGTTGTAAACGTTTGAACATACCGGTTGTTAAGTTGTGCAATTCGTCGCTGCAAGGTGTAGGCAATACCTCGCGACCCGTACATGGGTTTATTAATTTTACAATCGAATCGCGCATTAATCCTAATAATAAATATTATATTCATGCGTTGGTGGTTGACTGCATTACAGACAGACTACCCTCCAATTATATAAAAATAAATGATGATTTTTCATACTTGAATAATTTACCGCTTGCCGATTTAAGCTGGAATGTACCTGGTGAAATCGATTTAGTTCTTGGTGTACAACTATTTCCGTATATTTATTTGGGAAATAGGGTCGATTCGGGTAATCGCGCACCACCCGCAATACTTACTAGTTTCGGTTATGTACTCATGGGAGACATTGTATGTCGTAATGATACGAAACCTACCTTTTCTTCATTTACCGCGATTACGAATATTGACATTGAGTCAAATTTACAAAGATTTTTTGAGCTAGAGGAAATTCCGACTCAGCGATTTATTAGTCCGGAAGAGTTAGAATGCGAAAATAGTTTTAATTCCTCAGTTTTATTTAGAGACGGTAGGTATTTTATTGATTTACCTTTCTCGCGAAGCCCTTCGGAGTTGGGTAATTCTCGCGGAGTGGCTCATAGGCGCCTGCTTGCACTCGAGCGAAAATTCGCACAATCACCTACCCTACGCGAGAATTATAATAAAACCATCGCCGAGTATATAGCTCAGGGTTATTTGTCGGAGGTACCCGACTCTGAAATAATAGAGGAAGGCTACTACATACCGCATCACGCCGTTATTAGACCGGACAAGGACACCATTCGGGTGGTTTTGGACGCTAGTGCCAAAACTCACTCAGGGTTGTCACTCAACGATGTCCTGCATGTCGGACCTAATTTACAGGCTGATTTGTTTTTATTACTACTTGATTTTCGCACCTTTCCTGTAGCTATGACCGCAGACATTAAACAAATGTTTTTGAGAGTCGGGGTAAATGAGCACCATCGTAAATATTTAAGAATTTTATTTCGTTTTAATAACAGTGAAAACATACGTACTTTTCATTTTAATCATTTACCGTTCGGGTTAAAACCTAGTCCGTACTTAGCTATGCGCACATTGCGTAGCTTAGCGTGTGAGCATAGTGACCGCTTTCCTGAGGCTTCTAAATTAGTTGAAACTCAGTTTTATATGGATGATTATGTTTATTCAGTGCCCGATGAACCATTGGCAGTTGACTTATCTCGCCAATTAATTGATTTACTTAAGATAGGTTCATTTGATCTGATAAAATGGGCAAGTAATAAGCCCGCTGTATTAGAGAGACTTCCGGAATCTCATCGCTCGCCGGTATGTTTCTCTCCGGTAGATAAAAATTCAAATAATTTTAAAATCCTTGGCTTATCCTGGGAACCCGCTGACGATCAGTTTTCTTTGACTACCGCCATTGTTGAAAATAAATGCACTAAACGCACTATTTTATCATTGGTGGCCCGCTTGTTTGACGTGCTGGGTCTTGTGGCTCCGGTCGTTTTGTACGCTAAAATCCTCATCAAGGAACTCTGGTTGGCTAAGATAGATTGGGATGAGATTCCTCCGGAACATATAGTCAATAGGTTCTCGGCTTTTACACGTGATTTTTCTGCACTCTCTTCTTTAAAAATACCGCGACATATTGGGGTTTATATGGAGTCTGTGGTAAATATTGTAGCATTTTGCGACGCCAGCTTTAGTGGTTATGGTTGTTGTATATACCTACACATAACCGACCCTGAAGGGAATATCACGGTCCGGCTCCTATGTGCTAAATCTAAGGTTTCCCCCGCTAAGATTACGACGCTGGCTCGTTTGGAGCTTGTCGCCGCTTTGCTTCTTTCCAAGCTTGTTCGCGTGGTCAAAGATAAGCTTTCCGCTCGCGTACCTATTCAGGGTATTTACGCTTTTTCAGATTCCACTATAGCTCTTTCATGGATCCATTCATCTCCGCATAGATGGTCTGTTTTCGTGAGCAATCGTATTGCTAAAATACAGGAAAATTTACCCGCGGCTTGTTTTAATCACGTGTCTGGAAAGACAAATCCTAGTGATTGTCTATCACGCGGCATGCTGCCGTCGGATTTGATCGCACATGCGCTATGGTGGGACGGCCCTACCTGGCTTCATTTACCTATAAGTGAATGGCCTTTGAAATTCACACCGACCGAATTTAATACTTTACCGGAGTTGAAAGCGAAGGCGTTCCTGGCTGAGGCTTCAAAGACTGAACCGCATGCCTTGGAGTCCATAGCTAACCGCGTCAGTTCGTGGAATAAGATACTACGTATATTTATGTGGATTCTTAAATTCACGAACAGACTACCCGGTCGGGACGCTGTTGAGAATATCTACGCCGCTGAAAGGTTTATTGTTCGCGTTGTTCAAAATATTCACTTTTCCAACGAAATTAATCTGCTTAAAGCCGGTGAACTCCCGTCTAAAAAGTTGCGCGGTCTGTCGGTTTTTGTTGACGACTGCGGTGTCTTGCGCGTTGGGGGCAGACTTTCTAAGTCTGACTTACCATACGAAGCCAAACATCCCGCACTACTACCTAAACATGACCGGATAGTTGATTTAATAATTGATCACTATCATAAGGCTTACTGTCATACGGGTCCCGGACTATTAATGTCAATTATTAGGCAGCGGTTTTGGATATTGGATGGTAGGACAGTTATTCGTTCTCGCTGCCGCAAATGCAATACATGTTTTCATTTAAAACCTATACATCCAACACCCAAAATGGCTGATCTACCTGGGTATCGTATCTGCGATGCTAAGGCCTTTGTGCATACTGGGGTGGATCTAGCTGGTCCTATTGCTTATATACCTACTCGTCGTAGAGGTCAACGCTCGCAGAAGGTATATATATGTTTATTTATATGCTTGGTCACTAAGGCCATACATATCGAACTTGTTTCGGATCTTACATCCGAGGCTTTTCTTTCCGCCTTTAAAAGGTTTATTGCTCGCCGCGGTCCAGTGTCCGTTATGTACTCGGACAATGGTACTAATTTTATAGGTGCGAAGGCACAGCTTAATGAAATATATTCATTTTTATTAGATTCGAATGTCCAATCCGACATCAAACAAGAACTTCTCAAAACTCGCATTAAGTGGACTACGATCCCACCGCGCGCTCCGCACTTCGGAGGTCTTTGGGAGGCAAATATTAAAAGCGTAAAGACTCACTTATTCCGAGTCATAGGGAAACAACTTCTCACGTATGAGGAACTCTTAACAGTTTTAGTACAAATAGAGTGTCTTCTAAATTCTCGACCTCTTAGCGTTTTGTCTGCGGACCCTCACCCCGAGGTGCTCACACCGGCGCATTTTTTAATGGCTAGCCCGTTAACGTACTTGCCTTCTTCTGAACTAACGGAGGAAGGCAAAAATCTAACAAATCGTAAGAAACTTCTTGATCAACTTGTATTATCCTACTGGAAAAAGTGGCGAGTTGAATACCTAAACACGTTACAAACTCGTCAGAAATGGTGCACGCCTGATCGTCCGATAGAGATCGGTGTTATTGTACTTTTGGGTCAAGATAATGTACCACCTTTGTCGTGGCCATTGGGTATTGTAACCGAAGTTTTTCCGGGCTCGGATGGCGTAGTTAGAGTAGCTTCTATTAAAACCGCGTCAGGACTATATAAACGTCCTGTAACTAAGCTGTATCCTTTGCCAACGCAATAAATTCTTAATTTCACTATATTTAATTACACCCGCAACTTAGCCTAGTATTTAGTTATAAGTTTAATAATTAACAATCAACAGTCGAATTCAATTTGAATATCTGTTTGTTTTGTTTATACCGCTGTTGTGTGCTGTTGCATCCGCTGTAACAGTTCATTAATGTACTCAGACCGTTTTATAATTTTATTTACTTAACTTAACTTAACCGCTCAGATTATCGTCACCCAATTACTTAGCTCTCCTCTTTACTTATTGCTCTGGACCTCGTCAAGGCGGGGAGCGTGTTGTGGCGGGTACCAGTCCATATGTTTATTTGTCAAACTTGGGGGGTACTTGTTAGCGACCGGTAAGTGGGTATGTTGCTGATCTTAAAATTAACGGCTGTGAGTTTGCGAGCGGCGCGAGTCAGCTGATTTGCGAGCGACACGGCAGTCAAATTTGGAGCTCCTTTCGAGATAGACGCCTCCAGCGGCTCACCGCTTTGAAACACAACTTAGTGTTTTCGCCCCGGGTCTACTGCGGATCCCGGACACCGCATACGAAACGACATCGGCTGGTGGCCACCAGCAGCAGCAGCAGCAGAACCAGAACAGCAGCCGAACACCAGCGCTGGGTGAGTGATATACTCATTTTTACTGTGTGGCTGCATGGCCCCTCTGGTTGTCGGCATAGACAATTGGACTGAACCCGAACTCCACGGTAGGTCGTAACCTGTTCTCAACCCGCTTTGGAAGACACGGCTATTTACACGCCTGCCACTCCACACGTGTTTAAGCAATTAATCATTAACATATATTATCTTACAATTTCCAGTTTATCATCGGTATATCAACTCCAATAAAAGCCGAAGACTACATCAGTTTGGCCTTTGCGGCGAATTTCCAGTACCAGTACGTACAGTTCCAGAATATATCTCAACTATCACAGTATTACTTCATCAAAACAGTTTCTAGAGAACAGAGAGAGGCTGATATAGCAGCTAGGAAGGATGAGAGACTCACCTTCTATAGGGCTGTAGCGGATATGTTGAGAGCGTGAGTATTGTGTTGTATTTTACATAATAAAAATTACAAACAAATAAAGTAAGATAGATAATTATAACTACGTTTAAAACACCGACTTCACAAACTAATTTTATTTACTTTTTAGCGTACAGAAACAGAAAAGTACCTATTTATGAGGTTTATTATGTACTTCAAAGGCATCAAAAACAGAATTTTTGCCGTAAATTTGATGATTGCCCCTCGATTTTACCAAGATCCCAGAATCAGATCCTGATACCCTGGATATGGCACCACCTCAGAAGTAGCCTCTTTCAAACAAAATTTTTTTTTTCAAAATCCATCCATAATTTTGGCGCCGCTATCGTGTAACATACAAACAAAAAAAAGAAGAAAGAAACTCTCATAAGGTGTACAACGCAGGGTGGCTGTGATATCGAAACCGAGCATCTGCATAAAACTAAACTTTACAGGAGATACGTAGAGCGTTCACGTTTTTAAAATAATAATCATATATTCTTAGGAGTGATAGTTAGTGATATCAAACAGTCATAGTTTCTGTTAGCCTGGTACATAAAGGGTGGCCGAAAATGCAGAAACAGTAAAACAGTTCTTCAGGAAGGGCATTAGAAGGTTTTTAAAGGGTCGGCAGCGAGTGAGACGCCCCTGATGTAGCACACGTCCATAGGCCACGGTGACCGCTTTCCATCAGGACGGTGGGCCGTGTGCTTGTCTGCCACCTAAGTAGTATAAAAAAAATAAACAAACATAGTGAGATGAAAAGAAGAAGCATCCTACCATCATTGAGGCCTGGTTTTATTTTACAGAAAAGGCATGGAAGGCGATGAGTGCGTGCTCAGAGCGATTTGTGAAGCAGCACAGTACCCTGTAGAAGAAGAGGGATTAGTGGGTGAAATACTGCATATATTACTGACGTAAGTCATTGTAGTTAAGGTATAAGTATACAATTCTATTTGAACCCACGACAGACCCACTCCAGGGGATCATTTTTCCAACTCAGCAACCTGGACTTTTCCTCAGTGTATTAAAACTACTTACTAATATTATAAATGTGAACGTTTGTTACTTAATCAAGCTCAAACGGCTGAACGGATCTGGCAGAAATTAGAGGATAAAGGAATATAATAATAGGTTTCCAAGGGTTGCGGGAACTAGATTAGAATTCCATGCAGGTGAAGCCACAGGCAACAGGTAGTACTTTATGAAAACCTAAGCTCTGTGCTGAGTGTGCATATACCATAGTGTTACGTATGGTAGATTCAGAGAAAATAAAATAATGCAACCGGTACGTACGTACTGTTCATCTGTTCATCGACTTTTGCTGCTGACTGTTCAAGCTCGTATATTGACTGACGCAATAGCCATAAGCATGTTACAATAAAAACATCAACCTGCAATTATAATAATACTGACAGTTGGTACCTTACACTACACATGTACACTACACTGTAAACCACATCTAAATCAGGGGATAAACAAAGAAACATTACGGACAGATTTTTCCATAAATTTACTCGGGCCTATTAAGGGCAGAGAACCCTATTCAAGAAAAGAATGTGTGCAGCACGTGAGTGGCATACATTATTTAAAAAAATACGCTTTGAGTGGAAAACTTTTTCCTCTATGTAATTCGTAAAGTAGAGAAATAGGCCATAATAATATGTCTTTAGAAAAGCTTATTCATTATACCTCTAATAATATTTAAAAGATTTAAATTTCGATAGATCGATTTTTATTTATGTTCTCTTTTTTTATATATATAGGACACGTCAATTTGACTTCACCTCGCCTGATGGTAAGTTGTCTCGCACATACTATACTCATCTTTTACCGAGTGTGGTATAGTATTTTTTTAGAAATATAGAAATAAAATAAATATGCCAGAATATTCTACACAACGCTATCTAGACTGAAAGTAAGCATAGTTTAACCAGCTTGTATTGTGGGTTCTAGGCAAAAGGTAAACATTTTTTTGTTAGAATATTATGCATAGAAACACCCAGACTAATGCAAATGTTCATGCACACAAATATTTGCACTGAGCGAGAATTGAACACGCGCCTTCTGACGTAGCAGTCGCATGCACTACTGCTACGCTACAGATACTAACAAAAAAGTTTTTTTTTTTTTTATACTACTTAGGTGGCAGACAAGCACACGGCCCACCTGATGGGAAGCGGTCACCGTGGCCTATGAACGTGTGCAACACTAAGGGTGTCACACACGCGCTGCCTACCCTGAAGATATTGGGGGAGGGCTGGGAAGGAGTGGGGAGGCTAGGAAGGGATGGGAGGAGGAGGGGTAAATTGAGCTCTGGCTACCCTACTTACCGGCGGGAACACAACTCGATGGTTATTATGGCCGCGGTGTTCTGTAGGGCAGAGGTACTACCCCAGTCGGACAGCTCATTTCGGACGGGAGATACCGTCGTGTCCTACCTCCTGTTAAGTTATAATATTTAAAATTTCAGACCAGACCACGGCAAGAGCCCTTTTGATGAAGTGGATCCTGATTTAGAAGACATTATGTCACCGTACAATGATGCTGCAACTGCTGGCCGGCAGATGTTTAATTGTCCCTCCATATATCCTGGGTGCCCTGAAGGTCAAGGAGTAATGGAGATGTTTAGCATACTGCGAGAGGATTAGCGGCAGGAGATGTTAAATACAGGAAATGATACTATTTAAGTTGACTGAGTATGTTATCCATTATCCACTCATAATTTTACAAGTTTTATTTAAAAAATAAACTATACTATAAAAGATGCAATTTCTTTTTAATCTTTTTTTATTAATGGATTCAGCGGCAAGTTCGCCAACGTAAAGTAAGTTTTCTTTTTTATATAGGCCTGCGTTTAATTACACATTATCGCACTTAATTATAAGTGACGATGTGGTCAACGAGCTCGCTTGCCTAGAAGAAACCTCTTACTTGCTTATAAACCCTCTTGCTTATAAACGAATTAATGGCGAGACGGCAATACCAAGTTCTTCAAGGAATTTTACCAGTGCCACGTTGGCCACGGCAGTAAATTTATTTCCGTGTATCGGCGCCTAAGGGATCATTAAAACATATAAGCCTATTATGCTATTTTAAAATCGTCAAATTTATCTTGCGCTGAGTTTCTATAAAACTACCGAAAAAGAAATATTGGATGATTGCAGTAATCCTTCGGAGTCTGTCATAAAGTAAAGAAAAGCTTAGCTGTTTGCTCTGGGACGGTCTTCTCGTGACAAATTAAGTAAATCTCATATATGTAGCAAGTCACGTGCGAGCTATCTTCTCCGAGAATATTTACATTGACTTAGTACTGCATAGTTACAACTACTGGCTCTCGATTCAATTCGGAACGATTTCAGACGAAATTGATGTTGAAAAAGTAGATATTTATATTTAGAATTTAGGGCACAAGGGAACCTAGGTGTCGAAGCTTGTGTATGTATGTTTATAGTGTGGATGTAGAACATGCTTCGCACATGAAAATATCCAGAAAAAGAAATTTACCGGGTTCAATAAATGGTACTATGTCGATAACCATCTTGCAAGTGTAAGTATAAAGATGACAATTTTTTATAGCAATTAGATAAATAGTACGGCTGCGTATTAATACCATCAAAATATAATATAGACATTGATTTCTATATAATATCTGGTCAAATCAAAATATACTTTAATAAAAACATAGCAATTTAGCAACAAATATTTACGTAGGAAATAAGAAACAGACAAACAGGAAGACCAGAATTATTCTGACAAATTGGCTGATTAACAAAATGCGGATGGACGTTACAGAAAAAACTTATAAATTTCTTACACGAGTTCCAATTCGAGTATAAATGGTTGTAGCTTATAGGCCCCAATGGACGATCAGTTGAATAGAAGCCGATTTAGACGCCTCGAGAATTTATTGAGTGGTCCAATAGTAACTAACTGGATTTATTTTGTGCTTACCATGCGCTGAGCTTTCATTATCGTCCTTGGAGACAGAGATGCAGATATCATCGACTGAAAGCAAAAAGGAGATGGAGAATGGTAGTGCGGTTTACATGTCGTAATGATTTTGTCATGTCAATAATGTGAGTGTATTTGTGTTCTTAGGAAGTGGAGGGACATGTATGTTCTGTTAAACGAGAGGAACAGGAATTCAGGAGGAGACTACTTTATTGTTGGGGTTAATTAGTAAATGTACCTTTATTAAATAGTCACCCTGGAGGGATAGGCAGAGACACAAACCTGCCATCTGCTTCTGTCCTTACGCATTGCTTCATTTTACTTCCAAGACCGTTGTCTTGGAACATCAAAATGGTTTGATTCCAAAATGACATGTTTGTGTGTTTCATTTTTGTATGATGGATGAGTTTGAATGTCCTGTACATATTATGAATGTTTATAAAGTTTTTTGTATCGCAGAAACTTGCAGTTTTATTAATAAGTAATATAATCTTATATATATAAATTAATGCCTATTTCCCTTGGTCACGGCATCACGCGTGAACGGCTGGACCAATTTGGCTAAAAATTGATAGGGAGGTAACTTAAAACTAGGAGACGGACATAGGATGCTGTTTAACTTGCCACGGGCGAAGCCGTGGAGCACAACTAGTAAGTAATAAAAAAACAAACAACAATATTTTAGATTTATTTAACAACTTTTTTTACACACATGCGATAGACTAGATGTGACAATCGTCTGATCGGGTGCCATCCGAAAAGCCTATGTGGAGTGCAATAGGCTAAATTGATTGATAAAATAAGTTTCTGTTGGTGAACTTTGCTACACAGTGTCTGTATGTAGTGATATTCCAAGCATTGAAAATGGACAGGCTGACAGCGAATGGTCGCAATCTTCAGATGAGTTGTGCCACTTATGTGTTGAAGATGACTGCTGTCTGGAAAACATACAAGAGTATAGTTTTAAAATCTATACATTTATCAAAGCGCACGACAGAGCGCAGGACAAGTTCCAGTAACAGGCTGCGCGCATGCCGTGCACTATTTACACGAACCGTTTCGATCCACTTTTGACCCTCCCTGTAGCTCAATGCCTATTGCAAGTACAGAGATGAATTTAATTTAGCTTAGGTTTTCGTGCTGTACGTAACACTTGATTAATTGTATAATTAAATTAACCTGCCAAGTTTAAATTTAGAAGAAATTTAGATGATTATGATTGATTTTAAAGTGCATCTAAACTTGGCATTGAATTGGATTTCAATCCTTTTTTAGGCGAACCTTTAGCCGATAGGAACTTGGCCTTCTTTTTAACAGGTATGTTTTTGGTGGGTATATTATTTGCTCGACTGACTCGCTAAGGAAGAGTCTAAACAACTGGAAAAGGAAGAGTCTAATACAAACTTGAAATATTGGCAGTAGATGGTCATTGTAAAGCATCCACTAAGGAAGGATTTTTAGAAATATTATAGAGCAAGAGCCCATGAACGCCAGACCTTCGTTATTTTATAAAAGCTGAAAGTTTGTCAGCGCATGCTCCCAATACAGATAAGAACGATGGCCCATTATGAAGTTCGGGTCATAGTGGCTTTGGCAGATACACGGTATTAAAGGGTAGCTGTAGGAGCGAGCGCAGGGCAGTGGGTGTGAGTGACATGGCGAATCAGGTCTATTGCAATCCTTCACAGCCCATGTATTGGAATTACACAATTGGAATTATAATTCCATTTTTATAATGCCAATACATGCGCAGTGAGGGATCGCAATAAACCTAAAATTGGAATTAGAATTCCAATTTTATAATTCCATAATATGCGCAGTGAGGGGTCGTAATAGACCTGACTTGCCGTCTCACTCGCACCCACTGCCTTGCGCTTGCTACACTTTAGTACCGTTTATCTGCCAAAGCCACTATGACCCGAACTTCATAATGGGCCATCGTTCTTACCTGTATTGGGAGCATACGCAGACAAACTTTCAGCTTTTATAAAACAACGAAGGTCTGGCGTTCATGGGCTCTTGGTCCATTACTCCTATGGCGAGATATTTCTAAAAAATCTTTCTAAAAATGAAACATCTATTTACATGTTACAAGTAGGTAGGTACTACCGCTTATGAAAATCAGAAGTTTTACGGTGCCGGTACGCTAAGCAATAAGCCTGAAGACTTTTGTACCAAAATATTTGCCCTGCGAACAGAGGGCTAAATGCAGACGTAACTTCTGAATTTCATGGAGATTACATTGTAACCTTCATGAATAATAATTATTTATACTTTTACTTAACTTTTCACGAATATTTCAAAATGTACTTATTTCATTTCCATACCAATACCTCGTACCTATACTTTATAAAACAAAATCATCTAGAACGTGCCAGCGCGAAAGTAATTTTCGAACCCAAACGTCCATTTTCACGTAAAAATTGCTCGTAATTTCATTTCAACGTTTCAACGGACGTCAGCTATGATCATAATTTCATTAAAAATGTCATTTTATATTACCTGAAGACCATTTTCAAAAGTTTGTGGTATATATTTCGTGGTTCGTGGGTCGTTTTCATCTCACAAATTGCTCGGCGGACGCACTGGTATCCATTCAGGCCGTTTCTGAAGCAATCAATTTTTTTGTGTTAATTAATTTATTTCAAGGTATATTTATGTTGAGAGTTATTATTAGTTTAAAGATGGAGATTCTGGAGCTGCTACATTCGATTAAATACTGGATCTTATGAACTAGAAATGTTTGGAGTAATGTAGGTAATTTATTTAAGACTTTTATATTTTTTTATGTCTATCAGAATTAAAATGAGAATAATAGTTGTTGATTTTACCTCGTCTGATAGTAAATTGAAGGTAGAAGAAGGAAGAAAGGAACATAGTTGTTGGCAATAAAAAAACAAAAATAACTAAAAAAAATGAATGACAAAATATCAAAATAATAATGTGTAGTACTTACTTGTCTAACAGAGTTTCCAAATGACTATAGATAGTTCTCCTATGAATAAAATGATTCCTGTAAGGATGGTATGTATCTGGAGGCTCATCCCAATTCATGCGGAATCCAACAGCTTGAGCGAATATTTGATTCCACGGGACCATGTTTGCTTTGAAGTTGAAGCGGAGCTGTAAGATTTTCATAAGTATTAAAAACTATTACAAGCTTGTAAAGGAGCTGTGTCTGTACATTGGAGGTATTTGGAAAAAATATTTGGCTTAAGTTATACATAATATTTAAGAACGATTATGAACACGATTTTTTTTGTTTGTGTACGTGGTGAACTTAAAAACTACTATCGGAATTTGATGCGGTTTTTTTTTTCTGCTAGCAAGGTCTTGGAAAGAGTTAAAAAAATCTGCCCTGTGTTTGACTGCAATTGGTCGAGTAGAGCCGGATGACTAAAATATCGATACGACGACTTGCCAAATCAGCATTTTTTTTTAATAGGACACGTCAAAATGACTTTCCTGATGGTAAGCTAAAGATAAAGTCTCAGTACTGGGGTCACCACTACATACACTGGTAGTGCTACAGTGGCGGCCCTTAGCTTGACGGCCTCATCAAATGCTTTTTCACGCCTCGCTTAAAGGTCCCGGGACTTTAGGAGGAAGGAAGCACATGCGTTAGTAAAGAATTCCAAGTCTTTATGGTGCGGCAAATAAAAGAGGCACCGAATCGCTTGGATAGGTATATATTATTAGTACTGGTGTAGATATTTATAGTAACTAATCATCTGAGACTTACTCTACTCCAAAAATATGCCTATAACAGTTTAAAAAAAATGTATTTTAAAGGAAGTGTATATACCAATGATCATGAATGTTATTGACAGCTTATCAAATCCATGAAAATACTTACGAAGAAATGTGTCATGTTTCGTAAGCTGAGGTATCTTCTTTGGACATGATGCCCGTTAGCGTCACCCATGTCTATCAGTATAAATGTTATAGACATGATGTAGCATAAACAGCACACTTGTATGTATTTGTACATTTTTTTTGTATTTAAAATACACGCATTCTAACTTCAAAGTTTGTGGACAGTGACAGGTATTTTTCAAATGTATTTTGTCAATACATCATGTTGATTTATCTATTTAAAATACACGCATTCTAATTTCAAAATCAGTGACAAATTAGTGCTGTTTTATTATGACAAATTTTAATATTTATCAAATGTTTTTTGTCACTATTTATTTAAAATTTTGACAAATGTTTTTCACTTCACTTTTAAAATTCATCATAATTTTGAAATACGCTCACAAAAAATACTTTTCAATTATTGTTTTTATAATTTTTCTTCACAATTTTGTCACAAACCGCAAGTCAAGTAACGTAGTAACATCGAAAGCACTATGTGAATGTAACAACAATGGTCGAAGAAAAGTAGGCTGTGTTTACTGTATTGCTTATGAACAATAATTGTTTATTCTATTTGGGTTGTCTGAACTAGTTCAAGAAATGAGGTGCTTGCATGTATTTTGGATGCTATAAGAGAAAGCTAGAAAAATACCTACACACATCAACAATTTATTAGATAGTATTATTTCTTTCAATGAGACATCAGTGGTATTTGGATGCCCAAAATAGACGTAGGTATTTAAATGTGACGCATTTGACAAACATGTACTGTAAGGTTGGGATTAAGACGGAATGAAACGCTCTGACTGCTGAATAAGTACTAATCATTTATTGGATAAACATCGGTATTTATATTCATACACTACACCTTCCCCGAAAGGAAAAATAAAATAATTAATATAATATTATTTTATTTATACAACCACTACATAAGCAGTAACAATATGTACTAGCTTAGATAACATAGGTATGGTATTTTATTAGCATCTACACATGTAATAGGTACATTGTATTGATACAATAAAACATAGTTGATCAAACAACATTTTTTAAACAATTTTAAAATAATTACAATAAAAAATTGTTTTAGAAATACAAGTGTGTATATAATGAAAGTATACAAGAATAAAATAATATATTGTATAAGTGTAAAAGAACAAATGTATAAGTAACAACAATAAGTGTCAATAGACTATACCACATTACACTTTGCATGTTGTACGATACAATTTTTGATGATACATTATGTATAATATGTATATTGGTTAACATCATTGTTTATGAGTAATACAACTTCGTTCTATTCTTATGAACTAAATCAGTTTTTCCGTTATCCTTTAATATTTCGACATTTGGTGCAACATCTTTAATAACCAAATATGGACCATTATAGATACTTTGGAATTTATTACCCGTTTCATTTTTCACTAAAATCAAGTCATTTTTCTTATACGTAATGGGATTACAGTTAAGGTCAAGTTTCTCTTTTCGCTGTAATTTACTTTGTAATAGGTTTTCATAAGCTTCTTTTTGGGATGTTTGTAATCTATACTTTAACTCAAGGGGGTAACTGTCATAGTTGTAAAGAGGATCTATTGTATTTTTAGTCAGATTGGAGGGAATGTTGCATTTTTTTCCAAATAATAGTTCAAAAGGTGTAAATTTAGTAGCAGTATGAACTGTTGTATTGTATGCAAAGCACCAAAAAGGTAACCATGTGCTCCATGAACTCGAATGATTGTCAGTTTGAATTCGTAAGAAATTACCTAAATTTTTATGAGTGTTTTCCAAGGATCCTATAGTTTCATGATGATATGCGGTAGAGTTTAAAGTAGATATATTTAGTAATGCACACATCTCTTTAAAAATTGATGATAAGAATTCGGAACCCCTATCAGTTGCAACCCTAGCTGGTATCCCAAATCTAAGTATAAAATTATTAACCAAGTTCTTGGCTATTTCTTCAGAACTTTTAGTTATCATAGGATAAGCTTCTACGTATTTACTTAACTCGCATTGGATAGTTAAAATATAAGAATTATTATAATTATCCTTATCCAAAGGACCTACGACGTCAAGAAAAATCTTTTCCATTGCCGAATTGGCTGTGGTGGTAATAACCATAGGCTCTTGAACATAATGAGAACTATGCTTCTGCTTTTGGCACTGTTCACATTTTTTAATAAATGTTGTAACATCATTTTCAAGACCGGGCCAAAAATAATATTTCTTGATATTATTATACATTCGTCTTATACCAGCGTGGCCACTCGTTGGTAAAAGATGAAAATCATTTAATATTACTTTTTGGTCGTCTTTATTATGAATTATTTTCACGTCATTTAAAATACATAATCGCGGACCGCTCCAATTCTTGTATGATTTAATTTCATTAATCATCTTTTGTATAATCGCATCATACATTTTATTTCGTATAAAAACTAACTCGTGCACGTTTATTTTCTCGCAAAAATTTCTCAGCTCCCTCACAAAAGCGGCTGGCGTCAGTTGTGATTGGAAAACTGGAATTTTTATAAATAATGTCATTCTTGATGACAAATAACAAAACACATCATTTTCTAAATCGAATGTGTTAGACCTACGTAGGTTTTTTAGTTTAAAATTGTCTAAAAATTTAAGTTCTACAGATTTCCTCGGTTTACTATGAATCTCTACAACTCTTGGTTGCGCAGGCCAATCGTCAGTAGGAGCCATAGCACTCGGAGGTATCAGTTTGCTACGTAATTCTTTACGTTTAGATCTTGTCATAACCGTGATAATGCTTTCGTGCATTGTTTTTAAGTCTGCTGATGTGACAGGCAATCGTGACATTGCATCCGCTGGGATATTATCTGAACCTTTAATATATTCCACTGTAAAATCGTATTCTTCGAGTAAAAGTCTAAATTTCATGAGACGACTAGATGGGTCTCTCATTCCAAATAAATATATTAGAGGTTTATGGTCAGTTTGAATTATAAAAGTTCGACCATACAAATAAGGACGGAAGTGTTTAACGGCCCACACTATCGCCAACAGTTCTTTTTCTACAGTGGGATAGTTGTGCTCCGCTTTATTTAAATTTCTACTTGCGAACGCAATTGGTTTCTTATTAAAGTTATACAAAACAGCTCCCAATGAGTGTTTTGACGCATCAGTTTGTAGTATAAATTTTTTATCTAACGAAAAATCTGGATATTGAAGTACTGGGGGGGAAGAAATAATAGTTTTTAACGTAGAAAATGCAGTTTGGCATGCATTGTCCCAGATAAACTGTTTATTTTTCTTTGTTAACTGGGTTAAAGGATAAGCTATGTTTGCAAAATTTTTGATAAATTTTCTATAGTAGTTTGCAAACGCCACGAATTTAATTAATTCATCTACGTTAGTTGGTACAGGCCAGGTACTCAATGCCTGTATTTTTGCAGGATCGGGAAGGACGCCTTCACCTGATATAATATGACCTAAATACAAAATTTCCTTTTTCAAGAAACTACATTTAAAAGGATTTAGCTTCAATTTTACCTGACGTAATCGATTGAAAACATCTAGAAGATTTTTATTATGATTTTGTAGTGAATTTCCGAAAACAACTAGATCATCTAAATATACTAGGCATTTTTCATATGTTAAGCCTGACATTGCAACTGTCATCATTTTTGAAAATGCATTAGGAGACGTTTTTACTCCCATTGGCATTCTCGTCATGCGGTACTGTCCCGAAACGGAAGCCTTACTTACGTCATTATTATCCGAAATTTTAAATTGTCCTGAACAAAATGCGGTATAATTACGACTGTCAATATCAAGATCACACTGATAATATCCACTAGAAAGGTCAAGAGTAGAAAAGTATATAGAACCTGAAAGTGAATCCAAAATTTCAACAATATTTGGTAGAGGAAATTTATCATCCTGTATACAATTGTTCAATTTTCTGTAATCGATCACTAGTCGCCATTTTTTATTACCTGAATTATCTAGTTTCTTAGGTACTAACAACAAAGGACTGGACCATTCGGATCGACATGGTTCAATTATGCCATCTCGTAACATATTACTAATCTGATCGTTTACTTCACGTTTTTGTGAATACGGAATTCTATATGGTTTACAAAAAACTGGCTGAGAATTCGGTTTTAAACTAATATTATGTTTATAAATAGAAGTTGTAGTTAACTGATCTCCTGGCAATAAAAATATATCGCTATATTTAGCACAAATATTTTCTATAGCGACTTGTTCCTCTTTATTCAAATGACTCAAATTTAATAAACTAAACAATCGTTTGACACGATCTGCATTTACATTTTTACATTGCTCAAAAGAACACAAGTTATAATCGTTAATTGATTGCATCTCAGGTTGAATATTATTAAGGCGAATTTCATTCTCACTGGTGTTTAATATTAAAATAGGTATCACACCATTTAAAGGTTTCACTAGTACGCTTGCTAAAAATATTCCGTCATGTAATTCAGACGAGCAAACCAGACATTCTTCTGTATAGTTAGTTTTTATATAATGAACTGATTCAGATCTAGGTGGTAATATAAAACAACGAGAATTAGTTCCTTCTTCAAGTTTAGATTTAAGAGGCAAAATAATATGTTTATTCGAGTTATTTTTAGTCAATGTTAAATACAAAGACTTCAGATCCAACACAGCATTAAATGTTGTAAGAAAATCTTGCCCCAATATAGCATGTGCCTTACATGGTAAGGAATTAAAAACATAAAACTTCTGCTTAAATGATTGTCCGGTCAAGTCCAAACAATGTCGCAGTGTAACATAAACATATCCGATTGCTTCTATTGCACCGCCGATTCCGCTTATCGTGATGCTCTCTTTATGGATGGGTATATTTAATTCAATAACATGTTTATATTTTATAGCACAAATGGAAGCGCCAGTGTCAATTAAAAATGTATAGTTATAATTTTCTACGTATAAATCAATGCAACAAGTACTATTACTTGCGCATATAAACCCTTTATTCACGAAAAAAATTACTTTGCTCACTAAATTCATTAGAATTAGTGACGTCATCATTTGCAACATTTATGTTTGCATTATTTCGACGCGTGTTTTGTTGACCTCGACCGCCGTCGTTATTTGACCTGCTATAAAAAGTAGTAGACCTACCTCGGTTCTGTGATGACTGTCCTCGTCTCTGGTCGGGACGACCACGAACTCCACGGTAGAACGTAGTTCCACGGTGATTGTTTGACCTGCTATAATTGTTAAATTGACGGGGGGCACCCCGATTATAATTATAACGTCCTCGATTAGGTGAACTTCGAAAAGATTTATTTCCCCTTTTATGGAATGCCAAAATATTACCTGATTGAGACGGAATAGCCATCGTCTCTTCGTCAACTGCTGACTGTACAGCGTCTTGTAAAGTATCAAATTTTTGAGCCGCTATGATGGTACTTAGACGCCTATTGCGTAACCCGTCGGCAAAACGTTTTATTGCTTGTTTTTCATTCAATGGTTGCAGAATTGCCAAATTTGCCTTGTTGCCGTCGGCTTGCGCGATAGATAAATCCATAAAAATTTCAGCTAATTGCTTGCCATAGTCGTCAATTGACAGTTGATCCTGTCGCAAAGTAAGCAGCTTGTTTTGCAAAGCTACAGAACTCTTTTTTGGTAATAAGATCATACGCATATCATATAATAATGTATCTACGGAATTATAGGTAGATTTGAGTTTTAGCTTGGCTGTTTGGGATAGTCGACTCTTTAGGACAAAGTTAATAAGACTAGCTTTAGATTGATCGTTATTCAAAGTAGAGCTATAATAATCAATGCCATCGATTAATTGTCTGGTCATCGATTCTTCGTTATTCATAATTGGTAATAAACTTAGGGCGGTTTTTAAGTTGAACTCCATCTTGGATTCAGTAATGTTTTTCGATGTTGAACCAAATGATTCACAAGTACGCGTCTCAGATGGACGCACATGCGACTTAATACAAAATTCCTTAATGTCGGAATAAAGTTTAGTAATTTGGTCACTACAAGATTGTATTAATAACAAACTTTCTCCACTAATTTCTTCGGCATAAATTTGTTTCGTAATATTAGGACTCAATGCTGTGTAACCAGTAAACAAATCAGTTGCTTCCTGTAATTTCTGTTTTAAACGTTCTGGCGTTCTCCTCTCATAAGTGAGTTTAATTAAATTTTCTTTAATAAGTTTTAATTGTTCACAAATAGTCTGAAGCTCATGAGCCATAATATTACAGCATAATTAAGTTTAACATAATTCTTAAAATACGCGAGCATAATAGGTAGATATATCATTACCTCATAGTATATAAAATAACGTCGGGTTACCTTTCACGACACTTGCACGAATTTTATTTTTATATTTTTAACACGAACACTGGGTTTTTTGTTTTTGAACACTAGTTTTTGGTTTTAATGTTTGTCAAAACTCGAAGTACTTGGCTGTCCAGCTGTGCACGCGGAATATCTCACATCACCCACAGCTACGGTCTCTCTGCGCCTGGAAAATGACCTTCTCAAATTGTCACGTAGTAGTTGGTCATTTATCCATCCGTGGTGACATTTCTTATAACACCTCCACAAGAAGTACGCTCCGACCAACATACTCAGTCCAAGGAGCATCACCATCACAGTGCTGATTGTTGATATATGGAACTGCAGTTGCTCTGTGCTAGCTCCAATAGAAGATCCAATACCATTTTGGTTAATCACGACCTCTTCAGGTTTTTGAGAGTTTGAGTTACACATTGCAATATTATTGAAATACTCGGACCACACACGATCGATAGGTAATCACGCTTAAAGAGTTATATCGTATCACACCGACACCGACTGTCACCCGAAACGCCATACCAAACCTGGCGCCTGGCAGGGTCGCCATGTAAGGTTGGGATTAAGACGGAATGAAACGCTCTGACTGCTGAATAAGTACTAATCATTTATTGGATAAACATCGGTATTTATATTCATACACTACAGTACAAGCATGGAATCAAAAAAGACTTTGAAAGACTTTGCTCCCATATTTGCTGGATTTGTTAGACGCTTTGCAAAAAAAAAAAAAATGCAAAAATGTGACACAAATTTATGTTAAAAAAATCTATGTATGCCACCGGCATAAGATGATGTAAAAAGTTAAACCATGAATAGAATAGCGTGCAATATGACACTTCAAGCAATTTTGCAAGTTCGCTACCAACTCACATACCTACTAAGAGAGTCTTATTCATAGTCGTTTAAAACATCATACTGGCTATTTCGTATAGCATAAATCCTTGCACCGTTTATCCATCTCTCTCATCTCTGGTTGAAACGCAAACTTAAGCCCCGTTATTAGTTTAATGTAAGGCGCAAGTCTAGAAGCGATCTGTCCTTTCCGCTTCAAGCTGGGACTAACAAACCAGCAATCTACTTCTTTATGAAGCTGCAAACTGAATTATTACTTCCAGTTTAGTGCGCAATCTATAATGCAACTTCTACAGGGAACATCTTTGACATGTTTTAATTGTACATAATTTACATAATGACTCTGACGAGTTTGTAGCCGATGGTCATCTGAGCTTCAATTACGGTTGCATCCAAGGCTTGCATTTTGAAGCCAGGAGTATACCCTAATACTTTTTTTATGATCTAAACTGAAGTGACTACTCTCCTGCACAGGTCGTAAGACCTTGATGTGCTCCTCAAGGACTAAAACGCGAGCTACTTTCACTCTAGTAATACTTTAATTGGAAGTAGCAACACCTCTCTCAAAGAAAGGAAGGAGAGTTGCTAGTATAGTTACTCAGGGCCTCGATTCTGCTAAAGACAAACCACTGACATACCACTAGTTAACACTCTAAAAATGCCATTTAATTGTAGATTTTATTGTTATCAGATTAAAGTCTAAAGTCTAATGATATTTTGTAGAGCGAATGAAAAAGTTAAATGAATACTTTTCATTTGATTTTAGACTTTAACTGTACAACGGTAAAGTCTACAATTAAACAGCATTTTTAGAGTGTCAGTGGTATTACAGTGGTTTGCTTTTAGCAGAATCGAGGCCCAGAGCGCACCAAGATATGAGGTTTTTAGGGTCAGCATACTACGATGCCAGTCTGATATCATTTCATCCTCGTTCAAATGGTAATATAATGTTAGGCAGAATAAATTAGACAAGATGTTTTTGTTTTAATTTATTTTTTATATTAATATTGGCAATGTAAATAAATAAAAACCCTCAAATAATTTAAAAAAAGATAGGATGTACTAAAACATATTTATTTATTTAAAAAAAATCATGAGATATCAGTGTAAGGCGATACGTCTAGTAGTGAAAATGGACATGTTAAAATCGATCTGTCACATTCATCTTTAGTAGTGTTGTGCCATCGTTCTGTCGTTACTGATTGTTTCCTGGAATTGAACAAATACAGGAATTAAATAATTTCAAAAAGACTTATGGAGACGACTCTACTTTTTAAGAATATTTTTCGTGATTTGGCCTGTACTGTACACATGACCAAGGAAAATAGTATGTACCTTTCTTGTGGTTTCCTTGGCCGTTTATAGGCCGATAGGTACATTAAAATTTCTGAATGAAAATAAAAATATAACACAAAGTAGAGGAGCCAGCTAGAAAAAATTACGAATAAGATGAAAAAATAATGATTTGCTCAGGACAAATAGAGTTAACTCAATCTGGGTAATATAGTCCTTTTAATTAATTTGAGCGTTATGAAGACTGACCATTTAATTTTTTCCATTCTTCTTTTCCTTTTTCTCTTTTTCCTCACCTTTATCTATAGGGTGCAAACACCTCTAGTGTTTCAAATATTCATAGGCTAGCTATAACCACTTACCTGAAAATTATTTTTAAAAGTTTGTGGTATATTTTATCCGGTTCTGAAATCGTTTGTATTTCACAGATGATGCGACGAATGCAATGGAAGCCACTTAGCCCGTTTCTGCAAAATATTTATTTTTATCTGTTGAATGATTTAATGACTTTCGCATTCCATGATATTTATTATACTCATAGTGTAGGTATTAAGGTGATTATAGTATAGATAAGATGTCTCATGGCGACCGACAGATAGGGTATCGTATGGTATGGTACTAAGGCTGGGTTGTCCATTACGTTACGTAAGACTGTATTTGACTGGCTAACTATGGACATATGGTTTGCCTCTGCCTACTTCTACGGACTTCTGCGTATCAACAAAAACACTTACTTATTCAACAATATCTCTGCATAATCGTATACATTTCTTCTGTACACTCTATGAAAGGGATGAAAAGTCATCGGTGGTGTGTCCCAGTTCATGCGAAACCCAATAGCTTGTGCGAATAACTGATTCCATGGTACCATGTTGTTTTTAAAGTTAAACTTTAGCTGCAATTACAATTAATTGAATTATTTCAATCGGCCCAAATCGAAAAATAGAAGAACCCATGCGGTTCTCAAAGTGACTTATACAAAAATGCGCTGTCTCAATTTTATGCAGCTTTTTCTACAGCAGACTGAAACAGTTTATTGTCGTTTACGAAGTATGTTTTACGAAAATTTCATACAATTTGCTCAATCTGTACTGACTAATACTCATATCAGGCATAGGTTTTACGATCTTACATGGTGTATACTTCCGAAACTAAGGTGAGGTTAATTTAAAGTGATCAAAAAGAAATTATACCCACAAAAAATCTGCTTGAGTTCAGGAACGCCAGCGTTCTTCTGTTCTTGTGCGATTTGTTGGTAGCCTCTCCTGATTGTGTCAGAATAACTGCTACTAAACACATGTAGCTTAGTAAGATAGCCGGTACTAATTTTTTCATATTGCACGGGTTTTCCTCATCTGGAGCATTGAGAATAGGTATTTGTCTATTATTAGTCGTGTGTTGTCACTATCGAATAAGTATAATAAGATCAAAACCGGACGGTCCTAGTAGACATCGGTTGTGTGTCCCAATACCTATAGTCCCGGGGCCTTTAAGCGGGGCGTGAAAAAGCATTTGATGAGGCCGTCAAGCTGAGGGCCGCCACTGTAGCACTACCGGTGTATGTGGTGGTGACCCCAGTCCTGAGACTTTGCCTTTAGCTTACCATCAGGCGAGGTAAAGTCATTTTGACGTGTCCTATATAAAAAAAAAATGCTAAAATTCTAATGAATTATCTATATGAGATTGTGCTTTACAGTAACTACACGTATTGATCAGCAGTTTCAATAAGCATCTTAACTCCTGCCAATATGTCGTGTATGCACGGATTCGATTCCCATATGAGATAATTAGATGTGTGATTTGCAACTAACTAACAACACTAGTACCGAGTTTCGATGCAGTGTTAGTTCTCTAATTGTTTGTTTGCTATTCCCTAAACGAAGTTGTATGTATAGTTATAGCTGGTCAAATAATTGATAACCTTCGAAAATCGATAAAGTTATGAGTACGACGTATGATGTATAATGGCTCCTAAATGGATAGATCATATTAACATGAAGGCTAGTTTTAAAGTATTCCCTATAAATATCTAATAGCTTTATGTTTTTTTTATTGTATAAGGGACCGCTTCAGGGGCCTTACTCTGAAAATCGCACATGAACGTTTCGGATCGAACGAAAACGGACAATTTGTCAAACAACGACAGCGAAAACGTCAAATGTATTTTGGGAGTAGGAGGTGTACTGATAACGATCGACAACCTCAATGTCAAACGATCGAAGACGGATCCGAAATCCGAAACGAAAAACTTTTGGGGTAGCTAAATGGTCAAAACGTCAACGGATACGAATATTTTAGTTTTTCGGAGTAAGGCCCCAGATATGGGGTCTATTTTTAGTCAAACTAATACAAGATTAACAGTTGAGTTGAAATGAACAACTATCTCAAGTCAACTTTTAGTCTTTTTCACAAGAACTATGATAAAAATTGAGGAACTGAAGAACAAACTAAAGGGTATATTAGTGGAAGTTTATAAATGGCACTAGTGGCGGAAAGAATCCCTGATGGTTTTTTTAGGTTCTGTAGGGTGGAGGTACTACTCCAGTAGGACTGCTCAGTTCACACGGGAGATACCGTCGTGTCCTACCTCCTACAAATGGTTTTTAATTATTGTAATTTGATTATTTGTAATTTTTGTTTTAGTATGCTCATCTATAAATACAAATACATGATTATATTCCATATTGGTATGTACTTACGTGAGCAGAATATATCCTAAAAATTATACGAATTGATACATGAAAGTAGACTATATATACATTTTTTCGGAGTGATAATAAGTAAATGAACAATTTAAATAGAATGATTTTTGGGGATATACAGCGTGTAACCAAAGGTACAATTTTATTATTATGTTTCGATTCGTTTAATAGAATTTTAAGTACCTACTCCTTTAGTAATAGGTAATGGGTATTGAGATACCAGGCGTATGCAAGGATGCACCATGAACAGGTTTTCGAAAAATCTTGGTACACTCTGGGCAATTGAAGCGGCACTGCCACTCTCTTTAATTTTTTGACGGTGGCTACCTCGGCGACTCTACGTAAGTATACTTGAAATCTATCTATACTATTACAAAATAATAGAGTAGCTGTGTGTGTATATTGGAGATATACAGGTATAAGGTAGTAAGGTAATAAGTACAGGAGGTAGGACACGACGGTATCTCCCGTCCGAAATGAGCTGTCCGACTGGGGTAGTACCTCCGCCCTACAGAACACCGCGGCCATAATAACCATCGAGTTGTGTTCCCGCCGGTAAGTAGGGTAGCCAGAGCTCAATTTACCCCTCCTCCTCCCATCCCTTCCTAGCCTCCCCACTCCTTCCCAGCCCTCCCCCCTTCCCTTCAGGGTAGGCAGCGCGTGTGTGACACCCTTAGTGTTGCACACGTTCATAGGCCACGGTGACCGCTTCCCATCAGGTGGGCCGTGTGCTTGTCTGCCACCTAAGTAGTATAAAAAAAAATATATATAAAAAAATACTTTTGAACACAAAAATAAATATTTTTCCAATTCTTGTCTGAGCATAAACCTAGAGGACTAATTCTTGCGTTATAAGCAATAAACAAACAAGCAATACTTTAATCTTTTGCGTTATTAGTATAATAATTTTAAAAGGTCAACGAATGACTAAATTATTGACTTCATAAAAAACTACACCCTGTAACATGCCTGTAACATACATCTTAACGGTAAACTGATGTTTGTAAGTCGTGATCGACTGAGTCGTATTTGCGGATAATCGCCTCACTTACAACCAAATCTTTTACTAGCAACTGTCACAAAACCTTCATTTCATTCACTTGAAGCACAGAATAAAAATACAGACCACAGATTGTTTAAAAAGTTATTGTTCTATAAAATTCAATTAAAAATAGAACAAAAATACATTCCAAAAACAAAATCGCATGATGTTAAACATGTTTTTAATTCAAACATCGATATTACTGTTCACAGTGATAAGTACTTATGCTCAAATATATGTAAACAATACCAGTGAATTAAATGTCCAAGAGAAAAGTGAGATATTATCTAGAAGGAAGAGGTTTCTTATATTTCCTGAAGGCAGTTCCTTCCAATTAGGTAAGTAGGTACTCGTAATTAAAACAGTTATTAAAATTATCGTGTTAAATTTTTAGTAGACTCTTTATTTTATACATAATGATAAAATAATAGTTTTTAAACTTTTAAAAAGTTTTTGACAATATAAGATGGAAATCGGTACGCAATTGTGTTAATCTATATGAATTATGAAATTGTAAATATTAAGTTGTATCTGTACCTACATAGGAGATATTAAAAGAAAATATTTAGGTTATGTTAAACCACATGAAGAATTATCTTGTTCGTTTGTTCACGATGGAAGCAAAATGGATTTTGATGTCTTTTTTCTAATTGAAAAGTCTTGGTCAGATTTAAAACTTGCCGTATGTTTGATTGTAATTGGCTAAGTGGAACCGGAGATATAATCAAAATATGATACCCAACCTCCACACACTCCACAAAATATATTCTGTATCTAAGCTAATGTTCCTTGTAATGTTATAATTATTGATTAATAATTTAGTTTAATATATTAAAAATAATAAAATTAATAATAATAAATGTTAAGCTATATATTTGTAAAATGTCTGCAACTTTGTCTGTTTATTTATTTTGCAGTATTCTGCGTCACATACCCAATGCTTATTCCAATAGGAGACATTTTCCTATACGGAAACACAGTAGCTTTGGCCTGGGAGCTACCCCAAGATCCATACTCACCGTTTAACCACCGAGCAGATCCACTCCACAGGAGAATAGACACTAAGGTGTACTATACTGATGAAGATGGAAAGATTATTGATAAGAAACCGTACCACAGGTAATTTTATTATAATTTAAAGCAGTCAGTATTTTGCTCGCAACACCACAGCTTACCATCAGGCGGGGTGCAGTCAATCCGGCGGACTGAATATTAAAAAAACTGAAGCGTGGGACAGGTACAGACCATCTGAGAGGCTAAGATTAAGCGACACGTCATACATAGGTACTTGATATTCCACTCATACGCACGAAGTGTTTTGCTAACTGTACGCATACCTATTGAACGTATCGGCAAAACACTTCGTGCACAAATGGCATTCCTACCTGAATCTGTGTTTCCGGAAAGCTATAACCTAGGTATCTTCAAGTTCGAGTGAATAAGCTTTCAAGTAAACGTGATTCATCGTAGACTTGTCAATTGCCAACTTACAGCACACCTGTAGGCAAGTGACAATGTAGTCTGAGACGAACTGACTAAAATCGCACGTCGTCTAGGGTCTTCTAGCGAAGGGGTATAAGGTGGTCTATAGAGCATTTTCCTTGCATCCCGGAAGTCAGTATGTTGTGTAGTTTCTCTTCATTTTAATTTTAGCCAACCTCAAAAACCGACGGCTTGGTATAGATTCTATTTCACGAAGGCAGTTTAGCTTTCATTGTAGTAAAACACATATTATACACATTGCTTTTAAAAATGAATTACTTGCAATGCAATTATTGTTCTACTAACTACTGCTACATGAATTTCTTTTTACGTGACATGAACTTTCGCACACACATGTACGCGTATTTACAAGACACAGGTACTACTATTTAATTGTTCATCCGCCTTCGTGAGATAGAATAACTATAATATTTTTAAGAAATTTGAATATCTCACGCTATTTTTATACCTGCTTCTATTACGGGTTCTAGTCCCTAAAGCCCCGAGGTAGACTAACAAACCGATACCTTTATACAGTAGATAACCTAACGCTAACACAATAAACACACCCTATATACACGTATCCGTACTATTATGAAATTGTATAGTAGCTGCTAGTATCTGTATATTGGAGATATTAAAAAAAATACTTTGGTCATGTTAAACGATTGTTTTTTTAATTTTTTGTAATTTTTTTTTCTAATTGTTTGTCTATTTGTTTGTTTTTGATGGACGCAAAAACAATTGAACGGATTTTGATACAGCTTTTTCTATTAGAAAGTAAGAAAATAATAGGTTTTAAATAAATACCTATATATCTATGATACATAAGTATACCAAGAAAGCATTTTTTTCAAATTTGGTTGTCTATTAGAATGGGCTAATCTCTGGAATGATTCAGCTAATTTGGACGGAACTTTCGCTGGCTAATAGGTAATATTATAAAGCGTAACATAGGCTAAATTGATTTTAGAAAAATAAATAAGGCTTCGCGTACAAAAATTTAAATATACGCAGGCGAAGTCACGGGCAAAACTAGTGTCCCAAACTTAAAATTAACGACCTAATCTCTGTAGTGCAATACTCTAACATTCAAAGGTGAACTTTGCCAAATAGTTAATAGCGAGTTTGCAAACTGGCAAAGAGCGCAAGTTTAGTCTAAGTAATATCATTTTAATGTAGGCTACAGACCATGAAACCTGGACGCAAACTGTTGGAATTTTGTTGCCAAATATATACGTTAGATAAGTGACCTTTCATTTATGAAGTGCACGGTTTAATTTTGGTACATTTTGTTTCTAAATTTGAAATACATTATGTGAAAAATATTGTATAGCATTTTTTTGATGTATGTTTTACAATATTTAAATTGAACACTATTCACTATTGCCGATAGTGTCAGATTGTATACTAATAATTTAGACAAAAATATAATCAGTTCATTAAACAACGGATAACATTCACACATCGATTACAAACTGTCGGCATTAACTTTCCTTTGAAAATTTTCAGAAAGCCGATAGTAAATCCAGCTTTCGTCAAACGCAGCGTCGACGAGCTTCACAAAAAAGGAACTTTAGAGAAATTCAAAATAGACAGGCAACAGATGCATTCGGCAAACAAACGAGAATATTTCAAAAGCATGGAGCAACGGAGCGTCGAATTTCATAGGAGCAGTCGCGCCTCGCTTTACCGGAAAATAGAGACTATGCTTAACGGGTCGGTATAATATCCTACACTCAGTTGTTTTATTACGTCTTTGTATTGCACTTATACCTATAGATGTGTTGTTGTGTATAATTTTAATAGTAGTTTGCTTTCATTTAAACCTGAATATTTAAGTTAAATTTGTAAACTGCTAACTTTTTTGGTAATTCTTGAGAATTTATTCTTTACAAGCTAATTATCTTAATAAGCTAAATTCATGTTCAGCGTGAAACTGACCGTTCTGATGTCGATATTTAAAAAAATACTTTGCATACCTAGAACTATGTGGCAGGATCTAAGAGGTTTGCAATTACATTGCATTTACATTGCTTAACATTGCAAGTTGAAATTCATCTTGTTGAAAATTTCATCTTGTAAATAATTCTCATAGGGCTCATCGCGGATGAAGTTAGTAAGTTAAATAAATTTACCCATTTGTGCTGTTAGTCTCTTGGGCTATTTAAAAATGATATCGTTTTATAATAGTTTCTAATTAATCGTAAAACTCTTGACGTAGCTAAGAGCACTCCGAATTAATTCACCTTCTTGAATAAAAATATCCTCAACGTAAAATGACAGGGTGTTATAAATTTGTTGATCGTAACTCCCGAACTGATGAACCGATTTTGATTCTGTTTCTTTTATTTGGAAGGTAAATTATTCAAGAGTGTTTAAATGAGCTCGTGGGCTTAGTTCTGAGTGTTGAAATGGTATTGCATACATCTGAACCGAAATAAAAACCAATTGACGGTATGATATTTGAGTTCAGGAATTTAAAATGTTTAAAAAATTTATGTATTTTCTAGTTTGGGGGTAAATGGTGAAGATTGCATCAAGAAAACTTTATGTATAATCGGCCAAGCAAAGGAACGTCCCCAGGCTATATTTTTTCAGGAAATTATACATGCAGTTTTCACGTAAGTAACATTATAACGGTGTGCAACATCCGTCGATTTAAGCTCCAAGGCATTTTAGATGAGGCAATTATTTATGTTACGACACATTTTTACCTAGTTAGGCGCACCAGGTTTGTGTAAAATGTGGGTGGTTTAACACGATATGAGGTGTATAGTTTTCTGTTACAAAAAAAACAAGATTTTGTAACTCACGCTAATAAATTTTGATAATGCAATGTGGGGGTGTGTGGTGTCTCACCAAGACTAGCAGGGCCACCTGTAGACCGGGTAGCCAGCTTGCAGGCTACTCCTGGGTTCATACAAGGCTTTCACCTCGAAGTTTTCCTCCTTTTGGTTTGGCCTATACGGTTTTTATGAAAGCGACTGACATCTGACTTCGAAACCTTGATAGAAAAGCCTGCGCCAGAGCTTGTTGAAACCTTCTAAACCAATTTTATTAAGCGTGATATACCCACAAAAATAATTCTGCTCGTTCAGTAACTAAATTGAAGTGGCATTATAAACAAGCAAATTTCCTCATAATAAATGACACGAACGAACTGCGAGTAGAGTTCAGCAGTTAACGCCACATAATCAACACGTAGTTAGCACCTATTAAAAGTTTTTACAGCTGGGCAGATTACACAGCGTTTTATTGATAATAAAGACAATTTGTTTTCATAAAACCACCTATATTTTACCAGGATAATGTGTATCATTGAAATTTTTTGTTACTTTTATACCGCTAAAGCTATAGAGGCAGAGCGTGGGTGTTATGAGGGTCAGCGCTAGAGTTGCGCAGGTCATGCATGCAGGCGTACGCATGTCATGCAAATCGTATGAATTTTTTTGCACGATTTTGTGCACATTATCTATAGGTACCTACGACATTATATAGTATAAAGCTACAAACTGGGAGTCTTCAAGTCTAGAGTGAATAGGTTTCTTCTAAGCAAGCGTGCTCCACCGTCGACCACACATCATCATTTACCAACAGGTGAGATCGTGGTCAAACGCGAGCCTATTACCTACCAATAAAAAAAAACATGAGTTTAGTGTTATTTGCACGAAACATGCACCAAGTGATCACGCAGTGCAGGCACTTTGTGATCACTTTATCAACTTCCATTGCTTAAAGGGTTTTGAGTTCAATACAATTCATAACTAAAACTCACAACTCGGGCGTGGATCAGATATATTATTTTGTGCCTAGGTTACACCCTAAGTCAAATATTAAATGAAGTGATTCGCGCTTCTAATCTGCCATTTTTTGGTGTACCTATCAAAAATTTATTCAGTGGATTTTACGAAATCAACCTCGGCTAGCCTGTCATAGTTAACTTAAATTATTTATGTTATGCTTTATATACCTGGCGCCTTATTCGTACACGTATAATATGGGTTCAAGAATCCGGATAAACATACTTAAACATGACCCTAATTATTTGACTAACAAAATCATTTGATGACTAAAAATTTTATGTTTTACATAATGTTATTTGATTTTATAGGTTACCTAGCAACTCAATTGAAGATGAGTACGTGGATTACGATGCAGCTCACACAGCGACCGAGTCCTGCGAAACCTTATATCCTGAATGTGATCAACGCTCACTAAACCCTGAACTTGCTAGCTGGATGTATTAAAACTCAAGTTCAACTCAAGTATATATTGTAGAAGTATATAGTTTTTGTGTTCATGGCCAACAAACATATCAATAGAAGTGATTCCAAAAAAATCGTTTTGTGGTCAGAAGCTTAACTACATATAACATAACCCAAATATTTTTAAATATCTCCAATGTCCTGGGACCTTTAAGCACGGCGTGAAAAAGCATTTGATGAGGCTGTCAAGTTGAGGGCCGCCACTGTAGTACTGCCGGTGTATGTGGTGGTGACTTTAACTTACCATCAGGCGAGGTAAAGTCATTTTGACGTGTCCTATATAAAAAAAATGTACAGACACAGATAATTTACAATTTTATAATGCTAGCCTACACTCGCGGCCCCATTCGCATGAATGTCGGTTATCGCCACTTTTGGTCATATCTCCAGTTCCACTGAACCAAATCTTTCTTTCTTTCAAAAAGATCTTTTCATGTAAAAAATTACATCAAAATCCGTTTCATAGTTTTAGCATACATCGCAAACTAACAGACAAACCGACAAACAGACACGAATTGAAAAAGAAATTGTATTCAGAAACTTCCATTATAAGTTCACGCAGTGCTGCGACGACAATCACCTCTTCTTTGATGAGGCCGTCAAGTTGAGGGTCACCATTATGTCACTCTCCGTGTATGTAATGGGGACCCCTTCCTGAGACTTTACGTTTAGCTTACCATCAGGCGAGGTGAAGTCATATTGACGTGACCAATATAAAAAAAAAGTTTTTTTTTAAATATCTCCAATGTACACACAGCCACACTGTACAATGTTATAATAGTACACTTTGAAAATTACTTTATTGATCTAAGCTAGCCTAACGAAAGTGGTTATTGATACCGGAATGTCCTCGTAATTCCTACGGTGTCACTCACACGTTGACGGTCTTCTCGCCTCCTCTGGGTATTGCTCCCGTGATTACGAACTCGTAAAAGCCTTTTTATGCCCTTTTGAAGTACAGAAGTATTTTTGTCTCGTGAAGGAACCTTGAAATAGAGGTTATGTCGCTACCTGAATTACTACGAAAAGAAATATGTACATTTAGAACTATATATACGATATTGTTATATTGGAATGTTATTTATGACAATAACATATTTTATGATAAATATTTATTAACATTTTAATGCCTGTGAAAGTGCAATTTTTTTAATAAAAATAGATTCGCTTTTGACCATTGTCACATCTATAGACCTGAGCTAGGAAACATAAATGCACAATTTTTACGAAAAAGCTGACCTCAACTGGACCAAATTGAAATGAGAGCATACCTATAAGAAACATCAACTTTCAAAATGTTTTTATCCTACGAGATCTATAAATATAATTGTAAATGGATAGTAATTAATAAACAAAAAACAAACAAATGTCTTATTACTAAGTTAAATAACTATTAAATAATTAAGCACCAATTCAGAATAGCAACCCCCCTCTCACCGTATCCGACGCAAAGGTTGCCGCATTGCTGCGTTGAATGGTGATGGCCAACCTTTGCGCCAGATACGATCCAGAGCGAGAGTCGCCTGTCTTGTCCCTCAACCTACGCCCCATTTCGCTCACTAGGTTTTTGGCGTCGGCACCCCAACTACCCATCGTCTCAATAAAAAAAGAATCATCAAATCGGTTCACTCAGTCGATATTTCTGACGTAACAAACAATAAAAAAAATGCAGTTGAATTGAGAACTACCTCCTTTAGTGAAGTTTATTAAAAATCCCTAATAAACGTAAGTAGTAATTGGAGGTAGCTGTTTATAAGACAGAAAATACAGGAAAATAATCTATTGGTGGTCCTAAAATTTCATAAAATCACTATGTCCCTAGTCAAATAAACATGCTGACCAAACACAAAGATATAAAGGTTTAAGTCTGAAGGTAAGTAAACCCTCTGTTGGATTACCGAACACTCAAATATAATTTAATATGTACTACGCATGACCCTACAAACCTATTGCCAAAAGCCTTGAAGACCAGACTGTGCCACAAAAATGGCGGCAGCTATGTGTGAGTGAATTTTGGGTGTGTTACACAAATTTGATGGAAATATGGCCCCGAAACTTAGCTTTAGCTTACCATCAGGCGAGAAGAAGGCATGTTGACGTGTGATTTTTTTCTTATTGTCACTATAACTGTTCTTACACAAAAAATGCTGTAGGTACATATTTTTATTTTTATTCGCTACTTCAACTGATTGAATTGAAAGACGGTTTCCACATAGTGGTTGACTGGTTTGTGCGTATGCATGCAGACTTCTTGACGTATAAGCAAGTGACGACGCAAGCATCAGTTCTTTTCTTCAACATGTTTCGTCCATATATGTTTTATAGGTTCATGATACTACGCAGATAGAATGAAGTTCCCTTTTGCGGACACTCAAATTGTGGGATGACCTCCTTGTAATGGTTTTCCCTAAAGACAACAGTGACAGAATGGGGTTCTTCAAAAAGAGCCTAAAAATGATTTTATTATTTTATATCGTGCGTGACACCTCTGCTTAACCCTTTAGGGATTTACAAAAGCGACTGTATGTCTGATTGTGACACCTTTAGTGAAATAAGCGGTTTTTGGTTATTTTTTATGTTCGTAAACCGTGTAACCTTTTTTAAATCTTAGTGTTTTTAAATTTGTATTTGTAAGAAAAGAGAAAACTTAGTTAAGAACTCGCCTGTATAAATACTTTGTACTTTGTGTAAGATGTTTTATTTATATTGCCACAAATAAAAAGTAAAATAAAGAAATAAAAAAACATTTTTATTTCAGTTTTGTAACACCCACATTATATTAAAATTAAGATTATTATAAAGCAAAATTGCTTAGTAATAAAGAATGAGATAATGTTTTACATTACATTTTTTTTTCAATTATTTGGACATTATTACCTCTGTTATAATAAGACGTTACAAAAAAAGCTTCTTTACGTAAATTTTTATGACATGAAAGTGACAATTTTAGAAAAACTTTACAGAAAGACGGTAGTGAAGTGTGTAAAAATTTTATATTAGGATAGGAACAGATTGCGGGTTGTTGTCTCCTTGTCTCTGCCTACTCCAAAAATTATGTGTAAGTGTGTTTACAGAAGTAGATTACAATAAATATCAAGATGTATTTGATGATATTATTTTAACTTTGATAAAAAATATTCAATAAATTATGTTGATCTATATCTGGTTTTATTTATTGGTAAAATTCAATGAGAATAAAAAAATTGGAGCGCGGTAACTCTCTAATGACCTAGCACCTCTTTCTTTGTTTCTTTGTGCAAACAACTTGACTTTTTGACGTCCGTAAGTTGTCACACGAAAATAACAGTAAATAAATTCACACAGTGTTAAATAATGTTTCATTTGTAACATTTAGATGGTCATTGCATGAAGAACGAGACAGTGTATTTGATGTTTTACAAGTGGCAACTCTGCCCTTTTTAAATTTAGAACAAGTGTTTCATCTGTGGTCGTGTTCTAATTTCAAATGAAAACGCTACGTCTGTGTATAATTTTGAATATATTCTCAGTACAATGATTAAGAACAGTTGGTTGATATGTTTTATAAAACTCGTAGTTATTCAGACAGCAATTAGCGAATATGGAGGCTACAATGGAAATTGTACGGTAAATAAATTATGTGAGAAGAATGAAGTATCAAGAACGTTGTCGAGACGTAAGAGATTCGTAATGTTTCCGGAAGGAAGCTCTTTTCAACTCGGTACGTGAATAATTAAGTGTAAAATATTTTGAACATAGGTAATTAAATTATTACCTGCCAGTATCAGTTTTTGGAATTACGTTCTATTGTTACGTATTATATTCTATTATTGTTCAGTGAGGGGGGCAATGAATTTTAAATTTCGTATTTGGAATGGGACGCAGAAACTAGATAAAATGAGTTGATGAATTTTGATACCTATTTGTATAGACATAGTGGTCTGATTTCGGTCTTTTATCGATACCAATTTTTTTTTCGTTCAGTCATAAAATAGGTAAACATAGACAATATCGGTTTTCGGAATACTCACTGTGATATTATAACCTAGAATTAGATCTTTGTAGATTACTTTAAACGTAGCGTCGTTTTTGTTTGCAGAAATAGGTAGTCTTAATTGGTACTGGTTGAACATTACTAATTAAGGTTATGTTTACATTGTAGATACCAATATGCTGCATGTCAGCTAGGTATTTGGTATTGGCAAAAAATCTCTTTTTCGAAATATTCTTGACTCAAAAGTGGTTGACTCTTTCCGCTATCTGGTGAAATACGAAAAAAATTTAGAATTGATCGTAACAACGATTAGTTATTATGATTTCACTATGTATTTTTATGTATTAAAAATTAGTTGAACAGTTAATTAAAATTGTACCAGAAAGTAGTGATTCAAATAGTTTTCATGAGTTAAGATGAAAATAAACAAAATACTTCTTATAACAGCACAATATGTGCTTCCTTCTGTCTATAGTCCCGGGTCCTTTCGTGAAAAAGCATGTGATGAGACCATCAAGCCGTCAAGGAGAGAGTGAAAGTCCGGGTTAAAATCGGTTTTATGCCACTTAGGTGGCAGACAAGCACACAACCCACCTGATAGGAAGTGATCACCGTGGCTTAAGGACGTGTGTAACACCAGGGACGTAACCCTCGCTCTGCCAACCCTGGAGGGCGAGGGGAGCAAGACTTCATGCCACCACTGACAAGCATGTTGGGGTGCCGTGGCCGAAAGGGCCTCAGACCCCCTGGCACTAAGTCTCCCTAATTACCACATCAATATTTCACGCCCGCACAAGTCAGAAACGACATCTAGAGGCTATTCAACATCCTATGATGTTAAATGGTCTCTATCTATACTAGTCTATACTAATATTATAAAGAGGTAAAGTTTGTGTGTTTGTATATTTGTTAAATTGTAAGGGGTAATCTCGGGATCTACTGAACCGATTTTAAAATTTCTTTCACTAATAGAAAGCCACGTCAATCGTGAGTGTCATAGGCTTATATATTTTATTGGAAAATTGGTCCCGGGTCGCTAGTATAATAAATTTTATTTGATATTTAACTAATTACTATTAATTTATCTTATTTCAGTATTCTGCACACAACAAGCAGCATTAATTCCAATAGGCGACATTTTCCTGTACGGTTCGACTATAGCCTTAGCGTGGGCGTTGCCTTCAGATCCTAAATTTCTTTACATGTTCAAAGAGTACGAAAAGCTCCGAAGAAATGATGAGGTTACTAAGACGAAAATGGATTTGCCGCATAAGTAGGTACATTTATATAACCATTGACCTTTTATGTATTATCTTCTTAAGTGTTATTTTTTTATACAACTTAGGTAGCAGACAAGCACACGGCCTATTTAATGGGAAGCGCCCACCATGGCCTACTATGGGCAAGTGTAACACCAGGAGCGTCACATTTATTAGTTTAATACTTTATCTTTGCCTATCTTAACACTTGTTCTGTGCGTATCCAGATAAACACGTGCAGCAGCCTCAGCATGTCAGGGAATACAGATGTCTCTCTAGTCTATTCGACCAATGAAATCACAGTAAACTCACGTCACATAAACAAAATTATGTATCACATTGGCTGAAAAAAACTCGGGAAAACCTTAGTCTTACCTTAGGCACATACTTGGAGACAGGCGAAAGCGACTGCGGCCGAAAATTTCATAGCGCCACGAGACGCGGCGACTCGCTAGCGATTCGCTAGCTTATCGTCGCGACTCAGCGTGTGCGGAGCTTAGAAAAAAATATATAAAATTCTCGGTCGCCTGTCGTCGCGTCTAGACGCTGAGCTGTCGCTGTCACCTGTCGCCCAGTATGCGTACCATGTTAAAGTGCCGTGTTAGCCACCCGCATACGGTGGAAATAATTTCGTCTTGAATAGAACGGTTCAATACCTCCTTTATCACACAATAAATCACTGGAATGATTTACCTATAGGTATTTGTTTTTCTACGTTGTATAATCACGACCTGAGTTTTCAACGATGTATATAATCCTGAATGCATTAAACAGGAGTATGAAAAAGAATCTATCGAGGTTATCGAACTACTGACCATCTTTTCAGATTTGATGGTACTAGAATGGGGGCCTTTAATTTTGGTTTTGGAGTCCTACCGGGAAACCGGGCACGAGACTCTGATGCAGGGTATCCTCTCGAAGGGTACCCTGCATCAGAGTATCCATATCATGTACTATAACATCTTATATTGCGGCGACTGATTTCGCACCTCAGAACTATAATCAAAAATTTTCATTTTCCAGAAGAATACTGGTAAATCCAGTTTTTGCAAAAAGGAGTACAAAAGATGAAAAATTATCATTCAAGGAGAAATTGAAATTAAAAATTGATCGGAATAAGATGCACGAAAGACTGATAGATAGAGACTATCTAAAAGCTGATTATATGGACCAGGATACGATAGAATTCCACAGGAGTAATAGATTGGAGTTGTATCAAAAACTGGAGACATTGTTTACTGCGTAAGTGTACAGTTTAGGCTAACAGCAAACGCAGACATTCATAGTATAATTTGGTCTTTACTCTACTCTACCAAAATGTAGTGAATACCAAAAGTTAGTATCAATAATTCATTAACGACCTAATGGAGACCCCATTTGGTCGTTATTGATTTAATGATACTAACTTTTCCTGTCTTTCCTGTCCTGTTTTAAGTTTAAAAACGACAAAAATGATGTAAGGAATTACGATTCTCGTTTTTTATGGAATCAATTGTAGTCTGACCTACACACCTCAAGAAAAAAAACTTGCAGAAAAGGCTCATCTATCAACCAGTAGGCATACCAGTTTACCGGTGAATTGGCTTGGCCACGCAAATGTTAGTGAGGCTTATAGACCTTAGGCCTTAGACTATAACGGTGCAACGGAGGTGAGCAGCGCCTCCACCTCGCTACGGGAGACGCTGTTGCCTGCGGCCAATCCAGCCGGGGTGGAAGTGGCCTTCTGACTAGCAGAGAGCACAGTGCGGAGCGAGCGGGGTGCGAGCTGATTGTCCGCGCGCTGACGGTTGGGTGACAGGACGGCCGCTTGACACCCTACACCCCAACGTCGGCGAAGTGGCGCAATGCTCGCCCCAACCCTCCTTCGAGAGGGGTCAAGGGGGCCCTCTTAAAACCGTAGATGGCCCGGAGTCAGCTGGGGTACGAGGAATATGCCTATTAGGTAACCTCACACCCCGGTAATTAGACCCGAGACGGCGTGCGGTTTTAGTCGGTTCGATTCCGATATAACCACCCCCGATGACCGACGGGGGTGGTATTCATGGGGATTTAAAACGATAAAAAAAGGCCTGAGACTATAATAGATATCAATTTTACCAGCATAATGCTAGAAAAAATACACATACAGGGTCGTTTATGAAACAATTACTAATAAATTATGACAGTTACACTTAATGAGAGTGTAGTAAAATAATTATTATTCTCAATTAAGCTAAAAATTACAAATTATATACGAATACTTTGCAGCGTAATTTACCGCTAAAACAATTATAACATGAATCTGGTACACAAACACCCGCTTTGTAATTTCACTAAGACAGTCCAGGCATCTCTAAACAGCGTTTATAATCTGTGCAGGCTTGGCGGAGACGGGAGGCAGTGCGTTCTTTACAAACTATGCGAGGCCGCGCAACGGCGGAGGGGGCAGGGGACATTCTTGGAGGAATTCCTGACTGTTGTCTTCACGTGAGTATCGATTTTGTTCAACAGCTTTGTAGGCTAGTGTTTTGTATACTCTTGTGGCACTAAAATTTAAGGCTCTTTTAGAGCCGCCTCAGAAACCATTTTGTTATCGGTCGATAGTTTAACCGGGTTGTTAATCAGTATGGACATGTATGAAAATAATAGTAATGCTAATTTGGTATCGGCGGTCAATCCACTTGGTGTTAAAATACTGGAATCTGAGTAATTGGTTAAAGTATTATAAGCTTTCGATTGTCCGAAAGACACTAAATTGGTTCGCCAATGTAATAGGTAGAATTTTAATTATAGGAGCGTGAAGTTTCGGACATTTCGGTTTAATCTCTTTTCTAAATTTGGGTGAACAAAGTGGAAAATATATTTATTCACCCTGAACTATTTGTCACATAAGTAATGCCATTGAGGTGAAAATATTCAAAGTTATTCGTGTCAATAGGTACTTTTATTTATTATGCATTTATTTCATCCAGGTAAGCTACAAAATAAAAGCCACTTTTTACAATTCCAGTGAAATTTATTTATCCAAAAAAAAAAGACAAGAAAAAAAAAGTTCTAATAAAATGTCAAGCCAGCATCTTGACCTGTCTGACGGAAAATGTTCTACGTAATCTTCGATTGCTTGCAATATCAGAGATAACCTTACAATCCCAACACAGTATGAGGATAGTAGTAAATTTGCTGACGTGGCAAGGGATCGTGCTCATGTTAAGACAACATGAAGTTTTGAAGTAGGAAAACCTGAAATTCAATATCACAGGCCCGGTAGGTGTTAGTGCAATCGGGTTATAGGATAGCCAGGTACCGGGCCGCTAGTAGTATTATTCAAATCAACTAGCCTATGCCCGTGGCTCCGCCCGCGTGCATGGCGGTAATCGCGACTTTTGGTCATGTCTACTTAACCTTCGTAATCTTCTACTTAACCAATTGCTATCAAACATAGGGCAGATTTGAAGTCTGACAAAGAATTTTCTATAAAATACACCACGATGTAACATGAGATTGTAAAAAGTAAATATAATATAATATTTCTTTTTTTGATTTCAGGCTTCCGAAAGGCGAAGAGTTCCAACTTGAAGAGCATAAAGCATACGATGCGGCACATACTACACACACTACTTCAGATGAATGCTTAACGCGGTACCCTGGCTGTGTACAAGATTACTAACTACGTTCACTAATAAAAAGTTCCTACCAGAAATAATTACTTACCTCACTATTTTTGGGTTGTTTTTTTTTTACCGTAGGGAATGGGACGGAATAGGGATGTAGACGATGACATGCGTGCCAATGATCACACTATTATGGATGCCTAAGATTGTGAAGTGGACTCTGGGCTTCGAGGTGAGAGCCACGGATACGATCGAGACTAACGTAAAGTTGATGATAACTATAGGGCTGTGTGATAACAGAACCCAGTATCTGCATTAAACTAAATTTTACAGAAGAGCCGAAAAACGTTTTCGTCTTTTTGCATGTGTCGTTTAAAAATACAATCGTACATTCTTGGTAGTGATGGCTAGTGTTATCAAATTAACCTCTAGTTTATGCTAGTCTAGTACGTGCAGAGTGGTCTATATGACCGAAAAATGATAAAATACTCGCTTTTTAGATATGCCAGACTTAGATTGCGTAGATAATACAGATCAGTGGATTGTGTGCATCGTAGGTCCGGGGAGCGGCTTTTTTGACGCGGGTCAGTTCTAAATATTTTTATGTGTCAGCCTATTTTATCAAGAAAGACTTCAACAACTTTAAACGTCACGATGATTATTATTCGTTTTCCAAATAACTAGAATTCTAATTTATTCTGTATCCCACGACCCACAGGAATCTATTAAAGCAATAGAAATCTAATTATGCCACTCCAGACAGTAAATTTACCTCAGTGCTAAATTCTATCCAGATCCGTTTTTTTAATACCATTTAGGCGGTAGACAAGCACACGATCCACCTCATGGTAAGCGGTCACAGTGGCCTATGAACGTGTGCAACACTGCTCGCGCTCGCGCAGCCGACCCTGATGAAACCTTCTAATGCCCTTCTTGAGGAACCCCTTATTGTAGTCGTTAGGGAAAATCACGGCAGGGAGATCATTTCACAGGCTAAGCGTGCGCGGAATCCGTTCAGTCATCCTGGTGTGATTCAGTAATAAATAAAACTATAGCAGTAAGCTTATGAGCTGCACAGCCAGCAACACATTCAGAAACACTACCACCAAACAACAAATGACGTAGAAATCCAGTCCCGCTGTACTTAATTACGTCAACGCAGTGAATTGGCAAGCGGATTAGTGATCTCAATTTGTAATTAATTCGTTGTTCAAATGTTTAATAGTCACTGTCAAATAGAGCATGTTGGAATCTAGTAGGCTGGTCGTAAAAGGTAAATATCATAATATTGATTTCATGACTTACTGACTGTGTAATTTGCATCTGTCGTGTAGTGGTGATGCATACGACTGTTACGAAAGGGGTTGCGGGTTCGAATCCAACTCAGTGCTAATATTTGTATGCATGAATATGTCTATTTGCATTGATGTTTCTGACTAGAGTATTTTTTTGGTGTAGCTAAAACGGGCTGCTGGACTAACAGAAAATACGGCCGTTTCCTCGTGGTCATACTAATTTGTCATACCAGTATGACCACGAGGATATAAATATCGTCGTAGACGAGTGGTAATATTTTTTCAGTTGATACTTTATGTACTTATTTAAGAATTTTCTGAAGGTAAGCCTTAATTTTCACCCTTAACTTTAATCCATTATCAAATCTAATACTAGTGCCTATATTCTTTCTTAGTTATTTCGTATTTTTTAGGATTTGCCACTGATTTCCTAACTCTTATCCAAATCTTAGAAACTCAATTATATCCAGTTCCTGACGTTACATTGTACTCAAAGATATGCTTGCGTATCTTTTAGTGAAGATAAAAAAAATACTATAAAGCTGGTCTGACGGTGGAGATGGTACATAAGTGGTTACAGGAACTTTTGAATTTTGAACTAAACAGCTGTTTTTTAGTTCGTAAGTAAGACACAAATTGAGTTTAGGCTCATTTGTTTTATCTGAGGAAATACTCTGATGCTACGTGATATCCCGATTCTAAATATGTAAGTGGTCATACCATGGTCATACGAACTTCTGAACTAAACAAGATAAACATGTCATGTGTGGGCTTTTTTGATATGTCTGGTTATGACGTATGACATAATTAGAACACTGACTTTTTTATACTACGTAGGTGGCAGACAAGCACATGGCCCACCTGATGGGAAGCGGTCACCGTGGTAAATGATTGTATTCATAAATATCGACAACACTAAGGGTGTCACACACGCGTTGCCTACCCTGAAGGGAAGGGGGAGGCCTGGGAAGGGGTAGTGGGATGAAGAGCACAGTAAATTCTGGCTACCCTACTTACCGGCGGGAACGCAACACGATGGTTATTATGACCGCGGTGTCCTGTAAGGTGGAGGACTACCCCAGTCGGACAGCTCATTTCGGACTCCTTCAACATTATAATAGAATTAAGTATAACTTTTCCATCTTATACAAAACTGAACTCAAACTTATAGACTAATCTAATTTAAAAATCAATTTTATGATTGGTGTCAATAGTGCATTCTGTTTGGACGGAGATTTTAAACCAGGTCAACATGTTAATTATAGTCTAGTCGCAAAATACTGTTCAACTAACAATTTTCAGTGGCGTCGAGACCGCTTATTTTAGTTTCAGTAATTTGGCTATATTTATAATTTATTCGTTCAATAATAAATGAATTAAGTTTTAACCGAGTACCGCGTTTGTTTTGCTTGAATTAATTTAAAGGATTCTTTTTAATCGAATAAACCATTTATATCATGAGAATGATTCATTTATGAAATTATTTTGAAATGTTAATTCTACGGATTGGTGTAGAACTAACTACTTAGAATAATTTTGTTCCAACTGGCCGATGATCGAACTGTTAGTAGGACTAATTGGAAAAAATCCTTTTTTCTGGGAGTCATATTTTTTAAATTATTAATGCCCAAATTTTTGATAATTAACGGCTATGTCTTTGAATTTGATATATCACATTTATGATTTAAAATTTTATTATCATGAAACCATCTTACTGAAAGGTAAAAAAAAATTGGGTAGTTATTTTATTTCTTTAATAAACATCACTTGAAAAAATTTTATGATCTCTATCTGATCAAAGTACCCAAATATTAAACAACTTATGACTTACTGGTTTTTTTTTTTTTTGGTCAAGTGGGTCCACTCAAACTCGATCCCGCGGTTGCAGCTGTCATAATATTATTATTATCATATTTCTTTCGTAAAGTGGCGTAATTTTTGAAAATGAGGGCATACAATATGGTTTATTCATATTTTTGTATAGTAGCGTACAAAAAAGTTAGGACTGACAATAAAAAAAAAATGTTTAATTATTGCCCAAAATATAGGAATTGCATTTAAAAACGGTTCCCAGTTTCATAAGAAACATCAAGCAATCAATCAATTAGTTTATCCACATCCACTGTTCCAAACCTGCGTCATACCGCCCATTTCTCCGCCTTCCACGTCCAGAGAATATAAGAATACATAGAACGTTAAAATTAACAGAATCATTATTTCTGAACAAGTGTTATACATTTCAATAAATGTAAATGAAGGTTTAGGGTCTTAAGCATCAAAACTCAAGATCCGCTATGACAGATGGGAGATGTTAATCGGCTCATTAGGCCCTTGTCAGATGACGCAATGTGTAGCTATTTGTTTTAGACTTAAAACCTGATTGCTAATAATTACTGGTTTGAACATTCGGTTTGTCCTTGCAATCAAATTTTTTTTTTTTTTTTTTTCTCATTTGATTTTCAGCGTTGTTCTATATATCAGAGGTAGGTATGTATGTACCGTACTAGTGATTTGATTATGTTTATCTTGTCCATTGGATTGATAAATTTTTCAATGTTCAACTTTACCAGGAGAACCATACGAAACTATATAAGAGCTGAATAATCTTACACTTATGCTAAGAATATAAAAGTCGATAAGTTTATTTTAATAAAATGGTTTTTGACACTATTTGTACCATATGTTGAAGATATAATGCTGTTCAGCCCCTCGAGTGATGGAGTTCTGCTATAGATTGCTCAGTCTTTAGAAACTCACTGACTATGAATATGATGTAGTTAGAGCGAGCATGAAGCTTGAAAATGTATCATAATATATACTGGTAATAAGCTTGCCCTATATCTAGAATATATCTGGCGAAATATAGAATATAGGATCGTAAAATATAATACAAATGGACTTTATTGTACATCAATGCACTAAATACAATTTCAATTTAGCCTATAAATATTAATTTTTTAAAACTCAGTAAATTGTACAAAGACGCAATTAATGTTGAAAGCAAGTTACGAGTATATATATTATACTAGCGTACCCGCGCGCGGCTCCGCCCGCGTGAATGTTGGCTATCGCCACCAAGTCTTTTTTAAGCTGAGGGACTGCCCGTACTAACTTTCAATGTCTATTCCTTCGCAATCAGTGGTTGCAGCTAAACGTATTCATTTCATCTCAAGTTCTATCAAACCCTTCAAAGTACAGTGCCATGCATCGCGGCCAAAGCCCGTTTATTTACCAACATTATCCTTTTTCATTGTCTTCTAGATTTTATGGGGATTAGATAGCTGCTCTGGCCAAAGTATGTGTGACTCGGAAGAGGCCCTCTGATAAACCCTTTCATCATAGTTGCATTGCACTTTCACATTCGATGCACTATTTCAAATTAGTGAACATTGTTTATTTCCGAAAATCTGATTTTTTTATTATCAAAAAAATCTTGCTACAGACATTGACATTTGACAACCTAATTTAACATTCAAGAAGTTCATGAAAGTAAAGAAAGAGGATATTCTAATAAATACCGGTCAAGTGCAAATTAGGCTCGTGCACGCAGGGTTCCGTACAAAATTGGGTTGAGGGGGATTTCTGCACGACAAAAAAAGGGGGCGAACTTGATTTTGTTGCAGTAGCTTCTTGTATTGAATGACAGACATACATTTTGTTTTTTGGTGAAGTAGGTAATATTTATGCTTTCCGGACTTTTCCCTGTACTTATGCTATAAGATTTTACTTTCTGCAAAATATCTGGATTCTAGCCCAAAGGGAAATACCCCTTTTTTTTCGTGCGCAAAAAACCCGTCGGGCTTCACCTCAACGGAGCCAACGGAGAGGTTGGTATGTTGGAGTCCTATCAATGCCTGTGTGATCGAGAAATCTGGTGTGTCCTAGAAAGGATATCCCAGAAACCCCAACCGGTTCCGGCCACCAGCACTGGCGACCTCGACGTGTTATTAGGAATCTAAATCCCCCATCTCTATAAAAAAGCGCGCGTGGAAATATAACACCCTGCCACCCTGGGTCTGCTTCTGCTAGGGTGACGGTTAGCCTCGACCGTCACCCTAGGCTCGCACTCATGGAGGACGGAGATGGTTCTGCGAACTACGCCGCCCGGTGCACCTTCATCGGCACGGGGGAGTGCTAGATTTCTCCTGTAGCTTTACCACCACCACTTCTGCGCGCATTACTGCCTCGCAAAAAAAGCGGTGGCGTTCCACATACTATCTATGGTGACCATGGTCGGCACCAGGGACCTCACCATGAGGCTTACCCTACCGACGTCTGCTTCTAGGACATGGCGCCACTCTATCCACTCTGGAGACTCTACCAGTGTATGAAGAGGTTGTGTGCCCACGGATCAGCCCCGGCAATGGTGGCATTCAAACGTCAGCACCCTGCCTACGCAATGCAGGAACTCACCAAAACAGCCATGCCCATCAGTAAGCCTTGGATAGCTCAGGGTCAAGGGTTACATTGAACTTCGGCGTCTGTAGACCCAAGATGGAGTTCGACTTTAGTCGGTCAAGTCGGATATTACGTCCCTACTGGCCAGAGGAGGGGAGAGATTCGTGGGGATTTCCGCACGAAAAATAAGGTACGGCTTCCTAAAACTCTCCGATTGCGGTGCAGGTTACTCACTAACGTCGCCGAAGGTAACTTAACGACCTCCGTCCTCCATGAGTGCAGGCCAGGAGATGGTAGGTCAAGCCACCTATTAGTCGATAGTGAGACCACAGTTTGGATATTACGCTTCGTGTAATGCCAAGCATTATCCGCAACATTCCTTTTATCTAATTCAAATTGATTCCTCTACGTGTTCTTAAGAAAGAGGTCTTGACAGACAGGCAGACGGATAACTAAGAGATAAGGTTTTTTTTCCCTATCAGGCACAGAACCCTAAAAATTAAAACATTCTATTTACTTTTGAGGAAAAAGAAGTAAAGGATATTACTCTATGAAAATTTAGACAAAGTCAATTTTAGTTCCTGTTGCTATGACAACTATTATAGATGGCGATAAAAACGTTTGCTACATCTAATTTTGTTTTTATTACTAAATTTCCTGAATGAATCATATAATTTTAATTATGTTATATGCTATTCAAGGCGGAGACAAATCCAAAAAATCATAGATCATGAAAATCTGTTCAGCCGTTCTTGAGTTCTGGCAAAAGCACGTTTTTAGCCCTTTTTAGGGCTTTAGGGTTCGAATTTTAAAAAATCCTTTCTTAGTACACCTCTACGCATCAAAACACACATATTCTGCAAATTTCAAGTCTCTACGACCAGCGGTTTAGGCTGTGCGTTGTCTCTAGGTCAGTCAGGACTTTGAATTATATAGTATAAGATAAATATGAGATATAAGTTTAGAAATATATATTATTTTACATTTGGCATTTATTCTATTCTATTTAATTATCAGTCTTTCTATTCTACTAATTTTTTCTACTCTTTTCTTCTACAATAGTAGAAGACTATTTTTAGTTGTAAAACGTCCAACTTTGTTGACGTAATATATAATAATGATCTATCGTTAAATAATAATTTTACAAAGATCGCAAAATGTAAAGCTCTTCAAAATGCCCTATATTCTAAGAGAAGATATTCTTGATGATAAACAAAGTGTAACAAAATCTTTGACCAACCAATACCTTTCTACTTTACCTAACTGCGTTATAATTTGCACATTGTGCTTTCATTAGCATTCGTCTCGGGGTAACTGGTCATTGTTTGTACAAACGTACAAAGGAGAATGGGTAAATTTGGATGGACTTGACCAATGCACAACCAAAATGATTGTATTATGTTTTGATAGATCGTCCAAGTAAAAAGAAATAAAAAGACGTCAACTTTTCAATTAACTCATCCTCCGAGTCTTTGCCCAACTCAGTTGAGGTCGGCTTTTCAGTCTAACAGTGAAGCGACAGTGACTGTTATTTGACTTCCACAAACCCATTTTGTTGTTGTGTAAAATGTGCTGCCAGCTTTGGTCTTCTGTATGAATATTGAATACTATGTAGTATGAGGTATTAAGTATGAAGTAGTTCAGTCGATTTTAATTAGTTGATAAATTACACGACGATATCTCCCGTTCGAACTAAGCAGTTCGACTGGGGTAGTACCTCCACCATGCAGGAGACCGCGACCATAATAACCATCGTGTTGTGTTCCCGCCGCCGGTAAGTAGAGTAGCCAGAGCTCACTGTACTCCTCCTCCCTCTTACACCTTCCTAGACCTCCCCTCTTGATGTTGCACACGTTCATAGGCATGTTGCACACGGTGACCGCTTCCTATCAGTTGGACCGTGTGCTTGTCTGCCAACTACGTAGTATAAAAAAAATGATTTAACCGAGTATCGATTATTGAATTAATATAAAACTACTTTATTACAACATTACTGTCTATAAATTATAATATATTCACAACTAAATGTTTAATTTTTAATGGAATATCACATAATGTAAAAGGCATTCCTTATTGAAACAGTTTGTTCTTTTAACACTACATTGTTAATGGCCACCAATAGATGGCCCATTGGCCAGAATGCCCACTCTCCTTTTATGCAAACTCGTTTATAAACAAGACCGTCGAATACAAGTGTAAGCCAGTACTTTCCAGGAACACGCAAGGGTTCGTGGCGTTCTCGGAATTGTTCTATTATGTAGAAATGTAAGTAAATTAGGGTTGTGAAACGCTCCTTCATTCAATAATATTATGCCAAATAAACGAATTGTTATGTTTCTTTTTAAAGGTGTTGAATCTATAATATTTATCATTTTACCTTTTATGTTAAGTACTTCATTTTTACAATGATGGGCCTTGTCGTGTATTTTTGTTTTGACATGAGGGTTATCTCTAATTTTTCTATTATTAATTATTAAAATATTTAATGATTTAGAAGACTAATTTTGCTTATTAATTTTACCCATGATTTTTCTTCTTGTCAATGTTTCTCTTTAAATAAACAAGTTAAACAGTTCGGGCGTATATTATTATTTATGTTTTAATTCTTTAATTTTACTAATATAAATAACTCTTTATTTACAGGATAGCAACATGATCTATATATGGTATCAAATGGTACTATTATCAGTGCTATCGTGTATGATAGCTGCAGAGGAGTCCTTGATCGCGAACAAAACAGTTTCAAAAATATTATCAAGAAGAAAAAGGTTTCTAATTTTTCCTGATGGCAGCTCATTTCAATTAGGTAGGTAACGGTGATGATAAGGTTGAATTTAAATGTTTTGAACAAGAACTCGAATAGTCTAATGTAGATTATCTCCGCTATTATTTTCCACAATGGGGGTTTCGTGGTAAATATTGCAATTCAAATGAGCAGCTTTTTATACTACATAGGTGGCAGAACCTTGTCAGTTTAAAATCATTAACAATGGTTTGTTTTGAGTCAGCTTTCTTTCTTCCATTAAGCTATTTATTGAATTTCGAAGTAATCAATTTTTGTACATTACTGTTCAATTTATCATCATTCGTATGTATAGTAGTTTACACAATTTCTTTTACATAGGTAGGTATAATTTCAACCAGTATTTTGCAAATTTATTCAAACCTTACAGTTTTCTGCACACAAAATCACGGCTACCTTCAAATTGGAAACGTCGTTTGGTTCGGCACTACAGCTGCATTAGCTTGGGAGTTGCCAACGGATCCTAATTTGTTTTCCATGTTCAAAGGCCAATATAAGCCGTATGATGCAAAACGCAGGAATGATGTTATTTATTATTTAGATGAGGACGGTAAAGTGGTAGATAAGAAAGACTATAAAAGGTAAGACGATATTTTAATTGTTTTGTGTAAAAAGCTTTATGAAAATGTAGGTACTTAGAAAATATCTTAATATCAACTTGACAGCTATTAACGGGATGTTATATTTTTATGACATTCTTCAAAATATGAACAAAATTTCTACATTCATCCGCATTTGAGGCGCTGTACAAGTCTGATAAAGTGAAAAGTTTGGCTAACTTTTATACGGTTTTATAAACTTGAATAATTTCAGTAAAAGTTAAAATCTTACTGGTTGTGTCATTTTTACGAACATGTAATAAAACTATTACTATAACATAAAGTATACTATATCATCTTACTTGATTAACCAAATTACCGTATTTCACGATATATAATAAACTTATATTTGAGAAAATTAATGCGGTCATGCAATAGAAGTATTTTAAAAAGCCTGAAAATTTGATGAGTTGAACGTCATGATCACATGATTTTCAAAATATTGATTAGATATAAATACAATGTTCCATGATTATACGACCCAAGTAACCACGACTCTTTGAGCAAATATAATAATTGTTTAATTTAACTATGAACTAATTATGAAGATAATTATGTTTAAATTGAGATTTCTTTTATCAGGAAAATTATAGTAAATCCAGCTTTTGCTAAAAGGAGCACAGACACTACAAAAGAAACAAATACAGTTGTTACAAATATACTTAAAAAGGAAATGCACAATAAACAGAAAAATATAAATCATCTCAAAGAACTCGATGCGACCGAAATAGATTTTCACAGGAAAGGTAGACAGAAACTTTATGCAAAGCTGGAAAAGTTTTTGCAAGCGTAAGTAGCATTCATAAATATACTGAAAATTTTGTATTATTTTTAATACGCCAAAGTTTTCTTTTGGTAGATCGTATGAACTAGTTGAAAAATTAATTCTTTAGCAAAAAAAAAATGCTCCTCTAAAGGAATTGCTTTCAAATTCTTAAATGTTAATCTTATAAAAGGTAGAATACAGCATTTGGAACTGGAGCTAAAATTATTTGATTAAAATAATTCTTAATTTTTTATGTGTTGTTATATCGCTTAAGCGTCTTCATGAACTTAATTTGATTTTATCTAGACTTGGATGGAATGGGAAAGAATGTGTACTGCAAATGCTCTGCCAAGCAAACAAGCTAGAGAAAACAGATCAAGGAACCTTTCTAGACGAGATTTTCAGAGTGGTGTTTACGTAAGTACATTTAGTTCAAACATAAATGACTGCGGGTTTTATACCATGGGGTTATTTGGACAAAAATTGGCTTTTTATTTGAAAAAAAAAAAATTTGAATTTGTGCCGGGTGGGATTAAGTACCGAGTTTATAAATAAAGACGAAGATCCACAACGGTCTATAGATAGAAATTAATACCTAATTATATTGTAGATAATAAGCTACGTATCTAAGCATTCCATAAATAGGAATTTAATTCAACTTTTACTATTCTTGTTGTAAAATCTATACTAATCTACTATACTATCAATGTCAAAATCTAGACTGAGATTTTAGAGCCATTTGCCACTGGGTCATAAAATGTTTAACGAGATAAAATAAACAAAAAGTCTAACATAAAATTAATTTACTCAGCTTTTTGTCACTAAGTTAGAGAGCTCCATACAGGTTTCCTTAGTAAACACGAAACTTAAACTTGCAACATAATTTCAGATTACCGAAACTCCACGTCCAGTCCGAAGTTCATAACCGATATGACGACGCCCACGGGGCTAATGGAGACTGTGCGCACTTGTATCCGAATTGTGAACATTCTCCAGTAATGTAATCAGATATACGAGTATATGTGCTTACTATATGTTTTGTATTCGTTGCAATAAAGTTAATGTAATCAGTTTTTTTATTATTAGATATTTTATCTTTAAGTACCTATCGTTAATGATGTGGGTTTTGGAAATTTGAAAATATCACTCAAACTCACGGTAGACATGACATCGGATGTCAAAACGATAAAGATTTGAGGGTGTACTGCAAAGTTCTTCGGGACCCAAGCCCTCACCTGCTAACCGATACACCTGCTAATTAATGGCCGAAGTTTTGGTATAGGCTTTCCTTTCAGGTTTGTGAAGTTAGATGGTAGTTGCTCCTGCAAAAATCACGATAAGCAAAATCAAGAAAACACAAGCACTAATAATACCAACTTTGGATACAACCAGAATTAACGCTAATAATGATGATGAAAGATTTGAAGTTACACAAACAGATATAGTAAAAAAAGAGTAGCTAGTTAATTTGCATCAGTGCCTTCAGTAAGTCATTTTTAACTATACTTTAAATCAAACTAAATAAATTTAAGTATCTCTATCAAAAGATGCAGACATTGAAAGTTCAACACCCAGCATGTATTGACGGTGCTAATTACATTTCACAGCTGCAAACTTGCTGTCAGACGTTCAAAAGTGCAGACGACAGACAGTTACTCTAATTACATGATCAAATACAGAACTTGAAAATGTTTCCTGGAGCGTTGAATAAGTATGGAAGTGACTTACATGAATATTTCCAACATATTATTCGAATTTTAAATTTAGTTCACATTCTGTAATAAATTCTGTGTGTAAATGTGCAGATAATGCATTTACATATTTAGGTTTGAGCAGTACAAATTAATTAATTTAGAAAGACGTTAGTAGTAGCCATATTGACAAATTTAAAAATTGAATAAAAAAATATTCTGTACTATTATTTTCGCTTTACAATTTTAATCATAAAAATGTTAGTTAGTCTATTGTGTGTAAATATTAATGCGTAATTCAATATCCGTTTTATAAAGCATAGATATCTTAGTCATTTAGCTTATGTTCTGTATCTCATATTTTGTGTACACCTATTGTTTTGAAAATGTTTAATTAATCTTATCATTCACATGGCACCATAAAACTTTTTATAATACAATAAAATACCTATAATTCAATATTATTAAAAATAGACACGTAACGTTTTGTTATTTTGTCTGCGGGACGCTAGAAAATTTACATAGTATATATCAAACAAACAAATAAATCCTACAGTCACATGGTTAAATAGGTAGTTGACGTAATTGATAATACAACAGTACAGGCCAATGAAAGATTAGGAGGCTTCACGGTCTCTCTGAATCTGTTATTTGATTCTGGCTTAGCACTGAGCAATAATTCCTTTACTAATAATCATTTGAAAAGAACAAGACAAGTTAAAAATAATGTAGTGATAAAATAACATGAAGAAGAAAAAAAAGTTACTCATAAAGTTAGATTAAGAAAAAGTATCTCAAGAAACAATTGAAGTTAAATATTGAAGAACTACATATTGGAAAAACAAGAGAAATATTAAGAAACAAATGAAAAAAGTGCATTCCATACATTTCTCACGTTCAAATATCGAATAGTCACGAGACACAAACTTCAGATTGTATGTCGCTTTAACCAGAGTTTCCAGTTGAACTATTGAACAAAAAATATGAATTTTTTAAATTTACTTTTAATAATACTTGTGATAAACGAAGTTGAGTTCTCAGTGAATGCAGAAGCAAAGGATTATTGTGCCAATGTGAAGGCTCCTTTGGTCAGCCTGAGGAAAAAGAGGCATTTAACGTTTCCGACCGGAACTGCTGTTGTTGTAAGTGTTTAAAAGCATTTTTTTTCATTTCCAAGTTACAAGTGACAGAGAACCAAACGAGGAAGACAATACACCTATTATTTAAAAATATTAAGTTAGAGTGTTCAAGTAATAATAAATCGATTATAATATTATTATTGTTAATGTGAGCTTTAATTTCAACAGTTTCCATCGCTATTTTTTAATATATAAGTATATGTATCAATGTGTAATATTCGTGGTCATGGGGCTCAAGTAATGCGACTAAAGACAATTTTCCACCCAACAATAAACATACAGCCCTCTATTACATGGGATAACTAATATGGTTATACACTCTTGCCTACCCATTCATAAATGTATTTATAGGCGTGAGGATTATTTCAAATTTTCTGAGCTTTAATACTTTTAGGTGTATCCGAGATTTTTGCCTTACTATCTTTACTCGAAATCTGTGCGAGAATATCACTCTTAACAAAATTGCTTCGATGATTTTATTCCACGGTTTTATTGACAATTATTATTGTTTGGTTTCCAGTTGACACTGTCCCTGGTAAAGACAATTGTAGTCCACGCGCCATCTGGTTGGAATGTCGCCATAGAAATTGATGTAATTCATCCTATGCCGACTCCGGAGATGACAAATGAGTTGTTCCGAAAAAAGTTTCACCATCGACAGAAGCGAGAACTTTGGGAGACGATTGAAAACGCACTTCAGAGGTAAATGTTGCCATGATATTAATCGTTAGTATCATAACATCTATCAAACCTTATATGGGAAAAAATGGCATGCATCTGTATATTTAAAATGGTCTGGGTGTTTTTATGCATTTATTAAAATTGTAGGTATATAAGTATGATGGTCAAAGTAGCATAATATTTGATTCCAATACCAGCATTCGACTACTACCTACGTCAAGGGACGCGGGTTCAATTCCCGCTCATTGCAAATATTTTGTACTAGTGCAATATATTTACAAAAAAAGTAGGTATCTAAGGCCATTAAAATCCTAGATGCCTTAAGATCATCCGGTTTGTGAGGATAATGCCTCACGAGCGGTTTTAGTCGGTCCGACTCCGACAACCACCGCTGATGGCTGACGGGACAGAAAAAAGGTACAAAGTCGTGAATGGCCCTGAATAACATCAAAAGACACAAATATAGACACTGCACCATTATATTATTGCTAGAAGACTAAGAGATACTCGTACATTCCTAGTTTAACGTTTAACTTTTAGATTAGCACGTTTCCGATGCATGTAAAGATTCAGCTGTGTTCCTTTTCTCTGAGAATGTGCAATTTTGTTTTCCAGTTACAACATGAATGGCCGGTCCTGCATTTATCGAAGCATATGTGAAGCAAAGCAGCTCTTAGCTCCAACTGGGAGATCGCTGGTGCATGATATTATGAGAAATATATTTTCGTACGTATTTTTTTTCATATTTTCAAATGGTTCATGTTTCTTGTACCTGGTTCCTTGTTGAATCGATGGAAGCATTGCATTTAATATTAACTATTAATTTGTTTTTGAAATTTAATGCTTATTCAAGCATTAAATTCTGATTTATATACCAACTAGCTGTTGCCCGCGGCTCCGCCCGCGTGGATGTCAAAATCCGTTTCAAAAACTATCCTATCTCTCAAGTTGGATCGAACTGCACATGGTGTGCGAATTTTATTAAAATCGGTTAAGTGGTTTAGGAGTCCATTGAGGACAAACATTGTGACACGAGATTTATGTATATTAAGATAACCTTCCTTGAAAATGGGACATTTAACACAAAATATGTAGGTATACATTTTTAAATTCACTCCGTTCTATGCCATATCATAGATCTTTCATTAAGTCTATTTACTTTCTCTAATCCAGCATAGATAAAATTTCAAGAAACATAGTAACCACTTTATAGTTCTTTAAACGGTTGTCCAATTTACCACGACTTAGGTTTATTGATACCACCCTCATATGGTAAAAACAATTCCATCAAGAACCAAGCGGTTCGGTGCCTCTTTCCTTTGCCGCACCATCAAAACCTGGAATTCTTTACCAGCTCACGTGTTTCCTTGCTCATACAATCCCGGGTCCTTTAAGCGGGGCGTGAAAAAGCATTTGATGAGGCCGTCAAGCTGAGAGCCACCATTTTGGCACTATCGGTGTTTGCAATGGTGACTCCCATTCTAGAGACTTTGCCTCAGCTTACCATCAGGCGAGGTGAAATCATGTTGACGTGACCGACATAAAAAAAAATAAAAAAAAATTGAGCATTTTCCTAGAATCCTTCCTTATTCTACGAAGAATGTTAGCATCATGATAGCTAAGACGGCCATTTAAGTTCTGTGGCGTCGATGTAATCTTATTGCCATTCCAGGAACACAGCAGACGGTAGATTTGATTAATGTAAGTGATGAAGTGTTTCCTTATTACATTTAGCTCTTGAATCTAATTGAATACCGATCAGTAAACCAGTTGGAATTTCCTCGTTTCTAATTATTTGTATTAAGAAGGATTGTACTTTTTTAGGCTGATGATTCCACCTGATGGGAAGCGGTCACCGTGGCCTATGGACGTGTGCAACATCGAAGGTGCACACGCGCTGCCTACCCTTTTTTTTTTTTATCGTGCGGAAATCCCCATGGATTCCACCCCCGTCGGCCATCGCGGGTGGTTATGTCGGGATCGAACTGACTAAAACCGCACGCCGTCTTGGGCCTTAGTAACCGGGGTGTAAGGTTACCCAATGGGCATATCCCTCGCACCCCAGCTGACCCCGGGCCATCTACGGTTTTAAGATGGCCCTCTCGACCCCCCGAAAAGGTGGGTGGGGCGAGCATCGCGCCACTTCGCCGACGGTGGGGTGTAGGGTGACAGGAGGCCGTCCTGTCACCCAACTGTCGGCGCGCAGACAATCAGCTCGCCCCCCGCTCGCTCCCCACTGTGCCATCTGCTAGTCAGAGGGACACGTGGAGAGCCTCGGAGCAGCCCTCTAGAGGGCCACCCCCACCCTGGCCGGATTGGCCGCAGGCAGTAGCGTCTCCCATGGCGAGTGGGAGGCGCTGCTCGCCTCCGTTGCCCGCGCTGCCTACCCTGAAAGGAAGGGGGAGAGCTAGGATGGGGTGGGGAGTCTGTGGAGCTGTGAGCTCTAGCTACCCTAATTACCGGCGGGAACACAACACGATGATTATTATGGCCGCCGTCTTCTGTAGAGCGGAGGTACTTCCCCAGTCGGACAGTTCATTTCGGACAGGAGATACCGTCGTGTCCTACCTCCTTCAAAGTGAACTTTGTTGCTTGAACTTGCAATCGAGTTTAGATACCTCTCGGTGTTAAATTATTATTTGAAGTGGCTACATGTTATCTGAATAGGTTAAAATAACTATTTTGGCCATTATTTTTATGTACCAACAAACATAAGTACCATTTCTTAGACCAAAATATATTAGACTGAAGAACGGATTTTTTGGCGAATTTTGCAGATCTTCTTCGTTTTTGAAGAAGCCTTAGTATTCATCTGGCCCAATTAGAGCAGTAGTTGCAATCCAAGTCACTCACTGGGGCACTATCATGAAGGCGTCCTTACATACCATTAGGAAGATTCCCTTCACTAGTATTATATGTCCTAGCTTGAGCAATAATAATAATAAAGAACCTTTAGCTCAGTAAATCTACCGTATGTTAGAAGTGCAATAATTTTTTTCATTTTTGCAATATTTCTAATAACAATTATTTATTTCAGTGTCCCTATTCATGAGGAAGAGTTCAAATCTGAAGTATCTGATAATTACAGCGAAATATTGCAGTTAAACTTCTGCGAAAAAACTCACGATTGTCCTATATCACTTGTTGAAATTATATTAGCATTGAATAAAAGTCGTTAGGTTTTATGATTATTTTCTCTGCAAAATGTGAGTGGAGTTACCTACATTTTGAATCTCATATTTATAATTTATTTTCGTTTTTGAAAGTGCGACAATGCTTGAACTTGAGATACAAGTGATCATCTTAGTGTTGATGGAAGGGCTTTTGAAACAGAAGTAAGCCCAAGAAAACATGATTGAATTACGTGAAAGAAAAAATGATAATGAAACGAGTAACTGTATGGAAAGTGTGGAAGAAAATAACATGTTGCGCTGACCCCAAATTATTTAAACAATGGTGATAAGTCAATTAATTAATAAATAAATAAGTAATGTAAAACGATGATCAAAAATAACAACCTGTTCGAAAAAAAGATAAACATGTTATCGAACGTGGAAGTTTAAAATAAAGAAGTTTTGTTTTACTTATCCTAACCACAATCCCAAAACTAGGCATAATTATATTAACTCCAGCACCAACAGCAATTACCCGTGACACCAAGCATGATTTTCAGAAAGTCGCAGGGAAGTAAGTGTCTTGAAATTTTGTCAATTATATTGAAGGAAGCTATAGAATGGCTGAAATAGGGAAGTACCTTACTTAATAATGAATTCGCATAGAAGAATGATATGTGTCAGTATTACTAATTTCAGACTCGAAATCAACAAAATGTAAAAATTTTCAAACATGATACAATTTTAGACATATTTTCAAAGTTAAATAGACCAATGTACAGACAAAGAGTTAGTCTAAACCTAGTGAAAACAAAATAAAACTCATTTGTTTAGTGTTACTTTTTGATGATGGCAATTTTTTACATAAATAACTGTGTAGTTCAAGTTCATTTGATGACCGGCCGTCAAGCTGAGGGTACCATTACAGAATTATCGGTGTCTGTAATTGTGACCCCCATGCTTGAGATTTTACGTGTAACTTGTTATTGGGTGAGGTAATGCCATTTTACCGTGACCAATATAAACAAGATGAAGCACAACCGCGCCTGAGAGTTCAATAAAATTTTCCTCAGTGGGTCATAATTAATGTATCAGAACCTTTTTAACACGTTGCCTGCCAACCTACGAGTATACTCGTAGTACATGATCTGGGGTGCACTGCCAACTACGAGTATTCTCGTACATGATTGTATACGATTTCTGACAAATTCTTAAACAGTGGCCGTGAAAGGAGGGCGGGGTTAAATTCTTTGGCATTTGAAATAAAACATTACTTAAATCAGAAAAATAAGTTACATATAAAAATTTTTGAGTATATCACTGTGAAGTAATGAAGGAGTGATACATTTTAAAACAATTTTCAACACATAAGGCAGGTTTTTCAGGACATATGGGACAATAATATACAGTTTCTTTGCGTTTTTTTCTTTGGTGCAGACACGACATGGCTTCGTCGGTTTTCGTTTTTTTTTTGAGTAGGTTGTAAATGCTCCAAGTATTGAAATTCTTGCTTTTTCTGCTCATGATGGCTGTATTTCATGAATTTCTCGCCTAAAAGATATTTTATAACTTCGTCTTCAATGAGCATCCAATTCTTTTCTAGAGGAAGGTTGGCTTGTTGGTTGTAGATCATGCAGGCGTTATGAATGTAATTGTAAAAAATTTGAATCGCTAATTTTTTAGATTTACGATCGTATACGATGCCCCGCGAGCGCTGCCGGGGTGTAGAGTAATCACGTGGCGGCCGCGGTTCCCGATAGACAGGTGCTGGGGAGAGGGGAGTAAAAATTTTCGCGCCAAATCATATACGACTATACTCGTAGATTGGCAATAGCTAATAAGAATCCTATCTCATTGCCATACTACGAGTATACTCGTAGTTTGATCTTGGTTCCACTGCCAACTACGAGTATACTCGTACCTACCATTTTATATGGTGGCAATACGTATACAAAAAAGTTACTACGAGTATACTCGTATGGCAGGCAACGTGTTAAAGCTTGCTAATGTGTTAAATCAACTAATATACGCTCATGTTGAGGCTCTTTGGTGGTGCAATGAAAATGCTTCAAAATAATAAATCCTTCGAATTCATTGTTATAAACACGAGTCGGAATGTTTTCGAAGAGATAGGTATTGGTATACCTATTATACTTTAGATTCCTAAAAACAGTTTTCACATAAGCCTTTTTGAACCTACGTGTAACGATTTACAATTACTTCCAATTGGTGTATAGTTTGCGGTATATGAAGAAGCTAATAAATTCTGAGATAGAAATCAACTCTAATATATTTATCGTAAGGTTGCTTTTCCAACAAAAGATGTAAGTACAAGATTTCTTGGAGGTGTGATTCGTGACCGAGCTAATGAGTGGAGACAGCGGGGTTCTAATTCTTTGATCCAACATCCCGGGTCACTGAACATGGCTGGCACGCACACATACGTCGTTTTACGATGACTTTGTACAGATAAGGCTTTGCAGAATTAGTGTTCGTTTTATATAGGTAGCTATTCTATTAATATGTATGTGTGAGTGTAGGAATTTTTAAAACACTTATTGAAAATTTTAACCCACAGATAAAGGGTTTTCTACCAACACCATTTAGGCCCAAAATGACCTCACCCATGAATCAATGCACTTGCTAAATTATGGACAAAGTATTAGTGGAGGCTTTCCTCTCAGGTCTACGAGCTCAGACGGCAGTCGCTCTCGAAAAAGTCAACATACTAATAAAAAAACAAATCGCTGTGATATTGAAGTTGGTACATTACACGGCATGTTTGTTTGTCATATTTAGTTATAATTATCACACTATAATTAGTAGGGCTCGTCGTTGGATGTCGCTTTATCAAGAGTTCAAAAGATATAGGTACTCACGCTAGGGGATCCCTCCTCTTGGCATAAAATTTTAAGGCAGAACTATTTCGCATAACGTTTGGCATAACGTTTGGCATAACGTTTTCGCATAACTTTGATTAGCATAATAATACTACTGTATAATAATCCTTTGGCCTAATGCAAATGTCAGCATAACTATCATGTTGTAGTATAATATGTTTTGCCATAAAAAAGAGTTGCATAAATTTTGAAGGCATAATGTTTATCCATCATAACATTCCTCCTCATTCCGACTAGGATAGATTAGGTTAGAATTAGGAATTAGGAAAAGAAAAAGGAATTAGGTTAGTGGTTATTTTTTTTCTAATGAAAATAACTATTCCTATACAATGACATTCCTGTATAATTTCAAGCCCAACGCAAGCAAGAAAGGTGCAGAGTATCGCGTGCGGTTTAGTGGGTATACCCATCCAATACCGCATGGGAGAATTTCCTGCTATCATCCCTTAGAATACCACGGGTAACAGTATCCCCCACATAGACAAAAAAGTTTTGTCGTCGAAGGAGGTGGGAACATACTTCATTTACTACTGCAGCTTAGATTATGTAGGCTATAAATTCTTTTATTAAATTAAAACAGTAATAATTGTTATTTGTAGTCCAAAACTAGAGCAATAATTGGGCTACATTGTTCACTTGTAGACGAGAGAGACGACGTACGTCACAGAGGCGCCAGAAATTGACCGAGAAAGGGCTAGTTTCCGTCCACATAAGATGCATTGTGCACTCGAGACCGTTGTACCACATTTCACTCTAACAATACCAAGCTCGAAACATTTGAACGGTACATAATATAGAGGTGACTAAAATGATATCATTGCATTTTCTCTTATTTTTATTGCCTAAACCATGGACCACTTATTGTGATGGCCACTGTGCCCTGACACTTGCACAGCTGGAGACCTTAACGAGGTAAATAAAAAGCAATCAACGTTGCCGAATTTTGGGCCGGCTATATCTAATTTATAATCATTTATTGGCATCGAAACGAAGAAGAAGAAGAAGATTGCATTTTCGGGTTTATGATAAAAAACTTAAAGATTTGAAAGACTCCAAGCAGGCTACTGCATGGCCTGTATTGGCCGGAATCGCTCACATGCAGCAGCGGTAGGCGTTGTTGACTCCATAGCATAAGCAAAGTACCACGTAGTGTTTAATGATCAGTTGGAAATCAGTCCGAAATATAATAAATATCTTCGACTTATGGCTTTTACGGGACTACCATCTGACTACCTCGAGATGAAAGTTAGCGTCAGTGTCAGGTATATCAGTTAAAGTTGGTTTGGAGCTGAATATCTTGGTGTGAACTTTTTGATAGTGGATTTTTTTCCAAGATTTTATGTAAATTACTTGCATGAAATTAGCTCAAAATTATATTAATAAATAGGCGCCCGCGTGCGTGTATTTGAATGACGATGCTGCGCAGCCGCACACACTTTGTAAAGTGTTTTCCCTTTCTGACGCTTCAATTATAACTAAATAAATACAGATTTTGAGATCGCTGTAGATACATAGGTATACATAATTATGCAGATGAAATCAAGGAGTAATCCGAGCATTTATAAAGTGTTTTAAAAGTATAAGAAGAAAAAGTTAAGATGTGGCATCTGCCTACCTCAATGAGAAAGAGGCGTGGCAGTATGTAAGTATGAGGCGATGTTAGAATGTTATGCTCTTGTTATGCCCCACCTACACTTGTAAGTATAGTCAGCATCAAAAGTCAATGATCCATTTTAGATTTTGAAGAAAATTTTCGAGCAAAATAAGTTACGTTTCTTAATGAAAATGTTGTTTAAAAACTGAATAGGCTTTATAATTGAACTACTTTTAGACTTATATTATATTATAATGTACCATTTTCATTAAAAAAATTAAGTTTGAAATCTTTGCAATTATCATCAACTTTGGCGCTGAATGTACAAGTACGCCAATTATGAAGAAAAAATTTTCAACCAGCTAAGAGGCACTTTAAAGGAAATGCAAACATGTTGGCATGTTTTGTAAAAGATAAAGCCAAGTCACTTATGTACCTATGTTATAATAATTCGCAAAGACTTACCTCACTTCAAAAGTCTATTAATTACTGTAAAACAAATGTGTGTGATGGTTTTATATTCGACGGATTCTACAAATAAATTTCTAATAAATATGCAAAGAAAAACAAAATTTTATACTAAAATCTTTAAAAGTCTTCTTTAACTTTTAGTAAAACATAGTCTATTATTTTCTAATATCTTAATAAAAACTTCACAAAGATTGAACATACCACCTATAGTATTGTATAAGTTTTATAATTATATGATACCTTATAAAAATGATTACTAAAACAGTGTGTATTATCTTACAAAAGAAAAAAAGCCAAACGAAAAAAGCATTATCGAATGAAATTCAATGATTTCAAAATTAATTTAAAGTTTTCGTAGAAAACACTACTTTTAATCATAACGATAAACAGTCCATTTACTCGGTACGAGTACATATTACATTTTTGAAAAATTCTACAACCAAACAAGTGTGTCAAACAAATACCTATTGAAAACCGCATAGTCTTATAAACTTTATAATAACGTACATGTATCAATACATTAAACTGTGCGGGACTTGGCGGCGTCGCTACCGAAACCCTGTTTTACTAAAACTAAATATAGCCTTCCATCACAATGGAATGTTCAAACGACACCATTACGTCACTCGAACTATCCCATGTGCCACGTACGTGAACCAAAAAAGTGAAAAGCACAAGTCATTCTTAGTCTGTCGTATATATTCTAGTCTGCCGTACTTGTCAAAACTACTACATACTTGGATCACATTTGATAGGCATTGATACTGAATAGATTTAACTATCAAAGATAAAATTCGAAAAAAATTCTAAGAAAATTTAGAGAAACACGTTTAGAGTATTCGATAATTGAAAAATTTCTACAACAATGAGTTTTAAATCTTGTATATTAGTAGTAATAGTTTTAGTAACACCAACAGCTTTGTGTGTTCATAATTCAAAATCTAGTACTGAAAGTTGTCCTAATTTGAAAACGTCTTTGAGTTCTGTAAGAAAAAGACGGCACTTGGCTTTTCCTACGGGATCTGCAGTTTCAGTAAGTATGTTAACACTTTTGTTCTTGAGTTTAAGAGTTTGAAAAAATATTTTAACGGAAAAGGGTTCCTTTTTAATTTTTTTACAAACTCACAAATTACTCCGGAATAGTAGCCAGAGGAGTGCTAGTGCCCAGATTCTCATGCTCAGCTGTTACAATCGGTGTCGCTGAGCCATTAAAGCAGATCTACCATATTCCATTTATAAAATCATATTAATCAAGCAATTAGCCAATTGAAATCCACTACTTTTCCAAATTCATCTTTTGCATGCAGTCTTTCCCAGTTACGTTTTAGTCCTAAGGATTTTTCTTTGTTCTGTAGTTTTAGTCATCGTCGTGATATATTATGTCTATCCAACTGTTTAAATTAACCAGGTAATCAATTACCTGATTAATTTATTTAGCTTTGTCAAAATACGATACGTTACTCATGATGTCGTCAGAACTTGATAACAGAAGTCATTTGCAACACGTTAATTGACTTTTGACAACTTTTATCCCTCCAGTTATATATTTTTGCATACCATACATGCTAATATAATTCTTACAACCCATCTTTGAATACGAATGATCATTTTTGCTTTATTTGAAAAAAATTTGTATCGAAAATGTAACGCGCATTACAGACCATTGAACTAGCTTTAGGCTTCCTCCTCCAATCTTTTTAATAATGACTATTGGCCATTGCAACTTCGATATGTCCGACACTTACCATTTTAAACCAATACTTTTTGCTAGGGATTTTGTCATGATCCTCTCTACGCTCACTCACTCAAGAAAATTCTGTGAATTCTATTGTAAGTACCAATCAAATCTAAAAAAACTCAAAACTATAATTTTTATTCACACTTTCAAATTTAGAATATTGTAAACCTTACGTAACGTTCCTTAAAATATGTAACTTATCATTTTATTAACTTCAATCATAAAAACCTCTGAAACAAATAATGACTTTCAGGACTTTGACAGGTGTTTCATTAAATACTGTGATTTAGTTACAAAACTCTCTGTTTTTTTGTAATATACAGATAAAAATAAAATGAATCAAGCAATCCCTGTTGCTGACCTTTTTTTACTGAGTCATGGTAATGATACTGATTGAACTTAGTTTAGGTACTCCGTACTGTACTAGACAAGTTCTGATTTCTCGAGGTTGAGGGGTTAGATGGCAGTATCAAGCAAAAAGTCAAGATAAGCACATCAGATTCAGAAAGCGTATAAAAGCTAACCCAGTTTCAAAGCACAAGCTATGGATGCAACTAAGATTAATGAACGGTAGGCGGAGAATCGGAAGGTATGGCACGCATTGGGAAAGGCATGTTTAGCAGTAGATGTCAATAGGCTAATTGATTGATTGATTAATGACTTTAGATAAGGTGAAACTTATCCACGTGAAACATACTGACATTTCCACAATACATCCACATCAATTTTTTTTACAATATACGAAGTTATTTATTATCGATGTCGAAAAATAATTTTACACATTCATCTTCAAGATCGTATTGCTACACAAACTTGCAATTGAACTAACACACTCAAATATCGAACAAATCTTGGAGGCTAACGAACCGTCCCCAATTACGTACTTTGTAGTCACTTTGAGTTCACTTTCCCCGAAAACTTGCCTTTTGCAGTCCTAAGTTCTAACATTGTTTTGACAACTTCTGTTGGCAGGTAAAAGTTGTTCAATACCGAATGTGGATCATGCTACTTTTCATCATAAGACTTGTCATTCTCATTTTTTCATCATCAAGACTTGTCATCATCATTTTCATTTTTTGCTAGTCATTCCATAGTTCTCTTCTTTTGCAGTGTAGAGTGCCCATTATTTTCATCCCTGTAGTGGCCTATTTTCCATTTACCGATCTGTGTCTCAACTATAGTACAGCTTTGCTCCATCGGCCTTCGGTGTTTTAAAAATCGAATAACTTTTTCATTGAAAAACTCACCTTGTTAGTACAAACGCAAACTTATTTCATGCTAATTTGTTTGGTTTATCATGTTTTTTGCTTTGATTTCAGATAGTCGTTTCGAGTGTAAAGACTATTATGACACACGCACCTTCAGGCTGGTATGTGGTTGTAGAAGGTGAACTGGTCTTCAAGCTCCCCGACGCAGAGTTTGTAGCTGCTGAAAAAAGAAGAAAGTTGCATCACCGACAGAAGAAGGAGGCGTGGGGGATACTGCAGGGCGCTTTTGATAAGTAAGGAACTAACATCTCAACAATGTTGTTTCAATCTTTGTGACTTTTATAGTGTGAATTGAAGCGTTACCGTCCGTCAGGGTACTAGTGTTATGAGGTCAAATTGAATCCATATCTTGATAACCACGGTGTTCCGAGCCCGATTTACTTTATGATAGATTCGTTCGGGGCCCAATTTCTTACTTTTACTTCTCCATTTCACTGTTCATCCCTAGCGAGACTATTGGCATGTATGTCATCCCTTACAACCTCAAGGTGTATATCTGCTCCGTCTATCACGGCTATTTGTAATACTTTTACTAAAAGTATTAATATATTGATTTTTCAAATTTCAGACACAACATGAACGGTAGAGCGTGCATTTTGAGATCTATTTGTGAAGCGCAAACCCATCTTGCACCGAAAGGAAAGTCTCTAGTACATGACCTGTTAAGATCTATGTTTACGTAAGTATTGCAGAGCACTGCGAAGTACATAGTTCATCAAGACATGAGCCAAGATAACTATTTTATATGGCTGAGCGGCGACGTACCCGTAGGACCTCAAAGTTTTCGTTAAGGAAGACATGTAACATTTCTGACACTTTTAAAAGACGAATGAAAGGAGCATTTGATCTTTTCAAATAAGTTAAATATTGTTGATAATTTCCTTATGTTCTACCCGAAAACAAGCAAACCAATGCGAACCCAATCGCAGGGTTCGCGTATTAAGTCAACCAACCATCGTAACCTAATTCAATTTAGCTTTTTACCGTAAAGGAAAAACCTAGCCGTTTCATTCTAATATTATGTAAACCCCCTTTAAATATTGAAACATTATTCAAACTCATAGATAATAATAGCTATAAGATAACACGCGTCAGTGCTGAATTTCGTATCCCTCTAATTGCCTTATAATCCACGTACGTGACATTTATACGAGACAAGATTACGTCATAATACTCAGCCGTACCATGTAAAAGGGGACCGAATTACTTACAAAATTTAATTCGGAAATAAAACCTCTTTGGAATTCATCCCTTCTTTTGAACATCCATTTTATAATCTTTACAGTTCAATGTGCGCAATGGATATTGTATAGTGATTAACGCACGGTGCAGTTGGGGCGATAATTGCGCGATCATGATCATATTTTATTCGAAATTATCTTTAAAGTTTCATAAGTAGTATTGTAAGTAGAAATGAATGTATGACGTCAGCTGCTGGTAACATGACGTGCAGTTTGAAAGGTATGCTCTTGCCAGATGGGACTACTCTGTTATGATGTGAGCGTTCACAATTTAGGTGGTTCCTACTGAAGGAGAATACCACTTCATCTCTTTGCATGAGTGTCTGGTAGGACTGTTCTTTGTCGGGTATTGGTCATATAACCCATATTAAAGTTGCTAGTTTGATATAATGTGGCCCCACTAACATCTTCGAGGTCTAAGCCACCCTCACTTGTAAGCCGTAACACATGGTGTTCGATGGACGAGATTTTAGGAAGGCTTTCGAGGTTGCGAAGTGAAACGGTAGTCTCTTTCATATAAATCAAGAAAAATCACATTAAAGAAAAGTGGAGTTAGATGTCCAAAGCATAAATTGGTAAGCTCACAGTGTTATCTAAGCCCAAACTTAGCATAACTGGTAATATTGGTTATAAAATGCGGATAAACTTAAATATTTTGTTTTATAAAGACATCATACATAGATATCTACACCCAGATGCAAATCGACGTCGATTTGCATCTGCTGATCTGCAGATGAATACGTATTCATGAATATAAATTGCACTGATTGGGAATCAAACTCGCGACCTATTTGGTAACAGTCGAGCTCTTTACTGTGACACCACTAAGGTCTTAAAAAGACATCAAATTCACAATACTTAAATGCTATGCTTCGTCTGGTTTGTCAGTATTCCCCGAGAGATTCTTGTAAAGAAAACTTAACAAGAACTTTTATAATATTGTTGCAATAGAAATTGTCGTCGGCAATTGATCAAAAGAACACCTATTCGCCAGAGAGGCGCCAGTTCCCGCTACGTTGACAATTTATTGCAGGTATCTGCGCTGTTTAAAAATATTACTTAGGATATTAAATATTACATGTGTTATTTCGTTTATTTCGGAACGAATATGAAAGGAAATTTTATGTCTTTCTAGTTGGATACCTTTCTTTTTTGAATAATTTTATTGTTTACGAGAATAAACACGATTGCGGCAATTCTCATAAATATATTTGGAGATTTGAAACTGCTCCTTTCCATATTTTTTTCCACAACTAAGATAGCAGAAACAGATGATAAGCAATTCAATTGCATCATAAAAAGTCGGTTGGAACTCAACTATGGGCAGAATGGGGTCGGTCTTAACTGTTGATGAACAAGGTTCTGGTGTACGTTTTCCTCTGGGGTCCAGAGACCAGACGGCAATCGCTCCTGTAAAGCTAATATATACCAAATTGAATGAAGGAGCATGAGAGCGGGCCTCGATCTCCAAAACATAGGTTTTGAGGACAGGTAGACCAAATTAAAATGAAAAGAACGAACCCCGGACTCGAAATCGCAGGCTTTGGATTAATAGTCAGATGAAAAAGACAGCTAAACAACCTTCAATAAGTAACGTCGCGCAGTCGGTTATTCTACACAAGCTTATTAAATCATATTCTTCCCAGCTACAAAATTAAATAATAAAACAAGCAGTGTAACCGGGCGTATCGCCATCTGTTCATAATACGGGCCATGAATAGTTTATAGGTGATTATACTGTCGTTACTAGCTAGTCGGGAACGCAGCTGTGGACCGGCGAGCACGCCCGATTTATTTCTCGTTTGTTGCTAGATGTTTCTTTAAAATCTAAAGTTCCACCCATTTGCAAATGGGTCTTGCGTCCCATGTTCTTTTAGAAACATTTTTAATGTAAAACATATAAATAATGGTCTAAGATTGCTTTAGAATAATTGAATTTGCACCATAATTGATCTATCTGTCTGAAGATCTTTTGTCTTAAACTTAAACATTACTACATAATTATCATGGCCTCTGTAGCGGTAACAGTAGAGCATTTAACTGCTACGACAAGGGGCGCGGGTTAGATTTCCGCGCGGTGCAAATATTTTTATGCATGAATATGTATATTTGTTGGTTTGGGTCAACACCCAAATATTATTATACATATTACACATGACAACGTCATGTGTAATATGTATTTGTATTTATAAAAAAAAATGTATATAAGTGTGTTGATCTGTATAATTAAACTTACTTTGGGTCTAAAGAGCGATGAGCGGAATGACGTAAAATAGAATACGATATATTCTTCGAACCATTGTTTCTTCTTTTCTGTCTTCTCTTTCAATGTTATTCAATATAATGTATTATTTCAGGGCACATTTACAAGAAGAGAACTTTATAAAAGAAATAGGAGATGCACACGACGAGTTATTAGAACCAGACGTTTGCGAGAAACCTAACGACTGTCCTTTCTCGTTTATAAGTTTTATATTAGATTTAAATAAACAGAGATAACAGTTAAGTTTCATTTTTCATTTTTTCCTCCTTCGGTCCAAATTCCGTCTTATACTTTTTCACGCCCTTAGAGCTGAATTGAAGAGGGAAGCCGAGATGAAGCTTTTGATGAGGCCGTTAAGCTGAGGGCTATCATTGTAGTATTATCAAAATGTAATGGTGATCCCTATTCCTGAGAATTTACCTATAGCTTACCTATCCGGCGAGGTGAAGTCATATTAACGAGTCCGATATAAAAAAAAAACAATACTGTTCAAAGTAATAATTTCTAAATGTCTCAACTTGTAATCAAACTCAGAACTTTGCCATTCTAGGGGCATCCCTTGGAAATAGTAACCTCTACTTTTAGGACTGCACGTCAGCTTACCATCAGGCGGGATGCAGTCAATCTGGTGGACTAAATATATAAAAAAAGAACTTCACAACCACACGCAAATTTATGTTACAAAATCAACGAGGTTCAAAATAAAATACATCTAGTTAAGCTAAGGACAGCAAAATAACTCTTTAATCTTTACCCTTGATCGATGGAAGGGTTACAGCCCTTCGGAAGGTGACATCCATTAGGATCGATCATACACGCTACACCGAAGCCTATTTGCATCAAATATCCATCATCATACACCCACACCCTTTATATTGTAATTGACTTTTTATTATTCACGTAAAGTAATATCGACCGATTTGGGATAATTAGGTCAACGATTGTTGTTAGTTGGAAAGATGCTATAGATTTAGCGATAGAAGTGATGGTAGCTGAATGGATAAGGACGCGGCCCCTACTCAAATGTATCGAGTTCGAATCCGGCCGGACAGTACCAATGTGAATTTAACTTTGTGGAATTTACATGTGCTAATCACATGATTTACTATCTGCTGACGGTGAAGGAAAAACATCGTGAGCAAACACACTGCCCTAGAAGAAATTCTAAGCATTTATGTTCGATCTACCAACCCGCATTAAGGCCAGCGTGTGTGGATCAAGGTCTAAACTCTCTCAGCTCTCTCGTTAGAGGAGAGGAGACCCGTGCCCAGCAAGCTACAGTGTTACATAAATAGGTTGCTATTATAGATTTAGCTCGGAAAAAGTGAATATCTAGGACGGGAATTGAACCTGTGACCGGTCCCGGACCTGGATAATTGCTAGATGTTCGAATTCATCTATTTTACTCTAAATTAAATTGTGAACTTCTTGCCTATTTGTTTGTGTTCTTTTTTTATTTGATAGGCCTTAGTCAGACTTAAAATCTGTCGTATTTTTAATTGCAATTGGTTAAGTATACCAGGAAATAGACCAAAATGATAATGGATCTTCACACTAGATCTAGAAATCTAGAATCTAGAAAACTAAACCTAAAGAAAAACTGCTGACCCTGGAGGGAGGAGGGTTGGGAGGTTTGGGGTCGAGGGTGGGGATAGGGGGGATTGTCAGCTCTGGTTACCATACTTACCGCCGAGAACACAACACTATGGTTATTATGGCCTTGGCCTTCTGTAGGGCGGAGGCATTACCCCACAAGGACTGCTCAGTTCGCACGGGAGATACCTTCGCGTCCTACCTCTGTGAAATTGCTTCAAACATTTCAATGAATTGAAAGATTCTCTTCAGACTCTTTATTTATTTTTCACGGCAATGTGTAACCTTTAACCGACTTCGGAATATATACCAATGATATTTTCATCGAATTAAAAACATTTATTTTTATGACTACCGATATATATTTTTACGATTACGAATATTTGTTTTTTATGACATCACAGCTGGCATACGACCGGTTTATATAACCTAGGTAGGCTAATTCGTACAGTACCTATCTTGAAAATATTTCTGCCTTTTCTGTAAGAGTTATGAAGCACGGGGTATTTTGAATAGTGTGTAGTACGAGACCATTCACTGCAAGTAATATTAAAATTTTATCCGTGATTATGTATGTATATTTGAATTATTTTGATAATTCTATAAATAAATATATATATTATGTGTTTACAAAAAAGTATATAAGTACGCTACGTATTTTTAACCGCATTCTAGAATCAATGGGGCACAACTATCGCGTGGGTGATAGTGAGTGTTTGATTCCTACTTCAATTGTACAGAACATATACTAAGTAAGGGAGAGTGCAGGTTAGAGCCAAAACAATCTTAAGACATATTGTCGCCGTGCCGATTTTGTAGGCATTTAACATCTTTGTCTATGAAACGGTTTGGCTCGAAGTGTGCATATTTTCAAATATTTCTGTACAGAAATAGTCTGTGTTAAGACTGCTAAAGTCCCTGGCTAACCTAGAGTTGAAACTTTAAGCATAGTTTAGAAACCTGAGATTTCAAAACACAGGTGCACCGTTAAAAGAAAAAATGTCGACGAATTTCAAAAATATAAAACAAATCATTTCAACACTACAGACATGACAGCTGATATCTTCAGATGTCAGATTTGATTATTAATAGATATCCATCGTACGTCAGTTACAATCCCATGTCATTATAACACCACAAGCAAGTCAAGCATCACATAGCATCACACCAGACCATGCCTATCGAATCGATTTTCCCCCAAAAGCAATACAGACATGATTTATATACAAACGGATTTGGGGTAATGGTGCTCACATATTCCCCCTCGTGTGTAACGCGCCTAATGGAATGTCTGCGATCCGTCATCGAGATTTTTTTTACCCTAACGCCAATATGTAAACTGTGTACTCTCGACCTATTTTTAAGTACCACGTTGATGAATACTGTGGTAGTGTAAACTACAGTCTATGAGTTGGTTCTATAGTTACATGGATTGCTTTATGTACACTCCGCGAATGAAATAGGTACACCTTTACATATTAAGGTGTATCCTTTACATATTAAGGTGTATGTACACTTTGGCGGTGAGATTTTGACGGAGTTAGGCCGACCTTAAATGATGGCCTGTACATGTATTGTTATTCTTTTCCATTCATTATTGTAAAATACTATCTCCTCAGTCACCATTTTCCTTGCTATATCCACTTTCCCGTAATCTGAAAGGATTGCGTAAAGAGGATATAGTAAGGAAAACTCTTTTTTTCTTCTTCGGAATTCCTTTCTTTGGCTTGACTCTGCTCCTTAAGCCCTCTACGATCATACTTTGAACCTTTGTGACAATATTATTTTGATTTTTATAACATGTCTTTACTAGAAGTCGTTCGCTCCTCATTTTATTCACTGGTGAAATTTTTAAGCGTCCACTAATATACATGCCTACTTAAAATTCAGTGTAGTGCTACTATTTAAAAGTCATAAATAGGTATAGTCAAACTATTATTGTGAACCGCATTCATACACACAAATACTTACACTAAACTAAATTATAGGTAGGTACCCGCAGCCGTACTAAACGGGGTGTCAGATTCAGATAAAAGATTTTTGTAAAAAAGAAAAAATAATCCTCCCGTGACCGTCGCCCCCAATACATTATTTATACAGGGTGGATAACTTTACATGCAAGATTAAAAAGTCGCAAATGCAGCGAATTCCCTAACTAAGGTCATTACCCTGTTCCCAGTTTTAGATGAAAAGATTTATGAAAACATAGATCACGTCAACTTGACCTCCCTAAGTAATGGTTGACGAACAAGCCTTATAGCAGCCATCATTTTGCCACAAGTATTCTGAGCTGACAAATTCTTTGAGCTAGATGAATAGTACATAATATATTTATGTGTTGGGTAAGACAAACTAAAGTGTTCAATGTTGGTGTTTTAATTTTGGGGTTAAAAAAAGTTCGTGTAGTTTTTGTGGATATTGTATTCTCTAGGAAGTCTAGGACATAATAGTGACGTGTGTATTTTCATAAAAGATTAGGTATAATTAGTAAATTTATTCGCATTTTAAGACCAAGGATTGCAAATTGATTTTAAGATAGCAAATTTATTTCTCATTCATACGTTTCAATATATGAATGAGAAATAAATTTGCTATCTAGAGACATTCTTTCAATTAAAAATCATAGACACAATCTTTAATTGTTTGGAGACTGCATGCTGCAACATCTATTAGTGACAAAAACGTTCGAAAATGGAAATATTCATGCGTCTATATTTAAAAAAAACGAGGCCAATGACCCATGTGTCGTACTCATAGTTATAAAAAATCCAGGTCAATGACCCATGTGTCGTGCTTCTAAAACAAAAAGGCTCTAATTTCTCTAATGAGAGCAAATCGAACGCTTTTTGTGACATTCGTTTCAAAGAAAATGTTGCTAATTGGTGACCGTTATCCAAAGGTGTACTGCAATGTTTTTTTTTGAGTCAATAGAAATTCGACCCGACTCTTTTGTATCGCCTTCCTACTGGTGGGAGTACGCTCATTACGAAAAATGTGGTGTCCAAACCTGTTTGCGGTAGTATTGTTCTGTTGTCTACAATTTGTTGTTTTATTGGAAATAAAATCAGTGAGTCATGATTCAAAGGGAAAGGTTTTGTCGAGAAGAAAGAGATATGTCGCTTTTCCTGAAGGCTCTAGTTTTTCGGTAAGTAAAAATTTATTTAAAAAAAAAACCAACCTTCCTGAGGTAGTCATGTGCATTGTACAATACACGTGATACCTTTGATCACCTTTGATAGTGCAAAATATACTAAGGTAGATAATTAAAATTTCATATATTTTTCTTATTAGAATGACCTTTTTGAAATCGAATCTTAAGTATGATAAGGTCCAACTTATTGAGTTGCTAAATTGAATGAAGTAAATCAAATATGGAAGAAACTTTTTTGTACCAAACATCATAACATTGTGAATTTCTTAAACATGTAAAGACAAGAAAGTGATAATAGTGTTATATGAATCCTTTAACCACTTACGGTATTAAAAAATAAGATTAAGTAAGGATCGCACACCCTCCCTTATTAGATGTAATAATAACCATTAGGTATATATAATGTGTGTGTATCTACTTACGCTGATCCGTGCCCGCTGCTAAGAAACTTGCCGCGATGCAAAACAATCAACAAATAGGGGAAAAGAAATCCGAAATATCAACAAAGATAAGTCACTTTAAGTGCACCTCCTAGCTACAAAACAGCCCTAACTCCTTATTGTTTCACTTCAAACAAAAAAGAATCGTTATCCACTTTGTTGATTCATTTTTACAAACTTGCAAACAGGCATTTGACCATCCCGCCTTCCTTAACAAATTGACTAAACAAAACATAAACGTGCTCAAAACGTTGCATGCTTGTATTCACCGCCAAAGGTTGAGATTTCACCCTCATATAGTGCAAACAATTCCGTCAAGAACCAATCGGTTTGGTGCCTCTTTTCTTTGCCGCACCATTAAAACCTGAAATTCTTTACCAGCTCACGTGTTTCCTTCCTCATACAGTGGGTCTTTCAAGCGGGGCGTGAAAATTCATTTGACGAGGCCGTCAGGTTGAGAGTCACCATTGTGGTGCTATAGGTGTTTGCAATGGTGACTCTCATTCCAGAGACTTTACCTATAGCTTACCATCAGGCGAGGTGAAATCATATTGACGTGACCGACATAAAAAAGGTGGTTTAGTTTCACGGTTATCTGATACGTTTCCACAGTTATGATAGTAAGAATAAACGTTCTCAAAAAATAATCCTTATACCGATTGACTAAATTTAACGTTAACATACGCGTTCTTATAATCGGCACTTTGTTGGTTTCGTATTACGAAAGTTTTTCTTCCATGTTAAACAATTGAAATCCTACCGACTACTTACGGTATGACTGATTAAAATTCGTTTCCAAACAGAATAATGTCCTTGATTATTGTCAATGTTGCCACCTACAGAGCGGAAAGGGGCGCGAAGATGGGAAGACGGGGAAAGGAAATGTATCCATAAAAAAGCGTGTTTGTGCTTATGTATGCACATAAGAAGTTACAGTTCTTTTGCGTAAATATAAAAAATATACGCTGCAATATCAATAACATTTTATGGATAGTATTCACGACGTAGATATATAAATATATAGATAGATATTTATTACGAGTTAATATCTGTTTTCTTTATAACACCAGGCCTAACTAATTATTTACATTTAGAATATTATCATAACAATAATAACCTCCTCGGAGAGCACGTTAAGCTGTCGGTCCCGGGTGCCATACAAACATCTATGGCAGTCGTTACGGGTAGCTGGAGCCCTAAAATGTCCAATAACAACGGGCTAGCTGCAATGCTTCGATATCGCCTAATGTCATTGGGTTGTGAGGGTCAGATGGCAGTCGCTTCACGGAAAATATCGAGGTCCAGCCAAATCCGCAGTTAAGACTGGTAAAGCGGACCTCAGACTCCGAGGTGAAAGTTTTGGATGCGACTGGGATTAACGCTAGGTTGAAGATAATGTTATTATAACAATGTATGTATTCTATGAACACGTAACACAAGATACAGCAATAAGGAAGTAAAACAAAAGTATATCTAAGAGAGTCTTAATGTTCATTTGATCCAAAACTATGAGTAACCTACTAAATGTAGCCTACGTATACTGCTTGTCCATATAATAAAGAACAAAAGAACGGTTTTAAGATCACAATTAGGCAGCAGCACACTGGGCAAATGATACAACTATATGTAGTAAAAAAGGAACTGTGCTAAGTATCGCTCCCGTTCCTCCCTGATAATACAGTATGAGTTAGTTAAAACAAGATATTAAGACAGTGATAGTAGAATAAATATAGATAGTAAAAAAACGATAATAATAGCAAAGAGATAGTATAATAGAAATCTTAATAGAACAGTGATAGTAAAACAGATAATAGTGGTGTCGATTCTGTTGTACCTTTTTCACCAAACTTAGCTAAAATCTTTAAATTTTCTGTTGACTTTACAGCCAATTTAGCTGTTATTTCCAAATTTAGCAGAAACTATTAGGTGCAAGCTGTGGTAATATTTATTGGACTCAAAAAGTTCTAATACAAGTAAAACGAGATAAAATCGAAATTTAAATTTAGAGATTTTAGTTTTTAGTGAAAATGTACATCAGTATCGACACAAGTAGAAGAAAAATAGTGGAATAGTAAACCAGAGATGTCCGTTAGAGTTAAAAAAAAGCCATTACTTTTTCTTTTACCCATTTTCCTTTTTATGTTTAACTTACCATCAGGCGAGGTGAAGTCATGTTGACGTGTCCAATAACAATAAATTTTATTTTCCAGACCGCTGGTTGCATAACAGTTGGTGTAATTGGTCAGCCAGCTCCATCAACCGCACCTGGTACATTTACGTTTGGCCTGAACTGGGCGATCGCTTACGAGTTACCGAATAGCACCGAAATCAGCGCATATTATCACTCATACAAACGTAAAATATACAGAAACCAACATATGGTGCAGAGGAAACATAGGCGGGACCTGTATTCAAAACTAGAGGTCATTATAGATAAGTATGTGTATTGTTTTTTTTTGTTTTTTGATGGAGGTAGGACACGATGGTATCTCCCGTCCGAAATGAGCTGTCCGACTGGGGAACCCCGCCCTACAGAAGACCGCGGCCATAATAACCATCGTGTTGTGTAAGTAGGGTAGCCAGAGCTCACTGTACCACTCCTCCTCCCTGCCCCTTCCTAGCCTCCCCACCCTTTCCCTTCAGGGTCGGTAGTACGTGGGTAACGCCCTTGGTGTTGCACACGTCCATTAGCCACGGTGACCGCTTCCCATCAGGTGGGCCGTGTGCTTGTCTGCCACCTAAGTGGTATAAAAAAAAATTGTTTTATGTATCAATGGTATCTCACAACCAATTTTATACCGGCTAATATTCTTCACGATAATAGTTCTTTATTAATACATAACAGAGTTGACCGTCAGTCAGTCTGGTAGCGGTGGAATCCAAGGTTATTATATCAAAGTTGTGTAAAAAAAAATACACTACGACCAATTTAAGCCGCATGAAAATGTATACGGTGTTACATCCAAAGCACACAAATTCATAGCTCAACTTAGGCTTTCCTACCTTTACTTATGTAGGTAAGTTTGATTTGACTTTTATGGAAGTGACAGCCATCTGCAGAAGTAAGTGTGGTCTCATCAAGTCAAGTCAAGCTCACCTAATCTGCAAGCCGGTAACCTGCTGATTGATTTTAACTTTGACTTTGACATAAATGCCATATAAACCAAACCAAAATAAGAGGAGTTAACGGACACTGGCAGATGAAAGCCTTAGTCGCAACCGGGAACAACGTTAAGATGATGATAATGACTCTTCCAACTGAGCTATCATATCCTGGATAGTTAAGATTCTCATCAACATTATATCTTAGTTGTTAAAAAGAAAGTTTTAAGACGTATACCTTATGACTACATTAAGTGTGGTGACTGTAGGTGAAAAGTTGACCAAGTTACTTCATACAATTTCAGCAGACACTAAAGTTAGTCTGAAAGAACTTTTACGACGTTCACTTATGATAAACAGCTGCTCCCTTTATGTTTTTAAGAGCTAAGTTAACGCTGTTCGTCAAGGATGAATATTTTTAAACATTAAGGGACGTTTGAAATTATTATGTTGTAACGTTATTAGAGATATAAAACCAGGCGAAATTGAGCTTAATCATTGTTGATATAGACATCAATGTTGTCTAACTCTCACATAATTTGCCAAACACGTTTCGTAACAAGATCTACGAGGTACAAGCAAACCTCAGCAGCACATCTTTCAATCATCAGGACCCTTGGCTTGCGATTGCCAGTGCAGGTGGTTAAAAGACGAAGCACTGCGCTAGTTTTCCTTTCAAGGTCCTTAGCTTTTTGGCTTATCTTAACTTTGATCGAAATGATTGCCTTCTGATCTCCTAATGCCGAGAGAAAACCCCTGAGACTCCTATGTAAATTTGCAGGCATACCATGCCGACTAAATATAACATCGATAGTAAAAAAATTAAAAGTGGTAAAAAGATAGAATGTCTTAAAGTTTTTTATATCTAGCCCGGTACGGTACTGCAGACACAAGTCTCTTGGGTATCTTTTGACTAATAAAATGAGTCGTACTGGTTGAAGTACGTGACAGATTTTCTGCTATTTCATGGATCGAAGTAAGCTTAGAGAGACGATCGTTCCAGGCGTACTGAGGGTGCTGTTTCAATAATGAAAAGACAGATTTACTTAATAAAGATTCAAAAAAGCATATTAAGGAGGAAGACTTCCTTTTACAAATTTCTATAAATAAATCGCGTACATACTCGTGTATATCGACAATTCCTTCTTATCATTGTTTGCAAACGACTGAATCAAATTAGATAAATTTTTATAATTAGGTAATATAAAATATAAAATCTTTATTTAATTTTTTCAGTATGGGTTACCACGGCAGAGATTGTATTCTGAAGACCTTGTGCGAAACGAGCCAGAGACTGTTACCTCGTGGGGAGAACATGATTGAAGAAATGTTCCGAACTTTGTTCACGTAAGTATTTGTAGTTAACTCAATACTAAGAAATAAAATGCAGTAAAGAAATTAGAGAGATAACTCTTTTAAAATTAACAAGATAATTGGGTAAAAAAGCAATAAGTACGAAGTAAGTGGGGTAGTAAAACAATAAAAGAATTTAAAATCATTGAAATGTTTTTGAAGGAAAAGAGGAATACAATTTGAGTTGAAGAATGAATTTTGTGTTTGGGGTAAAACTTGTAGGTTGAATGTGGAATAAACCTAAAATTATTCCACCACGCAGTCAGATCCCGAAAACAACTGGTGGTGACTAGGTTGTTTGTTCATTTTCACGCTCTTTTCAATATAAGCAGTACGTAGAATTGCTAGAGTAATAAATACTGTCTTTTGGAATTTTAAGATGAGAGCACCACTATAGTGCACAGACTTATATCCAGTAGTGAAATCTATTAAACTAGTGATAATAATGATTTTTATAACTATTTTCAGATTTCCACCAACAAAAATACTGAAAATCGAACCTTTGGAGCATTCTATTTACGACGCAGCGCATCGACTGGGGCGAGTCTTAGACGGATGTGACAAGTTCAAATGTCCTATATCACTCGTGGACTTAATGAAAGGATACTATAATGCGCCTCCTCCAAGCGGTGACGTGGCCAAAAGTCCCTGGTCCCTATTTAGCAGTACTTTTGCATAGTACTAAACTGTAGGTATAGTCGCCAAAAGTTGCTGAACACTATCAAATTTAAATCAAACGATACATTGAAAGAAATCGATAAATAAGTTGATGTATAAGTATTTTTGTTATCTTTAGGGTGTAAATTTAACATTCAAGTATTTCAATTGTTATGAAATGATGGTCGGGTAATAATGTAGAATGTGTGAAGCTAATAACCAAATGGCGATTATACCACGGATAGGAAAAGTTCTCATGACAAATTGAAATAAAACTATTTTTAACGGATTCCATCGCGATTTATTTGGTGTTATTATAACTTATATTATACTCGATGTTTCGTGATATTTTTAATGAATGTACAGAACTTGGATTTTTTGAGTAAAGTGTAAATACTCAAAAATAAATTTTTTTTTTTTTCCACACGAGTCAGTCCATTTAACTTAGGATTCAGTAATTATTTCAAATACACAATTTTCACACTAGAATAATGATACATGTCATTGTTACTACACCTAAATAATACTGACATAGATAAATTAATATCTTTAAGCATTCATTCAACCTTCAAAAGCCATTAAAGAAGAAAGAAATTTGTTAAATGTTTCCTGTTTTCTGTTTTACTGGACAAAGCTCAACGCTGTGCATGCTCGTTTGAGAAGATTTATTATTTCCAATAATGTGACTACAGCGAAGCACCCCTTATATAATATGGGTTTTCATAAAGCGATTCGTTAACTTTTTAGAGGATCTGTTAGTTTTCTTACATAAAATGCTATGATAATTTGTATAGAATAGCGTATTTCTACACTAGCGTCAGTAGTTTAGTGGATAATGAGTCGACTTTACGTTCGAGAAGTCCCAGGTTCGAATCCTGGTCATTAGTTAACCTAAGAGATGGTGCTATACACGGTGCTTAGCTCCGTCTCTCTCCTTAAGTTGAACTGCATCGCATTTGAATTGCTATAAAGAGCTCATGGCAAGGCCCCTGAAAGCAAAATACCTACAGTGATAACATGAATTTACGTAATAACTTGAAAAATGTTTACATGGTAGTTTTTGCGGTTTTTACAGGGCCGGCAGCGCAAGTGCGACGCCTCAGTTGTTACACACGTCTATAAGCCACGGTGACCGCTTGCCATCAGGTGGGCCGTATGCTTTTCTGCAGTCGGTTATTTCAAATTTAAAAAATCTTTTGTCAATCTACCCGTCAGATTGTGGTTTATTCTCTAGACACGATTGACACTCGTCTCGTTTTCGATGATTTTTTCCAAGAGAACGCATTTATATAAAGAAAGCGTAAGTTCATTCATTCGTTTAAACGGTAGGGCGAATAAAAAGGGTGACCAGAAAGAATTAAAAGGGATTTTTGGAAGTACATAATTGAAGTGGCTGAGTGTTCTCGAATGTTTGTCAATTGAATTTGATCAATTATCGTAACCGACGGTGTACGGTTTTTATCGGTTCAAGTCTAAAATTACCACCACTGTCGACCGTGGAGGTGGTATCCGTGGAGTTTTCCACACAAATAAAATATCTAGTTCTAGAGACGATGCTCCTAGGGCCTCAACACAAACTCTTACAGCAGTATTATTTCAATATTACTTAACTTTCACAGTGTGTATCGGACGCGGTCAAATGTCGTCCGTTATTATATAAGTGTTCTGTTTCTTGTTATTCTATTAAAAAATTTAATAATATAAACATATCCACAATATAAATCATAAAAGTAAGAGAATGATAGACCACATAACACAAGTTATTATCCGTCGACTTCAATGGTCCGATTAACACTATGAAAGTTAAGTAATATTGAAAAATAATATTAGGTACTTTAAGAGTTTGTGGTAAGGCCCCAGTACAGATTGTATTATCGAACTAACGATCGTCTCTCTTATAGAGATCTCTCTACTAAATATTAGGATTCGTTCGAGAAAGACGATTGGAAACCTGCACATTTAGTGTGAATTAAATCGTGCAAATCATTCCCGTTCCCCTAGCCAATCTCTTTCATTATGCAGTTAATCAAATTGCAACCTATATTACTTTATTCTTTTTTTTAAGATTGTGTTATGTAATCTAATAGTCTGTTTTTAATTAACAGACTCGTTATAATATCTTATTAATAACTGTATACTAGCTTGCGTAATAACGGGTTAATAAATAACTTGAAAACTCAATAAAGCCTTATAAAAGGCTTTCAATGTATTTTTGGTCGCATTAATCAACTTGCGATATTTTAGCCTGACGTTTGTGGAAATGAAGAGTATTTTTTAACAGTCTTCGTTTTTTTAAACGTTAATCTTAAAATTTTTATACCGCAACTAAACAACTGTAGATAATTTCATCAAGCCATGGAATTTGGGTGAAATTTCAGCCTAACCCATGCAGCCATTTTTGAACGACTGCGTTGTAAGTAGTCGTAAACTTAATATTAGTTAAGATTTAATCCAAATACGTTTTCAAGGGTTTTTAACACCTTAGATGAATTTCCCCGTCAGCACGCAATACTGCTGCAATCCCTCAAAACACATACATGACGTTTAGAGGTCTTGGTGTGATAGAGAAGAGGGTCAGAAAAGCAATAAAAAATTATATTAACTAAGGTCTACTCTAATTTTATAATCTCTATATTATATTGGTCACCGCATCACGCGTAAACTACTGGACGGATTTCGTTAATTATTTTTTTGTTGTGTTTGTTATTGTCTGGATAAGGTTCTTATGAAAGAAAAAGTCAAGAAAGTTGTGCGGGACATTAGAAAATTTAAGAAAACTTAACGACTATATTAACTTATTAGGCGACGGACATAGGATACTTTTTATCCTGCCACGGGGACGACGTATGCCACGGGCGAAGCCGCGGGGCACAGCTAGTATGATATATATTTCACACAATTAGTAAATAACCTTAATTATTATTAAACCGTCATGGTCACTAAACTTATAGATATACAAATACTCACGCCGTTTTATCTCAGGTTTGGCAAAGATTAGCACGGTATCTGCTCCTATCCAGATTCTTTCAGTTCTTCTGGCGTGATTGACTCAAATGATCATCCATCTAAACCAACAAATTTATAGAATATAATATAGTTCCTCACATATTTTCTTAATCTCTTATAGAATGCAGTTCACCGTGTCAAGCACGTCGTGTTGAGCGATAATACATGAAAATCACTACTACCGTTATGTAGCCTAACCCGGTTTAACAGCTAAGCCATAATACCATTCATACATCGACCTCTGAAAGGCTACGCACTCTCCTTAGAAATGTGCTTCAAACGTAAAATTTTGTATATTTTGATACTTGCATACTTCTGTGCTGCGTTCGCGGCAAAGGATACTTCAAAAGTTTTATCGAGAAGAAAGCGGTACGTGGCTTTTCCTGAAGGCTCCAGTTTTTCTGTAAGTTATCTTACTATTATTATCAATGTGAAAGTTTGTGAAGATGTAAGTATTTTTGAAATCACGCTCAAACGGTTAAACCGATCTGGGTAAAATTTGGTACAAGGATAGATTATATTTTGGAATAACACTTAATGTGTTCCAGATTTTTAACGCTGGAATAGGTTTCCATGGGTTGCGGGAATATAATCAAAATTACTCGCGGTTGAAGCTGAAGACAACCGCTAGTAAGGCTATAAATTGTTATTCTTATATGCTTTTCTCACAGGCTTTACTTATTGCCTTGTGAATCTGGCAGTAAATATCAAATTATTGTTGTTATTTTGACTTTCGTAAGTGTTAGTTTGTGACCTGAATGAAAAAAGATATTTTGATCTCACGTTTAACAATACCAGTAGTATTTATTATAGTTTAAAACCTAGCGAAAAGAATCTAGCAAAAAATCTCAAAGCTACTCTTTTTAATCGCCAGTACGCCGGTAACAAAGGAATTTCGTTAGAAAAAATTCGAATTATGAATATTATTTTGCGCGATATTCAATATTTTATCATAGGGCCTATTTACATAGGGCCATTAAACAAATGTACTTCGGGACTGTACATGATCAGCCATGTTGCATTGTTTGATTGGAAGTATTAGAAATATAATTGGATATTTTATAACCTCTAAAATTTCAAATATGTACATACTCGCACTTTCAACGAAGCTCTAAGATAAAGAACAGCACTGAGACTCATAAAACTTGGTAGATTACTTACTTTTCGGAATTTTATATTCAAAAAATTTTAAGACCACTTTTATGTTTTACACACGATTTATGAGCGTCGTAAATTCATATTTTTTCTCACATATCATTTCTTTATATCCGGCAGCATACTCTGGAAGGTTTTTTGCATAATCTGTGTTGCATGAACCAAGCGGTATCCTATCCTACTACCTGACCTACATAATATTACAAATTATTATTATCAATTTAAAAAGACGACGAAGTGCATGACCAGAAAATTAAATCAGTCATGTCTCATCCTTCATCCACGCAGTTAATACCATGTTACTTTTTTAGATCTTCAGTCCATCGCTCGGGCTGGATAATAGGTAGGTAGAATACTTTACTAGTAATATACTTATATAACTTATATAATATTGGTGTGGATTCAAACTTCATACAATAACATGAACATGCAAAACCACTGATTTCTAATTACTCAAGAACTCGGTTGTAACCGCGAAAGTAAATAATATTATACGTAACTGGAGCTCTAGGACAGGTGTTGGGAACTTATACAAATCTCGACAAAGTTTGCGTTATTGTTAACTTTTGGTAGGTACTATGTAAGTTTTAATGCATTCTGAAACTTTTACTTTAATTTATGCAGAACTATAGCTATTTCACGCGATTTCGTTCACGTTAATTTTTCCCCGCGGTAACTTACTATCGAAATATTGGTATGATAAGACCAGTACAGGGCCCTGCCAACATCTTCAAAGCCCAAGCAAACCTGTTAGTCAGTGCATTTGACAAACAACAGACGAGGCTCTGATGCAGGCTTGTCTTTCGGAGTTGGGAGGCCAGACGGCAGTGTCTCCCGAAAAAGTGGATATATCAATAGAAACCAAAATTATGAAGGTAGGATATGACGGTGTCTCCCGTCAGGCCACGGTGACCGCTTCCCATTAGGAGAGCCGTGTGCTTGTCTGCCACCTAATTAGTATAAAAAAGCGGACACTGATATCCAAAGTGCAAACCTTAGATGCAACTGGAAAACCATCAAGAGTAATTATTTTTTTACAGCCATTTCAAAAATCTAGTTATATTTTTCAGTGTGCCGGTTGCGTCACTGTAGGTGTTATCGGCCAACCGTCTCCATCAACGGCACCTGGTACTTTCACGTGGGGTTTGAATTGGGGTATTGCGTATGAGCTGCCGAACACCACGGAAACCGCCAGATTCTATAGAAGGTACAAAAGCAGGACGATGCCTTTGGAACTGAGGCGAAATAGACGAGAATTATACCAGAAACTGGAGACAATTATGGACAAGTAAGTAGTGTGATTTACGAACTAAGTAAAAACTTGTCTACAGTTAAGTTTCTTACTTTTATATTAACATTTACTGCCAAATTCACTAGACCAAAGTTACAGCCTGTAAGAAAAGAATCTGGCAATAAAAATTACAGCCACTTATTCAGCCACTGTTTTCTAATCGTATTAAATATTATAATCATTGAATTGATTCCTGGGCCTCGATACTGTTAAAATAAACCACTTTATTTTGGCTATTTAATTTAGGACTTCACTGTTATAAAATTTAAAGTCTAAAATGAAATGATATTTTGTAGAGCGAATAAAAAAGTTCAATGAATTCTTTTCTTTTATTTTAGACTTTAACTGTACATCGGTAAAGTCTACAATTAAATAGCATTCTTTAGATTGTCAGTGGCATGACAGTGGTTTGGCTTTGACCTGGTTGAGTGTTTGGAGTCAGTTCACGTCTGTAGTGTAAAGGCCAGGATTCGAACCTTGGACCTTTTAATCATAAGACCAATTCCTTAACCTCATAGCTACTAACGTCTCCATTCTCGGTGTCCCTTTCGAAATTATAATTATTAAAGTGTTATTTTCTGGTCATTATTTCAGTATGGGTTACAACGGTAGAGATTGTATTTTGAAAACATTGTGTGAGACTACGCGGCGGCTTGTGCCTCATGGCGGCAATATGATTGAAGAAATGTTCAGAACATTGTTTACGTGAGTATATTTTTTCTTATTCAAGAAGAGTCAGAAACAAAACTTGTAGATTTTATGTTATTCCTTTGAAAAAGACTTTAGAGAAGTGCTAGTATGGATTCCAGATAGGGACATGTATGAACCGCCAGATTAGGTTACAAAATTTAAGATCGAATATAATATACCCTAATACAAACCGCCGGCCCCGGCGAATAAAATGGTAATCGCAAAAACTTAACTTTTCAGGAAAATTAAAAAACCGTTTTTTGTCTATAACTTACCTAATATTAGACGTAGACAATCCAATAAAAGCTCAAATTAAAGCTAATTTTTAAAGCTTTTATATTAATTTAATAAATCTTTAATTGCATTATTCAAATTTAATATAATTACAATTTAAAAAGTTAGTAAATATCTAATGCTATTGAGATTTGGTAATGTACACTTACCATTTTATTCCCGTTATTCTGAAATATATTAAATAGTATAATATCCTATTGCAATACTATTCAATCGTATGACTGTGCTGAATTTGAAAAATTAAAGTAACCTTACCATTTTGTTCTGGTTCATACGGGATGTCCATTGTAGACTAATCAACCTTAGGAATGTTATTCTAGTTTTGAAAATAAAATAAAGTTATGGTAATCAGACTTTATTTATGTTAAAGTATAAAAGATAAACCTAATAAAAATGGCAAACAATAATTAGTTTTCCTGATCTTCGTTTTCAATAAACGTATGGCTTTCAGTATTAGTGCCGAATATCAGGTCAAGCGCCCTTTTTGCTAGACCTTCTGCTGACGAGTCACCCAGACCAGTACAGTGTGTCGGTGCGTGCCGCTTTAGGTAACTCCGATCACTGTCTGGTCTGTTCCAAGGTGCCCATCGTAGCTCCCCCACGAACTGTGCAGGGGAAGCGACGGCTTTGGCACTACTCGTCAGCAGACTGGGATGGACTCCGTAATTACTATGCGTACATCCCATGGGCTGATTATAGAATATTATATCCTCTACATTGATGTTACTGGTACCCGCAGGGCGCGTCCCTGGTTTGGGTGCGAGTGCACAGAGGCTGTTCACCAGAAGTAGTTGGCGTACCGCGCCTGGACCAGAGCATCTGCGCAACGCAATCCTAACGTAGGTCGGTTTAAAGCAGCGTACAACAAAGCCACAAGGATAGGCAAGAGGGCTTATATCAGAGCGGATGCCCAGCGCATTGCGCGGCTTGGGCAGGAGCTTGTGGTGCACCACACGGACAGCCGTAGCTACTGGCGCCTGGACAAAACCGTGCAATCAAACTTCTGCTAGCCTTCGCTGCCCCCGTTGCGAGACCCTGACGGATCGCTAGTTCATGAGCCACAGGAGAAAGCCGACTTGCCGGTTAATCTCTTTGCGGCTAATTCCCGGATCGATGCAGTCTCGAACACTACCTAACTGTGACCACGTAATGCCTGTTTTTCTAATCAGGCAACACCATATTCGTACAGTGCTGCAATCACTCGATGTCCGAAAAGCCAGTGATCCCGATGGAATTCCAGCGGTAGTTCTACGTAAATGTGCAGCAGAGTTGTCTCCCATGCTGACGCGCCTGTACCGCATCTCATAGGTACACCTCGGGTGCAGTGCCACCAGCTTGGAAGGAAGCGAATGTGCAGCCGATCCTCAAGAAAGGGGATCGGTCAGACCCGGGCAATTATCGACCCATAGCCGTCACCTCAGTGCTGTGCAAGGTTTTTGAGCATATCATTAACGCACAGCTCAATGACATGCTGTCAGTAGGCAGCATACATTGCTATGCAGACGATAGCACCTTACACGGACGATATCATGGTCACCCTGCGGATAAGCAGGCTGACGCAGGGGAAAATAAAAAGCTTCTTCTTCGAGCTTGATCGTGTCGTGAATCACATTTCACAATGGGACTCTGAGAACCTGGTCGAGTTCAATGCCAAGAAGACGCAGGCTTGTGCGTTTACAGCAAAGGTTACTCTTCGGGACACTCTACGGAACTTCACGATAAACTAGATATACTCGGCATGGATGTATGCTCCAAACTGAATACCTAATAAAACCTACATCGAGAGCATCATCAAAATGGCCTCGCGGAAACTCGGAGTCTTGAACAAAGTGAGACGATTTTTCACACCGGAGCAGCGGTGTTCTCATCTCTGGGATGGCTCTGCACAGTACCTCCTAGATGCTCTCGACAGGTTGTAGCGACGTGCAGGCCGTATTATTGGGAGTCCTGAAGTTACCAACGCTCTCGAACCGTTACAATTAGGTCGAGACATAGCCTCTTTGGCAGTTTTTTACAGCCTCTACCATGGTGAGTGTTCCGATGAGCTCCACCAACTTGTTTCACCCTCTCATTTCCTATTCAGAACAACACGTGCAACTTGCAAGGCTAAGATATCACCCTCATACCGTGCAAACAATTCCATCAAGAACTAAGCGATTCGGTGCCTCTTTTTTGCCGCACCATAAAGACCTGGAATTCCTTACCAGCCCTTCCTGAGACTTTGCCTTTAGCTTACCATCAGGCGAAGTGAAGTCATATTAACGTGACTGACATAAAGAATTATATTGTGAAGAGTTAATTAATTATTGAGATATCTTTCTAACTAATTTCACACTCCAGAGTTTATACTTAGTCAAAATGTATACTTAGTGTCATCACCTCTACCGTATACAAAAATGTGCGCTAGAACAGTATGGCAAGTTATAATTGCACCATTCAGTGTCAATACAAACTGTTGATTAAAGTAATGTTAGCCGATGAGCTTAGAAGTTTTTTAACGAGAATAAAATGATATTCGCCATTAAAATTCATAGCGATATTTTCTTGTACGAGAACACAATTGTTATAGCTTTTACAATATTTTTTTTAATACAGCCAAGATGGCAATAGTTTGTAATAGTTTTATTCACGTCAATGAGCTCCTCAAAAAGTATGACGAATAATATTATATTATCTTTTATTTTTATGAATAATCATAGAAAAATTACGAAAAAAATTGAGTGTATGTATTGGGCTCTGTAGACTTCAAATATGGCATAACACTAAAACTATTGCAATGTCGGTTACCATTTTATTCTCCGGGGCCGGCGAAACATACATATAAGTACTCACATTTGCCTGCTTCCAGGATAAGCAAAAAAAACAGGAAGTTATCTTTACAGAAGTAAATTCCTTCAACAACCTTCAACCTTCAACTTACCTTTGTATACCATATAGGTAACGTTTATGAAAATAATGGGAAAATGATCTTTACTTTCCTAACTTTAATCTTTCCAGAATGCCAGTAACGAAGGTAATAGCATCTGAGCCGTTGGAATACGCAATTTATGACTCAGCTTTCCGCCTCGGCCATATCCTGGATAACTGCGACCGATTTAAGTGCCCAATATCGCTGATAGATTTAATAAAGGGATATTATAACGCGCCTGCACCTAAGGTTGACACTGGATTGAATCCTTGGGCACTTTTTAGCAGTAGTTTTAATTCGGTATAAATAATTTGAATTACGTGTTCTTGTTTCATTTTAATTAGTATATAGCGCATAACTCAAATATAGCATATTTGTTTTTTTTTACTTTTACTTGTCCGTTTATTTTGCCGGTCGTACGGGTACCAAAAAAGAGGTCGCAAGGGCACTTTTGTAAAAGGGTCCAAACTTTGAGGTCGTACGGGTACGTCGCAAGTTCAATTTGACACATTTCTCGATTTTCAATAAGATAAAAAGTATCTAAGTATATTTTTTAATTTTACTTACTCTTTCTCCAAGAACCCTCTTCTCTCCGTCCCGATGAAACCTATTTTCAACACCTCATAGATGATCTATTAGTTGTTTTGTTGTTTCGATACATACATACATACGAATCACGCCTTTATCTTATTGGAGTAGACAGAGAAAATATATTTCCACTTTCTACGATCTTGTTTCGACAACTTTAAAATATTAAAAGCAAAAATATTGCGAATAATTGTAGTGAATGTATGTAACTTTATCAATTAACTTCACAATCTATGATGGTCATGAGTCAACCAATCGACTTCGAAGCGAAAGGAAATCTCGTGAATAGTGAATTAGGTATATAATTGATTGAACGTTATTCGGATAAAGTTCTTAAACTGCATTAATAAAATAAAAGAGTGAACCAAGAAAACTTTGGATACGTTCAACTACCTCATTATGTAAATAGGTAACGTTTATGACAAGAATGGGAAAAATGTCATGAATAAAACGCTTGCATGTATTATTAACGCATAACATTTAATATTTATAGTTCATATTTATAGTACATTTCAATGTTAGCAGTAAGAAGTCATGAGTGTATTCATAATGGTAATGGGAGTGCTTGATTTTTGATTTTTAATTAACATTACAAAATGGGACTTACACAGTAAATCTTAGAGTCTAAATTATTTATGTTTTTATTATGTATATTATTTCGCCTTACAGTAACTTTGCATTCACCTAAACTTGACTTTAGCTTACAAACTATTTATTACAATTTCATAAATTTCCATAAATTATTGAGCTATTATGACTTAAAGTACAGTACGAATATTATTATATTTATATATGTATATTATAGCATAGTGCATAAATCTTAAAAATATTAAGTGGTAATGATTCCGTGATACAAGTGATTGATCTGTTAAGGTCCATTCACACTGACGCGACGCGTATTTCTCGATGGACGTTACTCCCTCAACAGACTGTACGTCAATCTAAAAAACCTATCCGCACTTAGTTCATTAGCTTCTGAAATAACTTCAAGACCGAAACATTCCTTTCCGACAAGTATTTACAAGTCAGTGATATATCTCGCAAACAATAAGACTGAAACGTTTACGTCAATGTGCTTGGTCTTATATTTTACTATTTCTCTAACACTATTAGTGAGTACTGAGAACATTCTCGTAGAAGTCTATTATTGTATGACGTACATTATTACCTTATAATTAAAATAAATTATTATATAGGAATTCACTCTCAACTAACTATCTATATCTATATTATTAATGTGGTGTTCGTTTGCACAATGCCATTTTCACCGGTCAGATTGAGTATGTAGCAATTGTAGTTCAAAATATTATTTTTTGTTCGACACAGAAAATATAAAATTATATTATTTATTGCTTATAATGATATAATAATATATCAAAATAACAATAATTTAGGTACCGTTGTTTCTAGAGATGTCGACGTTTTTTAAATTTCGATTTGATGGTCTATACAGAATAAAAATGTATTTTGATTTTTACTTTAACTATACGATTAAAAATTGTACAGACATTTATGTGAAAGTGAAATAGAGTTACTACTGCATAGTATGATATACATAGGGTGAACAGAGCTTAACTTTTCTTCCAATGTATGGCAGTTTTAATAATTTTTATGTAGTTTATAAATAAATTAACATTTATTGTTTTCTTTTACTCAATATAATCTTGTTAGTTAATTGAAACGCAGTTTTTCATGAATATAAAATACATAATTAATATATAAATAAATATAATAAAGATAATATAAATAGTAGATAATATACATAGGTATGTAGATACATAAATATTATAATGCATTTTAACTTATATGCCTATAATCTCAATCTTCAATTCCTACACACGCAACCACCGTTACTCGTGACTAGAAAGGTATAAAGTAATTCCATAACTAACCAAAAATTACCATATATCTAGTAATAGAGGACATTAATTATACTTAAGAGTTAATATTGAGATACGAAAGGTTCGATACACTTAGCCTAATGTCGTAACGACAACAAATAATTACAAAATACCTAACGTTTACCATTGCTTTCGATTATAAAGTAATAATTCACAAATATCTTAAATATAGTTAAGTCCGTAGACAGACATTTTGTGTACATTCTGTTGTAAATTTTCACTAAACTCAACTAAAATCTCGAAATTTGAATTTCGATTTTAGTTTTTTATCTTGTTTTAGAATTTATAACTTTTTAAATGATTTAATATTATTACGGCTTATACCTGATAATTTTTATCAATTTTGGACATAAAAAGGGCTGAATTGGTTTCCACATTATCATCGCTATGTGGTTTCATTCGCGCTAAGACATTAGAATAAAACTCATATTACTCAGAGATAAAGTAACATGCTAATGGTGAATAAGTGCCCGATTAATGGCAATAGGCTCGCCACCTATTACATTGGGACCTAAACATAAACTGGTGAAATGTGGGTGCTAGCACCTCTGCCTAACCCTTCGGGGATATAGGCGTGAGTTTATGTTATGTTATGTAATGGTGAAAAATTTTTTGAAATCAGTTCATTAGATTCAAAGTAAATAAACAAATCTTACCTCTTTATTGTATCAGTACAGATAGTTTACATTTTAGTGAAAATATACAACATAATAGACATCATTGCCAAATTAATAAGCTAAATTCCATCAGTTAAGTGAATTACTAGTCTACTCAGAGCACACAGGGAAGATAAATTTAAAATTGTGGTTGCATATTACCGTAGAAAAGATTTAATAGGGTGATAAATCGAGTGAGTTTAAGAATTGACCATATTGTGAAGATAATAGTGAAGAAGTAAGATGAGGTGAGATGACGCAAGGTGCAATAAGGTGAGGTGACACAGATGCCTAACTCACCAATATTATTGAGCAAGAGAATCAAATAGACACGCGATTAAGTCAGTGGGACTGCTCTCTAGTGCATACATCAATATAAACTGATCTTACCAATAAATTTACTGGTTGTGATTGATAATACTGAAGTTTAAATTTGGAACTGATAAGAAACTAACATTAGTTTTATGAAGTGAAGTAGAAATTATTGAAATAGATTGTGTGATATTGCATGTTTATTTTGTAAATATCCTTCTATATGAACAATTAGGTGGTTGATATACAATGACTAATGTTAAGAATATCAGAATGTGACTTACGATAAAATGTCAGGCGCTGGGGTAAATGCCATATTAAATTACGATATTTATTTTTAAACTTTATCTTTCCCACGGTAAAAAGCGTAAAGATTATAAACTAATAACGTAAGGCACACCAAAGTCAAAAATAAAAGATACTGTAATATTAGCTGCAGAGAGTACAAAACCGTTTATAACTGCTGACGTTTCGTTAAAACTGTAATTGTTAACATGTAATAATTCAGTTAAAAGAATAATTATGTTTTCATAATAATTTTATTGTCTAGTATTTATCTCTTTAACCATAATTCTTCACAACGCTTATATTGCAAAGTGTTTCTATCCTCACATAGAAATTATACTTGTCAGTCGTTATACACGGTAATGTGTCAATATTTTCTCTTGCACGTGTTATCCTAGTAGTATCACGCAATATTTGGCGTGTTATATTTTCAGAAGTGAAAGGAAAACTACATAAATACTTTTTTCCAAGAAACTGATTTAGTGCTATCGCACATTAGAGACAAGACAGTCTTTGGACAGTTGTATCTGAAGCTGACTTGTAGTTAATATGATAGCTTTGTTTTGTTCTAAGTCGTACACTTTCACATATTTCTGTAGAGCAATAATCTGTCTGTAGACTGTTTTATCTACAATGTGTCCTCGGCCTTATATATGTGTCAACTTTTAAGGTGATTGATCAAATGGTTTTGAAGTTTAACAATCTCATATATACCAACATCCATTTTTACACATATAGATAAAAGGAGGAAGTGTCATATATTGAGACAGTGGTTTATTTATACCTGTATTTACATCTAATCGTGTTGGAAGCTCAACGCAAATTTCGTGTGGTTTCGACTACTTATTTCTTACACATTTATATTTAATTAATTATGTTTATTATATGTGTTAACTATAAAAAGGAAAAAGAAAGGAAAACGAGAGAATATAAATTATGAATTAAGAAAGGTTTCAAATGATTTTAGTTGCAGCGATCTGACCTAAAACATTGGAATGGAATTTTTGGTTCATCGTTTTTGGGTTGCGATATATTGCGTCTGTGTTATCTCGAAATTTACAACGACTTATAAGGGAATAATATAATACTTATTTGGGCCTATTTAATAATTGCTCAATGGATATTAATAGTATTATTTTTATTAAATTTCAATTACACTGATATTATTTTTTGTAGAGATAATTATTATTTTAAGGCTGAGAATGAATTGACAATATTACATGGTGGGGTTATTAATTTAATCCTTATACTTGTAAAATTAATTCTTAAGCAGATTAGTGAAGATGTTTTAATGTAATATTCTTACACAGTCCTTAAATGTTACTCTTCATGACTATGTAATATAACAGTGTCATAACAGATGCCTTCGTGTCTTATTTTACATAGGTATTTTTATGGATTTGTATCTCAATTTTATCATCTCAATTTTTTCCTTGAGTTTTTGCATTTGATATCGTAAGTCGAGTATTTTTGCAGTAAATACGTAAGCGTAAAAAATGACAAAAATAATATTTCTTGACATAGGTATCGATTTTAATAAATAATTTCAGTTTTACTATTATTATCAGCCATTGTTGTCAACATCATTATTTTAAGCTTGTCAGATCGGACCACTGCGTACATTAGTAAAAATAATGATAGAGGAAAAGCTACATAAAAAAATATTCAGAGACAGAAACCAGACATATAGAACGAAGATAATAATAAGATAAACAAATAATAGCAACAAACAAGGACACAAATAATAATACCTTACGTCACTTTGGAAGACGTTTGATTAAACATGCAAATACGCCTAACTTATGTGGATATTTATAAGTATAGAATATTTTATTATGTAAAAATTAGATTGATTTCAAAAGCAAACTAAAGGAACCGTGCAATAAAGCATATCAAAAATGTGTCGAAGAAGAAATGACTATACGAAATTCTAGATTTCGATGAACCTAATTATAAAGCGTTTCGGATTATTATACTGATTTCCTTTCAAATTATATTAAATTTACATGTAAGAAAAATCAATCGCTTTATAAACTGAAACGAAGATCGTAATGCTGTATCAACAGTTACTGACAAAGCAAATATCAATAACACTACAGCATCCATCCACTACTCCTACTAGCACTAAAAGTAACGTGAAAGGAACGTAGAAAAATAACTTGTCAATTATAAATATTATTTAAATTTCTATGTTGATCTGCTATATTTACACGTCAACATTTCGGTTAAGTTGATTCTTAAAATTATTGACAGCCATGTGATAGCTGACTATGAGTTCACAACTCTGATACCCGATGTAGACAAACTTGCTGTTAAAATATAAAATCGTAACATGGGACAAATAAACCATATCAACAATAAATAAACATAACAATAAATCTATTCTAATATTAGGAATAACAAACATTTGGCACCGTTTTAACATTTTCAGTTAATCAATAAATAAAAACGCAACATAATTATTACTCATAATACCTATAACAAATTTATCTGACACCGTGTCGGCGAGTTGACCCATTCGTCGACTAACTCTAAAAACACTGAGAAGCTAATCATTTATTATAATAATACACCCCTTAATATTATAATACAATACCAATTTTTAATCTTATTAACGAATGTTCTAGCTTTTGAGTTTATTGTTTTTAGTACCTATCTAATGTCAGTTACATGACCAAAATTCACTACTTCGCTTACCCGTTTATCACCCGAAATATCATAGTAATTAACCAGACGTTTAGTCCGGGACTAACAATTGTTCAGATAAAATGTGGAACATTTATATTTAAAACAATAAACACAAAAAGTCTTTAAGACGATGTAACAGATTTCAACATATACCTAAGTATCGAGCTAAATGAGTAACTCAGTGAAAAGAAATCGGCTAAAGCTTTAGCCATAAAGAAGCTGTTTTATATTTTTCTTGGTAAAGTAGAAAATCTATTATTACGAGAAAGAAATCAAAATAATGTATCTGAAATAAATTTTAATTTAGCGTGCTATTAATATCTATCAGCTATTCACACCTAATTGCAAATATTTGTATTAACAATGCTATGGCAAGCTTAGCTAGATATTCAAATTAAGGTTAACACAACAAACATGTTGGATTTATCAATCGTTGTATCGATATAGCAGTTGATTACTGAATAAGATTGTGAAACTGCTGGTGTAGGTTAAGTAAATTGTATATTGTGTCGTTGCAAATTATTATTGAAAGACTCAAAATCATCTTTAATTTATCTACATTTAGCTCTAAAATGTATGCCTGAAGTAACTATTTACAATGTCTTGGCTTAACGTCTAACATCTCATACAGTACTTCATTCATTTCTAAACCATTACCCTATGGTGTTTTAGAAAATCTAACTATTTATTAATTTGCAGTCATATAAAAATAACAACAGACCGTTTTATCTAGCAAATATCTACAATAAAAGTTCGGATGATTAGGAAATAGTGTGGGAAGCCTGTGGACTTAACTAAATTATTGATAAATAGTTCATAATACTAAATTGGTGTGTTTCGGTGGTGCAATAGCACTTTCCTACTTTTTATTTTAACCGACGTGAATGTGTAAATAAGAAAAAAATTAATACTTAGTTTTGAGAATACATTGCAATTCCATTCACAAATTCCTTCCAAGAGTTTTATCTTATTAGAGCCAGTCCGTAAGTGATACAGCATTTATCGTAACTTTTGCTAATACTTAATATCCTTCAACCTTTAGCGAGCTTTCCATGACGTCTAATGCGTTAGACCGTTTTTCTAGTTTTATTACATACCACCTAATTCTAGACTAGCCATTTTATGCATTACGTCCAACACAAACAGCTATACACATTCAATAACACTTATAATTACGAAGACGAACCACACAAAACAATTTGATTTTTTTATATTTATTTTACAATATCCATCCCTGTTTTCCTAACTGCTCGCTGTGGATTTTTTCATCATTAATATCAATAACTCTGAGTTTATCTAAGTAATTATCTAATAAACATTATCATGATTTACTTTGACATATCAAATACGCGGCTCGAAATATTTTTTTTTATTACTTTAGACTGCTACAAATATCCTATAGAATGGGTTTAAGTGAGGTGAAACGCTTTACGCATTTGTCACAAACAATATTGACTAGAAAGAAACTGTAAGTTATGACTTAAGGAACGCAAGGTAATATCTAATACGACTCTAATGTAGGTACAAATTAATGAAGTGTTACCTAATTTACTTACTTAAGTCACAAACCTCAACAATGATTTATTATCTAATAGTGTTAGTGGTAAAGTGCCGATAAGTGAGTAAAGACTTTACATTCGGTGAAAATTTGTGAGAAATATAAATCAGGAGACATTCGTCTACTAAATTTACCCTGTACTCTAGGTTTTATAGTGAAATTACTGTTAAATTTAACATTACGGAAGAAGTGTAATGCCGCGCTCGACGGTCTACCGCAGGTGTACGGGCGCGTACAAAACCTAAGCTTTAAGGAGCGAAGTTATCAGTCATTACATTTTTGGGCAAGCAATCGTTTAAATTCTTATAAATACATCAGAATATATTCAAGCGGACCTGAAAAAATACGTCTAACGACAATTATATTAGCGCGCATAGAAAAACAACACTGTCCATTGGCAAATTTTGGAAGTATGACATTATTTTTACTGATGGATTTGGCACTCCATATTAAAAAATCTAATAAAACAAGTTATCGAACTATCTAAGAATACCCGATTTTTATAAAAATGTTTTTATTTTACAATTGGCAGTCAATTGTGTTACACAAATATATCTAGTAAATTAATACCTCACCTTTGCAAAGTGGCTATCAACTATTTTGGCATAATGATAGGTGTATCTTACAACGTACTGATGACTAGGCTTTTAACCTAATTTTATCTACAATCTCTTACAACATTACTACTAAAAGGGTATTATTACATTCGTCAATAATCGATATTGTCCTTATGATTTTTACGCGAGTACGCAGTTTATTAAATATTATATAGGTAATGTATAATTCAAATTTATTACATCATAATTAAGTATAGGTATAATCTAAATAGTCCGGCTCTCATCGAGGACGTTTGCTCGTAACTATTATTATAAATGCTTGATACTAATCGACTTTTGACTGAATATTACCACTTTACAATACTTAGACGTTACGAATTTGAGCTCGATTTATTCGAAGTAAACCTTAATTATAATTATCTATTATATTATTATGTCTGTTAAGGTTTTGAATGAATACGTTCTAACGCGAGAAATAAATACAGACACCTAACAATAAACTGTACAATGTTTGTGCGCTCATATCAAATTATTACCTGGAAAAGAATGTTTCGTTATTAATATAAATGAATACGTTCGCTTAAAGTATAACGTTCAATACAGAGATTCTAATATAAAAATAGTAGTGGCGGATTCGGCTTCAACACAAAACAGCCGTTGCTTGAGGTTACTGCGACGTTCAAACATCGACGGACACAGTCTCGACATCACGTTTATTATCTTTCTATATAAAAGACGGCTTTGGATACGCTATAATGGCGTGAATACGTCCTTCAGCGCACCGGGCGCTAAGCACCACTCTGAGCACAAACACACATAGTTCTCGCCTGGCAGTTCCCAACTGGGAGTTTTACACAGATCATCCATGCCACCACATGACGATCAGCTCCCAGAACGTCTTCGGCGGCGAGTGGCCGAAGACGTAAGACGAATTTCAGAGACCCGGGTCCCCTTCAGACCCCATCTTTAGCAGCTCCAATTTCTTTTTGGCGATCTTTGAGTACAAAATGTCGATCGGCTTTGTGTTGTCATAGAAAGTTGGCGCCCTGAATATGATAAGCGCGGTACCGAGCACGCAGGCTATCGTGAACGCGAACAGGAAGATTCTATCCAATACCATTGCCACATACTTCCAGTCATCTTCCACCTGAAATGTAATGTAATTATTTAGATTCAGTGAAATATATCTTTTATGGTTCAAACAGTTACATACATTATTCTTCTTTTAAGAATATCTGCTAGTTATCATTTTATTACTATTTTTCCTTTTAAGAGTTATTAAATTAATTATCTCGGCCATTCCCAATACAAGTCATTTGACTACTGTGAGATCGCTGCTATCGCTGTATATAGGGAAAAAAATATAGGAAAATGATATTTATAGTAATTCCACACAATTGTGGCATACCAAATGTATCACAATTATGAATGTATTCTAATTGATTTGAGATTTTAAAACTTACGCTTTCAAACTTATCCTTATTTTTGACGTGCTGTGCAATAAATCTAGATCCTTCTATAGTCTTCTCCATCTCTCTCACATAAGGTTTCTCTAGAGATGGACTACCGTCATCTAGGTCTAAGCGACAAGGAGATCCAGGAGGTGGTGAAAATAATTCATCGTCGCCTCCCGGAGGAGGCGGTGGCGAGGGAGGCATTCCTGGCAGTTCATATTCCTCACAACCCCACTCCTTGAACTTTCCGTCATCATCCGGACCGAATACATCAGTAAGTATCTGAAAAATAAATTCAATCAGAAGGATACGAAGAGTAACACTGTAGAGCTCGTTCGGATGCAGTAATGGATGTTGGATGAAATGCTAGGAGATTAAAACGTCAGTGCGCATTTCGCGAGGGGCAGTGTATCGACGCAGCTTAAGCTGGCACACAATTAGGCCAGAGTGGAGGTTTCGCTTCGGGTCGTGCCTGCTGGCATCGTATATATCGCGCGATCCGTCCGCAGCCACCAGGGGAACATAAATAACGGAGGCCGTGCGCGCTCGTTAAGCCCGCCCGGCGTTGAGTAATAAAGGAAAATCGAAATGGAATGAAATTGGGCTGGAAGCGATATTTTCACGATACACACAGAGTACAATGGATTTAGAATATCATTGAAAGGAGCGTTTCCCAGAAGAGTCCCGTGGCTGAGGACAATTAAAATGGTTATTGTTGAGGGCGGCTTCGACTCAGCAGGCTGTAATAGCGTACTGTTCTGTTTGTATTGAATCCGTTCCGATGGAAAATGTTTTGAATGGAGGAAACTCAATGAGAAAAGGCACCGTGTTGTTTTTCTTTGTTCTGAACAGAATTCCCTCTGAAAAACTTCATTTGCGAGCGCTTTTCTTTTACAGATTTAATTAAAACGCCAAGAGGCATTGAGGTTTATATTCAGTCTAAGATAAATGCCAATGTCTTCATGGGAGATTCATTAGTCGTTATTGGATATGTTCTGATTTTGTTCATAACTTATAATATTGGTCGCACATGACAGATTTCTCGATTTTCTTACCTCGGTCGGCTTATCATTGTCATCATCGTCGTCGGGCGGTTTTTCTGGTCTCTGTATACACAATATTTTGGGTAAAAAATCTATGAAGACTTTCCGCACCCATGGGGCCATATGGTGGGTGACTGGGGATCTAAAATTTATATTTAGCACCACGATAGTGACTACTACTGATAATGTAACTAGCATCATAGTGAATAATAAATATTTTCCTAGTAAGGGAACTGTTAGCGAAGTGGGTGGAATTATTTCTGCTAACAGTAAGAAGAACACGGTCAACGACAAGAGGATAGAAATACAAAGTGAGATTTTTTCACCCGAATCTGAAGGTAGGTAGAATACTAAAACTGAAAGAAATGAGATCCCAACACAAGGAATGATGAGGTTGACTGTGTAGAAAAGAGTTTTTCTCCTAAGAGTGATGTTGAAGATAATGTCAGGGTACGGTTCTTCACAGCAGGAGTAAAATTTTTCATTTCTTGTGGCAGGGACCCGCATAATGTCCCATTCTACAGAGATATAATATTCAGACAAATCTATTCCCATTCCTATACGATCGGAGTCTGGAGCCTGTTTCAAGTGCCGCAAATCCACCTAGAAAGAAAAGGATTATGTAGTTTGAAGATTTATACTTCCAATAATATTACGTAATTAATGCATAGAAAATAAGTCGAAGTGAATATTGGGTAAAATATTTCTTGGATATTTCAATAATATAAATTAAATATAACCCTCATGAAATAGAACTTTTATAGACATAAAAAATATGCAAGGTTATTATTCAAATAAAGATATCTAAAGTGAAACCGAATGAATCGTAGTTTGAAAGCGAACTATTAGGGTAACAAAACAGCTCAAGTAGAGCTATCCGTTTTAAGGAATCAACCCATTCACGCGAATCTTTACAAATAGCTGTTATTGCTATCTCATATGTGCCTCAGAGGTGTGAGTGAAACAGACAGAATCCGAATTCCCTCATGAACCTTAACACGGGCGATATAAGGCGTAGACGTAAGCTCCAACTTTATTTATGTGAAAGTAGCAACCACAGATTTATTAGGTTCCTTACTGCGACAGATAAATGCGTCTGTTTTGAGCCTATAGTTGCAAAGTCTTAGAAAATTTATTGCTTGTTGTTTTTAAGTATTTTTCTTACTACATCAAAGTCTAAGGAACTAATAATTCGAAATCCACGCGGGCGAAGCCGCGGGCAACAGCTAGTATATCTATAGATTGTAGCACAATACTATTATCTGACGGTACTTAGTCTTGTTGTGGTGCTGTTGTTGTCCTTTTCCATAATAATAAGATCGGTTTTGCCTCACGGCATTTCCAGGGAACGTGGATGACGAGTTACTAAGCATAGGGAATATTAAGATATATTAGAACTCGCAAAAATAATATTTAAAATGTAGGTAGATCAAAAGAATTCGCATTACCAGCTTTAAGTCTTAGCGTAAAAATTGGGCGAGTATCAGTTTTATAACCTGTTGAGTCAAACAAATAGGGCGGCAACTCACTTAAATAATGTTTTTCTATGTAACTAAACGTAGGTATTTAAAAATATTTTAGACGAATCATTATTTATTCATCTTGTTATTAAAAAATGGAAAAGGCTTTTGGCGAGGAATTCGATTATATTCTCTTTAGATGTTTCGCTACAAAATCTTATAAGGCTATTTTTTGTTACGGTCGGCGACTTTGTGAAAAATTTGATTCTTAAGTAAGCGAACATAAAATAAATTTTCAATTAAGTACACTTTTTCCTTCAGCTGACATTCGGGGAATTAAATTGTATTACATTTATGTTTTAACTAGATAGCTTTATTGAAATGTCTAACTAAAAATTATTTATTCACTTACCTAGTATTAAGAAATACTAAATATTATGTTGACATTTTTGGAATTCTTAAAAATATGTTTGAAATTAGATATTCAGCCATACGCGAGCTAAGAGATGTGACCCATCCAAGTAAAGTACTTCAAAGTAAATTAATATCACTTTACACTAAATTTAATAAAATATAAAAAAAAACTATTAAAGTATTTTAAAACAGCTAAACAATATTAATATTGAATATTTAGAAAACGTTTGGTGTTTATACGCACCATATAACCATCATAGCTCCAAGATCCGAACTTCATGAAGCAAGTCTGTTCATCAAACGGAAAGTACTCCACGTCGATTTCACAGAACGACTTGTAGATGGCCGGCGGTTTCCAAACCACCTTCCCATCATGGTGAAGAATCGCTTTCGTCATGATCGTGACTTCGTAGTTACCATCAGCGCTGGAAAATAAGAGATTATGTTAGAAACGTAAATACAATAAATGGTATAACTCTAAATAATATTACTGACAATCATGACATCATAAGGATTCATGTTTGCTAAGAGCCGCCTTGCAATGAGATCATCTACACCTTAGAGATCTTGTCATGTGTTGTATTTTTTGCCTTTTTTCTCTTCTAGATCCCTCAAATAATGTACACAATGACGCAAAAGTATTTCTTCTAAAATTTTCAATTTATAGAAAAAAAACAACATTCTATTACTCCATTTCAGTCATCGTAAATAGATATTTGATATTGTTGAACACATTTCAACTGTTAATATAAATCATTGGTAAGATTAGGTTTAGTGAATCAATTTAGTGCTTGTGACTTGTCAGGCTTACACACTTGATTTATAGTTATACGATTAATTAGTGAGTGAACGATGGTAATGTCAGCGTATTTATGAACATTATAGTTTGATTCTGAAATATTACTTCATGTACTATGTAGTTAGAAGGTATTATTATTGAAAGAGAAAGGAAGAAACCAAGGTAAAGGTTTAAAATATTGTTACGGTAAAGCAATTGATTATCTCTTCAATTCACTTGTAAAATGATATAAAACGTTTTCTATAAATTTGTCGCCCTTCTTTTGATCCCGCCATTTGTTGTTGGTACAAAATTGACGTCGAGACCTCTAAAAGCTTTGTCATAACCAACTTTTGCGCATTCATGAAAATTGTACCGTAAAATAGGTCACCTTGTCTTCCATTAAGCTAACGCTGTACCATTAAAAATAAAGTTAGCACTGAATATTCGCGGAGTGGGCTTTTAGGGAAAGTCACAGGTGCATTAAAGCGTTACCTCTATTTGGTTAAATTTAAAAATATTACATTCACGTCAGCTGAGAGCTTCTAACACGGTTAATATATGAGTAGAGTTACTAAATAGTATATTATAATCGTGATGTAGTTCACTTATAACGCACTATGTATGCAAATGAATATGCTAAGCAGCTAATTGTTTGTTGGAAACTGTAATTATTTTCATGTTTCAAATAATTACGTGTGCAGTCATGTTCTTCAAAGACCGAAACAGTTTAATTTATGTTAACAAATCCAACACGTGTCAGCTGAAAATTGTACTCAGATAACAAGCCAAAGTCCACGATTGCACCTGAACTAGTGAAGTTAAAACTTAAAGCTTATCTATAGTCCAAACGTACTGAGTCTGAAACCATTTGCAATAAACTATAAAGTTAAAATAACTTTGCACCGCAGTTTAACAGTTCCTGTTATCAAACTTAGATAATCCGAAATTAATCCAATTGCCAACTTGTATCAGGCGGGAATTGAACCCAATTCATGTAATTTGAATGCGTATTATGAAACTTTGTATAACAAGACAGGATTCTGGGAAAGCTGTTGATACATTACTGAAACATTTATGGTTACGATGAGAATTAAAATATATTCATTAATAAGCAAATGAAAGGATGCAAATTTATTTACCTATGCCTAGGTTGACCTGGTATTGAGGAGTAAGTTTCAAGCATTAATATTATAATCGAAGATTCCAAATTTAAGAGTAGATTGCATAAAACCGTAAAAGTACAAACACAGTGATTTTGATACGCACTCTGCGTATCAAAATCACTGTGTTTGCGTATCAAAAAGTGAATGTGAGTGTAGTTAATAATTTAAACTACGCAAGAATATACCTACGCAATTAATAAGAATCCCCAATAGTTGAATATATTTACGATACCAATTTAATTTAAGAAATACACCCCTTGCAGAATAAAATAGATGAAAAGAAGCAATCAACCGCCACAGTCAATTTAGAAATTAGGGCAACAATTTTAGTGGTAGAATACTTAAGCGACAATGGTACGAGTGAACTGAGCAAAGTTATATACAGAATTTTATGGACGTTGAGTTTAAATACTTTAACAATAGTGACGAAATACAAAATGAAATACCAATAGTATTTTAGAATCTTACACTGTTAAGGGATTTAATGGTTGAAGAGTTCGAAATGTTGGAAAATTTCTGCTACCGTACAATTACATTTATCAGTATGAGTTTTTGTGCAATTGTTTTTCAACAGATATAGCTGTAGTCGAATTAGACTTGCCTTGAAAAAGAATTTAATTATGCAATCAGAGACAGGTTTAATTACAGCGACATCAATTATTTCTTCTACTTCAAGATTAACGATTAAGTCAAACTTGAAGTTGAACGCTTATCTCAACTAATTTAAATCTTCTTGCCTTTGTATTCCAAATAACACCAATTGCATCAAAGAGACTTTGTCGACTAAACATTTTGTTCATAATGAATGCTTACCATAGCGTGTTTACTTCGACGCTACCTTGATGCTATTGAGATTAAAGCTCGCACTTATCGTACCTTCCGCCTGGCCAACTTCGAGCGCATTCTCTGCTACGAACTATCCATTCAAATTTTAGCTTTATTTCGAAGAGCATAAACTCCTAAATCCCACATAGTTGGGAGTTTACGTGGCGTTAATGCATATACATGCGGTGAACTGCTACTGATAATAGGTTATGGTTGCTGTGTAAGGTTTTTTAAAATGTCTTGCTTTACGATTGGAGGCATCGAGTTTGATTCAGTTTCTTGTGTGTTTGCCAAAAATGGGGTTATTGATTGTGGATTTTGTAAGATTTATTTTAATTTTCAATTTGGTGTATAAGTCCTAAATCGTGCTAGTTCTTGTCATGTATTTAGGTAAATTGTAATGTAATAAAGTTTTATTGTTAAATTTTGTAGTTAGTATATGCATTTTATAAAATATTGCGTGAAAAAACTGATGAACCTACTTAGAATTACGTAACCAAAACAATAAACAATAATTTACAAGTCAAGATATACGCTCCATCCCTACAAGTTAAGATTAGTTACATACTTCTTAACTCAACATCTGAATTTACCCCGCAGTGTCTCGTCAAGATGTCTTGATAATGCAAAGTAATGAGAATTTTGTCCGCGCACCGGAAATGAAGAGATAAGACCCTAAAAAGAAGAGTTTATAACAAGAGAAAAGAAAGTTAACTTTCATTGGAAAGAATGGGACTAGTGTCAAACTTGGGGACACAGGTTTCCTCAAAGTTTCTTAAATTGATTTCCCCGTAAATAGCACTTGGAGTGAGATTAATGTTTATCGCGAGCGTTTATAAGAACTTATTCTTTTTCTACAACCATGTTAAGAGTATAAGAAGTTTCAAAGTATTTTGTCTATTTCTCCAAGATTAATTGCTTTTTAGACTTCATATTTTTTACTTAAAATTAATTGAGAAAATGATTGAACGGTAAAATTTAAGTAACAAGACTACTTTTTAAATTAAATATATCATTTCAACTTTATAAATCTATGGGTTTATTGCTTAAAATATAAATTTATGTACTTTAAAATTAATAAATCCGTATTCCTCCGTATTTGTACGGGAATAGACTTATTTTTTTGGGTATTTTTTTAAAGGTTGCTTTACTCGTTTTTAATTTGTTGATTAGGTTTAATAATTATATTTATACCTATTCATGTGTTGTTATTCATATACTCGTAGAAGACAAAAAGTACTTACTTATTGTATAATACAATGTCGGGCAGCCATATGTGTTCTGAAGGCACATGCAAAGTCTCCACACCACCGTAGTCGTCAGGATTCCACTTCAGTTTGTAGTCATTCCATTCCTGTAACAAAACAAATTAGTTAGGTAAACATTTTCCGTAGGTACTATTTATGATTATGATAAGTAAACTTGGATCCTTTTGATTGTTTGATTAGTCCTCCAAGTCCAAGTTGGATTTATATATGCATCAAAGTTCCTTATTGCAGGAATCCATGACTTTTATCTCAGGATTTTAAAAGAAAATGCCTACGACCATATAAATGAGAGGCAAGGGAAGGGAGATCCGATTTATTCGAATGCGTATCATTAAGACATCGCTATTATTTGGAATAAACTGTGATAGCAAAGAAAAGCAGACAAATTAGATGATAATTAACTTGCCCTATATTACACTCTGCCCTATATAACATTCAGGAGTCACTTTATATTACAAAGGTTTTTATATAATCAAAACTATTTAACAGGAAACAAGAACCTAAGCTAAAGAACTAAATTGGGATACTTTAAAAGTTTTTGTGCAAAACGAAGTTAGCCAAAAGACCATCTCAAAAGTATTTTCGTTGAAGACGGTATAAAATGGTGTTGTTGACTAAGACCCGTTGCTGGGCGTCGGAAATTGCGGTAGCTTATTAGGTTCCGGCCGCGGGGTGAGTCTATTGAATATCTGGAACTGTAAGTGAAAATTGACTTGGCCACCTCTCACTTAGTGTTCAGTCGAGCGAATTCGGATTTCTCTTTGAATCACAACCTTCAGTAGTGTTTGCTAAAGCCCTCGTTTCCAACTTCTTTAGTAGCCTTTTGAAAATAACCTGCCTAAAAGATACTTGAGTATTTTAATTAATGTGGAGAAGGAATTTAACTCTTCAATAATTTATTTTAGAGTAACCCTTAAGAGTAAACTGTCATCAACAAGGACTACGTTATACAAAATTGAGTTCAACATGACATCTTAAAAGCTTTCTTAAGTGTTAATGTCGCTTGTACCTCAGAGGATAATAATGTTTTATTTGTAAGTTCTTATTATTTTTGAGGAATGTTATAAAGTAACTGAGTGAATGAAGATCTAATTTGCTCAAAGGAGATTTAGTTCGTAACGTATATAGCGACTTCAGGGTCTCTGAGGAGAATTGAAAAATAATTGAACAAACAAGAAAATTGAAAAAAAGTCACAAATGATGTTATTTTTGTTAGTATTCTATTATTTTAGAACTAAATATTTGCGAAGTCAGTACTAAAATGATATGTTAAGATTACAAAAATAATGACTATTAATGTCCATTATGAATACTTAGTTTTCATTAGTTAATTTCAATAGGTAATGATGAACTTATTTTATTATTTTAACTAAATCTCTGCTTTTGATTTTTTGGAAAGGACAAAATATTTTGAAAGTAGAACCTATTAATGTTTTTGAGTATAGAATACAGATATATTTTCGTCAGTAACAATATTATATCAGGCTTATTTTTCTGCTACAATTTTACTATCACAAAGCGACAGATGGTGAACTTTGCCCGTTCCCCGCAGGGTATTGTATTACTTACCAACTTTTTCTGTATTGTTTTGTGTATTGGAATTGAATAAATATTGAGACCTACGAGGTATACGATGTTACGTCAAGTGAACAGTCCACCTAGAACCCAACGAATAAATTACTAAAGAAACATAACCTTTCTGAAATACAAAAAGAGTTCTTATATAACTTAGTAGACTATGCAACAACGATAAAAATGAAAACAACAGATAACTTCTACTTTTTCTATTGCCATAACATCTCTTATGAAAGCCTGCTATCATCTGATGTAATTCAAAATTATTGTATCTGAGTTTTTAAAGGACCCCAACGTTCCAATGGGAGCATTACCAATCGATCGAACGTAAATGTTAGAAATTATTATTTATACTGTTGATTAATGACACTTGGTTGAACTTGCTACACATATTGAATTAAATCACTTGTACTTTCCAACAATATTCATTAAAATATGAAACCTGACCGGTTTTGCCTCAACGCATTCTCAAAAGCTTCGGATGATAGTTACAAAGCACAAGTATCATATTCATCTTTATTTTGAAACCATATTTGACCATACCAACCATAGAGTTGACTTAAGATCTTGAAATGTTGGTACGGCAAAAGTAAGAGATTGACGAATTTACAAATATACATTTATAATGATGACCACCAGGCGAGGTGAAGTCAATATGACGTGATCAATACAAAAAAATACAAAATATAAAAAGATTACAGAAAGTTCAAAGTTATTTCAAAAATTCTTAGCTTTTTAAATCTTATCATTATATTTTTCTATTTTGAAGTGATATTAGTATCAATACACTGTCTATTCCCAACTGTTTTTGAACTAATATGATATATTTTTTTACCAAAATGATAAGAATATAAAATGAAATTATGAAAGTAAGTAATAGACAGACAAAATGGCTTCGGATGCAACTGGAAAGAAAATTAAGACAAACAACAAATAGAATAAGCATGAAACGATTTGCATCCTCCAATCGGTTTACGTTATACAATTTAGAACTTCAGCTTGGGTATTTTCTTAGTTGCCGCATCGTGCCTAAATACTTACACAATTCCGTTGTTAATTGTTACACATACACCAGCTGAATCGCTTTGCTTCCGTTGGTTTCAAAGCCCCAATTCGTAGTTGAATGTTTAATTGAATCACATAATAGGATATGCTCACGCGAAATTGCCACCGCTGCTTCAAGCAATAATCTTTACACGATACTATGTTTCAAATTTTCTTAACACTGTAAAGTCTGTACTAATTTTAAATCAAATTTGGCTTTGTATTTTATAAATTGGTTACAGTTATTCGTTATTAGGTTGGTTAATAACTACTTAATAACATTTATAGTTCTGGTAAGATTATGTTTTACGACTGAAAGAATTGCAATAAATTAAAGTCTTTGAAAATGTAACAAATATTTTAAAATATGAATTTGAATTAAATATTAGGTATATAAATTGTATGGTTAATTATTATCATTGATATATAGTACCTACTGTAATATAAATTTATAGATTTTCCTATACTTCCGTTAAATTTCAAAAACTCGTTCGAGATGCCTCTTGGCATTCATCGTCTCGTAAAATTTGCACTATTGATACAAATAAATTTCTCCATTGTTAATTGGTTAAGGATACAAAGAATATTCACACCACACTAGACTAAACTGAATAATTTATCAGTCGAACTATTTAGTAACCGCACGTACAAGGACACTCAAATTCATATACGAATAAACGGATGTCGAAAACCGATATATTTGCATCGAATTATTTTATTAACAGATATTCTCACTCGAACCAATTGCAACAAATAGTTGAACTCCGACAACTACCAATAATGCAACTGCAACTGCTCATTATTGGTAGTTATCCATCAAAGGAATCTGCAATTGGATAATAAGCCGATGCCAAGCAACAAGTAACCGGTTACAAACTAGTATTACGTTATGTTAACTTACTACAGAAATACCACTACTGCGTTGCTAGCTTCAGAGCGCGAGGTAAAGAGCCGGAGGATCCAAATCGACAGGTTTCACCAAACATTATGAATATAACATGATTAATGTTGATATTAAATGAACAACAGGTGATATTTTTATAAGCTAACATATGGCACATAACTCTAACCTGCTTGAATACCCAGTTTCGTCTGCACTTAGAATTGTTAGAAACCACTTTCAATATGTTGTATCAATTGTTATATCAGTTACGTTCTTAATTTTACCATAATTTTTATCATCTATAACATCGCAGTTAAGATCATTTTCTTCAACATCATTAAAAAAATATACCTCATTAAAGATAATCAGAATATAATTGTTCCGTATCATATTTTCATAGGACCAAATTTGACTACCATTCAGTTCAGTTTAACTAAGGGTCGATGTTTGCTTTATGAGATTCAACCAAAATACGTTAAGTTTATGATTCATTAAAATGAAATGAAATTTGCGCAAATTGCAGACGTATGTTTGTAATAAGACTTGGATTCCAATGTAGGTTCGTTATCGTTCGTTATTTGAAATCAAAGATGGTTAAATTGTGATGTTCTTCTGACAAAATACATAGTATGCAAATTTAAAATTTCAATATACCCGTGTTTTGAGTGAATTTTTAGGAATTTCAATTGACCGTGCCCGCCATTTCCTGGCAGCTCGATTTTTTTTCCTCTGATCTTTGGATGTGGCTTTTGTAATGGAAAGCTACGGTTTATTTTCGGTCCTTTCAATGTTGTTATTATGTTACCAAAGGCCTTTTTGTAAATGATTTGAATGGTTGTCATTTATATTTTTGAGTGTTGGTTAACAGTATCTGTTCTAATAATGTTGGAAAAACACAATTAAAAGATTTATAAAATGAGCTCTCCTAATGAAGTTATGTAGGTATAAGAATATTGTGTTTTCGAAACAAAAAGTGAAATAGAAGATTGTTTGCTCATGAAATTTTACAAGCTAACAACAGTAACAGAATGGACGAAATGAAAAACTTCCAGCCAAGTGTTGTTTTCTGTTTACAAAAACAATTTGAACGATGAATAACGAAGTAATGAAATAACTTCCAATGCGAATAAGCAAAATATCATCAACAAAGCAAAAAACAAACGATAATACGGGAGATTGTTGGTTACAAAAATGTTGGAATGTTGAAGGAGGGCCTTGCCGGTAACTCAGCAGGAATTCAACGCAAATATGCGTTTGGATACCGTTTTAAAAACTCTTAATTTTGAGAAGAATTTTGGCTCCATTGGTTTTTAACTTTAAATAAATCTAGACACTTCATTTTATTTTTCTTATAATTTTTGTTTTGTATATTACTATGCTATGAAACATAATATTTAAAACCAATTTTAATTTTACAGGTAATAGACGATTTTTATATTTCCTCAAGTAGTGTGAATTAGTAGGTATGTAACCTACTTATTTTTATAGAGGGGCGAATTTTTTTAGTTACGAATATTCTTTATTACAAAAACATGGGAATTATTGGTTGTTACTATAGTAAAATTATAGTCTGACACTGTCAGGCACATGTTATAAACTTAGTAATTTAGCATAAAACTTACAGTTTCTAAAAGGAAATTCGTTTAAAGACACAAAAGAACAAAGATCGCTAACACAATCAAAGAAAGAGGCGGTGAAAAATTTGAAGAACTTTTAATTATAGGAAATCTCTTGAAGCCAATTTCACCTTAAACTGGGCGAACTTCGACTGCAGAGTTGGATTCTATTTAAAAGTTTTGACCGCCATGAAAGCGGTTCAAGAGTGATATATTACGTAGATATATTTTATATCATCCATTATAATAAAGTTTACTTTATCATTCTTGTTGTAACTTTTTAACTTCATAAATTAGTAACTGTCATCAAGAACCTTTGAAAATCACGTGAGACGAACCAGTCAGGTTTAATGTTATACATTTTATGGAAAATTACAAATGGTTTCATCCAATGTATGTAGTAAGTTCCATCAATTGCCATCAATCAAGAATATACATAGTGGATTTTATAATATTTTCAAGAAATTATGCGTTTTACGACTAACCACATTATTTCATATAATTATATCCCTTTAAGTACCTTGGTATGGCACGTTGAATCGTTAATGCTGGAGTCAAATCGACTAAAGCCACATGGAGTGTTCGATTTCAGCAATATCTTGTAACTAGACAATGTCCAGGGCATTACTTTACTCCACAGATAGATAACATTAATCAATCTATTACACCTCACAGTGTGTTCAAATCCCAGATACGTAACCACAATTCACGAATGTTAAATCGTCAGCTATTCTGTCAGTCCTGGTTACGCTTGGTATCAAGTCTGACAGTCGTTTTAGAGATATCCATTAACCGAAGGAAGTCAAAAGTGCCGTGTTGTGTATCACTTTTGAAAACGCAATTTAATATTGTATTTTTATCATGGTATATTTTAGCTCACTGATTTGAAAATGATTTGATTTCATTTGAAACTCAAGAGAAGGAATGTTTCTTATATCGATGGTTCTGGATATGTGAATCATGATACAAGTCTGGACAAACTACATTAAATTAAATATATCTGCTTCGCAAAATGGTTCCCTAGAATTTAGATAAACATACTTGGATATTTTTTTTAAATCTAAATATACCTAATTTACACAGAAACACTAAAACCATTGGAAATGGTGAGAATGAAACTCACGATCTGCGGTACAGCAGTCAAATATTCTTCCGCCCGCCATAGAGATTGTCTACTATACTATAGATAATAATAATAGTCACTATTTTAACGTTATTAATACAAACAACCCAATTCCTGATGACTACAATATAAGAAAAATCATACAACATTATGTTTTTATTAAGTTTGAGTGCGAACATAAACTCTTGATTGATTACAGGGTCAGGCAAAGTGTTATTGAGTTTTTCTGTTAGGGAACTCTCATTAGCAGCACGAAGTCTGAATAGTATTAAGCTTACCCTTATTGTATGGCGATCAAAAAATATTATAACTTGTAGAATGTGAATGTACGGACGTTATAATTTTTGTATTTTTTCGTCATTAGTTCCGTAGTACTGTTATTAAAATCTTGTTTTTCAATGCAAAATGTGAGGTGAAGACATCAATTCAATTTAAAAAATGATTATACATTATTCGTTGTTTTTATAGTTAGAAACTAATATGGGAGGTAGCTCCTAAATCATCCTACGACTACCAAATATAGGTAGTACGAGTTGCAGGCGCATCCTTTTCACTTGGTGGCATTTCGTGGACAATTATGTGGGTTATGCATTGTGTATTTAAATTTTAAGATTTATCGTAAGACGTAACTGTTTTTAGTCACAAATATTTAAAACACTAGCGACCCGGCTTTGCCCGGGCGTAAATTCCAGTTTTTCAATAAAATATAGCCTATGACACTCACGAATGACGTGGCTTTCTATTGGTGAAAGAATTTTTGAAATCGGTTCAGTAGATCCCGAGAGTACCCCTTACAATTTAACAAATATACAAACACACAAACTTTACCTATTTATAATATAAGTATAGAATAATAAGATCCTGAATATAAAAAGTTTATAATCGGATTTGGTGCAGAATGAAGCATACTAATTGCTTCAAAATTTTATTCATTTTGTTGTTTACACCTCTACTTAAGTTACAAATGTAATGGGCTCGGGTTAGCAGAAGGTTTACGTCAGCAGAACAAGGAAATCAAGGCGTTAAATTCGCAACCTTCGAGGGCAGACTCTTCAGATCAGTCTTTATGATACCGTTGTTTCACCAATGTTCGCTTTGCTCTGATTTATTCATGCTTGAATAAACAAAAAACGATTTTAAGTAGCTCTTCTGTTTAATATTTAACCCTGCAACACCCAACATAATCACAATAAGTACGTACATAATAAATATGAGGCCGCATAAAATATATATGACGCAGAAAGATATATCCAGGGGGTAGTTGAAAAGCGTGTTAACTGGTAGGTGAGCCAACCGGGGGTTGATTTATGATACCCTGCAGGGGACGGTCGGGGTAAAAACCCTTCGCCCGACGGTCTGTTTCGATACACATCTAAAACTTGTTTTTATATCTGAAAATATTATTTCGTCGAAAATGTTTCTTGCTAAGTTCGCTCGTCGTTACATTGAAAATATTATAGGAGGACCAAGTGAGGAGTGAGGGGTTAGAGGAAAGTTTGATGATTGGTTTCGATTGACGACGGTTCACAACTTTGGTTGAGCGATATTACAAGTTGAATATTATGGAATACTTTCTAATATTAAAACGCCCTAATTTCGATAACTTTTTAGGTTTCCATGAATACCATAGGTACAACATGTTATACTGTATTACGTTCTATGAATTTTTAAAGCGATAGGATGCTAACTATTCAGACAGCCTCTGTAGTGTAGCGGTAGTGAACGCGGCTGCTGCGCAGGAGGCGCGAGTTCGATCCCCGCTTCAGTGCAAATATTTGTATGCATGAATATGGGTATTTGCATTGGTCTGGTCGTGCCTCGGTCCCGATTGCCATACAAACATCTATGGCAGTCGTTGCGGGTAGTTTGAGCCCTAAAAAGTCCAACAACAACAGTCTAGCTGCAATGCTTCGATATCGCCTGATGTCACCATTGGGTTGTGAAGGTGAGATGGCAGTCGCTTCACGGAAAATATCGAGGTCCAGCCAAATCCACAGTTGAGACTGGTGAAGTGGACCCCAGACTCCGAGGTGGAAGCTTTGGATACGACTGGGATTAACGCTAGGTTGTAGAAGATGATGCTAACTATTCCTAATGATATTTAATCGGAAAAAGTGATCATCCAGGACGTGACTTGAACCCAGCCCAGTCCCTTACAGGGGGAACGCTCTGACCAACTGAGTTACCTGAACCTGTTCTAGATGTTCGAATTTCTCCGATATATTCTACAGCTTAGGGCGCCGGCGGAGCCCTGTAAGGAACTGATTGCTGGTTCAAGTCCCGTCCTGGATGTGCACTTTTTCCGTTAAAAAATCATTAGTATTACGTTCTGTTGGTTTTTTTAATTCAATACCAAAGCCCGCCATTTCATAAGAGGTAATTGTGTCATAAGCTTGTAATACCAGCGGTAAGGTTTTTAAGCCAGGGTACGATATAATGAATGTCACTTTTTAATGTTGACTAAAACATGAAATAATTGAATAAGTTCAACATTTTATAGTTTTTTTTATACAACTTAGGTAGCAGACAAGCATACATCCCACCTGATGGGAAGTGGCCACCGTGGCCTATGGATGTGTGTAACACCATAGGCGTCACACTCGCGCTGCCAATCCTGGGGGAGGGGTTGGGAAAGGGTGTTTGAGAGAATTTCTGTGATGACAGAATCCCTCCCGTGAGTTCTGTCTACCTTACTAACCAAACTGAACTCTCAAGAATTTATTGATTATTCAAATATATTCAAATTATAATAAACTCCTATAGCTATCATGCTACCCTATTTCTTATGAACATTTTATTCAGCTTGATACGCATGAAACTATTTGCATCTCACTCACTTGTACGACGAAAATTTGGTGTCTCATTTTGACAATGCTAACTTGCCTCCAAACTAGTAGTCGTTCGATAATAAAAGTGTTATGATCACACAACTAAGTTTATGATTTATTTGTTGGAATACTTATATTTTGCGCGTTTGAATATATTTTCTTAAGCTTTGATCATGTTTTTGGGATTTCGTATAACCTTTCTGACGGTTTGTTAAATCTACTTAGTTTCGAAATATCCAAATCATAGGATCCACCCTTTTTCATCGTACGGAAATCCCCTCAGATGCCTACCCGCCTGGGAGCAGGGGTGGATAAGTCGGAGTCGAACCGACTAAAACCGCACGGTGCCTCGTCACATCGGCCTTTGTGGCCGGGGAATCTGGTGCGCCCCAGAAAGGAGGTCCCAGCGTTATTACGAAACCTTTCGATCCTTTCTTACCATCGTCACTTACTTATTTAGTTAAATTCAATAGATTCCAGCAAATATACCCTAGTTTTTAAGTATATACCTAAAGCTTAACCAATAACTAGGAAAGCTTTAAATAATTACAATTAATCATAGTCAAAGGTCCAACACTGTTTATATATGCACAGGATAACCACAACACTTTGAAAAGTAATAAAAAGAAGCATAATAAAAACTGGTGAATAATGTTGCCATCTTAAATTTTCAATTTAAGCTGCCTGTCCCAATTTGCGGTCGTAAAAATGGGACCCCAATATTACCCAAAGTAATAAAACTCATACATAAAACCATGTCTTGTGCTAGTTTTATCATCTATTTTGTTCTTTCAAAGTCTCAAAGCATATCTTCATACTTTCAAACTTATGAGATTAATATTTTAAGAAAATAACAGTACAAAATAACGAAGAATCTTACACAAAGGTTTTTCTTTAATCGTAAATCATAGTTTCATTTTTCAGCTGATAACTGATAAAGCACCTAATTATACAGAAGGCAATATAAAACGCTATGTGAAAACAACGTGGCCGTGGCCAATTGTTGAGCCGAAATCCTCACCAATATGTACTTATTGACTTGAAGAAGAATTAAAAGAATTTAAATTAGGTACTAGCGTTTGCACAGTAATCGTGTTTTAGAACAATATTATAAAACAACTGTCATAATTTTGTTTTCGAGATAGCTATTTAACAAACAAGAAGAAAATCGGTTGACATACCAGGATTGTCAATAAAGTTACTATTTGTCTTTGCCTATTTCATACATTGATTCTCTGAGGACGTAGTCATATTTATTTATAATTTATTTAGTATGTATGAGTTGCCTATTTCATACATTGATTCTCTGAGGACGTAGTCATATTTATTTATAATTTATTTAGTATGTATGAGAACATAATCCCAAATAACAAATTTATAAGTTCGATAAAAGAAAAGTTTTTACTGTGTCTACTAATAATAAATCTTTTATGTTTGTATCTCGCGCAATGGAGTGGAAAATAAAATTTGCAGATACATTTATTGTGTTGTGATAATGTATGCAAAGTTTATGAAATAAAATGTTCATCGCTACAACTAACTTATATTGTTATGATATCTTTTGCTCCCGTAAAAACAAAATATAAACTAAATTATCGAAAGGAGATGTCAAAGAGTGGATTTGACTCCAAAGGCCAACAACGCATGTTCCAGTTCAGCTTTGAATGCAACCGGGATTGGAGCTCAGATGACGATAGTGATTTGCTTTTCGTTGCAAATTCTTGTGTATGTTTTTCCAAATTGCACTTACGCATATAACGTACAGATGTAATTTTACATCGTAAACATTTATTCAAAGTCAACCGGGCACCTAAAAAATATTTATCACATATTAAATAATGAATTTTGGGAGTTCCAAGTCACTAAAAGCAAAAAGAGGATTGCTTCGTCAAACAAATTGTACTCTCCATTTTATCTACTTATTTATTAAATCAAATCTTATTCTTAATGTTACATCATTGTTCTCGAATTTTTGATACTTCTGCAAATGAATCACTCTCAAGGATACATCACACACCCTAATCCCTTCGATTTCTTTAGCTGCTCCAGTTTACTCAACAATTATTCACAGAACTTTTAAAAGAAACAAATGCGGGTATTCCATTAATCACGTTCAAATTGACAGGCGGGTGTCCGTTGAAAGAATGACAATCCCTACTTGTCGACAAGTCGCTGTCCCTTCCGGGTAAGCCATTTGTCAATGATGTACAGTCTGTTGTGCTGAGACGGAAATGAGACACATCCTGTTTGTAACGTTTTCACTTCAGTTGCAATCTCGTGTGGTTGGTTTGTTTAAGGTTGCTACACTTGCTACGAATGCCTCTAAGTTCATAAAGGTAAAGGTGGACGGTAATAGTTTAGTGTATAATGTTCAGTTCCTAGTGACACTAGTTTAATATTACCCTAATTCTTCAGTTTCCATCTTTGCAACCAAATAATTCTAATTTAATAATTATTAGTGAAACACTAAATAAAAGTTATTTTCAGAATAACTCAATTACCTAACTCTGGAGTGGCTGGAACCGATTTAAAAAAATTGTATATAAAAAAACAACAACGAAAGACGAAGTTCTCTTTAAAATATTATAAACTGATTATTATTATAATATTTCGCTTCACGGAAAATATTGAGGTTCAGCCAAATCCGCAGTTAAGACTGGTAAAGCGGACCCCAGACTCCGAGGTGAAAGCTTTGGATACGACTGGGACAAACGCTAGGTTGAAGAAGAAGAAGAAGATTATTATAATATTGACTCACCTGTTCTACCCACACGTTCGTTGTCATGATTTGATTCTTAAGATTCTGGAACAAAAGAGAAATTATATCGTTAGTAAAATCATTCTGCAGCAATGAATAAACAGTTCTGTCACTTTAATGGAGGATTTTAGTTCGCCGTCTCCATTAAATTAGTTTCTTGTTCACAACCATAACAATGGTTTAAACATGATTTCCTGAAGTGTCATAATGGAACCCCGTTGATGTTGTGTCAAGCACGTCCGTCAATCTGTCAGAAGATTCTAACTAAGCAAAATTGGACACAAATCCCTGACGAAAGTACAAATTGGTGTCCTTGAAGAATAAGTTGATAATCGCCGTTGTCACAGTTACAGTTTTGGTGTTATGCTATTTTACATCTACAGATTCCACTTATATGTTTGTTTATAAACTAGCCGGTGCCTGCGGTTCCGGTGTTTTATTGAAATTTCTTTTGTTTTTTCATGTTTAAAATTTTTTTTTCATTAATATATCTAAAATAGTACATAAAAAACACCTAAAGCTTATAATGCGCAGCAATTTAGAGCACAATGTATATAAATATTATCTAATAGCTGTCGTAAACTATTTTACAAAAAGGTACATTGTTCATTCAAGCGTAAGTAGCCTAAAACATAACCCTCTTTAAAATGATCACACTTCACTTGATAATTTTCAGGAAACCTTGAAAGTCAAGAAGCTTTACCTAAAGCGTATTAATAATTTGTGTTAAGTACTTAAAACGGTGGTCGTACTTTGATCGTCACCGTCTAAAACATTTTTATGTTATGTTAAAAATAAATGTTTAACCTCAACACTATTAAGCTGAAATTTACAATCTCTTTGGGAATATTTCTTCTCTTCTGTTCTGTCAATAATAACGTAAATAATCTGAATAATATCAATTCTTTTTGTATTACGCTATCAAAGTACTTAAATGTATTCTAAAATAAATGATTTATTTTAGATGTGTTTTACTAGTTTTACCGCAATATTAAATTTAACTACTTTTCTGTTAATAATCGTACCTGTTTGTTAAAATATCAATTAAAATAAATTATGAAAAAATCTTTTTTAAGTTAAACAGTTTTAAATTGTATTGTCATCAGAACTAAAGACTTCTGCTAAATATCAGACAAATAGTATTTCTTTACCTTTCCAAAGTCACTAATCCTAGTGCGGATAGGTGAAGCAAATTTTTATATTGATATAATTTTTACCACCGGCGCGCGGCGGTGGGCAAAAAGAACGTAATTTTTTTTACATTCCACTTATTGCCATTTGGGTCTGAGTACAAAACTATCTTGTCATAGTCAGATGGCACTTTTATGTTAATAAGTATTTGATCACTCACACGGAGTTTTCATCCATTTTCTTAATATAATAATATCCACACAAATCGTGAAAGGTCTCCAGTATAACTATACTTCTTAGTTCCAGTCCATTTTAACTTACAACTCAAGCTGACTCGGAAGTCGTACAATAAAATTTGAGTTAGCACCTCTTACGGCCAGGTTTATGAGCTACGGAGCCTTGGGCTATCACATCAGTTCGAATCACCACATTTTCCAGACGACTTTCATGGCTTATTGGAACTTGTTGAAATCTTAAGCGTGAATTATACAAAAGAGGCGAAAAGCGAATTAGAGGCAAGTTTAAGGCGAACGGCTTTAATGCCGTATTGCGATGCTGCTACATTTAAGAGTAGAAGCATACTTTTAGCCACTTTTATATAATACGCACTTTGTGGGTAATCAAGAAGAAGTTTAATATTTCTTTCGTAGCCATTTTGTTCACGAATAAGTTATTAGTACTACAAGATTACTGTCAATGACATAAAGCAGGGAGCAATGCCAAGAATTGATGATGATGAGTAATAAGTGTATGTTTATGTATGTTTGTGTATGTTTTTCAGATAAATATTAACATAGTTGTACAAAATAATCATGGATACCGGTTCACAAATCAATTCTATTTTATATTATATTTATTTTTTTATTTATTCATTGTTCAAAAACGGTTACATACTATAGATTAGTACATTGAAGACCACCCTCCTAACCACAATGGTTTTTCTGAGGGTGGGAGTTCTCATATTTGTTATACAAGGAAAAGAAAAAAAAAACATTATAATATAAATGTACAGTCAGCGTCAAAAATAGATGACGATCGCCCAGACTTCAACCAAAGAATATTTCAGCCCACATTTAACAGTATAATATAACTCGTTCATCTAGTAGATAGTTCAAAATTAGAGGTAGACATAATTTATGTTCACAGCAATGTTCTAATTATACTGAAATTTCACAAATAGTTGATTGAAAGTTTGTTAATAATATGTTATTAATATGTAAACTCCACTCGGCGTGGAAACTACAGCTCACTGATAAGTTTGACGAACTACTTAGACGAGTTTATGTACAGAACGTGCTTCGTGTATGTAAACATTGTCCTATTAGTTAGGTGGGAAGGAATGTTTCAAAACACCGAGACAATAATAGAAGAGCGTAGAGGAAGCCTCAAGTTTGAAAACAATGCGTGGTAAATGAAAGGCACATTCTATACTATGAGAGTTTTGACAGTAGGTTTTTAGACATACCGGGTAAAGAGGGGTGAATAGAAATCAAGGGGTGAATAGAGATGAAATGGTCATTAGAATTTGTTTAATAATTTCTTCTAGAAAATGTCAAGTATTTAAGCATTCGATGATTCTCTTCATTGTGACGTGGAAGTGGTTTATAGTTTCGCATAAAACATAATAACTGCAAAATATGACTGACCATTTTATTTCTATTCACTCCTTGATCTCTATTCACCCCGTTTTACGGTAGCTATTTGTTGTACTAACACCCCGTTCCTACTTGTCGTGTGTCGTGTCCGTTTTTTTATCGGATGTTGCAGTGGCAGAGCATTATGGTATGAAGCTGTTCACACTTGTGGGAACACCATTTTGTGTCGTATCCGATAAGAAATCATACATAATGTTCTACCACAACAACATCCGAATAAAAAACGGACAGAACACACGACCAGTGGGAACAGGGTGTAACTGTTGACTGTAGTTCAGTTCACGTGAAACAGTGATCCCATTCCCGTGACGAACGGGAATTTTACTCCGGTATAAAAAAGCTTATGAACTATTCCGGACTATAATATAATCTGCTCTTTGCCCTACTTCATCTACATCTCGTTTTTCTAAATCCAGTTTTTATAGTATTTGTGTGAAAGAGGAACAAGCATCCACATATGCACAACATCTATGACCACAAATTTCACATTTGTAATACAGCATGGGTTTTGACATGACAGAATTCTAAATAATAATAGATACTGTCTTATCCCTCCCTTAGAGATTTAGAAAAATCAGCATTATAACTTTGCTCACAGTAAAATTCCCGGTGCCTCAAACATTTGTCTAGCAAAATTTGTATTAGAAGCACCATCTAAGCCACCAAGATAACACTCCAATCTGCATATTACGTTTTGTTGGATCAAACGACCCAGTTTCTATGATTGCTTAATTTAATTTTAAGTCTGTATAATGAAACCCAATGGTAACAAAACTAAATGTAAAATGTTTGATTATGTAACGTAAGGTTCTTACATGGGCGTAGTCAAAGTGAGTATTTTAGCGTTTCAGATCCATGGTTTTCGAAATTTTGCCTAGAAATCAACTTTTTGTTACACCTTCTTCTATCGTATCGATGGCATTTCTATTCTTAGATTTTGTTTTCTCAGTATGCTTGTGTAAGCTGAATTGTGTTCTAGAGGCCTTAATGAGTTCCTCCGGTGATAGGTACTTAAACAATAATGGTAGGTAAGTTCGTGCATATTTTAATTCATATTTTTTCTTAAAAAAATCCATTTTTTTATTTAGTAGCTATTAACTTACTTGACTTTGCTTAATTAAAGTCCTTTTTTACATACTTTGACGAACTTTATCTTAACAATTTGGTAAGAAGTTAAAATATTCGTTAATAACAGATCTAGAGATGATGAAATTGAAATAAAGAAAGAATTACTTCTTATGTAAGGTGTAACAAAATTATGTCTCGGGCGTAATAATTGATATCGGCAATGTGTACCTATATAAAAGCAAATAAATTCGGGTCATCAAATTTTCAAAAATCCACTTCAAATTCAAATTCAAATTCTTTATTTTTCAAAATAGTGTAACGTAATTACATCTTTTTGACGTCAAAAACTACTTAATACTAAGTTTACCACCGCTTCCTAGGCGCTAGTGGAGAAGAAACGGCGCAACAAACTCCACTGCTGCATTTTAAGACGTCAGGTTATACATAGATATCTTAAGACTAAATATGGACGAATGTACATTTTGTCTCGTGTCAATATAAATAAAGGTATATAAAAAAAAAAAAAAAAATAATATATAATAAATTTTAACCGAAGTTAAACAATAAAATAATTGAAAATGTCAAAAATATACTAATGTCAAAAAAATAGCAAAAAAGGTCGCGTGCCTACCACAATATCAATATATTGTAGTAGGCAAATGCCACAACTACAGCATTATGTAGTTGTAGCACTTTAGCATTCTAGGAGGGGCCTGCACCATGCTCAAGCCAGACATTTTTGTCTTCAAGGTAATCAGTAGTCCTATAGTATGCTTTTTTGCATAAGGTGGCCTTAACAAATGTTTTAAATTTATTGTCAGGCATACCAAGGACCGATTCAGGCAATTTATTATAAAAACGTATACCTTCCCCCCTAAAAGAACCACTAACTTTGCTACTGCACTGCAAAGATATTTGCGCAATGTCATTAATGAATCCCAGTCCCAAGTTGCAATCCCTCGATAGCGTTAGCATACAAATACCAACGTAAAATGAAATATTTAGTGAAAAAAAACACACACTTTTTTATCTTTTTGAGTATGGTTACTGATACCAACCAACCTCTCAAAATTCCGAGACATAATTTTGTTACACATTATTATAAAGTTTAATGTCCAATATTAGAAACTGTCTAGAATAAGATGAAGCAAATAATCTACATTACTTCATATATTATGGAAGTGAATGTTTGCATTACTTAGAGGTAGGTACACTCGGAGCTCGCTTCAGATTTTGATGACAGTTTATGGAAATAAATTTTCTGAAGTAAATCGCATGCATAAGAATTTTCCACATTTAAGAAATATTACACTTTACATTCCTTCATTTGAATTTAAAGTAAAATTTAAATATATTACAATGGAATGTAATTTCTGTGCAAGAACTCTAACACTGAACTAAGTATACCTTGTCTTATAAAGATGGTGCGAAATACCGAGTTCCAACTTAAACTTTCATTATTCGTTGCACTGGGTAAAGTTTGGCATTCCTTTTAACTTTAATTACCCTTAGTTCAGACAGTATCCGATAAAATTGCATTCCTTTGACGTCGAATGTGTCGGTTCGTGGAGTGGAATCCGAATTATGTTTGCTTATTCGTTCATTCAATCGCTTTTAGTGATTCAACATTTTCTCGGTCTTTGCTTTTAGTTCCGAGTAAGGTATGTAATGTTGATGTTAGCTCTTTCCAATAGTGTTTGGTCTTATTTAAAGTAAGTAATAAAAAATTCACGTTACAAATATATTCATTTAATTCAAGTTGATTAATTTTTAAATAATGGATGAATTTTTTAATGTTTATCATCACAGATATAATGATACAATGTAATCTTAGCGTCTTTGAATATATTATAAACGAATTAAATGCCTTGTAATTCGTACAAATAATTATTAAAGAAAATACTTCCTGCCAGTATTGTTACATTGCCAATTTTAATGTGTATCATGTATTTTTTTAATAATATTTGCTTTGAAGATAAATTCTTGCTTTTTTAACAATTTTGAATTTCAATTCGATTACGAATCAAAGATGTTGATGTGTGTTGTACAATGATCAAAATCGGTCGTCTTTGCTAGTTTTTGAATAACTGTTTTTGATTCTAAAACCTTTTTATACCGGTTTCTTAACACATCATGCTCTATTATAGTTTTCCTATAACTACAAATGGATACTATAAGGTAAACACAAACAAATTAATATTAGCATTTAATTTTATTACCAATTCACCGTAATAGGGAGTCCTAAACTGTGGATTTGCAACCATTATAGGGTTGCGAATCGTAAAATGAACGGCACATAAAATTGTTGTTGTTCTGATGATGTAAAACCGTTTATTAAGGAGTCTCTTGAATGTTTAAGTGGCAAGAAATTATCTTCTTTTGTTTACATTTTTATTCGTTTTCTAGTTTGTTATTATCCTTATTTGGTACTAGCACCCGTTTTTTTATATTAGTCACGTCAACGTAACTTTACCTCGCCTGATGGTAAGCTAAAGTTAAAGGCTTAGGAGTGGGGTTCACCATTACATACATAGACCTATCGCACTTTTGTATATGGGTGAAGCACATAAATAAAGTGACACTAAATACTAGTACAAAAATTAAAGTAAAAAAATCTGAGTAATATTTTACTAGCAATCACATTTAACTTTTTTACACGTAGGTACGCTTATTAAAACTGCACGTTGCTTTGTATCTTTTCTTAAATTGAAACATGATATAGCACGTTGGACTTAACCCTTTCAAAACTGACATGGCTTATTGTACATTAGTTAGTTTCCATTACATAATGCAGTCACCATTAATTTCGCAACCTTAACTATTCGTGTAATGTAAGTAAGTGAGTAAGTGTAAAAGGGACAAGCTGACGCTTCATTAAACTTTGTAATTGGCTTCGGAGCGACGTGGAGGCGACGAACTAGAAAATACTTTACGAAAGCACTGAGTTATAACAATTTTGGATGCCAGTAAATGAGGTTTTGTAATTAAGGTGATGGAAAATATTAATGGGTTTTGTAGGTTTTGTGTCATTTAAAAGGTGAAACAAATTTTGTTAAACATTAAGATATTACACTCATACGCACGAAATCGTTTCGCCGACACATTCATCATGCGTACAGCTAAGTAGTGGAAATCTACTCAGAATTCATTCCGAATTGAATGTGTTTCCGGAAAACTATGATTTGGGAATTTTCAACTCACGAGTAAATAGGTCCCTTCTAGGCAAATGTGATTCATGGTAGACCACATTGACGTCTGAAAGGAAACAATGAAAGAGAATGACATATTGCACTAACCATAAATTTATGTAACATGATCTAATTTCAATAATGTACACTTATTGTATTATGTAATGTAGCAGTTTCTCACCGTATACGCAACAAAGAAACACAAAGTAACAATAAAATCATCAATCATACTTTGAACCATCCTAAAAAAAATACTTTCATCTCTACTGAATAAAATAATACTGAAGAATTTACATCCACAATGCTAGGCTAATAAAAACAGAAACTAGTTAAGACCCAAAGTAAGCGTAAATACGGGTCTAGTTAGCGCTGTGTAGAATCTCCTAAAACATACTTCGCATAAAATTTCCATACCACTATAGTCACCTGCTTCTCAACTTCATATCATTTTCTTCAATTATGACATCACAGTGCAATCAGCATTAACAATTCCTAAACCGTGCTAGCTCACCTTCAACTACACATTGACATTTCCCTTAATCCTAACTGTCACACACCCTACTCAATTCTTGCGTCGTCGTCGTGATCAAGGGAGATTTAGGCCGTGGTTATATATGACCTCATAAAATCCTTCAACGTAAATGGATTCCAGTGAATTTTAGTTCGTAGAAGTATATCATAAACGAATGGGGGTCTGGAGTGTGTTACGATACAGTTTGAGTCGTATATCATGTTTTTCGATCGAAGTTTCAGCATTCGTTATTAACTTGTTTGCGAACTATTTAAATAGCTTCTAATTTTGATGAATAGTAAATATTTATTTAGGCCTTTTTATTCTTGAAGGGTATTAACAGAGAATTGGGGTGTTTTTGGAATCGCACCAAGATCTCCGGGGCTCAAACCAATTTACTTGCAAGTCCGTACAGCTGTTTATTGACAGACGAGGCATTAGCTTAGGTTTTACTCTTGATGATTAACGTTAAGATGATTATGATATTAACAAGTGTAGGTAACAGTCAAATTTCGTCCACTATAATAAGGAGGGCTTTTGCTACCAAGCTGAAGATTCTTTGTAGGTCTTTTTTAAGTGAAGAACACCATATTCCAAAGTCGTATTCATGAATTTCGTCAGGGAGCATAATTATCGTATTGACTTAAGTATTTTTTAAAGTAGCAGCATAAAAGCTCTATTAAGAGCGACATAAAAAGCCCAAGAAGTTAATTAATGTCATTGATATGTCTATATTCTGTACATGAATCCTACTTCATTACTGTTGTCTTTATCTACCCCGAAGGGAAAAAAGACTTCTTCATCATCACTATAAATATTTTAGTTTTCATTTTACACACTTAAACCGCGCATGCCACGATCAGACACCAACATAGTACGATTTACCGAAAAGCAATCAGAATTTTCAACATATTTCGTTTAAGTTCAGAAATGTTCACTCCATATCTGCATAGCAAGTAACATTCATCGGCAGCGACATCTGTTGTTTGCAGTAAACTAGTCTGCACCGCGATGAGTAATTAAACTTCATAATTGGTTTGGGCGAGGACACGACTCCCAGTTACAAGGTCCGAAGCCATTTTACGCTTTTGTCGAGTAATGACGAGTCACTGATTTTGTAATGAATTTTGTACCTTTAATTTACCTTTTAATTAATTAGAATTTAAACTTGGAATTGATGGACTAAGCCCGTTTTTGTTCGTCTTGTTTTAGATACAATTTCGGGATGCGTAAGGCGATTTAAATTAGTTGGATAAAGTGAATGTACCATTTACTTGTTACTTGATTTTGAACAGTATTTGACACAAATCTTGGGAATTACTTACCCAATAAGTCTCCTTTTCAGTCCCGTAATCCCTGTCCCAACCAAAGCTTGCGCTTTAGTTCCGCTCTACTACTCCTCATTTAACTGGTTTGTTTTATTGGTTATCACTTTATTTTATTCAGTGTTTTTATTTGATGAATTCGGTGTTACATTTACGAATTTCTTAACAAATTTTGAGTAAAATTCTGTGACTTTAAAATTTCAACGCAATTATTTTTATTTCGAAAATAATTTTAATAATTTAAATTGAGCCGAAAAACTAAGTTGTTCTATGTAGTTAGGTATAATACAATATTAGCAACATCCCTGATACAGATTAATATCACATTGGGAGCGTCAGGTAGCATTAGGTTCATTGTTAGTTCGATAATAGTGAGATTACTGTGGCCTAATTACATCTAATCCACTACGCACACCTTAGTAGATCCTATTTTGGCTTAATTTAGGTTGGATTTCATCAATGAAAATAAATCGTATTCAGTTAAAGTGGGTTTTATGGTTTTACGCAAGTATTTTAATTATTAATTATTAAAGTAATTTATAAAATGTAATAATGCACTCTTTATAGAATTATTCGCGGTAACTATCATTAGTGAAATTCGATCTCCGATAGCTGAGCCAGTTTTTTTATGCTACTTAGGTGGCAGACAAGCGCACGGCCCACCTGATGGAAAGCGGTCACCATGGCCTATTGATGTGTGCAACATCAGAGTTGTCACAGTTGTTGGAGGGTGAGGGGAGTTGAGGAGTTTGGGTAGGATTGGTGGAGGGGATTGGAGAGATGGAATCTCTACTTATCGTCGGAAACACAACACGATGGTTATTATGGCCGCGGTCTTCTGTAGGGCGGAGGTACTACTCCAGCCGGACGGCTCAATTTGGACGGGCGATACCGTCGTGTCCTACTTTTAGGGTAACACGATAGTAAAAGTAAGTCAAACGTGAAATGAAAAGCGGAAAAATAAAATGAATATCCATAAAACATTAATTACTATTTACAAGATCAATACCTATACATTTAAATTGATAACTAGCAAACTCTCCCGACAAAATCAACAATATTATTATGATAGTTGTAGTCATAAACAATGGAGGCTAAAATAATTTAACAGGTGATACAGTTCGATAATATGGTAGTAAATCTACTAGTATTTTATGATTTATTTGTATTGAGTTAAATTATTCTAGCTTGTGTTAATTAATTTTGATACCGTTGATTACTTATTATTCTGAATTCAGTTAATATTTTTAGTGTTTTGATGTTTCATTGTAAATTTAAATGGAAACTATTATATTTTAATAGTGTAGGTTGTTTCTGATATCCTAATTATATTTACAAACCTTCGATAGATACGAGTATCCTATACGACTTAGTAAATTTTAATAAAATATCGCTTGAATAACACAACATTGAAAAAGTCTTCTGATAACTTAGATTCGTGATGGATGGTGCTGCAGTTATGTGATTTCAATATATTTTTAATTGGACATGTATATTATTTTTTGACAATAATAAGTGTTATACTTCCCTTTGCTACATATTGGAAATATTCTAAGACTTTGTTTTTATAGTGTATGTAAAACCCCTGCGGAGCCACCTTGTTAAAAGCTTAACAAGGGGTGTATATATTATGTTACAATCGATCTAACTAAAAAGACACGGTATCTCGCATGTGTGTTTTATAGCCAGAGGCGAATAATAATATTACTTAGCTTCCCCTGTCCCGTGTCTCAGAGAACCCATTAAATCGTCGGTATGGGTACATCAATGGCAGTTGTAACGATCATAAAAGTTCTACAACTGGTGTAACTATAGAATATTCGGTATCGCTAGTGGGAACTGGAGTTCGGATGATAGTCGCTTTATTCAGACTTCTATTTTTGCTACTGTCATGCTATAAATGTATAATGCGTCAATTAGAGTGTGTGGGTATTTAATTAAAACACGTGTTACCAAGTTCTATTGCATAATATTACAGCATACAAGAGCAAGAAGAAGAAAGGTGTTTTCTCCATTCAATGTTCCATAACGGGAATTTTGATCAGCATTTTTTAAATATTCAAGCCCTCATTGACTACACCATGTACACCTGTACAGTTAGCTAAAGGTAAAGCTTTCAGCTGCTTACGGCGAGGTGAAGTCATATTGACGTGACCGATATAAAAAAAATAAACCTCTTCCTGCTGATAAGCTGGGGCGAAGTCCAAAAAGTAGTGGCCACTATTTCCAGGGATTGCCCCTAGAATGATGGTTTTTACCTAGATGGTCTCAACAGATGCTTTTTCACGCCTCTCTTAAAAACCCTGAGATTGTAATATTAAGGTATTGTATTTACTTCAGTATGACCGTATTTATAAAGAATTATATTTATCGAATAATATTTATTTCATAAATTTCTCATGTTTTTGTTTTGATATCAAAGCTATATAAAAAGTAGACACGTACCAAATAACCTAACAAAAAAAAACAATACATTCCTCACACATTTTGCTTGAAACTTTACTCAAGTAACTTGGTAAGGGCGGGCATAAATAAAATCGGCTCAAGAGTACTGGACGTTTTAATAAAAACGGGACCTCCATCATAGTTCCTTTGTTGCATACGTGACTGAGGGTAGTTTACAACCACCAGATTAACAAGGCCTCTAACTTCCCTTAATATTTTCAAGAGTTACTTTAAGGGTGAAGGTCTATATTTATTGGTTATAAAAAGGGCTCTGACAAAAGACTCGGCCCTTTTTTAGTATTCCGGGTCTAAATGACAAAATACAATATTGGAGTATGGTTTGAACGAGGTGATGGTCTTTTTGTGAATGCGATTTTGGTGCCGATAATGGGCATAGGGTTTTGTAAATAAGCATTAAGCACTTTATAGATCCTTGTGTGAAAAAGTGAATGTTAACTTGTTAAATTATTTGCTGTTATTTCAATTAAGATTATGATTTACATTATAATATATAGGTTATACTTATATAGAGTTTGATTGTTTGTTTGGTTGAACGCGCTGATCTCAGTACTGACTTGAATTGCAAAATTCTTTTTGTGTTGGATAGCCTGTTAATCGATGAAGATTAAAGGCAACTAAACCCTGTAAGTCACGGGTGAAACCGTGAGGAACAGCTAGTGTTGTATAAATATGAACTGATGAATTTTCTGGCTATAAATATCACAATCACAACGTATATTGCCATACTACCTTGCTACTTAAGAAGAACTAGCAAGCGAGATGGATACAAAAATGAAATAAAAACGGCCATACTAAAATAAGTAGGTATGAAAAATATCATGTATTAACTTTTAAAATATTTCAATTTCAAAATTCCATTAAATAAATATGGCGCCGATTGCAGCGACTGACAAAATTTATACTACAGCGTATACGAAACTAGTGCTGTAAGAAGATTGTTCATTGTTGGGATAGTCTGGCTGATTTCCAGGACCATTCGTCATACGACTGGGGAATTGGCAAGAAATATTGTGCACCATTCCGAGCCATTGAGGATGTGCTAAGTAATCTTTTGTACAAATTGTTTATAAGTTATGGTTTTAATTTCGGCGAGGCAGTTTTTCCTTAGATATCATCAAATGTATGTGCATTTGTATGGTTTGATTCCAAATTTACTGAAGAAAAGACGATTGTGTTTTGTGTAAGACTAGTCTTATCTGGCAATTCCACAAAATGCGACAAAAGAAAGTTAAAGCTGAGTGGTGCACTACCATTTGTTTCGCCAGCGTTCTTGAAAAACTTTGGAAATAAATGACTGAGAAAACGTATTACCCAGTCATTTATCACTTAAACGATACTTTCACACAAACGTTTCTGGTTTCTAAAAAGATGGAATTCTAATCTTGAACACAGTTCATTTAGAAAGCAATGTATGCATTAGGATATTACAAGTTATGCAGACATATTTAAAAATGTACCTAATATAGGTGACAAGGCAAAAAGGACAGTGGCTGACAGGTGAGTTCTATTCAGTAGCAAATGATATTTCAAATTATGGTTGCAATCAATGATTGCCCTAAGATTTTTGTAAGTTAAGTAAAATTGGTAATGTAATAGTGGGTATATGGGGCCCCATCAAGATCATCGGGGCTCAAGTCAACTTTTGCAAGCTGTTTGACACGTTTATTGAAGTACAACGCTCTGACACAGGCTTTCCTTTTGAGGTTGGGGGTCAGTTAACATATATTCCCGTAAAAACGAACTAAACCAAATTAGGTAAAGAAAAAGTGAGAGTAAACTTTGAATGCAGTTTGGATTTGCATAGGAATAAAGAAGAAGAAACTTAATAAAGTGAATTACTATCGATAATAATCTAACTCGTATATTTCAAAGAAGACAATTTTATACTGAAATTTTCGTTCGCAATATTGAATTTCTTCCAACAAACTTAAACGGACACTGACTGCGAAAATATTTGTATACTTCATTGAATAAACACCTAGCCTAAGCTTTGTTTTGATAAAATACTGTTCGCGCATTAATATGAAAAGAAAAAACCGATTTATTTGGAGTGCATGCAAGAGTACCTCAAGGCGACAGCTCGGGCCAGCGAGACACAATGTCGCGCCAGAATTGCACTATTGCACAACCGCTAGCCCATTATACAGACTTGAATCGAGAAACGATTTGTTTGAAAGGAAATTTTTATTCTGTGTCCATTTGTACTATTTTTGTTCTTCAATATTAAATATGCATACAAAATGTAAATTCCAAAAGTACTTTTTTTGCTACTAGCGTTTGGGCAAATTCGAACTTTGGATTGCAAAAGAGTGTTTCTTTGAAGGTTTTAGGATTCAATCGTGAAATAAATCGCTGGTTGCAAAACTCAAAACAAAATATTCGTTTGGTTACAGATATTGTAGTCATAAACCATATCACGATAACTGTAGGTACAATGTACATTGTTAAAGTGCAAACATGCAGTAATTTTATAGGTTAAATAATAATATTTTTTTTTATTACATGGATTACCAGAAGATTGTGAATTTATGTGTAAAGCAACACGTCTGTAGAGAAGACTAGCAAGATGGATAAAGAAAGGAAGGTAAGTCTTACATATTTATTCGAATAATTTACTTTTTCCCTATGCCTAGACTTCAATTTAATCGATATTAAATCTAATCAACTTATACGTGTCGAAAAGCACTGGTTTTGTTACCTAAGAAAGCACATAGGTACAGTATGCGATACATTTTGCAGTGATAAAAGACCATGGTAAAGGTATGTACAATGAAAATACCTTTGAATTATCTGAAGGGCGGGCATAACCTGACCGAGTCAAATTAAAAGGTATGTATACTTATGCTAAATACTATGATCTGGTTAGTCCCTTTAAACTTTTTCGCTATCATGAAATATGATTTATATTACATTAATATTGTTAAAGCAATAATGTCAAGTCTCACTATTCGTTTCTTTTCACAGTCTCTCGTCAAATATTACGAAGGTATTTGTACTAATTTTATTTGAGGATCTTGTTAAAATATACGCGCGTCGTGGGATTTCGATATTTTCAGTTAAGGCGGTGTACGAGATTGTAATTTACACCTATTAGCCTCATATGGTGGGTTCGAGTGTTTTCTCGTGGGACTTTAGGAGAAATTTAACTTAATGCGGCTTTAAAAAGGTCTGCAGGCTTCTGGGGTAGAATTATGTTATTTTGTAGCCCAAGAGATGGAAAATTTATTTGTTTCTGGATTAACCTTGATAAAAAGTGTTGAAAGGTTTATTTTTTTTAGTTAATAACCTTCATAAATATGTGTAAGCTACGTGGAAATCAAGAAAATATTAATTTTATTCATTCTAGCCGCAGCCGAGGTTTTCACTTAGGAATCCAGAGTTTGCTTTAAAAAAAAAAAATTATATGTTTACAAAATGTTCCCTGTTATTTAATTTTTAATTTTCTTTCATTATTTTATGTAAATTTTTGAGTAAGGTCGTTAATACATTGTAATAACTAAACTAAATCGATAGCGACTATAATACTATGAATGAGAAGGCTTATTGCTACTTATTGCTTCATGTACTTCTCAAATATATTTAATTCCTTTTTTCTTCTATATACCTACACTTGATTAAATATCCAAAAGAGAATATAATATTGTGAGGCTCTTGTACGCCGGAGGGCAACAAGGTGATTTGCCTCCCTTAGTTTGCCTACGAATTTTCCCTTGCCTAGTTTATTTGTGTAAAAATACCTTAGGGATCAGTGGAGGATTTTTATTTTGGATTTGGAAATGAACGTACTTTGGTATATCGATGAACGTTGGGTTCTTTTTAAAGAATGTTGTTCATTGATGATTTTGTAGCAGGTAGGTCAGTGTTGATGAGAAATCTGCCTGAAGATTAACCGTAATGAAAAAGTTTCCAAATAAAATTAGAAACTGTATACTTCAGTTCAGAGGGCATGGTAACAGTCGCTTGTATGCAAAACTGATGTAATAATACGTAATATATACAAATCAGGCCTTTTTCCCAGTGGGATAGGCAGAGGTAACATCTGATATAATAAAGAAATTATTTTACTGAACATCCCTTTCACATCATTTTGGTCCTGATCATGATGATGATAAATAAGATGTTTTTTTCTAATTGCTGCCTTATATTCCCAGAATAAGAAGCTACTTAAACAAACATCAAAAAAATAATTATAATATCATTAGAAATTATTTCATCAGGGACAAAGCATTAATTTACATGACTTTTTTACGCAAAAAATTAAACGCGTGTAAATCCACAAGATTTAACTAGTAGAACGATTACAAAATGTTATAAAGCAGAGGCCAAACTTTAATTAGGGTTCGTATATGGGATCGCCGTCAACAAGCCAAGGCCATAGTCCCATTGATTTTCGTCCCACTTTAGAAAAGGTGCGTCCACAAGTGACAATTTATAGAACGCATTTAACTTTTTCACACTGTTAGTAACCCTTGTCTTTCTGACAAGGATGAGGATTACCAAAAGACGCTCAATTTGACATTCACAAGAAGTGTTAGAATCGATCTAACGTTATATTCTGGTGATTAACAATAGTCTTAATGTAGTACTTAAGACTAGTGATAGTTAGTCTTATTGAGACGATCTAGTATTCAGAGGTCGATATAAAAAACAGCACTCGGAATGTTTTTGAACGTACCTAGGAAATGATCTAATGATGAAATATCTGAAAAGTATACCTATAGTAATACCGATGGAAAATTTTGGTGGATGACTATATAATGTACTACGTATGAATGTACGAAATATTATAAAAAATAAATAATTCAACCAAGAGAAGAATTTAAAATATCCCTCAAAGTTTGTAGCTACGTTTAATTCATACTTGTGAATGCTTTATAGTCCTAATTCACTTCTCTGTCTTTTGCCAAGAAAATAAAAATAGTTCGCAGTAGGTTTCAAGATTTTGTCATTCGATCAGTACCTATTTATTCGTTCTAGGCAGCTAAACTACCTTAATATACCTACGGTTCAAATATTACTTCTTTAAACGTCAGATTATACAAAACTAAATTACGAGTATACCTAATCAAACTAAAATTTATCCGTGAATGATTTTATTTATGTTAGTACTCTTGATACAAAATCAACAAATAAGAGATTGAAGAAAACAAATATTGAGTCAAACAAGTGTATTTTCTACATTAGCCGGATTATAGAAAGTGAAAGGGTGCCGGATCTACATAAAATGGGTGTTCCAATCTTTTGCATCGTCAATCCGATTTACGCTGACCTTAACAGAAATTTATGTGGTAGAATTAATCCAATTTAACATCGAGCCCTTTTGTAAAAAGCAAGAATTAAATAAAATGAGGACGAAATCTGTCCGGAGATTAGATAAGCAGCTTGCATCAGAATTAATGATAGAAAAGTAATGGACTGTGAAGATATTTTTAATTCGCTGAAATGCTGATTTATCTTAATGATTGAATATAATAAAATATGTTTTGAAATTATGAGTAAGTTAGTAGAGTGATTATAGATCAAATCTAGATAGTCCACTCGACAGTTGGCAATACTCTTAGTTATGGGTATAACTGCTGATTTTTGATACCAGGTAAATCTCGGATTGAAAAATGGTATTTGTTTTATACTATGTAGGTGGCAGACAAGCACACGGCCCACCTGATCGAAAGCGGTCACCGTGGCCTATAGACGTGTGCAACACTAAGGGTGTCACACATGCGCTGCCTACCCTGAAGAGTAGGAGGGAGGGCTAGGTAGGGGAAGGGAGGCTAGAATGGGGTGGAGGCAGGTATATATACAAGACATAAAGAAATATTATTCTCAGAAAAGCTTTTATCATTTTCTCACTGAATTTCTTAAGTATCTTAATTAAATTCTCATCTATTCCGAATGGATTTCCATAAAAAAGGACAGTAGAAACTTCATTTTAGCGATGCAAATGGCATCGTAATAAACACTTGCATAATGCGAGACTGCCTTTATTAAAACTAGAACTCCTAATTTGAATAGTATCAACATAGCAAGATGAGGAATGCATCACAAGGCTGCTAGTGCAGAAATGCCGCGGGGTATAATAGTTAGGATGAAATATATATGGGAACATTTTGTGATCATCAACGTCGCTTGCATGACAAACACTAATTTTGGATACAGTAAATATTGACGGTGGTGTATTAAAATTAGGTGCGCTAGATGATATGAAGCTTTGACTTACTCGACAAGTAATACGTAATATGACCATGTTTGTATCTTAGCATGATGTAATTACAATAGGTATGCTTGAGGGTATTGGAAATGTGTTTGAGCGTACGCATGATTGTGATGTAATTAATATAATTTATTTATTTATGTTTTATTACAGCTATGAAGCTAAGCAGATTAAACAGCTGAGAGCCAATTACAAGATTTTGCTTCTAATTCTATAATAAAGAAATGTTATCAGCTAATAAGAAAAAATCAAACTTAGATTTGATCGGTATTTTTTGTTGAAATTTGAAGCGCTAATTACAAACTCTTATAGTTTTTGACGTTATCTTTCTATGAGTGAGGAAGATCGACAGAACTCCTCGGGACACATACTTTTTTTTTATATCACTTAGGTGGCAGACAAGCACACGGCCCACATGATAGAAAGCAGTAACCGTGGCCTAATGGACGTGTGCTACACCAGGGGCATCACACTCGCACTGCCGACCCTGTAAAAACCTTCTAATGCCCTTCTTGAAGAACGTTACCGATGCAAATAATCTTGCATACTCGTATTAGGCGGGCCATCTAATCATTGCAAGGTATTATTTTACTTGCATTCATGAGAAAACAAACATAGATCATCGAATTTTATGACAATGGCATATTGATCAAACTGCATTGGAAAGGAAATGTAGCAGTACCTACCTAAGTAACAAGTTCTTTCTCTTTTCAAAATAAAATCAACTTACATAGCATGGTTATTTTAGTTTATACCTGTCTTAGTTATAAAAGTATATCAAAAATTCAGCACAACTCCTTGTCATAAATATTTTTACATCGGTTCCATTTTCACACATACTATGCAACCCGCATACTAAATAAACGGTGCTCGACAAAACCAACTGACGTATGTTTTCACTGCAAATAGCTGCATATTATAGTCAACTTCCAAATATTGTACCCGCCGCTGGGAACAAGATGGTCGTTGAGCTGATGTGATAACAAATTTCATGGATAGTAACTAGAATTCAGCTCACACATTAATTTTCTACTGTGTAGTAACAGCCATTGTCATATTAAGACGCTTCGTAGACCAAACTGTGGTCATATTATTATAAATGGCTGAATCCTATTAAAATGTTATCACTTTAAACACAGAATAAAAAACCACAAATGTGAAAGTTTGTGAACATATTATTTGTTACTCAATCACGATCAAACGACTGAATGAATGCGGCTAAAATTTGGTTCAGGAATAGATTATATTCTGGAACAACACTGCCGTACCATGACAAAACACTGTATCTTCAGATACAGTGTTTTGTAGTAACATGGATAAATCGCTTTTTTACACTCGTTTACATAGGTATAGCATTCATTTTTTCTTAAAAGTCTTATAAATACTGAGAAAATTAAAGGCAATAACGACTGTATGTGAATGTGAATTTTTGATAAAACACTGTAACTTAAGTACCTACAGTGTTATGTCATAACACAGCTTACGCTTTAGTAGCTCGTACCTATAGATGCAGTGTTTTGCCGTAACAATCCCACGTGTATTCTGCTTATTTACCCACCGAACTTTCGCTTCCAATATTATTGTGGGAACAAACACGCGTTATGAACCGCCATTCGTGCCTTTTTTGGCATAAATGACCACTCATGGAGGCGTGCAGTGTATCATTCACACGATTTCCCGCAGTCACTCTCCTTCAATATCTCCATCTTATGTCCCATCACTCGGTTACAGACATACGAAATTACCTAAAAACCAGATTTTTTTTAAATGGCTAACTAGAGGCTGATCTGACGATTAAGATATCCAAAATTCAAAGGAATCCGACTAATACTAAAGATTTTATGGCCAATTTTCCAAAAAAACAGAAAAACTTGATTTCTGAAAACTGACTAGTTTTTAGATACAGTGTATTGTCATCGCACGGCAGAACACTATAGTCTACTTTTATCCCTAAAACAGGTAGCCATGGGTTGCGGGCCGCGTGCGACAGCTAGTAATAACATAATTTACACATACATAGATATATAACCATATGTAGCTCACCCTCTTACTCAGTAGAACCCAGGGATTTTGGTCTAAGAATAAATCACCCACAGATTACATAAATTAATTAATTGTACCCGTAGCTTAGATTAAGTAGACACGCAGTAATAAATAGTGAGATAGGACATAACGAGAATCCTCATTCAAATTTGTAGTTACCCAACGGGAAATAGGTATACCCCACGTCATATCAAATAATTACGTATCTACTCTCTCTCAACTACACTCAGGGTTATATAGTTTATTTATTTTCAGAGATAACTTATATATTAGTTGAGACTATAAGACTATAATTTTTCACATTCAGTCTTTTCAGTTTAATCAAATGCTGTATATCAAAGCCATTAGAGTAAAGATCAATATTTTAGGATTGATATCTTCTGGAGTGACAGTATTGACTTTTTGAGGAACGCTGAGTCAGTCCAAACTTACTACTAAGCATACAGGGACCCCTCTAGTATCTTCGAATCTCAAGCCAACTTTATCTGCAAACCAGAACACCTACTGATTGACAGACGAGGTCTTGATATTCCTCTGACTAGTTGACCTCTCACAGTTGGACGGTCAGGTGACAGCCGTTTTCATAAAAGCCGCGTTAGCTAAATCACAGACAGGAGAGGGAATTAATGGCATCTAGACTCTAAATTTAAATTTCGGGAATAATGATGAGATTATAATAAAGACTATTAAACATATATTTAGGTGAGCAAGTAGATATCGTTTTCTAGAATGAGCCGGCTAATTTAGTATCACTTATAGAAAAATACTATAATATAAAGCAAACTATGGCATTATTAGTTCAAAAAATTTTTCTCTCATAAACTTGTTTTAAAAAGCGTTTAGGTATACAAAGTTGCCAAGTTAAATTCTAACTCTAATGTAGATAGAGCGAAGGATGCTTGTTTAGTCATAATTACGAAGTCGACTAAGTCGTTTAAAACTATAAAACTGTAGAATGCCAAAGTTACCGTGGCGTACATTTTCTCATTAAGTTGAGAAACTAAGTGTTGCATTGCTTTTTATCACAGAGGCAAAGTTAGTTGTAATTTATAATACTAGTCTTGATGATAATGGAAACCCTCGGGCCTTATTATGTGACATTAATAGAAATATATTGCGAAAGTCTAGTGTAGTGCCGTAATATTTAGGTTAAAACTTAATATATTTAGGTTAAGTCCATTTCTTAGCAGAAAAGGTAATATGACCTAGAAGCATGAAGAAATAAATCACTGCTCATTTCTGGCAAGCTGTTCTGATGATACCTCGTATAGAAGTGAAATGTCAAGATTATAGATTTCAACCCTAAACCGTTGTACATATCGGAAAATTACGAGCATCTAGAATGGGTCCAGCTAGCTCAGTTGGTCAGAGCATTCCCCGTGGAAGGGACTGGTCACAGGTTCAAGTCCAGTCCTGGATGATCACTTTTTCCGATGAGAAAATCACTATATTTCAATGGTTGGGGTGGTTGCTAAGGTTTCTTGGCTATTGCTACCATGGAGACTAATAAACTGAAGGATGTGGATCTCAGTCATGTAATTCCTAATTCAAATATGTTATTTATCAGAAGTTAAGTTTTGTTCTTCTATACCTAATTCTGGGTTAATTAAGTGGGGTATGAAAAAACAGCTATCGAAAACTTCCCAACAGATAAATTCAATGATCCTATACTCAATCTAGGTGTTAAATTGAAGATTTCTAGTACATAACCTTCTTGTTAGTAAATACTAATTATTATTATTCTTATTACCTGAATAACACCCTTTCTTCACCGTTCTTTATTTGGAAATTTGCTGGCAAAAAACAAAACAATGAATCATAAAACAAAAATAGTGATTAAAGAGACCGCACAAGGTTCTTGCTGGTTACTTTAAACTTTTATCTCCTAATTACGAAGACATTAGGTAAGAAAACTTCTACGACAGAACGTTCGCACCAACAGGTGGTCTTAGTAAAAACTAATGATACTTCTGTAAACTACAAAGACAGCGTCATGTATTGTGTTGAGAAAATTTTATACTTTGACTATTATATAATGCGTTAAAAAGAGTATAAAGTGAAGTTTGGACTACTTAGCTTAATAGGGATACATAGGTACTTTTAACCGGGTTACAAATTATTATGATGATGTACTTATCAATAGATTTTGAACATTTGTAACGATATAGTAGGGTATATTTTCAATCCTATACTCTGGTAGACATGAGACTACCAGAGTATAGGATTGAAAATGTACCGGATTAGACTATAATGATCATGAGATCATAATAGTCTAATCCGGTTAGCCCCCGTAGATAAGTGTCACAGCTTAAAACGCTAAGGAAACGAATAGATTAGGTCGACCAATCACATCCAAGCTCAGCAAAATCACGAGCTGGAGTGTGATTGGTTGACCTAATCTATTCTATTCCTTAGCAATTTAGACTTTTGACACTTGTCTACGGGCCCAGAGAAGTTAACAAGAAAATTTGCAGCATTTTGTACGCTTCTATTTTCCTGTCTCTCTTATTTCAACAGTTGGAAACACACAAATGACAGCTTTATTCACCTCAAGCGATATTATCAACATTTGTAGGTTACGGTAAGCACTTGCCAGGTAAACTGTGTTCTTCTGTTTAACTTTAAGGCTAAAAAATATGAAGGTATAATACGCTTCCAGCCATATATATGTACATGTACTACCATCCACCATCTGGTATAGTACAAACGTGTATATTATGTACCCAGACGTCGTGCAAACACTACAACATAATAATATAGAAGATGTTTGTTTTAATTAGTTATATGAGAAAGTCCAAAAGCACGCGTATGTTCATACTTAAGTGAGTAAATGTGATTTATTTTATTAGAATAGAGATCTATTGTACGTGTAGGGTCACACTGAGATTATTTCTGGAAAAACATTTCTATCTGGATGGTGGGGCAAATAGATATTAATTTTAACTAATTAGGGGCTATTATGGAAATTTTAAAGATATTATGAATCCCGGAACCCCATATTCATATCACTATCAAAATAATTCATAAGGGGGTGTTTTTACATAGTTTGTTATCAGTGTATGATGCTATTTTTTATCTAAAATAAATAGAAATATGTCTGTTTTTGAACTCGTTATACACACACCAGTTACCAAAGCAAAGTGTGGATAAGAATTCCAAGTTCAATAATAATAAATTATATTTCCAACCAAACACCAAAATACCATTTAGAAGCTAGATTACCGGAGATAAAGAAAATTATGCTACTGAAATTGCTTTATACAAACAACACAAAGAGAAAACACCCATAAGGAAACATACCTCACTTAAACATACAACAAGTAATAAAGCAACCACAAACAATAGACGTAATTAAGGACAACATAACAGTGTAACACATCCTATCTTACATAAGCATGTATACTTTGAGAAACGATTACATATAAAAAACAAAACATGAGTTTGAAAACAGAATAGTACCAAAAATAAATTACTTCGACAAACTTGAACAAATAAAAGCAGTTAAGAGTACCAAAGTCATTGAAAGGTATATCAGTGATAAATAAAAAGTAATAAAAATCCCATCTGAGGTAGCTCGAAGAGAACTTTAAGAGTTTTCACTCTAAAGTGAGTGTACACATTTGAACTGGGTCTCATCTCATACATAGTAAATCGCACCGCGGTCCCGATATTGGCATCGTCGGGTAAACCTTTCTGCGACAGTATCCTAACGTTGCTCGATGTTAGTGTTTAGGTGTAGATTTTGCAGTACATTACGGACTTTGTATTATGCAGTTGCGATATAAAGGAGAAGTTTACGAGTAATGGAATTTATATTAGAAATAATGTGGTTTCACAATTTACTGTTTCGAACTGATTTTGATTCTGTTGCACGTAGCATAGAAATACCCGGGCTAAAACAAATGTAATATACCTATATTTTCTCTGAAAGAAAAATTTATTACTTTTCAATTCTAAGTAATAGAAACCGTTATTATGACTGTAGACTGGACACCTTTTAAGGATCTGTATGTTTACTGTTGGATGGAGAACAACCCTAGCTCTTGATAACCTTATACAACACCCAAAGGCCGTTGTATTCTAATTTACCGGGAGTCATTGTTGTTTTTAAACTATGATCTATATGAACATTAAATACTAAATATTTAAAAATTATTTAAGTGACTAAATTTGCCTACTTGGGTACCTATACTAAATTTGATGTGAATACATGATGTAATGAACATAAAAACATTTCTGACGTATTTTTACAGCATAGTGCAAACAACACTAAAAATGAAATCAAAATCCAATCACCAACAAAACATACACACTCCTTTAACAAAAGAGACTGTCCGCTTTGCCCCATGCGACCCTATTGTATAAATATTGAACTGAAGCTATGAATGGCACATGTCAAACATGTACAAGCAAACAGGTCTCGTGGGAGATTGCAGACGTTGTTAACGACGACTAACATGTTCTGTTCAGGAATACGTTGACTATGAAAATTGACTGGAGTCTTGCAAGTGAGAATGGTTTTAAATATTAAATAGAATAAGATTCAATTTGTGTTGTCTGGCAAATGTGTGTGGGAAGATGAATAATTAATTCCTACAATGCTACAGGTTTTGGTTACTTCTGATCTGCCAAGTATGTTACAAATTATTTAATGAAAAATACCGTTGACTTTTATTGAACCTATGTATTACAATTTTATTTGAAAACTTCATTGCTGGGTGTAACGAAAGTTTCAAATATGCTAATCCCACACCAATATGCTAAACATAACATAACAATATGCTAATAGTAATATTTAATACAAAATATATTCCTTTTTAATAGGTAAATTCAAGGAGGTCGGACACGACGGTATCTCCCGTCCGAAATGAGCTGCCCGACTGGGGTAGTATCTCCGCCCTACAGAACACCGCGGCCATATAAACTTTTAGCTTCCGATCCACATACTTAATGTTAGGTTATGGTATTATGGTACCACAATTTATCTTCACTTAATAATAAAGAGAACAGAAATGGTCATATTCCTGTTGTTTATCTGAAAACCCTGATTTAAATAAGTATGAATGGGACTGTCAACGAGTGTTGTTGTTTTCACTCATGAGAGTAACAAAAAGGGAACTTAAAGTTGTAATAATAAAGACTCCTTATAATTTATGTCACGCTCCTATGTGACTTGTCACTTCATAAATGGTTATTTTAAACTGAAAATATATCAAACATTACAAAAATAAAATGAACAAAATGAACGAACATTTAACCCGTCTTATTGAAAAAAGAAGTTTGTGGATACTAAATGATTTTCCTTTTCTCCTGGAAGAGAATAATGGAAGAGGACTAGACTTACTGCTGTGGTGAATTCGAAATGAAATAGGTACTATTTATCGTTTTATACCTTGTACCACCCTTCTTCTTCTTCAACCTAGCGTTAATCCCTAGTCGCATCCAAAGCTTTCACCTCGGAGTCTGGGGTCCGCTTTACCAGTCTTAACTGTGAATTGAGCTGGCTCTTGTACCACTCCATTTACAATTTAATGCACATTTTAGAAAAAAAAGTAAACAATAAAGTTCTTTTGTAATACTTAATATTATTAAAATATTGCTATTTATTTTTGGCGTCACCAGCTGCCGTCATTGTAAAAACATTCTACTAGAAAATACCTATATAACAAAAAATATTTTAATTACGCGTATGTCACCCACAGTGAATTTCAGTTGTTATGAACACGCATACACCACAAACTAATAGACCAGTGCCGATAGCTATGAAAATGGTAAAAAGTAAAAGAAATTTATAGTAGGATGAAACCTGTTGTAAAAGGAAGAGAATATAATAAAAATGATAGGAAAAATAAATTACGGGCGATCTGAGCTCGGGAAGGGGGGAGGGGGGTGAGTTTTAAGGGTAAAAACGGTTTATCTCGATTTCCGGCAAAACTACAAGTCCTATGGAAAAAAGTTAAATGACAAAGTTGTAGGTAATAAAGAGACCTACAACTTTTGTATTTACACTATTTTCACATAACCTCAAAAAGTATGTGAAAAATTCAAATAATCAAGTTTTTGGTTTTTTATTTTTATCTTAAGCAAAACAAATTTGTTTTCCACAAAATTTGGTGAAAACTTAGCTTTTTATGTCCCAAAGACACTGTAATTTTTTTGATTTGAAATACTCTTTTTTTTCAGCTTATTTTGACTAAATATCGAAAAACCACCCCAATTTTCAATCGAAAAATCTCACGTCAAAATATCAGCTTTTTAAAAAAAGTCAAAGAGTTTTTTGTTCTTTGAAATCTCTTCTTTCTGATAATGTAAAAATATATATACATTGCTATGGTAAATGTTCTCAGAAAATGCAAAGAAGAAAAACTCGAATTCGAAATTAACATTTTTGTATTTAGTCATTTCCTCGCTGAGGTGGGATGAAAAGTTACATGTTGCACTATAACTTCATGGTTGCACTCGAGTGCAAAGATTTTTCACCTTGTGCACTTTTGATTCCCTCGCTAAAGCTCACGGTTCTATTTTGTGAATCGCTCGCTGCGCTCGTGATTCAAATTATGAACCCTTCGCTTGCTCGGTCATCAAAACTGAGCACGCGAAGGGTACTAAAAATTGAACCCAGATCTTTAACGAGGGAATCAAAAGTGCGCAAGGTGAAACATCTTTGCACTCGAGTGTAACTATGAAGCTATAGTGCAACACGTAACTTTTCATCCCACCTCAGCGAGGAAATGACTAAATACAATAATCACAAAATAGAACCCTGAGCTTTGTTTGAGCCTGAGCTCAGTTTTGATGACCGAGCAAGCGAAGGGTTCATAATTTGAATCACGAGCGCAGCGAGCGATTCACAAAATAGAACCCTGAGCTTTAGCGAGGGAACCAAAAGTGCACAAGGTGAAAAATCTTTGCACTCGAGTGCAACCATGAAGTTATAGTGCAACATGTAACTTTTCATCCCACCTTAGCGAGGAAATGACTAAATACAAAAATATTAATTTCGAATTCGAGATTTTCTTCTTTGCATTTTCTGAGAACATTTACCACAGCAATATATATATATTTTTACATCATCAGAAAGAAGAGATTTCAAAGAACATAAAACTCTTTGACTTTTTTTAAAAAGCTGATATTTTGACGTGAGATTTTTCGATTGAAAATTGGGGTGGTTTTTCGATATTTAGTCAAAATAAGCTGAAAAAAAGAGTATTTCAAATCAAAAAAATTACAGTGTCTTTGGAACATAAAAAGCTAAGTTTTCACCAAATTTCGTGGAAAACAAATTTGTTTTGCTTAAGATAAAAATAAAAAACCAAAAACTTGATTATTTGAATTTTTCACATACTTTTTGAGGTTATGTGAAAAAAGTGTAAATACAAAAGTTGTAGGTCTCTTTATTACCTACAACTTTGTCATTTAACTTTTTTCCATAGGACTTGTAGTTTTGCCGGAAATCGAGATAAACCGTTTTTACCCTTAAAACTCACCCCCCTCCCCCCTTCCCGACCTCAGATCGCCCGTAATTTATTTTTCCTTTAATTTTTGTTACATTCTGATCCTTTTCCAACAGGTTTCATCCTACTATAAATTTATTTTGTCTCAAAGTCTATCGGCACTGGTCTATAAGTTATCTACAAAGTTTAAAGTTAATGATTTGATAAGATAAATGATATTGTTTTAATGTAAACACCACACAAAAGTGACGTAAATTAGTTTGTATGTAGGTAAACAAAGTAATAATTGAAATTGTTTGAGAAGTTTTGCGATGGTATCAAAGTTTATACTATACACTAGCTATCTCCTGCAGCTTCACCCGTGATATACTTACCTATTTAACCCATACATGCCCGCAATTTCTTAGTTTTGCAATAATGTATGGAAATTTGGCCGATTCGTTGACATATTATATTATGATTAATACTCTGCTCCACTAGGCAGTACCGTCATGATATATAGCCTATAGCCGAATTCAACTCAAAAATAATTTATTAAATCGGACCAGTCATTTCTGAGATAAGCGCGTTCAACCAACCCAACAAAATAACAAACTTTTCAGCTTTACCTAGAATAGATTGTGACTTATATTCACCATGTTCGGAATTACGACAAGTTTCAGAAACACATGTACCTTAATTAAAAATATTATAATGATGACGATGACTACTGAATCGAACTCACTATCAAGAGGTTGCAAATTTAAACTCCATCCTGTACACTAAAGTATAATGTGTGAATATTAGGCTGCCTTTGTTTATAAGCAAAATCTGATGAGCCACAAGACAGGTCATTAATCTTTCTCTCAACATCCGGATGTAATTTATCGTTACCCACACTTAATGGTCGTTGAACTAATTTCAAAATTAATTCCAAACTGTATCTATTTACGGATCATTTGATTATAGTCTCCATACATTGTTGAAAATCTTTTGGGTAACAAAAACTAATAAGCAATGTTAGTTTCTCTTGAAAATTTAAACCTTTACAATATTCTACGAAACACTTGTCCTGATTAAATTGGGAACCTGGAGGTAGTGGCCCAGGACCGACATCAATCGATGGATCCATTTCCTGCCTTCCCTTTCGTTGGTAAATTGAGTGTGACAAATGCTCCGATGCCCTGTTTAATGACTAAAGTTAATTTTGGTCGAGCTCGCCATTATCCCATTGATGCTCTCGATATATGTTCGATTTGATTGGCTTTTTTCCGTTGACTTCTGTAATGTATCTCTTTATATTCCTTTTATGAGGTCCCTTTTGATTTCTGCTTCATCAGGCTGTAAGCAATTGTTAATGTTGTTCTTATTTCTCGGTATATATTATGATACGTTTTTTTATTCTTACCTTTTGGAAAACGTTCTATTAAATTTAATTATAGTACTTAAATAGATGTTTTAAATTTTAGGTATATAATCTATCGTTATAACTTATACAGAATCTTACAACAGCTACTTAATTCTTACTTAATTTTGTTCTCTTACTTTAAATTTAATGTTAAATCTTACACGTTGTAAACATTGATTCCTCCCTAATTTAATTCATTCCCCGACGAGCAGCAAAAAGCATTTGAATATTATATTACCAACGGTTCTTACGATGTGATGGTAATCCAGCATTCATTTTAATACATATAGCTACATCACTTTTTGTCAAAATGAAATTCTTGTTGTGATTTGACTTATTTATTCTATATTCTATGATTCTCCATCTCTAATAAATAATGACATACTTGATGATTCAAATATTTATAGGCAATATACCTACATGTGTCTATTAAGTAGTCTGTACCTATGTTCATTCCTTATCTAAGTTTTAAATGAAAAAAAAAAACTTGCAAATTAGAAAATTTCGTATAACAAGCACTAAAAGACACCACAAGGGGAAAACGAACCCTCTTATAAATTCCACGCAGGCAACTCCTAAAACCACCAGCTACAAGATCTATGTACTTGTTAACATTTTGCAAGTTCCAACCAGTTGTAGCAAGTTTAGTACCCGCAAATATTATACAAAATTCTTGAGTAGCAGCTGCAGTTTGCTAGGCAATGTTAAGAACGTGAAGAACATGGGAATAAATATTTGGTATAGCATCAATTTAGCTACTTTATGAGACAACAGTATTTCACACTAAATAGACTGCAATTATTACAAAAAAATATTGTTGCTTTGCTTTGATGTTTAAATATCATCTAGTATTAGTATCCAACACTGCATTTCAATTATTCTCTTATTAATTCGAAAGTTATTTTCAAAAATTATTTTATGAAAATCTTTTGTTGTTGTTAATAATTTAATAGTGTAGGTACCTACCAGTTTCCCATAGTGTGGAAATTAAAGCAATCGCATCTTCAGACATTTTACAAAGCTTTTGCTACAATATTTTTGATCCGGCACCACGCCTTTAAAATTATTCCCAGCTTCACCACACAATATATCTCCCAGTGCACATTTACTCGGTGCTCTTTTGCGAAATTGTGTCATGTCATATTCACCACTTCCCCCCACTTGTGTTTGTACTACGAAACACTAAAATGTCTCAAGTCTCGTTTCAAGTTTGTAAGTGTCCCTTGACGGCAAGCGATCTCCGTAAGTGCCCAGTATTCTTTTAATGTTTTACTTCAAGGAATTGAATATCATAGTACCTAACACTGTCAGTTTTAATGAATAAATAAAGCATCTAATAATATTCATAATATTTTAGGATAAATTACGCAGCGCTATCTAAACCGAAAGTATGCATACAGGTTCTAGAATAAGTATAAAACACTTACGTAATGTTTTTTAATAAATAAATACTTTTTTTTTTCAATAAAAAAATTGATGGACCGAGAGAGGAACACTGTGATACGGGAACGTTGCGGTATGGTTGAATATGTAGTGACCAAGATAGAGAAAGGGATGCTTAGATGGTTTGGACACACGTAGAGAGTACATATTCGGAAATATACATATCCTAATCAGATCCAGGAAGTTTTGGAGAAAGGCCAAGAGTACCCGCAATTGGCGTGCGTGTATGAAAATAATTATGAAAGTTAAAGAAGCGAAAGGATAACAAACAGGTTTAGAAATGGTACTAGAAACGATGACACCAAAACGTCGGCTATGAGAATTCAAAAGCAGCGGTATCCTAAGTGCTTTAAATTAGAAATTCAATAGCTATTCACGTTGCCACCAAAATAGGTATAAAGTTCATACAGTTTGCATAACATTGACTCTGAATATTTGGCTACGTGGTTATGGCCATCATTGTCATTTAATACTATGGGATATATTTATTTAGACTTTCTTGTTTGTCTTTTGAATATTCTCTTTACTTTTCTTTAAAAACTACAGACACCGTCATGCAGTTTAGGAAACATTGTGACTTATGAAGCTAAATACAGCATTCCTTCTGAAGCGTGAAATTACATTGTGTTATTTTTGGAAGTTATCTCATTAATCTGAATAAAAATCTAAAAAAAAGAAATTTTTGCGAGAAAGCTTTGATTCTCGGATCAGGTTAAACTGTGCCCAAATCTTCGCGCAAAATTTGACTTATTTCAATATGTATTTATTGTGTAAGCTTTCAAAAATATCTATCAAACATGCTTCATTGTAGGAATTTCAAAAAATTTTGATTGACTAACCTACAGTTAAAATAAATATTTATGCTAGGGATTCATTGTGTAGATAGTTTGTATTTAATCAAGCCAACAAAAAAATGCCAAACTATTACCATACGAAATCTTAAAAAAGGAATATAAACAAGGTATGTATGCAAAAGCTACATCACTCTATCTTCCAGTAACCCCTCCAAAGACTTACTCATCTATCTGCAAGCGAACGTATGTCAGATTATGTACAGAGCCATTACTCAGTTAACTGACGGTGGTTTTTCACACACCGCTCCTGCGAATTTCGATAAGGATATGCATGTGGGATTCCCTGACTAGCAGATTGGCAATTTCTTCGAAGATGTATCTAGTTAAATATTATTTTTATTACGTGAGAGGGTGATAAATTTGCTTCAGGAAATATAACATACGCAATTGGAGCATAAATATGAAAGTTATTAAAAAAACATTGTATTTATCATTTGCTTTTGTAATTTCATGAAGTGATTTGAACGTTTGTTCTTTATTCAATAATGTCCGCAGTGAAATATGAAGATAACAAGTAAAACGTCTTTTATAAGATCATTAGTTGTGTAATTTTTTAATTAATGCGTTAGTTTTTCCATCGTTCAGTTATCTATACAACTTTGAATATATTTTATTTTCTTTAGTTACTTAGCACATGTCAAAGTTGGTTACTCTCAACAGTAAAGTAGCCCAACAACCAATTACTAAACTCACTTAGTAGTCCATTTCTACTATACTTACCTAGCGTTTCAGAAATTAGTGGTTTTCCTAACCCCAGACCAATGAATACATTGCTATTCGAAGTCACGCGCGTACCCGAAGAAAGCTTTCCGTTAGCAGTAGAAATGCGGGTGAAATAGAATTGGGTTGTTACATTATTTTAGCTTTGAATTGTAGCTCTGTATAATGCCAAGATTTACAATGGTATTGAAACAATGTAACGAAGTACCTACGTATTTTGTTATTGCGACGTGTTAAAGTAGGTATATAATACTAAATAAGTTTAAAAAAAACAAATCCGCAGTTAAAACTGGTAAAGCTGACCCAGACTCCGAGGTGGAAGATTTGGATGTGACTGGGATTAACTGAACACTAGGTTGAAGAAAGAAGAAGTTTAAGAAAACATGTGGCAAAACGATTGAAACAAACGTAATGAACATAGTACACTTGCAAGATTTTACTAATAAATATGAATGTAAAAGAAAAGCAGAATAAGTAAAACCAATAAAGTAGTAAACAAAAAGAAAATAATCCTCAAACTGGTAGTATCCTCTTGAAAAGATATAATATTCTTAGAGTACAGATCAAAAGCTGAAACAAAATTGTAAGCTCTGACCGATAGATTTATTTCTTGAGACCAGTAGTTTTCTCCACTACTTTGAGCATTTCAATTTTGTGCTATGAAAAGGTAAAAGGAAAGTTAAAGTCAATGTTACTTCAGAATTTTAAAATTAATACTTTTCTAGAAATATTGTAGGTGCAGCGTGCATCAAAAGAATTTCATGTAACAGTATTTTAATTCCAGTGAGATGAAATGTGACATTATGTGAGTCTTCCCATAACACAAGCTAGTTAAACTAGGCTTACTTTGGGTCTAGAGGGCGCTGTGTAGAATGTCGTAGAATATTTATTTATTTATTTATTTATTTATTCTTCTAAGATCAGAAAATCATTGGAAATATACATTTTTTACTAATATACCATACATACAATTGCTTAATTGTATGTATTTAAGTGCATGCAATTGCTTAAAAATTTCATTCAATTATGTAAGTCGTCTACTTCTGCGCTTATGATTCAGCTTACTATGAGTGGCACATTCTCTGCAATACTCCTCTTAATATGTCTAAATTCAATATCAACACACGGGTTTCTAAAGTCCTTTAGCGGAGCGTAATAAAGTATCTACTGATGACCACTGTTATAGCATTTATAAATTCTTGACATCTATGTTGGTGGTCTTTTTTCAAGACTTCACTTGTCGCTTCTTATCATTTGTCAGGGTCATATTGATGTATCCTATATGATTAGCAAAAATTGGGCACTCTATTGACGTAGCAGTAATATTCATTTCTTGTATATTCTTGCTATATGTGTATTATTCAAATCGGTAGATCTGGGTAGATCCTTTAGAACTTATGTATGGTATATTAGTAAAAAATTGTTTGTTCGTATGCGACTAATTCCTTTCTTTTAGCTTCTGACAAACATTGTAATGGACGAACTTCTGAGAAAAAAAATATCTTTTCGCTACCGGCTTATTGGATTATCCAATTCGTGTGAGGAAAAGAGTGCCTCCGAGTTTCGTAATGGGTTTTAAGTCTTGTGGCTGACGACGTTATGATGACGTAATAATATTTCACATTTTACGTGGCAGTGCAATTTGAAGTATTATATTTTGTATTACCCTTCGATAACCCAATTTGCGATACATTGATATATGCGTATATACATTAACTTGTACATCTTCTCATAAATATATGTATATCTACGGTAAACAGGGGTATATTATCACTCTCATTTCAAGAATATTAACGAAACAGAATTATGAGGTGAGGCCGAATACTTAATTAATATTATATGATTATTATATATAAGACAAAATAATTAAAAATTCGTAGTTAAATTTTTCATTAGAAATTCGTAGTTAAATTTCTGTAAATCAATCGCGTCACTTGAAGGGTATGTTGTGTAATGTTTGTGGGAACACAAAAATTTGTTGAAATAGGTAATCAATTTTATTGTGAAATAATCAATCGTCTTACGGTGATGTGGATTTACCATATTAGTTGTTGTATTCCAATTTAAATGTACTAGAATAATTTTTTAACTATTAGGTACATTGTAAAAGCTCCACTGATTTGTTTATAAAATCAAGTCTTACTGTAACTTACTTAGCTTTACACTATATGCAAGTAGTATGTCCTCGAATTTCAATGATAGTGTCAGTAGAACATCTTAATAGCCGCAGTTTATACCATATGCACAGTTGGTTAATTAATTTATCAATCAATTTAACAGTATGCACTGCATTGAACTCAACCTAATCTAAGCTAAGACCCACAATCAAATAAGTTGCTGATGTAAATCACTATTATCATTAATATGGCGTTAATTAACTTAGGTTTTTTGTTTGCCACGTAAATGAGCCTTTTTTATTCAGGAACTACACAGTTATTTCATTTGCAAATGTAAAACTCTACAGCAATTAATACCATGAGTTCACAATGTAGAGGATGCATTATCTTGTAAGTACCAAATGAACCACTTTGGAGAATTTTATTTTTATCGATAGAATATATCATACCTCGGCACTGCTTTGCACTGAGTAGCAATCAAATCTGCAACCTTTACCGTAATAATCTAACACTGCTAATCCAGTAGTACAATGTTTAATTTGTCATTCATTCGGTAATCTGTGTTCTCAGTCAGCAGTAAACTCGTACCAAATTTTATACAATTTAAATTCATGAATGTAGTAGGTAACATAAAGCAACTTCATTAAATAAATATTTGGCTATTACAACTACAGTTTACACATCTCATGTCCACTGATGGCAATTTTAAACAGAGTGTATATTCCACTCGTTCAGCAATAATCACACAAACGCGTCTCTCTAGCAGCATAAAATGTGGAAATGAAAGGTTAGTGTTCATCCACCGTGGGGCCGCGAAATTAGAGAGCAATTAGTCACGCAAAGAGCGACTACGTTATAATGGGAGAAATTACGTTTATAATAACAAGAATTTTGTGCTTCAGTCAGCTTTAGGTTGATGGACTAAATGCGGAATAACGTGATAAGTGAATGTTGTGTTATGAAAGATGCGGTGACGGAGATGAAGAAAGAGAGACATTATATTATTTTGAAATGCTTAGCCACATAGAAAGGCGGGATGATTGACGAAACCGATTCATAGGGTGAATATAAATAGCAACACGGTTACAGTCAAGGATATTAAAATCTAGGATATTTTAATAAAAGGCTAAGTCAAGAGTATCCAAAACCAGATAAAATATATGAAAAGAATTATGAAAGTAGACAAAAGGTAAGGTGTATACCAGTTTCTGTACATCTACAGCACCTAGTAAGTATAAGAAATACCTATGTAATCTGTGCGGGGTAGGCACAGGTCACACATTTCTTTTACTTCATTGGAAACTTACTTAGATTTTTAAGTTCGGAAGATGTTGGTATTTAGTATGGTCAAAATATTGATATAAAAACAAAAAAAATTGTTTGAATGAAATTTTAAGCATTTAATTTTTATTTTTTTTTTTTCCCAAAAAATTTGAGCAATTGCATGCTAACTATTTCCAATGATTTTCTGATCGGATCGGAAAATCATTGAAAATAAATTGTAATGATAATATCAAAAATCTATGAAAATACAATAACTTTTATTTATTTCTACTTATTGTCAGTGTCAGACATACATTAACTACTTATCAGTTAAAAATGTTAAATCGACGTTCTTATTATTAACGTATTTCATGGCCCCACAGTTGTCGCACAATATAATTATTGCAGTAGCTAAAACAAAATTCTGCACTCTTTTGTTAAAATTTCACAAGTTGTATTCCGGCTTTTGTTTCTATGTCCAGGACTTGTAATGATGGCAATTTATTCTTATACATAAATATATTTCTCTCTAAATTTTATCAAGAACCAAGCGGTTCGGTGCGTCTTTTTTGCAGCACAATAAAGACTTGGAATTCTTTACCAGCGCATGTGTTTCCTTCCTCCTACGGCAGGGGCCTTTAAACGGGGCGTGAGAAAGCATTTGATGACGCCGCGCCGTCAAGCTGAAGGCCACCACTGTAGCACTATCGGTATTTTATGTAGTGGTGACCCCCAGTCCCAAGATTTACCTTTCATCAGGCTAGGTAAAGTTATGTTGACGTGTGCAATATAAAAAAAAGAGTCCTTAAATTGTTTTTTGTGGAATGATAATTGATTTACTCAGTTTTATTGCTTTGATCATTAAAATGTCCCCTTACAAGATTACCTTTAAATGATGATTGAGTGCTTGTCAGCAAAGTTAGTTAACTAAGCGAAAATGGGCACAAACAAGGTAAAATATGATTATGGAATTATTGTGGTTTCCAGGAGAGATTTACTTGAATTTATTAAAGGAGTTAAAAGTTTACAGTTTAAACTTACTGTTTCATATTCCGTACTGTGTCATAAATTTAATAAAATATGGTCATCGTTTAGTGTAACCGCATTGTATAAGTTTTCGCTTTCGATTTCAAGGAAAGGATAATGTGCTTTGACGGCAATAGTAAGTAGTCAAGTAAAAGTCATTGACGCTACTAGGTTTACCCTGATTATGGTGAAACCTTCAGCATAACTCTGCCTACACAGAGACTTGCCATATTTGATTATAGCCTCACCCACGATATAACACTAACATACGCTAGGGGATCCAGCGTTGATTGTTTTGACTTAATTATACTCCCAATAATTAATTAAGGAAGTGATAAAGAGAGGACACTAATATATTAAACAATGTTATAAATTATGCACGGCTCTAATAAAATAACCGTCATTTTGCAAAAAAAGGAAAAAGAAAAAGACATGGCCCTGTGGGAAACAAGAAAGGGGGCTAACGTAATGAATTTTTAAATTTGAATATCGTGGCTTCAGTAAAAAATCGATATTCAAATTGATGAATTAGAGACGCATCTATTCAAGACGAACACAAAACGACGTTGCAAGATATTAAATTTAGAATTTTATTATTGTCATTTGCTTTAAATCTGTTTAGAATATTGTTATCATCATCATCATCATTATCTCAGTCAGATTCAATTTTATTCCAGGCTTTATCTTCTTCAGTGCTTAGAATAATATTATAGTTTTTTAATTACAACATAATTATTTTTATTGTCAACTCAGAGTTAATCCCAGTTGTATCGAAAGTTTACACTTTGGAGTTTGAGGTCCAGTCTCTTATATTTTCACCTCCTGATGTTGCTGGCCTTGATTTTAACAGGAGTGACTGCCATCTGACTGCTAGAGCTTGAGGGGAAAGTCAGAACCTGTACGATTTGTTCAAAAGGTAGCCTCGCAGCTGAGCGTATTAGAATACGAAATACGAAATGATTGAAACAAGTTCTATCTGTGAGAGTAGGTAATAACAATATTTTCATATTTAATTAAATCGATTCAAATATCACTTTGTCAGATGTTAATAGAATTATTAATTGAGGGAAAAAATAAATTTTAGCATTTGTTCGCTAAACTTCATAGAAACGGCTTGAGGCTCTTTAATAATAAAAACAATTTCTTTGAGGAAAAAATAAAAGAACGAACATTTTTGTTTTAAAGAGTCTTATAACAAAATCTATTTCAACGTCCAAAATACCATTTGAGTAAGAATTCAACCTAATTCTGGAAAGCGCGGAGTGATAAAAAACGTTACCAATCAAAGTAGGTATAACTTTAGAAAAGATGTCCAATCAGTAAAGGCTTATTTCGTAGAAATGCTGTAATTGAAGGATCAAAAAACATTATATTGTAACTAAATTGTTTATAGATCCATACTTTTTTATAACACAACATCGACCAGGAAAGTGTCACCCTTTCGCTCAATATACTCACTCGTATATATTAGAAAAGAGTATGCTGCATTGCGTACTTTTTGAGAGAGTGCCGGCAGGCTTAGCTTTCATCCCTTACTTCCCTCTTCCTCTCTATTTAGGTGGTAACGTTTGTGTATTGCAAGCTTTGGTTACGCTTGCTTGCAATTGCTTGTTTACTATCAACTATGTTACTCAAACTATTAACTGTATCTAGGCTAAGTAAACTATTGTAAATAGGCCAAAAAAACAGCCCGCTGAATTTCTTCCCGGAGTCTTCTCGGGTCTGGTCCATTTGCTACTTGTTATAAATATTTTTTATTTTGACGTTTTGTAAGTCCCGCATTTAATGGTACATACAGAATAAATGATTTTTGACTTCGACTGATGAAAATGATGCATTATCGTAGTTTAAATAATCACTATAGTATGATGTTATTAAGCATTTATTATGTCATTCTCAGTTTCTTTAAAACAAAACATGATTGATATAGGACAATGTTGTTGAAATTATGGTTCTATTAGTACTGACAGCACTTTAATTGCTTAATGAAGCTATGTTTTTTATGACATGTTAGTGGAAATTTTAATAGAATAAAGTCAAAGATACTATAAACAAGCAGTAAAAGTACAACCACCGTCACATAGCAAAGTTTTAACTTTCCGTATTCATCAATACAGCGATGGCTGTGTTCGATTTATAAATTGCTATGGTTTAGTTAAATTAGTTCAGGCCTGACGCTGAACAAGTTAAATCGATTTTCAACTGAGCAGATTGAATATCGCTCTCAATTATTTACTGACTGTCGACAAAACAGGAAACTTAAGATAAAGGTAGACAGGCTACTTTATTTCAAGTAAAAGTTTATAGTAATGTTAGAATATTTTCTTTTACTTCCATTAGCGTTTGTTTCCTATCGTTACCTGAGACAGCATGAGAATTAGTATGAAAAATGAATATAGCTAGAAAGATATTGGTTTACTTTTAGAGGGACTTTATAAACAAACTAAAATGAAAACAATTTGCTTTTCAATATATTTTTGTTGCTGACATGTTGGTAATGCTTCAGTGATATATTTTTTGTGATGTGTGCTTGGCAGGTTAGATTTTTTTAAATAAAACGTATCACCGTTTTATAACTGAATGGATAACATTATAAATATTTTTATATTTGTGCTAGAGTTAGTTTCTATTGGGTATATTATTATAAACTTTATTTTGAGCAATGCCATATAAACATAATAACCACATAAAATAAATGGACTTAGCCTCAGTAGGTGGAGTAGATCAAAGAGTCAGCATTTCTTTGATCTACTCCATCTACCTACTGAAGATACGTATTAATTACATGTATACCAATGGCTAATTAAATAGTCTAACTACCATGATTGCGAAAGAATGTGTGAAGTGGAGGAAAAAAACCGGAAACAACCCCGTACTTCGAAATGATAGCCCCGGATACAATCAGGCCACGACACCAAGATGATAATGACCCTTACTTAGTTTATAGACAGAGTTCTTAAAAGGGTCATAAGTTATAAATTTTATTCCTAACCATAAAAAGTTAATGCATGCTTATTAAATTCAAAAACCGAAAATAAACGGAATACTCGTTGGTAACTAGTTCTGTAGTTTCAAACGTTACAACTTTTCGTCGACGAAAGTTTCAAAACTGAATGAAAATTTGTACTCTCCCCATTTTCCGATACAGTACGTTATGCTATGGAAATAAGTGAAGTAATATCTATTAGAATATGACTTTTAAATTGCGGAACATGACCACAATTTGCATTTATTTAAGTTTGCAGGCAACAGCTGAATGTGAATGTTTGGAAATTTAATTATTGCCACATTAAGGGTTAAGTCTTCATTAATGTAGACCTAAGAAACGGTAGATAGACTGTGAGAGATGATATTTCCAGAAAAGGAGTGAATTTGGAATTGACTGCAAGCAAAGATTAATTTAAAGATTAAATTCTGCCAAATATGTGGAACTGGATAACTGGAAAGGGGTCATATTTCAATTACTAAATGTTACCCAAACAAACAGGTCAAGTTAAATAAAACCGTTTAAAAAATTGCTATGACTGCAAAAAAGCCATGAAAAAATGATAATGCAAGTACCTAGTCTGTCAATTTTCGGCACGTTATCGTTAGTTACAATACAATTGAAAATATTGTACTGATTTATTCATTTTGTATACAGTTACAAAGGACATTATTATAGTTTATGTTATTATTTTGAAGATTTACAAGAAAGAAACATTGACTTATACAGTTCACGCTAAACTTATTCGAAACTTTAGTAAAAGTTTGAAGCCTTGTAATGCTTATGGAAGAACTTAGAGCTTCTTTGGCATTTCATGACAGAAAAAAAATATTATTTATCTTTCCTGTTTTTTGTATAAACACTTTATATAGACACATTTTATAGGTATAGTCTATTCTTTGTTATTCGAATTATTATCGTAAGATTTTTGAGAAAAATTGGTCAAGATGGCTAATAAATGAAGATGAATCTATATTAACTTTTAAACTTTCGCGTTCCATAACTATTATACGTAAACGGGAATTAACGCGATATCCAAAGGTATGTATATACCTTTAACGTGTATTGCGCTAATTCCCGTTTACGTATAATAAGATGAATCTAGAAAATTCTCAGTTAAAACGTTAATAAATGGAATAAATTAAAATTTACGAATTCCTAAATGTTAGTTTCTGTACCCGCTAAAGCTAAACCCGAATTGTGCGGACCGTAAGGTGTGCAAATTACAAAACGTCAATAATTTTTGGTTATTACAAGTTAGAATATTGTAAAGAAACTATTATTTGCTATACTTAAGGCAAGGCATATAATGACTCAACCTATAATAGGTTGAGTCATTATATGCTTATAATAGCGCCTTGCCTTAAGTATAGCAAATAATCTAACTAATCGCAGTTTATCAAATGCCAGTGCTCCAAACGGCAAAAGGGCTGTAGAACTACTTGAAGAATCATTCGAAAATTTAAATTTAGAACAAGTATTAAAAAAGTAGTGGAATACTCACAACGTCGATGAGCTGACTCAGCCTAAGTCCCATCTTAACCGTGAGTCGATCAGAGTTGTTCCCCACAGGGCGGATCAGGCGATTGTAGTTGGACAGCAAGTCGTCATATAGCCGCTTCGCTTCAGGGTTTGCGACGCTCAGGCGGCCCCACACGCACAGGACTCCGACCACCAGCGCCAACACCATCTTAGGCTAACACCACCCCTGGAACAAAAAGATATTAAGGTTATTTTTAGAATATAGTACACTCTCCGAGAGTCTGTACACCATGGTATTAATACACTGTGACTTGTTTGTCATTTTGAACCTGTATAAAATCACGAGGCATGGTTTCCATTGCGACGATTTCGAGTATAACTACGAATCGTACTATTCAATTTGGTCTCAAATGATCTTCAAAGGATCTACCCAACCAGAAGTACCTTTCAAAAAACCATAGCCAAACCAGTCTTGTGTACCTACTAGTAAATAATGGTGTCAAAACTTCGTCGGTTTTCAACGTACGAGAAATTTTAAAGTTGTTTTTTAGAACATAGATAACTAAGTGATATACCTACTTAAATAACATCAGATGCTGGTTTTTGAAAACATTCATTTTGACACCAAGAATTACCATTGGACTATGAAAATTTAAATATGAATAAAAGTGATTCTTGTGTAATATGACTAAGTGATATACCTACTTAAATAATATGAGATGCTGGTTGTTTAAAACATTCATTTTGATACCAAGAATTACCATTTGCACTATGAAAATTTACGTAGAATAAAAGTGATTCTTGTGTAATAAAGATGTACCTTTCTAATGATATAAATATCATTCGTCAAAATTGGTTCAGCCGTTCAGCAGTTAAGAGGATACACTAAGACGGCCATACCTACCTACATAAGGATGAACATACCTATGTTTAATGTTTGACACCCCTTTCATTAGCCAAGTGTGGTGAAGTCAACTACACTTGACTAGACTTCACCACAATCGAGTAATGACCCTAAATTAAATTTGGAAATAATTAATGCTTTGTGTTTCAAAAGCGAAGAATCGTTTCAAGTTCCGTCAATTTATTTCAAATAAATTCATTTATTAAGAATTCCACCATCTTACTCAACTTATTATTTAATTGTAAATATTCAGGCTTTCACAAAGAGTTTCCTATCATTAATTAACAGGTATTTACGATTTGGGAGCCATTGCGAAACTTCATTTTGAGATTATAATCAAAGTAATGTACAAGACATCTTCAAGGAGTACTTTTAACGACTTCATTTAAAACTTTGTAATTTGAATGCAAAAGTAGTAAAAAGTTTGTTGCTCATATTTCGTTGTAACGTTTTATCGCTAAATGTTTTAAGACTTGTTTATTCGCGTAAGGCTAATGACTTGTTATTATGATACTCTTAAAACTGCTGAAATCAAAATGTGGAACAAAAAAAGAACTCGGACTAAAATAGATGGTAATGTGGATAATTAAGAATTGTCAGTACTATTTTCAGCTGCATCTGATGCTTTCACAAAGTAACATCATAATATACCTAATATCATTATTAATAAATACAATTAGGTATTAATAAAATATTACACTTACCAGTGTGATATGAGTTTACCTGTTAGAATGTTATCTATTTTGAAGTCTAAGCCGTTTAAGTACGATAGACTTAAAGGTCTAAATCTATAGGACTTTTGCTAAGTTTTGCAAAAGTTTTAACGCTTATAAGATGTACGAGTATATTATATTAAATTCATGTCTTATCATAAATTACAATAATACCTACTTAACAAAAAAAAAATAATTTATCAACCCTGATTTATAGTAATTTAACATTGCACCGAATGTGATTTATGCAATGTTATTTGCGTCTAGATATAAATGTATGTATAATAATTAAATTTGTGGCTATACAAAACCTTAAAATGCGGTTCTGAAGCATTATTGTTCTTCTGCATCATACTGTTGACAATTATTGAGATTTAATTGAATTTTATCTAAGCTTAAACATATACGTGTATGTTATACCCGTTTTCAAAGACATTGGTATTTGCAAAAGGTAGGTTGACCACAGTTGACCAAGTAGACCCGTATAACGGTCAAATTCGGACTTAATTACTGGATAAGGACGATAAGCCACAATAAAATGTACCTCTATAAATCAATCTGTGTTAAGTCAGATAAAACTAAAGAGCTCGGGTACTGAGTTCCAGGGGCGAAGGACTATACATTTTATGGACAGCTGTATCTACTATATAAAAATAAGTCTGGCTTTCCTTCCTGACGCTATAACTCCAGAACGCACGAACCGATTTCTACGGTGTTGCATTCGTTGGAAAGTTCTCGGGCTCCGTGAGGTTTATAGCAAAGAAAATTCAGGAAAAAATTCAACAGAAAAGCGGGAAAATCATAACCAACATCCATGCGGGCGGAGCTGCGGGCAACAGTTAGTGCTATTATAAAATTGTAAATTAGTTCAGTCTGTACATTGGAGACATTAAAACAACTTGGATTATGTTAAACGAACGATTCTAAACACACAGATATCTTTTTTGAATTCTTGTCTTTTTGGCGGTTTGCTCGCAATGGACGCAAAAACTACAGAATGGATTTTGATGCGTTTTTTTTATGCAACATTAACTTGGTTAGACTTAAAATCAGCTGCATGTTTGGATGGAATTTTTATCTCTGGAACAGGTTCCGATTGGTTAGGGGAACGGTATTAAAATGCCACGCGGGCAGTGCCGCGGGGAACAGTTGATATTAAATAAAATAAGCTCCACGGTTCCTGAGAAACGTTACTAGAATATTGTAGAGTATTTTAAGTTCAACTTTAGGAAAGTTAGAAACTCCTTTATACTCCGCTTTGAATCGAGTTGCATGTACCATTTAAATTGCATTTACGTGGTACTACTTTCATTAAGAAGGTGGTTAAAATGTACACAGTTAAGAGCAATAATTATTAAATAGGTACCTTCTGGTATATTTTTGTAAGAAAGTTTTTTCTACACTATCACACAAAGAGCTCACTGGAGTGTTTCTATGCTGTCAGCAGGGAAACCAAAGTCTCCAAGTAATGGTAATGTAATGGTAATAAGTAGGTATTGCCCCCCCTACATTCCCCCACCCCTTCCCAGCCTCCCCGCCCCTTCCACCCTTCCCTTCAGGGTAGGCAGCGCGTGTGTTGCACACGTTCATAGACCACGGTGACCGCCATCAGGTGGGCCGTGTGCTTGTCTGCCACCTACGTAGTATAAAAAAAAATATATATGGGCCCCACTACTTCAAAACCTTGCCAAGTTAGATGCCGTACACTATACTTGTTTCTATGTGACGCGTTTTGCCACAAACAAGTATAGTGATCTGACTTGGCAAGGTTTTGGAGTAGTGGGGCCCACACTACTCCAAAATCTTGCCAAGTTAGATGCCGTGCACTATACATTTGATATTAAAAAATACTTGGGTAATATTATGTGAACGATTCTAAAATATTGTCTGTTTATCGGTTTGTTCGTGATGGACGCAAAAACCATCGCAAAAACTACATAACAGATTTCGTGGCACATCTCATTTACAATTTTGTAGCAGTACTACAGGTGTAATATCTACGAGTATATATTATATACTAGGTATGTAATACCTTAAATAACGATATATCTCTTAGCAAGAAACATCAAAAGATTTTCAACCGACATTAGAGAGTAAAGTTTTCAGTTGCAAAAAGACGTTACGTTACAGAAACTGTTTATTTGCGTAAAACACCGGGTGTTACGGTGTTGTAACGGCTTCAAGCGGTCGTTAGCAAGATCCCACCGCATGATATGTTTTAGTTGTAGCAAATTGTGTTTAATAGTCTGTTCAGGACATGAAGGGAAGTATAGAATTGCTTTAGTATTTAGTTTTATTACAGACTTTTTTATGTGTAGAAATGATGTGAACGTATAATTTAACCTAGGCTGGCATAATTAAAAAAAAATTACAATACAGATACCGGCACGTAAATTGGCCCGACGCGCCATATATTATGCGCAAAGGTCGATTTTTAGGTCGCGGGAGACGCGGTTGCGCCGTCGCGGACATATGATTGGTCCGTCACTTGACGTCACTTGACGGACCAATCAAATGTCTCCGAGAGTCGTCTTGTAGTGAATCAACGTTCCGTTCGTTCGTACTTTGAATCATTTGATTGGCTCAAAGTGCTCGATGCGCGAACTTACCCCAAACCTGGCCAAGTAACGTGCCTGTATCTGTACTATTACTTTTACCTATTTAACAGTTGGCTGTATTTCATACGGTTTCCAAAGTTTTAGGTATGTAACCTTCATTCCTTTTTCAAAAAATTTTCTTCATGAAATACAAGATGGAAGTAGAATTTCAAATAATATGCGTTTTTATACCACTTATCTAGATGGCAAACAAGTACCTACACATGCCGCTCACAAACCACGCATGTAACTATTCGCAATGACTTTCTTGCTGCACGTTCCATTGTTTTCGGCGAAAAAACCAAGAAATGATGGAATACCATGTATAAATTTTGTTCGTGAACTTTTTTTTATACGACGTAGGTGGCAGACATGCACACGGCCCACCCGATGGGGAGCGGTTACCGTGGCCTATGGACGTGTGCAACACTAAGGGTGTCACACACGCGCTGCCTACCCCGAAGTGGCGTGCGCGCGCGCATGGCATCCACACTGTGGTTTTATTACATTTCATGTTACGTTACATCTGTACGCGGCATTACATTCTACTTACTTTAGGTCTAGATACCACAGTGTACTATGTCCTAGAATGACAATAATTTCTTCAGTCAGTTAATTCCTTAAAACGATATTCGACTAATCTCCACAGAATAATTTACTATCGCCAGAGTTCAACTCCAAGGGTCTGCGTTCGAGCACTTAAGTTCAAAGATCAGACCTCAAAATAAGTCCAGTAACCCTTATAAATTATTGTTAATTACTCCCCTTGTTAGGCCAGCAAGTACAATCGTTGGTATTCGGAGGATTACCAAAATGAAAATCGGCTTAGAAAAGATTAAATATGAATAGACGTTCCGCGGGCTTTGAGGACGGTTCTAGGTCACAGGACGTAGCGGATTGTTTTTTTTATTACTTTGCTAACCAACGAGCACCCAGCCTATTTATAATGGTGCTAAGTTATTATGGTCTATAAGAAAAGCATCACTGGCATATTATTACAAACGCTTAGTATGATATAGGGTAAGTTACCCTTGTATGGGGAGAACGCCATATACTTACCTGTAATTCTTCCAATCGATCGATCGGTGATACGGTGAAAAATTCAATGTTCTTTACATTGATTTTTTCTTGTCAAATAAAATAATGACACTCATATTTGGCTAATGGAGGGTGAGCCTATTGCCATCCTACCTACGTATTAACTCAGAATCCTTTCCTCTCCAAATAAAATCACATAAGTTAAGAGGTCAATCATTAATTAAATCGCGGCCGCTCATGTCTTAAGCCAGAGTTTTGAGTACGTCAGTAATTGGACCCAAAAGCGCCTTGAGACCTTATAATCCCTCGTTTAGAATTAAAATATCCGATAGGAGGGTCGGCCTTTCCTACTAACACGTGATGATTATAGATGTTAAATAATATTTTGGTTAAATATAATATTTTTAAACTTTTACATAAAAGACTAATTGTCACCTGCGGCTTCGCCTGCGTGAAATTCTGTTCCCGTTTCCGCTTCCCATAAGAACCTAATTCTAAGAATAGGGTGTAATTCCAGACACCTTATTTCTAGATTTATCCCTGTGCCAAATTTAAGCCAGATCTGTTCAGTCGTTAGAGTGTGATTGAGTAACAAAATAATATCAAACGAATCGCGAGAGAATTTGTTAAAAATATTTAGTTCTATTTTCATTATCTTATGAGCATTTTTATAAGTCTTAAAGAACAGATTTAAAATTTTGCAAATTTGGTTCATAAAATTATGGTTCCACCACTTCGCTTTTCGCTGTTCGCTATTCGCCTATATTGTATTCAAGGAAATTCTTAAAGATGATTAAACCTTCCACAATTCGTCATAGAAGAGTGACTAAGGCGAATATTGTTGCGAATAAAGCATATAATATACAAGAATAAACCCTCCCCACTTCGGTTTATATCATGTGAATAAAGGCGAATAGCGAAGTACGGTTCCATCATTATGTAATGTTGTAGAGCTAAGATGTAACTTGAAAAGCGTTAAACTAACACCGATGACTGTATATTCATAATCCAAGTACCAAGAAGGATCAGCAGGTGAATGTAAATAAACATCACTCGATCTACAGATTATTCGATAGAATAGTGACGTCTCCATAATCGAAGGTCTCGTCCCTGCATCATCTTATCATTGTCACAATCTTCAGTGTTTGAGGCACTCCGATATTTCATTCGAATAGCTTTCGTAGCAGCATGACAGTAATTTATAGCCTTTAAATTGAATTTCTATCGTGAAACGGTGCCTGTAATTTTGTTCAACATTGCAAAGTGCAATTTGTGTATTTACATAATGTAGTTTATCAATTGTGAACGGATTGTTGATGTTTTGAAAAGCGCTTCAATGTTTTTATTTATTGAAAATGTTTGTATGGCATACGTTTATTGTTATTGTAACAATATATGCATTTAAACAATTTTCATAATTTAGTTATTGTCATCATCCTCATATCAATTTGTTATTTGCTTCCAAAGTTTGCTCTTTGGATCCAGGGGTTGTTTTTTTTAATTAGTATGTTGACTATTCTGGGAATGACTGTCGTTTAACCTACTAACTCTAATGGTAGGTATATTTTCCAAAAATTCAAAATTCTTTCCTTTAAAAAAAAATCAGTATGTTTAGACGCTATTCCTATGGGTCTTACGTGGGAGTATCACAATAAAAGATAGCGTACCTTATTACGTTTATTAGGGATTACACACACAATATCTATGACTTATATTCGTATTATTAGAACACTTGATATTAACTAGGAACATCTATAAGTGAGCGAGTCATATGCGGCTGACTGTAGCAAGCTCGCAGTATGAACTAATGTTAGAGCGCGGGCGCTCTATCGCTGCCCAGTGAGGAATTTGCTGACATCGCGTCTGCGACGCGATGCCGCTACATAATATATGTTATACCATCTACCACTTTTTCTGAAGTTATTATTACGATAGAATGATGATGAGAAAAATAAAACATTCTCATATTTATTTATTTATTTAAACTGCATGCACATTGTACATAGACGGACTTAATGCCATGGGCATTCTCTAACAATCTTATATTCCTACCCTTTGACCTTCATTAACTGCTTAGTAATAGGTAGATCGATGCAGAATTCTGGCATTTATTTGGCAAATATCTGCAGCAATTTTTAGCTCTATCGCAATTTCCCAATATCTACTTTGACTGGACTATAAATATTTTCCAATTTTTAGCATACGGCATTAATTGCTATTACCGATCAGCACTTTAATATCGAAAGTAAGTCGGGCTTATATATAAAATAATTTATTTAAAACAACATTTGAATTTCCACCCTCTTTGTTTAATTAAGGGCGCCTGTTTTGACGCACATTTCCAAGTAAACCAACAAATTTGAATAGGCCTTTTATTTAATTAGTTTGCATAAACAACGGGACATCTTTGAAATTGGCACGGGTGAATTCATTCGGCTATGGATATTTTATTTCATTTCCTTTCATGGTTTTGATTAATATGATTAAATTTATATCTCGTTATTACGCTGATCTGGTTACAAGCAAAAAAAAATCTTTCATCTTAAGTAAATCACTGTCATTCAATTATATCTTCTATAGATAGGTACGTAATGTCCTGCCACATAGATACGTATTCCACATTCATATTTCGTCAGCCATATTTTGGGTCACATAGACCACGCCTTTAGACATTTACCAGTACGACACTTTCTAAACTCTGTGCTGTTTCTGAAAAAAAATTGCAGATTCTGAATAAAAACTTTATCTATATCATCAATCATAGTATCTATAGTGGCTGCCTTATAAGGTTAAACCACAAAAATGACACAAGTGTTGATGTATTAACAAATGAAAACCTAACTCTCCAGTGTCTCAACTTGTGAAAGTATTCCCTTCTCTTTTCCCTTCCACTAAAAGCTATAGGCATAGCTAATAAAAGAAAGATTTTATATAAAAATACTCGCATATCGAATTTAATCTGATTTCCCAATAGTTTTTCATATGGAATTGTGTTACTGATGTGTATCTACGGCGACAGAGGACTGTCGACCGATTTATATTGGATTCTTACGCCTCAAATACTCCACAAAGGAATCGTGAATTTGGTACACATTCTACGGAACCCTTTATCGAACGGTAAAAGCTATTTGCGATAAAAGTTAAACATTCAAATCTTTAAGCTTTACCAAAACTATTTCGGTTTAACAACTATTTAATCGTTAAATGAAAATACCATAAAAATATAATTTGTATGAAATTTATTGGAGTAAAATGTATACAATAAACGACCGGTAAATAACAGTTTACGAGATTAAATGATTCATTTGATCATGATAAAAGGAACAATTGAAAAATGATTTTACAAAGAAAATCAGTTTATTAGTCACACGACTCGCCCAATGTGTCGTCGTATAAGGACCTCTAATGACCAATATTTTATGTGTTCTTATGGTGTTCTTTCAAATAGCAGTAGATAAGTAAAGTTTTCGACTATAGATTTAGGTATGTAAAGTGAGTATACATTCAACTGCAACTTGAACGGCAAATCATTATGTAGGTACAGATTACTCTGTCTATTATATTATTAATTCACTTATATTTGACTTAGCACTGCTTTGATTCCAATATCATATTATTTTTCTGGCAGACATTAAACGGTAGGTATGCTAAAAATTAACCCAATAAAACGGCGATACAATCTTGTATGTTAGTATTTTGTTAAGTGATCATAATTTGATAACAACTGAAAAACATTTACTATTGAACGTTGAAGTGTTTAATTTTCAAATACAATCCCTTCTGTTCAATATTAAATTGGTTTCTGTCTGACTAATGAATTCGGAATGGTTAAATTTGTCTACAGCTGATAAATAATTTGTTGTAATCTATATTCGTTCATCTAAATAGCTTAATCATTATTGACAAGTTTAACATTAATTGTTTGTCAGGTAAAATTTTGTAACTGAAGCTACAGGGGCTCTTTGTTAAATTATTATTATTTACTAGTAACGACTACTAGTAAATAATCTATTTCATAATTCTTATAGCTCATGCTTAATAACTACAGTTTTGTGAGGAAGTAACCAAACGAAACATTTTATGCCGACACCCTCGATGTTATTCGGTATTTGTCAAATCATATTTTGCCGCCATGCGTTCTGAATCGTAATCATATGATTCAGTGATGCAAAAAAAATCTCTTGTATCGCGCTTTCATACATAGTATATACTTCGGTGTGTATTCAGCCTTATCTCTTTACGTAATCATTATTAACCTTAGTTTTCACACATAAACTATCTAATCTTTATAAAACATAATTTCTGAGTCTATAAAAAACTATTTCTATAGATGAAAAATACAAAGTATAAAATGAAATGTATCCATGAATTTGCAAAACAAGCTTAAACATATTACATTTTTCCAAGATATAATAAATCTCAGCAGTCTCAAATGCATTCTATAAATACGTGTACACTCACAAGAATAACAAAACACTATCCGTCTATCCGTATTCAAGACGTCGTAGCTGCCAGGAAGTCTGGGAACGACATCATCTGCGAGGATCCGCTTTGAGGGAGATCCAAGGATCGGTTCATTTGATTTCCGCCTTGGTCCTTCGACTTGTGTAGAGGAATATTATGTTGGTTTTGTTATTTATGCCATGTCACAACTGTTCGTATATATTATTGTGATATAGTGTGTTTATCGTGATAAAAATAACGTTTCATTTTTAAAAATAGAAATGAAAAATCTCACATATAAGGGACATTTTCCTGTTCGCGACGAACTATAAAAATATACTCGAATAGTTGGAGAAAATAAAAAATAAATCTTAGGTGTTTTAAAAATTAATAAAAACGAAAAACACAAATAAGGAAAACGATCAAAGAGATCATGTTTGATATACTAATGTCAAATGTTACTTATATTAACATTTTACATATTACATTCCAATTCTTATATATATATAACATAGAAAACGTAATAAAAAATTATATGAAAACATATCAAAGACAGAATTTCTTCTCTATCTTTGACAAAAATATTCATAATTTCAATATCTTTTTTACCAAGATGTCGTAAAGAACAATACTATATTGGAAAGGCGAAGGAGAAAAAAAATATCCATATTTGTCCAATAGCACCCCAATCGAGAAGAAAAGGTTGGACGCCACAGGTCGGGTAACGTTTAACCCTGTTAGAATTCGTCCTACCTTTCTGATATAGGATACAGGCTTTATGAACCATTTGCTGCAATGAGGTTTTGTTAATAAAATTGTTTTGTACCGATGGGAGAATACTTTAGATTCATTGAAGCGGCAACTGTGAGTTTTGGAATTTGAATTGTTTTTGTAAAAGTGTGTAAGTACTTTAGGAGGAAATATTATACGGATAATGTTGTAGAATTCTTGCGAAGGGCGTTTTTGTTTTTGAATTTGTTGTTCATTCTCTTTTAGTACATTTTTATTATAATTTGGTACAAGAAAATTTTGATTGTAATGCTATTTTTTACAGTCACTTCTCCATTGATTCAGGAAGCTTTTGTTGTGTTTGTTTTAATTTACCTTAATAATACATAGAACATGACCGAATTTGTTTGGATCGTACCAAGTCTCCTAGTTCATGGATTTGTTGACAACAAGGATTGGTATATTTTGAATATACTTGTCGTGGTATATCCTGATTAAAACCTTTTGTCTTTGCTTTCCAGCAGGTGTTACTGCTTTCCCTTAATGTTTTATTGAGCCGGTAGTCAATTCGTTTTACAATATTATGATGTGAATGGGTTGGCAATCTCACAGATTGGGAAGATTTGAACGAACACTCGCAGTCTAGGAAAAGAAAGAAAGAATTTTCCTCAGTTTCTTAAATAAGTTTTTTTAAAAATTCTCAAAAAATATAAATTCTATAAAATAACATTATACAACAGATAAATACTGAATCATTTAAATAAATTTGACGAAAACAGTGTTTCACACAAACCAAATAATTTTAATTTTCCCAACGTCGGAAACCCAACTTGTCTTTCCTATCTCTGCCTTGAGCATTTGAAAGAATTCCTCGTAAATGGAATGATGCCAAGTATAAGATATACGATTGGTCTAAAACATATATGTAAACTTATTTTATTTTGCTATACCTATAATAAGTTTATATCCGTCGATCATCTGAACTGCATGGAAAAAAATGTAATTTTAGAATTCCATGATGTTGTCATTCTCAGTAACAAAAAACACAGTATATGAGTGTTTACAAGTTACGTGTAGTAGGTATATTATTCATTAATTCATAGCTATCAATATGGATTGATTAAAACAAGTTAATTTTTCCATCGAAAAAAGTTCTTTATGTTCAGGTAAATATCAATTCTCATTGAAAAGGTGCGTGAAAGGCTAAATCGAAGAGCGAGCATCAAAAGAAATATGTGACAAATAATAACAATTTTATTAAATTTAACAAAGTCTTCTCTACAAAGTTACATAATGCTATAACATCTTACTTCATAACCAAGCCGGTGGGCAGTGTGAATAGTACAACAATCTCTCCCCAACGTAAAGCACATCCAACTTTAAAATATACCCGCACAGAACCATGTCCGACGACTGGGGTAGTATAAATCTTTGTTAAAACAGAGCAATACGGGGAAGTTTATGCAGTTGGCAGTTATCTTACGGACACGATGCTACCAACCGTACGGAATTACATTGTATGAACCAATCAAGAGAACACGGGATTTAGGATTTTATCGCCGAATGTTTGCAGACTGGAGCTCAATTTCAGCAAAGAGATATCGCGTGATTTTGATTTTGTTAGAAGTAGAATTTGTTGTAAACGTTCCAAAATAGTTGCTAGGTTCTCAGCAGCTGTATAAAATGTTTTCAAGATATCAAATATTATATACTAAATTCTCACGTGCAATTGTTTTGATCGTAACTACACTGTTACCTACATGGTGTGAATTTGTATTAACCAAACCACATCATACATCAAAATATAATTATAAAAGATTTAGAACATTGAGTAATTCTTCGATATATTGATTCTAGCTGTATGAATTTCCCTTCATTAATCTACAATAATGCATAATGTGATTTTTTTTTCTGTAAAATGTCCTATACTGTTCCCAAAATCAGTTAACTGAGAACCAAATCAGTTTGAAAATTGCTTCATTTAGTTGCTCCATTACTCATGATTGACTGGCTTTAACATATTTATGAAACTAGGTATATCAACAAACTATAGTAATATCCAAAACTTCATACAAAGATATTCCTCGTACTGTTTTTGAAACTATGTAAACTTAAATCTTGGCTCTTGAGAATTATAAAATACAAAGTAAATTCTTAACAATGAAATTTAACCAGAGCTGAAGTTTATTGCAGTTTCAAATACGCCATCTACATATTAAATTAATGATACGTATAAGTGTAAGTATTAAAAATTGGTGATAAATTAACTAACTGGTTTTTGGAATCATATCTGAAAATTTTTCGTCAGAAAATTTGCATTGATTTGCGTTAGCATAATGTATGTATGTATCTTCTTTAACTTAGGGCTATTTACTTTTTTCTAAAGCAACATTAAAAAGTTACTTATATCGTGCAGTACCTACCATGAAGTCACAGACATGTTTTAAAAACAGTGCTTCTTTATTTTGTTTTTCAATCATATGTTCCATGTTATTCATCCTAATCTGTGAGTACAATTTTATTATTTTTTATATTATTTACCTCTACAGTAATGATTTAATAGTATATAATTATTTTGATTATAAAAAACGGGATCAACTTTTTGAGTACCTACCAAGGAATCATTAAGTCGGCAAAGCTCTACAAACATTTACAATCCAACCGTTGAACGAAGGTTGCCTTTCTGAATATTTAATACAGTTGACGTTTCGCTTTCTGCAGACTTAACTATTGTTTGGTTCGTTTCATTCTTCAGTTGTGAATTAATGTTGACATTGTTTGTGTAGTTTCAAACTAGTGGCAGTTCAAGACTTCATCGGTTTGCAGCATCACACTAAGATATTTCTTAGTTGGTTAACAAACAATAAGCAAGTCTAAATGTCAGATCTCAAATGTCTACTACAAGTAAACATTAAGAAATGACATTTAACATTCAAAAGCAGTGTAATTGTAGTTTTTTTAGGCAGCGGACCAATAAGGTCAATATGAAGTAAAAGGAAGATGAAGTGACTATTTTTTATCACTTGAATGCTTATGAAGAATATGAAAAAGCACTAAATATTGAAGAATCTACAGAGTCATGCAGAGATAAGATATTTCTGACATACTACATAATTATCATGGTATACAATATCTGACCGTATTCGATATCAAACAAACAACGTTACCGTAACATCTATAATAACTTTTGAATGAAATCGATATGGAATTTTAACTTTTTATACACAACTACTACAACCATTATCAAATGTTAAGTCATTCTCTCTCACACACACTTCCATTAAACATGACATAATTTTAATTAAATTAATACATTCGTACGGCACAATCATGTTTTAACGCGAAATAATGACTCCTTCACAAAACGATGTGTTGGCGAAGAACTGTCGTAAAGATGGCTGGCATAATTAAAATTTGGCTTTGAATAGAATTCCTTGCGTATTTACAGACGTCGAGCTAAGAATTAATGTGAGGTTGGACTTTAGGGGGATTAGGTGAAGGAGACGGGGAAATTTCTTAATACGCTAAATTATGTTAAGGACAAATCCGGTGTGAAGGATACGCATAATGACAATGAAAAAATTGGGTCATAGAGATTTGGATTGTAATTCTTTATGGTTTCTTATGTTATCATTTTTATCCCTGAAAAACTTCTTGAAAAAAATATATCTGTCGCCGTTAATTTTATAAGCTTATTACAATTTGTCTATGTAACACATATTTTAGACTCCGTAAAAATGTGCTTACTTAAACTCTTATTTATCTAGTTTAGATAGAAATATACCTAGCTGTAATTCAATAACCCGTAGAAATTTATAAATGAGGCAATGGATATATGCAAGTAAATTATAGGTAAATTAGATGATTTTAATATAAGAGTAAGGATTGCAATAAAATTACCCTTGGTACCTATAATACCTAAATGTTTTACCACAGAAACTTATTTGACACAGACGATTAATCATTTCATAATAATTATATTGAATATTGGAATATAAAAAAAATACATAATTACGCAATCCAATCAATACTAAACGACCAAATAAAAAAACACTATACCGACAATGGAAAAAATATCAAGTTAAGATAAAATTCATAATATACAGCCAGTATTCCCAAAACAAGAAGTTAAATTATTCTAAATTCAAAATCATTACTAGTTAATCTTAACTCTTAAACCAGGCTTGTTTAAACTCAGCTGCTGGCGACGTGGAGGGTAATTTGTCAAGCTCTTAGGCTACTCGTGATTTTAATTAAATGTCATTTTGGGCCACGCAGCACGAATTAACCCGAGCCTATGTCATCTACCTTAAATTTTTGATGGATTCAATTGTGATGATACATTGTTTACGGTTAGTTTTTTTAATAATTTATTTTTAGCACATGCAGTATTTTCTTTTTTATATACTAACGCCTTTATATCCTCAAAGGTAGGCAGAAGTACATTATTTACCAACTTTGACATTTGACCGCTGTCACTAAAGAAGACTATTATAGGAATCTTTATTTTTAAGACGCTTCTTACAAGGCTACAAATATAAAAATTTCAATATATTGCAATTATGTAGGGGTTTTAACACCTCTTTTTATTAACATAAGCATTCCACAAGCGAATTGAGTTGTAACAAATAATTTTTATTTTATTAACATTGTACTATTTAAACTACAATTTGACTTAAGGGTTTATAAAATAAATGAATTAATGAAATGAAAATGTTTCAAGCGTAAATTGAATCAGCCTTCTGTTTCATCTCAAGGTTTTTTGGTTTATTTGAAGGTGACGTATATAAAATAAACACACATAATAAAATTAAGCGAGAATCCTAATTATCTGCAATCTATGCTTTGATGAGGTCATTGAAACACCTCTAACTAAATTTCGAGAACCTCACGGGCCTGCTGGCACTGATCAAAGGAAAAACCATACCTAAACATTCAAATTAAAAATTCACGAACGGCACCCCGACAAGATAACTTCTGGCAGTAAACTTTTCCAATTAATTCAATGTCAAAATACGTCGACACGCGCGCTTCGGATGCGCAAATTCAAATTTGAAAAATTCTGTCTATGGTATTCAGTTATGAAATGCCATAGATTTGAGGACGAATCAAATTCAATGAATACTTTTTAAATTTTAAATCGTTCGAAACGTTGACGGATGTTCATTTGCATAACGTTCAGTTACATTCACATTTTGTTCCATATTTTACTTTTTGTGGTTCTGCATATCTCTGTAAATGTTATGCGATGTATTACGCTTGAATCAATTTTGATTTCTATAGACAAATAACGTTTTATGCCTATAATACACTACCACGGGCATACTACAGTTAAACTTCTACTAACGCTATTGTTTTGATATAGAAAGGAGTTAGTGATAAATTCAGTTAATATTTACGCTCCAATTTAAGTGATAATTTTGCTAACTACCATTGGATTGAGTATTTCGTTTTATTCATAAAACAATTGTTCTGCTATGTATGAGCGTTGTCTTGTCTTAACTGTTCCAATCGGGCGCCTTAAATTCGGACGATCTTAGATTACTTTCAAGGTCACTATCTATAATTCATGTCTACTGTGAGACGCGATAAAGCCTCAACGTTTGTAATAACACCATAATCTAGTACGGTCAGAAATGGACGGACCGGAAGGACGGACAGAATGGAACGGACATTAGCAAATTGTAAGGATCCTTTGTGGCGCCGGAACTAGGTAAAGGAAACTATGCTTAGTCTAATTCTTGAATTGCTGAAACTACAGTCTCTAGAACACTCGATAGTTTTACTTTGTACCTAATTTAAGAATGCAATATTTTAACTATACTGTACAATATAAAATTATAGCACAAACAAAATGACTTTCAAATACTTTTTACGGTTGAAGTAATGGAAAATTTAATTTTTTGTCAATTTCACTAAAATGTTTAGACGATGTTCGCTCACCGCATATTTCCAATCAGTGGAGACACAGACATTCTATTTACAGAATACTTTTGCATCAATTTTAAACCTCGAATGCGGCTTGCGGCTACCGTGCGGTCTTTGACAGAATAATTTTTTGAAATTGGAACTTTGATGGGCTGAAAGGTTGAATGCATTGGAAAATGTCTGTACGGCCAGTTATGACACTACGTTATAAAAAGACTTTTGATTGATATGAAAGGCTGGTAACCCCAACAAGAGAGAATATATTGAATGTTACTGATTTTTGAAGAAATTTTAGAGTGTATTTTATTACGTTTTTAATAGTTGTATATTCCATATGAATAGAGAATTTTTATGGTACAGTTAACTAGGTCTTTTTATCATAGTAAACTTAATATTCTAGCTCAGACTAAATACGACTTCTAACTGGCTTGAATCATTGATTTAATAGTACTCCTGAGACTCAGTATATTCATACTAAGTCTAGTATAATCTTGAGACTTGGACTGGAGCCAACTACCTTTAACTTAGAAGATATATAATAATATTCTTATTAGAAAACCGTTTAATATTGAATTAGAAATCCGAATAACTTTAGGGCTTTACTCAAATATTATTTGAAGAGCGGTAAATATCATTTTAGTTATCAAATTTAATGTGATTGTGTGCAGTAATAATTTTCTTTGACTTAGAAATTAGATAGGTAAGTACTTAATTTTTACCCGACTGCGCCAGCGAGGGTAATGTGTTTCGCGAGTATCATGTATGTATGTATTATATCTATGTATGTAGTTTTCTTTGTTCCCTCTTATAGGCCTAACATCTGGACAGATTTCGATGAATGAGACCTCAAATGAAAGGTATTTATCGCCCGAGTGTCATAGTATACATAAAAGATAAAATAATCCTATACGGTAGATGTTTGGCACTAAAAGGTATCTTGTCAAAAAAAATATCACTTAAACTTATCGAGTAGGGCAATAAAATGAAGAGCTTGAAAAGGTGATTTCAAATATAATATAGGTTATAAAACTATAGGTATATAGGTTACAGTATGTCGTAATTAAAAAGTATAAAATAAAATAATTGATTAAAAAATTCAAAAACCCGACTGCAGGTTGTTGAAAATCCCGTAACAAGTTTGATAGCAGGCGGTACCTATTCGCAAAACCGCACTCATGCAAGAACAAGCAAGTGTATGTAGAATGTATTGGGTACAAGCTCGAAATTACTAAATACTATAATACTCTATCTCCTCATAACAAATTTTCGGGTAAATATAAACGTTAATTGGTACTTGCTACCATAAAAGTTAAGATATGACTATTCTATGGTCGCATTGATAGCAAAAATTGTTTTTTTTTAACAGAGTTCAAAAACAAAACAGTTTCTCAATTAGAATGTATTTATTAATACTAGTGTTCTAGATTGTTGCAAAATGCAAGAAACTTAAGTGTGTTTTCTATAAATTAAAAAATCTGCACATAATATGTTTGTATTCTTATAATAACAGCAACTATTCAAATAAAGGGAACCACTCCTGCAAAATTATAAATATTAAATCATTGTCTTATTGGATGAGTGGTATTAGTCATGCTGCTACTAGAATTGCATGCAAACCGCAGCCACATGCATGCCATGCCATGACATGCAAGTTATTTCATAACGCTATTCCAACAGTTATTTACGGACAAACTTTATCACATCACACTAGCTAAATATTACCAAAATTATATTGAAACTGTATTTCATAAACTGCCTGGCAGACTTATAAATCAAAATAGTTTTAATATAACCAGGCTATACTTTAGGTACGGCCATAAAAGTTACAATGAAGTAAGTATACTGTCTGACAGTTATGTATTTAGGGCGTTATAGGAGCTATGAGCATTCTTGTGTTATGGTAGATACACGTCTGTGGCTTTTATGCAATAATGTCGTAAGTTCAGATAGTGCTATGCGTAGGAATCTAGACTGTTATAACGCGACCGAATAGAAGATGAATGGCCTGTGTGAAAGATGATATGGAAAATAATGGATTAAAAAAAAACATAGTTTTAAAGAAAAACACTAAAAAGTAAAAGTTGGTCTTCTATTTTAAAGCGTGTATATTTGTTTTATTAACTATTATTTGGTCTTGATGTGTTGTTGTCTTTTTTATATAATGTTATATTAACGTTACATATAACTTGATAAATTTAAGTTCCTTTTGAAGAGCTCCAATATCGATTCCAAGATTTACGTCACGTACAAAGATACATACCAACCTACTAAATGTGTTTATTGCAACGAACACATTTTTTGCACTAATCTCAACTGAATATTATTATGACGGCAAGGAAATGATAATCAGCAAACAATATCTACAAATTCCCTTAGATAAAATATACCTATGAGACAAAGTTGGTACTTATAGTCAATATCATGACATCGTTTTTTGCTGTCTTCGGATCGTAAACATAAATACCGCATTCTCGTTATAAAAACGTTAATAAACAAACTATAACGTTACATATAAACCGTTACAGACCTTTATGAAGCTTCAACAGTGTTATTCTGTACAAAAATTACATTTGATTTATTGCAGTTACGTTAACTGAGTTTGTTTTTACGTTTCGTTTTGTTGTTGTCGCCGTTTTTATTTAAATTTTACCGTTAACAGTTATTCGAGTTGTTTGTTCATTGTGTCTGTAGGAATTTTTTACATTTTACACTCTATTAGCATCTATAGTATCACTGAAAACGTGCGTGAATTTATAACATATTCGTATCACAATAGATGACTAATTTTGCAACACATTTTTGGATACAGTTTTTGATCATAATTATATTGGTCATATATTAATACAGTACAGTATTTAGTCATATATTAATACAGTTAGTTTATGATAAGGGTTTTTTATTATTATTGATAGGCACACGTTTGATCTCTATGTCACCTCGTGGTAAGTGGCGATGTGGACTACGATAAATCACGCTTACCTGGAAGGAACCTATTTACTCGAGATTTAAGGATTTCTGGATTATAGCTTTCCGAAAACACAGATTTAGGCGGGGAATTTCATTCTTTATCTATTTATTCATAATAAATGAGTCAGCGCGTGAAATTCTACTCTAGTTCCCGTAGCCTTTGGGACCCTAATTGCCGGGATTAAAAGTAGCCTGTGTGTTATTCCAGATTATAATCTAGCCATGTTTAGCCAGATCCATTCACCCGTTGGAGCGTGACAACAACCACAATTAAACGTCCAAAAATCTTCACAAATTTTAACATTTATATTATTAGTAGGATGAAATGGTGTTTCCCAAAAAAGTAGGGAGAAGAAAAAAGTGAAATTCATATCATCCTACGATCTTTTTGTTACAGCAAACAATAAAATTTCTAACCAAACATTTTTTCTACTTCAAAAAACTACCTTACTATAAAGGGATTTCACGTAGAAAATGTAAAACAAGAAATATTCGCGCCAACTTCACACCGACTGATTAATTAGACAAACTTTAATTAGAGCGCGGCCCATAACTCATGACGTCACGTCCTGTGACGTGGGATACAGAATATAATGTTATATTATGTGGAGGGAAAATTACGAACGGTAAATGGTTTGTGATTTTTTGTATTACTTTTAGTTGACTTGTGAATATGGTTCGGTTTGCATTCTAATACTGACATTGTAACTGCTTTGCTGAAACATTCATCATGCGTACAGTACTGTACAGGAGTGGAATGCCCTGCGGGCCTGAGTCTGTGTTTTTGGAAATCAATAACCTGGGAATATTCAAGTCATGAGTGAATACGTTCCTTCTAGGCAAACGTGATTCATCGTAGACCACATCTTCAATTAGGTACCATCAGGTGAGATAGAGGGCAAACGTAAGCCTATCATGAATAAAAAAATGTGTCAGGTACAAATTCTTAATTAGTACAACACTCTTCAATCTTAGGCTGAGCAAGTGTTCATAAACACGTATATACATATTTTATTTATATATATGGGTCCACCAAGATCTTCGAGGCCCAAACCAACCGCACCGTGCCTTGCTCTGATTTATATTGAGTTCTTTATTTTTTTAAGTAAAATACGATGTGTTTTGTGATTTTTTGCTTGCAATTTTCCTTTCGCAAACCAATCACTATCAAAGCATCTCAGTGATTACTCAGCCAAAAGCACAAATAAAATCCAGTAGCATCTGGTTTTATTACGCCTCCTTAAACCAATGCAATCAACTCACTAATAATTAACAAACTGACACGAAAAACAGAAATTGACTTTTAAACAAGTTTGCAATCTAAATTATGAGGAGCATAATCACGGCAACAACACAAACATTTCTTATTTAAATAATCATAAAATACACGGGCCTACTAAGAAAACTCATTAAAACCTCACCTTCAACTCATGTCACACGTCAATTATTAAATCGGAATGTTTGACAGAGCTCTTTATTAATTCAGCACATCGCCGAGCGCATTCTCCCGCGGAGGAACAAAACTTTTTCAATTAAGAACCTTGGGCCGATGACATTAAAATTCCAGCATAATTTTCTGAAACTTATGTGTTATGTGAGCTGTCGATGTGAAATCCGATGATTATTACACGTACAAAACTTATTAAAATATTCTGACAACAAGAGAATGACATTAGAGAAAGTTATGAGGAAGATATTAAGTGGTGATTTGATTTTATTATTATTCTGTGAGATATAAGTAAGTAAGTAAGTTAAGAAGTATATACCTACACGACTCAAAAAGCTGATAAAAATTTGGAACACTACAGGTGTCAAAAATCAAAAGATATCAGCAAAATTCAACATTATGAACGTCATATCAAATTGACGGATGGACGGGCAGACAACACTCCACAGAGAGTCATAATTGACGTGATCAATATAAAAGAAAACAAAAAAGAAAACAAGTTTCCACCAAATTAATAGCACAATATTTTTAACAACTTATAAAATGTTTTAACCAGTAGGTACAATAGTAACGCAATCAACTCCATATTTTGCGAGTTAACCCTTGGCCTAACTTCAAGCGAGTGTTATAATTTCAGAGTGAAATAAACGTGAATTCGTTAGCATGACATATATCGTGGTAAACTTTCTGCCGGGTTGGAATTACGTAAAATGGAATTGCACAGTACATAATCGAATTATTATTTGTTGGAATTCAATTTGGAGTGGAATGAATGATTGGACGGTTGTAAGGTGATTATAAATGTATTCCGCAGATAATATTTTAAAGTTACATACAATTTTACAAACTGTTGGCAATTTTGACGAAAGGTGAATTGTTAAAAGTTGCGAATATTGTGCATTGAAATAAACTATTTTTAACAGATTGTACCGCGATTTTTTTTGTAAGTTCACAATGATTTCAAGGCTTACCGGAACTTCTGAATCAGTGTTAACCCGGGGAAACTCTGTATGGAGAAGCAACCGTTCTTTTCATCAGTGGACGAGGGTTGACTATTAGTCAATCTATGTTCAGTTTGTCAATGTCAATGCATGTGGAATTTGTGGTTATTCCAAATTCGAATTTCAATTTCAAAACGACCAATAGAGATGTTAATCCGCACACAAGTACAACAGTTTCATAGAGTTGTTCCTCTGTGATTTGACGTTAAGTGTAATATCGAGTTTCTAGGTTTGATGAGATTCGGCAAATATGGGTGTAATTATCGTCTAGTCTGGTACGATCTGTTTGTGAGTCAACAAGATGTATTAGATCACTAATGATTTAGAGTACCTACTTAGATTGTGTTGTGGGTTTCATCATGACGGATTTATTAGCCTTAATAATAAAGGGTTGATGCTAAAACGTTTGTTTATTGTAAACTGTACTTACAAGGTTGTATGTATTCCTAATACCTAAAGGATTACTGACGCCTGTAACTCGTATCATCATTCTCATCTTCTTGCCTTTCATCTTTTTGCCGGCTTTTCAGTCTAAACTACGAATCAATGTCCTTTGATATTTTCCGTGAAGCAACTGTCACCTGTCCTCCACAGCCCATTGGCGATATCGAAGTTATGTAGCTAGATCAGTTTTCAAATATTTCAGACCACCAAAAATAAATACATACTTAATGAATCTCATAATCATCATTATTCGTGCGCAAATTCTGGCTTTATCAAAGCTTACATTTCAAAACACGGGTCACTTTCCTTATGGATTAATTTCTTTGACTTTTACGGAAGTAGCTGCCATCTGACCCCGGCCCGAACATCCTAGGTATATTCACAAAATGTGTGTTATTTGTAAATACTGGTATTTAACGTTACTGATAGTAGTAGTACCTAATTTACAATTACAAAAAATAAACGAGCAAAGTTATTAATTTATTTTATTCAACACACTGTCATCGAATGAAGAATTTATTTTGAAACAATTGATACTCCATTAAGAATAATTATATTATTTAAAATTTGTTATCATTGGCAAGTTATTACTATTAAATTCAAACCTAGAAGACCTACCAACCTATTCTAGATTCAACGATAATATTATATAAATTGAGAATCGTTCTATGTTCAGGTAACAATTCCATTACAATATCGTTATGACCGATCTTCCTATCTGTAATTGAATTAGAGGAGTCGTTCTAAATGATTTAGCTTCCTAGCTTACAGGTAAACCTTTGGGATGCGCCATTATACAATCAATTAATTATTCATCTATTCATCTATGTCTACCATAATTTATCTATCTATTGATATGAATGATAACGGAAATTTTATTTAATGTTTCACGTTTATTTGCTTAAGTGCGTTAATCTCGAAAACTGTATGTATGATTTAAAAACTTTTTGTATTTTTAAAGACTAGGCTATTTATAGCTAGCTAGCTTTAGGGAAGTTTTGAGGCTATATAAGACTGTTGGCCATGGCTTCACTTGTGTGGAATTATGGTTCCATTCCCGCAAATCATGAGAACACTGTGTCCAACAAATTATAATTCATATGAAATTGTCGATAACATCACATCATTGTAATAATGGTTATTAAAAATTCATAAAAGATAATAATAGATGTAAGATATTAGGAATAAACGCGTCGAATAAGTGTCGAAATTATGCTAATAGCCACGAACAATAATATCGACTCAATTCATCTGGTAGGTACTGGTTTTAATAACTACAACATCGCAAACATCGCTTGCGTAGACTATAATAAAGATAATATAAAATTATATTACTATTTAGTAAGTCAGGCTAACGCTTATGTACGACGTTAATAAGTAGGCCATTTTCATGTCAATATTTTAGACATAGTGATTTACTGAGATTTTAGAACAGAAAAACTACCTGAAAATTCCAAAACAGGAATTGCGTACAAGACTTCAAAATTACACACATACTCGTACCCAATCATCAAATTATGCTTTTGATCCAACGCGAGTTGATAAGACAAAGTAAATGGACTGAAATTCCAACTACTTCAAATTTCACTTAACCAAAGTATCATGTACACTCGAATGTACACTAATCTAAAATTCTAGACCATTCAACAACAAATACATTGAAATAACTGTGAGAGCAGTCAGAGCTTTGCTCCCCTCGCTTCGGCACACTGATAAGGAAATACCGATTTTCCGCTCCGAGTGTCTGTTACGACTCTGCACTGGCATTTATATTTGTATCTACAGTTAGAAGCATAACGGAATTAGAAGGCTTATTTTCAAAAATGAATCTTTGTTTCAGAATACGTTTCAATTCTGGAATGGATTTCAAAATTGTTTTAAGTTTAATGATATGGGTCTCTTTGTTGAATGGTAAATTTGGTAAATTCCTTAATTGTTTGGCGTAATTTCGGTAAATTGGTAGCTTGCGTTAAGTGTAGATCTTAAAACTATTCACTATACTTTTTGGGTGCTTTATCAACTTTCTTTTGCTAAGCTACAAGTTAAATTGGATAATAGTGTATAAGCTAATGACATAACCTACTAATTAGTCAGTGTAGCCTAAGCCTATAATATACTTTTTATTATTTGTACTAGAAATTTTTAACTAAGATTTTTTTTTAATATTCTTAAGGTAGCAAACAAATCGATAGTTGTCTTACCCGCAGATAATTATGGCCCGTAAATGCAAAATCAGAAATGTCATTTGCGCAATACCACTTGCAGAAAAAACACGAGTAAAGATATCAGGCAACAGCCCGAAAATTAAATTCTCCTGCACTCCCACAAAGCTTACTAAATATAGCATAGTCCTTCTTCCAATCGATATAAGAGAGTGCTATTTGCCCTTATTTGCCGCACTTAAGCCATCAGATTTCAACTGGTTTTTTATTTGAGAACATCTGATTTTTTTTGTATACATCGATTTCTTTTCTTGTATATTACTGAAATGTCTTTCAGCAGCTTACATGGTTTTACTTGGCTTTACTAGTAGCAATATTGAATCTACGATCTCCTGGTGAATCACGAGCAATAAACTCTCTCGAAAATGTACATACAATATCCACTAAGGCTACTGCTGCTGTATGCTTGATATTGTCTTAATGTTTACTTAAATCTGAGCAAACACTTTGGTCCAATGTGGATATTATTAGATCTCTATGAACGTATAGCAGTTGTATGCAACACGTACGGAGCTGATACACAATCACGGCATTCTAACATTATCGAACACCCTGTGCTGACAGATAGTAACTCAATTACCTTAGGATTCTGAGCTTAACTCTCACCGCCAACAATCTACCTCCCAGTTAAACTAAATGTATTTTGTGTTATTGAATATAATATGTCTTGGGTTAGATCGTTTTACTTTCTTATTGTTCTGTTTAGCAGTATTGTTTTATTATACAGTATGATCTATCTTTTTATAACCATTAAATCTTTTATTATTAGAATTTGTATTTCTAATTGTGTATTTCATAAACGTGACTTCATTCTTTTTATTAATGTTTTTTTTCTTTCGCGATTTAATTTTAGATTATTTGTTTTATTAAAAAAGTAGTTTTTAAATATTTTTATTAATTTTGATGTTTAAAGAAGTAATTAAATATCAATTTTTTTATGATACTTTGTAAAACTACTTGCGTTATATTTTTTTAAATCTTGTTAAATAATGTTTTTTGGAAAATATGTCGATCCAAGTACCAAAGCTTTTGATTCCTAATCATTAAATAAAAGTGGAATCCAAAAGATGTATAATAATTTCATTCAGAGTACCACGTATGAATTTAAAAAGAACCATGAATAAAATAAAATATAGATTTTCTAACTCCAGACTAGCAGCTGCTGCTTGGCTTTGAGAAAACAAAACTAATTTCATTACTATAATATAAACCAAGCATTTTAAAAATTCTGAATTCTTATTTAAAATTCATTCTTAACTTGTAAACGTACGTGGCAAACGCGAGCAAAGGCGAAACACATCGAATTGAAATTCTACACGGACGTGCCGATGCCGAATAGCGACGTGTGTTCGAATTTGAAATGTAATTCCTATCGGTATATGTAACTATTTGCAAACAAAATGTGAAAATGAGATTCTGGTCAACGGGCGAGAATTCGCTTATAGATTTCGGGTTACCGAAAAACGCTGGACGTTCTATCCAGGAATATATTGAAATTCTTGTATTTTCGTCGACGATGCTTACCTGAAACAAAAGAAATTCAACGTTAGAAGAGACAATACTAAAGAATCACATTTAAAAATGAATCTTTTCAAATAATCCTTAAATACAGTATTTAAACAATGGCTTAACCTGACCAGATTTATTAAAGCCAATGGTAAAATTTTCCAAAAAGGTTCCAACGTTATATCTGACAGATAACTCACTGGGTACTTAATCTACACTCTGACAGAGGTCTTAAAAATATTTTTAATGGCCGCCAGAATTTAGCCGCCTATTCACAGGTGCGACGGTTTTGTTAACTGATTTTAGCCTTTAGAAGCCTATAAGCTGACGAGAATTAGAATTCGGCATTTATCTTCGGCTGTGTTAATCGATGCGAATGAAATACGAAAGCTTCGAATATAAATTGTCTTTAAATACTACTTTGTGAGATCATGTATGGCTTACTGCTTCACAGTAAGCCAAAAATGGGCTTGTAAGATATAGTAGTATCTACTTGTACTTGTCTAGCCGGTTTCACCTTGGAACCCAGGGTTCATTGATTCCTTTTCCTTTTTTTACTGGGTTTTATGAAAGTTTAACTACTTCTTCTTCTTCTTTCGTGTCAATGATTCACCTCTTCAAATTATTCGGGCATAAAATTCAGTTTAACTACTAGAGGAAGGTTGGCACCAAAGCCTTGGCCTCAATCAGCAGGCTGGTAGGTATACTGGTTGCACGTGAGGTTTATTCGAGCCCAAAGTTCTCGGGTGGACCCCAAAAACACCCTGATCACTCATTTAAATATTAGTATAGGTACGTTTGATTTCTGTTCAAAATTATAACCAATAACGTAACTTAAGTACTCACACAATACATACTTACTTAATTGTAATGTATGTTGTACTTTGCAATACTTAAAGTATATTTGTTTACTTTCTTTCTTTCCTTATTTCTTTTCTTTTGTTTTCTTGTTTCTTTTCTTCTTTCTCTCCATCTATCTCTCTTTCTTTCTTTTTTCTTACTTTTCTTCCATTCGACCCCTCTTTTTTCAGTTTTCTGTGATATGGCATATATGCGAGAGTTTGGTGACACTAGATTCCATAATGACGAGGTGTAGAGCTACTTCCTCATGTTTATACCGTGTACGTAATAATAAAACTAGTTAAGATATACACAGTTCCCTATTATCGTTGTTGTGACATGAAACCTATAATGAGCGGTTCCGACTTACACTTGGCTGGTTTTTACTACACGGAATTGTACAAATACTACCTTATTACTTTTTAGGATACGTGGGCGATGTTTGTTTCATACAGACGCGCGTAACCTTTGTTTTCTCCCTGGATAATGATGCAACAGCAAATATTTGTTTATGATACAATATTTATTTACTACTCCCGTATTCAGAATTGTTTTGTTTTTGACAGATAGTTTTGTACGAGATAAGTTATTTGGAACAAAATTTTGTGTTATATGAAATTATTTGATTAACATTTTGAAGCAATTAGTAATTGCGGTAGCTTCTCATATAAAAAATAGGAAATTATCAATTTTCAGAATAGGATTTGTGTTTCATTTTTTCATTTTCAGTTCAATTTTCAGAATAGGAAGAGAGAATATTAAGACCAAATGAGTGACCCTGGACTTGTATTGGAATAACGAAATTTCTTGTCTACATAATGATGACATACCTAGTGCATAGGAATTACAATCAAATGAAAATATCCGTCAATATTTCGGCTCTGTAATATTTTAAGTCCTGTCGTAGAATACATCTAGGACAGGAAAAATCAGCACTATTTTTCTTTTAACTTTTTTTCACAACTTAAATTGACTTAAAATGTAGTTCATGTAGCACTAAAATCCCTGAGATAAGTGTCTTCCCGTTTCTCTGACAGCAGCTGATTTCAGACACCGATCTTTTTGTGAGTCAGGAGAAATGAATGATAAGCAAGAAATTCATTCTCTCTCTCTCTCTGCTCTCTGAGGGTCTCTACGATCCTCAAAATAACATATAATATATTAATGGATTAATGAAGTAAAAAACAAAAACATGAATTCACCCAAAAAAATATGAAAACTTCATTTCATCACAACAACGCCATCTCGTACATCTTTTAGGCACTTGTATTGTTAGTATTGATAGCAGTATCCTGGTAGGTACCTTAAAAGCCTACGAGATGGCCGAGTTTTTCAGAAGTGTTTGATTAATAAATATTCATTCATCCATACTTCATTGGAGTTCATATAGCAACGATTATCGTAACCAACTTTATAAAATTCTCATCTCTCCAGGTGAACGCATATAAGCAAACTTAATGTGTGCATTGAACTCAGGAACATTGCACATGGACGCACAATAATGTTCTACTTACTATAATCAAAATAGAAACAATAGAACTATAAGGCGGCCTCTTTCGTCCATTCGTCTGCTACGATAGGAGGCGTGGATTCAATTCCTGCTCAGTGCAAATATTATGCATGACTATGTCCATTTTCATTGTTCTGTGTGTGTTTCTATGCTGTATGTATTTATAAAAAAAGTATATAAGTGTGTTTGTCCGCATTCTGACTATGGGGAATATTAGTAGTTTGTTACGAATTTGTTTCAAAAAACAAAACTCGGTGATTTCTAAAAATATTTCTCAGAGTTGTTCTTTTATTCTTTTGTTAAAGAAGTTTTAATTCAATTTCACAAGTAGCAACCCACAGTTCTCGAACTATTTCAGGAAATAAGCCCAACCCTTCTGTAGAAGTATACTTTATCTTTGACACTTTGAATGTAAACTGTTCCGTAGCTTCCATGGCGTGTCCTCTGAATAAATTCCAAACTTACATCGTTTATAACTGTTAATGTACATCGCATCCGTACCCAAATCGCTGCGGTATTGTGACAATAGTTACACATTCTTTAGTAAAAGGCAATGCTTTCTATGTTACATATTTTGGTTCAAAGAAGTTTCATATAATAAGTACAGTACAACCAACGACAAAATTAACACAGCAAAATCTAATTTATTAATCACTTTAAGGTGCTCCCAAGCCTAGACAGCATTCGTTTCTAAATAATTATGATATTCGAGATTCGATTTTGAGCGTTACTACCGCCAATCGAATCGACGAGCTTTCACTTCTAACGTAATATTGACATTGCATAAGGTATGTATACCCATATATTTATTTAAACTTTCTGCACAACGATTAAATTGTACAAAGGCGGACTTAATGCCTGAGTTATTTTCTACCAGGTGCTCGATGAATACTCTTTACCCTCGTCGTGCTACCAGCTTGTTCCACCAGTGGCACGATAAGGAATTGTCGTTCCTCGTCGTACCACTGAATGATTATTCAATGATTGTTGCTCTACTAGTTGTCATGATATTTGTCTACAATTTATTGCTCGGTTCTCCTCCTTCACTGACGGAGTTACAAATAATTGGTGGCGAGCGGTGAGGGAGCAATTTTAGATGTTACTCTTTCAAAAAATAATAGTAAAAATGAAATATATTTTATAATTTATTCTCTAAGGATCAAGAAACTACGTACACATCAATTATTGGTACACTAGCTTCCGCCCACGGCTTCGCCCGCGTGGTGTTCGGTATCGCCACCAAGTTTACTTATAGTGTGAAGTGCTAGCTTATAGCATGGTTTTAACATAATACCTAATAACATTCAAATATGCGTCGTTAGATTAAACGTTGTTACAGAATGCGTTGAAAAAATAAAGGTTCACTGCTCGTTCCCCGTAGGTGATAGCGTGATAATATGTAGCCATGTGTTAGCAAATTTTGATGTTGACTTTACCAATAAATCATTTTCTATTTACAGTTATCTGAACATTTTGCGTAGGTACCTAATTTATCTGTAAGACTTGATAGTTCTATCTGTTACTACATAAATCAATTGATGTTATACAATAACAATACATGATGCAGTATCCAGTACCTAAGTTTGTTGTATCGCAAGCTATTGACACGAGAGATAAATTTATAGCAGTCTGGTATAATATAAGACTTATAACATGCCCTCGATATCTGTTAGTAAAAGATCTTGTAGGACAATTAAGAAATTAATGGAGGCAGGACACAACGGTATCTCCCGTTCTAAATGAGCAGTCCAACTGGGGTAGTACCTCCGCCCTACAGAAGACCGCGGCCATAATAATCATTGACTTGTGTTCCCGGCGGTAAGTAGGGTAGCCAGAGTTCACTAGAGGGATTCTGTGCTGTCAGCGGGGAGACCAAGGTCTCCCACGTTGTTAGAGAAACTGTCTCAACTCAGAAACTCTCAACTCTCTTCCTCAATCCCTACCCTCCAGGGTCGGCAGCTCGAGTGTAATGCCCCTGGTGTTGTACACGTCCATAGGTAACCGCTTCTCATCAGGTGTGCCATGTGCTTGTTTGCCACTTAAGCGATATATAAAGTAACTGTTTCTAAATATTTCCTATCATGCAATGGCAGTAAGCTGTGAGCGTGTCTTCCAGAGAAAAATAAATAGGAGGAACTGTCCATCGTTACCTAAAGACAGACGGTATAGGTACTTTCTTATCAACAAATTCATTCACGAATCAACTATTAACAACCAAGAATAATCCGATTCCTAATATTATAAGCAATTACCAAATGCTTACTACCAACAATTCCACATAACAATAATTCTGACGAAAATAAACCAAGCAATATACCGACAAAAGATATTCTGTTATCACAAAACGTATTTAGAGATCTTTGGTGTATGCGGGTCACTAATATACCGAAGTCAGTGTAGTGTGAACTCCGGCCCGTAGTAAATTAAACAGGAAACTATTCAGTTATTTCCCGAGGGCACCATGGGAGGGTAACATCGGACGATTTCAATCTACGGATCATAAGATTATTCATTTCAATTGCGTGTGTGTGGGTGGACTTCTTGCAAACGTGCTCAAATGCTATGATAGCCTGGTACTTTTTGTTAATTAATTTGTTTTTACTTTTTTCAGCTTATATCAAAATTGATAGTAAAAGTTAAAAATTGAAATGTCTGTATTTGTTAGGTTTAATGTTACAAACTTACAGTTCTTTAGTATCCAGATTTATTTCTCGGTAAATGGGCTATCTAACACAAAAATTATATTTCCATTTGAATTAGTAGTTCCAGAGATTAGCGCATACCAACAAAGCAACAAATAAACTCTTCAGCTTTATAATATAAGTATCTACAGATTGATTTATTTCAATCAAAAAATCATTTGCAATTTTAAGTACTCAACAACTTCTGGGGGTAAGTGTACCTTGATAAAAATTGTTAAACTTTGTACGTCACTGGCATTTGAGAATGAGCCCAACGGTCAATGAAAGTGGTTTTATTTTTTGAAAAGAAAAAAAGCAACTCAAGGAAGCTATTCACTTATTTCCCGAGGGCACCATGTGACTGTACAAATGTTCGACAATATCACTTTAACGTTCATAAGTTTATTTACTTTGTGGGCATTGTAAATCTTGAGATTTTATGGTTGAACCTTAGAATGAAAACGTTTGATGAAACCATGGTACCTACAGTTAGGTCAACTGTACACACACAACAAAAAAAAAAAAAAAAAACAACAACAAAAAAAAGTACAAAAAAAAAAACAAACAAAAAAAAAAAAGGTCAAAGAAACAAAAAAAAAAAAAAAAGGTGAAGGCTGGGATTTCCATATGTGAAAAAAGAACTCCTCTGCTATCGCAAGTATTTATGGACTTATGGACCACATCAATCACCAATCATCGGGTGGCATAGTGAGTTTATTTAGGTACTATCAAATTAGTATAATTGCAACCCATTTATGTCCCACTGCTGGGCACGGGTCTCTTCTCCTCTAACGAGAGAGCTGTGAGTGCGGGTTGGTGGATCGCACAAGTACTTAGAATATCTTCTAGGACATGTGGGTTTCCTCACGATGTTTTTCCTTCGCCGTCAATAGATGGCAAATCATGTGATTTTAGTAGGTAGGTATACAGTGTAAGTAGTCCGGCCGGATTCGAACTCTATATGTACCTCTGACTACAGGCCACGTCGATACATAAATTATATTATAATGAAATGTAAACTATTGTATAAATGTACACTCACACCCAAGATAAACCAATATAGGTTTTATGGGTGTACCATGATTAATGTATACTGTTTTATAAATGAGTACCTAAAAAAAAAAAAAAAAAATATCCATTTAGCTACCATCGCTTTTTTTTTCAAATCAAAAATATGTGAAAGAAAATAGTTAAAAGTAGTTCACTCTTCAGTCACTGTGTTTAATTATGGTTTAATATATTGATTTTAATTAACATTTGGGTGCATCTATTATAAGTGGCGTCACTTCTGCAGTTCAGATTAGTAATAGCACTTTAGCCATCAAATTTCCCCAACGACGGTTAGGTACCCTAAAACCATCATTTTTCTTATCCATATACCAAAAAATTATCACTGCGACGTACAATTTTCTCCAACTACCCGCCCATCAGTGCGTAATCGCCTTAAAGTCCCATCTCAGTATAAAAGAAGACAAAAATACTTGTACAAAGTAATTTACATCCCATTCCAGCACCAGTATCTAATACATCCCTTATAATAGTACTACGTAATCCGTCGGGCAGACCGACTGCCATTACGGTTCGTAATATGGCACTTTTATTTCACTAAAACAGTAAAGTTTTATCGTTTGCTAAATGGAGGAGTCTAGGCTCCCTCATCTGTATGATGTGATTTCGTGAGGTTCGTGACAGGAATTAAATATAATGAAGATGTCTTCTTATGATATTACATATTTTAAAATCAATTAAAACAACCAATTTTTTGTCCTTCAATGGTTGTCTGGAAGAGATTATTGGGCGGAAGATCACCAATTATAAATACTTTAGATTTTAGGTTTCACATAAAATTATATATTTTACTATTATTATGATTGATATACGATTGAGAGTTTATCTTATTGTGTATTTTTACTACAATATAGATTCTATTGGGATATTGATTTTATCATTCTTAGTAGGTAGCTTCTGAAATTGATGTCATGTGTAACAGTCGACTCGATTTTAAGAAAAGTGCTACTATTTCGCCAATATTCTAGTCGAAAATAACCTATGATTTCTGGAACTCTATTGTTCGTTTGATCAGGAGAGGGTATATGTGAAGCTGTCATCATGTTCTAGAATAGACAACTGTCGTGTTAAGCCCAACATGACCATGGCAACATGTGTATTCTTAACGTACAAAGAATGGGGTCTCTAAAAAAACATTTCTGAACCAAGTTTCGCCCAGATTCCATCATCCGTTCGAGCGTGATTGAGTAGAAAACATTTAAACATTTAAACATCGTTACAAACTTTCATTTTATAATAAGTACTTATTAGTAGGGTTAACCTGGTGATTAATTTTGCTATAAATCAATCAATCAATTAGCCAATATTTTCCCTCTCCCAATGTGCGCCATACCACCCGATTCTCCACCTTCGGCATCCAGGCCTACCTTTTTCAGGTCTTTTACTAAGACAGTTTATTTTAAATTTCAGGTAATTTTGCTAAGACAAGCATAAAATGCCCACTACCTATATACGTATAGCCTCAATATTATCGGGACGGTCTCCTTCATCGCTTGAAATCATCGCATTACGCAACCAATTAACATTTCGGAATAGTAATTAGGTGTGTAATATGATGGCTTCTGCACCTGTGTTGTATTAACCGGTACAGGAAATCTCTTGATTGGATATTAACTCGCGGTTTCCGATAACGCTGCGTGGTTTCCACGCGTTTATCTCAAGTTCGGCGTTTCGGTTGACTTAAGAAGTACAATTATTAACAAAAGTGCCTATATATTTGTATGTATGTAAGACGCTTGGGGTTCAAATGTACAGTAAAACCCGCTTAAGTCGATTTCTCAGGGACCCTACCAAAAACGCGTCTTAAGCGAGAAAGTGTATTATGCGGGATAGGGAAAACATTGGATTTATCTGGCATCAATTTAAAAAATAAACCAAATTGACAGTAAACAATGCCGTTGCGATTTTTAAAACGATCTATCCAGCCATTTGAAGCGTTAAAATCAGTGATCTGTAAGCTTTCAGCAATCTTACGTGCTTTCTCGCATATTATGGGGCCACTTATGGGCACTTTTAAAGCTCGTGCTTGATGAAGCCATTCTACTAAAATTTTTTCCAATTTATCAAACTTTCTTATCTTTTGCTTTTTTCTCTGCACACCTCCCAATCAGTACTTTTCTTTAATTTCTCTCTCTATTCTTCAAAACGGTACGTAACGTAGAAACTGGTAAATGAAGCTCAGCAGCTAACTGAGTTTGATTTGTTGTTTGTGATTTTTTTATCAAAAACTTTCAATATCCCATTTTTTTCTTGAAGTAACAATGCCTTTCGCTTAATTAGTGAAATGAACGAACGATCGGGGTAAACGGCAAACGTCGGACCTGTGGGCTTGCGGGCGTATTAAACGGGATGCGAATCGTATTAAGCGTTAAGAAATGTATGAAATATGTCTCCAAGTTGCAGGGACTGGCGTAAAATGGCGTATTATGCGAGAAATCGTATTAAGCGTGATCGTCTTAAGCGGGTTCTACTGTATTTTGTATTGTAGTAAATTTTCTTTTCTATGAATACCTATTACTTTTTTATACTACATAGGTGGCAGACAAGCACACGGCCCACCTGTACCCTTTTTACAGTAATCTGATTTTCTATTAATTTAATTTAGAAAATGAGGTTCTTAGTGCATTGGTTTTACGCCACATGGTTTCACCCGTGTAAGTCCTGATTCTATGGAAATATCTGGATAAAAAGTAACCTATGTTACACAGGAATAATGTAGCAGTTAAATGATTAAATAATTTTTGTAATCAGTTTAGTATAAACAAATAAATCTTCGATCTTCATAATGTTACATACCATATATTATTCTCTCCGGTGTAGGCAGATACAACAGACCGTCATCTGCTTCATCTGTCCGTACATACTTCACGCGCGTCCTGTACTGTCATTAAACCTTACATGCGAGCTCGCTGGTTCCAGATATTAGTTTAGAAATACAGCTATAGAAGGTTCAGAATTTCTAATATTTTCCGGAAATATTACTAATCCAACCGTTATTCTATCTCTCTCGCTTTCATAGGTACATTGATTTGGGCAGAGTGCGACGGCAAAAGATTTCCCAAATACCAATTTCTTAATGCCTGCATTTCCTCTTATTATAAGTATTTGTAAACACAATATTTCCGTCTGCGAGAACAATATCCATTTTCATAAATAAATAATTACAAAATAATATCGCTCTACTCGGCGTCGAGATGCTGGTCATAAATAAACAGCCTCCTAAATATGTAAGCGCTGATATAGATCATTGTCAAATTTTCCTACCATGCTTCTTGAACAATCTTATGAAGAAAGTTGTTTTCTTTAGCAATAAATTTATAAAAAACTAACATTGATTTGAGTTTTATTTTTGTAATATATGTATATACAGGATGAATTTTTCAAAAGGGCTTGGATGGCCAAATCCGAAACTATAAGGAATAGCGAAAAATGCTCAAAGGAGTCACGAGCCCGATTTTGATGAAACTTAAAACCTCATCATTAGATTTTTGAAAAACCAATAATCCTAGCTAGGAATCGAACCTGTTGATTTTGAAAAAAAAATCACACCCTATATTATTACACCATACCCCGAAATCTGGTTTCCCCCTTCACATATACCTATATGTGAAGGGGGAAACCAGATTTCGGCCAACTTATGAGTAGGTACATACTAATTACTGTAGTGTAGCTACAATACTAAGTTTCATGAAATTTAGTTTCCGAACATCATTTTTCATAAAACCTTAACGAGCTATAACCAGGACATTGAAATACTGTAACAAATTATCTACAAATAGCTCTCAAAACCTCCTATCCTCGGTTAAAAACTTCACTGTGAATACAAAAACTTACTGGTATAATTTCGTGACTATGCAGCGAACTATTTATTTTAAATACGTGTGCAGACATAGTAAGCACTTACATTGCAGTGCAATAACTCAGCACTGGCAGGTTTCCCATTTAAATTGGCTACTGCCAACGTTATGAGACGTGGGAGCTCGACATTAAAAATGGAACGTTACAAATTTGTTAATATGACAAAGCGCGTTCGCGGTTTTCATTGAATATTTTAAGCATGAGATACAGGATAGTAACACCAGCTGTGTTAGAACTTGTTGTAATGTAGTATATCTATACTAATATTATAAAGAGGTAAAGTTTGTGTGTTTGTATATTTGTTAAATTGTAAGGGGTAATCTCGGGATCTACAGAACCGATTTTAAAAATTCTTTCACCAATAAATAGAAAGCCACATTATCCGTGAATGTCATAGGCTGAATATCATCACGCTACTGCCCAAGGGAGCCGAGCAATAATCATAAATGTGAACAATTGCGGAAGATTCCCATATATTTTAGGAAAACTGATAAATTATGAGCATACGCTTACGTGGGTCAGCTAGTTCTGGATATTAACTTATGAGAGTTTAGAACTGGGATTTCGTGACCAAAGTTCAAGATATCAGACTGAAGAAGTAACTTCATTCGACTAGTGTAGATAGGTACCTATACTTAAACACAGAACTTCTAATATTCTTAGCTTTGTGACTTGAATCGTAGAATAACCAAATAATAATGATTTTTGAAAGCAGTATGCACAATTTAATGGAAAAAATTGATTTTGTAAGTAATCGTCTATGCATCTCTGTATCTTTCAAATTGAATAGTTGTCATGTTACTCTCATTTTTAAAACGAAATTTCATTGAACCGGGCCCACGAACGGAGGTTATACAACATTTACAGCTTTGCCTACCACTTTGAGAATATATATAAAGGTATAACAAGAGATATAATTATGTATAGATAATAATAGACGAACTCATTACCACACTGATCCGTGAATGCCCGTTTTCCTCAATTAGTGCAGCATTTAGGGGAATAAAGATAGATTATGTATCGTTTTCTTTGTCCGTAATAACCACTGTGACACGCAAGGTAAGCATAATAATTATCAGGAATTCTATAACTTACATAATAATATTAATTGCCGGAGATATTATATTTTTATAATTGTAAGTGTTGGATCTAAGATCGAGAGCTTAGAGGTTCGTACCACGGCCAATTGGGCTTAGTATTCAAGTAAGGCGGAGGTCAGGTTAGTGGTTGCTGTATTAGCCGTCTAAATCATTTTAAAAAAGAGAGTGATTCCTGGTGGTAAAATCTGTGGCCATAGTAAACAATTGAAATAATGAAATTATTCCAGTCTTTTTTATTGAAAATTCTTAACAACCGATCTTGCTTCATAAAATTATTGGAAAATATTCATTTTTGCTACTAACGTGTTTTTAAAAGAATTTATGTAAACGATATTTTAGTTTACAATTCATTATGTCAATGGATTTATTATTTTACTTTTGCTGACTCAAGGTATCAAGAGACAAACCTCCCTAAACAAGACGAAATTCCTGCCACCGAAGTTAAAATTCCCGAAATGTCAGGAATTTTCCCGTCTATTTGGGCGGTGAAAATTTTTGTTACTTTCATGGCTGGTTCACGTAAAAACACACTAATACTTCTCACGCATAAACTGAACTCCGACACGATAAACCAGGTGTATATTCACCTCGCGTAATCTACATTTTACGCACCGCCTTCCGTAAAACCTGATTGTGTTACCCCCAAAAACACAAACATTGTAAAGAATTGCTCAATTACCCTTAACACACCTTCGCAATGTGTGGTCGGTATGGAAATTAATTTCCTTTTACCTTTTTTGAGTTTAAACAAGATAATTTACGGGTTCATTTAGAATTTATCGCGTTTCAGCCCAACGGCCGCTAAAATGTTGCCAATTTATTTTAGTAGGAGACGACCACTCGTTTAATTAATGGGGAAATTTAAGTTCAATCTTTCTTCCTGATTTCAATCTTAATTTGGCTATTATAAAACTGTGACTGACATTTTGTTTGACTATTACACAATAACAACCTGACTTATTTTCTTTTTTATAATTAAAAATGTATGTTCAGATTTATAACTTAGTACGTAACATTATTTTATAGGTATATATGAATATTTTAGTAAGCAAAATGTAACATGATGCTTTTGTCTAATATGAATGCAGAATGTGAATAAAAAATTTCTGATATTTATTTTCATAAAAAACAAAAATACCTTTCCTTTTTAAACTTAGTTTTAATTTTTTGATCAATCAATTAAAAACAGATCAATGCAAATTGATATATTCGTGTATTAAAGTTTTTGCACTGATCAAGAATCAAACCCGTCGAATGCTCTACTATCGTGGGTCAAAAATGCAAATGCGAAACTCAAAACAACACCGCTATTAAATATTTTTCATTTGTTTTTTTTTACTTCGCGCTTAAGAGCAATGCGTGCTTATGAAGCAAATAGGCAATTATGCTTGCTACATTTTAGTATGTGGTTGAATAAGTCGAATAACAAATAACTCACAACAAAGTGTGCTGCCGCCCTAAAATATACATATCTATACAGCATTCAAAGTATCTCCTTATTCAACTAACAAATAACAAGCAGTAACTTAATAAGATTAGTGTACATAAAACTGTTGTGGAAACGCGCCCGCTATAAAATGCGGTTATATAATAAACCACAAAAGAATATCCCATAAACCTGACATAATAGAAATAGCTCTTTCATAACTTGATGACAGTTTGGTATCATGTAGAGCAAGGAGTGTTTGAGAAGCAATGAGGTATTATCATAAAATGGACGAATGAAATTATGATAGAACTGACAGACACTGTAGGTTTTTTAACCGACTTCAAAAAAGGAGGAAATTCTCAATTTAATTTGACTGTATTTTTTATATTTGTTGCCTTAGAACTTTCCACTGGGAGAACTATACGGAATATTTGCATTAATCTAGATGTTTCTATGTATAATAAGTATTTATTTACAAGAATGAATAATATCTATTGCTATTTCTATAAAGCCGCGGTCAACAGCAAGTTTATTATGATGTTATGCCGACAAACCTTCCGTAAAATAATATCTATATGAAAACCGTATAAAAACGTAGGTATTACTTAGTTCAGAAGATCTTTTTTTATAATATGTAAGGACACTGTACACAAGCAAGATAAATACACGAGCATTAATAAAAATCCAGTACGCGCCATTACAGGCGAATTGGTTAAAAATATACAGCGGACGCCATTTTTATTCCCGCGGTTTTTCTATACGCTTGTTGACTAGGGCTGCCAGTTAATTTGAGCTTACGTCAGCATGCTGGTCGCGAATAATGGTTGGCTCGAATTTTTTTTGTTTTTTTTTAATCGCGCAATTGTTACACTGTATTTATTAACAAACCGCTAAATTGTGCTGATAGTGTTGTTTGCCATATATTATGTGCGGTAATAGTGAAAATAATGCATTGTACCTACTCATAACTATTTGAGTTCTTGAATTGTTTTTAGTGAGTTTGTAATTAAAATGCCACACAAAAACTTACACTGATACTAACACTTTTGGTTCTATATTATTCGAATTATCCATTAAGCCATTATTATTTGCCAGAATTTCTGCAACCTCTTTACCATAGAACTGAAACATAATCTATATATCTATATATATAAAAATGAATCCCTATTTCCCTTGGTCACGGCATCACGCGTGAACGGCTGGACCGATTTCGTTAATTCTTTTTCTGTTGTGTTTGTTATTGTCAGGAGAAGGTTCTTATGAAAGAAAAAGTCAAGAAAGTTGCGCGGGATATTAGAAAATTTAAGAAAACGACCATATTATTAACTTATTAGTAGACGGACATAAGATACTTTTTATCCTGCTACGGGGACGACGTATGCCACAGGCGAAGCCGCGGGGCACAGCTAGTAAACGATATTAATTAACCGAGTATGAATCGACCCAGTTGACTAAAGAGCCCATGCTTGCATGAGTCCCATGCAGACGCAAACTAAGTAGGTATAGCTTAGTTAGTACAATGGGGTTCTAGAACACAAACAACACATTTTTTTTGCAACTGCAAACGTATTGCATAGAAAAGAATTATCCAGATTACAATGCAAATTAACTTATTCATACGTACATAATGGGTACATACAAATATTTGTACTATTATTCGTACTATGGTACTAATAATTACTTTTCAATTACCTGTTATACATACAAAATACTGTACTTTGCGTACAAACTTATATTTTATTGATTTGTATTTATATTATCTATATAATTATTATAGCTATGAATTGTGTTAACATTATCAACATTCCTCTATACCGAAAACACATCGTTTATATTCATGGTAGTAAAATCGTCAATTGAAGTTATTGCATGCAGTTTGAACCTGTTATTTTTTGTTTTCTGTTCCTCTACTGAAAAAACAAAGCTTATTACGTGTCAATCTATTGCAAACATAGTATTACATTTTATACAAAGAAATTTATTGAATAAAATGTGCTAACGCTATTCAAATGAAATTCAAGACATTTTCATATTCATCAATTCAATTTGCGTTTCATGAAAAACCGAAATTAAGTTTCTAGGCCCATTATAATTAAAAATTTTCTATCTAAAAATTAATGTTAGATAGGTACTAACAAATTTTGAACACAATCCAGAAAATTACACACAAATTTTAACAAACATCCAAACTCCGTTATGTAATTATTATACGTAATTTACAAAAGTTTTTCGTTCACAAACAGCAATAGTATAAATATGACGCACCATATTTAAATTAACAGTCTCGTTAAAAACTTCGCAAGTCTAAATGCAATATTCGATTTAATTAATGTCGTTTTGTAATTATTTCGTTCAGAATCATTAACGATGATGCCAATAAAAGCGTCTGGCGCGAATAAAATGGCGCGAGAATTTATTTTAATCGTAGCATAGAGTCAATTGGGATTTTTTTTAACGGGGTGTTCCATATTCAAAGTCATTCAGTTTAATAGATGAAAATGCTCTTCTGTTGATGTGAAAATCGATTAAAATCGAAACGAGCTGCTGTGATGAATGTTTAATGAGAAATTGCCGTATGTACCTACCTAATATGGCGTTATAATATAACACCATGCAAAATAATTTGTTCTTCTTCATCTTCGTAATGCCGGTAATGCCGTGAAACCAATTACTTCACCACGATGGTAATATCGACACGACAGAAGAATATTTTTTTTACTTTTATGTACCATATAAGTACTAGGTATCTTTTTCCAGTTTTTATTCAACTTGCAATGTTTATTAGTACGTTAGTTTTTTAAACAGAATTTTCACATTTTGCTTCAGGGACGATGTAAATGCATTTTTATGGTGTTGACCTGAACTGACTGGGATTCGATTCAGATAAAGGATTTCAGTAGCCAAAACACTCATCAAGTCACAAAATTTTGAAACAAAAAGAAAACAGTTAGAAGGTAATTTTAGGTAATTTATATAATTCTTATCAATTTATAAAACAACATTTATAAACAAAATAGTCACAGATAAAAGTTAAAATATAACAAAAACTATAGTTTTGCTACTCACGAACCGCTTAACTGTTTTAACGCGATAAGGTAACAAAGTACTTATCACCAGTGTTACCCTATCTCAAAACATATCACTGTGGGCGGGGTAACTCCACACACTATCATCGAACCCTCTCCCAAAGTCATCCGGTAGAAGGGCTGCATGATACGCATGGCTTGTATCTGCGGTGGATCGGATCATTGAGATTACTCTTCAGTCTGGTTCGTTACACTGTCTTGCAGTATGATACACTTGGGTTAAGCCCGCATGTTGAACATTAATTCATAATCTGCTGATGACGTCACTATGAAATAATAATGTTGTCTGATATACTAGTTGAGTGCTAGTTAACTTAAATAAAAAAAACATAGTGATGAATTGTAAAGTAACTACATTTTACGTCCTAATGTCTTATCGTTACGAGTATGAAACGTAGGTTTTGTATGAGGACATATCAGATCACGAAAGATACTCGAAGTGGTAGTAAGTAGTCTTAGAGTTTTAGTTGGCTGAAAACCACGCGGTTATCTCCAGAAACTACATCGACGCTTATTCCAGTTTAATGCATACACTTCAAAAGCCAGAGCTATTATTTTCCTGGTCTAATCTGAGCTCAAACCAATAATGCTTTGAATTGTGCACTCATTCCAGTAACCCCAAAGCTGTTAAAAGTATAAACATGACAATGGAAACATGTCCTTTTCAAACCCCTTATTCCTCGAAAAGCGATCGTAAGGCTCTTAATTGAAAAACTTTTAGTCTAAAACCGAAAAAGAAGTTTAGCGAAATCCGAAATTGTTTTTGTTGGCCTTGGCATGAAATCCTCCATTTTAGTTAAGTCCTATTTTATACACAATACTTTGTAATTGTTTCCATATATTCAGCTAAGTGCTTTTAGAATTCGGCTCCAGAGTACGGAGAAACATTTTAGTTTATCCTTTAATAGTTGTTGGTAGGTTCTACAATATCTATTTCTTTATTAATCAGAACTTTTATTGTAATGCTCGTAAACTATTTTTATTCTAGTCTATCGGCGATACCGCTTTAGTCAATAGTTTATTGTAAATTGTGTAAAATTCCAAGTTTAAAAACAATACAAAAATTTGCCTCATTATCAAAAGGATAACTCATACATTGCCGATTCTATACTTTTCTTCAAGGAGCTCATGATGTTACAGAAGATTAAATTTCACAAATCAGTCAGCTTCAATGAAATAGAAACAGTGTTCAGGTTAGTTGAGCTTGATTATGTACAAGCTGGGCTGTAAATTTCGTCAGCATTTCATACTACACGAAGTGTATAATGTTTGCGTTTGCCTAGACCGCAAAATCCATTTAAAGCGACCATTTAGTCTTAGTGCAAAGCTTGCTGTGAGGCGTCAATAACATTCTTTCATGACACTTCATTCAGTACACAGAGTATATCATGGTATATTTTTTAAGTACCTACCAATAAAGTCACGATTTACCGTCTTCAAAATTTGTACTTAGCTGTACCCTTCAAAATTGCCTTTAATATCTTGAGAATTACTTTCAGAACATTATTCTTGATGTTCAACCGGCTATAACCACCTCATATGTTAGCTGATAAGAAAAAAAACTGTGATAATACTCCTCCTTTTCTACGGATATTGAAGGATATTATTGATGCCTAATCGTCCTTTGAAAAGGTCAGTTGTGTAGTACGTGCCAAGGATATGTAACGTGATTTATGACTATGAATGTAGTGGATGGGAATTGTGGGGATCATTGTACTTAGTGAAATTTAAGGGGTATCCAAAAGATACAGAAGCAATCATACTGTCCATGTTCTATCTGTACGTACGGTTGATCATTTTTTCTATGATTAGATTCTCAATTTGGTCAAATTGAACTGGAATTGTGACATCCCACCCAAGTGGAATTTGGCTTAAATGCCACTTAGGTTGAATTTCACAATTTCCATCTGCAATCCAATATGACGAGATTGCCTTATTTTCATCTGTATCACTCATCATCAATACTTCTGCGACTTGATTGTCATTTGGTCAAATTGGTCTGGAATTGTGACATTCCATCCAAGTGGAATTTGAGCCAAATTATATTTGAGTAGAGCTGCAGACAATACCTAACACAGAATAAATAACCCAACATCACGTTTATGACGCAGATCATGCACTACAGTGACCACGACACGACAACACGCCTCAACGTTAGCTGTCTTAAAAATTTAAATTGGCAGACAAACGTGCGTCCCTCTCCCACTAAATTGAATTCCCGGGACTCGTGAAGTGCTTTGATAAATATGTAAGTCCTTCAGAACTTTCTTTGAACTTTTTTTGATGTAAGCAGTATATATACATTAAAAAGATATGACTATTCTTTACAAAAATATAAGGAAAGCAGCAATAGAATCTTGTCCGTCAATGAGCAGGTGTAGGTGCAGGTGAGGTCAACTTGGGTCGCAAAGGTCTTGGCAGGCTCATATAATGTATTTGCATTTATTTCTGAAGCGATGGAAGTTCACTATCGGTAGGAATGGACCAAGGCTAGTCACAGTGATTAAGCGATCTTGGGTTTAGCTTTTGACTATTACGCTACCGACGTGAAACCATTCCTAACACAAGCAATTTAGCATAGTTAGAGGGGAGATTTTTTTAGAATAGAATTTAGAATAGAAGTACGCAACCTAATCCCTCCGAATAAGTTAAACATAGTAGGTACAATATATCTTGGTACACATTACGTTCTGATTTAGTTCATTCTCCCCCGCGAGGAAATAGTGAAGTGAAATACATTCGTATGTTTTATTCAGCGCCGTAACGACAGTCTTCGGGTGAAAGTTGCATTTCGTCGGATACTCGGAAATTTTGCATTAAAAAATTTCTTTATTTTCTCTTATTCAGTCGGTAAACCTTTGTAGATTTTTTTATGCATTTTCTTGCTAATGAGGCGAAGTTATTTCTGCATTTTTACCGTAAAATGTAATTTTATTATGAGAGTCTGTAGCTGTGTTATGAGGAACCATGTATATTTTTTTATAATATTCTTTCTTTATTCTACTATTTGTGTTCTGAGTACAACAGCTTTTAGAATTCAATGAATATTAAAGGTAAATAAGTATTCACCCTCAATACTGTTGAGGCAACAAAGAAGTAGACAGTCTAATTTTCTAAGAAACGGGTGGGACCCGTAGGAGTTTTCACACGTATAGAGGCGAATGATCACAAATAAAGGAAAATTTTTACATCGATACTCGTGAACTATTATTATAATTGAGTCCGTCAATTGACTGCCCCTTGCTAGAAGGTTGAGAGCTGGGGTGAACTCGATGATCCTAAAACGGTGATCCTCGCCTTGACGGCCTTAAGAGATAATTTTTCATGCCCCACTTGAAGAAAAAGGAATTTTACGAAGAATAAACGGATGCCATTTAAAAAACCAGAGCATTTGCAACTGGAATATTTTTCGAAACACCAAAGTAAACTGAAGAAATTTAAAAGTACTTTTTAAAATGCAATCATATTTCATCGTTTTATTATGTTTTTCTGTTGTAAAAGAAATATATTTCTTTCTTCATAGTACAAAGTAAGCCGTTGAAAGTTGGCTTTGTTTGCACTTATAATTGAAATAAAGTTGCACATTAAGAATTAATGTAAAGCTTTTGAAAGCTGGCTTTCTTTTAAAAATTGAAATAAAACCTTGCCGTAAAATATAATGGAAGAAATTAGGTGTAAAAGGATTATACTGACCCAGGGCTAAGGTAGTGATGACGATGATTGACATTTACCCATTCAATAAATAATTAATATTCAATTTTACTTTAAAAATAACGCTACAACTCAGAAATTCAATAATTTAGGTATGTATGACAGCAATAAAATGATATAATATAAATTTCATAACCTAACTTAAGACAAGTTCCGAAGTTAAAATCTAATATCCTATAATCAATAAGTATCAAGTGAGTTGACGGCATTTCAACATATAGGTACTTACTAATTATACAGAATTCTCAAAGTAATACCATCAAAGCGAAGATTACATCCAATTCCGATCCCTTCCAATCTATTCTATAATACATATCGATCGAGACTTTATCCTTGCTCCTAATTCAAAAACATGTGTAGTCCTGAGTCTGTGATAATAATATGTAATGGTAGTAATCTACTTTTTTTCTGAAGTTTTAAGAGTGTTTTTGCTCACATGCATAAGACAATTTACATGTAGCATTGTACTTTATGTTAAATAATGAACAATAACCTCCCTTTTCACTGTAGCGCTAGTCCCAGTTCCATACAAAACTAGCACTTTGGAGCTCAGTACCCACGGCTTATTTTGGTTTTTGTTACAGCAACTGCCGTCTGACTTCCCAAATCAAAGAAAACGACGTGCACCAGAATGTAGTTTGTCAATTAGCAGGTGTGTCAATAAATGACACTACTTATGTATGACAAAACTATTGAAATTCTCATATTTTTCCAATGCGAATATAGAAAACATGCTGGTCGTTTGTCACGTATCTGAGTCAGTGCGGATACGCGGATACAGATATTTTATAAGACAGGGACGGATGCATGCAAGATGTATGAGCGCGTATATTTATATTGTTTTGAAATTTATCTGATTGCTGCATTTAGATTGATTGTATATTGTAACGTATTGATGGAAACTCCTCCGGGGACAGGATAGAAAGAGACAACAGCCCGCTATTTGCTTCTATCCTTGCATACTTATCCGGTTTACTCTTCTATTATTAAAACTTTCATGCAAGCAGGCCGATTTCCAGTGCTTTCGACCTGGCATTTCTTTAGCACCCTATTAATTTGATCAGTCTATGATAAACCAATAGCACAGTTCCATAATATTCTTCAAATAAGGTAACATAAAAAATATTTGCTATATTACAGTTTAATTAAAACCACCGTTTGGTATAACACACATAAAAGCTAATATTCAAGGATACAATAACATCCATTTGTATTACGAGAGGCGGATATTAATAAAATTAATTTTCTCAGTACAGCCCTGTGTATCCGCGTCGAGGTTGAATTTCCATTACAACGTTATTTACACAACCCTAGTACGTGAGCTATTGGACCACGCCGGGATAATTTTACTGAGGAAATAGTTTTTAGTTCGATTTTCACATCGAAACCGTCAACCGCTGGCACGGAGATGTTATAGGATTTTGAGTGATTGGATTTTAGTAATGAAATAGGGATTATGCTGAGTGCAAGTTGAATTTGATTATGTCTTTAGACCTAGCACAATAGGAACAATATTTGAACACTTATGTGGTAAGGATAGGTATTTGAATAATTGTATCTTTGATTACGCTTTTTTAGATATTCAAATTAGTTGTCGGTTTACAAATAAACATCAAAGCAGTCGTAGTTAGCTTGCTATAAATAAGTGGATAATTTTATTTACATTTTTAGTAAGTAGTGATAGAAGCGGTAGGATTAAATGGATTAAAGTAAGAACGGTGTATGGTCGCCACTAAGAACTTCATCCGCAAATTAATACACCTGCTGGCTATAATGTATTTTTTTAAGTAACCCTTAAAATCTAGCGTTAATTTTTGTGAGGTGCCCGCTCATAGAATTCGCTGCGGTTTCCAAAACCAGTGGTAAGTAATTGGGGGTAAAAATACTTTTGATAAGCCTTCTCTCTTCTCTCTCTCTCTGTCCATAATTTTCTAAATTTCTTCTTAGTTCTGTTGACTTTTGCACACGTGATGATAAACGTGTATATTTTCCTTGCGTTACAATTACGCATTTGCATATAAATTAGCAACATGCCTTATCATTCTATCATTGAATGTGGAGTGGGTGTAATTTTCATAATATTTTCATATGTATACTTAGGTCTAAATATTTTGCAAAAATCGTACAATGATAAATACGTATTCAATGACATGCGATTTTAAAATTCCTAAAAAAATAGATTTAATATTAAAAAATATTCCTATCGTTGATCTATTTGCTATTATATTTTTGAAGCTGCAACTATTTTTGTTCTAATTGTTAGTTAATCGTCATTACAAAAAGTTATATAAAAAAATAAACTTTTTTAATAGGTAATAAGCTTTTATCAAGTAATATTTCATTGTCACGTAATACGTATGCGTGCAAAATTTCATCTCAATCGGAAACAGGAAGTATGTCAAATTTAACTTGCAAAGTTTTGATTACAGACAACGTGAAAGTGAAAACAAACAAACGCGATAACAAAGTGGAAGTAAATCGTTAAATATATGTTATATACGTATACTTCTTATAAAATTAACGACCACAAATGGGACCACACGGGAAGTGCCAGCTTTCAAATAAAAAAAAATCATCAAAATCGGTCCAACCAGTCAAAAGTTCTGAGGTAAGAAACTTGTATTTAAATACTAATGAAGTTGAATTAAGAACGTCCTCATTTGTGAAGATGGTTAAAATGTAGTTTCTAAACCAAGAGAAAAATACATTATTTAAATTATATACATATATGTAAGTACCTTGCTTAATTTATCATTATTTCAATAAATTTAATTCATCAAGAAAATAAACATGTTTCAATTATTTAAATATATCTAACCATGGAAATTTAGTCTGAGTTATAATATTCGAGATTAATCTATTTCATATAGCAGGTTAGATTCATTAGATTAGATTCACAATATTATTATTAAACATATTGCTATCATAATCCAAAAATACAAAAATAGTATAGGATTGAGTGTATATAATATTAAAGGAACCCAGTATTACGATAACTTAATATTTACCCGCCATTGTCAAAGAATTGACGAATTTGGGGTAGGAACACCTGTTGGTGTCTGTCAATAAAGAATGACGTGTTACCCAAGAACACATTGAAATATTGTGTTATTTCTTAGATATATTTTTCTGATGAAACGAATGTATATCACAATGAGTTGTTTATTAAATAAACTCTTTATGTTTTTGGTACTAAGGCTTTATATTCTTTGGTTTGATAAGTCACAGATTAAAATATTCTCTGGAATTCTTATATTTAAAACTAAATTATTTTATGTTAAATGTACCTACTTAGTATGTAAACAAGTCAAATAATTTAATATTGTTTTTAAAATTAAGTTCATGTCATATGATTTACTAGATGTTGCCCTGTGATTTTTATACCGTTTCCGCGACCCATGGGAACCTATTCCTGGGATGAATAATTACTGTGTTATTCCAAACTAAAATCTATCCTTGTACCAAATTTCAGCTAGATTCATTCAGTAACAAACATCCATACTCACAAACTTTCGTGTTTATATAATATAAGTAGGATACAATCATTATGGTCATTAAATTAATAAAAGTATTTAGTTTTTAAGTCTGAATTAATAAACAACAACAAAAATGAACAAAAATACCTAAACTAAGCTTAGATATTGATCGCGATTTATTAATGTGTAATCTAAAATTAAAACACCACCTACACACCTGTTCTCCACTGAAATCATAATTCTTACTTATGTATTCAGCTCCCAATCAACCTTCAAGTCAACTGCGAACACTCGACCCCGTAAATGGAAACACTATTACATAGTTAACGTTCATTACAAATTGTTTCAGCTTCTACGGTACGAAACTCAATTAAAACTAAAGACATTTGTAACTAGGACCAATGTTAATAAATGTAAGTGTCAGATTTAAGTTCAATAAACTAGTGAAGGATCGTCGGAGACTGTCAGACACCAATGACGTTTGTGTAGAATACCGGAACACGAAATAGAGCGTGTAAGTGTTCTTGGCGAGAGTATGTATCAGACAGCTGTGTACCGTGCAGTGACCAGATTGCGGTGGCACGATCCATCGATTCTATCCTACATTTGAACACAAGGCGGTGTATTTGACTGTTAGTTTCATATCAGGAATTTGGTTCTGTAGCTAACTGAAATTTCGTAAGGTGTTTCAATGACATCTGTTTGATATGTAAAGTATGAGTTACATCATCTTCGTTATAAGTTTCATACAGTTGAATGAAATTAAACTAAGATGAAAATAAAATAACTAAGAATAAAAAATTCTAGCAAAGAATGAATGAAAAATTATGAACCTTATTTATAAGTTGGTTAAGTATACTAAAGCCTTCTCCAGAATGTAAATAAAGTTTACTGAAAATCGCATGAAAATCGGTTCAACTGGGGTGAGATAAACGAGAACAAACAAACAGGTCAACCAGTGAACCTCCTTTTAAAGTTGTAGTATTTAGGCTATTGAAGTTATATTTTTGCAAAGAAATTTGGCGCATGAAGAGTTTAAGTATTCGCAACACAAATTAGTCGAGAGGTAACTTTATATCATGTAACCTTATCGACTCATAATTCCAAAGTCTGTAAATTTTAACCAGCACTGGCATATTGTGTTCATAAGTTCGAAAGCCTCATAAATAAAGAACTGAACTATCGTACTTCAACTTCAGGGTCGAAAATTTTTAGCTTCGTACAGTTCACAATACAATAAATTTACAACGAACAAAGGCACTGCCTTTAAATCGTTATTGCACGAACGCGTCACGATTCACGCTGTCGTTTATCAATAAATGTGGATACGGTGCAATAAATTATCAGAACTTCGCAATATGTACGTTGAATGCAAACAGCAGACGTCGAAATTACAGTGGGGGAAAAATAACGACATGTAACCGTCAGACAGAGAATAATTGTCGGTCGAATGCCGACATGTAGTTAATTCCGCTTATTTGTATTTGAAACTGAACGGCTGGTTTTTGTGTTCTCCACCCTACTTTTTGGTAGACTTTCATCATTTTTTAAAGTTTCGTTCTGAAAGTGAAAAGATACAAAATGATTTGGTGTTGTTTGTTTTTATGATGGATGTTTGTCGTCGGAATTTTTACAGCCATTATTTTGGTTGATTTTTTATGAGTAATAGATGTAGACGTCATTATGACTGAGTTGCTAAAAGCTGTTTTGAAAAGTGATACATCTTCAACTCCAGAGAATAAATTTCGACAAATGAGGTGTCGTATGATTCTTCGCTGATGATCGATGTATCAATTCATCAATTTTTGTTTTATGAATTTTGATCACGGGACTCTCAGGGGTCTCAAATTTGTCATAATCTTTGAGGTCTGGTTCTAATTTATTCCAATCGTTGTGTTTTTTTTATGCGAATTTGCCATTGTTGGCAGTTATATTATTTCTAAAACATCAACAGCATAATAGCTAAAGCAACTATTGAAAGATTAGTTTTTCAGGTATAAAAAGAACTTTCTTTTCTTAATCTAGGATATAAGCTATGTCCGTTTAGAACTTCACGAAAACTGATCCAGTCGTAAAGAGTTAAAAATTAACTTACAGACTCACAGATCTTGGCATACAGATAATATGAAAACTTTTTTTTTTTTATTCATGATAGGCTTGTTTGTTTTGTTGTTTCTTTATTTCTGTCCACATCTATTTGCGTAGTTACTTTGTTAAATTCTTGGACACGTTCACGAGAGGGTTAGGTACTGAGTTAGCAAAACAAAAAATATACGTTTCAAAACATTTCGGGTATGAGCATCAATCAATCAATCAATTAAGCTATCGCAGTCCGGTGCTGACATGGGCTTATGTCAGCAGTGGACCGCAATTTGAGTTCAGCCAATGGCAAGGGTCGGGTGCACCATAGCACCCGACCTTTTTCAGATCGTCAGTCTACCTTGCATTAACTGGCCCTTCACATTAGTGAGATTCCTAAAAGCCATTTATTATAATTTGCGTGTATTAGGAGACGGTTCACATTGGTAGTATAATAGCCAGAATTTGAACCCGGGTTCCACTCCAAGTTTTACTGTCATTAGTCATGAAAAACAGTCAAGTTCGACTAATGATATTGATAAGGTTGTTTGGCTCAAACAGACCAACGGACTGAAAGATAATGTCGTAGGGAAACTTTGTTGGAGATAAGTTGGTGATAATCAGGAAACTTCTCCTGTGTTTGATTGAGAGTTGCTATTTTGGACCTCTGTGAGGCAATTGGAATATTCATAGATTATGTATAACTGTATATACCTAACACATATTATGTTACAGTGAGTAGCTATCTACATGTATTATTTATAGCCACTGGGAAATACTTATGTTTCAGTGAGATGTTGGTAACAAGTCCAAGTCAACCTCATCTGCTACCTGGACACCTGCTGACTGATAGACTTGACTGCACAAAGCACTCTTCCTTTTCTGGATTGGAGATCAAAAAGTACTCGCTCCTGCAAAAACTAAAACCAACTAAACTATAGAAAGGAGGAATACACTCATTTCAAGAAGAAAATCACTATTTTTAAGTAGTCTGCTATATCCACCACGAATTGGTTTAACAGGGTAAGTAATCTCCCTCTTACTTGAATCAGCGTTAAGTACCTACCAGTATGTCATAAGGCTTCTAAGATAGTTGTAGAACTTTCTGAATTACATTACCATTTTCCCATTCTCTTTCTACTCTGTTTATTCTTTTTTCGTCAGCATAGAGTGGTACCTCATCTTTAGCAATGCAAGCTATTGTAAATCACGGTAACCGCTTACCATGATAAAAAGTTCCTTAGTAGTATAAAAAACTAGGGTAAGAAAAACTTTTTGACATAAGCATTGACTCAAGTTAACTTTGGTATCAAATTTCATGTAAGTTTTAACGATATTCAGGTTGGGTAGGGAAACCTTCTTGTAAAAATGTCGAGCACCGATTGAGGCGATGAGAATTTCGCTCCGCTGACGTCACCAGAACTTTACGAACCCCTATTGCAAGTGAAAACATAAAATTTCAACAATCTTAAAAGTATCTGGTTTGGTCAGTTTTATCAGTATGTAGGTGAATCTGTATATAGCGGAAGTGCCGGTAGCTTAGTGGCTAAGAAATCAGCCTTTTTATCGATTGAGCCTTATGATCGAGAGGTCTTGGGTTTAAACCTGGCCATTGTGGTTAGGTCCTAGGTGAAATATTACTAATTTCAGGAAGCCTGATAAGTATCACTATTATAGATCAGAAAGAAGCAGAAGAAATCAAAAATTGGATTGGTAAAATAGTGCGAAAACGATAAAAATACGCCTATTTATACTTGTCTACTAGGTATAATTTGAAGAAATTTGGAAAACGTACTTCAATTTGACACGCATTCTGAAGGGTAGGTATCAAAACGCGTTATATGGCAGCAAAATTTATGAGCAACCTAGATTAATGAAGGTAAAAAACTAATAGTACTTCTTTTTGTGATATACATTATTGCATACCTATGTCCTATACTGACACCCTTCTTCAAGACAGTTAAAGCAGTCGTCTCTACCCGTGATGCCTAATACGAGTATATTATTCCGTCTGTCGTTTCATACGTTATTACGTACTCGTTACATGTTATTACCACCTCTAACATCATCTACCGAGCCTTTTTCTCAACACATTTGGAGTCGGCAGACAAAACAGCCGATCTAATTTCTGCTAAGATGTTCTTAACGGACTGGCTGGTTGAAATTCTGTTGTTAGACCATGTTGTAGAACTTATTGCGGGTCGTTATACCCATAAGAAATGTCCCAAATCTTTGTATGGCAAGCGGGACCGAAGGCTTAATGTATCTTAAAAGGAGGGATCCCAATACGTTAACACTGGTCACCCACTTTACGGCATGGTTATTAATGCTTAAATTTTTTAAATATCTTTTTCAATATGGATTATTTCTATTCTTATCAAAATGTACAATAACATCTCAGCACATAACAGTTTATTATTTCTATGATTCCACTCGCAACAGTTTAAATAAATAATTATCTATTACACAATGTACCACTTATAAAGGTCAGAAGTCAAATTAATTACTATGTTTTCAATAATAACAGAGTACGAGTATAGGGGGCTAAATTAGATGAGAATTGGCGTATTTTACTTATAAGTTTTGCACCCACTTTCTCTTGTGCATTTGTCAATTTAAATTGAGATCGTTGTTACTGCAACAGTAAAACAATTGAAGTTAAGATTTATCTTATCTAAATGAACACTGCAGTTGCGCAGAGATGTATTCGGGACATGCGTAAATGTCTGCCAAGTGATAAATTAATTTTATTGCAGTGTTTAAGATTCGAATGAATACATATTGAATTTAACACGGAACGTGAAAGGAAATGATAGGTAACTATTACTCCCTTTCACGTTCCAAACAATTTAAGTTATGCAACTAAAATTCTTTCTAACCTTATTAACTGAAAGTTAATTCGGTAAGCCAAATATCGTTCTCCATAAATTACTTAGTCTTGGTTATAAACTAGAAATATTAAAATTTCATCTTTCCATGAATATTAAAATTTAATCAAACTCATAAATCGTTTTTTATCATAAACCCCAATATTTTCACTTAATTTTTCAAATGAACTGAGTCTTAGTTGAACAAAATAATCCCGAGCGTCGTATCGGATTACAACGTATGTCCCAGAAGCTTATTACTCGTTATTCGTAGTCAAAGACGAGCATAATCTATTCAAATCCAATTAATGTTACCATATCTTATTAACATTTTGCATTCCCACTGCTGATTGCGGCCCTGTTTCACCGGCGACGAATTCATTAGAAATGTCACAAGGAAGCAAAATTCCTTCACATATTGCAAGCAGAGAATCTTATACCTTATTCTCTTGAAACAATGTGTCAATTTGCCTTGTCACTACGTTTTATAAGATGACACACTAGATTGGACTGAATGCTGACAGAATTAGGGCCGACTCTAGCATAAAAGATGTGTGCCCATAGATTCTAATTTCAATATTAATGTTTGTAATACAGTAGATACCTACAAATAGCAAAATACGGAACTGGCATCTGCCTGAGCATTTAAGTTTTGATGTGAGAAATCATTTTGATGGGAGATTATTTTCCCCTGACTTGAATTCGATCAACTTTCTAAATAACTAATGTTAAATTCTATTTACTGAAATAGTTGCCACTGTGTCCAGTGAATATATTAGGTTACTCCCTGACGAAAGGGCCTCTCTTTATTAGGTCAATTAGGTTTTTCTAAAATATACAAATAAGCACAATAGTTTATTAATAACAAAATTAATTATTCATGCGAAGTTTATGTAAGATATTTAAAAAAGATCAATCGATTACTAAGACCGTAAAAAGGTCTAGTTAGGGGCCATCATTTTAGGGATAGCTTCTGAAAATGGTAGCCATTACTTTTTGGAATTCAACTTGCCATACCATCTGGCGGGGTGCAGTCAATATAGTGGCCTAAATATAAAAAGAAAAATTTCATATTAAGACTGGTTTTTATTGCTTACTTTATATATTTTGAAAATTTGAGCTTTTCAAAATTCGAAACTAGATTACACACAAACATAATTTACTGTATGAAATCATGATGCTTTATGAAAAAGTTACCCACAAAATTACAACAGGTATTTATTTAAAAATGACTTATATAAAACGCTAAAAAACTTTTGTCCATCAGGCTTTGATTTGCATAACTTAGACACAGCTAATTATTACTATACACCTGCATTATTATACAACACCAGATAGTACCAAAAACAAACAAACGAGGATCGCCGTGAACAAACAACGCTACCTCGAGGATAACGACTAGCTGGAGTCATAAAAATAGAATACAATTTCAAAAACTATACGAACAGGAAAGGTACACAGAACAAAACTCAGGAATACATTACGCGCAGACAGTCCCTAATTTAGTTGAACGACTTCCCAAACATCCGAAAAACTGTGTTGACATGTAAATAGTAACAAAGGATCGTAGCCCCACAACCGTTAATCTTTGTGATATAGTAACTGCGATACGAATTGAGATAAAAGAACTCATGGTTGGTTTTAGACTTATGATGTTTATGATATTTTTATATTATAGAAATATACTTCGTCTAATGAAACTCGACCTTGGAATACTTGCATTACCAGAGATGTTACCTACTGATGATGACAAAAGGAGAAATGTTATGGCAGAAGTGAAAAGATTTGAAGACTTTAACACTCTTGAATCCCTATAAAATGATCCAGTAGAAGTATTACTTACAGTCGATGTTAAATGAGAAGTTATTACTACAATCGTGCTAAAAAAACACAGATTCAAATAATACAGTTATATTTACTTCATACTCAAGATACTAATTAGTACAAAACTCGTGTTGTTTTGATAAGGCGTAATAACAAAGTTTACTGCAGTGCTAAAACAAACCCAAGGATTAAAAGATGCAGCGCTAAGTCGCTTCTAGGTAGCAGTTTTCTCACGATCAGAAGGTTGAAAGTGGCAAGATATACGGCTCTCATGCAATTTCGTAACGTATTGCAATAATATTTCTGTATGAGGCATTTAATTTTAAGTGACCAAACTTAAGTACAACTTCTGAGTTTCAAGCAGTCGTCGGTTCAGTTTCTTCTGCACTTACGTCGTTCTTTGATTTACAGTTTACAAAAAAAATATCAGCATGATAATCAACTTATGGAAATGAGATATTGGTACTAATACTTTACATAACCTCTTAGTCAAAGTATTGTCAATCTATGTAGCTAAAGATCTTTCCACCTATATCTCTGATCACAAGATCTGAGGTCCGATTAAGTGAAATTATGGTTTTGAAATCAGTGGGATTACAAAATTTGTAAATTTAAAGTTTCAATATCTGATTGAATGTAATGAAGGCAAAAACGAACGCGGAAGATTTTTTTATGTTTCTCTTGCCAATCGAATTGAAATAACACATTTCGTAGACGTAGTGTTATTGAATCGGCCCCTGAATTGACAACACTGTCCTTATAATCTATGTCAAGTCGATTCCAATAGATATTATCCGTGAAAAAGGATACTGGATTCTGCGAAATCTTTCTACATGTATTTGTATTCTCATTCAAAAGCAAACAAGATTAGAAACAACTTGAATTAGGGCAAAAAAATACGCGACCGATAAGGGCTCACGCTACGCTGGAAATTTTACTATACAAACAAGGTCTAAGATAACTTGACCCACCCTTTCGCACATCGGTCATTCCCATCATAATATCTTTGAGTGGTAAAATAAAGTATATGTTGTAAAAGTAGATAAACTAATTTATGTATGTAGGTTCTTAGACATGTCATAAATGAGAAAGAATCGAATAAAATGAGTTTATGGACCATAACGTTTTTTATAGTTGCTATTTCTGTTATGTATCATGGTAATGATATTTGATGGTTATAAGTAACGGGACGTAATAATTTTGTTCAGTATTTTGGTAAGTTTTAATTGGGTTTAGGAATTTGTAAGTTAATTTTATTGATAAAGTTTTAGACGGTTACTTTCGCTTCGTTAATCTCGATAGGGTTTGTTATTAATAGTTATTATTTATAGGGTGTTTTGAATTTTATAATACGCTTAAACTATTTAATTTAATAAACTAGTGATTAAACTCATGTAATTTAATGAAAATTTCGGACTTGTTTGGTTTTATGTTTACTGCTAAGTTAGTTAGGTTACAATGAGTCTTTGCCAAAAATATTCTCAGAAACGGAGCAATTCAAAGGAACTTCTAAAGGAACTATTGAGAATAATCTTATCAAAGATGTCAGTCGCGTCATATCACTTCCAGATTATGAAGGGAAGGGACAAGGTACTCTCAAAATTCTGCTACTGCTATTTATAATTAGATCGTAAATTTAATTTTAAAACAGAACGATAATGCTTTTGTTGCTGTAATTATTTAAACTACGAGTATCATGGTCACTACAATTAGTATTAGGCTCACCGGGATATTTACCATGTTGTGTAGTTTCGGGTATCTGATATTTTGGCACTGTTCCTATTAATAGTGCCTAAATATCGGATACTCGCCATGAAGTACCTTTAACCGCCAGTACTTCAGTTCCTCCGTAATTATGACACTTGTAACACTACCGAAGTATCGAATACTCAAAACAAAACAATCACGCTGACTCTTTTTTACGAATCGAATGAAGCACTTATCTCTTTTATGACTTGTTTTATAATTATATCTATTAAGTAGTATATACTATAGAGGTACAACCACTTAGCTACCAAAGAAGATCAAGGTCATCGCAATTTATTTTTTCTTAGAAATAGTCTTTGATATAATTAAACTGAATTGTAACGAGCGGTCTTTACACAGCATCGACATTCCATTAACTGCTACATTTAACGGCCTGAGACCTATAATTAACAGTACATTGCTCAGTATGTCGGCTAAAGGTGAATTGGTTTTGAACCTTTAATTGCTGCGTTGGTAAGTTTATTGTTCATCGTTTTATGTTCAAAAGAAAAGTTTTTATTTTTTTATATTTTATAGTGACGGCACTTTTGCATTGAGATAGGCTAAGGTGCATCTGATGTACTTGCTGCGATTCAAGCATATACACATTTTTCTTCTTCTGCTTACAGAAATGTTTTTACAATTATATACTCATCAGTTGCGAATCGAAAACTTTTTATAGAAAGCCTTTACTTATTTTTTTTTATTAAAATGTCATTACGTACACCTAACTGGAATATTGTTTCCTTACATATGCAGGGTTTTTGATTCTAAAGGGGTTGGTAAAGGTGCATTACTATATTGAAAATACTACTGTATTTCCTGCCCTATGTCATAGACAACAAGTCCATTGCCATTAACTAGGCACTTTATTCGTATCTGTGCTCAGTAAATGTCAATAAAGGAAGCTTTGAAAGTGTGTAAGTACTGAAGCAAATTGCAAGTTGTTATTACCAATTTGTTATATATGAGAAGCGTGAATTGTACACTCACACTTCAGTATGATACTTTACCAACAACACAACCTGTACAGGCGCGTGAGAAGGGAGCCGGCAAATGAATTACTGAGACTGACTTATAAGCGTTATCGTAACTTTTGTGTCAACCTAATTCGAAAGACCAGAACTGCATTCGATAGTCTAGAATTCCAAAAAGCGGGCAGCAATTCCAAGCAGGTATGGAAAGTCATCCAATCGGTCACTGGTCGCGGCAAGACAGAGTCTCCGGCTGACGATCTCTTAAAGGGAGACGGTCCTCTCTGCGTTGAGGAGGTAAACTCCTATTTTGCAAATATTGGCAGGCAGCTAATTGAGAGAATACCCCACACTGCTTCTCCTGTGAGAAGCCACATGACCAGTGTATATCTTAACTCCTTTGTCTTACTTAGCACTGATGAATCCGAAGTCGAACGCGTAATCATGTCACTAAAAAACAACAGTGCTATAGGCTGGGACGGTGTCTCATCCGGGTTCTTGAGGAAACACAAGCACATCATGATTCCACCTCTTACATTCATATGTAACTTGTGCCTGAATACGGGAATATTTCCTACAGCCTTCAAAAGAGCCATTATTCACCCTATTTTCAAATCTGGTGATCGAAGTCTTATTGAAAACTACAGACCAATATCTGTATTGCCTGCGATATCTAAGATACTTGAAAAAATTATTAACTTCAGACTTAACAAGTACTTAGAGTCACATAATCTTCTGTCTGTGAACCAGTTTGGCTTTAGGAAGAACCGCTCCACCGCTGATGCCGTTCACAACTTAGTGGATCACATAGTCAAGAACCTAGATAGTAAGCAGAAATGCGTTGCACTCTTTCTGGACCTTGCGAAGGCATTTGATACCGTTTCGATTCCTATTTTGTTGTCTAAGCTTGAGTCGTTGGGTATAAGAGGCAACCAGCTATCTCTGTTCCAGAGCTATTTAACTGAGAGATCTCAGTATGTTAGAATCGGTCACTACGTCAGTTCTGAAATTTCCATTGAACATGGCGTTCCTCAGGGAAGTATTCTTGGCCCAAGTCTGTTTCTGGTATACGTGAACGATCTATGCAATCTCGAGATTGTCAATGGAAGAATATTTTCTTATGCGGATGATACTGCACTAGTATTCTCCTCTAAAACCCTTTCTGGGGCGTATGATGTTGCACAGGATGGATTTAAAGTTGTAAGCCACTGGCTTCAGGAAAACTTCCTGACCCTGAACGTGGCTAAAACCAAAATTATTAATTTTTCCATTCGAAACCATAACGTTCCCCAAGAAGATTCCTTACAAATCATTGCCTCACCAACTGACGGTCGTTTTCCGGCTAGTACCCGTTGCCCTATTGTAAAAGTCACATCCATAAAATATTTAGGTATAGTTATTGACCGAAACTTGTCATTCATCCCTCATGTGGAGTATTTGGCAGGCCGGATTCGGAAACTTATTTACATTTTCAGACAATTACGACAGTCTGCCGATCCGAATATTATGAAAATGGTCTATCTGGCGATATGTCAATCTATTTTAACTTACTGTAACACGACCTGGGGTGGTGCTCTAAAATCAAACTTTCTCCTGCTGGAGCGTGCACAGAGGGCTGTCTTGAAGGTGTGCTGTTTTAAGTCTCGCCTATATCCCACAACTGAACTTTATCAATTCTGCCAAGTTCTGACCGTCAGGCAACTTTTTATATTGGCCACGGTTATCAAACAGCACCCTTTAACAGAGTATAGGCCTGAGTCTGCTAGCCGTAATCACCTGGTGGCTCTGTCCTCGAGGGTCAGGACGGCATTTGGTCAGAGATTCTTTCTTTTTCTGGGACCATACCTTAACAACAAACTGCATAAGGTCTTGTATCTGTACGATTTAAATCTGTACAAATGTAAAACCAAGGTACACGAATGGCTCCTTAGCCAAGACTACTGTGTTACGGAGGCCCTTCTGGAGGTCCTTAAATGACGCTTCGTCACAGAACTTGCAGCACTCTAGCTCATCGCAAACTTATTCGCACGCACAAATAAACACATAACACACACACACACACACACACACACACACACGCACACACACACACGCACACACACACACATACGCACACACACACACACACACACACACACACACACGCGCGCGCACACACACACACACACACACACACACACATAATTACCAATATTTTTATATTTATTTTAACTATAAGTACCTAGTTTGTTAATACGAAACCATACCCTTTTTTATTAATTCTTTTTGAGCGCTATCTAGCCACTGTGTTTAAGTGGAATCCTGGTGACCAGTAATACAGGTAAATTTTTTACCTCCCACAGGCACCAGCGATCCACAACCAAATCATTTGTGTTTCCTATGTAAGCATACATTGTATATCATTATTTTTGGTTGCTGGTGAGAAAATAAAACATTATTATTATTATTATTACCCCGATATCAAGATCCAGAATTGAATAGACGTAAGTATCAAACGAGTTACAACAACCTACAGACAAACGAAATTTCATTAAAGATAAATGAACCGAACAAAGTTCTTGTCTAAGGCCAAGATCCTCTTTTGGTCGCTGAATCAGTAAAGTTAGCAGGTGTTAGGTGTTGTTCCGTGAAGATATGGCGTAACTACAAAGTTTTTGTACTTAATCAAGGCATTGTGACTATAGACGAATACTTCTTGAGACTCAAGAGATCTCACTGAGTTCACATATTATATTTACAGATCAAGATTTTCTTTATCGTGTTCCTGATTTTTGTTATCTGCATATATATTGTTTACTCCTACAAATTAAATAATGAAAACATAATATATGACCCTTGTTGTATAAGAGGAAAAGAAGTGTACAAAAAAAGAATAGGAAGGCAAATGAAACCTTTAGTATTTTCACAGACTATCCAAGATGTAGCAAAAGACGATATGAAGAGAGCTTTTATAAATTAAAATAGTGCAGTTGCTTAAAATCTAGCAACAAGTCTAGTTATGAATATAGGACATTTAAAAACACGCTGGTACATAACAATAAACTGAAGCAAAATGCTCTGAGAGAAAGTTATACTCAATGTCAACATATTACTGCAACACATGTAGAAAATCGTAGGCAGCCGTAGCCGTCTGTCCTAGTGCCACGTATTTTTAATATTGGCTACGAACAGGGAATTTCTTTTTTTATAGAACACTACACATGGAGCGATATCTAAATATCTAATCTAAAAAGTCTATAAATCTAAATATCTAAATATCTGAAACGTGATCACGTTTCACAGTTAAAAATTTTCCAATGTTTGACTCATCATTTCATCATTATCTCAGCGTTCCACTTTCACCTTTTCCTCTTTCACTTCACCATGACCATTGGCCATTTGTATTGTTATCTTTGGTTAGATTACCACAATTCAGTTTTTTTTAGTAGTCAAATTACTTTGCCGTCACGGGTCGGTTTCGCCGTGCTCAAAAAATTTAGGAAAAATACAGACCCTGCAGATTGAGATTCTGTGTTTTTGCCAAATAACACGTTTTCTAAGTGCCAAAACCACTACGTAAAAATCTGTCTATCTATCTATAAAACAAGGCTGACGCTATTCGCAAACCGCTCTGAATCGTTATTTTAATCGTGAGTTTCATAAATATCGTAGTTTTCTATCTCCTCAAAATCTATGTGCAAGAACTGTTTGTAAAATTATTATTATTAATAGAGAAAATAGCTAAATAATTGTAAGTAATTATCATTGGTGACTTAAATTAATAGCTAAAAAAAGATGAATGGATTGATTGAATGGGAAATGGCAAAGAAACGAGCGGCTGATGAGATGACATTTTACAGGAATGTATATATAAGAGCATGCATGTTGCTCTAACACTAAGTAATTAAGACAAAGGCAGACATATAGATGATAATGTAGAAAAAATGAAATAAAGAGACGTGAGAGTTGATTCGAAATATTTTTTGTGTTAAAAATTATGTAAACAGTATAAAACCAATAAATTATCTAAGTTGTAACAATAAAATATAATAAAAACCAAATCCCGTACTAATACCAGACATATAGATCCAGAAAGAGACGGACGTACAAATTTAACATCTATTTGAAGTACAGATCCGGAGTGCCTAACCTAAATTAGGATAATTAGTAAAGAGCATAAGAATATAAAATACTTCATAAGAACAATTTGATTCTATTAAGTTATCATTTCCATAAATCTATTTGAAAATGCTGCATGAACGTGTAAAGGAACTTAGAAAGGTACTTAATCTCGCAGAGTGGTTTACAATACGCCATATTTGTTTTGATAGACAACTTACATACGAATACTGTTCATTCGTGGTTGCAACATACCCGTAGAGAATAAAGGGAAAATAACGATACGGTAGATAATTACCGGGAGCGAAGGAAATGGGTCAATGCTTACAGGTGCATTTGTATGTTTACATCGTAAACGGGTCGAACAAAATATATTATTCACAGCTTGTACTTCGGTTGTTTGTTCTAGACATATGGGTGTAGTTATTGAAAAATAACTTCTGATAGCATTCACCGATGCAAGGTGGTTGTTTGAAAATTTTGTTTTTGTGAGGACCTTGTCTTTGTTTCAACTGGATTTGTACTACTACCAACGGCAAAAATCGATGCACTTACACAGCCTAAAAGGAGAGATTAACTTACATAATACAATGTGTATGCGCAATTAGTGTAATTTTGGATAAAGCTGTTTTCTTATCATGTTTTTATGTATTACGCAGAAGCAAATGTTACATATTTGCCCGCAATAATCTGACCTGTAATAAATTATTATTATTACTATTATTTCCGGCCTCAAAAGGCAAAAGCGAAAATGTAACAAAATACCTAACGTTATTCCGGAAACTTAATAAAGCTGGTACACTAACAGAGAAAGGAAATAAACTAAAAGGAAAGGAGCGCATATTATAACTTATATGTGCTTATGACAAGTACATAAATAATATAGTCGTAACTTAAAGCGTGTCCTAGAATGTATAAGATTACTCAAAACCAACACAAACATACTGCTATAAATTATGAAAAAAATATGCGTATACTGGGGCCGTCGGCTTAAGAGATTTACACCAGAATGTAAATGGGGTTTGTTCGGTGGTTTCTTAAAAAAATATTTTTTCCGGTGTGAATAAGAGCGGTGAACAAATAAAGAGGCTGATGTGTAAAGGCATGATTTCGTTTAGGAAAAGTGGGAGCTTTTTGCAGTATTCCTTTTTTTTGATTTAAGGTTAATTGGTCAAACGAAATGTTTGGAGCGGTGATCGTACGGGGTCGACTAGTGTCAAATGTCAACTCGGTTCTAATATTATTCTGTATGCGTGAATTTGTCTATTTTATGTACACTTACTTTGTTAATAGAGTTATTGTATACTTATCAATCTATTAGCTTCCCTAGTACAATAAAATCTGCCTTGTTTAGATTTAAATTACTTACGTTGTGTAATAAAAGAAAAATTATTATTCGGACTAGATTTGGGCCGTGTAATTTGAAATATTTTTTGTATCTTTTTATAGGTATTGATGGTATTTCATCATTTTTTGTACTATGGGAAAATATTATATTTTATATTTATGGATTAACCTTAAAATTACTTAAAATTTAAATCCATCCAGATAATGGTTCAAATCCATCAATCAAGACTTTATATTGATTAGTTAACTTCAACTCTTAATTACAATCAGATTTTTTTTTGATGTTGTAAATCAAAACATAATTTTAAATAAAAATAACTTACTATCATTTAAAACTAAAATAAAACTATACAATGAGAGCCTGAATTCGGAACTTATAAAAACTACTTCCATTTGTGTTTTTATGACAAAAGATTTATATCCCTTCCTCACGTCGCATAAAGTTGCTTGACAAGAATTATGGTGAAAGTCAAACATCAAACGGAAATAATTCTAGAGTAGATAAGGTTGACCATAAATAGTTTACTCTAGCCCGATGCTGACTCGGATTTTTCATCCAAGTCAGCACCGGTAATTTAATTGTTACTATCTCTCCGTTCCCCTGATTCTCATTTCAAAAACATCTGATCCTATCAAATGATGCCCTTTCCTCAACATTTGATAGGCAACAAAATCTGAACGAATTTAGATTGAATTTTCCAATTACTTGCGCCCCTTGAGCCTCAACAACACTTCAGTGGAAGCAAACATCTTTCGGCAATTTCCCTTCAACAACGGTGTTTACGTCAGCAAACACATTGCCTAATACCACCAGATTTGGGTGACCTACCGCGCTCCTATCTCAACTTCGTCAACAAGAAACGGAAAGGTGTGAGGCAGAAAATTTTAAAGATCAACTTTTATTGGTCGCATTGCCGTGACTGTTTATGGCGGAATCTAATATTCTATTATAACGATAACGGGGTTGCCAGGAGTACCGTAATGGAGTGTACCTTCAACTCCTTAACGACTCCTGGTATCAGAATATGCCAGTGATTATTTTACTTGTAAGCCTCAGCCAAGAACAATTGTAGATGACGTAGCTTGTCTCAAACATTCCATGGAGTTTTTAAACGACGATTGAATAAAAGATGAGGCGTGAGAAGTATGAAAATTCTGTTTAGGCGGCATCTCGTATTTTTAGAATAAATATATATTTTATTCTGGGACAAAGTGTAGTGTCATTGATCTCACACTATTTGAAATGGTATCTCTTTTAGTGTTACTGAACGTGACTATCGTATAACTATAAAAGAGTAAAAGGTGACTACCTACTGCAGAAGAATTCGATATTGTTTTATTGATGTGAAATTATGATTCACTCAACTGTAAACATACAACTTTATTCTGAAAAAGTAAGCTCCACGATAGGGATGAGTATCATGAAATAAAATATGATCCAGGTAGAAAACAAAGTATTACATAATATAAGACCTGAAGAGCTACATATTTCAATTTATTTTAGATAGACGAACCGACTAAGACTGACTGACAAGACATGAACCTCGTTATGGCCAAAAAATAAAAGAATAATGAAAGAATACATATTGGAACTTTCTTAGCGAGATTGTTGACTTATGAAATATGGGCTCAGAGATTAATGGGTCGATAATATGAGAAAATAATGGTTTCCATAGATGTGGTAGACTGATTTATTTTACTAATACTGATTTATTTGCGTGAATAAAACTGAGCCGAAGCTCCCTAAGCGTAATAAAAATACCTACAATAATAAAATTGTTAATACCAATGTAATTTCACAAAATGTATAGGAGAATATGGCAATAACATTGTAAACGCGTTAAGACCAACAAAATTAATCAACAGTACCGCACTAAAATGCCTATGTGGAGCTATCAAAAACACGTAAAGTCATAAAGTATAGTTTATAAGCAATGGGGTTTCGGACCCACAAGTAAATTTTGATCTGACGTCCCGTCCATAAAGTTTAGCTAACGTTTACTCGCATCATAAAATATTTACTTAAATGGTATTGACATGCTCATGTTTGCGAAGGCAACGGACTAGGCGAGCAGAACGTATAAGAAGCTTTGATTGAAAAGTGAGGGACGGATGTTCGAAATATTTTGACAGGGTGGGTTATTTACTTACCATATTGTTACGAATGATGTAAAGAGCTTTTTGAAACTTTTTAGTTTTATGAAGAAGTAAGTACCAGTAAGTAAATTAATAAAATTTTCATTAACCCTCTAGCTAAGCGAAATTGCTTAACAGGCAGAGGAATGGAATGAGATTCAAATCCATGACTTAACCATCGCTTAAATTTTATAACAAGTGATTAAAAAAAATCTATAATCGTGATGGACGTGATCGTGTTTAACCTAGGAAAAGGAATTAGATTCACTAGAAACGGCTGCTACTGCTCATAGATGGCGTGAGAGCGATAGAGCTTTCAACTACCTATATTTAGGTTTTACGATACCTATAGTTACCTCTATATAAGCAGTCAATAGATAAATGCAAGTGGTCGAACATTCAATAACCACGCGACACACATGACGTTTCAATGAAATGTTTCAAACTAACAGATCAACAAATTTATCATCTTACTGTAAAATGTTACTGGAGCTTTTGATTGTGGATCCATTTTGCATTACTCTGAATATGACTTACCTGAAAGAAAAAAAAATCAAATTAGAGCACAATTTCTGAATATATTTTGTAAATACCTAATAAAAGCATTCATAACTATATAATTTCTTTTTTTCTATTCAGAGCATCTTAAATAGGCCTAATGGTTAATATAAGATATTGGACAAAATCCTATAACTCTTGACGCCCTAGATCTGATAGTAACTCTTCAATTGTCTTGACTAGTACCCTGCTAGTACCATTTAGTGACTGTTTTAATGGAGTAATAGCCCCCAAAAAGAGATAAATGCATCATAGCTTTATAAGTAAGGATAAAAATTCACCTTCTTATGTGACTTTAGCTAATGTAAAGAAGTGAATTAAATTGCTAATTAACTTCTCACTGAAAAATTAGATTTACTCATCATTCATCATAACATTACGGTACTAAAAATAGATGACATTTGCAAATCATATCGTCCACAAAATAAATGCTGAGAATGTAGCTGTTTGAAAAATAAATTAAGTGAGAAACACGTTGAAGAAATTTGCCAAGACACAAAGCCGCTACGGCAAAAAGGAACTCATTTAATAAGTTGAGACATGGTTGTCACATTCAGGTTATGTTTTCAATTTTTGTTCAACGTGATTTTTGATAAAGTAGGAGGTTTTTTCCTATCTTTAATCAGTATTATATTAATACGTTATTATAGATGCAAAACAGGTTTTAAATCACTGAAAATTTAGTTTCAGTGATTTAAAACCTTTCTTTGATGTGAAGAGATCGTTAAATCAGCTGTGGTCTTTGAAAATAAGATTTTTATTTCTTACATAATGGTAGAAAATTTGGCATATTAGTTATATCATATTCCTTTTTTTTATAAAAGTAAAGGTAAATAGAATCAGCAACTTGTCGTGTCTGCAAGTCGTAAAAATTGAACTAAGATAGAACCGCGTCTTGAAACCTGACAATGTAGTGCAGCTTTATCATTTTGCAACCCGCTTTGCGATATAACACCTTCAATAGATTTTAAAGCCATGTTTACGATAGACTAGACTGCATGGATAGTGCAGTGTTTTAATTTAGTTGTACTATTTATACTGTGTCAAGCGATGTGATTCAGTGCTTATGTTAAATATTTGTAAATGTTCTAAGCTATTTTGTCAGTTAGTTAATAGTTACGTTAGATGTATGGGGCTTCACCAATCGACATATTTTGACTATTTTAAGTAGTAGTTAATTTGTTACTTTTCGTATTCTATTAGTTGCACCCTCGGATAACGCAAGAGTGACACCGATTAAGTTACAAGCATCCATTTATCCACCATTACACCATGCTACATAAAGTTGTAAGTAAAAAAAAAGTTTAAGTTTATTATTTCACAAATAAAATGACGAAAGCTTGTAAAATAGATAGCAGTGTGGTCTCGACCACGAACGATATTAATTTTGTATCGGCGCGGCGGTCAGAGTCGCTGGCAACAGCTACTATTACTATGTTCATAAGCAAATGAAGCTTGATTATTGGCTTTCAAATTTACGTATATAGCGTGGGTATATTGTTTTAAATATTGTGTTATTTAAAAGCAGCAGCAGTGTCTATTATTATAATCAATGATTCAATTTTGGTCAGCAGAAAGTGTCCAATTTCGAATAAAACAGAAGTTATGTGTTTTAATCGAAATTGGATACGTAGGTCCGATTGAGTAGTTTAATATAAAACCGTTTAACTGAATTTGAGAACCTAATATAGCTTGTAGAGAATTCAGAAAAAAATTAATAGTCATTTCGTTATTCAGTAACAAACGGAGCTATGATATTATCATGTAATCTCGAAAACAGAGGTTTGCTTTTCTACTTTTTCTTCTCCACTTTACACGACCTACGGAAAGCTTTTGGCTAAAGTAGATATTTTACCATATAGATCTCACTAGCCATGCAGTTAAGCCCATTGATAGGTAACTGAACGCTCATACCGAGTAACCGACTCCGAACAGGATGTTTCAAATCCAATCCAGCAATAGGTTAGACTCAGAGCGATTAAAGGCTTAGTTGGAATGGAGACCATTACGGATCGTATGTACTGGCTAACCTCACTGTTACTGTTAACAAAGTAAGTAAACACATTAGATATAGAAAATTTAGTTCTGAGTCTAATTTTGACTATGTGAGGACTACAGAATAAAAATAGTGGAGTGTTAATAAGCTTGGTTGCCGCACTTATGAGCTAAGGTTTGATTTTAGGAGTGGGGCAAAGCGTTAATGAATATTTTATGTTAGCCAATCTTAAGTAGTACGGAATTTTGTAGAAAGTGCCCAGTCAATGTCAATACATTTGATTTATCTTCCTTGGGACCGCAAATAAATTTAGTTGGCGAAATATGGTTGATAGCATCCCTGCCTTCTCCTTAGGGAATGTACAAGCTTCAGGTTATATAATATTCAAATAAAACTATCTATGGCCGCACTTTTGAAATGATTTGACTTTAAGAAACTGATTCAACTAGGTATAGCTATTTTTAGACTACTCGCTTCTGGATTTTAAGATATCCTTTGCCCATAAAATAATCTTAGAAGTTCTAAAAATGTAGTCGCGAGTGATACTACAAGCAAAAGCTAGTATGATATATTTTCCTTAAAGCAGAATAACGAATGCGGTACACGATTTACAATTTTCCTTCATTTTTCTCATTTTGCTGGAGCGAAAATAGAAATAGTTGCTTATCGCATCCGCAAGTCATAAAAGTTAACTGAGAGTGAGTTACTGTTTTACTAGCAGATAAGCGTGTTGAGGAAACTGTACAAAGTATTGTAGCTTTATACTTTTCTTAACTCGCTTTAGTTTGAAGTGTCCTAATTTAAATTTAAAGAGGGAACATTCAGAACAGGACTTGAATTTACAAGAGCCTTAGGTCACCATTCTATATCAAGGCATTGGGTGAAACCACTACTTGGATTTATCAAACCTACTATCCTGCTTCTTATCCTATATCCTACTATTATTATAAATGTGAAAGTTTCTGGAGATGTTCAAATGTTTGCATGTTTGTTACTCTGCAGGAATAGATCGTAGTCTGGAATAACATAGGTATATTTATAGGATACATTCATTCCTGAACTAAGTTCCGATGAATAACGCAAAGGAACGCCCGTGGATTCACCCACGGTTCACTAGAGTGAAGCTGCAGGGGACAGATAAAAATATAGTAAAAAATATTGTCTAATTTCATCCCTAAACCTCATTTTGCTAGCGACACAAATCGATTAGGATTAGTTAACGTCTCAATAAATTTGATATTTCATTATCCCTTTTATGAATTATGAATATTCATCAGACTTTTGGACAGCGGAATTAAAATTGTAGGGTTCAAAAAGATCAGGAGCTAATATTTTTGAAACCCTTTACGTGTGTCAACTTACCACACAAAATACTAAAATATCAATTGGATTTTTGTTGATCTTTGATCAATTGATTATCATCTTCAATCAATTAGCGTAGATTATTTAATGTTTTGGAAACCTGGTTTTCTTACTTTCTAGGGAACATACGTATTTCACGTCTATTACCACACTTATTTGCATATATTTCTCCCTGGGGTAGTCAAAGCCAGCAGCCCATCTTTCGTTTCCATTCTTACACACCTCATGAGTTTTTTATTATTGAATCTTTTATTTAACTGGTTTTGAGTTATTCTGACCTGACTCTTTTTCAAAACCATTTTTTTATAGTATATAATAAAATGTGTCATAAAACCAGAATTATCCTAACTATTAACATTATCTTATCATTCGCTCATCTAAATTTGCGCAGCTAATATTTGATGAACATTTGTTTCAAGTGCATTTCAATCCTCGAATGCAAATTAGATTTACATATATCCACTTTAATTCAAAATTCAAACCAAGAGCATATATACAGTAATTAAAATTGAACAGTATGAAATACAAATACGCTCTGACAGTGTCGAAATGAACGCTTGTGTTTGATTGGACTCCATGACGTCACCCGTGTTCATCGGCTGCGCACTGGTTTAATTGAATCACCTGCTACCAGCAATGTATCTTGAATTTAGTTGGATTGTTTGGTCGTTAGTTACATTTCAAATAGTTTTAAAGTTTTATAGGTAGTGGAATCATTGAGCTTGGGAGGTGGTTAATCATAACCTTCTGTACATTCGGATTATAAACATATCAAGCAAAAATACTCAGGAAGTCTCGGGAAAAGTTACACTTCCTTGTTACCCGTATCAAAATCAAACAGAAGTTAATTGGAGGAGTTAAGAATGAAATAAATCCACTTCCTTCATAGTAATCGGGAGATAATAGAGATAAATAGGCAAACTACCTATAAAAGTGATTTATAGAAGAGAGTAAATATTTATTTTGTTTAGTTTTAATTTTAATGTAAATATTATTTAATTTTCATTGTATTTTTATCATACTTACTAAAAGAGATAAATAAAACGAACACAAATATTATGATTCCTTCCACAAATGGCCACTGGCATATAGATATTTAACTAAACGATTTTACTACTATATAACTATTCGCGTTTAAAATTCATTCGTATGTAGGTAATAAACACAACATTCGGTAGTCCATTTGCCGATTATTGTACCTGAATTCAACCCGACATCGGATGCAGAGGCCTGATCGATGTCATATCACCGTTAAATGAAGTTTGTGCGGCTCACGGATCCGTTCGCACCGCTTTCACCGATTGGTTCACTGATAAAGTACTAGGTAAGTTGAAGATAAAATACGTATCAGATAACGCGATAGTTTAGATATAAGTAAATAATAATATTATTTTGCTTCTGATTATAATAATTACTATTCTTGATAAAAACTTTAAAGTGGCAAGTTAAAGTGACTGTCACACTAAATATTTACACTGTAGCATTATTGGCATTTTTATAATGGTAGCATTCATTCTTCAGACTTCGTTTACAGCTCACCAAAAATCTGTTTGAAGTCATATTGAGTTGAAATCATATCGAGCTCAACATAAGCAGAGATTCACGTCAATTTGTTTATTCAAATTTAGCCGCATTTAATTTAGTCTTACACAAACAAATCGTTTAAGCTGACATGGCATTTAATTATAATTTTCTCATTACAGATTAACACGAATCCTTTATCGACAGCTACCAAATGAAATGCAGCCTCTATTTTGCTGTTCAATCGCATCGTCTGACACCATATCATCGTACAATGAGCGTTTATACGCCCGCATTCGGGGCCATCACTTCAATGTACTTCTCTCTCAATTGATAAACCAAAAGCGAGTTCGTATTTAAGTTCTATTTAGGGGTTGTGCTATTTTTGAGATTTAATTTTCAATTTGATTTAGTTGTGCGTGAAATTCCTAATTTTAAAGACAGCATTATTTTCTAGAGTAAGTAATTTGTACAGATTAACAGCAATTAATGTAAGATATTTGGCAAAAAGTTGATCTGATAAAAAAAATCTAATATCTATAGGAGGTAGGGTCGGACTAAGCGGATCGGTATAAATGGACCCCGTGCTCCAAAATCTAAGCCTTTGGTAAACCCGAGATTAGTGCTCCGATGATGAAGATGAAGGTAGAATAGTATAGTAGTTTAAATTTAACATTACAAAATTTTAACAGAAGCTAGAATCGAAATCTTTGCAGAATAAATTAATACTGAGATACAAGAATATCACAAAATTAAATTAAATGCATCAATGTGGGTTATACTGAATGCAAGCACCGAATACCACACTTGATATCCGATGTAATCCATGTTGCGTGCACTGTTGACACAATTTTAATATTGAAACATTCATTATCCGTGTCTCTTGTAATTGAAAATTTATCCATATTGTGTGCACTGAAATTGATTAGTGCGTTGAAATTATTATTTACCATTAATCTAGCATACTGAAATTTGAACCTGAATCAATAATAGTGACCTGAAATAATATGTGTAAAATCAAATAAACAAGATTTATAGTTTCCGAAAATTTTAAAAGTAATTCTGAGAGTCAAGTCAATATTATATTTATCTTTCTTTTTTTTGTGGTCTGCAATGAATGATTATTATAAATATAAAGAATGTCTAAAAAGTCTGACAAGAGGAGATTATTGCGTTGATGACAAAATAATTTAGTCAATTAAAGCTTTCATATCGTAAACTTATACTTTACTAAAATTAACTTAAATCTTGAAAGTTTTTCGTATCGAACCACATTTACTCATCCTCGTCAGCTTAGATGCGAGTGAAATAATATAAGTGTATACTTTATATCTAATAATCTGGAGCATAGCTACTTTAGTTTTCGTGTTGGATATAAAATTATCATGAATGACACATAATTATGCCATGAACATTATCATTATACATGTAGCTGCTTAATTTGATAATGGTAGAGTCAAATAAATACGTACGATTAATTCATTAAATACATTTGTATGCAAAAATACATTGTATGGTATCGTAACATTTAATATAGGTACTGAACACTATATAATATTATAAAACAATGATCCTACTGTAAAGTCCTAAAAGTATCAAATCTCGCTGAAATTATTTAGAACGACCATTATCTTAGAATGAATATAAGAAAAAGAAAGCGCTTCGTTTTGTAAACAGGCATTTAAAGATCTGAAATCCAAACCACCACTAAAGATAATTACTATAAAAAACCAAGGAACCGTCGAAAAGCTCAAGACACACAAATAAATAGGAACTACCCCTCACGATTAACTTACATTCGTTTCTTTGTCTCCGCCTTTAATATCTTTAAGTGGACGTAGGCAATTTTACAGAAAGCCAAAAAAGAGAAATCTTCAGTAATTTGCGGGATCCACTCGGCTATAAATGAAATGAAAATTTTTGACGAGAAAATGGACTGAATTTGCCTACTTTCGTCTTGATGCTTTCTGAAGATGAGGTCTTTTGATTTATATCACTAATTTTGATGATATAACTAGACTCTCGAAATTTATTTGGATATTTACAACTATGGATGAAGACATGAGATTCTTTATATATAAGATCAAAATGCTGTATGACAGCAAGTACAGTGTTGACAATATTAACGTACTCGTAGTTTTTTTATATAGGGTCACCACTACACACACCAATAGTGCCACAGTGGCGGCCCTCAGCTTGACGGTCTCATTAAATTTCATCCTCATCAAACTTAAGAGGATATAAATTATTAAACACTACATAAATTAAAAAGTAAACTGTGTTAACATTATTTTTTTATGTTGTAATTCCCAGATGTTCTAATTTTTACTTGAATATTAAAGTTAGGATATCTTTACATTCAAATAAAACATTAATGACCTATCTAACAAGTTATAAAATTTTAAATCTATTAATCTAGCCTGTCCTCATTCTATTTTATGCTCTATATTCGTTATAATTATAAATAAAATGGTTGTTTTCATCTTACATAATTATGAATTTGTTTTATCCACAGTATGCAAATGTTTATACCAAAACTTAATTTCAAGCTCAAATAATTCCAAAGGAGTGTGCGATTCACGTCGACCGCCCGTCCCAAAGGTTTTATTATTGTAATCAACAATAAATATTAATGTATTTACGTACGTTATAGAACCTCTAACTTTCATTAATGTGTAAATATGCAAATTATCAAAAACTGTGAACGAAAAACTCCGCGCTAGTTCAGACCTTAGTTAAAATAAATTGCTGGTCAACACGTTTGTGATGCAAAACTGGATGCTATATAAGCACCTGGTCCCACTATGCCCGACATAGTAGCCTTTTGGGAAAGTTTTTTTTTTGCAATTACAATACCCTAGAACGACGCAAAAGGTAGATTTGCATTTTTATTCAAAACCGGCTGAAAGGGACCGCTTGCTTTTCCGGCGCTTTTTAACGACCCCGTTCCAATAATAATGAAGATTCCGGTTTAATTACAACGAGAATTACTTTCTCTGTAATGTAAATCCCACCTACGATGTACATTCAAAAGATACTTAAACAGTATCTTAGCCCGAGTCTATAACGTTTTATAGTCACTTTAAGAGTCTTATAAATATTCTTAAAGATAATTTGAAGGAATATAGCCTGGTATCAATGTTGTAAGTTAAACGTTGAATATTTTCTGTTACATCTCGCATATCATAAATATAAAGTCGTGTGACGTTATCTTTAACTGTTATGTCCGTTCAGGAGATGTATTAGGGAAATAAGTCACCTTTATGACTAGGGGAAGTTTAACAGCAATACTTTCTTTAATAATCTTCTGGTATTGAGTTACGACCGATGTAGGTATTCATTGAATATATTGAAGTTACATAAGTGCTATGTGATAACAGTATTATGTATATGGAACATCTTTATGTGTTCTTTTTTTATACCTAAAGTACTGAACCATATAAATTCATGATCATTTGAACTGTAACTAAGCAAACCAAATATGTCAAGTTTACGATTTGCAATACTGGTTTATGTTTTGTAAGTTGTGGGCATACTATATATTTTGTTAGTATACGTCAATATTAAGTAAGAAGGTAGTAGGTACTTGCCTGGTTCAAATTTGGTATATTGTTGGATGTTACGCTACTAGACATGGCGACGGTACTTTCAATGAAGACCAGAAATTTAATCCGTATCTTGCAACCACTTGTGTTGACTTTGTGATCGAATTAAATCTTTATCAATTCGAAACTAACAGCTTAAAACTTGTCATAATAAATGAATCTTATAAAGAAATCAACGAACTAGTGAACTTGACAAAACCACAGTTCATTTAGTGAAGAATATTTTTCAACTGTCAGACCCTATCATGATTTAAGACTATATTAGAAACAAATTACGAAGTGGACTAAGTTGCACAGTATACCATACGAAGTTAAAAACCTTTGAGCAAAACCAAGTATTGATTAGATCCCACTTCAAGACAGGCTAAAGCGAGTAAAGCGTCTATTACACAAGTAAAAGACACTTTGTCCGATAACGTGGAGTTTAAATGCACACTGTGCACTCACCATTAGGTTTACAGTAATTGTGGACATCGCATACACACTAGAAACTCGTTATCGCATCGTGGTTACGGTTACAGCTCGCTGCCGATTTCGGGCTTAATCATGGTAATATAGGAAATACTCTATGCACTTGGCACGTGCAAGTAGAATAGTTCAAGTACCTAATATCTGTGTAATATTTGATCACTTAGAAATACGTGTCGATGCATCTAACAACAGAGTGGTATTTATTTTCTATCACATTAAAGAGATATGAACAATAAGGTAAGTTCCCAATGTTAGGTATTAAACTGCTTGAACCTTTATATAAGTTACCATTAAGGAAGAAAATCATAAAATATCATAAGTGGTAAATGGCGAAATGTGGGTGCTAGCACCTCTGCCTACCCCTTCGGGGATATAGATGTGAGTTTTTGTTTATGTATGTATGTACCTAAATGGTGAGCCTCATTCCTCAGACTTCACCTTTAGCTTACCATCAGGCGTGGTGAAGTCATGTTACCGTGAACTTACACCGTAAACTTTTTTACTTACAGTAAAAAAGTTTACTATTAGCTTTACTCTTAAAACTTATTTAAGAATGGAAAATAATACTAAATTATTTTATTTCAATATTAATTAAAATGAATTAAAACAGTACTGACAATACCACAGATAAGTAACTAAATATATTTCTTCGTCCACCCTTTCACGCAAAATAAGCTTGAACTCATAAATTGGAGTTTTTGTCATCTCTCAGTAAATCCCCCATGCTCAGGGCAGTCAGTCTGCGCAATTTATTTTAACTAAAGCAACCCAGCAACTTTGGACATTTGCATATTTTCATCATATTTACCGTGGTCACTAAGCGAATTAACATTACTTAATGATTTTATTATATTTGCAAAGGACGGGCGCTTCTGAGTTTTACATATTAATAGAATATTTGAAAGCGCTGGAGTTGCTTCCAATCTTTTTAGCGAAGTTACAAGTTTTGTTGTACCGTATTTATTTGAATGCAAACTATGTAGTTTTGACGTATTATATAATATATAATAATTATCATATTGTATAATATATAAACATGTATAATTATAAATTCAAAATTTTCAAATCGAATTCAGACCTCAAATTTATTATTTTTTATACCACTTAGGTGGCAGACAAGCACATGGCCAACCTGATGGGAAGCGGTCACCTATAACAAAAACTCTTAGAAACATAGTTATACTACGTTTAAAAACCGACTTCACAAACTAATATTTTTTACTTTTTAGTGTAAGTACTGAAATAGAAAAGTAACTACCTATTTATGAGGTTTATTAAGTACAAAGGCATCAAAAACAGAATTTTTGCCGTAAATTTGATGCTTTCCCCTCGATTTTCCCAAAAACGAAGAAAAAAGAAATTCAAAATCCATCCATAATTGGCACCGCTACCGCGTCACATTCTTTGAAGTCGGTTGAAAAGTCTCCTTCAACATTGCAACAAATTATTGTACCAGTGACTTGTGTACTGATATCGAAATCACGGTTTTACAATGTCAATTTTATGATCAGCCACATCTAGCTGGGGCTATAAACTGTCTTGCACTTTACGAAATAGCATTGGTATTTGTGCATCGTACCTACTAGTGGTACCATAAAACTGAGTAACATTGGCAAACGCAAGTAGCTTTCGTGATGTTAGAATGTATCTTTTGTTCTAAAGGAAAAAAGGTAGCCTTTATGTATTAGTTATTTAGACTATTCTTTATATATCTATGGGCTGATTCGTCCTGCCAAGTACCACACCACTATGCTTTGTGTATGGGTTTGTAAGAGTGCTGAAGTTTTTAAACTCATTTCTTTAATTAATTAATTCCTCGTATTTATCGTAATATTTTCGGTTACTGAGACCGCTATAACTACTAGGTAAATAATATTAGTTGGGATATTATCTAGGTCAAAATGTAATAAAATGAAGTTTCTTAATAGGTATTTTTTGATAAAAATGCTTTATGGCAAAAACATAATATGCTTATAAATAAATCTAGGCATAGATTTACATAAACGAATATGGGATTCAATGGAATTTAAAACTTTTATCTTCAAGATTTTATATTAAATAATGTATACAGTTCAATAAATTCATTCCAATTAAGAATAATGAGATTAATTCATGCAGTTTATTCATTTACTTTTAAAGAAAATGGAATACAAACGAAGCGTAATAACGCGAAAATAGAAATAATAAAAAATAACAATAAATATATCCGAAGGACAGAATTAATGGTTCTTCGTTAACTTCATAGAATAGCAAAAAGTTTACCCTAAGTAAAACTTTCCAACGTTTTATTCCACAGTAAAAACTCAACTTAGTTCAAACTTAACGAGGCTGGGTGCTGTGAAGTTTAATCAATTCCATGACCGTTAAAACTGAGTGACTATGGTCGATAATTTTATTCTCAACCCTGAAGTTTTGGACAAAAGTCTTGTCAAGTGTTTTGTTGGAGCTTAAAATAAACAAAGTTTAGATATATTTTTTGCTTTCTATGCAAATTGCCAATTAATCGTAAAAGTTGAAGGCTATGCTTGCTTTTGTACATATTCTTACCATGTCTCTATTTCTAAAATAGTAGATCATTTCTTTCAAAAAAATATTATAGCAAAAAAAACAAAGAGCGTGTTTTCACCCTGCAAAATTTCAACAAAATGAGCAAAATTACAATTAAAAATGATCATTTAGCCACAAAATTGTCCCGATATTGCAATTAAGACTAATCGCCAATCAACAAACTTAATTAGGCAGCTTGTTTAGTATTCATGCGGTGATTTTGACAAATAGCACATTTTATTACAGCATCAACTTCAATTTTACATTTCATTAGTTTGATAATCACCCTATTTGCGTAAAATATGTTCATGAATAATATGCGAGCTTACATTATTACGATGGAGTATGCAATGTGAAGCCAAAGCGTCTATAAGAAACGAAATTTAATAGGTACCTCCCATGTGTCTTGAAATTTCAAATTTTCACGAAACGTTCCAAATATATTGTAAACAAATGGTACATTGCAATTTGTTGCAATTCACAAACGTAACATACAAATAAGCAGAAATAAATCTTAGAAGGAGAATCACGATACTTGCAGTAGGTACTGACGCGTGATAAAAACATCACGGAATACTGGATGCACTTTCGGCTTAGTGCCAGACTGGTGCCACGATTTATTCTACAGCGAATAATTTGTATAGAAAATGTTAAAACTTGTACTGCAAATTTCTTTATCTTCTTACACAAATAAGATACTTCGCATTCATTTTTTATTATTATTAAACGCTTTTATTTATATCGACCTGTTTGTTTGGGTCAAATCTAGTAATTGAAAATTGACCCCCTTCTTGTGGACGGATTTTTCTGATATATTTGGCACATATCTTTAGTTCTGGTGACAATACAAGTTAATCTATTCTGTATTATTGTAAATCCAAGATGGCCGACGCTACAAAATGGTGGTTTATGAAATTTTTTAGCAATTTTTATTATTACACTTTGTAAGTTCACCTTTTTTAATATTGTTTTCTATTTCATACAACGTTTGTTTAGTACACCTCTAAGCAGGTTTACTTAATATTTCAACTCAATCTTACTTCAACTGAATCTTGTTTAGATCTATTACGAATTTAACTCATCTCGTTACAAGTGTAGTTGAATATTTTACAGGATTCGAACCGAAGAAATCGTACTCACGTACGCCCAAACATTATTAATCCAACACCCAATTTCCAATTCAGACTTTAGTGCCTACAGTATCGTACAAAATAGTCCGTTTACTGCACCAGATGGCATTTGTGATGTGAGATGTTGGCTCACATTAATTAAAACGAGATAGTACTGGGCCTCTAGACAACATTCTACCAGTGGAATCACTTCGAAGTGAATTGTCAAAGTCTGAAAATGTATGGAAGTGAAGAAGAATTTTTTAATGCCACTGCTTACGTAATTTAATAACCCCTAAAGATAAAATGACCGTTGTCAAATTTTATACCTAGATAGGTATTTGTATATAAATAAATAAAATATTCTACGACATTCTACACAGCGCTCTTTAGATCAAAAGTAAGCTTAGTTTTACTAGCTTGTGTTATGGGTTCTAAAATGCGGATAAACATACTTATGTAACAGCGATGGTAGCTGAATGGATAAGGACGCGGCCTCTACTCAGAGGTATCCAGTTGAAATCCGGCCGGACAGTACCAATGTAAATTTCACTTTGTGGAATTTATGCACATGATTTACCATCTGCTGACGGTGAAGGAAAACATCGTCAGGAAACCCACATGTCCTAGAAGAAATTCTAAGGACGTGTCCGATCCACCAACCCGCATTAGGCCAGCGTGTGTGTATTAAGGCCTATACCCTCTCAGCTCTCTCGTTAGAGGAGGAGACCCGTGCCCAGCAGAGGGACACAATAAATGGGTTGCTATTATACTTATGTATATCTTTTTTTTTCTAATATAGGTACATATGCATTCATACAAATATTTGCAATGAGCAGGAATCCAAACCGCACCCACTGTCGTAGCAGTTGAATGCACTACCGCTTAGATTGCTTAAAAATTTCTACATCACACATCAATGTATATCAATACTGCCAAGTACATGACATTTTCACTGCAGTAAAGAAAGTTGAAGATTGAGAAATGTAACACAACTTACAGTAAGACAGAATGCGTCCAGTACATTGTCCAAGTCTTTATTCGAAGCACTTTATTTCTCAAAGCGACTATGACATGTGGAATTGTGTTAAACAAACCATGCAATTCTCGATATTTTACTGCTAATGTTTCAGTGATGCTGTTCTTAGGGTCGTTTTGATTTATTCCTTGTGTTTGTCCTTTTCTCAGTTAGCTTCTTTAAACTATATAACAGATTCTAATTCTGTTTTCATTGTACAAAAACCCCTGCTTGAGTGATTATTCGATAGTACAAACTTATATTTTCAAAAAGTATAGCTAAAACTTATTTCTTTTATTTCCCACTTTTCACTTAGAGTGGACGTACGGGGTTTTGATATTTGACTATAATAATATTTTATCCTCCTGTAGTTCTAAACTTATGCTTAGGAAATCAAACTACTTTAATAAATACCATAAATAGCCTAGGCGAGTTCCTTGTCTTATATAAAAAGTAGATATTTTAAGTCTTTCTATCTATACTAATTTTATAAAGAGGTAAGTTTGTGTGTTTGTTAAATTGTAAGGGGTAATCTCGGGATCTTCTGAACTGATTTTAAAAATTCTTTCACCAATAGAAAGCCACTTCATTCGTGAGTGTCATAGGCTATATATTATATTTTATTGGAAAACAGGAATTTACACCCGGGCGAAGCAGGGTCCCGGGTCGCTAGTCAGAAATATATTTCATAATACATAGTTAAATTTCAAAATAAATATAGCAGAAGGTTATGAAATATGTCCTTTTGACAATTCCTTCTAATATTTAAAAAAAATATTGAATTTGGAACATCATTTCAGACCCACGGTACCTACCACTCTACTAAAAGACGGATTGCAAAAAAAACATTAAACTTTTGAACTATTAGAAGCGTATAGTACCTACTACCTATATAATTCCCCAGATGAACATTTTCTTTTGAATACATCTCAAACATTACAATGTCACCAACGATTACAAAAACTAAGTTTTGTTCGTATCTGTTTACAGTTTCGCAAAGTTGACACAAAAATACTTGAACGTCTCATAACATTGTCAACATTGTTTGTTATCTACTAAGTTTTAGGAGACGGCTACAATGCTGGATAGAAAGGGGAAGGGGGGGGGGGGGGGGGCGAGGGAGGAGAAAGTGCTGTCGTGTGTAAATTTTTATCTATAATTTTGAATTTGTTTTGATTTCTAGATGTTTACACAGGAGGTGAACTGTAAAACGGAAAACACTAAGATTAAGATATATTGAAGAGTTGCAGTTCACAAAAATATTGTTTTGACATAAATAATATAGTAGGGCTGTCATAGATTTTAGTCTTCAGTCAAAAATCCTTTTTCACAGTATATCATTTATTAGTTGCTAGCTGTTGTCTACGGCTTCACTCGCTTGATATTTGGTTCCCGTTCCCGCTGCCCATGGGAACCTATTTCCGGGATAAAAGTAGCCTATGTGTTATTCGAGACCATAATCTATACCTGAATTTAATTTCAGCTAGATCTGTTCCTCCGTTAAAGAGTGATTCAGTACCAAACATTCAAACATCTCCTTTCACATTTACAAAGGAAGTAGGATTGTTACCGATAGCTCACTAAGCAAATTAATATCGCAATGAAATGTTTAAATAAATTAAATAATTATATAGGTACTTTCATACATAACCTAAACAAAATTCCAAATTTAAAAAAACGCAACACGGTACTGTAATTGGTTTTCCAATTACAGTCCGGCTAATAACTCCCATTTCAAATAATGAACTGGTGAGCCGTAACACGAATGTAACGACGGAACACAGAGCAACACAGAGTACTGCAAATCTCTCGGTTATACCACTTGGCTCTAAATGCGGGTATTTCAAATACCAATGGAGCGTGAACTGAGTGTGTTCGAAGCTTTACTTGTAGAGTTGGCTGAAAAATATTTGAGTTGATATGTGGGCTTCAGGAGACATGTTATGTATGTGCCTTATCGATCAGTTTGTGCCAGAATAGTAACTTGCCTTTGTATGTATGTCAATGTTGTGTTTCATGTGCATGTTTTGGTTGGTTGTAGACCGTAAAATTTATTTTTATTCTTTTCTGGAATTTAATCTTTTCTGGTTTGAAAAACAGTCGGAAAAACATTTGTTATTGTTGCAGTTATAAAAGTCTTCGCTCCATATTACGACTAAATCGTAGTTGGTAAACAAATACGTCACTGCCTTTGCCTTTGTTGATATACAGGCTAGACTACGTAAAATATACATTTTCTTAGACACATTACAAAAGCATAGTATACCTTCTGAAAGCAGAAAAATAGTTAAGGAGAATTTCTCCAAAAAAATAATTCTATTAATTTTTGATCAACATTAAAAAAATATTTTTTTAAACTAAATAACAATCACGCTCAAATCACTCAGTTCATTCGCATTCGATGAACACTCCGCTTTGAATGCTACATCGAAAAAGTCGACAATCAGACCGAATATTCTTTCATTCACTTCATACAAAAATTACCTACAATCAAAATCGAATCAAGTTTCAAAGCTGGTCTTACAATTGACAGAATTGCGATCCCATTTTAGCTTTTATTTCCTTAATTTGTTCCATTTACCACAGAAAAAGGACTTTTCATATCTCCTTTGTTGTTATTTACTTAAATACATTTAAAAAGATGGTGGTGTACCTATCGTATTATGTTGATATAATTTTCTATCTGTATCATTCCATACCAAAATTGTATCAAAATATTTTTTTTTTGAAATTCAAAAGTATACCTACATTCAATGTACTGTGTTTAATAATTTGAAAATACAATATACAATATGTTCTGACATCTTTAGTACATTTTCTAATTTAAAAATATTCAGCAGACCTCTTTGCTGATGACAGAAATTCACGGGTTCCACTTTTTTAAAATAAAAAATTATTAGGAAATTTACCCACAAAAAATGTTATTCCTAGATTACTTTTTTTATACCACTTAGGTGGCAGACAAGCATACGGCCCATCTGATGGAAAGCGGTTACCGTAGCCTATGGGCGTGCGCAAAACCAGAAGCGTCACACTCGCGCTGCCGACCCTAAAATACTATAAGGTAAGGTCTATGATATATACAAAAATATTAACAGGAATTAACGCAGTCATGGTATAGGTATATTATACATACCTTTGGTATTTATACCTATACCTTTGGCCAGCCTGTGACCATAACCAGTGTAACCTAGTCGAAACGTTAGGCAATCCAAAGGTATATTCCTATACTATGATCGCTTTAATACCCGTTAACATAAATAGTGTGTACTATAAATTTTTTTCACGTGACGTCAGAATCTCTATTTAGTTATACTATACTATACTATACTATAGTTTTCACGTTTAACTAGTAGGTCACTTTTGGCCTCTAGGAAATAAAATTAGTCTACACGTTTCGTGTTAAGTAAGGAGCTTAAAACGCTCTTACGTGTATTAGGCAGTAGTCTGCGGCATCATAATTATATAAGTTTTTGCGGCAACTCTCACCAGGGAAACATGAAGAAATGTAAGATTTACTAAATGCGGGCTTTATACCTCTAGGACGCTATTAAAAATGTATAGTTACAATTATTATACTTTTAACGAGTTTATAATGTCTTGTTTTCACAACAGCAAATGGAAGGCTGTTGCTCCTACTTACTCTGAAGGGAGAAAAGTATGATGGATTAAAATTCATAGGATACATAAATTCATGGTTTTCCCTGGCGGCTACAATATGGGGTTCTTCAAGAAGGGCATTTGAAGGTTTTTGCAGGGTCGGCAGCGCGAGTGTGACGCCCCTGGTGTTGCACGCGTCCATAGGCCACGGTAACCGCTTTCCATTAGTGTGGGCCGTGTGCTTGTCTGCCACCTAAGTGGTATAAAAAAAAATACAAAGTAAAGATAAAATGAACCGCACCTATCACTGATGCGCCACAATGTTGTAACTATGTTCAGTATAGTTCGCAACGTTAATGCAAAGTGGCTAAGAAGTGCTGGCTTGATGTGGTAGATCATGGATGCCCAAGACTGTCCGAAGTGGAGAAGTAAAAGACGAAAAATGGATCCCGGACTCTGAGGTTACGACCACTATTTAAATGAAATTTATAACGCAAGAATGATGATGACTAACTGATATTTAAAGGTAGGGAATGTGAAGCAAGAAGGTAAAGCCTTCAATATTCTTTATTTACGTCAACATGACTTCACTTCGCCTGATGGAAAGCTAAAGGCAAAGTCTCACAAAATCAAAAAAAGTTAGCATAGGTATTAGGTATTTAGACTTACTTAAAGTAAAGCCGATTTCAGAAGCCAAAATATTCCTACAATAACAGCTGCAAGCTTAAACTCCACAAAGTATTATAAAAATCGCTCCATTTCAACTAAATCCAGCTGCACGGAATGGAGCAATAACATGTCTACTAGGAAACACAAGAAGAGAAAAATTCCTTTACGCTACTCGGAGAAATTCTCAGGGAATAGGGAACGAGGAATTTCGAGAAAGGAATGTTACCCATTAACGCTAACTGTACCTACACAGTACTGCCCAGTTTGGGGAGTTACTTAATTTCACGTCAGCTCTTAGGTGTTGCTTCTATCCTGATACAAGTATTAGAGATTCGTAAAGGGTTCGTAGAATCAGTTGTGTTTAATTTTATTGCGACCCCTTGCCGTTTATGAGTCCTAAATAAGAAAATCTTTCGTGTATTTACACATAGAATGTACAACTTTCCTTCAACGGAATTATTTTTCTGCATAATGAATTAAAATTATTGTTAAAGAATATTAGAAAAATATCTCAGTAACATAAAAATACTAACTTTAATTTTGTTTTTACTATGCTAATATTTTTAAATTATGCAAAAATAACCCAGAGATTCGTCATGAAGGTATAAAGTCAAATTCAAATATCTTTTTCCATTAAGTCACCAAGTAAGATTATGAACATCCAGATTTTATACTTTTTACGAACAAGTCTGGTAATAAAAACTCAGTATCTCTAGCCAGTAATTACCATGATGACTGTTGGAGTTGGAAGAATACCACCCATCAGGGAATTATAACTGTATGCACTTAAATTTTAACTAAAATGATGTTAAACTAATTTTTTTTAACCACGTAGGTGGCAGACAAGCACACGGCCCATAAGGATGGAAAGCGGTCACCGTGGCCTACAGGAACGGATTATTATGGCCGCGGTGTTCTGTAAAGGGTGGAGGTACTTCCTCAGTCGGACAGCTCATTTTGGACGGGAGATACCGTCGTGTCCTACCTCCATTATATATTGTATGTATGTGGAATTTGTTACTAGTATGTATGTACGTTTATAGTTTTTATTAAAGTATGTATATTTCCTCTGGTTGAACACCATGTTTATCCATTTATTGTGTCCTTTATGTTCCCCCAAAGGTTTGCGGTTTATGTTTAATATTTAATAGTTGTTTTCTGTGTGTGCAATAAAGAATGAAGAAGAAGAAATTAGTTTTGCCAATTCTTATAATGCAAAACTATTAAAAAGTAGACTGTTTATAAGTATTTTGTAAGGTGGCAAAATACTGACGTATCATACAGTAATAAAATTGTACGGCTTATATTATAGGTAAATCATAATCTGATTAATAAACCGAACTCAGTCACCCTTTGGTTTTCTTAGAGTTTTAATTTCAGTAAGACATGAGATAGAAAAAAAATGTTGTTCTGTTTCCATTATAGAGTTAGAAGATCTTACTTTGGAAACGTTTTTTTTAAATCCCATCGTACAATATTAATTTATTTATGTATACTAACGCCCTCATTCTATTTTTACATTGAAAAGAAAATCGCCTGGTTTTGTAAAAAATTCGCGACGGATATTCCTGTTTCCTTGAATAATATTTACCAACAACCATTAAAGTATTTTTCCTCATCCCCTCTTTCTGCCGGTCCTACTTTATTAATCGCGTACGCTGTGATAACGCGCTCTATTTCATGCAAGTTGAACTTAATGCTTTTTTACCCGACTGCGCCAGCGAGGGTAATGTATTTCGTGCGTATGTATGTATGTTTGTAGTTTTCTTTGTTCCCCTCTATAGGCCTAAAGGCTGGAGGGATTTCGATGTTTGAGGTCTCAAATGAATGGTATGTTTTTCCCGAATGTCATTGGGTACATGAAATGTGAATAAAAACCATAATTTTGATTTGTGGTTCCAAAAAAAATTATCGTTGTCAAAAACATATTACTCAAACTTATCAAGTGGGGTATCAAAATAAAGGAAATTAGAAGATTTCAAAAATATAATGGTTATATTATATCGTAACTACAAAGTATAAAATAAAATATATGTTAAAAAAACCGAGTGCTGTTGAAAAACTTCAAACAAGTTTGATAGCACGCGGTAATCATTCGGAAATCATAAACCGAAATAAAATTAATGGGTAGGTATACGAGTAGTATACCGCCTGCTATCAAACTTGTTGCAAGCTTTTCAACAGCAATCGGGTTTTTTTATTTTTTAATCATTTATATACACATTTAAAGACAAAGTTTTGCTTAAATTAAATAAAAAAAATTAGAATTTATTATGAAATTCTTTCATTAATATATCTTGATAAAGTAATCTCATAATATCATAATACTGTTATGAAATATCAAGAGTAAGTATTCATGTATATAATTACATTATATTGCAAATGACTACTTTGATGCTTAAGAGAAAATAATCTCCATGGGCAGAAAGAAAACAGCGTAATGAAAGCAAAAGCTTTTGAAACTAAATCACCTATTATAAAAATGATTTATAATTTGAAAGAAGCTTTGTAATAAAAAAACATCAAACGGTAGATATAAAAAATACAGTATTTTCTTATGATATTTATTTCACACTTCTGTAATACTGATCTACGCTTTCTACGTTCGGACAGTGTAAATTGTAATTCATGTAGTCATAAATTATTGTTTAAAGGTTTGAGAGTTGCTTTGTAATATTATCTATAAATGTAATATATTATGTATATATTTACAAACCTTATTGTATGGTATTCTAGAACCCATATTGTAAATTTCAAAAGCTTGCAATCCTTACTTTGTTCTAAAACATTATTTTTATATATTATTATCTAAATGCGTTTTGAATAGATCATCTTTTTTATCAATTATTGTTTAAAACAGTGTGTTACGTGATTAAAATTTATTATTATTATATATTATATATTATTGCATAACAAAACAGTACCAGTAATAAGCAACTGTAAGATAATATTTAAAAAAGTCCTAACTACCTATAATATAACTAGCTGTAGCCCGCGGCTCCGCCCGCGAGGATGTCGAAATCCGTTTCAAAAACTATCCTATCTCTCAAGTTGGATCGAACTGCACATGGTATGCGAATTTTATTATAATCGGTTAAGTGGTTTAGGAGTCCATTGAGGACAAACATTGTGACACGAGATTTATATAATATTAAGATTATAACAACAACTGCTCCTTTCTAAAGAGCCGTGTTCACTTATAATTCGTACCATAAATGAACTGGTGCCTAAATATATCAGTCTCAGAAATCTTTATTCTAAACTCAAACATTTTTGCTCGTTAGTCGTTCACGGACAAAAATGAATTTCAATTCAAACTTTAGCAAAATCACAAATTTTCACATCTTTCAACCTTTCCCCGATATTGTCGAAGATAAATGAAATAAATTTTTAAACAATCCTGTTCAACGTGGCTCTAAACTTTTCCTATTACGGAAAATGTCTTTGGAGAACCACAAATTGTCTTAGAAGCACCACAAATTAATGACACAGCACTTTGAATGCTATTGGATTCGAAGTGATACTGCATGTTTTTTTTTTCTAAACAATATACTTACGTTTTGGCTTTATTCTTTCCTATTACGTAAAATTTGTTGTGTGTAAAAAAGCATCTCATATTTTGAACTAACTGAGGCGAATCAATTGGTAGATGATCTATTTCCCAATGTTTTTATTTTATTTTTAATTTATTTATAGTATAATAAGTTACAAATTCAGTAGCAAAAATTTTATACACATGGAGACAGAAAAATAACTGCAGATAAAAGGAATATTACAAAAATTCAAGATAATTGATTTAAAGATAACATGCATTAAATGTTAGTAGTTAGGTAGGTGGACACATAACGTGAGAAAATAATAACAAATGGATAAAATGATATAAATAACAATAAAAACTTAGATTTCAAGCAAAGAGAAAAATCGGAAGATAAATCTTCGCATCAAAATGATTACTTTATCAAAAATACACTAAAAACAGTGGCACAAGTGTTTAATAATAATAAAAACCAGGCCAAACCATGGCCTAACCGCTTGTGTACTGAAATAACATCTAATAGCCAGTAGTGAAACCGTAAGTAACAAGTCTAAAGGACCGCTTAGCTACAAAATCAACAACGACTCTTTATTGTACTGAAAATGTTTCTCACACACTTTAAATGTACAATAGTGGAAAACAAGTTCCCTTGTCAAATAACACAGGCAGTTGACAAGGAAACACTCGCATCTAACACTCATTCGCAAAAGAATTTATTTGACAGAACACAGGCTACATGTCGGGTTCCCCTTTGCCACGTCACCACGCAAAAATATTACACAGCTCACCACCGTTATATTGTTCGTGAAAATTGAAAATTTTCAGAGCAATGCACAGGAAGGAAATATCGTTTAGATTATCGTTGAAATGTCTTTTCATTTAGACAGATTTATTTAAGGTGAATGTTGACAGTACACACATTTGAAACAAATGTAAAGAAGTGTCAGTCGACATGTTCTCAGTAGGTAGCGGTGAGAGCAATTTATTTTTGTAATTTAGGGTAATGTGATTGAGTGACATCTACATTTCTTTTGTTTATGTAAAATCTTATAATACCGTCACTTATATGATATACTATACATCTTAAGAGATTGGCAGGTACCTTAAAAGGTGTATTAACAATTAACTTCTGATTAATTTCGATACGGGTTCCAAGACAGTTTTCCTTTCCCTGAGACTTCGCGAGTGTCATTACTCGATGTATTCGTAGGTCGCTACTATAGATCCTAGTGAACACGAGTTACAGTAGTGAGAATAAGTGTGGGATTAGTTGTATTAATAAACCTACGGTAATAAGTTTTTGGTCCCACTCAGCAATTGTCCCAATATTTTTCTCTTTATATTTCACTAGCGACCCGGGACCCGGCTTCGCCCGGGTGTAAATTCCAGTTTTCCAATAAAATATATAGCCTATGACACTCACAAATGACGTGGCTTTCTATTGGTGAAAGAATGTTTATAATCGGTTCGGTAGATCCCGAGATTACCCCTTACAATTTAACAAATATACTAACACACAAACTTTACCTCTTTATAATATTAGTATAGATTTATTGTTATAAAGTTTTCTGTTAGTCCCATCATACTTTTTTCTATATCGAACATTATAATGTTAGAGGAGTAAGAAGGATTTACTAACTTAGAAATATATATCATGGAAATTTATGTAAAGTTCTCGCACCAACGCCTCTCACTGTGCTACCATTGAGAACTTCATAATTGGATCAATTCTTGAATGAAAGAAAGTATTATTACATTTTTCTTTGTAATCCTATTTTCCTTGATTCATTATACAAGCTCTCCCTATATTTCATACAAGCAATCCAAATATAGCAATAGGTTTCATTGAGGGAAAAGTACGAAAAGCAAAACGTTTAACAGATTGATAATATACTTTTGACTTATAAAATTGATTCTTGAAATAAACTTATTGTAATTCTGGACTATTATACAAGCTGATTTTATAGTAGTTTTGGACCAGAAAGCGGGTAACTTGGAATGATATAATATGATAGCATTTTGAAATGTCAAAATTTTTGTACTAGTTATAATTAAAAAGTTAACTGTCTGTAAGCTATTTCACTCGTTCGAGTTAAAGACATTAGTAGTGCTTCGAAAATAATCATTGTCAATTTTTAATGAATGAAGGTGCACTCACGGGTGTAGTTTTGAGTTGCACCATGTCGGTGCTGGCGCTGTGACGGTGGCTGTTGGGATGCGTTGTGATTGGTCAGTGTTCGACATTTTAATAAAAAAAAATTGAATTTTTAAATTAGAAGTTCCAATCGATCCTGTAATCGAAACTGTGTCCAAAATCCAAAAAAAAACGACTACAAAATCAGCATGTATCACAATATTCTCATACATTAAATATTTCACGTTACCACACGACTGTAATTTGATGCGACCTTCCAGATATACACAGCAAAATTATCACCCATAACACTCATAAAGCATACAAAACAAAAGCACATAAGTCCACTAAAATGAAAATATCATCCAAGCACACATAAAAATAGTAATAAATAAAGTTATATCGTTTGAGAGCAGTGGACACAATCTCATTGAGGCCCATTTTCCCCCGGTATCGCGTAAATACGACCCGTTTGGGAACGAAACACATATAAAACTAATATATTGTACCATTTTTGTCCTCTATTAAGTATATCCTTCGGTTCACGTTCATCATACTGTACACTGCAAATGGTGTAAAAGCAATTACTTCACCTGAGTCTGAAAATACCTTGACGTGAATGTGTGTTTAAATTTGCTTCTAAAGTGGAAGGCAATTCAGAAAACTTATGATAACAAAATTGAGGGACAGGTATAGGCTAGAGTTACAACTACATTGTATATCGTCTACATCTTAAATTTAATATTTGTACCACTGGATAGGTACGGAATTGGATGCGCCCTAGAAAAGAAATCCCAGAGACCACAAAAATAATGCGTAAACAAAAATGTATTACTTCAATTTTATAGGTAAAGCACAAAATAACCAAAACTCGATAAACCAAAACCTAATATATTGTCCCACAGTGTAATAAAAATGACATTGTACAAATTACACTTCAACAAAATGCAAGCGTTATTATCGAGTAACAACGAATCTGCGGCATAAATCACGTTATCAATTTTGAACTTAAACTTTATGAAGTCACAGTCGAAATTTGGTTGAATATTTGCTTGTCAAACTAAATAATTTAACATTTAACCATACCACATTAGGAACATTGGCCCAATGCGCGCTAACGTGTCCCGTACATAAAGTAATGTAAAAATTAGGGATCATTAAGCTTATTATGAGTGGTATATTTGTCTGCCAACTATCGCTTTGGGCGTATGTGGCGAAAAAGAGGACTTTGGGGTGTAATATAATCACTGGACTGTTACAGAATTTAAATTTATGTGACTGTTGAATGTTTTAGATGGCACTGTAAAGGATTTACTGTTGTACCTACATATTAAGTTAATCGTATATATAAACAGAATAAACTAAAATCAGTGACATAAAATAAAATAAAATTTTATGATGAAATACCTACATATATAAATAAATAAAGTGCATTCAAATAAATACATATTACATTTATGTATAGTGCATATACATACAGCAAAATACACATACATTAGGTGCATACATATAAAGTAAAGAGTAATACATTACATTCATATAAACTTGGGTTTAGCTAACAATATTTAAATAACTTCAGGAATCAACGCAATTATACCTGAACCTTTATCCAGTTTACTCTAGGTTCGTTAGTATTATAATGGAATCAAAATTTAACAGTAATTATATCAGTGGTAAGCAATTTGCATTAATACATAAAATATATCGCTTAAGTCATTACAAGAATACTACAACATTATAAAAGAACTTAGTGAGAAAAATATCTAAGCATGTAATCTTTCCATTCTATATAAAACCGATTAAAACGGGGAAAATGTATACAAAGCCTAGCTACAGCCTGATCCTTCTCTATAAATCAGTCCCAAGCTTAGTGAGGCAGTTCAGCAAAACGGTCCACTGACTTATAACAGGAAATATATTCGACCTATATATTAGCAACCCCGTTTTATAAAGAACTGTAAATACATACACTATACACAAAAGGAAAGTTCAATTTAATCTGGGTATCTTTCTAAAATTGACCAGTCAATGTGAGCCGTCCTCATCATCGTTTTTAGGTGGATTTTGTTAATGAAATGAAGGTTCGGAAGGTCTAGTCTCGATGGTATTGTTCGAAGCAATTTTGATGTATTGGGTAGCGTATCGTGGCGATAGGTCAATGTGGGATTACTTGCATATATAAAAGTATATTGCGGTTTGTTCGATGTTTGTAGATAATCTTTGTATGGGTTTTTCCGTAGCTCAACAGTATCAATGTAAACATTAAAACATTGTTCCAAATCTTTTACAAAATGAATGTTTTGTGTACTTATAATATTGCCATCTACAAACGAACAAGAGGAAACAATATTGAAGAAATGTAATGCTATTTTTTAGCTTTCAAACTGCTAGAAGTTAGGCAGACTGCTTTTTTGGAAGAGGCTCCCATGGGTTGCAAGCATGGGATCAAAATTATACGCAAGTGAAACCGCGGGTGTTGCCCGTTGCACTAGTATTAATATAGAATTTACACATGGTAGTGGCCTATCTGTGTGAGAAATTGTTACGATTAATATTACATCGCTAACGTGCAAACCAATTGTCTATTACGCTAACAACAATGGCTATTAAACGTGCATTGGATATCTACCAAACACTTAATTGCATTCAATTCAATATGTAATATATACGAGTAGAAGCAAATACCTAAGTATATTATACTCAAGTTCAAATATCCCTGAACTAGCTATTAAATGCAGCACTATCGGTGTTATGTAGTGGTGCCTCCGGTCTTGAGACCTTTAGCTTACCATCAGGCGAGGTGAAGTCATGTTGAGGTGTCCTATATAAAAAAAGATTCGATACCGAAATTGGATACCGTGTCCGCTTTTCATGAGTACCTATTACAGTGATAAAAAGTAAAATTCCCCAATTTTCCCCAATTTCTAAAACTAAGTTTTTTTAGCCTCAAGAGGAAAACCAGAAAATCAGAAGGTTTGCAGTTGAGGTTGGTTTGAGTTCCGATCATGGAACCAAAAACACAAAAGCAACTATTTCTTTACATAACATGTAATTCCCTTCACAGGACTTCCCGACCATTTTAACAACCGAACCATTTTAATCCCTCACGTTTCTAGGCTCCTACGTTAAATTGGTTCAATTTCTCAGCACAATTAAGTTTTCTTTCCAAATAATTCCAATGAATCCAGTGATAGAACTGGTAGTGTTCAATAAATATTAATGACTTTGCTCAATCGCTTAGCTGTACTTTGATATAACACTTTCATTTTGAAGAATTTGAGGTTTAAATTGTTCAATTTATTTTGTTGTTAAAAAGAAAAGCAGTATTTTTGAATTTGAACTGTCGAATTCAAGAATGAATGATGATGAAGAAAGAATACATGAATGAAGACCTTGATCGGTCAGACCGACCACGTCAAACTAGTACTTCTTGGGTTTCCCTATACTAACACGGCCTGGGTGAGGTGCAATTGCTAAACATTTTTTACCCACGTAATTGGTTACCGTAAAACATAGCCGCATCAGTGATGGCGACGCTCCTGAATTTATGACTTATAAGTAGACCTAAATATTTGATATTAATTTCATCTTAATATAATATATTATCTATTCCACGAGGTACTGAACACAAGGAATCTGTAAATAATATAAGAGTTATTATTTCATTTTGAAGCACGGAACCATGAAAGATGACGGTATATAACTAAAAGATCTGCAATCCATTCCATAGTCTGCAGCCTCTACCCTCACATTTTCGATCCGAGTTATGACGTCATAGAAAGTTTCCCCAAGTTTTCTTTGTACTCGTACGGATTAAGGAAGGATATTAATACGTCCACGTTTCAGAAAAAGTTCGGTTATATCTTATATTTTCCTTATTTTTCATAAGATTTTCATAAAATATATCTTCTTTGCAAGAATTTTAGCCAGGAAACGCATGTGATATGGGAATATGAGAGTGTTACCAGATTATAGCGATGCAGAGGTATTTTATCTGGGTTGTATGTAAACAACAGTTTATTTTTTAAGTTAAAGTATATGTACATACATATAAATCTCCGAAGAATCAAGTCGTATTCGTAGAAAGTAGTAGTAGTAAAAGGGCGAGTCCATTGCTAACCCTGGTTACGCTTGAACATTAAAAAATGGCTCATAAGCATCCGAATTGAGAACCTTCTTTTTAGAAGTCGGTTAAAAATAACAACAATAGCAGCACTCTGGCAGCATTGAACCTTTATAAAAATATTATTCATCTGTGGTCGCTACAATAATATGGAATCGAATCGAAATGAAATTCATGCCGATTTAGCAATCCGATGGATTAAGCGATCAACGTGGTTTGATAATATAATGTTACCAGACTAGACCGTGACAGAGCTACCCACTACCTATTTTATCTATCTATCTACTTATCTACACTGTCATAAAACTGGAAATGAGCTGTCTCTGTAGATGAGTGATATTTAAAAAAAGATAAAGTAGGTATATATATATTCGGAGAAAATGTAAATTCGGAAAATTAGTGCAGTCAAATATTGATATTATTTGATCAAAGAATAAAATACTGTAGCTTTTGCCGATTGTCTCTTGGACAATATTGAATTCGGATTATTTGGCCTGACGTATTTGGATAGATCATCACCTTTTTTATATCGCTTAGGTGGCAGACAAGCACACGGTCCACTTGATGGGAAGCGTGGGGCCACCAGGGGCATCACACTCGCGCTTAATACAAAACGTTAAAATTACAAAATAAAACGTATACCTATCTTTTTAAAATAGGTACTAGCCTTACCTAGCTCGATACATTTTAATATTAATATGCTACATGTTGGCGCGCTAAGTGATATTACGTTAGTAGTATTCAAGCGAATTTGGAACTTAAAACGAAGCTTGAAAGTATATTTCGCATTGTTTAGATAAAAGCTTAAAGCTGATGTTTAGGCATTGGCACAGAATGTAAGATAAAGCGAGTGTGCAATAAAATGTAGTTATATTTTGTTTGATACTAGTCAATTCTTAGCTACTATAGATACTGGCCTTTTTGATCCCTTATATTTTAACATGAATATAAATTATCCATGAGTATAGTCATGGACTAATCGTACCCACATATTCACTGCTATTTATATCGTCTAAACAAAAAACAGTGACAGTACCTTATTTATGAAAACACCTAGTATGAAACTCGAAAAGTTCCAAAGCTTTTGGCCTGTAACTGTCGTTAAATTTAATCTTAAGTAAATTTGAGGAGTTAGGAACGTACTAAATGCACTTACTTCTCTTTTAGCAAGCAGGAGACTTAAGACTATAGATGAAGTATTTATGAAAGAAAATTTTTAAAAAGAAACAATAACTTAAGATTAAAAAAAGTTAATTTGATAACAATAAATGTACGATAAATGTAGGATTATGTTTATACATTAAATTTGTATTTCACTACCGTAAAAACAAATGAAAATATTTTCACTATTTTTACGCTAGTTCCCTGGTAACGAGAATCCACTTATATTAGTCCACTATTGAGTAAATAAATTCGAAATCATATTCATACGCAAATACCCGTTCCAGCTGTTGCTTGCGGCTATGAATGCAGATGTGAATTTTCAATCCTTTTTTGCTTTCAGAGATTTTATTTCAGAAGTCCTGATTTACATATAATTTCATTGATTTATATTATTGTCTTTGATTTATAAATATCGATTATTAAAAGTTTAGAATCTCTTCACACCTTTAGGAAAGTTGCAGTCGGGTTTAATTTGACTTTTATGCATGCCAAGCAAACAAACGCACAGCTTGTCTGATCGTAAACGATTGTTTACTTGGTTACGAAGACTTTCGAAACCAGAGAATAGGATAAATAACGAGAAAAGAAGGGAAAAGCAATAGAATGGGTAAAAGAACCTCCAGTGGCAATATTTGTTCAGTTTGTGACCGCGTTCAGTTAAACTTAGTAGATACACATTAGACAAAGCTATGCCCATGATTGCATAAATCCAGGGCCTCGATTCTGCTAAAGGCAAACCACTGTAATACCACTGACACTCTAAAAATGCTATTTAATTGTAGACTTTACCGTTATACAGTTAAAGACTAAAATTTAATGAAAAGAATACATTTAACTATTTCATTCGTTCTACAAAATATCATTTGACTTTGAACTTTAACCTGATAAAGTCTACAATTAAATGGCAATTTTTAGAGTGTCAGTGGTATATTAGTGGTTTGTCTTTAGCAGAATCGAGGCCCAGTTTTCAGCACGCTTGTACTTAAAAAATAGTGTAATAATCTACTACAAATTATAAACTAAAATGAGTCCTATACAAGATTGTTGTTATTCCAAATCATACAGAAAATAATAAAAGCACTCTAAAACATACTAGCGCTATCTAGATTAAAACTGTGCAGAGATTGTGAGATACAAAGTATACCATGTCACTAAAATAACACAACCCGCTAAGTCCACTGGCTTGTACCAACATTTAAAACACGTTGCGGTGGCATAAAATATGAACACTATTTTAGTAGCCAACGTGAAATTAGCTTGATTGTCCACTGCGAAACCTGAAATCATTTCGCTTGTCAAGCTTTAAATGTAGCGTAATGTTTGCGATTTGATTTATGTAAGCAACCTTCATTAATCTTAATATTTGAGAATGACGAAATTAGTTTGTTTGTAACGTAGCAATGGATGACGCGGTGGTGCTTTTGTTGGGTGAAAATTAGCAATCTATTTTTGTCATGAATGGATAGGTGTGCTGAAGAAATAAAAATGAATTTAATAATATTACAATGAGACATACAAAATATTGGCGAGAACTAGAACTGTAGAAATTGTAAGGACACATTGATTATTATTATCGGACTAGGCCAAGTTAGGTCGTCAGTTTCTCTAAAATCTAATAAATCACCATTCGTAACTCTCAAATTGTACAAAATTAGGAGTAAATGATTACAACAAACAATCGTTACAAACTAAATCGCAACTAAAACGCTGACTCAATAACAAAAAAGATTTCTATAAAACAAAAACCAAGTGTATTCGTGCTCAACGATAGTTTGGAACTACGCGACGACAAAAGCAGCTACTCACAAAGAAGTGCTTTCGTGAAATCTTACAAAGTTATGTGATGAGCCTTCCCCCTTTTACCCCCACTTGGCTTAAAGACGAGCCGTTTTTTTTTCACAGTTCGTTTGAACTATTATGATGTTCTTCGAATAACTTGAGCTTAAGTCAAATGTTTAGGAAAGAGTTATTGTTAGTGATGTTGAAAGTTTTAAGAATGATATTCGATAGATGAAGTTTAAGCAATAATTAGGTTACAATGTAAAAGTTATTAGAGTGAACAGATGAAATTGAGTAGTGATTTCAAGTCCTTTAAAATTTTTGATGATATTAAAATTGTTTTTACATAAGCAGTAACCGTATGTGAACTATGAAGGGTCCTGATGATTGTGTGTTTTGTCAATTATAAATCAATTTATGCACTTATCCTAAGATACAGGTTATCTCCTAAGATACAGGTTCCGGCCTAGTTTGGGAGGTAATAATCTATTAGGTAAACAATATTAACTTCTCTTTCTACTATTATTAAACGAGAAAGTTTGTGAGTAAGAATGGCAAAGAACGGATCTGGACAAAAATAAAAATTTGGGATAGATTATAGTCCAGAACAAATGATGATGAGATATTGAAAAACATACAAAGAGAATCAGTAGTAAGGTCATCGGTCAATATGTTAACTAGAATAACTATTCCCCTGCCCGTGCAGTTCAGTTCCAAGTCCACGTAAAATCAGCTACAAGTTCCACAAAGCACCAGTTCGTTACATCAAGCATCTACAGGCTATATTAGCAATAATCAAGCGAACATCAACAAAATGATTTCAAACCTCAATTATGTTGAAGTTTAATTTGTTACGTACATAATTTTGTCAACACCACTCCAAACATGTAATCAAAGTCAATCCAATCAAGTTCGGAGACCCTTGAATCCTATAACACCAATACTCGGAGAGACTTCAAATTTTAATTATTTAAAGGATAAGAAAGAAAGAAGATGAAAAGCGATTCCCCTTGAGGCCGAAAAAATTTGAGCATTTCACTCGTCGGGCCTTTTTAAATGAATAATTCTGTGTATAATTTTTAGCAATAGATTTAAAATGCGCCATACCTTTTGAACTCTCATAAAATGTTACTTAGATAAGATCCTTTTGTGAATTTTTGACCTTTTTCTGTGTAAATGCGTAATTGGACTATCTCTGAAACGTCTACAAAGGGATACATTAAAGTTCGCCAAACGGACGCTCTACTATAAGGGAGTTAAACGGTTTATATTACATTTAAAGTTGCCGATATAAGTACTTTAGGGTAACCTTTTATAAAGGTGGGTTTATTGTCCTCAAATAATGTACGAAGCGCTCCTCAGTCTGTGGTCACCTTTCGAAGTTTTTTACAGCGACATTCAAGTGTGAGGTACCTAATAGGAGCACGAAAACGTTTACTAACAAATTCAAGTAAGCAATGGTATTACAGCTCCAATTTTTTACTGAAAAATCATAAAAGCATCTAAACTGATACTATCGAATCATTGAAATAAAACTATTTTTCACAAAAAAAAAACCTTTTCTAATGTAACGAATTTCACCGGAATTAATTTAAGCAGCCATCATCACGAGGAGACTAAAGATGGTGTTAGTCTTCTAGTTCAAAGTGTACATTATCTAAACAACAAAAACATCGCAATACATCCATTAAAAATAGTACCTAGGTATAATTTCAAAGTAACTAAATTGATTCCTAAAAAAATCGTTGATATATAAAATATACTTTAAGCGCTCTAGCTAATCTAATTAAACAGGCTTTTTCATTTATTGTTTTATACATTTCAAGAAAATTGTTCGTAACTTTTCATACTTGCAAAAACGAAAGCTACCATGAGAATTTCAGGCCAACACAAGCTGTCTCCGACCTCTGAAAGGTCACTGTACCTAAACACCCAAACGCTAAAACTTTCGTTTCGGAACTAGCCAAGTAAGCAATATATTACGATAAAAGGCGATCTGCTATAAACCATTAGGAAGCAACAATAAATAGTGTGGACGCTGACCGCTCGGACTTATAGGCTTCGTTTCATACGAAGGCTACTTTCGAAGCTTACGACCTGAACACATGTTGGCGAACGTGATAAAATCTGGTATCTTTACTTACATATCTGCCAAATATTTGTTTGGCTACCCACTAGTACCTATCAAGGACCCAAACATTATTTTTAGGAATAAATAATTATTTATATTAAATACCTACCTAATAATATATGACGTTTTTTAAATGATATTATATTAATTGCTAATAACCGATAATGTATTATATTGCACGTCCCGTTCGGCGTAAAAACTCAACCACTAAATTAGAGCAAGTTAACACTCTAAGAAAACGTTTGAGAAAGCGCCAGGGCCGTACTTAACAGTGCTAACGGTCAATAAAAGCAATAAATTACCGAGAGAAGCCGTGGCCAGAGCGTTAACATCAGGGTTGCCAAGAGTAAAAATCGAGAATTTCACTGATTAACTAGTAAGTACTAATGCTATACCGATCTGTTACTAAAATTATTTTTTAAAGACTTGGTAACTTAGATACGGGTATAATATTCCCCCGAACATTTTAGCTAAACTAATTGCTTTTGTTAGAAGTTGTTTGACTTCGGTAGTGTCATTATACCTGTATTCAAACTCGGGCCCTATCGACTATAAAGTAAACTTCTTGATCACTAAGCTATCGACGCTTGGTGATCATTTACTGTTCAGAAATAAATAATGATAGTAACAAAATTGTATGTACAAATTATACAGTTTTAATAATAGGCAGTAAAAAAAGTAAGCTAGAATTTTGATGACAAAAATTGTAGCATCATTTTTGATTTCAGTTCCAAAAAGCGAATGTAACTTTAAGCAGGTTCAACCCTGTTTAGCAATTTGCGATCACAGAGGACAAACGTGAGCTCCTTGCACATTTTACGACTGCCACATGTGCTGTCGATGTCGGTTCAGCACTCGGAGTTCTACAAAATCTCTGACGAATTATTGAAGGTGACTTTCCTTTATTAACCTTGTTTTCTGTTTGTAGGTGAATGGATTTTATGGTACCACTCAAAGTAAAAGCGAATTTTTCTCTGTCGAAGTCACGGCTGTTTTTCTAGACGCACATTTTGATTTATTTCTTCACACTGAGTTTGTTGACATCGTAAATCCGTATCTGGATTAAATTGCTCGTTCAATGGGCGATTATAAGCAGTTTATAGGGTTGTTGATTTGCTTGTGAAGGTCGAATTGTTAGATAATGTTTTCTTAATTCAGAATACGTAGAAAAAAATATATGAGACTTTTTTGTTCTAACATCTTAATATATATAAATCTCATGTCACAATGTTTGTCCTCAATGGACTCCTAAACCACTTAACCGATTAAATAATAAAATTCGCACACCATGTGCAGTTCGATCCAACTTGAGAGATAGGATAGTTTTTGAAACGGATTTCGACATCCACGCGGGCGGAGCCGCGGGCAACAGCTAGTATTATTATAGTTATTTGGATCTATCGTCACTTGTTTATCAATCCGCTGATGCTACAAATCTGAAATTTTGACTTAAATTTTTCACACTCAATAATACCTAAAATGGATAGTGAAAAGATTTTTTGATCACGTTTTGAAAACTGCGTATTGTCTCAGGTATATAATATGCATTTTCCTCGCACCCTAACTGGCTCGGGACTGGGATCCGGTATTTCCCCGGCCCCTGAGTTGTCAATATTTCTTAAACCATTTCCAACCGACCCTCCATAAAGATTATTCCAGTAATATTCATATCCACAGGGTTTTATTACAATGCTCCATCGATTTCAAGAATTCTAACACATAAATCGCAAGTTAAACTTTGAAAGTAATTTCTAAGAAATGAGTAATGGATATTCACTTCGGCTTTCGAATTGGAATCTCTAAATTTTAAGCCTCGGTCTAAAATTTTGAGCAATAAAACGTACAATACTTACTGTCTCAAACGTTATCGCACGTAACTCTAACTAAAATCTAAGCTCTTGTATTTATGAACTACTTAGCCGTTGTGGGCTCCGCCCATGTGACTATCGGCTATCGCAACTTTTGGTCATGTCTCCAATTCTACTCAACCGATTGTGATCAAATATGCATAAGATTCAAAGTCTGACTAATACCTACCTTTCAAACAAACAGATAAACAGACATTTTTTTAAATATTTTCAATGTACAGACACATTTCATGTACAATTTTATAATAGTATAATATAATAGCACAGTATAGTAAAACGGCTGAACGGATCTGGATGAAATTTGGCACAGTAACAGATTAGTGAGAGTGCCCATTTTCCTCTGAATCATAATGTCTATTTTAGAAAATAACTAAAACTACTAGACATATTTGTAAGAACCAGTTGGACTAAAGCCAATTACAGAGCTTAATTCTTGTCTAGAGGCGTCTGTAGGCGTGTAGCGGAGGAAGGTAGACACCTATAATAATTTAGCTAGATTGTAAACATCCTACGCCAACGATATTTCTTTTAATTAAATACTAACTGACACGTCCACTCTTCGTACGGTGAAATTTTATACAAATAAATTAGATTAGAGTATTTAACGTCCAATATTGTGCTACACTTTACGCAAATAAGTTGACAAAGTTTCTTCGTGATCGTACGAACAAAAAATTAACATTTTATATAGATACTAGAAACCTGCATTTGTTTCGGTACAATTTAAATGATTTTTTTAACTCAGTCTTCGTAATAATATGTAAGTTAAAAGTATTAATTCCAAGGAAATTTTTAACTAGGCATGGATGGCCAAATCCGAAAGGAATCCTGGGTCCGATTTTGATAAAACCTAAAACCGCATCTTGTCTGACTACTTTCATCCCTGGAAAAGTTGCCATGGGAAGCAGGATCAGTGACAGAATTCCATGCGGGAGAAGCCGCGAACAAATGCTAATTATTATAATATATACACTTAGCTCTAAAAGCCCTTTACCAATAGATACTCTCAAACATTTGCCAAAATGCTTTAAATTGACATTTGTCGGGAACATTCTACGATGCGCCTTTACGATTTAGTGTCCTTTCCTGTCTTTTAGAATTAGAGCTTATGAAAGGAGCAACGGTGGAAATTGAATTTCTAGTTTACTGCAGAAATTTTAAAAATATCAGCCGGAGTACTGCCTGCTACTTACGTGATGCCGACATTACTTGCTTGTATTTTACACGCCTCGACAGTCGAGCTTGGTAATATGGTGACAAGTTTTCGAAGTTGCACTTTATAAGCTTTTAGCTTCTCTGATAATGGAAGACTCTTCAGTATATTAAGCGAACTATCTATGCAATTATCTATAAGTACTCACTATAACAGGGCCAGAATCGATCGCATCTATTAAGAGTCCGGAATATTCTCTCCTATTCTTTCTCTAGATTTATCTTTGCCATCTATTTATACTATTCTCTCAATTGTTCTATGTTCAACCGTAGGTTTCCTATTTTTTTGTACGATACACATAATAATTATGATCAAAATCATGAAAACTCGAAGCATTTATATTGATAACTTAGTTCAGGTGTTGTTTTTAAGATATTTTGAAATAAAAATATTTTTAAGGTATCACGTAAAATATATTGACCATAAGCCACGGTGGCCGCTTCCCATCAGGTGGGCCATGTGCTAGTAAATTCAAAACACTGCAGGCAATAAAGTCCTCTAAATGACTGAGAGTGAAAACGTTAAAAGTACTAGGAGATCAGAAACGTCGAGTGGGTCACGCAGTCGTCTCATATTTTACTTTTATAGGAGAAAAGGACGAATCCGTTGTTTGTGAAGGGTTGTAGTAATAGCGCCTCTGAGGAGCCTGTCTAATCCCTTTTGAGGGTGGCCTGACCTAAAATTGAAATTCTCAGTCCCTTCTAAGTGGCAATGTTTCACGAGCGCAGTCCACGCCGTAACATTAAAGTTTAAGTAATGACGGTGTTCTTTGACTTTGAATTTTCTCGTTCCTTCTGGCTTGCGATAGGTTTTATTGCGGTACATTTTGAGATATGGTTTGGGGCTGCCTAATTCCTCCGCTTTAAATTTTTGAAAAGTATAATTTGGCATCATAATTTTATCATTTTAAATTAATCAATTCAAATAAAAATGATCAAAATATGATAATAATATAAGTCTTATGAGAGACATAATAACATCATAAATCAGTAATGATAACCTATATCATGAATCGCGATAGTTTAAAAGTGAGAATCAGGTATAATTAAGTTTTTAAAACGTTCCAAACTAATCTTTCATCTCTCCCCCTCGACGGTAACCACTTCCCATCAGGCGGGACATGCGCTTGTCTGCCATCTAAGCAGTATAAAAAAATTGAAATTAAATAGCATAGCATAACATCCATTTCCATTATAATTTCTAAAACATCATATCAGTCCTGAATTATAATTGACTGATAAGTTTACAAGTCAATCTACTCAAATTACACCTAATCTTATCGTTTGCCGATGCTGTGCGATACTTTTATATAGACAGAACAGTACATAAGTTGATCCAAAAAACCACCTTAATCCAACGTATGTGGTTCTACTTCCAAATCAATTGTGTAGGCGGTTCCAGCATTATATCCCTTGTAACATTTATGACTCATAAAATTTATATTAGACCACTAGCTACTTCTACGAACATAAAAATACAGTCTTGATTACCTCTATATTACCTAATTTTCTTCCTTATTACATTCTATTAACTGCCTAGGTTTGGATTTAGCCGTCAATGCTGATATCGTAAAACCATTTTTTAGGCTGAGCCGTCCGACTGGGGAAATATCTGTACTCTACAGAACACTGTGGTTAAACAATGCTATTTATTTAGGGTTGTTTCTAGTGGTAATTACGTTCGCTGGAGCTCCTTAGAGACTGGGGTTAGTGTAGGTAGCGGGTGAGTGACATATTTTGTGATGAAACAAGCTGCTGTTTAAAAAAAACTTTTTAAAAACAAGCTTTTATTTTGTACAATATTGCATTGTCATGGGATATACATAAGTATGCCAAATTTCAGCTCAATCGGATTACCAGAAGTGGTCGAAAAATAGCTTGCAAGATTTGATTACAAATAAAAACTTGTAAAAATATAGAAGCATAGTATTTACCATCAACATTATAGTTGATTAACTTATTATCTAAACATTTATTTCGTAACATTATTGATAGGGTATAATTAATAATATTATTAAACTATCTTAGAAAATATTAAGTATGTACAATTTTTTTTTTTTTTAAAAAGTTTAGGTGTCGAAGAATTCCTCCCTTTAATTTATCTAAACATAAATTATATTTTCTAAAATATTTATGGCGGGAGTATGTACAGTCAGCGGCAAAAGTATAGTGATTGCACAGATTTCAAACTTAAAAATTCGAATTAACATATGATTCAACATATTGCAATCCAAGTTTAAAGGTAGTTCAATATAGCCAATTAAGTAATTAAACTTCATTTTCATTAAGAACCATAAGTTACTTAGCTCAAAACTACTATTCAAAATTTGAAAATGATCGTAGACCTGTGACACTAACTGTACAAAATAAAAAGTTGAAAAATTCCTCCCCATCGATGTCGATTGGTAACGTACCCAAAAAGTTGGCGGCATTGCCACGTTGGATAGCAATGCCAATTTTTTGTTCCCAAAAGATGGCAGCCAATTGGTCACACAAACCGTTGACGACTCGTTTTGCTATTTCTTTATAAAGCGACCGTGCGCTCAGATCCTACAAACCTAGTGTTTCAACCCCAAAAGACTCAAAAATAATAAGTTGACTAAATTATTATATTGCGCCGTTTGAGGATCTCCGCAGATACAAGAACATTTTAATTTATATTTCAATCATTTTCCAATAATTTTTCCTTACCGAAAAAATGATATTCGACTTTTTCTCTTCAGGTGGGTTATCATGTTTACTTTGAATATCTTTACCTGTTCGCAAAAACATTTGTATAGGTATTCCTATACAGTCTATTCTTGGGTTCAAAGTAATGTGTCGATTCGATTCCCTTTTGTGTTGCGCCCTGCTCTCGTAATTTCCAAGATTTGGGGATTAATTTCCTTTGACGTAGAAATATTGAACGTTTAAGTCTCTTTCTGATGTTGATTTTTGATGTCGTCTTACATGAATAGCTGACAATAGTCTAAAAATTCAGATGAGATAAAAATAACCGGGAATATTTTTGCAATGCAATGTATTAAGTAGGTATGTATAATGTATTAATGTATAACTCAAGTATTAAGAGTCACTAATTGTTTAAATGGATTCTGGATGTTCACTTTTTTCGATCTGAAATCATTAAAAGTTAGCATCTTATTACTTTAAATTTCCTTGAATGTTTAAATTCGACTATAAAATAATTAGAAATTAAATAAAATTGTAATTGACACGTGTTTAATATTTATCTTTCTTTCTTTCTTTTAAGGTTCAGTATAAATACAGCCACGATTAAGCTTTATGCAACTCTATTTCTCAAATATTTCCCTAATTTAATGAAGGGAAACGTCTGTAAAAATTGTAAAAACGTAAGTATTTAAGAGCTAATTAATTGAGCTCGGTTCATTATCGGAATGCCGAGGATAATGAACAGGGTTGGACTTGGCGTAAATTTAATGAATAATGGGCTAACGCTTCCTTAGCAAAGGCTTTGAAGAGATTATTTATATTGACTGATAATGCTGTGTAAAGAAGGCCTCATAGGAAGTAATTTAGGCCTTGAAATATGTCTGAAAAGATCTCATTTTTATGAATACTTATTCATTTTTTTATAGTCAGTCACCTCTCCTCTAACGAGAGAGAGAGAGTTGGTGGTAAGTCATGTGATTTGCACATATAAATTTCACAAAGCGAAAGTCGCATTGATACTGTCCGGCCGGATTCGTATGGATAAGGACGCGGCCTCTAAGAAGAAGCCGCGTCCTTATCCATTCGCTACTATCGCCTCATAATCTAATCTCGCCCTTAGGCTCACATAACTGTGAAACCATAGTAGGTAATATTGACATCAATGAGTGAAGCCTAAAATATAGTAATAGAAATTACCTCCTTTCTAAATTTAAGTACCTATATACGGGTAGGTATATGTACGCAGGAGTATAGGTGACTTGAGAGCATAGTAAAAAATGTAATGCTTTACCTTTTGCCGACAAAAATAAGGCAGACACCGCAACTGAACCGAAAGATTTGAATAGAAATTTCACACGGGTTCAATGCACTAAGTTAGACGAGCTTGCATCGCATCCTATTTTAGTACAGACACGTTCAAAGGGTTGGGACATACGGACCGCTTGCCTGTACACCATTTGAAAGGTGAGCACGAAATTACATTCGAATAGTAAGCTTAGAGTATTCGTATCGAGTTACTGGAGGCAGTCAATATTATCGCGTTCACACTTCATCAGGGTATCACGTAAAATATCTGTATTCGAGTCGATTTTTAATTTTAGTTTACCATCAGGCGAGGTGAAATTATATTGACGTACCTATCCAATAATAAAAAACCTTAATTTTACGGATCCTTTAAATACTCGTACATCCTCATAGCTATTTCGCATTCATTCAGACAAGAAGTCAGAAAGTAAGGCCTGTACCATAGTGTTATCCATAAATCAGTAGAAATACTGGCGAGCAGATGAGGTTGACTTGGTCCTCAAGATCCTAACGGGGCATCATAAAGCTTAATAGAAGACTATATTTTAATGTGTTAGTAGCAATGAAATACAACTTTATAAAAAACTAAAGTTTGAACTACCACACCCTGTGTATCATTGGCACTCATTCAGCTACGAGTGCAATGACCTCAGGTGTATATAAAAAACTACAGCGCGTGTTCTATTGTTTATTTCTACGTGATGTTGTCATTCAGGGGTGAAACTGATTTAACTTTGATAGTATATTTATAAATCACGTACCAAGAGCACGGGAGTTACGCTAAGTGGTAACCGAGTAGGTTAGCATTGCAAAGTTATGTAATACTATTATCCCCCGCGGCTTTGTCCGTGGAATACTTCGCCACTAATTTATCTCAAACGTGCCTATAATTATATAGTTCCACAATAATGTTGTATAGAAATTTGCCCGATTTGAGAAAGAAGAAGAAAGAAAGTAAATTGATTTAATGATAACTGTATCACACTCCGCTCTCCTGGGTAGTAGCGTGATGATATAAGATAAAACCTTTAATAAATGGGCAACGAACATAATAAAGAAATATTATATTATAACACAAGCTAGTTAAACTATGCTTACTTTGGGTCTAGAGGGCGCTGTGTAGAATGTTGTAGAGTATTTATTTATTTATTATTTATATATTTATTCAGAAACTAATAGATTCATGCGTTCAAACAAACAAACTCTTCACTTTTATAATACTAGTATAGATTAGTTATAGGGTCATTCTTAACACAGTGAGACCTAGCTAGGCCTCGAAGAGTATATTGAACCATTGGTCCAGGTCGCTCATGCATTATGAGTAGTACAAACAAACTCTTTAGTTTTATAATACTAGTAGGTATAGATTAGTTATAGGGTGATTCTTAACACAGTGAGACCTACCTAGGCCTTGAAGAGCACATTGAACCATTGGTCCCAGTCGCTATACAAATATCATTCTGTGACATTAATTACGAGTAGTACAAAAAAAATCTTTAGTTTTATAATACTAGTATAGATTAGTTATAAGTTGATTCTTAACACAGTGAGACCTACCTAGGCCTCGAAAAGCATATTGAAGCATTATTGGTGCCGGTCGCTATACGAACATCTGCGACATTCGTTACGAGTAGTTGAAGCCCTAAAAAGTGGCTACAGCATTTTCGGCAACGGGAAGAAACCCAGAGACAAATATGTGGGACGTTGCCATCCGGTAACTTGATGGACAAACGCACTAAACCCTTCATCTGCACTATACTCTGCACTTTATCGAGGTTTGGGCATCTGTCTGTAATAAAGAAAGACTTTTAATTTAAAGTGTGCATTGTTATAAAAACGCTTTTGTGGTCTGTCTAAAAATATACAGGATTTTCCTTTAAAACGGTCTGCCCACAGAGAGTACGAAAAATGGGCAATTCTGTGCGTCAAGAACAGCTGCGACATTTGATATGGGAAGTCGGTTTTACCGTTTTATCTTTGAATGCATTTAAATGTATATATTGTTAGTAGTTAAATGATAATATATCTATTTATACGAAAATATACCTAATTGTAAATGAACTGTATCTGTACATTTTTTTTATATTGTTCTCGTCAATATGACTTCACTTCGCCTTATGGTAAGCTACAGGTAAAGTCTCAGGAAGGGAGTCTCCAAAAAGAAATAATATTTACAATTGTATGTTACTTAAAATGACCCAATTAACACTTGAATTTAGGTTTAATTTATTCCAATTGTTACCTTCTTAATTCTATATTAAAAGAATTAACAAGTTACAAATTATCAGATCGCCCTTGTTAAACAACTTCTCAGACAGAAAACAGCTTCTTTTAATCAATTTGATTACAAAGTAGTCTGGCAAATAATTAAGTAAAGATTCTAGTTTAAATTTCGAAACTTAATTACGTTACTATAATACAAGATTGAAACGTTTTGTTTATCTTCGTGATTTAAAATACATAACTTACAGCTTTATTTATTAGAGAACAAACTATGCTCCGCGGCTTCACCCCGTGGCACCTATGTACTCGTAACCCTTAAATACCCGTTATTTATTATTTATATAATGTATGAAAATTTGCCAGATATGTTGATATAGGTAAGTATATGATTACTGCTACGCTCCCCTATGTAGTAGTGTAATGATATATAAGCTTAGCTGAAGCCTACCTAAAGAGTTTATTTGTTTGTTTGACTGAACGCGATGGTCTCAAGAACTACTGGGCACGTATGCGTTAATAAGATTAATGGGACGAAGTAAGTCACGAGTGAAGCCACGGGGGACAACTGCTGCTATTCAGTTTTAAATATGTACAATATATACATATTATGGAAAATCAAAAGACAATAAAAGAGGGCCACCTCTGCTTACTTTGAAGCGGAAACGAAAACATATTTTACCAATAAGTACTACCATACGCCAAAACCACTTCAAAGTAAATGCACAAAGAATACCCATCCAACATGGCATGCAAACAAAATAGCAAAAGAAAAAAACGGTGGGCGGTGAAAACCTATTTACAAACTCAAATAGATTTAGATTGACGTAAAAAGAACATTTTCGAGCACAAATGTACGACAAACTATAAGTCTTGGCAAATCGTCACTACAGACCATATATCTTAATAAATTGTATTCACAAAGCCGAGTATGTATCATTGAAATGGCTCTCAATTACTTAAAAAAATGAGCGAAGTCAATCTAAAATGCTTTGGAAAGGTGAAAAGATGAAATAGGCGAACATCAATACTATTATAAAATTGTTAGGTTACTGTGTCTGGATCTCATGGAGATTGGTATTTAAAAATGGATTATGTTAGTTATTCAGAACACAAAATATTTTTGTCGAATTCTAGTCTGTTTCTGTTTTTTCGTGATGGATGCAAAAACTATTGAACGGATTTTGATAGTTTTTTTTTATTTGAATGACAAGTTGGGAGAGGTTATCCAGTAATGGGCGTCGATAAACTAATTGATTGGTTGAGTAGTAACGTAAATAATCGATTCGAAGTAATGCGAAGTGGCAAAGAAAAAGAAAGGTAAAATTTGTTATGATAAATGTGAAATATTCCACGACTAGGAATATAATGAAATATGACAAAAAACGACCGCAGCACTTTGATTCAAAAAGCGAAGTGCCACCTTACACGAAGGAACAATAACCTTTTTCAATAAAGATCCTTAATATTTCCCAACATAACTTGAGAGAAAAAGTAGGAAAAAAACATTCGTGACACGTCCCTGAAATAAAATCCGGCATTCGTTCGTTCGTTGGCCAATGGATACAATTGCTGTCCAACGAAGCTCACGCATCACTGACTTTTCGCTATGGCAGCCCGATGACGTAATTAGGTACCTTGCCATATTCGGACCCGGCTTTGCAGTAATGCTGTTTTATTTTCCGGAAGTCTGCAGAATAACTTTTGCTACGTTTAGCTTGTGATGAGATTAGTGAAAAAGTTGATGGTCACTTTGTGAAAACTGAATTTTTATAGTACTCGTAATAAGTATGTTCGTTTACGTTGATATTACAGTTGATTGAAATACTTTTGCGACGGAACACCAAAACATGTTATTGCACACCCGGGTATCAGGGAAACTGAGACGGAATTTCCAGAAAGCTATAAATAACCTAGGGATATTCAAGTCTCGATTGAATAGATTCCTTCTAAACAAGCAAGATTTACTATCCACATCGTCAAAGTCAAAGTCAAAAATCATTTATTCTGTATAGACCATTAAGCGGCACTTACAAAACGTCAATATTAAAATATTTAAAACCAGATAAGCAAATGAACCACTGGTTCGAAATGCGGCCCAGACCTGAGAAAATTCCGACGAGAAACATAGGAAACTGTTTGTTTTTTGTTCTATTTACAATCATTTCCTAAATCTAAATATAATTATTACACTTACCAACAGGTAAGCAAAAAATAATGAGCAAATACGAAGAAACTCTAATTTTAAGTAAATTTTGTAGTCGAATTTAACACTCGTGAAAATCTTCTAAAGTAAACGAAAGTATAAACATTAAATTACTTACGGTAGTATTACAAAAACCTCCTTAAACTTCGTTAATCCCACTTCAAACAGCTCAGAAGAATATAAGCTATCTAAAATCAAGACAAAAACCTAACAAAGCTCGTTCTAAACTCTCGTATAATCTCGGGGAAGGGCAATTGATGAAATCTTATCTTTATTGTGACAGTCTTGATCCCGTTCGTTCCCGCGACTAATCATGAAGTATGGCCCAATAACAAACTTCTATCCCAGTTCACCAAAGTTAACTTTCATTAGACCTCCTTAGGCTCATGCTCATATAAAAACGCCAATGTAAACTTAACTTGGATTTATCGACTTTTGTGAATAACACTTTCTTTGGGAATTTCCAGTTGTTTACTTTAGCTACTAAATGTTACTTAAATGTTTAGATATATTGCATTTATTTTTGGCTTGAGCGAATCTAAGGGGTGCTACATATTAATGAAAATAAACTGTAAGTGTTTATAAAGTTAAATAGTCTAGGATGTATTAATATACATCCTAGACTCATCAATCATCCTAGATCAATCACGGGGCGACTGAGACCTCAATCTACGCATAGATAATTATTAGTTCGAGAATGTGGTGAAACATACTAAAATGCAATGAAAATGAGAATATGTGGGCAAAGAAAAACCTTCTACGTCAAGGACTTGCCGACAGCTGAGGGCGTACAACTAGAAGCTCTTCGACCTGTGACTATGACTAGCGTAACCCTGGTCGAACCGTCAGCCGTCAGCTATAATAATTTTTATAATCAAAGATATTCCGATAAAATAGCTATACGTAACCAAAGATCAAAACAGAATTGAAACTAAATTCAGCAAAATTTAATACGCGTATAAAATTTGTGATAAAACAATATTACCCAGAAAAGAACGTCAAGACAGTAGGTACACCAGAATTGCAAGGTAGCATTTCCTCCGTCAATATCTATTATGCGACAAAGGCGACCATCGGTACGATTCGATGGGAACAGATTATGCAGCCATCAATTTCCCGTGGCCACGAAGTTTATGTGATTGAGGACCGATATTGACAAGGGATAGATAGCAAGGAAACAAATAAATTTAAAGGTAAGCTGTATAAAGCCTCAAAGTTAATAATAAAAGGCAGAGCAAATAAGCTGTAAATATAGACCACGATAGATTCTCAATTTTAGTGCAACATTATTCCTTCTATTTATAATCTGTACGAATTTTACTAACCTACTTGTTCTACTATTACTTTACTTCTAATCCTACTTCCTATCCTATCCTATCCTTCCTACTAATATTATAAACGCGAAAGTTTGTAAGAATGTATGAATGTCTGGATGTACCTATATTTGTTGCTCTTTCACGCAAAACAGAGCAATGGATCTGACTGAAATTTGGTAAAAAGATAGAATATAGTCTAGAATAACACATCGCCTCTTTCCTTTGCCGCACCATCAAAACCTGGAATTCTTTACCAGCTCACGTGTTTCCTTCCTCATACAGTCCCGGGTCCTTTAAGCGGGGCGTGAAAAAGCATTTGATGAGGCCGTCAAGCTGAGAGCCACCATTTTGGCACTATCGGTGTTTGCAATGGTGACTCCCATTCTAGAGACTTTGCCTCAGCTTACCATCAGGCGAGGTGAAGAAATGTTGACGTGACCGACATAAAAAAAAAATCGAATCCGCAGGCAAAACCTAGTATACTAATAATAAATCTAAAGTATTTATTTGGATGCGTATAACTGTAACCACTTCTGCTATTTGAGCGTATATTTTGCACTTGATATTGCACTTCTTGCGGAAGGTATATACTTTTTCTTACGATCTTTACCCGCCGATCGAAAGAATAAATTATGAAAAAATATTTTTTAAGTTAAACAGTTTTAAATTGTATTGTAATCAGAACTAAAGACTTCTGCCAAATCAGACGACTGAAAGGGGAATACAAATTTCAATTACTAGATTTGACCCAAACAAACAGGTCAAGTTAAATGAAACTGTTTAAAAATCAAGATACGCGGGTGTGTCACCACCCAAATATAATATCTAGTTCAATAATAAAATTGGTCAATTGGAAGTATTCCCAATAGCAGTTGTCGAAAATTAATTTGAAACAATTCCAAAAGTTAAATAACACTTTTTCATAAGTTTTTTATATCCTCAAAGTTTTACATTGTTACTAGGGGTTGTACAGTTATATCAGAATTAAACTGGCACCAGAATTTGGCACGGTATCAAAAGTGTATGGCTTGTCCAGCACGAAATTTGGTTCGTCGTGGAGCCACCGAACCGAACAAATTGCTAAGAATGTTCTTGCTGTATTGAATAACGGAATAATTAAGTTTTGCCCGACATGCGATCCAATATTGTTCTTAAAGAAATAATCATTTCTAAATAGCTGTCGCGCGCGGCTTCGTCCGTTCGGTGGATAGCAACCGTAACAGATGGCTTGCTTTCTGAGGCACGGAACGATGTCAATGTGTCAGAAGATCCCTACTTAGCCACGAAACACGCGCAAAATGTTTTCTTTTGAAATATATACTTCAAAAGGTATTCATTATTTAGAAAACCTTGTAGGTACTATATATTTATTTTAATTTACGTGAAACATTTATGTGCCAATTTTTAATTATCCACAGCTGCCCTAATATCCCGTGAACTTATACGATTAAAATTTTATTACCAGTAAGTGGCACTTTCAGTTGCAAATTTAAGATAAAATCTAGGCAGGCTTGATTTAAGGATACTTGAGTATAAAGAAGCGCAGGGCAGGACTTGGGTAGTGGTGCAATGCGCTAGAAGCTGTAGGAATAATTGATGGTAATTGCTATTAGCTATCGATTCGTAAGAGTTTAGATTATTAGTATCAAGACAGGGTGAAGGGTTAAAACAAGTTGGAATTTAGTTTAAAATAACTATGTGTAGGTACAGACTTTTATTTATTATAAAATATAAAATCCTACTTCCCTCTAATAATATAAACACGAAGGTTTGACCCTGGGTCAGTCAAGGTGCGAAGGCATTTTCTATAGGGCTACCTTACACCCTGGCATCTGAAGACCTTAAATGGCGTGGGGTTTTAGTAGGTTCGAGTTCGACTGCCTCTGAGATTTCCACAGGAAAAAAAATATAATATGAAATACCTTACGGTCCGGGCCACCTTTCTCCATCTGAACACTTAAGGCAGCGTGCAGTTTTAGTCGGTTCGAGTTCGATATTACCAGCAAAGGATTTCTGCACGAAAAAAGTAATCAGTTTTCTTACTCATATCATTGACATCGTTCCTCTATACACTCTCAAAAATAAATTAAACAGTTCCTCATAAAATTCCATGGCCATCATAAAAAGTCAAAATACTTTTCATTTAAAGTAATAACGTCTCGAAAACAAAAATGAATGGCGGGGCAACACCTCGTTAAATAAAAAAAGAAAATATTATCGTGCCCGGTATAAATTTAATATGAAGCTTATACCCGTACCTGGGGGAAGGTTAGCAATGACGTCACACATTCCCCGGTCTCCACCCACGCGCAAGACGAACAACTGGTTGTATGGATGGCCCAATTAACGTTTGAAGTTCATTGTCGAATCGATAGTGTACTTTCGATAATTAACTGTATCGAGTATTCTATTTTCGAATCGCATTATCGAATTTAATCCTAAAATCCAGATACTCGATAAAGCCATAAAATGTATACTCGTATATTTAACTAGCTGATGCATGGAGCTATACACATTGGTTAGTTACCGTTTTATGGTTGTGCTTAACCACAATCAAATATAATGGCAGATTTTATGTATGACTAACACCTTTCTAATAGAAAAAAAAGCGAAGCAAAATCCGTTCAGTAGTTCGGAAAAAACACCCATGAATCCAAAAAAAATATCGATTATTCGATACAACCCTAGTTTATTTTTAATAACTTCAATGTACAGACACAAATAATTTACAGTTTCTTATTAGCATGGATTTTGCCTTGAATGTGTAAGTTTTTTATATCGAATATAATGAAAAACTATTTACTGGAACGGTTTTTGTAGTTCTAGTACACCCCTGTACAGCCTTATCGGTGTGATCTTCGCCCTCAAGGCCAAACGGTTGCGAACCTACATCTATATTGCCACTAAATAGTGTGTTTTATGTCACATAGAGCTGAATGGAATATAGAATTAGGTTTTCTTTAAAACATAATATATTTCGCGACCTTTTTTTCTACATGATGTACAATTACCGAAAAAAGTGGTTCGACATATTCGAGTTTTTAGATCGACTGAGGTCTAAGATTTTTATAAAGTGGAATGTGGTGGGCGATTATCGTTCTAATAGTCGTATTAGTTCACGGACTGATTGTCAAGAGCCTCGACCAACATATATTATCAAGAGGCTCGTGTTAGGCAGTAGAGTCAAGCCCCCGTAGACAAGCGTAAATCGCTAACGAAAGGAATAGAATAGGTCGGTAAAATACCTACCTGATGTTCATAATTTAAAATGTATTACCAATATAAAGTAATAAACAAATTATTACAACATGAATCGATTGTCTGACAAAAAATAATTATCGAATATTGATGTTCAACACAACCCATTGTCCAATATCATTGTCTAACACACATACTGAATATTTTTTTCATGCGAATACAATATCTGTCATCGAGGGCCCATTAAATCGTAGCCTCTAAGTGCAAATATCAACGATGTACGTTTTGGCTATAAAATCGAGAATGACATGACGCATGGTCATGCTCGGGAACAGTGCGGTGTCCCGGCATGACGTATTGCGTTATGTGAACTGCATGACGCTTAAAATACGCTGAATGCCTGACTTTGTTTTGTATTTGAATATTATTTGTTGGTTTTATTTTAAATGGTATAGAATTTATTGGCAGTATCGATATTATTTTCAGTATTCACACCTTTTATTTTTATGCTTTGTTTTGATTTCAACAATTTAAAATATTAAATAAAATACTATTTTCGAATGCCGAGCCCCGTGCTCATCGACATAAAGACCTAATAATAAATAGAAAATCCTCTTTAAAAATTAGCTTTTATTCAATTTTCATCTATATTGAAAGTGTTTGCAATAATTCAGCTCAATCTGATGTAAGAAAATTGACGAAAAATTGATTGCGAATTTTGTCGGACAGCTTACATACAAATAGAAGTTGGTTGGTAGCTATATTAATCGTATAATATTTCAGATAATGTATTTTTGCCCATTTCCATTGAGTCCATTATGAATCGTTAAAATAATTAAGCGATGTTTTTTGCATCGTTGGCTGTGATGTCCATTTTTTATAGTAGGTATTCTTAAGTACACTTACCATTCATTTCAGCATATTCATCTTTTCTTGTGTATCTATCGAGTTAATTAGGGATTTACGTCAGTAGTTAAGTATGTGTCTCTACACTTCACTGATTCAACTTGTGTCAGCTGTCACCTATGTGTATCCAGAATATGTTTATTCTGGGCACACATAGGTGACAGTCATCTTGGTGATTATCTACGAAAATAATTATTAGAAAAGCAGTAGAATAAATATTTATGTAGCCGTATAAACATGCTAGATAGTCTAAAAATTCAGTGCAGTATTATGCGGTTGTGCTATATACGTAGCTTCTACCTCAGTGAATACGTGACGTGGCGCCCTACCAAATACAAAATAAGTTGGTTTTCAACTATCAACCGTGCAGTATGTGTAAGAATACAAGCAACAATGTCACTTTGCTACGGCGAATTTGTAATAATTTCAACGAGACTTTAGCCGACACATTTAAGTAGGTTTATATTTACATAGCTTCTTCTTCTTCTATGGTAACCAATTTGAATCTACCGACTTCTCTTATTTCCACTAGTAATGTCATCTCAGTTAAACAGCATAATGCAACAATTTTGTATATCGCAACATTAAAGTTTTGTACATTTTTATACTAGTACAGTAACTGACTGTTGAATTTTCATGGATTCTATTGTAAATTCGACTAAAATATATTTGAATTTAGTAACGTCATTCCATTTGGCAACGAATGTGAATGTAAATTTTGTACATAAACTTTGAGGTTACGTCATTTAGACGAGACCGTACAATATTTTAGCGATGTGAAGTCCAGTTTAGAAAATTTTGGTACGATTAGTTTATTAAGTCTATCATTTGACGACTATCTCACCTGTGTTGGTATGTGATAATATTATGGACGATGAAAATTGTCTCACAAGGTTTCTTCTAACATTTAGCTAATGCTATAATACGTTATAAAATATTGCCACCTGAATAAATTGTTTCAAACACAACCAAATGCTAATACAGACGTTAAAAAACTATAACCCTGTCGACATAAAGCCGGATCAAAATATTCAGTATTCAGACATCGCATTCCAGTGAGCTCAGCATTTTCTATTCAATATTTTATCTCAAGTAACCGCGAGCTGTCTCGACTGGACATCAATAGCTTGTTACTTCATCGCGCTAACAGCTTACCAATTTATCTCCCGCACCACAATGGACAAATCCCTATTCATTTATCAAAGCCAAATAACCTAAAAAGAGGGCAAAAACAATAGCTTGCCCCCCGGATACTTTGGCATGAATTAATCAACGCAGTCACGATTGCCAGTAATGATAGCACGAAGCAAAATATAAGTTTGCGAAGGAAGTTTGTTAAGAACTTGGCCTAAGCATTGATGCGAGTTAGATACTGGCCGTTGATGTTTTATACGACTTTTTACGATGTTCCCATTATTATCTTCTGTGGGCAATGGCGTGGGGATGATTAGATTTCTCTTAGTGACGAAAGTTTTGGTATCGGTCAAAATTTATTGACGTGACTTTTGACTTAAGGGGTTTGATGGTATAGATCGTGTAGAACTTGCTGTACTCAGTGACAGCGTGATTTTATAGTCGTTTTGGACCCGAAAGGGGGTTACTCGGAATGGTATATGAAACCATTTGGACATGTCCTAATTGCTGTATGAGTTATAATGAAAAAATTAACTTGCTGTAATCTTTTTCACTCGTTCGAGTTAAAACATTATTAGAGTTTGGGACTTACATTGAGGCTAAAGCTCAAATGGCCGCAAGAAAGCTGGGCATTCTGTCAAAAGTGCGACAGTACTTCACACCGGAGCAACTGCTCAACTTGTATCAAGCGCAGGTCCGATCCTGTATGGAGTACTGCTCGTATCTGTGTGATGGCTCAGCTAAATACCAACTTGACGCGCTGGAGACGATCGAGAGACGAGCCAAGAAGCTCATCAATAACGATGCACTAGTCGAGAAAAGACTTCAAAGCCTTGCCCATCGACGCAAAGTTGCAGGTCTCTCGGTGTTCTATCGGATGCATTTCGGGGAGTGCGCTCTGGAATTGTACAACCTGATACCTCCAAGTCCTTTCCATCAACGAACGACTAGACGAACAGCGTCACGCCACCGCTATATGGTCGATATTCCACTCATACGCACAAAGCGCTTTGCTGACACGTTCATCGTGCGTACAGCTAAGGAGTGGAATTCCTTGCCTGAGTCTGTGTTTCCGGAAAGCTATAACCTGGGAGTTTTCAAGTCACGAGTGAATAGGTTCCTTCTAGGCAAGCGTGATTCATCGTAGACCACATCGTCACTTACCATCAGGTGAGATTGAGGTCAAACGTAAGCCTATCATGAATAAAAAAAAAAAAAAAAAAAAAAAAAAAAAAGAGTTCCGATAAAAAGTCACTTTCAATTTTTTATGAATGTATGTGCACCCGTAGGCATATTTCAAGTCATGACATGTCGATGCTGGCATTTTCGCGGTCGTCCGGGAATTTTTGTGATTGATCAGGGTTCGAAATTTTCACATCATTTTTTTTATATATTTAAATTATGGGTCCAATTGATTCTGTTATCGAAACTGTGCTCAAAATATTTCGGTCCAAAACGACTATAAAATCAACGTGTATAGATATTAGCAGCCTCAACATGACGGTGAGGACTTGTAACTCTTAAAACTCCTTGGAGTTACATGTCCTGTTGTTTTAGACACACAACACATTTCTGCAATTTTAATGGTCAAAATGCTTCCAGAGATATGAACCTTCTCTGCCCTGCTAAAGCTGCAGCAGGTTAGAGAAGTAAAATGTAGATATACGCTTCTGAATTTGTCCAACATTCAATTCAATTTAATTCAATCCTGCTGTAAATAGTCCTCCTGTAATATGCACATAGCACCCGATCCTTGGTTTTCCACATCAAGTACATCCTAGCTACCTTTTTAGGTCATTATAAAGAATACAAAGAATACATTTGGAAATATAATATACACAATGACACACCTAAGACCTTGCAAAAAAAAAACTAATTACTCTTCAAGTCAGCCATATATCAACCTACCAGGCCATTATACGTCACAAGAGTCATCTGAGAATTTAATTTATCCTACTAAACATTCTATTTGTACTTGGAGAACTTGAAAGTAAAAAAATCCTTGTATTGGTGAATGTTTCGCGAGACAATCTCGGGTGTTAATATAAATTTCATGAGTCAAGCTATCGCTGCGTTGCTGTTTTATTAAAAGACCGTTGTTTAGGCTCGATTCATATTAAAGTTAATCCAGTATCACACCGCACTGAACGTGAGAATATATTATTTGTTAATCATAGAAATAAATCAAGTCATTACGTAAGAAGATACTCATGAATTTGAAACGTAATGAACGAATAAGAGATGAATTTTATGATTATAAAATCGAAACTTGAAGTTAAAATCGACAATATTTTTACAATGGGCTTGTTATCAATATATAAAATAACTTTTCTATAACTTGGTGAAATTCTGTTAAGCTATAGGTACCTCAGTTAGTTTAGTAGGAAATAAAGATAAGATAACTTAGAGATAACTTTACCCTGCAAGACATTCATTGAGTAAAACATGATAAAGCAGTTCCGTTCCCAACACAATTGCTTTATTTCATGAAATCCGCCCTTAGTTCTCCCATGACCAAGGCAACTGATCAAACGAAACATCAGGTATAGTGTAAAAATCGATATAATAACCCCTTAAAATTTATTTTATTGCATATATTGTCAAATCACTTGTATTTTCCACAATATTTCTTATTCTCACTGCATTCGCAGAGGATTTTTTATTACGGTTACTGTTAATATATAAATATTGTGTAGAAGTACAAGCTATTTGATTCAATATGTATCAGAAGTTCGACCAAGTGCTATCAGACTAGAGTTTACACTGGCTTGATACCAATACGAATATTTAACATTGTCTTTAATATTCATTCCGAAAATAAACTCAAGCTTACAGATCGGTGTGAGCGTCAACCTCACAAAACCGTGGGCGTAGTAGCGTAGTATTACTTATTAAAGGTTCACTGGAAAGCTAGCTTATAATTAGTCTGTAACTCGTAAGATGAACCAGTACCTATGGGGACTATGATTCCTAAAGCAGGTCAAATTTCCTAAGTTTTAGGCAATTAATTATTAGAATATAGCTTAAGAGTTGCTAATTTGAATTTTGTATAGCGAAGTTTTATAGCAAGGCCTCAGTAATATTGTATTAAGTTTATGCTTAACGGAGTTGTTTGCTCTATAACAAAACATTCGATAAGATCGTTTTAGGTAAAACACTTTCCTTATAATATTAAGAAAATTTTAGCGGTTCGAAAGTGCTGAACAAACTCAAGCTTAGAATCATCTCAAAACATAATATTTTTTATTCATACTACTAAGATGACGAACAAAAATACATGGCCTTTTGAATAATGCCTTACAACTTGGACTGTGAAAAGTTACTTATAGGAGATAGGTATTATTCACGATATTGTAAACTATTCTGCTTGCTTAACAGATGTGCCCATTACCAGGTACTAAATATGTACTATTTTCCTTACAGAAAGACTGACTTCGCTAACATCGAATTCAGGACGAAACTGCACGCAAATAGCACATTCTTATACTACGATACCAAACGAGGAGCTGACCACGTTTTCTACCGTGTTGATGACGCACATTTTTGAAAAGCGAGATCTCTGTGGTTTCTCAATGCATTTATTAGATACGAGTAGCAGATAAGTACATAATTATAGTAACTACAAACAGACCGCATCATTGGTGGATCAGTCTTTTGTTTTGTCTGGTTGGCCAGTAAGCACAATTGCCTATAATAAATTCATCACTGTTAGCTCCAAGTAATTGTTAGCTTGTTCTCCGTTCACTTTGGTAAGTCTTTATCAATCTAAAGTAGTGAATAAAAGCACTAAAATATACAAACAGTGTCGATTATGTTTGGGCATTTTCACTAAACTATACTAAAATCTTTAAATGTTGTGTTGACTTTAAAGCCAATTCAAACATTGTTTTGTTTCCAAATTGGAAAAATATTCAAGTGCAGATCGTAGTAATATTTAACGGTTTTAAAAAGTTCTGAAATAAGCAAAACAAAATAAAATCGAAATTTAAATTTAGAGATTTTAGTTATGTTTAGTGAAATTGCATGTCAGAATCGACACCAACCACAGAACAAAGAAAAATCCTTGGTATATACATATGACATGTGTGTGCTATTACATTAAATTTATTAGAAAACAACTGAGGCCTACCAGTAAGACATGGGTCCTCTTTGGTTGCGTCATCGACAGATCGAGACTTACCTGAAAAAGAAAAGAAAAAGGGTTATTTGAAAGTTGTCTAGTCACTCAAGGGTAGGCGTGTCAGTCTGTCGAATCATGTAGCAAAGGTGGTTACGCTAGTAGAGCATGAACGTGAATACTAGCTGTTGCCCGCGGCTCCGTCCGTGTTTAAGTTGGTTATCGTATTTCGGTCATATCTCCGGCTCTCCTTGATCAATTGTTTTAAGTCTGACCAAGACCTTTCTAATAAAGAAACCGCATTATAATCTGTTCAGTAGTTTTGGCATCCATCGCTAACAAATAAGAACAAAAGTATTTTAAATCAAAATTTTCGTAATATTAATACTTATAAGCTACGAAAAATTTGTGTTTCGCCGATCCATTAACTCGAAAAGCGCTTTAAGTAATATCAGAAAATCTTTTTGGCTATAAAGGGCAAACAAGATTATTTTAAGCGGAACTTGGAGTATCGCTAAATATTTGTCACATCAATGATTTGATTGACAGTTCATCAATCACAAGAAAACAAGCGCTCAAGCCAACAAAGTTCTAAGAAGTTTGACGAAAATCATATTTCTTAAAAACGATTATATCCAAAAGAATACGCAAAGACATCAACTTCTAAAATTCCAAGATTGGAACTTTGGAAATTGATTAATTAAAGTGTAACAATCTATTTTTTAACCGATTCCGAAACAGGTGGAGGCTCTCACTCAATTCGGATGCTTATATTTTTATGTATATTCGGGTTAAGTTACGTTTTTTTTTTTAATAGTTAGAATAGCATAGAATACAATATTTAGTCCACAGTAAGCTGAGGTAAAGTCCATAAATAGTAGCCACCATTTCCAGAGATTGTCCCTAGAATGGTAGCCTCTATGCAAACGGCCTTGACTGATACTTTTTCACCCCCGCTTTAAGAAATCGGGATTGTAAGATCTGGTGACATATTTCGGAAACAGAAAACAGAATAAGTACTTCAATAATTGCCAGTAAATAATCCGCGAATACTGTTATCGTATTTTAGGCATTGTTTATGCAATTTCATAATATAACATCACTTCTGTACACGTGTTAGCAGTATTTTTTTATATCCGTCGCTTATGCACCAATATACTTTTGGAGTTAATTTAATTTTTTATCAAAAAATACTGATATCAATCAACATCATATTAAGTGTAGGAGGTGTTATAACGACACTACCTATTTGTGTGATTTTTTATTAATTACAGCCCTACTTAATTTCCCCCAAACTTCACAAGATTTCACCGAATTCTAGTGTCCACCTGTTCGTTCTTTCATCTGCCTATTATGAGCAACTGTAGTCCAACGTTAGTTGTATAAAATTCAGTAAACCCACAGGAAACGACGTCGTATCGCGTACTTAACTCGTAAGTTAAAGGCAGGCGATGTCACTCTGTTTCATTTCGCGGAACGGGTGAAAATGTTTTATTAAAGGCGTTATTCGCTAGCACTATTAGATTGGTTTAGGTAGGTACCTATGTATTTTTTATATTTCACTAAGTTTTCGAATTGTATTATCATTGAATCTGTAGTTGAATATTTTCAATCAGTTGTATAACGGATAACAACATACAGCACTGCTCATTAATATAAAAGTTGTTAACTGTACGCTGTTTTTTCTGTATTTAATTAAAGAAAAATTCAAATTATATTGCTGCAATATGTAGAATTTATCTCATTTACCTACTACTATCGGACGATTACTATAAAAATCGTATGCACGTTCTAAAATCCTCACAAATGTAAAAATTATAAAGCTATTCTCAGAAATGATTCATTCTCATATTTCCCAAAAACAATATTCGTGCAAAAATTTTCATCAAACTTGCAAATCTACCGTTAGTGTCAAGTAGTTTCTTTATAAAAACGTACATTTCGAATTGATTTTAATTTAAACCGCATTCTCAGTAGGAATTGAGTTTAGTTTTCAATGAAGGTTTTATCTCCAGTCGGCGCCGTTCCATCTCGTTGAAATCGTTACTTATGCATTTTCTTTTACATATTAAATGCTATTTGTAGTTTAGAAGTAAAACACATATATCTGTGAATACATTGGAATTCTAATATTATTAGCCGTGTGCTTGTCTGCCACCTAAGTGGTATAAAAAAAAATACTTTTGTAGGTTAAAATATTACCCGATAGTGGTGATACTAATAAGGAGGGTTTTATATTTTTATCTATACCTACCTACCTAATATATTTATGTCCAGCTCAATATTATCTCATAATAACCGATTTTAATGTTATGCCGTATGTTCTAATTTTAACATACCTGGTGTATGTTAAAATTTAAAAAAACAAAATGGTTGATTATAATTGGCGTCTGTTATTTTTTGGTATTCATGTCTAAAATGTTAAGATCTTTTACTATCATACATCATTAAACAACGTCAGAAATATCTCTTATATACTAGAAGGAAATTATAATTGAAGATTATACCAACCAATACAAATAATACCTACCAGGGCAACAGAAACTTGTAATAATAAGATCCACGTAACCGGGTGCACGATCAAGTAAAACGATAACCATCCTCTTGCCACAAAAAATCATTTTGAGCTTGTGTCCCTTTCTTGATAAAATTGTCCGTAACTCCCCGGAGCCTTCATGAGCTTCTGAATTATTTCTATGAAATAACTCTTTGCTGTGGCCCAAAAAATAATTGGGAAAATAGAAAAAAAAGCCTCGCTTACAAAACTAACCGTTCCCAAAAAGCCAATTTTACTCGCAATCATGAGAAATAACGATATTACCCCATAAACTTTCGACGTGAAACCTAAATATCTTCTCATACCTTTTTACTTCTTTACAGACATTGTTTATTTTATATACGTGGACCATTCCGACGGTCCTATGATATTTTTATTGTGAGGTGAACGAAAACGATTCTGTCCTTTCTGTTTATTGCGTTTTAAGTTTGGTGAACGGTTAGAATTTTTATGTTGCATTTTATCGTCCCATTTGGGCGTACGCCGCTCCAGGTAGGAATCATTACTGGTTCTTTGAATGTTGTTGAAGTAACATTTAGGGTTTTCTTTAAGGGCGTTAGCATTTGTAAAACAGAAAACGACATACAGAATTGTGGCATCAAAGTAATTTTGAATTTTGGGTTCTTAAAAGGCGTCTGTTGATCGTATTTCTTCTAAGAATTTTGTTACGCTTGCTGTACACCTATCTTAGTAAAAGTTTCACACATATTCAATTACACCTGATCTCCAATTTGTTAGTGTTTAAACAAAATATCAGGTTACTTTAATCTCATGTCATCTCCCTTTTGTTTTACCATCATATCAGTTTTTAGGGCATCGTTATAAGCTTCTACGTCTATATTGTAATAAGCAACAACAGAATCAGATTTACGTAATCCAATATCACCCGAATCTTTAATATCGCAAGCAAAAGTTCGGAATATAACGATGAATAATAGCCAATGTCTGAATGCATTATACATGAGTAAGACTCATACGAGAGTAAGCTTAATAAAAATAACAAAATATGCATGTGTGAGTGGGATCAGTGAAACACACGTCCTTGGCCCACTTGTGGTGTTATTGAAATCTAAAACGGGCTGTTTAGTGGTGCGGCATTAAATTTCTGTAGAACGCAGTGACGCGAAACGATTGCGATCGATATCATTATTTTAATGTATTGGTAGCGAGTGATCTTAGAAAAACAAAATTTGGAACAAAATAATACAAAATACATTAAAAAAGATACTAATTTAGAAATCAGAAACCCAATTGAATAAAATTTATCTGAAAAGGAGAAAAGCAGTTCAGAAATCTTAAGTTCTGACACACTACTGAATATTTATGATTAGTACATTGAACGACATCGATACTTCAATTGTTCAAAATACATTTCAAATCGGAACACAGTGACTATACTATATAAATCAGAATCCATAAAAAATCTAAACCAACTAAATTTTTTTCAAAAATGAGTACAAACGCCATACTTAAATTTCTTTGTAACTAATCGAAAAAATTAAAGTGACCCAATGACATAATATCGAGTAATGACACACTAGTATGTAGTCCAATTGGGGGTACCAAGACAGTTTAACTTTACCAGGGTAAATTTAAACTGTCTTGGAACCCCCAATTAGCAGTAAAGGTTAAAATTTACTTCTAAGAGTTGTTCACATTGTAGTTACAAGAAAGTAGGTACTTCCTTCGATAAGTTTCTATTACTACTCACCACATAGATATACCTAATATACAAACCATAATTTGGTATTGACGTATCAGATCGCTGATTATCCCACTTTGTCACGTCTCGTGTGATCCACGCAACTGTTGCCAATGCGGTCAAACGGTTTTCATACAGAATTATTGATGTGTGGTTCGTTTATTATTAATTGTTCATGTTGGTTTATTTCAGTGGTATCTATAACTGCGTTTATACATTCTTAATTTGATTTGGAATCAATGTTTTTTTATTGTTTGTGTTTTGTTATTGATAAATCTCTGGTTTTACAGGGTTCTTCAATTTTGATAAGGGAAACAAATAATTATCATCAACTTCATCAACTGTTCCTAGGATTTCCTTAGCAAAAATATCACTGAACTTATACCAGGATATTGACATATTAACAGATATAATTATTAGTAACTTTTTTAAAGAGTTGTAAGAATCGAAATTTCTAGTTCTCTCGTTAACCCCTCCACATAAGCTAAATTACTTTTGTTAGAAGTGGGTTTACGTTGATAGTGTAATGCTCAGGATTTGAATCCAGGACTTCTCGATTGTAATACCGACTCCTTAACCATTAAGTTCACAACATTGGATTGATTCAAGTGTGAAACTTTTAATTTATACATCTAGATCTTAGTTATCTACCAAGTTAACACTAAGTATTTGCCTTGAGTATCTATTTAGATATACCCATATATAGTGTGAAGTGGAAAGGTTAGAAAATATTTCCAATCTTTTCACTTGTAAATTTTTATTCTTAGATTTGATTCTTAGAAATATGTAATTAGAGACTACATTGCCATAACACAGTTATTCGTATAGCTCCAATAACAAACCCTTGAGCGACGATGACGAAACGTGCTCTAGTGGCTCTGCGTCGATTTATAGTTCATACAGCCTTCCTATCTGATACTTGTCCATGACGAGTGAATGGCTTTTCAAGGTTAAGTACCTATATTAGTCCATCTTTGGACAGATGACTATTATTAATACATCGAGAGCCCACTATTCCTTGGAGAGCACGTTAGACTTGGTTGTGATTGGTCGACCTATTCTCTTCTTTTCGTTAGTGATTTACGTTGTGTCATTTGTCTACGCAGGCTGATCTCCCGGAAAAGCGTAATGATAATTATATAACCTCGATAAATGAGCTATGCGACATAAAAAGAACTTTTCAAAATCGAACCAGTAGTCCCTAAAATAAGCACGTTTAACCAAGTACACAAACCAACTCTTCATCTTTATAATAATAGTGTAGAGCATAGATAAGCAGCAGCAGTTTACAGCTGATTCAACATTGCACCTTGTGAGAATAATCCTCCGTGGAGTCGGGAGAGATAAACGTCTTGTTAGACAGACAAGTTTCCCCGAGGGCTGCCGGTCGATAATATACAGTGTGATAGTACTTGTTGAGCAGGAATTAAGGGTGTAAGGAAAACTCCATACGACGGTGTTTTGCGGAAGTGCAATTCTCTCGTTAAATGAAGTATAATTTCTTCTATATTTCTCTAAAACAGAGACAGTCAGTTCTATTACTCAATCTAGGTGGGTAAGCCCACAGAGTACGTGTGCTTTAATCGAATAACAAGTTTACCGACATTGCACTTCTGTTCGCGATAAAACAGTTTTAGTTCCCAATAACTAGACGCTTATTTCTCTGGCTGCAAGTTGTAATTCAATGTTTAAAATAGAATCAAAGAAGTAAAGGAACAATATTATAGACACTTGTTGATTTGCTGTCTATATAAAGAAGGAAGGATATATAAATAAATAACATGGGAGTGTCTTTTTGTAATATTGAAATAACAGGTTTTAATTGTGTACGTGTGTGTACGGTACATATTATAAAAGTAATTTTTTAAAATTTTATCTGCCTGGCTGTTTGAATGAGGTAATTTCTCGAACGGCTGAACTAATTTTAACGGGACTTTCACTGGCAGATAGATAATATTAAAAAACGTACATTATGTAACTTTTCCACGCATAAAATCAATCATTAAAAGTCTCAACCCACGCGGGCAAATTCGCGAACACAACTAATTCAAAATTGTGCAACATTTGAAAATTTAACTTTAAATTATAGAGCTATTTTAGCTAAGAGTAAAAAATCCTACCAAGTTTGCTTGACGAAAATATACTTTAATATCCAAGTTTAATATCAGTTCCATGTTGGGCATAGCGAGGAACAATCTCGTCCGTATCGGCTATACATCGACGACTTCAGTCACAAAATTAAAAAAAAAAATCCGACGCGCCTTCAATACTCAAAGCATTGTCAACCTTAAGGAAAACTAAGAAATATTTGAATCAGAAAAGATATCACACGCAAAGGACATTGAAAATTATGAATCTACAGCTTCTTTTATTAAACGCAAATAAATTATTGTAATTATGAACAGAAATATAACTTTCATGGTAATATAACACAGAAAAAAAAAGCCTCTAAAAGTAGAAGTAGCAAGGGGATGGAGCTGCGTCGCCAAAAAGTTAAGTGCAGATACACTTGAACTGAAGGACTCACGCATTTGAAGGGATTAATTATTGTATACATAGATTATTACTGATCAAAAATTAAGTTCATTACAGTAAAAAAGTGTGCAAGTATACTACTTTTCCCATATTTTTCCAATGAGAAGTACTAGAAGTGTGTGTGAGAGTATTTTTTGGCGACAACGATTTCTTTTTATTTTAACCTAGATACGACTTATACTGTATTTTAATATTCTGTGTAATATAACGAAGCATTTTCTTATATTTAACGCATATTTCAGTGGTTAAATTTAGTAACCTGTAAAGTATTTGTGTAAAGCTTGGCATATCAAAGCTTTATATAATATACTGTACAGCTTTATATACTTTACATACTGTTTGTAAAAGTTACAAAGTAAGAATAAATGTTAACAATATCGACAACATTGACGGTAAGTATAAAGCTACAATTTCATATTCAACTTCAAGTATTTATTTCAATTGGGCCATATTACGAATTTTTATCGCCCTCTCCATAATATTACAGCTCAATAATTTTTACATATTCACATTAAGCATTTTATTTGTCCATACCTTTAACCTATTCACGGTTGGCTGGGTTTCTCAGAAACTTGCCAAAAGATTGGCCTCGATCTTGAATCGAATCTTACGTTTCACGAGTTGGAGGCGTCAGTGTTTATTGACCCATGGTATGTTTTAGAAAATCCGAACATACTTCGGCATCAAAATGAATATTCAGGAAACGCGTACGATTTCGCATGTCTGTACACAACGTAGACAGAGAATAGTATAGTATAGTAGTTTCCTTCTCTGTCTACGGTACACAATGTTTATGGTTTGATGATTTTCTTCGAATAGATTGTCACATTCTCTGTTGATTGTAAAGCTGAGCGTTCATTAGAGACAAGACTGCCTAAAGATAGATTTCATTGGACTTGTAGGTATTAGACTGTTTTATGCGCGTTAGCGAAATGACGGCCTCTGTGGCG